>CM075689.1:76469934-77860559 GCA_037954015.1 Psophocarpus tetragonolobus
TAATTGTATTACTTTTTACATATTAGGATTACTGATTGGTGCAAATCCAAAAAGTGTGGAAATGTGGAAGCCAACTATCATAAAATTTTAGAAAAATCTTACTACATGGAAACAAAAGGCCATGTCCTTTCGGTGGAAGGGTGTGCCTCATTGTTAAGAGTTTTAATTACTATTTTACTTCTCGCAAGTGCACTAGTCATATTATAATATAAAACTGATAAGATAAGATCGTTTCATCGGGGAAGTGAAAATTTATATAAATTTAAAAATCTTTTATATGAATTTATGATGAATTTTCTTTTGAAAAATAATAAACGATTAGGAATTTAACAAACATCTCAATACCAAAATTTTCTTACTAATATATGAGTTCATTACTTATTTATGAAATTGTTGAAAACTTTCTCCATCCTAACTCCTTAGCAACAAAGAACTAAATTAAACTCTCTCTATCCTTCTAATTCCTTAGCAATAATTATTTCAATAATTTGATAAGCATAGAAAAATTATATATTCAATCATACATATACTACCTCATTTTTTAGGATAATCACTATATGATGTGATGCAACCCTGCTTGGCAAGGAACCTAGCTAGGACCAATAAAGGAGGAGCATGACTTGGATGAAGTTTGAAGGAGCTTAGTTTTAGGCCATGGTCCATTAATTAACATTTTCTTGTAATCGATTGATTGTATGTTAGGCTAGGTGTAGAAGCAAAAATTCTGCCATTTTTGTTCTGATTTCAATCCTGCAATCTTCTGTTCTTGTTTCAATTATGCAATCTTTGTTTTTTGTAATTTTTAGTTTCACTATTTTTCAGTTTCTTCACTTTTCCTTATTTCATTTTCTGCAATTTCCTTCTCTGCAAATTTTAGATTTGTTGCGAATTTTAATTTCCTGCGCTTTTGTTCATCTTTGATGCAGATTTCCAATTCTCTTTCTTGCGAATTTTCTTTCTTGCAAAATTGTATGAATATAACCGCCCATTGCTAATTTGTAAAAAAGATATTAGAACTAGCTAGAGATAGAAGTGATCTTTGTTTGATGCATGTTTCCTTGTGATTCGATCTTAGGTTAACCCTATGTTACATTAGAGAGGACTTTTGTAGCTTTTGCAAAACCTAGTGCGATTAGAGTTTTGTCATCTAATCTTCTCAAAAGTCAAGAATTGTGAAAAGTAACAGCAGTTGAAATATATTATATGTCATATGTAACAATAGTTGAAAGTGGTCTAGAACTCTGGAAATGCTTGAATTATGATTGTTTTGAAATGATTTTGAATTCTGAATTAAATTCTGATTATTCTCTGATTATTTAGGTGTTTGAATGATTTTGGCTGGACTAGAAGTGTTCTAAAATTATTTAGGTATGGATCTATAGTAATAGACTAATAGTATTAGTTACTTAGTTAATTGATTGGAGTTTATAGGTATTTATTAATTTTTTTAAGAAAGTAGACTCTGGCAAACTTGAAATAGACCTCAACTCCTTGCTCAAATGTTTTTCTTTCTAGTTATGATTCTAGAGTCTACGAGTCGAGTCTACATAGACTCTCAAGTTTGATAACCTTGGTATTAAGTGCTTTAAATGTCTTGGGAGAGGCCACATTGCCTCCCAATGCCCCAAAAAAAGGACCATGATCATGAAGGGCCAAGATAGTGCAAGTGAGTCATTTTCCTCTTATAGTGAAAGTGTGGAAGAAGGGGGTGGCATGCATATTGAACATAGTTATCCTTGTGAGGGAAACTTATTGATGATAAGAAGGCTTCTTAGAAGCCAACCTTGTAACATTAGCCAATTTCAAAGAGAGAACATCTTCCATACAAGATGTAAATTTTTTGACAAAATATTATCTCTCATCATAGACAGTGACTCATGCTCTAATTCTTGTGGTACAAGATTGGTAGAGAAATTAGCCTTGACTACCATTCGTCACCCTAAGCCTTATTAGCTTACTTGGTTGAATGAGAGTAAGGAAATGGAGGTCAATTAATAGGTGGAGGTGTCCTTCTCCATTGGTTTTTACCACGATGAAATTCTTTATGATGTGGTACAAATGGAGGCGGCCCATATCTTGTTAGGGAGACCATGATAATATGACAAGAAAGCTATTCATGATGACTACTCTTATGAGATTGTCCTCACCCACTTAGGTAGCAAGATTAAGTTATGCCCTCTTTCACCTTCACAAGTGAGGGAGGATCAATTTAGCATGAAAAAAAAAGGGACGAGGAAGAGAAAAAAAAAACAAACTTTAATAATTGATGGGATGGAAGGAAGTGCCCCTTTCAAGAAGGTTGAACAAAAGGAGAGCCATTTTTTAACCAAAGTGGACTTAAAACATAGTCTCCTTATTGAACAACTTCTCTGCCTTCAACTCAAGGAGACACCATTGTATACTCTCCCAAGTATTGAGCTTGAACCATCATCCTTTGAGCTTGATCATGTATATTAAGTTCAAGATTTGGGAGACATGAAAGGGAAGGATGACCTTAAAAAATATTACCCCTTGGACACCAAGGAGGATCTTATTGAAGGCGATTCCTCCAATAGAAAAAATAGAAATTCAGGTTGTGCCTGTCACCATTGAGCACAGTGAATCACAACCTCAAACTCTACTTGAAGATGAGGCCACTGAAGTTGAGCATGAGATTGAGCCCAAAATTTGGAGATTCAAAGTGAATCTCAAGTTCAATTCCAAGAGACATACAAGAATGGTCCACCCCTAGGTCCATCATTATCTGTTGGGATGAAAAAAACTTATAAGATTTACTTAGCCTTCCAGATAAAAGTGCTCTGATGCACCAAATATAGTCTCCCCACTCATTTTCAACTATATGAGACTACTACTTAGTGCATTTGGTACAAGTTGGGGAACTGTTGTGTGGAGGCCTCTGCACTACCTCGACTACCCCAACCATAAGGGGCTACCTCATAAACCCTTCACCCTATGTTTTAGGCTATAGTCTTTTGTTTATTTTCCCTTCTAAATTGCACTTTAATTGTAGTATTTTTTGTGGTGTAGTTATCTCTTTTTTAGGCTTGTATTTTGGCCTATTTTCTTATTTTAATTAAGAGGTGTCTTTAGTCTTAATTTTTTTTCTAAGCCCATTGAATATATGTGATTTTCATCTCCACACCCCTCTTGTTAGTTCTTCACCCCTCCTAAACATACATGAAGCATGAGAGACATATGTCTCCTTTTGGTTCCCCTCCATGTGCCGCCAACTCTCCTTTCTCTCCAAGTTGGTAATTTGAATTCAAATTTGAATTTGGAGGGAGTCTATATGGCTCTCCCAAATTCAAATTTGAATCTAGAGGGAACATAAATCCATAATTTTAGGACCTTGTTTGGATCTAGTTGAACTAACCAAGTGTTAATTAGCTCCTACTCAATTAACCCTTAGTTAATTCAACTAATCATTCACTAAACCTCTAGAGTTGGACATCCAAACTCTCAAGCCCAATAGCTTAGGATTTTTCCTCTAAATTCTCACCACTACCTCTTGTATCATTTTTACACTTGATTGAATATACAAACTCTTTTTTGAGTTATTCTTGAGTGTCTTGCTATCTCTTCTTGAGAGTTCTCCATTTGCTTTTATTAAGGGCTTCTTCCCTTGTGGCAAGCTAATTGTAAGGCTTATCTCATTATTAAGTGGCGCTTCCATCCATCATCTCCTCTCCATCTCCATCTTCTTCAATGAACCTTTAAAAAAAGTTGATCATGGGAGTAACATGCCAAGGATGCATCAGTGGTTCTCTGGTAAGGTCAAGTCATTGGTGGGAGATAGTTCCTTATTTAATCTTTAGGATGGGGGTTGGTAGGAGCAGTGGGGCTAAAATCTCTTGTCCCCTAGACTATATGCATTATCCTACAAAAGTTTAATTGAAAAAATGAACATTCTTTTATCAACTGTAGTTTTGTGCCCTATCTACTATTTGGAATTAGAATCTATAAGTCGTTTGATGTTTACTTTTCAATCTAGCTATCTAGTCTGGATGAAACGCTATAGGTGTTTGGGGGTTTGTTTGACAAAACTAGCTGAAAACTGGCTAAAAGCTGAAAAGCTAGGAAAAAGTTGAAAAACTAGTTATAAGTATTTGGTAAAATTAGCTTATCAACTAGTTGAAAGTTATAAAATGACAAATAAGGTCATCATTAATAATTAGATCAACAATGAGGTATTTAAAATAATTATAATATGTTTTAATAATATAAATTAATTACATATTTAAATTATAAATTATTATAATTATATATTTAAATTATAAATTATTATAATTATATATTTAAATTATAAATTTTTATAGTAACATATTTAAATTATAATTACATATTTAAATAATAAATTACTATAATGGATATTTAAATTATATTTGTATGATTAAATATATAAATTTTAAATTGCATATTTAAATTATAATTTTCTATAATTATACATTTATATTATAAATTATTATAATTATATTAATGAAGGAGAGAGAGGATGTATAATGTGATGAGAGAGAATTAGTGGGGACAATGCATTAAATTCTGGAGGGTAAACATGTAAAAATAAAATTATCTAATAACTGAAAATATGAAATCTTTTGGAAAAGTTACTTGGAGTAGCTTTTTTAAAAAAGCTAGTAACTCTTAAAAAAGGTCCTAGATTTTTGCTATCCAAACGAAGCTAAAAACATTTCAGCTACCATTTCAGCTTTTAGTTAGCTAAAATGACAAATCAAACACACTCTAGGTTACTTGTCTGTGTTGTCCTTTAATTGTGTTTCTAGTTTTTGACATCTTCTGGGTATCTCTAATTCAAAAAGAAAATTCAATATAGAGATCCTTAGTGTAATTTGGTTGCCTACTCTGTGGAGTATCTGACTAGCAAGGAATACTGTTATATTTAAAGGGGGTACCTTTATTGTAGAAGAAGTCTAACAACTATCTTTGCAAAAGTCTTGACTATGGATAATAGGTCTGTGTAATGTTTTGTCAATATCATTCTTTGAATGGTCCTCTCAACCAGAACTTTGTTTTGCTAGGATTGGTAAAAGGAATACATAGCTTGATATTTGGCTTATACTCGTGATTTTATGTCTGTGCTAAGTGACGTCAATAATTCTTTTTCTGGTTTTTTAAGTGTGTGAGACTCTTTGTAACTTATTGATTTGTGAGGGACTCCTGTAAGTTAATTCTATTGCTATACTATACTCATAACTCACAAACTCTCTCCTATCATGTCTTGTGACAAGTGAAAGTTTTGTTCTTAATGAATAACTTTGCCTTTTTCCAAAAGAAAGTGGAATAGTCCCTTCGTGGATACAAGTGGGACCTTCACAATTCTAAAGGAAAATTTTAAGATTCTAAGACTTCAATTAGATACATTTACTTACTTTTCATAAATATTTTTTCTTTTAGCATGTATAATTTAAAACACAAATCGATTGTTTTATTTCAATTGTACAATTTTGAAACATAGTTTTTCCACCCGTTATAAGTGTGCATAATGAATCCCCCCTAAAGGGTTACATAACTATCATGCAGGGTTGAGGAGGATGCCATTGTGCAAAATGTATATATCCCTATAGGTTGGCGTCTCCCACACGCACGTGGAGTTGACATCTACTAGCCCAGCGTAGTACTTTCATGCAGGTTTCCCCAAATGTGTCGGTGCATCCCTATCATGAGAATGACTAGAGGCACTTATGCAGATGACATACCAAGGAACACCATTATTATGGACTGTATCGTTCATCGTAGAAAATATCTTTAAGTGCATGCAATATCATGTCTTTGGTCAGTAGGCTCCAAAATTAGCAAGAATTAATTATCATTTAGAGAAGGCTTGATTTGAGCTCAAAGCTATAAGCTCGCATGGTTGGGAGTGTGATGCAGGAAGGGACCCCTTGTCGTGGTTCAAAAGAAAGCACAAACATTCTCATTCTTGATCATATTTATTGATACTTCTTTCGACACCTCAATTTTTTCTTTTGAAGAAGTGTTGATCATAAGATCTAGTGATTTTTCTTCACCTACTAGTGCCAATCAATGTGCAATCTATTTCTAGGAGTAGCATTCTTAAAAGGTGTGGATAGTTAAGATCAACTAAGCATAAACCATGAAAAGGGTGAATAGGAACAAAATAATAAAAAAAAGCAAAATAAAGTAGTAAAAACCTGATGTCACTCAAATTTATTTACTTTGGAACCTGTGCAACTAGTCCCCATCTATAGTGCCAGAACCTATAGGTGAAGCTAATTGAAGCATGCTATCGGCTTTCAATTTCTTAGGATAATTTATTTTCCCTATTTTCTTGCTGTTGTCTTTATTTTATATGTATACAAAATAAAGAATGTTGTACTTTGAAATGATGTTTTGTTAATTAAAAATATATTTTATGAAAATATTTAACATTTTTGTAATTTAATTTATAAATAATATTCATGCATAAAATTTATGCTCATTTTAATAATTACACATGTCAAAGTACTTTTTATTATTATTATCCAAACGAATTTTCATTTTGTAAAAAGTATTTTATAATAAAGATATTCAAACATAAATCAAGTTAAATTAAATATACTTTTGAGTAAACTTAATAAAATTAAAAACATTAAACATAATAATTAAGATCTTTATCCCGTATAGCTTGTGAATTTTTTTAAAACTTTTTTTACATCTTGAAATGATTAATTAAAAATGTAATTACATTTGAGATTAATGATCACAAAATGTAAAGAAAGTAATTCAAGAATTTTATGGAGTGCATACAAAAATACATTTTGACTACGTTCATCGTATTTATTTATTATTTATTATTTATTGAACCGGACCTTCCACGTTGTCGGTGTCTCGAGTGAAAGGAGAGTGTGATCTTATATAGGAGCAAGTTGTTTCTTTCCCTATGAGTTAAAACTGTTTTTGTCAAGCCAACATGCATGAGAATATTATTTATTGAACAAGTAATGATTAAACTTATCTGCTTAGTTATTCACTTCAAGCCTCATCCCCCATGCATCTAATCCAAACCAACATAAATTATATACGGCTCCGACCACCACCACACACCCGTCAAATAATCACATTTTTTTTGTTTTTTTAATATGTCCTGCACTCTCAAATAAAATTTGTTTAAATATCTAATGCAATTAAAGAATGTACTAAATCCACAACAAAAATGTCCAAATTAATTAGAGAGATATGATGGAAAATGGGAGTGTCGATCTCTATATACACGTGCAACCAGTCCCATATAGTATAGAAAGTATGCATGCTAATTATTTACCACTTAACAATACTGCTAATGTGGATTAATTGTATTTCTTAGATAAAATATTCTTCATATAATTTCAACGGAAAAGAGTGCACTTACAATTAGAGTTGACTTAGGTAAAAAATGATACTTAGTATACTTTATTATTGAATTAAGAAACATCTTACGAGATGTTCTAAGAAAAAATATCTTACAAAAAACGCACACATATATATAGATATATTAAGAAAAAAATGAATGCCAAAGTTGACGAAACTATATATATATATATATATAAAATGAATGCCAAAGTTGACGAGACTCTCAACTGGTACTTATTTTATTGAATTAAAAACAACTTATATTTCGAGCTAGCTAGAAGCATAAAATAATTACGAGCAGAAATCGAGCAGGATTAATTAATATATACGATTTTAATTTTTTTTTCTGAACAGATGTTTGTGAATTCGATCGAATAAGAAAAGAATATTATTCATTGATAATATAAATTACTATGTATAATACATTTATTAAATTTTATAATATAACTATTTTGAAAGTTTAATCAATAACTATTTTTTAAATAATAAGAGAAAATACCTTTTTGATCCATTATTTTGTGTTTTTAAAGCTGATACTTTTATACTTATAAATAAAAAAATTAGTATTTATATTAAATAATTTTTACCAAAAATTTCTAATAAGTTGTTCATAAGATTGATCACTTTATTAACAAAAATTAACTTAAAACAGTATTTGATTTTTAAATCAACTATAATCAAATTAAGAATTAAAAACTAAAAAGTTATTTAATTATTAATGTAGTCTTTTCATACTTTAATATATATCAATAAAATATTATTATTAAAAATAAATTAATAATATTTAAATATTTTATCTAAATAAGAAAATTATAATATTCTACACTAAATATTTAAAACATGCACACATATATAATATAGCTGTATAAACAAATAAAAAATCTTATATTATATATATATATATATATATATATATATTTATTATTATAAATATTAAAAAGTTATGAAAAAGACAACGTTGCCTAATCTCTCAGATAACTCCGTGTATATATATATATATATATACACTTATATAATTTATTAAAACTTAAACAACAAAAAACTAAAAATTAACATTAGGATTACATGTTACTTTTTTTTTTTTATAAGGAAGACAAATTTTATTATTGTAAAAATGAAAGCACGAGATGTATCTTTAGTCAATACATGGATTCAAAACAAAGCACTAAAAGCAAACAATACACAGAAAAACAACAAAATGCTATCCTTCAAGCACAAAATTATGGATTCATTACCTATTCTGCAAAAGAGTACGTTATAAACTTTGTTGCTTGATTCCATTTCCACCAACTAAATTTATTAGCCTAAGCAATTTTATTAACATCCATGACATGATTATTAAAAATGACATTATTTCATACTTTTCAGATATTGTTAGAAGCCTGCAAACCATACAATAGAGCATGCATTTGTACAATCCTTTTTGTTGTTGATCAATTCTAGAAATTGATACCCATGGCATCTAGCGATGCATGATACTGTTGGAAATAATAGTGGATTGGTATTAATTAATTATATTTTATCATTATCTGGCAATTTAAGATATGGTGATAATCATATCTTGTAATATCTTTATAATTATTTGAATGAGATTATAGTAAGATTGACTCTGTGATGGGTTGAGTCAATCATAAAAATCCCATTTGAGGAGTCTCTGGCTACCCTGAGGGATTATAAATTTGTCATCCCATTAAGCAAATTACAAGAACAATACACATTCTCTAAAATAATCTCCTAGAAAGTAGGTAGTAAAATTCTCAAAAGTTCTTATTGAACTCATATCTCTACAATAATAATTCCTAGGGTTTTTTGTTCTTAAAAATCAAGAACCTCAATTCAATATATTTGAGATACACAAATTCTCTTTCCTCTATCTTTTTATATTTAATTCTCTATACATACTATAATTTTGTATTTATTGATTTAAGGTTTCCTTTTATTTCCATCAATTGGTATTAGAGCCAAATTAGATACATATTATGGTTGTTTTCTATTAGAGAATTATGGTTGTTTTCCATTAGAAAATTAAATTTGAATTGAAGATTTTTTGTGTTATTAGTGAAATTTTATAATATAGTTCACTATTATCTTTTTCACAAAAAAAAAATGAGGGTTTACACTACTTGTTAGCATGTTAAAGTTTCATTCCCTTACTCTTACATTGGTAAATTATATATTGAAACTTCTTTTTAAGTGCTACCCCTTTAAAACCTAGTTTTCTTTTAAATAATTATGGGATAAATTGTTTTCAAAATTACTTAATGGTTTTCCTTTTTTATGTTTGACCAATGTGAGTCATTTGTGTGGGCAACATAATATATTTGTGTTAACTTTACTTTGGAAAGTGTTGATGGGGTTGCATGGACTCATTTTTATACCTATATTTTTGTGATTTGGTCAAGGGAGAACTTTGTCGTTTTGATACTATCATGTATGATGATTCGTGTGTTAAATTCATTCTCAGAAGCATTGAATGTGGTTGCTAATTTTTTATATTCTTATTTTTTCAAAAATACCATATTTATTTAATATTTTTATATTATTGGTATTTTTTAGTATAAAAAAAATTTGATTAGTTCAAGATTAAATTAAAATTTTTTTACTATTATAATCTTGAATTTTTGACCTATTTTCATTGTGATAATTCTTTACAGTATTTGTATTCTCCAATTATACTGTACTCTCTTTAATATTGAATTATCATTTATAAATTCATTTTAGGTTATTTTATTAATTATGCACAATCTTAATTGTCCTTATATTATGAGCATAATTTTCTTTATTAATTTGCATTATTATTACTTGTCTATCATGGGTATAATAATGTGAATTTTGTATGTTGGTCATATAATATATATGACTAAAATTATGCAAATTTATTGGACAATATGCATAATTTCTTTTTTCATTTACATAATTATAATTTCTCTATTTTGGATGCATTTATGTGAATTTTGTGATATAATTATTTTTTTATTACATTGATGATAACTATACTCTATCGGTGTATTGTTATTAATGTAATTTGGTGTTATAAAATGTACTTTTTTTGGCTTATGTAATAATTTTTTTATACCCTATCGGTATTACGATTTTATTGATATAAGTTATAGTGCATTGTAATTTCCTTAGAGATTCTCTTTTAACTGAACTTTTAAAATTATATAATGTTTCCCTATTTTTGTAATGTTCAATTTATTTCTCTCATTTGAGCATGTTTAGTTATATTTATATGGAACCAAAATTTACACTCTCATTTTCTTTTTGTTACATAATGACTTATAACTTTTAATTGGACATTTTTCCTCCAAAACAAAAAAAAATGTTGCATTTTTTGTGGTGCAAATTTTCTATATATATATATATATATATATATATATATATATATATATATTGATAAAGAAATAGTTGAATTTTATTTAGCCCTCTGGGTATTTTTTTGTTATGTCAACTTATTTTTTCTTTATCAAGTGGAAGGATTTTGTATATTAGAATTTTAATTAATATCTTATAAAATAAATTGTTGTGATATAAGATTTTTACTTTAAATGTCCAATTAATCATACATGTGCAAAAACAAATGTTCTTGATAAAATTATTTTTTCTTATCACATTATTTGTGATCACATTGTTGGGATCTATATTAAGGATTTTATATTGGTCTCTTGTAAAGTATTTTCTTGTATAACAAACTCTCTATTGATTTGCAATATTAGTATGCAATTCTTGTAAGGACAATATAGGAATCCCAAATTTTAAGAGATTAATTTCTCCATACCATATTTTATAATATTGTTAATGGTATTCTTGTAAAAGCTAGAGGCTTTATTTTGGGATATATAAATAAACCTATGTCCATTATAAATTGTGATGAGAGTTAGAGACTATTTATTATTATATCCTTAATATATGCAAGAATATGTCACATTCTTCCGCTGCGTGTAATCATGTTTTATTCTCAAGTGTGTGTAAATATTGTTTATTGTAGCACTTGATTTTTGTTTATGATTACTTGAGAACTTGCTTATGATCTCATATTCTACCTAAAATTATCAAGTGATCCATTTTCTGACTCATGTAATTATTTTTTCAAGATCCTCATAGGGGTCAATATTTTTGTAAAGATTGATTAATATGTGGTTAATTATGAAACCATTTGCGAGAATTATTTATTCTTATGGATGAACTTGTAGGTTTCATATTCTTGTTATTTTAACCACTTCTCTCATTAATCATTCGTTATTCTACTACTTTCTAATTCCTTAAGTAGAATAATAGTGAATTTTAATTCACTTTTATTATTATCTTATAAAGTCATCATCCCACTATCACTAGAAATTTTAATACTAGTGTACCCTAATGATAATCCTAATATTTTTTTGGTATATTAAGGATTAGTGGGAGTATATATAATCTTGTATTATCTCTCGAAACTTATATATTTTTTATTGTCATATAATCGTGTGCACATTTAATTATGATATGACATATTCTATAGGGCTTCTCTATTTATTTTGTCCTATTTTAATTGAGATACATAATTCATTGTATCTTAATAGACATCTTTAATGGATGTTAAAAGTATTTTGTTGGGCATTGCACATTAATTCTTTTGGTATGCAATTAAGTATTATGGATTTCTTTACCCAAAATTTCACATTCTGTTTGGTCAAAACTCTATAAGTATATTGTAGATGCAATACTCCTGTCGAGTATGATTTTCTACTTTGTAAAAAAATGCTTATTATGATAGTACTTCTATTGAGTACAATTTGCACTATTGAAGTACTTATGAATTTTTTTTGTTTGGACCAATTATCTAAGTGTTTGCTCAATTGACATTTTGTGGCCACAATAATTTGAGTTTCATTTTATATAAATTAGGTGTCTATGAGGTTTTAATAGGGAATTTATGGATTTCCTACTTATCTTTGGATTCTTACATAGTCACTCATTTTTGAAACTCGGATTAGTTAAATGTCAAATATTATAGAGCATTTATGTAGCCTATATGTAATTACATATGTTATTAGGCTATGATGAATAATTAGATGCATGTAAATTATGCTTTCTCACCTATATAATTTTTCGGACTCAAGTAAAAAAAAACTTATATTAATTACACATTTTTTTATTCACTGATCAAATACTTAACTTTGGAGTTTTATAACTCATATGGTTTGGTTAGGTTTTGATGTCTTAGATCAGTGAGAGTCTAAAACTCTATTATGATATGTGTGAAGTAATATAATTTTAGTAACATATCTCTTAGTATTTTTGGATGCTTGAGACCATGTAGTATCATTTTATTGAACTACATTATTCTATATACTTTATGAGAAATATTTGTTAATGTGCATGATAAATATCCCTATTGGATATTATTTTGTAGCTCAAATTTCTCATTGTCTAATATAAGATTTGTCTATAATTGTCATTCTAGCTTAATGATTTATCTTTGTATTATTGATTAATACCATTCAAGTGGGAGAATGTTGGAAATAATAGTGGATTGGTATTAATCAATTATATTTTATCATTATCTGGCAATTTAAGATATGGTGATAATCATATCTTATAATATCTTTATGATTATTTGAATGAGATTATAGTAAGATTGACTCTGTGATGAGTCGAGTCAATCATAAAAAACCCATTTGAGGGGTCTCTGCCTACCCTGGGGGATTATAAATTTGTCATCCTATTAAACAAATACAACAACAATACACATTCTCTAAAATAATCCCCTAGAAAGTAGGTAGTAAAATCTTCAAGAGTTCTTATTGAACTCATATCTCTACAATAATCATTCCTAGGGTTTTTTGTTCTTGAAAATCAAGAACTTCAATTCAATATATTTGAGGTACACAAATTCTCTTTCCTCTATCTTTTTATATTTAATTCTCTATACATACTATAATTTTGTATTTATTGATTTAATGTTTTCTTTTATTTCCATCAGATAGAGCTATATACCTATCCCACCATGAACAAATCAATGCCCACACCCTCATAGATGTTGCATATCTCATAAACAAGTGTGTTTCACTCTTCACCTTCTTTCCACAGAATCCATATAGATCGTTGTGTTATAAGGTAGGACTCATGGGTTCCACAAATTCTCCCTTGTTGCCATTTGAAACATTATATTATTATTTTTTACAACCTTTTGTATAAAATGTTATTTGTTTTTTCATATTGAACTTCTTAACATTACATTTCAAGCTTTTAAAATTATATTTTGAAGCATTTAAATTTATTTTAAACCACTATTTCGATACATTACATTAGTATTTTTCACAATTTTTTTAATTATTTTTGTAGCCAATTAAACTTATTTTCACACATTATTTTTTCTATATTAAATTTTTTAAATAGTACATTTTTTTATAATTTTAAAACTGTTAAATTATTATTTGCAAATTTAATGTTATTTAAAACATTGATTTTGAATTTTTTTCACATCTTTTTAAGTATTTTTTGAAAATTAAAGTTATTTTGAAATAATATTTTTTCACATCTTTTTAATTATTTTTTGACAATTAAAGTTATTTTGAAATAATATTTTTTCACATTAAAATTTTATATTTTTTTTAAAAGAGATCGTGTTTTTATACTTTCTAAAATTTTTAAATTATTTGTTCACTTAATTTTGAAACATCGAATGTGTATTTCTATATGATTTTCCAAATGTTTTTATTGAAGCTCCTCCACCACAAATTGTATATATAATAAGAAGTACTCTGATAGGCGCTGTTCTGGTAGGTTCTAGCTGCAACACACGGTGTTGGAGTTGGACTATTGATATATGAGACTGTGCTTGCGGAATTATATTAATTATGTTTCAGGTTGGTCCTCCAATTAAGTTGCAAATGACGATGTCAACTAGGCCCTTTTGCTATTTTTATTTTCCTCTCTCTCATGAAAAAAAATTTATTGCATAAATAGTTTAAATACCATCAAGTGGTCACAACATGTGAGAGCCAATTGCATCACTTGCAATTATGATATTAAGTCATGCATCTAAGTCCGCGCTTGTGCTATTTTGTTTTAGTCTCTCTAGTCTCTAGGTAGTTGAACGAAGAAGTCAACGGAGAACAAGTAAAAGCAAGCTTCTAATCGTGTTGGTGTTCCTATATAAGATGACACTATCCTTTGCACTTGAGCATACACCAATTAAGATTTAAGTATTAACGTAAACCAAATCCATCTTGTTAATTTCCCAATGGCCATGAGACTTGAACGGAATCGGGTCCCGCCCCCCAAAACTACGATGGATGTAGTCTCCATCTTAGTGGAAGCGATAACCAAGTTCTGTTTAACGGAGACACAGCACGTCTTCAACTTGCCTGCAGCCATCGTTCACGCTGTGTTGGACAAGGTCCTTTCCTACTTCTTATCTATTTATTATGATAAATTCATTCTTATGAAAACTAACTTCTTCCTATTATATATACGTGCATAGTTTGGTTTTTAATCAATTAACAATTTGGAAAATGTAGGATAAGAAAACCGTTGCGAGAGAATGCAGTGAAAGAGACGACTGTGTAGAACTGAAAGACAAAGACCCCGAGGAGCTACGTGAGGTGGAGAAATTGTTGACATGGACCACGAATATCAAAAGCAAAAGACGCTTTCTTGGGTTTCTAAAAGATGCTAGAATCGAAAACCAGGTTCATGTCCTCAAATGGAAGAGAGCAGCAAGGGTAAGTTGGCTAGCTTCAAGCTTCTTAACTATCTATCAACATAACATAATGAATGATAGTCTCCAATAATTTTATTATGGCAGATTCTAAAGCCCGCTTACAGAGTTATAAGTGATACAAAATCAAAATGTTTGATTGTGTTCATTCGGGGAACTCATAGCGTAAAAGACACCCTTACAGATGCACTGTGTGCTCCGGTTGCCTTTGAACACTTGATTTACAGTGATAATGATAGTAAGAGGAGAAACAAGGTTTCAGGACATGTTCACCGTGGTATGGTTGCTGCTGCTGATTGGGTGAGAAAGGGTTGCATTTCTATACTGCATGATGCTCTTCGCCAACACCCCCACTACAAAATCAAGGTATTATTACTTAATATTCTATATTCTTTTGGAACAACATATTAACTATGATATTGTTCACCCAGTATAGAAAAGAAAATTTGCAAAAACTATTGTATTCCCTTTCCATTTATTTTCTTTGTTTCTAATTACTTAACTTCTATGCTTCACTTTAAATGCCGTACGCTTGCTTCTTTTTTTTTATTAATTAAAATAATATTTTCATAGATCGTTGGTCACTCGCTTGGTGGTGGTACTGCTGCACTGTTGACATATATGCTCAGAGAAATACAACAATTCTCTTCAACCACTTGTGTCACCTTTGGCCCAGGTATATATCTGGTTATACTAACTTCTGTAATTTGTTCATAAAGTTAATTTTAAATAGTTTTTTATTGTTATTGAATAATCACATGATCGACCTGTAATATTGATCAGATAGATGTAGAATGGTACATTATGCAGATTATTGTTCATTATTTTATAATGAACAATAAATCTTTGGATAAATTTTTCATAACTATCAACATAGCTGGTTAATATTACGAAGTGATTTAGTACAAAAGGTATGAAAACTCATGTATTTATATTTTCTTAGCTATAGAAATAAAAAAAAAAAGGAGTAAATTGCTACCAATCATGATATTACGGTAATTTTATACGTGCATGTTTCGTTTGTGTATATTTTCATACTAAAAAGCAATGTTCTTAATTGTATTCTAAGTGCTTGCTTCACAATTGTAATATTTGCAGCGGCGTGTATGACAATGGGATTAGCCGAATTCGGGAAACCGTTTATCACTTCCATTATAAATGGTTCTGACATAGTGCCTACCTTATCTGCTTCTTCTGTTCATGATTTCTTATCCCAGGTGAGGTGCCCAAACAGATACCTCCCCAATCTAGCTTGCTTTTAGTAAATCTTATTTTATTATATTTAATTAGTGGCTTAATATTTTATGTTATATAATAGAAAATTGTTTGTTCTTTAGTTAAGTTGGCTTTCATTAATTAATTAATTGAATAATATTTTGATCGAATAATTTTCAGGGTCAAATTATCAATAAAAATATCTTAACTACATTTGGATCCTTCTTACCAAAATTTGCAAAAGACATGACAAAATATGCCATAACCCGTTGCACTGAGGTAACTTCAAGCTAGCTTCCTTCATTTTATATACATTTGACAGTGAAATCACTCACTGCATGTAGTTTGCTAGGTTCTAACAAGAGTTTGCTCCTTTGGTTATCATGTTTGTTGGTGCATGTGTTATAAAAATAAGTATAAGAGAGTTGTTTTAGATTCTTATCATTATTCATTTTCGAGTACAGGGATTAAAATTAATTTCTTGTTATAACTTTTAATTTGTTTTAAAAGAAAGTAGCGATGATTACATAAGAAATGTTTCTTAAACTTAATTTGGATATATATCATTATACACACATGAGGAATTCACTTACGAACAATGGACATACAACATATAATTTAGTTATCTTATATGGAGATCCTAATTTAGTTATCTTATATGAAGATCTTACTTTATGCCTATAGGTTGTATCTTCTTTGGTTGAAGACAATGACGAATATAATTCTTCTAGTGATGATGACGACTCTGATGATAATGATGATAATAATGACTACGACAACAACAATGAAAAATTGTTGAATGAAAATGTTTATGCTAATGGAAAAGAAGACAAAAATATCACTAAAGGACAAATATCAAGCAGACGTTATCTTTATCCACCAGGAAGAGTCATGCATATTATTCCTACATATTCGTTAGAAAATTTCAATCCACATATCAATTATGATGTTGTTGAGAAACGTGTCTTGTTATATGATGATACACCTAGAAATCTATATGAAAAGCTCAGATTTTCAAGAAGGATGATACTAGATCATCCCACGAAGAAGTATTTAAAGATGTTACAACAAGTAATTTATCAACTAGAGAAGGAGCAAGTTAAATATCATGGGGGATGAGCCAAAAATTAGTAAATGAAAAAATAATAGAGACATTATGATTAAAATTGGCTCTTAATTAATTCTTTTTGTCAAGCTTGTATTTTAGAATTGTAATTGTTGAATATATAAATTAACATAGGTTTTGAAGAGTGACAAAAAGAACATAGGTTTTTAAGTGTTGTTTAATTAGGAGTTTGTTTGCTTTTTTTATATGAGACAAATTGTACTACTTTAAAAAATAATAAGAAAAGAAACAAAATGTTATTGTTTTAAAACACAAAAACTTTATTCTCTTTATATTTCTATAATAACTCAAGAATATTCTCACTCTAATAATTTTAAATTTCTTACACTCATTAAAAGCACAAGCATGTGAAGTGTGATTTTGTGGTATGTAACAGAAGTTTTAGAACCTTAAGTGAATGTCCAAAACCAATCTATTGCCTTCCTAAGAGAGGGAAAAGGCATTTTTACAAATGACATCCAAAGGGACACCATTATAATGGATTGTATTGTTGACCCGTAGAAAATCTCTTTAAGTATAATATCAGGTCTTTAGTAGTCAGGCTCCCAAATTGGCAAGAATTGGTGATCATTTGGAGAAGGGTTGATTTGAAGTCAAGGCTATAAGCTTGCATAGTTGAGAATGTGATGAAGGATGGGACCACTAGCTGTGGTTCAAAGAAACACAAATGGTCTCATTCTTGACCATATTTATTAATACTTCTTTTGACACCTCAGATTCTACCTCGGAGGATGTGTTGGTCCTAAGATCTAGTGATTTCTCTCCACATGCTAGTATTAATTACAACTTATTTCTGGGAGTAGTATTCTTGACAGGTGTAAGTTGCTCAGATCAATTAAGCATAAACTATGAAAAGAGTGAAGGTGAATAAGAAGAAATAATAAAAAAATAAAAACAAAAGAAAGTAGGATAAACTTGATCTCGCTCAAATTTGTTTAATTTAGAACCTAGGCAACCAATCCCCAACTATAGTGCTATAACCTATAGGTTAAGCCAATTGGGGAATGCTATCCACTTTCAATTTCTTGGGGTGAGATAATTTATTTTTTCTATTTGCTTATTTTTGTCTTTATTTTATATGTATACAAAATAAAGAATATTTTACTTTGAAATGGCGTTTTGTTAATTAAAAATATATTTTATGAAAATATTTTAACATTTTTTAAATTTAATTTATACATGATATTCATGTATAAAATTCATACTCATTTTAATAATAACACATTTCAAAGTAATTTTCATTATTATTATCCAAACAAATTTTATTTTTACTGAAATGTAAATACTTTTAACTAAACTTAATTAAATTTAAAAAATTAAACATAATAATTAAGGTGTATATTCATGTAGTTTTTAAAATTCTTTCTAAACTTTTTTTACGTATTGAAATGATTAATTCAAAATGTAATAAATAATATTTACATTTCAGATTAATCAGAATTTTTTTATGGGTGCAGACAAAAATACTTTGATAAATAATTAGTTTATTTTTTCCACCTTGAGATAGCTAATTCTATTTAACCTAAATTCATGGCCAATAATTTATATCAATGTTGCTTTGGATTCTTCTTCCTCAGTAACCGTATTATTCTTATTGGATATCTACAACAAAGTTTTTTCCTTTAAATTGAAATTTGAAAACAAAGCTTTTGGTAATGATATTTTTTTATGCAATCTCATCTAGCATGCATCATGGCTAGGAGGATTTAAGGAAGGTATGACATGGATGAAAGCTCATTGAAGATTAAAAGCCATAGTCTTCATTATTTTTAGCTTGTAAATATTTTATTTTAATTAGCTAAATAGGAACATATTTTTAATTCCCTTAAGACCATGTATTTTTGGCCATCTTCTTTTTAGTTTAAAAAGTATAGATGTCTTTAGTTAAAAACGAGGAGTAAGCATAGAATGAATGCATAAGTAAGACATGATTTTGGGCTAGCTCATTCACTTTAGGATATGCTAATTGTACTCATAGAGGGTAAACTTAGGTGTCTCACTTAAGGTCTAAGACTTGGGTTAATTAGTCTTAATTCTAATTAAGCCCAAGTCCCACATTGCCTTGTTTGTATTCTCAAACTCTCATATTAGGCTATATATACTCTTCCTCCCTCATTTGTATATCTCACCTTTCAAGTTGAATGAAAATAGTCTCTTTGTGAGCATATTCTTAGTAAAAGGTCTTCAGGATCCTCTCTCTTGAGCAACTTCTTCCTAGTTGGTTTTTATGAAGGGTTTTTTCCTTTGTGGTAAACCTAAGCACTTTGGCTTATATCTCTTTGATAAAGAAAACATCTTATGCAAACTCTGTCAAATAATAATTAATGGCTTAATATTTTATGTTATATAATAGAAAATTGTTTGTTCTTTAGTTAAGTTGGCTTTCATTAATTAAAGGATAATGATATACATACATCTCTTTATTTTATACACCTTATCAACACCTCTTTATTCTTTCTATTTCTCTCATCCTATACCTATATATTCTCTCTTGTTTCTTTCTCTCACTAGGTGTATAATAGCATATAAGATGTACATGTATCATTTTCCTTAATTAATTAATTGAATAATATTTTGATCGAATAACTTTCAGGGTCAAATTATCAATAAAAATATCTTAACTACATTTGGATCCTTCTTACCAAAATTTGCAAAAGACATGACAAAATATGCCATAACCCATTGTAATGAGGTAACTTCAAGCTAGCTCCCTTCATTTTATATACATTTGACAGTGAAAGCACTCACTACATGTAGTTTGCTAGGTTCTAACAAGAGTTTTTTCCTATAGTTATTATGTGCATGTGTGTAGAAAGAGACGAGGGGTCTACTTCCTGGTATAAGAGAGTTGTTTCAGATTCCTATAATTCACTTTGTTAAAATCCAGTGATTAAAATTAGTTTCTAGTTAAAAATATTAATTTTTTTTTTAAAAAAGTAGCAATGATAAGATAAATAATGTTTCTTAAACTTAATTTAGATATATATATCATCATACATACACATTAGGAATAACTTATTAATAAGGGACATTTAAGGTACATCATTTAGTTATCTTATATAGAGATCCTACTTTGTACCTATAGGTTGTATCTTCTTTGGTTGAAGATGAAGAAAAATATAATTTTTCAAGTGATGATGATGACTTTGATGATGATAATGATGATGATGACAACAACGACGACAACAATAACAACAATGAAAAATTGTTGAATCAAAATGTTTATGCTAAGGAAAAAGAAGACAAAAATGTCACTAAAGGAGAAATATCAAACAAACATTATCTTTATCCTCCAGGAAGAGTCATGCATATTATTCCTACATATTCGTTGGAAAATCTTAATCCACATATCAATTATGATGCTATTGAGAAACATGTCTTGTTATATGATACACCTAGAGATCTATATGGGAAGCTCATATTTTCAAGAAGGATGATACTAGATCATCCCACGAAGAAGTATTTGAAGATGTTACAACAAGTAATTTATCAACTAGAAAAAGAACAAGTTAAATATCATGGAGGATGAGCCAAAAAGTACTAAATGAAAAAACAATGGAACTATAATTAAAATTGGGTGCTTAATTCTAATTGTCAAGCTTGTATTTTAAAATTGTAATTGTTGAATAGGTAAGGTAAGATAGGTTTTTAAGAGTGACAAAAAACATAGGTTTTTAAGTGTTGTTTAATTAGAAGTTTTCCTACTAAGGAAAAACTTAAGTTATTCTACTTCAATGGCATTATATAGTTTCCTGTTTACTAGTATTGTAATTGTTTCCACTTGCCAAATTTAATCTTAATATTAAAACATCTGACTTGGTCAATCTCATAATTAGAAGACACTGCCAAAACACAAATCATTAAAATTGCTAATAAACTAGAGCTAGATACTACTTTGGTGTCCCATAGCCTAAAATATTTCATTCTTAATATTGAATACTTTTCATGTTAAAGTAATATAAACCATTTTGAGGAATTTGTTAATCACTTAAATATCTAGCCAAGTGGTCCTATGAAATGATATATGTCCTCAAATTTTCATTAACTATTATATTCTACATGAGAGATAAGCAATATATTTCATTCTCGTACAATTACGATGCTTCACTTATATATGTATATAAGAGGTTA
Organism: Psophocarpus tetragonolobus; assembly: GCA_037954015.1. Classification (NCBI taxonomy): domain Eukaryota; kingdom Viridiplantae; phylum Streptophyta; class Magnoliopsida; order Fabales; family Fabaceae; genus Psophocarpus; species Psophocarpus tetragonolobus. Next base: position 76,491,456 of record CM075689.1, read on the forward strand.
CAAGACTAACAGAAAAGATCATACATGAGAGATAAGAAAAAAATAAAACTTAATACAATTTATATGTCTAACATTCTCTTCAAGTTGAAGCATATAAATCATAGTAGTTAATAAAGCAGTATCATGACATGGCGGAGTGGCATCTTTTCGTTCCTGTGGTGGTCATAATGCCGCACCTACAAGCAGTGGTAGTTGCATTGTGTTTTACGGCTAGGAACACACACATTCATGTGATTTCACAGTTGGAGAGTGTCATTGTACATTTTCGAAGTTTGGTGACAGGATGAGGGAGAGACAACATCATTTTTAGCTGTTTTAAAAAACAAATAGAAAATTATGTCATTAGGTTAGATATTTGGTTTTTAAATAAAGGTAAAAAGGGAAAATCATTTTTCCTTTTTACCGAAACATAGTAGAATGCAATGTTCTTCTCCTTGGGCATTGTTTGTCTTTTTGCTTAGGTGCTGCAGCATTGCTTCCTTTTCTCTAGCAAGAGTGACTGCCATTGCTTCTCCAGGGAGCCTTGCCACTACTACTTCATTGGTGAGCCTCTCCCTTCGTTGCTACTTCTACAGTCAGCCTGGCCATGTTGCTTCTCTAGCATGTTTCTTCTTCGTTTTGTGTTCTTATCCTACCGTTCTCCTTCTCCACTAAGTGCTTTTTTTAACTCCTTTTTTTTATTCAACTTTCTCCCTTCTAGGGCTTCACACCCAACTTTTTCAATAGAAATACATATATTATATATTTTCTTACAATCAATTCTTAATTTTTTAGCACATAAAAATTATATGCACCTCTTTATATACATTTGTATAGGATCTACATAACGGTCATCTTGCTCCCGCTATAGCATTTTAGAGGGTGATCGCTCCTGCTGCTATCAACTATTAACTACAATGATATAAATAATATACTCCAAGCTTGGAACGTATAAACTTAATCCGAGGACTCGTTAAGGATTTTGTCAAAAAATCTACAAGTTTATCATTAGAGCTTACAAATTCTGTAGTAATTTCTTTGGATAGTAGCTTCTTTGTTATAAAGTGATAGTCAATTTTTTATATGTTTTGTTCTTTCATGAAACATTGTATTAGAGGCAAAATGAAGAGATGTTTGATCATCACAATGCAACTTCATTATCCGAACTTCACAAAACCTTAATTCTTGAATAAATTGTTTGACCCATATTAATTCATAAGTGGTTGTTGCAATAACTCAATATCATAATACAATTCTAGGTCTATCATAACATCCCTGTTTGCAGCTGGTGACTTTTTCATTATGGTCCCTCCAATGGCAGCATCAACATATGCTCTATTGGAATCTGACAACCTATAGTAGAAGATCTAAATTACTATTCCTAAAGGCAACCCAGGGTGAGCACAACCACCCAGTATCTCTTGGAATATGTCCCATGCTTTAGCAAGGGATTCTTGTTCATACTGGACAAAGTTTGCAATATCCCTCTGCTATTTATCATATTTGGTAGTAGAGAAATATTTCCTCGAGAATTTGTGAGTGCACTTTTCCCAGATACAGGTGCTATGCTCTAGCAATGACTCTAACCAATCCAATGCTCTCCTGCTTAATGAGAATGAGAAAGTTGTGAGTCTCACTATGTCTTGGGTCATCGTCGGGTAGCAGACAATGTCAGTTATCCTTAGGAAGCACTTCAGATAGGCAACATGATCTTTTAAAGGCAGACCATTGAATTATTGATTCTCAATCACTTGCAAAAGTGTGAGTATCAGTTCAAAAGTGTTCTTCCCGAAGTCAGGGAGTATGATATTGTTGTATACCCCCACCATAAGGGTGAAGTAAGATTATAGAGTTTATTTAAATCCAATCTCTTTTTCCATCTCATGATCATGCTCAACACATTTCATCATTCTTCTTTTTCTAGATATATTCTTATGAGCAGATCTTTCAATCTTATGCCCTTATGCTTTAGGGTAGACATCTGAGATTGAGTTTGCATAAACTATTCACACAGGAAGAAGGGTTAAACCACAACAGCTAAAAATATTAAAAATAAAATAGAATAAAATAAAACAAAAAAATAAAGTAAAATAAAAAAATTGAATTGAAAAGAGAAAAACAAGAAACCAATATGATAAAGATAGATAGTAAAATAGACATAAAATAGACACAAATAAAGATAGAAACAAAAATTAGGGAAGTAACGTAAAATAGAGACTCAGTTAAAAAAAGAAAAATATTGAGAAGAATTGTTGTGTTATTATAAATTAATTTATTTGAGAACTAGACATAATCTAGTCCTGGGCAACGACGTGAGAAACTTGATGTGTAAAATATAATCGCTTAAGGGCAAACATATCCTGCCCAGTAGTTGTAACACCCTAAAAAGTTGAATAGTAAATATAAGTGAATATAGGACCAATAGTGTTGTTTTTAGTTTGTGCATGAATCTAATATTTTCTGTTATCAGCGTGTTTGTAATTAATTTCTGTCTATAGAGGTAATTAATTATTTTAAGTTGAGAGTAAATTACTCTAGAATATGAGTTTAATGAATTGCTAATGATACAAAGACAGATTAATTAATTATGGTTTGAAGAATAATTTCGATATGATAAATATGTTCTAATTGCTTTAGTTATTGAATAAATATGTTTCTTATTAATAAATAATAAACATGGATAAATATAGACAACAATTATACATGTATTGTCTAAGGTGAATGAAACTGTGACATCTTAATATAGACAACAGGTATATAAATATTGTCTAAATATTTGAGCAACACTTACAATATGTTGCCTAAAATCTATAAGAACACTTTTATAAATGTTGTCTAAAGCTAAGAAACATTTTAGAAATGTTGCCTAAAGGCACAAGCAATATTTTAGGAATGTTGACTAAAAGCATAGGCAACATTTTAGTAACGTTGCTTACAAGTATAGACAACATTTTAGAAATATTGGTTAAAAGCATAGACAACACTTGAAAAACTTTTGTATAAATTATGTTAAAAAAACCGTTGCCTAAAAGTGTAAAAAATAAGTGTTGTTTATTGTCATTTTAAAGTAACAATGTGGGCGTTTGCAAAAAAAGAAAAAAAACCCTTGCTTTTGAAAATAGGTCACGCCCACCTAGACAACAACTGAAAATTCGTTGCCAAACCACTGTCTAAAGCTTAGACTATGATTTTTGGGGTCTAGACCATAGTTTTTTTTTTTTTGTTTCCTATTGTCATTTTTGTTGTAGTCACCTTTGGCCCAGGTATATATCTAGTTATACTATTGTAATTTGTTCATAAAGTTAATTTTTTTATTGTTATTGAATCATCACATGATTGACCTGTAGTGTTGATTAGATAGATGTAGAATGGTACATTATGCAGATTATTGTTCTTTATTTTATAATGAAAAATAAATCTTTCGATAAATTTTTTGTAACTATCAACACAGCTAGTTAATTAGTACGAAGTGATTTAATACAAAAGGTATGAAAACTCATGTATTTATATTTTCTTAGCTATAGAAATAAAAAAAAGGAGTAAATTGATACCAATCATGATATTACGGTAATTTTATTCGTGCATGTTTCGTTTGTATATTTTCATACTAAAAAGCAATTTTCTTAATTGTATTCTAAGTGCTTGTTTCACAAGTGTAATATTTGCAGCGGCGTGTATGACAATGATATTAGCCGAATTCAGGAAACCCTTTATCACTTCCATTATCAATGGTTCTGACATAGTGTCTACCTTATCAGCTTCTTCTGTTCATGATTTCTTATCCCAGGTAAGGTGCCCAACCTAGATATATTCCCCAACCTAGCTAGCTTTTCTTTTAGTAAATCTTATTTTATTACGTTAATGGCTTAATATTTTATATCATATAATAGAAAATTGTTTGTTAACAACTAAATATATAGAGATTTAGTAACATTTAAAAAAATATCGCTAAATCATAAAAAAAAAATTTAAAATGATTTTGTAACATTTTACCAAATATTGTGTATATTGTATGTTATTAATAACATTTAATAATATTTTTACATATTAAAAGTAACATTTACAAAGGTCTTAACTAAAAGTTTTTATCAACATTTTTTTAATAGAGGTAACACTTTAAAAATGTTACTTAAAAACTTTTAAATTATATTTTATTAATAGAAAAGTAACATCATAAAATGTTACTATAAAAGTCTTTAAGAATATTTTTTTAACTAAAAGATAATATTGAAAATACCTACATTGATATAGATGAACCTTGATGTTTTCTTTAGAAACCCTCACACACTTGTGTGGGCATAATCACATTTGTGTGAAAGAATCCTTAATATATTTTCTTTTTAGGTACACTTGCTCTACTCATGTAAGCATATCCACACAACTGTGATAAACTCCTTATGCATTTCTTCAGTAAGCGCGCCTCTCACACTGCTGCGAACAAAATGAATTATAAAAAATTCTATCAGTTAAAAATTTTCACCAATTTTTATGCGTTTTATAAGACATAAACCTCTATCATAGATGTAATGCCAAAGCCTAATACTTGGCAACACAGATGCCAGACATACTATTATGTTACATTATACAGGAGTATTTGATAAGAACAATTCTCATCTAAGGGAGACTATATTAACAACAAATTGACAACGTAGAGGAAAAGACATAATGTAAATGCTTCCAGCAAAGGTAAACTCCTAGACCCCAAACTATAAGCCCAAACAGTAACAACTGAGGTAGGTCCTACACCAATTGGGACACGTGAAGATCAAAGTTCATATGACAAAACTCAAAACCAGGTGGAAAAGAAATTGCCAGCTGTGACACCTAAGGGAATAAACTTTCTTTCTTTCGGCAAAGGCTCAGTATGCAGTTTTCAAAGTGCTACTCATTCCAATGTGAATAGGGAAAATGCCATCAAGTTGCTCCAGTTTCTCAATTTTGGTTTGCTTGAGCAGGCCAATTCAATTATACTAATAGCAAAAAAAAACAAAAAAAACTCACAAGGGGTCCATTCTTCAAGGCATGTTCCTTTGCAAATCTGCAAGCTTGCTTAACAGCAAGAACTTCCATACCATCTACCAGTACAAAGTATAAATATTCATTTAAAAAGTTCAGAAAGATTGTTCAAAAAGACTACTTACTACATGCACTTAATTACCCCATGTATAAATATGTAGACAGGTATGCATACAAATACGTACCCACACTCACAATATACAAACCTCGAAGTCCAACAATGAAGACAACATATAACCAACATGATCCTACATATTTAACCATCAAAGCATGATACTGAAAACAAATAAAGTCCAAGGAGGAGGCTAGAAAAGGAGAGACCACATGTCAACATTAAATGCAAGAACAATAAACAAGTCCCCCCGTCAGAACTCAAAACCTCATTCACAATGTAGTAAGAGATCTGGCATGAGCTAATGATCTTGATTCAAAAAATAAAATATAACATAAAAGCTGTATTGGCTTTAAATATGATAGAAATAGACAAAAAGGAAGAGAGAACTTAATAACATAACTATAGTCATCAATCATCTATCTACATTTCCAAAGAACTCATATCCAGGGAAACTAAATTAGGAAACAAGGATAAAATACACAATCTTGAAACACCAACACCTTACAACACGTTAAATTTGGTCCCTCCACATCTGAACAAAGCTAATGCACAATCTTGAAACACCAACAACAACCCTTAGCCTTTTCTTTAAAACATTTTGAACCTCCCTTCTCCCTCAAATTACTCTAATAATTTTTATTTTTTTACACTCATTAAACACACAAGCATGGAAGTGTGATTTGAGTTGAAATTAAGGAACAACACCTGTCGCTTAAAAACTTCTTTATAAAGCTCATTGAGTTAAAATCATAAACCCATTATATAGATTAGTAATGGTTATATGTGTAGCGCGTAGAAATTTAAATGTTCGGATTCTTCTAGTTCTTAAAAACCACTACTAGATACATGTGATTTAATAACATTAAAAAAAATATCGCTAAATTATAGATACATGTGATTTAATAACATTAAAAAAAATATCACTAAATCATAAGAAAATGTTACTAATATGATTTAGTAACATTTTATCAAATATTGCATATACCCTATGTTACTAATGATATTTAGTAACATTTTTGCATTTTAAAGGTAACATTTATAAAAAATATTATTAAAAATTTTTAGTAACATTTTTTTAAAATAAAATGTAACATTTTATAAATGTTGCTAAAACATTTTAGTATGATTTTTTAAATAGAAAAATAACATTATAAAAATATTACTAAAAACATTTAGTAACTTTTTTTTAATAAAAAGATAACATTTCTAAAAATGTCACTAAAAGTTTTTAATAATATTTTTTTTAATATAGGCAACATTGTAAAAATGTCACTAAAAATAATTAGTAACATTTTTTAAATAGATAAGTAACGTTACAAAAATGTTACTATTGCAAATGTTTTTTAGCATTTAACAAATATTATTAAATTGTTTATTTTTAAAATAAAATAAAATATAATTTATAATAAATATTAAATAAATTTTTACACTATAACATAAATTAATATTGAAATAAATAATTTAGTAATAAAAAGTCATGGAGAATGAAAAAAAGATTCAAGAAAATTAAAGCATAAGCTTGTAATTGAAATATTATAGGATACATCAAAATTCACTGCATCATAATCAATATGTCTAAAATTCATTACATCGTAATCCATATGTCCAATACATCAAAATTCATTACATTAGAAATTAACAACCCCGTAAACATCATTACGTGCAAGTTTAGCAACTCTGCACTGCATTAATAAAGAGAATATAAGTATCAGTACAAAAGGCAACAGAAGTATAACAATTTCAACTAACTATAAATTACATTTCTTTCCTTGATTAGCTTGGTTCAATTTTTTCAATTGATCGGTCTGAACCTGACACAAACTAACCAAAAACAAACATTGGGTCTATTCCTAGTCCTCCAGCTTGTACATTCTTCGTAATCAATATTTACACATACTAATTACCATAAGCAAGCAACTGTTATGCAGTGTCACACGTGTCATTGGCAGAATTCGCAAACAAAAGTAGAAAGCATTAAAATAGAAAGAGAAGGAGAATATTATAAAGCTTTCCAAATGAAGTTAAAGGCATTTTGCATGCAACCAAAGGGGGTGGTGTCTGTGATTTCTAACAAATAAAAGACTTTGACTACTTAAGATTTTTAATTGTACAAAGGTCCTACTTCTTAATCAAGTTTTGTACTAACAAACCACACAAAGTTGGTGACACAACAAGGATACTCTATCGATGTTAGCTATTTAAGATTCATAATTAGTGATAATTTTGAATGATCAAAGGATATAAATATTAAAACCATTCACAACTGCTCAAATAAGTTAATTAAGTGTCTCAATTAGCAAAAAGATACTTTATGTGTAATATAATGAAAAGTTTGGAACAGTAACTGGGAATGAGATGCCAGCCAACTAGAGTCACTCAAGACCAAATAAAAAAATTGCACTAGGAATTGTTACCAAAATAAAAAAGAAAGCAATAGTGACAAGGAAAGAATAAAACATTGAACAATAATTATAATAATACAATTAAAACTACAGACACTTTTTATTAACAACATGCAACTGTACTTTTAAACAGAAAAAAATGAATTATACTTATATCCAATTGAAACCCATTGATACACTTAGTAAATATATTGATATTAACAATATTATTAATTGTTTAATTTAGATTTTAGAAACTATTAACATTAAAAAGAAGGAACTGATTACTGAATGAAACCAGTTTAAAATTGCAATATATCTAAACTCTACTATTTCTTAAAATGAGGAAAGAATAAGGTGATTCTTTTTCTTTGGTTAGATGTTTCCTTATCTACTTTAAACCATCGGAAAACAAAACAACGGGCTAAGGAAAAAAAATACAAAATAATGGAAGACTACTCCTCCTATATTTGTAAAAAAGTAAATGAATAGATAACTCTTCAACCCTTATACTTCTTCCCACCAAAAATTTATCGTCAACTCCAGACAGAATCATTCCCCACTTGGAACTTTTCCCTCTCTCAATTTTTCTGACCAATTTAAGCTTGATGACTATTTTTCATTCACAATCCTCTTCACCTTCATTAACCAAGTTAGTTAAAGATTATAATAGAAACTTGGTGGCAAACATCTCATGAAAGTCTTCCAACTGATAAGTTGCTACTAAATAATACTATAATGAAAATGAAGCTGCTGGTCCACATACAACAAACATAAAAAAAGTAAAAAACAAAAATTCCTGGAATAAAATCCATATGCCTAAAGCAACTACAATGCTAATTTACCATCTCTTACCAAGAATTTGATATTACATAACCCACAATATCAACTCCAAAGATATGCCAACAAGCACAAAAGCAAACCAGGTATCAATCAAGCACAAATGATAATAAGACAGACAAACATCTCATAGAAGAAACTAGAAAGGGAAATAAGAATAGATAAAACAATTACCAACTGTAGCTTGGGTAATTGATGGATTCTTAGCAAAGAGAGTCTGCAACAAGAAAAAATATCAGTAAGATAGTAACTACGAAACTGATTGTCAAATATATATATATATATATATATATATATATAACTTTATAATCTTCATATGACAAGAGTTGCTGAAATATAGGAATGAAACATCCAACACAAATAAGCTAGTCCATTAATATAAATTCACGTACCCTAAGGATTTCTAATGAAAAAAGAAAAAATATGAGTTCACGTACCTCTCACTTGGTAAGTTATGTAATGTTATTGTAAGTTATTCATTTTGATTTTAGTTTTGTTATGATGATTATTATTAAAATAAATTAATTAGTACTTTGGGTTGAACTGGGCTATATGAATTGAACAGGAAATGAAGTGGTGAAATATGAAATTCCAAAGCCAAACATAGGGATCCATAGGTTTTTGTTAGTCCTTTTCAAGCAGAAGCAGAGGCAGAGAGTGATGAAAATACCAAGCTTAAAGGACCTTTTTAACTCGAGGAAGTTTGCAGAGGAAATGAGCTGGGACCTTTTTAAAAATTTCAAAGTTGGAAATTGCTCCCAACAATCCGGAAGTAAACCTGTTAATAAGTTATTAGACAGTTCAAGAGAAATTAAAGACATTCTAGATGTCGCACTAAAGGAAGATAGAGATCCTGAGAAAATGTTATTTGAGAGAAGCAATACAAATGAGTTGGGAGGAAAAAGAGGTAGTGATCCGGACAAATTGTTGAAACTAAAATCCCATACACTGAAATTCAGTAAAGATTTTGGAAAGGTTCCACTAAGTTTGTTATGTGAGACATTTAAGTAAATCAAACTTGAAAATATGTCCCAAAACCATTCGGGAAATGAATCTTTGATACCAGTATCAGAGATTTGCAACACCTTAAGTTTTCTTTGGTATTTAAGCCACAGTGGAAATTGAGGCCCAAAAATGCATGATGCTGCAAATAAACTCTGTAGCTGGAAAGGTGGAATTGAATTTGGATCGAAGTTAAATGAAAGAGAATTTCGACTTACAGCCAATACCTCCAATCTAGATAGGCTTGAAAGATGCACATAGCTAATGATACCATTCAACTTATTTGAAGACAGATACAAGATTCTAAGATTAAAAAGTTGTCCAATAGTGTATGGAAGTGTCCCACTCAATTCATTATTGGAAAGATCCAATAAATCTAAATGCATAGAACACAATTGTGGTATGTAGTCACTGAGTTGGCCAGACAGTTTATTGGAACGAAGGTTCAACTCCTTTATTTGACAGAGAGTCTTGAAGTGTTTTATGATGCTGCCATCAAGTTCATTATCCGCCAGATATAGATATTGAAGAGAATTCATGTTAGCAAAGCCAGCTGGAACACTATGCAAGGAATTTCCTGAGAGTTGAAGATCTATGAGGACTTTGCTAACATTAACCACCCATGTTAGAATTGAAGAGGTTAATTCATTTTCAGAAAGATCAAGGATTTGGAGAGAAGTTGAAGAGTTCATGAGTGGAATAGATTTAGGATTGACTTGAGGAAGGTTACACTCTCGTAAATAAAGCTCTGAAAGAGAAGAGATTTTGCTTATCGGTGATAGCCAATTACTAGCTCTGCTGAGATTGATATATGAGAGATAAAGGAGTCTCAAATTAGAAAGGTGAGAAAGCCATTCAAGGTCATTTGCAAGCAAGTACCAATTAAACCCAAGGTCAAGAGTTTGCAAATTGGAAAGGTTTCCAAGAGTACGAGGGATGGAACCAAAAAGATCATTTTATGCAAGTTTCAACTCTATCAGTTCACCAAGTGAACCAATGCATTCTGGAATACTTCCTTCTATGCTATTAGAACTGAGATCTAAGAAAGTAAGATGCTTCAGATTGCATAATGAAGGATCTATCTTACCTTCCAAAGTTTCAGATGAAAGGTCCAATGAGGTTACACGACCAGTTAAGTTATTGCATGAAACTCCTTCCCATTTGCAACAATCACCATCGTTCCATGAAGATAGAAAGTTCCTTTCATCAATGAAACCACGTTTTATGTTGAGAAGAGATTGCTTGTCTGTATGGTAACATGCAAAACATAAAGACATACATAAAATGGTCACCACACAAAACAGAGAGAACCCACGACTAAGCATGGTGATATCAGCTCAAACTTTTGAGAAAATATAACTGAATTGTCAACTGAATTGAAACCAAAGAAAAACTAATATCTAGCCTGCAAAAACGTTTTCTTTATGCCACTGTTTAAACAAAAAAAAATGATGGCTTCTGTACCAAACAAATGCTTCCGACACCGTAACATTAAATAAATCTCTTGGATACCCTCATATGCCGGCAAAGTCCACGGAAATAATAAAAAGATTCGATAAAGTTTTACTGAAATTTTGACTTGGCTAGCACATGTCTGTGAGGTCTCCGTCTATAAATATGCTTAGGTAATATAATGTATAGATAAATTATGTTTTTATAATTTATGCTTAAGTGGGATTATGTTAATTATGACTTAATTAAAAATAAATTAAATTATGTTAATTAATTTATAACTTAGATTAATTAATTAAGGATAATAAATGTTTATAAATAAAAGTAACTAAAGAGGTTTCACCACATTGGAGAGGATCCTAACCCCCTTGCGGGTCATACAATGGGAAAAGAATTACATGGATAGGGTGAAAAAGAATATACTAGAGCAAGGAATGTGGTGAATTGGGAGTTAAAGATTTAGGCTTAGTCAACAAAGCTCTTTCAGTAAAGTGGATGTGAACTACAACATCAATGTAGTGTAGAGATGTTACACAAGTATGCCAAATGGAGATGGAAGATGGTTGGTTCCAAAATAGATTGACAAAGCTCGTGGGAATGGACATGATGCTAGCTTATGGGATGATACTTGGTTGGGGAATAGACCACTCAAGGAACAACTTCACAGGTTATATGCTAATTCCACTCTAAAACTTAGTAAGATAAATGATTTTGGTGTCTGGACTAATGATGGATTGTTTGGAATGGAGAAGAACTTGGTTTGCATATGAGGAATTAATGTTGCAGCAATTGTATGCAATATTGGAGACAAACAAAAACCGAGTACCGAAGGGTTAGATAAATGGCTATGGGAATTCAATGGAAACAAGGAATACTTCATTAAAGCTGGATATAATGTTCTGGCACAAAATAGTGTAGGTAAACATGCAAGTTTCTTCAAGGTTTTGTGGAAGAAGATATCATCAAAGTCAGAGCCTTTTAGAATACAACCAACAGAACCTACAACTCAGAAACATAGGCAATGATGTAATGTGCAGTATATGCCTGGAAGAAGAGGAGACTACAAATTAAACATATTCTAGTCACATGTAAATTGCCCTATAATGTATGGAATGTGAATGTATCAGTTGATAGGACAAGGAGCCATACAACACAAACTGGAACAACACTTTTGGCACTATGTTGGGTTAATTAAAGGAGGAAAAAGTGGAAAAGCTTGAAGAGTAGTTTGGCTGGTAACATTGTTCAGTTTGGTTAGAAAGGAATCAATGCATTTTTCATGACAAGGCCTTGTTGATGGAACAAATTCTGGATGGCTTTAAGATAAAATCATGGGGGTGGCTTAAGGCTAATATGACAGGTTTTACATGCAGTTTCTAATAATGGACATCACTAAAATCAGCTCTTGAACCAACTTTATGAGTCTGGCCCCATGGTTTACACATACAACATTGTTGTCAGTTAAACCAAAATCTCACTATTCACCTTTTTTATTTTTTGTAAAGGAAAAGAGTTTTATTTAGCAGTTGCAGTGTACAGCAAACCACAAGATGTGGTAAAACTGTTTCTATGTATTACAAACAGAATATAGCAGAAAACATCATATGAATACAATGGAGAACAGCCAAGCAGAACACTCAACAATTCTGCGACATAGTACTTAGCATTAAGCACGAATAAAACAAAATATCATCCACCACCCTATTCCTACACACTGCTAATGTATCTCCTACAACTCTATCCATGACCCACCATTCAACTACATAAGAGACATAAAGTAATGAATACAAGAGATATATCTGTAGAAAAATAATCAGAATAATACGATAATGATTAAGCTCGTACTTCAAAGACAGACTCTATGACCCCTACACCAACTAAACCAGCCCAAATGAGACAGTCCTCTGCCCTGACTCATACCAAAGAAATGTGAATCTGTCCCTACTAGTTATATATATATTTAATCCCTTGCATTCTTCTTTTTAGTTTGCCCTCCTGCTTTCACTTTCGTATTTCTGTTTTCTTACTTCCTTTTACCATCTATGTAACTTACTATTAATTATTACTTTAGTTCCTCTGCATCTTTCTTTGTTTAGTTTATCTAACAAATAATCGTTTTCTAATTAGTTTTTTTAAATTGGCCATTTAATTTTTATTTTCATATTTTGATACATTTTTATTTACAAAATTAAATTCATTAATTCTTTTTTAACAAATGTTTTGCCTATCAACAAAAGACTGTCTAAATTATTCTAAATAAAAATAGGCTTAAACCAATCATATCCTCATCATAAATTTTTAGTACAATTCTCTGTTGGGTGATTGTAGATATTAACCAGATCAATTAAATATTGATATAATTGTTCTTAGGGAAAATGTGTCTTTCTTGAGAGTTCCAGTAGCTACCGTCGAAGCATTGGGTTCACCTCCAATGGTTGTGTCTTTCTTAAAGCCTTTATCATGCAAAAACTGAAATAAAACTTTAATTAATTCTCATCATAAGGGTCTGCATTTAAGTTTTGCTTGATTTTAAATTTTATTTTCATATTTACTAATAAGAATTTTACAACCAATAAAAAACCTCAAGAACATTCAAATAACTTATACGTGTACTTCATTAGTTTTTCAATTTTATTTCAATATATCTTGAGTTTCTTATTGGTTGTACTTGATAGTTGTGTTTATGCATAATTAGTCACTTGCACAGATGTAGTTTCAATTTTTACTGAGAGAACAAAATGCACAAAACAAAGATACTGAGAGAAATCAAAGACAAAATCAGAGACAATAAAGATGCAAAACCAAAAGAGGGGCAGATAACAAACGCAGAGAACGAAACTATGAGAACAAAACGCAGAGAACGAACCTAAGAGAGCGAAATCGCAGAGAACTAATCTGAGAGAGCGAAATCACAGAGAACGAACCTGAGAGAGCCGAATCGAAGAGAACGAACCTGAGAGAGCCGAATCACAGAGAATGAATCTAAATTGCAGAAAACGAACCTCGGAGAGTCGAATGGCAGAGAGCGAACCTCGTCGAGTCGAATCGCAGAGAGCGAACCTCGGAGAGTCGAATCGCAGAAAACGAACCTCGGAGAGTCGAATCGCAGAGAACGAACCTTGGAGAGTCGAATCGCAGAGAACGAACCTCGGAGAGTCGAATCGCAGAGAACGGACCTTACAGAACAAAATCGCAAAGAACAAAATATAGAGGAACGAGAGAAGGAAAACTTAACTTAGAGAACGAAACTTAGAGGACGAAATGCGAGGAATGAACTTGAGAAAGTGAAATTGTGGAGAACAAACCTTCGAGAGCCAAATTCCAGAGAATGAAATTTTGAAAAAAGAAAAGCAAAACTCGGAGACATCTAAGTTTTTTTATGGTGAATAAAAAAATAAATAAATAAATTTAATAAAATTATTTTTCCACTAGTTTCTATTCAACAAGTTTTAATTTAAATATTTAACTAGTAAATTTATTAGTTTTAAAATATAATAAAAATTTAATTGTTTATTAAAGTGTAAATAAGTTAAAATTATAAAAATAAAAACATTAAAATTAAATTTATATAAAACAAATAATAACAAAAAGTACTTTTTAAGAAAAAAATAATATAATTAATGAAAAATTTTAATAAGAATATATTTTTTAAAAAATAAAAAATCTTTAGTAACATTTTTAAAAAAAATGATACTATAAAATGAATTAATTTCTTCTATAGTAACATTTATTTAAAACATGTCACAATATTATAGTAATATTATCTACGGTGACATTTATTTCAAAAAATGTCACTATAGTATATAAAATTTATCTATAGTAATATTCTTTCACAAATATTACTAAGAAAATGTCACTAAATATATAAAATGTAGCCGTGAACCCTAGGCATCATTAATTGGAGGTTTTGCTTAATCTTTTTGTTTCATAATTTTTTTGTGCTTAGCTAGATTCATGAAAAATACAACTATTTCTTTGTCGGATGACATAGAAAAGATTAGCTTAATTTTTTTATGGGTGTGAGTGCCGATATTACTTAGTAGCTTTTTAACGATATTTTAGGAAAAGCAAGTAATTTAAAAAATATATTTCTTTTGTAATTTTGGTTCATCTGAGTACTTGAGAACAATGTTTTGAAACTCGTAATAGATTGATAGGTTATGCCGATTCAATGGAAATCGGATTAGTGTCCAATCCAAGCTTATTTTAATATATAATACAGTCACTGACTCGATGCCATTATCAATTAAGTTAAAAACCGGTATGAACTACTGGCCTTTTCCTCATCTATTCATTTAACTTTTTGGGGGTCTTTTCACAATATACCATATCATTGTTCAACACTGAAATCTCCTAGAATGACATGCGTTGTTATTGTTGCCCTTCCCCGATTGACGCACATTGTGGTTACCTGTTACTGGCCCTTGAATGATGTGCTAACTAAGTCTAAACATTGCTATTATTGCTCCACATGTCGTTTGGGACATAAACTAAATTACATCTTAATTAGATGAAAATTTTTCTTTGTGCAGTGATTACATGTTAAAATTGCATGCTAATTCAATTTAAAGAACAATATTTACAAGGAAACACAATTAAAAGATGATTCATTAAAAAAATTTAAAAAAATGTTAAAATAGATTTGTGGATCTCCATCATGCAATGCTTAATAAGCAGATATGTATAGGTTTTGTTTATTCTTTTTATCTCCATCATGCAAGTTTTGCATCTCGATTTATCAAATGAAGTGGATACTTGTATGTCTTGGTTTTTTCATCATTGTCTTGATTTTATTTTTTTTTTAACAAGATGAGTTAAATGTATTTTTTAAATCTAAAAAAATTTTAAAATGAGATCTTTTAAAATTAATAATATTATTTTTATTTGATTAATTTGAGTAAAAATTAATATAATTAAAAAATAACATCTGACATAGCCAATTAAAAATATTTTTATAATTAAAAATAATATGTAATTATTTTTAAATGAGAAAAATAGCATAAATATGAGACCTCCAAAACAATTATTAATATTAAATATTTTTTTGAGAGACCTAAAATAAAGGCTTTATTAGGCAAATTTGGTTTACCCTAATTTTACATAGTCTCAAATGTGTATGGTGCACATTCATGTTTTATGTAAATCATATTTTTGAGACACCAAAAAATAGATTAGCCCTTTAGTCTATTCAACAATTACAATTTTAATGCATGCAACAACCTTCACAAGTTGATTGATTACTTGTTATATCATCACTAGATGCTTCTTCGTGCGATGATTCAGTATCATCCTTTTTAAAAATCCGAGCTTTTCATACATTTCTGTAGGCATTTCATATAAAAGCATGTGTTTCTCAGCAACATCATACATGTTGTGGATTAAAATTTCCAAACGAATTGGCAAGAATAATATGCATGATCTTTCATGGAGGATAAAGATGATGTTTCTCCTTCAGTGATGTTTTTGGCGTCTTTACCCTTAACATGAATGTCTTGATTCGACAATTTTTATTCACCATCATCCGAGTGATCATCTTCCAATTCTTCACTACAGGAACTATATTCATCATTATCATTTAACATAGACTTTACCATTAAGTGATCTCCAATAAAGAAATATATAGAATTTGACTCAGATGATTTGAGAAGCTTTAATCAGCCATAGAAGATACAACAGCCTGTAGTACAAATTAAGTATGATCTTTAGATAAGGTAGTTAAATTATGTATGGATAGGAGTTATAAGGTTGTCTAGAAACAAAGTGGAGAGATGGGAGAGAAAGAGGTTGTGGTTCCTTCCACTAACAAAAACTAACTCATAACAATTAATATTTGACCTATAAAAAACTTATGTATATGTATATTGTGTGTTTCATGGTTAACAATTTAATGGTTTGATAACCAAACGAGAAAACTCTTGTTAGCATCTAATGGTAGGGGTGTGCAAAAAAACTAGTTCAAACCGAATCGGTTTTGAACCGAACTAGTTTCGAGTCGAACCAGTTTCATAAAAATTAACTAAACTATTTTTAAAACCAGTTCGGTTCGAACTGCATTGTTTTTAAACCAACTCGGTTCGAATCAAACTGGTTTTATAAATAGTTTAGTTTACTGGTTTATTAAAAAACATTTTTTTCATATCTCACACCTTTGTGAAACTTTCCACAATCATGTGAGAAATGTGCTTACTAAAAAAACAATCTCTCTAGTTGTCCACACTATTGTGATCATGTCCACAATACTGTAAAAAAACAATTGACAAAATAAAAAACTAGTTCAAAACTAGTTTAATCTAGAATTGTTTTGAACTAGTTCTAAACAGTTTTATAAAAAAATTCGATTCTGAACCCGTTTTCTAAAATAGTTTGCTTTTTAAGTTAAAAAACTGAATTGTTTCAAACAATTCGATTCGGTTTGATTTTTTTGAAAAACCAGTTTTTGCTCACCTTAACTAGCGGATAACTAATAAGAGAGTAACCATATAGAGCATACACTAATTATATAGAAATAAGGAAGTTTGAAATTACCTCAAAGAAATGGGTTATTGCATGTTTTGCCATGCTTTTTACAATTTTTGGTAAGAAGGATCCAACTTTGTTTAGGATCTTTTTAGTCATAATTTTATCGTGTAGATTTATTTTATAAGTCAATGTTAATTGTGAGTGTGTTAGTCGAGGATTCAAATTCACGACCTTTCTCTTTCCCATCTCACCAAGTTATCACTAACCTTATAATTTCTAATTTCACCCTGAAGATTATTCGATCAATACTGTACTATTAATTAATAAAAGACAACTTGACTAGAGAATGAACAAATTTTTATTAGATAATATAAAAAATCAAGCAATTCACATAATAAAGTAAGAGATATGGCAACAACATATTATTTAATATACCTTTAATATATTTATTTTATTAAAAACTATAAATTTAAAATTATTAATTTAAAATGAAGTCTTAAAAAAATATCTTTTTTTTTTGTAAATTTAAGTCAATAATGAAATATATATTTAAAAAATTATTAAAAATATGTTGTTATTTTTTTATATAATACTAAAAGCAAGTTAGGTGTCTGTAAATAAAAACTAAACAATTTAGGTTGGAGAACTAGTTTGAGCACCTCAACTGGGATAAACAATTAGTGTAAGACATGTGTTTTACACTATCCTTAATGATTTATTCGTGTTGTACAAAAATATATTAAGATTTAACAGACTTTTTTAGTCAAAAAGACTATGGTAACAAAAGAATAAGAATAAAAAATGATTTTTATATAGATACCAAATGATAGTCACTCACAAAATACAAATCAAAATTCCTCTTCTTAAAAGAAAACAAAGATTAAAGTTGCAGTTACCCGTAAATAGTGCACGTTCGTCTCATGCTCCCTTTTTACAAATTACGAGGGAGGCTAGTAGTTACAACAAATTTTTCAAATAACTAACTAAATAAAATAAAATAAATATTGTTTGTTTCAGTTATAATAAATAAATAAAATAATATTTTAAAATATAAATAATATTATCCAACAATCCATCACATATTTTAAAAGTATTATAAAATACACTTTAAAATAAATAAATGATAAATTCCTTGGTTTACCCATCATGAGTGTAAATGCATCGAGTTTGGTGTCTTTTGGACTATAACAAACTTAGAATGATAGAACATAATATACAACTAAATTAGTGAAGTAAACTTCTATGAACTAAAACACTTTTGTGTATATTAGCGGTTTAGTAATCACATTGCACCCCTACAATATAGGGTCATGTGCAAGCCTAGTAATTCATGAGTACTCTAGAGATTATACTAAATTTGATATAAACTGCGTTATTTGATACTCATACGGGTGATTTCATCACAATTCATACAAAACCTATAAAGGATATGAAATTCATTAAAAGCTTTTAATCTTAAGCTCTCAATAATGTAGTATAGCACATCCCACATTACACGAAGAAACAACATAAATTGTGCTAGCAAAATTACTAGTAACATGTTAATTATTACCTATATAAACTTTTTTCGTGGGATCTCCAATCGCAAAAGTTGAGTTACCATTACTGTTAATTATAAATTGGCTTAAGTCTCGTTCATCTCAATGTTTTATAAATAAAACTTCTCTTCTTCCCTAGGGCTTTAAGTCAAAAAAATCAACCAAATCCATTAATATTGACTTCACAAAAAATTATATCTTTTAAACAATGCTCTATCACATGTTATTTCTCAATTATAAATGTATATATACCAAAGAAATATTTGCTTAAGTAGTTTATTTTTAACCATTAAGCCTCTTAATCAACTATCTCTAGAGTAAAATACTCAAACTTAATTATTAATTGTGTGGTTGATCTCTAAGTAGCTCTATCACAATCAAGTGTAATAACACAATTATTAGTGAATGTTGTCTAGTTTAATTTGGATTGAAAATTCAATACATATCATTGTATCAACTAATAAAATGGAAAATTCATTATGCCCCATAACTATTATTTATAGTATCTCTCAAGTATTTTATGTTACACACAATTTTTTAATATGTAGAACATTACAAATATAGCCACATAAAAAATTACTCAAACTATTTCCTTTTTAATAATTCACATATTATGTGAGACAAATGAGAATAGCTTTAAAAGAAAATATGAAGACTCATATCAAAACACATCAAGAAAATCCATAGACATATTGGTCTCATGATATATATGAGATAAGAATCTCTCTCTTGAGAAACCAATAAAATTATCTAAATAAATAATCTTTTACCAATTATCTTTCTAACTAAAACACCAGTTTTTTTGCTTATTCCACACCTCTATGATGGTAACATAGTGACCTGATCACATGGGAGAATCCTAATGCATTTTATCTTTCAATGTATATAAAAAACAATAAAACAAATATTTAAATTTCCAAATTCTTAGTCATTATAGAGTCAATGAAATATTACACTATTTACTTGTTGTTGAAAACTTACATGTAAAAAAAAAAAAATTGACAATATGCCCAATCATAGAGGCTATATATATTTGCACACTGCTTGCAATTCATATTTTATTCCACAATTATAATAAAGATTTGAGAAATATAATTAGAGTTTAATTGGTATACATTATTAGTGTAAAGATCTTTACACTAACATTCAATCACAACCCTTCATTCATGGTAAATTTGTTGACTTTACTAATTACTACTTTAAAAGTCACATAAATGAAAAGTCATGATTGACTGTAAATATAAAAATATTTTACACTGACAGTGTGTACCGATTAAACTCATATAATTATTACGTCTCTCATGTAAGATGGTCAAAAACCTTTCAACTCATATTGTTTATCCAAGAATGCACAGTGCAATAATTTTTTTTTTTCAGAACATATAATATTTAATTACAATTAACAATACAAAATACAATCTACATCAATCAAATTTGGGCTTTAGGAGATTCCTTATCTTTATAATAGATATTATTTTGTTAATATATAATTTACTCAAAGTTTTAAATCGAAAGTTTCCTAACAAACTTGAATAAATCCATAAAATTAATAGATATAGTTTCAATTTTTTTTTTATTTTCTTAGGCTCTTCTTTGAAAAGTAAAATAAAGCAAAATCACA
The DNA here is from genome assembly GCA_037954015.1 of Psophocarpus tetragonolobus. Classification (NCBI taxonomy): domain Eukaryota; kingdom Viridiplantae; phylum Streptophyta; class Magnoliopsida; order Fabales; family Fabaceae; genus Psophocarpus; species Psophocarpus tetragonolobus. The sequence continues at coordinate 76,511,859 of CM075689.1, forward strand.
TGATTCAAAATAGATAATTGAACTACATCATGAACCAATAACATAAAAAATATGAAACTTCATACACATTTCAAAAATCAAATTATCATGTTATACATGCATATTTTTGGAAATCCATTGTTATTATCCAATTACAATGGTAATCATACTCTTTCTTTGAAGGATTGAAATCAATGAAATACAATAAAGGCAAGGAAAAATAGTTGGAAAGAATGGGTTATGATTTGAAAAAAGAGCAAGTATCCAATGATATTTATGAAAATTCAGAAGAAACACAAATTAATCCTTAAGATTATTGGAAAAGCTTGAACAATAACACATCCAAAGATAAACTTGAATAATTTTAAGGATTTATTAATTGAGAAAAGTATGTTAGACTCACTTTACTTTATAAGGATTTATTTGTGTGGAACAAAAATCCCTTGAGATTTAACATACTCTTCTCAACTGAAAAGACTAAGGTAGCAGAATAATGGGTAAAAAATTATTTTTTTTAGATATCCAAGATGATAGTCCCTTGATAGAGAACATATATTCTCTTTAAAAAAAAGGTAAGCTATAGTTACTTGTAAACACTGCACGTTCACTCTATGCTCCCCTTTCATAAATTATGCAACAATCGTAAAATGAGGCTAGCAGTTACAACAAATTTCTAGAATTAGTTAAGTAATGTGCACTTACCCGTACACCATTTTAAAAATAGAATCAAAAGATAATTGCAACATTATACAGAAATTTATAAAAAATTAGAAGAAACACAAATAAATCCTTAAGATTATTGAAAAAGTTTGAGCAATAACATATCCAAAGATAAACCATTAGTTTGAAAAGTGTGTTAGACACACTTTACTTTATAATGATTTATTTGTGTGGTACAAAAATCTCTCAAGATTTAACATATTTTTCTCAGCCAAAAAGACTAAGGTAGTAGAATAATGGAAATAAAATATTATTTTTGTTAGATACCCAAGTCACCCACAAAATACTGATTAGATCTTCTCTTCTTAAAAGAAAAAATAAAAAAATAGTTGCAGCTACTTGTAAGTATTGGATGTTCAATTCATGCTCCCATTCACAAATTACACAATGATTTATAAAAGAAAGAGACTAGGGTTACAACCAATTTCTCAAATTTGTTAAGTAACCTACACTTACTGTAGACACCATTTTCAAAATATAATTAAAATATGATTGCAACATTAATTGTTATAACTAATTGTAAAAATTAATAAGATTTGATACTCTTGTTATAACTAATTAAATAAAATAAGATAAGCAAAGCTTGTTCCAATCCTATCTCTCCATCATATTAGTGTTTGTCACCATAGACCTAATTACAATAATAATCATACTCATATATATATATAAAACATAATCGCAATTCTCACTTCGTACATTCAAAAGTTCTATAAAAAATAAAAGAAAGAAAGAAATTACCTCATTTCAATATTTTTAAAAAAAATTCTTAAGCTCAACTCAACCCAGGTTAACCCGATCCGGGTCACCATATTTTGCTTGACTTGACCAGTTCAAACCAGGTCAATTGCATGACCGATTTGTTATCCTAGTTTTGTGACTAGGTCCCGATTCGACTGACCAATTCGAACCAGTTTTTACAAATATGCTTTGAAGGATTGAAATAAATGAAATGTAGTGAAGCCAAGGAAAGATGGTTGTAAAAATGGGTTGTGGTTTGAACGAGGAACAATCCTTATTCAATAAAATTTAGAAGGAAAATTTTGAACACAAATAAATCCTTAAGATTATTGGGAAAGTTTGAACAATAACACATCCAACGATAAATCATCAATTTGAGACATGTATTAGACACCCTTTACTTTATAAGGATTTATTTGTGTGCCAAAAAAACTCTTAAGATTTAACAACTTCTTCTCAGCCAAAAAGATTAAGATAGTAGAACAGATATTAGGTGCTTGTTTGGCAACAGTTTTAGAAAACTGTTTTTAGTATTTTAGTTTTTAAAAACTAAAAAACTTGCTTGGATAGTGTTTTCTGCAAATAGTTTTCGAAAACAGTTCTGATTTTTTAGTTTTTAAAAACTAAAAAACTGGAACAACTAAAAGTAGTTTTGCTTTTTAATTTTCTGTTTTTATTTTGAAAACTCAAAATACAATAAAAATATGTTGTTTTTTGCTTTTCATTAATGAAATTCTAATAAACATGAACAAGTTTTTCTATTTTTACATTTTCAAAACAGTTTTCAAATATCACTTGCCAAACAAGTTTTCTTTTCTTTTCTTCTCAAAAACAGTTTTTTAAAACTATTTTTAAAAGCTCTTTTTAAAAACTAAAAAATAAAACCAAATCAATCAAACCCTAGATCTTCTTTTTTGAAAAGAAAAACAAATAAAGCTACAGACTTCATGTTGCTCCCATATGACAAACTAAGGAGGAGGCCGACAGTTGCAACAAATTTTTCAACTTTGTTATGTAACGTGACCTTACTCAAATATAATTGCAACATTAGTTGTGTGGTTATAACTAACTGTAAAACAAATAAGATTTAATATTCTTCTTATAATTAAATAAATAAATTAAAATAATACAACTTATTTAAGTTATAATTAAATAAATAAAATAATCTTATTAAACATAAATAATATTATCCAATAAATAAGTGCCTGTAGAAAAAATAATTTAGGTTAGAGAACTGGTTTGAGCACTCAATTCCAATAAAAGATCAAGTACAGATAAGGTAGCCACTAGATAGAACCATTTACAATGGAAGAGATAAAGGACTTCCCAAATTCGGCTAATTCCATGGTCATACACGCAGCTGCAAAGTATTCAAATTGTGAAAAAAAAACACTTAGAATACAGTTAAGCTCGTAATTTTCAATTAATTCTTATGAATCATGGAGTGGGAAGAAATTTAGAATTTTTTTTTTTACAATTAATTAGTTTTGTCTGGACCATAGACAAAGATATTCCACGCCACACAAGATAATAATTTTTTTAGTTAAAAATATTTTCCATATAAAAACCACTCCTTACCAATTAATCTACACATTTAATTTCGGTTAATCAATAACAATGTTTAATTTATAATATTGGCTTCCCTAAATAAAAAACACTATAATATTGATTTAATTATTAAAATTTCACATCACTATTATAAAAAGAACTTGTGACTTCCACCGATACAACTATTATTAAACGAGACAATAATTCATTCTTATCTATCCATTTATAATATTTAAATATTAATATATGTATATGTAGGTTATTAATTAAAACATATTCATATAAGCATTTTCTTTAAACGTTTTTCACTATCAGTATTTTCTTTCCACATTCCCTAATGCAATTATTTGTAATTGATAAAAATAATTTTTTTCTTCCATCGAATTAATCTTGCTTCACATTCAACATATATCTCTAAATGTTTTGATTGCAATTCATGGAATCCAATTCGATTTTCAGGTGTGCGGATAGCAGCAGAGACCTCTTTGTATTGGGTACCTAGTCCATTTAGGGTATGGATAACAAGATCAACCTCATCCAATGGTAATGGTGTGTTGATGATGGCTAACTCGTCAGAAAGGGATTTGATGCCATGAAGGAACTCAGACAGAGAGCAGGTTCCCTTAGAGTAACGAGTTAGACCTTAGACGTTCCTTCAGGTACATTATTATGCGGGCACGAGTTTTGCATATCTCTTGCTGAGTGTCCCACGCTTACTTGGACGTTTTGGCATTGGCAAGCAAGGTCATCACTTGTTGGTCTCAAAAGGGGACACAATTGCAGGGAGGATCCTGATCAGTTGATTCTAACGCCTCCAATACAGCATGAGAAGGGGCTGGACACGGAATGGTGCCATCTACAAAGTGGATTAATTTATTTCACAGGCAGCATATATAGTTAACTACGAATAGCCACAAAGCTCAACCCTTAACAAAAAGAAGCTCCCGAAATGAAAATTGATAGCAATTAACTACAGCTCCTTCTTGCACATCAATAAACTCATCAAGTAGATAGCAAAAGGATCCCATGTTGATGACATGTGTAAAATACTCAAGATTCAATAGATTAATACTCAAAACAATTATATAGAGAATTTAACTCCATCATCAGTTGAAGTTCCTTTAATGACCACAAGCTTTCCCTCACTGATACATTTTATACTTTTAGTAACCATTTTTTTAATTATATGTGTTAAAAATATCACTATAAATAAAATTTATATACTATAGTAATATTTTCTAAGAAAAATGTCACTAAATATAATGTCAACATAATATTGTAATATTTTTTAAGTAAATATTATTATAGAAAAAACTAGTATCATTTTTTTAAAATGTTACTATATAGAGTAATATTTAAAACTAAATGTCACGTAGTTAATGTCAACATAATTTTTAAAGTTTAAGTTTTAATTTTTAGTTTGTATTTTTTATCTTTATTTTTAATTTCTAATTTTTAATTTTTAATTTTTAACTTTTCACTTCTAGTTTTAATTTTTAATTTTTAATTTTCAATTTTTAATTTTTAATTTTAATTTTTAATTTTTAATTTTTTAATTTTTAATTTTTTAATTTTTAATTTTAGTTTTTAATTTTTAATTTTTAATTTTTAATTTTTAGCTTTTAATTTTAATTTTTACTTTTTAATTTTTAATTTTAATTTTTAGTTTGTAATTTTTATTTCTAATTTTTAATTTTTATTTCTAATTTTTAATTTTTATTTATAATTTATAATTTTTAAATTTTAATTTTTTATTTTTTATTTTTAATAATTTTTAATTTCTAATTTCTAATTTTTTATTTCTAATTTTTAATTTCGAATTTTTAATATTTAATATTTAATTTTTAATTTCATTTTTTATTTTTATTTTGAATTTTTATTTTTAGTTTTAATTTTGAACTTTTATTTTTTATTTCCTTCAACCTATGCATTTACTCTGTGTCATTCTCTTCTTCTCCATTTCGTCATCTCACAACCAGTGTCATTCTATTTCACTCAGCGTCATTCCCTTCTTCTCCATTTCGTCATCTCGCAAGATATTTACTAAACCCTAAATACTTCATCACTTCCCTAATTGCCATTTCCTTACTTCCCTAAATTTTCCAACTCTCATACTCTATTAGGACTTTGAATGGTGTAGTTTCTGATCGAAGCATTTTGGAACAGTGATTTTGATTGCGAAGTTTAATCCTTTGTAAGTTGTTGTAAGTTTTGTTGATCTTTTTCATAGAGATGTATTTTGTTATTAGGATTTTATAAGGTGTTTTTTAACAACGATTCCGATTTTGTTGTTATGATTTTGTTCTTTATATCCTCTTCTATTTATCATTTTAATGGCTTTGCCTGAAATTTAACTCAAATGTGTTTCAAAGATAACAATTTGGAATAATTGTTTTGCTCATTTTTATTATGTGGTGTCAGTGGTGCTCCAGCGGAGTTTTGGGGCTTGCTTGCTCAGCGGCTCTCTGTTTGCACACCCGTTTCTCTGTTACAAGACAACAATTCCCTCTGAATTCTACAAATTCTTGGATGATTTTTTATTTACTGTTTTATCATTAGGGGTCAGCATCCAGTAGACAAAGGTTTGTTTTGTTTATTTGTTTGTGTGAAGAAATTAAGTGTGCCGTATGCAAGATCCTTTTTTTGGTTTGATATTTTTGTTACTCTTACATGAGGTTTAGAACTTCAAATTCAGAACTCATAGGTTGGCTTTTTTAATAACCCTCATGAACTTGTCAGTTGTAGTTGTAAGTTGATCTTCTGATTTGTTTTGTATGCTTTGGAGTTTTGACTACTGATTGGAATTGCTGGTTGCATCTAGAACCTTGATTGAGTCTGGCATTCAATGAACATTCAAGTTTTTCAAAACTCAGGCTATTTTTCCTTATTTCATAGCATTAACTCTATTGCAACAGGAAATGTTGTAAAAAAAGTTACTGCTCAACCTGAAGGGAATATTGTATGAAATATTGGAATTGAGTGTTAGGCAATACCACAATAAAAAGGCTAACATGAATATAGTAAATAGGAATATTATAGGAGACAACAGTTTCTTTGATGTTTGTTTTTCCATGTAGCCTAGATACTTGGTATAGCCAGTTTCAATGCATCTTAGGAACTAGTAGTATCATAATTGCTCCCTCCTAAATTGTTGTGGTGTTAATTATCATTGCAATAATCTTAAATACAAATAATTTCATTCTGCTGGGTAGAAAATATTGTAAGCAAGTTTGGAAAATATTTATTTATCTCTTCTCACAACGAGAATAAACTTATGTAGTAAATATGAGAATGCTATTGCGAGTGAGTGAACATAATATACAAATGATGCATTAGATAAGATAAGATCGGGAGTCAATGTATTAGAGAGAAAGATTATATAGAACCTATCTAAGAGAAACTAGTTGAATGTATCATTATTTGGTTTGGATTTGTGTAGACGGTAGAGAAAACCCATAGAATCTTTAGTAAAGTATATAAGACGAAAGATAGCCTTATCACTAGAGAGGAACAAACACTAGTAAAAGCTATAGAAAAACGTTTTAAGAATGATTTAAATGTTGTTTGTCACTTTATCTACTGACATGATTCATCATGGAAAATTATTGATTAATTTAATTCCAAATAGCTTTCTTACCCACCTACTGTGGAAAAGCTTGGTTGTAGTAAGCTTTTAGCATTATCCCTATTTATTTTAAATACTAACAAGCCAAATATATATTTGTATAACAACAACATTTTCTCTAAGAACAATCCTATCGATACTTAATTTGAATTATGTGCAATTTATATTAGTATAACAACAACATTTTCTCTAAGAACAATGCTATCAATACTTAATTTGAATTATGTACAATTTGTTTATTTGCTTCTTTGTTATGTGACTCGGAACCAAACTTTTTGGATTTTGGTTTGGTAAAAGTGTTGTTTGAAATATAAGCTCTCCTAAGTCTGGGGATTGAGAACTATTTAGAAATATAAGCTCTCTTATTTGTTTAAACTTCAACACAACAATATTTTAATACTCCGTTACAATTATTTATATATTTTCTCTCTCTTTGTATCACGTTACAAACTAAAAGGGGAACACAAATGTAGGGTATCCTGAGGTTAGTATCATTATCCAAATATGCCTTAAAGGTAGAAACATTGATATTGGAAGATAGGCATAAGCCACATTTGACCTCTTAGGAGTCTTAACCTAAACTAGAAGCTAGTGTTTCGCTAACTAAAATAATCCTACATTTCTTAGAGTCGACGTTCAAATCTAAAACAGTTTATAAACACTCTTTTTTAATTCCAATCTAGAAAACTTGTAAAACACTTTCAAATAAAACATGTATTTAGCAAAACTTCTTAGTTCATACTCTCATTCATAGGACACAATATGACCTCTTCTTTCACTGCTAAGTGACCCATTAGTCAATAATAAAACCATTCTATACTACAGAATCATATTGAGAGTATGTAATTTTGGAAGCCAATCATAAATAACTAATAAACAAACTAAAGCAGAGTTGGGTCTCCATGTCCTAAGAAGGTGAAGTTAAGGACCCAATACATCAATTCAAGATTCCCGTGATCATGACCATATGCAGTTGGTATAAATAATTAGTAATCAAAATCTAACCTCAGTCCTTCTTGACATACAACCAAGAGTTTACTTTCGAGCGGAAACTGGCTCTTAACTGATTATACAAAATCAAGATTTGGCTTAGTGAATGGTAACCCAAAGAACAACCCAGAAAAATTATTGTGCAACTGCCTTTTTATAATAGTACCTACATAAAGTGAATGTGATAAAAGTAGTCCATACTTGTGGCATGGCCTGCAATCATAAATAGTTATGTACCTTACGTTATATTCCATACTTGTGGGTGCAACCCAATATATTGGCATTGAGCTTGTGCCAGTTTTTCCGCTGGCTTCCTTATGTAGGATGCTCATTTTAACTGATTATTTAAAAAATAAATATAACCAGTATTAACTAGTTATATAATTACTGGTTAATTAAAATAAGTTAATAATTTTAATATTTTATTAATTTAAAAATAGTTAAATTATTTATTTAAATTTAATTAAATAAAAAGATTTAAGTTAGAGGTTATAATCAAATGAAAACAATTTATCACCGGTTATCTCTTTAGTTAAAAAATGTGGTGTTTTCTGTTTTTTTGTAATGTACATTCTTCTAAGTCACGGTTTTGTATGGTAGTGACTTTTTATATTTATTATTGAACAAAGAACAGAGCTGATACTTTCCATGTTTATTTGTAGGAATCTCACAATTGCTTTTGGTTTGCTTCTTGTGCAATTCATGACAAAAGTCATTGCTGGTATGAAGTTCTATTTAATCAATAATAAATAAATTTGAACATTTGCATTTATTATTATACAGTATATAATTAACTTATTTTGCACTTTATTATTATAGTAATCAAGAAGTTAATTAATTCATTTATTTAAGTAAAGTGTTTAAAGTTTTTAATCTGATTTTCACTCCCATTTTTTATCTTCATAGTGATTTTTAACAATATAAGGTGAATTTGTTCATACAACAATAAATCATCTATTTATAAGTTATTTTTATGAAAACATAAACCTTTTATGTTTTATATAAAGTTCTCTTTTAAATATATTAGCTTTCAGTTTTTTCATAAAAATATTTTCATATCAGCTTTTTTTTTTTTTACTTTTTCTTTTCATAAAAATTTCAATCAAATATTTGAAAAATTACAATAAATACTTATTTTGTTTAAATAAATAATTTTTTAATAAAAAATTTAAACAAACTCATCATTAACTTAACTTGTGTTATAACTCTTACAACTAATCAAAACTCACTTGTATCCTTTACACTTGATTTTGAATGAATTAGAGAGCTTACTTCATTTTTGAGTGTCTTTTCTTCTCTAAATTTGAGAGAGTTCCTTTAACTTTTATCAAGAGTTTCTTTCCTTCTGGCAAACAACCTCCCTTGAGGCTTATCTCCCTTAGAGTGGCACCTCCCACCTCCATCTCCTTCCTCTCCACTGAAGCCATTTCCATTCTTGCAACCTCTTGAAGTTGATCCTTGGAGGAGCATCCAAAGGTGGATCTCATCAGAAACTGAGTTGAGAGAGAAAAGCTTTTGTTTTTTTTTTAAGAAAGGATAAAGATGGAGTTACATCAATGAATAGTTATCTATCTCTATCGCTTTTATTTACTCTTTTCTATATAAATATGACTTGTTTCTTTTTTTTTATTGTTATTAAAGAATTTAATTTAATGCTCAAACTATAATTAAAATAAATTACTCGCATTGAATTAATCATTACTAAAAAGAAAAAACTAAAATCAAATTTTTTATCGTATCAAAATTATTCTTCAAATGATAATTAATTAATCTTTCTTTATATCATTAGCAATTAATTAAACTTATATTCTAGAGTAATTTATTCTCAACTTAAAATAATTAATTTCCTTTATAGACAGAAATTAATTACAAACACACATATAACCAAAATAATTAGATTCACGCACAACTAAAAACAACATAATAGGTCCTAGATTCACTAATATTTACTATTCACTTTTTTAGGGTGTTACAAATACTCTGTAGGATAGGTTTGCCTTTAAGTGGTCATATTTTACACATCAAGTTTCTAGCGTCATTGCCTGGGCCAAGATTATGTCCAATTCTCAAATAAATTAATTTAGAATAATAGAACAATTCTTCTCAATATTTTACTTTTTACTGTGTCTCTATTTTATGTTACTTTCCTAATTTTTGGTTTCTATCTTTATTTGTGTCTATTTTACTATCTATCTTTATCATATTGATTTCTTGTTTTTCTTTTTTCAATTCAGTATTTTATTTTATTTTTTTTATTTGATTCTATTTTATTTTTTGTTTTTTTAGCTGTTGTGGTTAACCCTTCTTCATGTGTGAATAATTTATTCAAACTCGATCTCAAAGGTCTACCCTAGAGCATAACCCTTACATTGAAAGAACTGCTCTTAAGAACAGATCTAGACAAAGAAGAATGACAGGATGTATTGAGCATTAACATGAGATAGGAGAAGATATTGGATTTGAATAAACTTTATAAGATTACTTCACCCCTATGATGGGGGTATATAACAGCATCCTACTCCCTGACTTTAGGCAAAACACTTTTGAACTGAAATTGACACTTTTGCAAGTGATTGAGAATGAACAATTAAGTGGTCTGCCTTTAAAAGATCATGTTGCCTATTTGAAGTGCTTCCTAAGGATAATTGACATTGTCCGTTACCTGATGATGACCCAACACATAGTTAGCTTTCTCATTCTCATTAAACAGGAGAGCATTAGATTGGTTGGAGTCATTACTAGAGCATAACATTTGTACCTAGGAAAAGTGCACTCATAAAATCTTGAGAAAATATTTCTTTGCTACCAAATATGATAAATATTAAAGGAATATTGCAAACTTCACCCAGTATGAACAAGAATCCCTTGCTAAAGCATGGGACATATTCCAAGAGATATTGAATGGTTGTGCGCATTATAGGTTGCCTTTAGGAATAATAATTCAGATCTTCTGCAACAGGTTATCAGATTCCAATAGAGCATGTGTTGATGTTGCTAATGGAGGGACCATAATGAAAAAGTCACCAGTTATAGCCCAGGAAGTGATCACAGACTTAGAGTTGTATTATGATATAGAGTTATTGTAGTAACCACTTGTGAATTAATGCGAGTCAAACAATTTATTCAAGAATTAAGGTTCTATGAAGTTTAAATAATGAAGTTGCATTGTGATAATCAAGAAGTTCTTCATATCACATTTAATACAATGTTTCATGAAAGAACAAAACATAAAAAATTGACTATCACTTGGAGAAGCTACTGTCCAAAGAAATTGCTACAGAATTTGTCAACTCTAATGATAAACTTGTAGATTTTTTGACAAAATCCTTAAGGAGTCCTTAGATTAAGTTTATGTGTTCCAAGATTGGAGTATATGATTTATATCATTGTAGTTAATAGTTGATAGCAGCAAGAATGACCACCCTCTAAAATGCTATAGCGGTATAGCGAGAGCAAGATGATCGTTATATAGATCCTATATAAATATATATAAGAGAAGCATATAATGTGTGTGTGCTAAAAAATTAAGAATTGATTACAAGGAAATATATAATATATGTATTTCTATTGAAGAAGTTGGTTGTGGAACCATAGAAGGGGGAAAGTTGAATAAAAAAAAGGAGTTGAAAAACCATTTAGTAAAGAAGGAGAACCGTACGATAACAACACAAAATGAAGAAGAAACTTGCCAGAAAAGCAACAGGGCCAGGCTCGCTGGAGAAACAGTAACGAAGGGATAGGCTCGCTAGAGAAGTAGCAGTGGTAAGGCTCCCTTGAGAAGCAATGACAGTCATATGCTCACTAGAGAAAAGGAAGCAGCACTACAACAACTAAGTAGGAAGACAAACAATGCCCAAGAAGAAGAACATTGCCTTTTGCCGTGTTTCGGTAAAAAGAAAAAAAATTATTTTCACTCTTTACTCTTCATTAAAAAATCAAATATCTAGTCTAAAATGACATAATTTTCTATTTGTTTTTTAAAACAGCTGAAAATGATGTTGTCTCTCCCTCGTCCCTATCACCCAACTTCGAAAATATACAACGACACTCTCCAACTGTGAAATCACGTGAATGTCCATTTTCCTAACTGTAAAAGGAGGTGCAACTGCCACTCCTTGCAGGTGTGGCGTGATGACGACAACGGGAATGGAAAGATGCCACTCTGTCATGTTGTGATATCGTGATATTAACTACTATGCTTTATATGCTCTAACTTGAGAGAAATGTTAGATATAAATTGTATTTAACTTTCATTTTTTGCTTATCTCTCATGTATGATATTTTTTGTTAGTCTCATAACCTCTTATATACATACATAAATGAAGCATCGTCATTGTCCGAGAATGAAATATTTTTCTTATCTCTTATGTAGAATACAATAGTTAATGAAATTTTTATAATTGATATTGTTGGCAACAAGAAAGCAAAAGGTTGGCAGTTCTTTAAAAACTTTCTTTTTTCTGCTTTTTTTCAAATGTGTTGATACAAGTATTTATAGGCAAAAGATTTGCCCCTTCACATGCTGGAGATAAATCAAAAGTTTTGTCTTTTCAAATGCTAGAGATAAATGATGATGCCTATAGGTCTGCCACCTAAAACCATTAATGCTATCTAGGAATACCAAATGCTATCTAGGAATACCAAACAACAAGAAATAAAGTTTCTTAATTTAAGTTTTATAACAAATCTCTCCCTTAAACTTAAATACTCTTCCCATTTCTCATTCCCATAAGCCTTTTGCAATTCTCCAGCAATGTGGTCGGCAGTGGCTTGGTGAGTATATCCGCGGCTTGAGCTCGGCTTTCAACATGCTCCAGCTTAACTTTTCCTTCTTTGACTTGTTCTCGGATGAAATGAAAATGGACGTCGATGTGCTTGCTCCTTCCGTGATTAACTGGGTTCTTTGCCAACTCGATCGCCGACTTGTTATCAACTTGGATCACAGTCCCTTCATTTTGGATCACTCCCAAATGCCTTAATAGATTTAAAAGCCAGACTGCATGACACATGCTCCAAGAGATCGCCACATACTCTGCCTCGCAAGTAGACAGGGTTACAATGGGCTGCTTCTTTGACAGCCAAGTGAAAGCTATATTTCCGAGTAGGAATACGTAACCCAAAGTACTTTTCCGGTCATCAACATCACCACACCAATCGCTATCTGAGTAACCCACTAGTCGATAGTCATCTGATTTTGAATAGAAAAGACCAAGTGATAGGGTTCCTCGAATATATCTCAGAATTCTCTTCAAGGCCTTCCAATGTGTATAGCTTGGATCCTCCATGAATCTGCTCATTATCCCAACACTCAACATTAAGTCGGGTCTCGTGCTTGTAAGGTACCTTAGACTTCCAATTAAACTTCGATATCTCCCAGAATCAGCTCGTTCTCCTCCATCAAACTTCGAGAGTTTAGTGCCTGGTTCCATTGGAGTAGAAACCAGGTTGCAGTCCTCCATTTTAAACTTCTTTAGAATTTCAAGCGCGTACCTCTCTTGGGATATAAAAATTCCTTCTTCCAATTGCTTCACTTCCAGGCCAAGAAAATATTTCATCAGGCCTAAGTCTGTCATCTCGAACTCTTTTTCCATTACCTCCTTAAACTCCTTAATCAGCTTCGTGTTGCTTCCGGTGAATATGAGGTTTTCGACATAGAGAGCAACTACCATCATATCCTTTCCTGATTTCTTTGTGTACAAAGCATGTTCGTACGGACATTGCTCGTACCCAGTTTTCTTGAAATACCCGTTAATTCTCTCATTCCAGGCACGGGGAGCCTGCTTCAATCCATAGAGGGCCTTTTTCAATCTCAACACTTTCTTCTCATCCCCTCTCTTCATGTACCCGAGTGGTTGCTCAACGTACACCTCCTCTTTCAGCACTCCATTTAGAAAGGCCGACTTCACATCCATCTGTAGAATTGGCCATTGGTTTTGAGCAGCTAACGATACCAGGAGTCAGATTGACTCCATTCTCGTGACAGGAGCAAATACTTCATCGTAGTCTATCCCCTCTTTATGTCTATAGCCCTTTACCACAAGTCGAGCCTTATAACGCTTAACCTCTCCCTCAACATTCATCTTCTTTTTGTACACCCATTTTACTCCAATGGGTCAAGCTCCTTCAGGAAGATCGATCAATTCCCAAGTCTTGTTGCGTTCAATCGCTCCAATCTCCTCATCCATGGATGTTCTCCACTTCTCTTCTTGGACATCTTTCTCAAAGCTCAAGTCTTCAGAGTCGGCCAGAAGACATACAACATGAACTTCATTTGTAGTGTCGTATATTTCCTGTAGACTTCTCATCCTGGCCTGTTGTGGCTCAGTTTCTTCATCTGAGGACTCGGTGGTTGTTGTTGTTGAAGGTACAACAATTTCTGAGCTAGTTTCTTTTTTGACTAGGTTACTCCAGCACCACTCCTTCGTTTCCTCCACATGAACATCTCGGCTCACCACTACTTTCTTGTTAACAGGATCAAACAATTTTATATGCTTTAGAATTTTTATTATACCCGATAAATATGTACTTCTTGCTCCGATCTTCTAATTTTGTCTTGTGTTGACTTGGTACTTGCCCATAGGCCACACTACCGAACACCTTTAGATGAGAGACACTCGGCTTCACACCACTCCAAATCTCCTGAGGCGTCTTTTCACCTAACTTTGCACGTGGACATATATTTTGCACATAGACTGCGTATTGCACCGCCTCTGCCTAAAACTTCTTCGGCATATTCTTCCCTTTCAACATAGATCGAACCATGTCGAGAATGGTTCGATTCTTTCGTTCTGCTACACCATTTTGTTGCGGAGAATATGGAGCCGTCAAGAAACGCTTGATTCCATGTTCCTCACAGTATTTGTTGAACTTGGCAGAAGTGAACTCGCCTCCTCTATTAAATCGGACTGTTTTGATGACTTTGTTTGTTTCTCTTTCTACCATCACTTTGCACTTCTTGAAAGTTTCAAACACTTCTGACTTCTCCTTCAGAAAGTAAACCCACATCTTTCTTGAGAAATCATCAATGAAAGAGACGAAACATCTCTTACCACTAAATGATTCAGGAGTTATTGGCCCACACAAGTCGGTATGGATCAGTTCGAGCTACTTCTTTGCTCGGTACTCAGAGCTCCGTGGGAAAGAAGTCCTCGCTTGCTTTCCGATCACACATTCTTCACAGAACCTCTTTTCAAATTCCATTTTGGGCAAACCGAGCACCATCTCCTTTTTCACCAACTTAGTCAACCCTCCGAAGTGAAGATGACCGAACCGCAAATGCCACTTCATGGCCTCATCCTCCATATCAAGTTGCATGCATTTATCTTGAATTATTTTCAACTCAAGTTTGTACATGCGATTTTTCTTCATTTCTACTTGGGCGATGAGCCTTCCGAGTTTATCCCTCAGTTGTAATTCTCGGTCCTTCATCAGAACCGAGTGCCCCTTCTCCATTATCTGTCCCATGCTCAGTATGTTGCTTTTGAGATCAGGTACATAGTATACATCTCTGATCTCTCCGATTCGCCCATTTTCCTGTTGATACCAGATCGTTCCTTGACCTTTGACGGTTACTTTCGATGCATTGCCGAAAGAAACGGATCTGGATTCCACCTTTGAAAGTACTTTGAATAAACTCTCGTCGCCACACATATGGTTACTTGCGCCGGTGTCCAAGTACCTAACCGAATTATTAGAATAGCTCGGTTTGACCTCGGTTTCTGGAATGTTTGTCACTAGCAGCAATCCTTCATCTTCTTTCTCGGCAAGAAAGTTTGTTGGCTCCTCATTTTTCTTCTCGGACCTACAATCTTTGGAAATATGGCCCATCTTTCCACAGTTGTAGCATTTTACCGAGTAGCAATCCTTGGCATAATGCCCATACTTCCCACAGTTATAGCATTCAATGTTGTTTGTGTTTGTCCGACCACCCCGAGTCTGACCTCGACCACCTCGGGCCTAACCTCGGCCACGCCAGTTTTGTTGGCCGACTTGCTCATTTCTTCGTTCTCCTCTTCCTCTACCACCTTGGCTTCTACCTCTTCCTTGACCTCTGATACTTTGAGCATAAAACACATTATCTTTTTTTATAGTCGCCTTCGCCTGGAGAGTTTGTTCAAGGGACTCCCCCCTCTTATGTTTTCGTCTCTGCTCATGTGCCTCCAGGGACCCAGCAAGCTCTTCAATGGTGAGTGTTGATAGATCCTTGGACTCCTCTATTGCGCATACGATATTTTTGAATTCATCTCTCAATGACCTCAAAATCTTTTCAACAACTCTATTTGAAGAAAGAATCTCACCATTCTGATTCAGTTTGTTCACTACGGTCTCCACCCGAGTAATAAACTCGAACACGCTTTCGGACTCGTTCATCCTCATGTTTTCCAGTTCGCGCCTAAGGGTTTGAAGTCGGACCTGCTTTACTTATTCGTCTCCTTTGTTTGCCTTTTTGAGTGTATCCCATGCTACTTTGGAAGATTTTGCATTTGCTATCTTCTCAAAGCCGGATTCGTCAACAACTCGGTATAACAGATATAAAGCTGCCTTGTCTTTAGCTCGAACGGCCTTCAACATGTTCAACTGCGCATTTGAATATCCATCTGTGCTTGCTGGTTCCTCATACCCAGTCTCGACCACATCCCAATTATCTTGGGAGCCAAGAAGGGCCTTTATCTGTACCTTCCAGTTGTCATAGTTAACGTCTTTCGTCAACTTGGGTTGCGAGATATCGTTGGTTAGACTTGTCATTTCTCTCAAGTGTTTACACTCAAATCACACACTTCACAAAACTCTCAGTCGCTCCTCTCTCTCTGCCAGCGCACACCACGACGTTCTTTCCTTACAAAACTCTCGGTAGCTCTGATACCAAATTGTTGGCAACAAGAAAGCAAAAGGTTGGCAGTTCTTTAAAAACTCTTTCTTTTTTCTGCTTTTTTTCAAATGTGCTGATACAAGTATTTATAGGCAAAAGATTTGCCCCTTCACATGCTGGAGATAAATCAAAAGTTTTGTCTTTTCAAATGCTAGAGATAAATGATTATGCCTATAGGTCTGCCACCTAAAACCATTAATACTATCTAGGAATACCAAATACTATCTAGGAATAACAAACAACAAGAAATAAAGTTTCTTAATTTAAGGTTTATAACAGATATCATATTAGAGGATCACTTGGCTAGATATTTAAGTAATTAACAAAGACCTCATAATGGTTTATATTACTTTAACATGAAAAGTATTCAATATTAAGAATAAAATATTTTTGGCTATGGGACACCAAAGTAGTATCAAGCTCTAGTTTATTAGCAATTTTAATGATTTGTGTTTTGGTAGTGTCTTTCAAGTGTGAGATTGACCAAGTCAGATGTTTTAATATTAAGATTAAATTTGGCCCACTGTGAGAGGAAAACATTTACAGTTCTAGTAAACAAGAAACTATGTAATGTCATTGAAGTAAAGTAACTGAAGTTTTTTCTTAGCAGGAAAACTTCTAATTAAACAACACTTAAAAACCTAAGTTTTTTGTCACTCTTAAAAACCTATCTTACCTTACCTATTCAACAACAATTACAATTTTGAAATACAAGCTTGACAATCAGAATTAAGAGAGCAATTTTAATTATAGTTCCATTGTTTTTTCATTTACTACTTTTTTGCTCATCCTCCACGATATTTAACCTGCTCTTTCTCTAGTTGATAAATTACTTGTTGTAACATCTTCAAATACTTCTTCGTGGGATGATCTAGTATCATCCTTCTTGAAAATCTAAGCTTTCCATATAGATCTCTAGGTGTCTCATATAATAAGACATGTTTCTCAACAACATCATAATTGATATGTGGATATGTAGGAATAATATGCATGACTCTTCCTGGAGGATAAAGATGACGTCTTCTTGATATTTCTCCTTTAGTGACATTTTTGTCTTCTTTTCCTCTAGCATAAACATTTTGATTCAACAATTTTTCATTATTGTTATTGTTGTCGTCATTGTTGTCATCATCATCATTGTCATCGTCAAAGTCATCATCATCACTAAAAGAATTATATTCGTCTTCATCTTCAACCAAAGAAGATACAACCTATAGGTACAAAGTAGAATCTCTATATAAGATAACTAAATGATGTATGTTGTATGTCCCTTATTCATAAGTGATTCCTCATGTGTGTGTATAATGATATATATCTAAATTAAGTTTAAGAAACATTACTTATCTTATTATTGCTACTATTTTTTTTTTCTAAATTTAATAGTTTTAACTAGAAACTAATTTTAATCACTGGATTTTAACAAAATGTATTATAAGAATCTGAAACAACTTTCTTATACCAGTAGGCCCCTCGTCTCTTTCTACACACATGCACATAATAACCGTAGGAAAAAACTCTTGTTAGAATCTAGCAACCTAAATGCACTGGCTGCTTTCACTGTCAAATGTATATAACATGAAGAGAGCTAGCTTGAAGTTACCTCAGTGCAACGGGTTATGGTATATTTTGTCATGTCTTTTGCAAATTTTGGTAAGAAGGATCCAAATCTAGTTAAGATCTTTTTATTGATAATTTGACCCTGAAAATTATTCTATCAAAATATTATTCAATTAATTAATGAAAGCCAACTTAATTAAAGAACAAACAATGTTCTATTATATAACATAAAATATTAAGCCATTAACATACAATAAAGAAGTAAGATTTACTAAAAGCAAGCTAGATTAGGGAGCTATCTATTTGGGCACCTCACCTGGGATAAGAAATCATGAACAGAAGAAGCTGATAAGGTAGACACTATGTCAGAACCATTTATAAAGGAAGTGATAAACGGTTTCCCGAATTCGGCTAATTCCATTGTCATACACGCTGCTGCAAATATTACAATTGTGAAACAGCCAATTAGAATACATTTAATGAAATTACTTCTTGAAATATACAAACGAAACATGCACGAATAGTTACAGTAATCGTGATTGGTAGCAATTTACCTTTTTCTTTATTTCTCTATCTAAGAAAAAATAATTAAATAGATGAGTTTTCATACCTTTTGTATTAAATCACTTCGTACTAACTAGCAATGTAGGTAGTTATAAAAAATTTATCCAAACAAGATTTATTTTTCATTATAAAAGAAAGAACAATAATCTGCATAACGTACCATTCTACATCTATCTGATCAATACTACTGATCGATCATGATGATTCAATAACAATAAAAAACCTATTTACAATTAACTTTATGGAAAAATTAATTAAAGAAGTTGGTATAACTAGCTAGATATATACCTGGGCCAAAGGTGACACAAGTGGTTGAAGAGAATTGTTGTATTTCTCTGAGCATATATGTCAACAGTGCAGCAGTACCACCACCAAGCGAGTGACCAACGATCTATGAAAATATTATTTTAATTAATAAAAAAAAAAAGAAGCAAGCGTACGGCATTTAAAGTGAAGCATAGAAATTAAGTAATTAGAAACAAAGAAAATAAACGGAAAGGGAATACAATAGTTTTTGCAAATTTTCTTTTCTATACTGGGTGAACAATATCATAGTTAATATGTGGTTCCAAAAGAATATAGAATATTAAGTAATAATACCTTGATTTTGTAGTGGGGGTGTTGGCGAAGAGCATCATGCAGTATAGAAATGCAACCCTTTCTCACCCAATCAGCAGCAGCAACCATACCACGGTGAACATGTCCTGAAACCTTGTTTCTCCTCTTACTATCATTATCACTGTAAATCAAGTGTTCAAAGGCAACCGGAGCACACAGTGCATCTGTAAGGGTGTCTTTTACGCTATGAGTTCCCCGAATGAACACAATCAAACATTTTGATTTTGTATCACTTATAACTCTGTAAGCGGGCTTTAGAATCTGCCATAATAAAATTATTGGAGACTATCATTCATTATGTTATGTTGATAGATAGTTAAGAAGCTTGAAGCTAGCCAACTTACCCTTGCTGCTCTCTTCCATTTGAGGACATGAACCTGGTTTTCGATTCTAGCATCTTTTAGAAACCCAAGAAAGCGTCTTTTGCTTTTGATATTCCTGGTCCATGTCAACAATTTCTCCACCTCACGTAGCTCCTCGGGGTCTTTGTCTTTCAGTTCTACACAGTCGTCTCTTTCACTGCATTCTCTCGCAACGGTTTTCTTATCCTACATTTTCCAAATTGTTAATTGATTAAAAACCAAACTATGCACGTATATATAATAGGAAGAAGTTAGTTTTCATAAGAATGAATTTATCATAATAAATAGATAAGAAGTAGGAAAGGACCTTGTCCAACACAGCGTGAACGATGGCTGCAGGCAAGTTGAAGACGTGCTGTGTCTCCGTTAAACAGAACTTGGTTATCGCTTCCACTAAGATGGAGACTACATCCATCGTAGTTTTGGGGGGCGGGACTCGATTCCGTTCAAGTCTCATGGCCATTAATTCTGATTTGTGAACAAGAAGGAAACTCGATCGATTGGGAAAATGGAATAGGAAAGAAGATTGATTTCGTTGATGTTAGTTGGTATGTCTCGAGTGCGATGGAGAATGTGATCTTACATAGGAACACGATTCCACTAAAAAAACAAAAAGGAACACGCTTAGAAGCTTGGTTTTTCTAGGACAATGATGCTACATTTTATGATACTAATGTCTTAGGGCACGTTACATAATTTAAATTAAAGGTCTAATTAGTCAAATGTGTGCCTAGACTTTTTCTGAACACAAGACCTTTCAGGTCTGAAGTTGAACCCTTTCCTCAACTGAACTTCTCGGTAGTCGGAAACGCGTCATTTAATTTGCCCGGGAGGCCAACCAGTTGCAGATAATAAAAACAACTTACCAAATTTACCCAGAAAATGTATGACTAATTTTGGATACTCTTTTCCTGTTACTTTCTATCTCCACCCATCAAATTCTAAACTAATTAGTATTATAACTTAAAATTTGATCTACTTCCAACAGTTAAAATAGTGCTAAAAAAAGTTGACAAAATATCTGTCGAAGAGAATCCAACTTCAGTTGACCAGTAGGTCACACTATATTTACATTATTTTTAACAAATCTTATTTCAATTAACAATAAACTTAAAAAAACTTAACTATCTTTCCAGTGGCATATCACATTATTGGAAGCAAGATGGATCTAGAAATTTATTAAATGAGGTCATAAAAAAAGTAATAATTAAATTAAGGGCAATTTTTTGTATAATTATTATTAAATGTTTAACTTGTAATAAATAATAAATTTTATAAACAATTTACTATTTACACGTAAAGTTAAAAATAAAATATATTGCTAAAAATTAAATAAAACATTAATTAGCATAATATCTTATTTTATAATTTGTATTAAAATTTTAATTTTTTGCTCAATGTCTACGAAGGATCTTTGAAAACTGGGCCCCTTGATCTATCACTATAGAGAGACTAGCTTGGGTTGTTAATTTAGGTAATGGATTGACTAGCTTGTTCATTGAGATGACTTTTGTGTTTAGGAAAGTGGAAGGAAAAAAGAAAACCGAAGGTTCGTAACGATAATGTTGAACATGAATTTTTAATGTATTTATTTTATCTTACATTAACTTATATATCTTTTTAATACCTATAACTTAGATATTTTAATTTCTATAAAATTATTTTAATAATTTTAGTTTTAATTATATATATATATATATATATATATATATATATATATATATATATATATATAATCATGTGGATAACTGTTGGCATGCAGAGGTGAAAACTTTGTTTGTCACGTAATCTTTTAACGAAACTTCTATCCCAGAGTTGCCTAAAAATATGTCAAAAATAAATAAATATTAAAATGGTCAAAATAACTTTTTGACAACAAAAACTTAAATACTTAATGTATAACCATAAGAAGAGCTACACCTAAAAATCATCAATGGATTTTGAATTTCGGCATAGCTGAAAACCAAAGTATATAAATTACTATATTGCTAAAACTTAAAGAACTACAGTAAGAGACTTCGGATTTCGGCATAGCCGAAAACCGAAAAGTATATAAACAAAAATAACAAAAGAATGATAAGTAAGAATAAAGGCTCCAGGTAATGAGACTTCGGATTTTGGCATAGCCGAAATCTGAAATATAACACAATCCTAAAAAGAAAAGGAAATAAAACCCCAAAGGATTTCGACCAAGCCGAAATCCGAGCTCCTACAAAACAACCAAATAATTAGCTAAGTTAACCCAGAAGATAAATCACCATAATTACCTATTAGCATCATTCCCGATAAAGTAAAGCAAGATCCTCTAAGTACCTGCTGGATAAAAGTCAAACACGTTGGGTAAAAAGAATGCACCCAGGGAAATAGATATTGACCGCCAGGTAATAACCACATTTTTTACTATAAATACAAGGCAAGAGGTACGTGTCATTTACTTATTCAGGAAAAATACATTACACTTTAATCTCTCTCTCTCTATCGCTCATTTGCTGACTTGAGCGTCAGAGTCCTCTCTTGCAAGTTCTCCCCCTTTTTTATCCGTCCCAAAAAAAGTAAGGATACTCCTCCAACCTTGTAGATATTTCGGAAGGTTCATAACTATTTGTACTCAGGTATTTTTCGGTAGGAACATTTTGGCACCCACCATAGGGCCTGAGGTAAAACTAGACCCCACAAGCAAGACGGCAAAGACATGGGCATCACCAGGAATCATGGAGCTGCACCCCACAATCAACCCCACAATAATGAGGATACATCTCAGCAACTTGAGGTCATGGATTCAAATCGCCTAACTGAAATCCTCAGGCTACTCAGGGAGGAAATTGTAGAATTTTGGCGGGAGAACGCTGAATTCCGTAATCGAAGGTTTTGGGAAGATGAAGTCAGTAGGAAGAAAAAACAAGGGGAGTCTCATAAGGGGGAATCTGCTACCCTATCCTACAGTGGCCCGTCTATGGGAGATTCTCTGGAGTCTTCCCACAACCAACCCCTTCAACCAAACCCTCATCTGTCCCGAAAGAAGTTTCCACCCCATTTCAAACAATCCCACCCTTCACACCTCCTTCAACACACCCTATTCCCACTCTAGTCCAAACTATGCCCCCTTACACTTCGGGCATGAGTGGAATATCCAAAGTCCGACCACATTACCCTTTTACGGCAGAGATCATGGATGTTCCTTTACCAGAAAGCTGGAAACACATTGCCTTTGAAAAATATGATGGAACCTCAGACCCAGACGCCTATCTAGCTGCCTTCATGCCACAAGTAGGGATGTATACAAAGGATCAAGCAGCTTTGTGTAAGATCTTCCCCATATCACTCAAAGGTCAGGCCTTGAATTGGTTCATCCAACTCCCCCCAAACTCCATCAATAACTTCCAGACCTTGTCCATGAGATTTGGCACCCAGTTTGCTACATCTCGGCCACACCGATTCACATCAGCAGCCTTGGCCATAGTTCGACAAGAAAGGAATGAGCCCCTCCGAGATTTCATAGATCAGTTTGGCTGAGCCTCCCTGACTATAAAGAACCTACCACCTGATGTGGCACTTCACACATTCTTGGTTAATCTACAACCAGTAGAGTTTGCCACCAGCCTAATCCACTTTCCTCCAATCGACATGTACGAGCTCCGAAGAAGAATCACTCACTTTATTGAAGTGGAAGAACTTACGGCTTTCCAGCAGAAAGCTCAGACTGAAGCACCACCTAGCTCACAAAAAGAAAAAAAAAAAGGCAACCCCAATCCCAAAAAAGATCAATATTCAAACAGACTACTCAGAGAGCCGAGATACACCCAGTACACTCCACTTAACACCAGCAGAGCTGGAGTACTAGAACAAGCGTTAGTAGTTGAACTGTTAACCATGTCGAAGAAAGCACATACGCTAGAAGAGCCGATCCTACTAAACATTGTAGGTATCACAAGAATAAAGGTCATTCAACCAAAGAGTGTAGAACATTACAAGAGAAAATAGAAGACTTAATCAAGCAAGGACACTTGAAAACCTTTGTACACAAAACCAGTAGTCGCCCTCCACCAGCTCGACCAAGCCATTTCACAGGAACTATTCTCAACATGGAGAACGTAGTGCTTACCGACCCCGATCTGACAGACATAGAAGTTAGAGTTGAAGCAGGTCAAGAGAACGCAAAGAGAATAGCCACAACAAAGATAAAAACATCATCAACACAATTGTTGGTGGATTTCCAGGAGGAGGTCTACCTCTTCAGCTAGAAAGCGGCACGCCCGAATAGCCAGATCCATCAATTCAATTGCCCCATATGTGTGTCAAAGAATGTCGAACATCACCTTCACTGATGAAGATTATCAGGCCGTTGACCTTGAACAGGACGACCTCATGGTAATCAGCGTTGAAATCGCTAACTACATTGTGTGAAAGACACTGGTGGATCAGGGGAGTTCGACAGACGTGCTATATTGGCAAACTTTCAAAGAGTTGGGACTGTCTGAAGACCAACTGCTCCCCTACAGCGAACCCTTCATAGGATTCTCAAGGGAACAAGTGCCTACCAAAGCATGCATTGAGTTGTACACCAAATTCGGCAATGATCGAAAATCTCATAGCATCCGAATTCGGTACATATTCATTCATTCTACCACTTCATATAATATCCTATTGGGACGACCCTCCCTTAAAAAACTAGGGGCCATTGTCTCCACTCTTTACCTAGCCATGAAATTTCCTTCTGAAGAAGACAACATCGTTACCATCCATGCGGACCAATGCATAGCTAGAGAATGTTACCTGGCTAGTTTACGGTCACAAACATATCAGAAATCACTTACCTTTAATAATGTCAACGATGTGCTTGCAGCTCCATAAGAGTCTCAGCTGGACTTGTATCCTTGTGGAGAAGAAACCGAAAGGGTTGAACCCACCGAGAAGGTAGAACCTTTTCAGTTAGGCCAAAAGCTAGGACAAGTGACGTACATAGGCTTTTTGGCCCTAGAAAAAGAGAAAGACCAAATAATTCAAGTTGTCAGGAACAATGTCAATCTGTTTGCCTGGTTAGCCTCAGATATGCCTGACATTGATCCTGAGTTTCTCTATCATCGCCTTAGCATGTGTAGCGGAGCACGACCAATAGCCCAAAAAAGGAGGAAAATGGGAGAAGAAAGAGCACATATAGCCAAAAAAGAAATTGTAAAACTCCTCACCATCAACTTCATCCAAGAAGTCCGGTACACCACATGGTTGGCCAATTTGATCATGGTATAAAAGCAGAATGGCAAGTGGAGAATGTGCACCGACTACACAGACTTGAATAAAGTCTACCCCAAGGATGTTTATCCTCTCTCCAACATAGACAAATTAGTAGATGGCGCCACAGGTTATCTTCTGTTAAGCTTTTTAGACGCATATTCAGGCTATAACCAGATTCGAATGCATCCTGACGACAAAGCTAAAACAGCATTCATCACGGAATCAGCCAATTATTGTTACAAAGTAATGTCTTTCGGCCTTAAAAATGCAGGGGTCACCTATCAAAGATTAATGGACCAAGTCTTCCATCAATAGATAGGCAAAAACTTGGAAGTATATATCGATCACATGGTCCTCAAAACAGGAAAGCCAAATTGCCATATCCACGACCTGCAAGACATTTTTTCCACTATTCGCCGACACTTAATGAGGCTCAATCCAGAAAAATGTATATTTGAAGTGCAAGGCGGAAAATTCCTCGGCTTCATGTTAACCAACAGAGGAATAGACGGCAATCCAGAATAGTGTCAAGCAATCATAGATATGAGAAGCCCAAAAAACCTCAAAGAAGTGCAAAGGTTAATGGCCAGGTTAGCATCTTTATCTCGATTCCTTTCATGGATAGTCAAGAAAGCAAAACAAATAGTTGCACTCCTCAAGAAAAGCAAGAACTTCCTCTGGACAGATGAATGTGAGGATGTCTTTACCCTATTGAAAGCATCTATTGCATCCCCACCAGTATTAAATAAGTCAGATCTCAGAAATCTATTAATCCTCTACCTTTCGGTCTCTCGTGAAGCAATCAGCGCAATTGTAGTACAAGATATTCCTGATGGCTAGCAACCAGTTTACTATGTAAGCCAAATGTTGCACGATGCCGAGACAAGATACTAGATGGTGGAAAAGGAAACTCTAACTATTGTTAGCTCGGCATGACAGCTTCGGCCTTATTTTCAAAACCATACTATAATAGTAAAGTCAGGTTGCCCAATCGCCAAAGTATTGCGAAAACCATAATTAGTAGGGCGCAT
Organism: Psophocarpus tetragonolobus; assembly: GCA_037954015.1. Classification (NCBI taxonomy): domain Eukaryota; kingdom Viridiplantae; phylum Streptophyta; class Magnoliopsida; order Fabales; family Fabaceae; genus Psophocarpus; species Psophocarpus tetragonolobus. The sequence continues at coordinate 76,537,692 of CM075689.1, forward strand.
GGTTGCTTGCTCTGTTAAATTGTCTAAATTTGACATCAGATACGAACCCAGGGGATCTATAAAAGCATAATGTCTGGAAGATTTTTTAAATGGATTACATCTAGTTTCTGTAGAACATCCCCTCGTTTGGACGTTGCACATAGATGGGTCTTCCAACAAAGGAGGCAGTGGTGTCGGTATCATATTAGAAGGACTCGACAATATCACTATTGAACAATCCTTGAGATTCGGCTTTAAGGTCTTCAATAATCAGGCCAAATACGAGGTACTACTAGCAGGACTTAAACTCGCAGAAGACATGGAGGCAGCAAGAATCAAGTGCCTACCAGATTCTAAAATTGTGGCAAAGCAAGTAAATGGCTCTTTCCAGGTCAACGATGAAAACCTGCTACAATACTATCATGCATTCTTACAAGAAAAAACCAAGTTCGAAGAAATAGAGGTCATCCACCTGTCAAGGGAACACAACTCGCGGGTCGATTGACTAGCCAAGCTCGCCAGTACTCGCAAGTCAGGACAATTACAGACTTTTTTACAACAGGAATTGTCTCTCCCTAGTATCACAGTATGTTCGATCTCCATAATTGACAAAGATTGGTGTACCGAAATCATCAACTTTCTACAAAATGGGACAACCCCAGAAGACCCAGCAAAAGCAAAGCAATTAAGAACAAAAACCTCAAGATTTTCCCTTATTTCAAGAGAACTCTACAGAAGCAGCTTTTCAGCCTCCCTCCTAAAATGCCTCAATAATGATGAAGCCAATTATGTGCTTAGAGAAATCCATCACGGCATTTGTGGCTTTCATTCTGGGGCAAGGTCAATGGACAACAGAGTACTAAGAGCTGGCTACTACTGGCTGACATTAAAGAAAGATTGCATCAAATTTGTTAAAAACTGCACTCAATGTCAAAAGCATGTCAATCTAATTCACATCCCAACAGATAAGTTAGGTAATCACAATCCCATGGCCTTTTTCTACATGGGGAATGGATATTCTCAGCCATTTTCTATTAGCATGAGGATAGCGCTAATTTTTATTAGTAGTCATTAATTATTTCACGAAATGGATAGAAGTTGAACCCTTGGCAACTATCTCGTTCAATAAGGTCTAGAAATTCACATGGCAGAACATCGTCACACGTTACGATATTCCACACTCAATAATCACAGACAATGGTCTCCAATTCACGGATAAAAACTTTAACACTTTCTTACAAGGGCTTGGAATAAAACACAAAGTTACTTCGGTCGAGCATCCACAAACGAATGGACAAGCCAAAGCAGCTAATAAAGTTATTCTGGCAGAATTAAAGAAAAGACTCGACGGATCTAAAGGAACATGGGCAGACCAAATCCCACAAATTTTGTAGGCGTATTGCTGTACTCTTCAATCATCCATGCATTAAACTCCATTTCAGCTAACCTTTGGCACGGATGCTATGTTACCCATAGAAATTGGTGAACCTTCGCTTCGATAATAGTGTTTCGACGCAACAGAAAACAGCGACGAACTTCAGCATGACTGGGATTGCCTTGAAGAAATCAGGAACCATGCCCTCCTAATTGCAGAGGCTTCCGAGCAACAGATGTCGCGACACTTTAACTCAAAGGTAAAACCAAGAACCTTTCTCCCAGGTGACTCGGTTTGGCGAGTAACAAGTGAAGCAAGAGAATATAGAAGGCTAGCTAGCTACTAACTGGGATAGATCTTTTCGGATCCACCTAGACCTCGACAACAGCGCTTATAAGCTCAAAGACCTCACTGGAAAAGTCATTCCATGAACTTGGAATTCAACACACTTGAAAATGTACTATAGCTAATACATGAGTCTTTACTTCTTTTGGGACATTCTTTTCTTTATTTTGGTTTTTGTCCCGCAAAGGGAATTTTCCAAAAAAGTTTTTTAACGAGGCCCCCCACCTATATATAAAAGAAGCATATTTCAGCTCCACATTCTTTTACTTGAAAACAAGTATTGGCTTACATGAGAGTACCCTTCTTAAAATTTCCTTTTCGGATCAGGCAGTACCTCCCTCCAAAAAATACAAAATGTAAAAAGGTCATAATTTGGCTCACACACAAATGCACATAGAATATAAAAGCCAATACGGCCCGACTTGAACAAATTCCTTCTATATTGATCATCGTGATTCATTACAAAACGAACATCCATTGTTGACTACATTTTTTAGAAATCAACATCAAAACCAAAATAAAACTAAAAATTCCTACGAGGCTACTTCATCATCCTTGCTCCAGCCCCCCATTTCTTCGGCCTTTTCCCCATTCGCTGTCTCCTCAGCCTGAGTCTTTTCAGCTTGCGTCTCAACATTTTCTTCAGATGATGATGACTCTCGTTCAGTTTCACCATTTGGAAGGGCATCATTATCAACTTCGTCGAGGATTTTATATTGACCCCCAAAAAAATCATAATTTTCAGAAAACCTGAACACTTCAGAAATGATACACTTGACGCACGGCCTGCTGAAAGCCATCCGCATGTTCCACCATCGCATCATCCTCAGCCTGAGCCACGTATTTTTCGTTCTCGGCCACAACCTCCTCAAGGGACTGTCTAAAGCCTTCTAAACTCTTTTCACTCTGAGCCGCAAGAGCCTTCAGGATGCGCACCTCTTCTTGAGCCTACTCCAACTACTCATCCTTCTCAGCCAAAGCCTTGGCGTGCTCGACATCTCTGGCAGTCAGGGCTTCCTCAAGCATCTCTCGGGAGATCATCGTTTTTGCATTTTCTTCCATCTCCCGCAGCTTGTCCAAGATAGCCAAGAAGCTATGTCGCTGCTTCAACGCCACCAGTTCATCAGCAAACAGATGTTTCCCCAGCACCTATGCCCATGCTAGGAACTCACAGTAATTTTGCCACTTCAAGTTGAGCTTCATCTACTCCAGAGTTTTTCGGCCATCCGCTAAAATTGAATCCTCGAACCTACTCGATGTCGCCAAAAGATCCAAGTCTTCATAAAAAAAATTATGACAGTAGTAGCGTAGTGCTGATGGCTGAGGTCTTCGGTGTTGAGGACTCAACCTTAGCCTTTTTTTATTTACTAGAGGAAGAATTCTTCTCTCTTTTTCTTTTTTTCCCCCTTACCACCTTCAGGCATTTTCTCCTTCCCTTTTTTCTTTTGTTTTTTCTTCTCATATTCAGATATAGGGGGAAGGGTGTCCACTGGAGGAGACTTCAATGGTGGATGTTCTTCAATTTGGATTGACGGGATAGTACCTTCACTATTTGGATCTCGGCTTTTGCGGATCTTCCAAAAACCTACAGCCTTGCCACCAGCTTTTACCATGATTTCTGCAAACACGATCAACAACAAGTTACATTGAATTTGGCCACACATAAAAAATTAGTTCCTTAACAAAAACACTCACCTTCAAGATCTAGTTGACGCATAAAGTTGCAACAACGCTGAAACAGGAAGCAGACGAGGAAGGGAATCCAAGAATTCGGCATCGGCCTTCTCCTGATTGTAAGGAGGTCATCAGGAAAGTTCGTGTATCTCCTTGGCACAGGCTCCTTGTAGAAAGGGAAAAATCGACCTCCTTGATCATCATAAAAATGGTTTCGACCAACTGTAGGATTTATCACCTTAAAGTACCCGGACTTTAAACACTTAAAAGACGTTGTGTATGACAGAAATAAAGGGTGATCGGCCTAGCGAAAAAAGGACATCCATTTTACATTTCTCATGAGGATGAGTAGAGAAATGATGAAGGAACAAGCTGGGAGTAGCCTATGTATGAGTAAATAAACATAGAACTCAGAACGCTTGGATGTAGCCCCAAGCATTTGGATGCAACTTTCTAAGTATCCCCATAATATAATCATCAAAGGAAAGCCTCACATGAAAAATCGAAAACATGCAATCATATACATAGAAAAAATCAGTTTTATCTTCAGGAGTACAGCTCAGGAAGACAAATTTTGGGTTAGGAACAGAAAAATCCCTACAACGTCGAGCAAGACAGGAAAACTCTTCACAATCTTCAAAATAACAAACTTGAACCTTACTTACAAAATGACTCAGAATCTGTCAGTCACAGTACCTAGATGCAAACGACCCCTACTTCCCCATCTACCTAATGGTAGGAGGGAATTAGAATGGGGGGTACTCCTTTTTCAAATTACCCTTGAACTTGCATTTCATAACCACTTTGGTTAGAACGCTCGCCTTCCAGTAGGGTAACAATTTCAGCCCCGAAGGCCTAACGCCATCTGCTTGTACTCCTGGGTACGCTGTAGATTCATTGTTGCTGCCTGAAGCAAACGCAGAAACTTCAACAGATTCAGACGGTACCCGTTCCACAGAAGGGATTTCAGAATCACAGGAACCCGATAGTTTTTACCGAAAATAATAGAATTGAGGCGTACCTGACTACGAAGTAAAGAAGAACTGATGAACCAAGGACTTGAAGGGAATTTCGACACAAAGGGAGAGCACAAATGACAAAGTGAATTTGAACCTAACAACCTTTTCCCTTTAAATACCATTACAACCCCGAAACTCCCACACTCATCTCTACAGTTGATTTGATCTAGATCAACGATCCACGACACGCAACTGTTCATTTCCGCATTCCGCTACAGTATCGGATGAATGCGACTTTTCGTTTTCCCTCCCTCGACATCATTTGGCGGGAAACACTAACCAACCCTAACACAATCCATCCACTTATACCTAGAGATTTCGGCCTCAGTGTGCAAAACCAAAAGCTTTTGAAAACCTATGTTTTTAGATAAGACTCTAACCTCACCATTCACACTTCGGCTGAAGCATGGGGCAAGTGTATAACCATAAGAAGAACTACACCTGGAAACCATCAGTGGACTTTGGATTTTGGCATAGCCGAAAACTACAGTATATAAATCACCACATTGTTAGAACCTAAAGAACTATCCTAAGAGACTTCGGATTTCGGCATAGTCAAAAACCGAAAAGTATATAAACAAAAATAACAAAAGAATGATAGGTAAGAATAAAGGCTCCAAGTAATGAGACTTCGGATCTCGGCATAATCGAAATCCGAAATATAACACAATCCTAAAAAGGAAAAGAAATAAAACCCCAAAGGATTTTGGCCAAGCTGAAATCTGAGCTCCTGCAAAACAACCAAATAATTAGCTAAGTTAACCCAGAAGATAAATCACCATAATTACCTATTAGCATCATTCCCAACAAAGTAAAGCAAGATCCTCAAAGTACATGCTGGATAAAAGTCAAACACGTTAGGTAAAAAGAATGCACCCAGGGAAACAGGTATTGACCATCAGGTAATAACCACATTTTTTACTATAAATACAAGGCAAGAGTACGTGTCATTTACTCATTCAGGAAAAATACATTACACTTTAATTTCTCCTACTCTCTCTCTCTATATCGCTCATTTGCTGACTTGAGCTTCAGAGTCCTCTCTTGCAGGTTTTTCCCCTTTTTTGTCCGTCCCGAAAGGAGTCAGGATACTCCTCCAACCTTGTTGCAGATATTTCGAGTGGTTCATAGCGATTTGTACTAAGGCAATTTTCAGAAGAACACCTAATGAAATAAGAAAAATATAATTAAACCACTTAAAATATTAAAATCATATAGATATTAGGCTGCATTCAAAGTCCAACATACGAAATGGCAAGTATCTATGTAGTATTCAACTATTCATCAAGTTTTGATCTTAGTTTTTATGCCTTGTCCAGTAGTCCTAATCAAACATTTATTATACAAGTCAATGAAGGAATATTAATCCCATTTTTTAGATCGGAATATTCCATTTGAAACACACGGAAAGAAGCATTCAAGAGTATTGCTTATTATTACTAAGGGTGTGACACGGGATTAAAATTTGCTGCACAATTTTTCATCTCACCAATTAAATTTGACAGTGACACTTAAGTAAAACTGACATAAAAGTTTGTTATCGGTGTGCAGCTTTTTCTTCAACCTTTCTTTGTCAGTTTCGGTTTAGGTTCTTCTATTACGGGGCTTTCTCTTCAACCCCTTCAACCCTACGCGGTGACTACACTTCTACTGAGACGTGGTCCAGGAATGGAGAAGGAGGTTGTGAAGGAATTGTTTGCGGAGGTAGGAAATTTGAAGGGAGTAATTCTGAAGGAAGAGGATGTGGCGGAAGCAACTTTATTTCTTGCTAGTGATGAGTCTAAGTACGTGAGTGGGATGAATCTGGTTGTGGACGGAGGTTACAGTGTTAACCACACTGCTTCTGCTTAGGTAGCTTTAACAAAATTCTCTTTGTACGTGAGTGGGTTGAGGAGAAAGCCCCGTCAAGGTTTAAGAGACAACGGCACCCCCTTAACAAACTTTTATTGATCACCTTTCAATTTTATGTACGTGTTACATTTAATTGGTGAGACAGGGGATTGGTACAGCCATATGTAACCATCGGGGATAATTATTAAAATTATATTATTTTAATAATTAATTGAAATTAAATATTTTTTATTAAGATAAATTTAATGAAAAATGTTTAAAAATAATCGCGTGTTCATAAATAGATGAGTGAAACACCATTTTTCTCCTCAAAAAATTGAAATAGTGATATTTAAGTTTTTGAAAGATTTTTAGAGGTATTATTGTCTTTAAAATTCTATCGTTTAGACGTTTGTCAATAACTATGTAAAGGAATTTCACAGTTAACTATTGTATGTTGATAGTCTCTCTCTCATAATCTCAAATTATTTATGTAGCACCCACTTTTTTTTATTTAATTTTTTAAAGAGTGAAACATCATTCTAGTCATCAAACGATTTAAGAGATCATTTAGGTCTTTAAAATATTTGTAGAGACATCTAATTAAGTCTTAAGTTTTTCTATCATTTACATATAAGTCCATTCGTTATTAACGTTGTTAGGCAATTGCACAGTTAACTATTGTATTGGTAATCCTTTTTTTTTTTCTTATACATGACACATTCAACTATTTATGTGCCCCTCACTTTTTTATTTAATCTTTTAAGTAGAAAAATTTGTTACTATTTTAATCGCTAAAAAAAAATAAAAAATCATCATTTTCTAAACAATCAAACTATTATTAAATTTGAATAATCAAGTTATTATAGTATTTTTAAATTAAAGAAAGTGTTACATCAAATCCAAAATAGCCAAATTACTTTCAAAATCCAAATATTACATCAATTGGATGGAAAATTAGCAATTTTCTTCTTTAATTTTGTGTATCCACTACGCAACTATTTTTTACCATAAAAAAAAATCAAATGATAATCGAGGAGAAAAGAATTGTAATATCAATTCACAAGGATAAAATCACAAAGAAAATGAAGAAAAAAATTGAAAATAAATATATTGAGAAGGGTTCAAAGTTGTACATCATAAAAGGTCATTTGGAAACAGTTTCCTTAATTAAAGTGCAACAACACACGAGAACAAAATATCATCAAAACACGATGTTTTGACTTTCATGTCCAACTCAATATCCCTAGAGGATCTCTCATGTCCAACTCAAAACCTAAATCATGATTTTGATAACAATGGTTGACATCCAACCTTTCCCCATTGGCCCCAACATACATCGTCACCACCATTTTGAATCTTTTTTCTCATTTCTTGTATGTGTTTCCTTTTTTATTCACTTTTTTTATTCTTATTCAAATTCTTGTCTTTTTAAATATTTTAGTAACTCCATTAAGAAATTTGCATCCTCAAGGCACCCTATGTTTTCATGAGAGGTGTTGTGAGATGGGGATTGTGTTGGGCTCCAGGGGTTAAGGGGAGGGAGGTTCCAATGGGGGAAGGAAGTGGAGTTAGGTGTCCAAGCTATTTGTACTAAGTACACCTTTATACCTCAATACGGGTGTGCTTGGCACAAATTGATGTTAATAGAAAAAATCACTTTGTTTTATTTATAGGCTCAGACAGTAATTGGTCCCAAAATCAATGGATAAAAATTATTTTTTAATTTTGTATTAAAAAAAAGAGAAATTTAAAAAATTGGACAAAATTGGGTCATAACATACATCATATTAAATTTAACTGTTGTTACCTTTATAATATTATAAAGAGACAAAGTCTCACATTGCCTAGAATAAATCTTTATAAGAGGAATTTATATTATAAGTTGTGATCAAGTTTTGGTAAAAAGGTTAACAAGTGCTTAAAGTCTTGCATGCCCACATGAACTTTTTTTGCTTTATTATTTATATTCTAAGTCATAGACTTGTCAATTTCTCTCCTTTATGCATGCAATTAACCATCGTTGTAAACTTTGTTTGCTTTATTTTTTAGCTATTATTCTTTTTACAACTAGGCCTCTTAGACAATGTTTCTTTTGTGGGTCTTTTTTTTTTCACCCCTTGTATGTGAAAATAGCCTAATTTTTTAAAAATTGGTTATCCATGAATCAACTGGTTTTGACAAGCTTGGTTCCAACCATACAAGATCCATAAAAAATAAGATAATTTAATCTTATTTAATGTTTTCTTAATGGATATATATAATCTTAAACAACTATAAGTCTTATTGTACACTTATAAGTGGACATAATTTGACATGTTTTAGTAAAAAACTTTCTCCTTATAATTCCTTAAGCATTTTCTAAGATAGTAAGGCATTGATTAGTATTTCACAATAATTATAATTTTGAAAAAAAATGCTTAAGAATTATTCACACTCTTTTTAACTACACTTCATTTTTTGTTAATACTTATTAAAAATATAAAATTAAAAAATATTAAATAAAATATAATGAGTCTGGTAAAAAACAGGATATTGGCTTTGGAGGGACCTACTTTTAAAGATGATTTCTTCAAAATAATCTAGTAAAAAAGGGTCACTCCAAAGGTTTAATGTTTAGTATGAAGATTAGAAGCAGATAGGATGCCTACAAGGTACAATCTTTGCAAGAGAGGAATTTTACGAGAAGACGAAGTAGGATGTGTGCAATAGGAGTTGAAGAAATAGGACAACAATTTTTGTGAACTACAAGTTATCATTTCAAGTTTGGTCTAGGTTATGTGCTTGGTGGAGTCATTGCTGCTAATTTTTGGGTTTATTGAGTAGATCTTCTATGCAAAGACAAACATCATCATTCATTTGGTTTGTGGGACTATGACCATATTTGGAAAACAAGAAATGACAAATTATTCAGAGATCGTTCACAAGAGGTAGATGATGTAGTTCAAGCAATCTAATTGAAGATGTGAGAATAATGTCACATTATGAAATTATCATCGCACTCCTATATGTCCAATGGGTGTTGAATGTTATGTTATGTGTATTGTAGGTAAAGCTGTCAAAACGGAACAATCCAACTTGTTTAACCCAACTCACCTTAATCCACTTAGTAAATGGACTGATCCAATCCGGCTCACCATTTTTTTTATGTTTCAAAAAGTGAGCTCAGTCCGACCCACTACGGGTTGGTGGTTAAACAAGTCGGCTCACTAATCCACCGAAAATTAAAACTTTGACTATTTTTAAAAACATTAAAATTTAACTAACTTATGATAACATTATTTTTAAATTTCATAAGTTTAAAAATAAAACAAAAATATTTAAATGATATTCTCTACTTAAAAATCTACATTTACAACATGTTAAATATTATTTTAAAAATATAAAATATTAATTAAATGATAACAATAAACTAAAAAATATATTGTAATGAAATATAAATCAAATAAGTAACATAATAATTTAAATCTTAAAAATAAAACAAAAAAATCATATTCACATAATAGTTGAAAATAAGATTAAGGTGGGTTGATGGGTCAACCCGACTCACCATGGGTTTAACCCGGGTGGCCTAGATTGTAAGTGGATTAGCTCCTATATTCAGTATATTAAGCTCACTTTTTTAATTTTTGAGTCTGACCCAACCTGAATCCGTGGTGAGCAAGACCTACCCACATGTCCAAACCCATTTTAACAGCTCTAATTGTTAATGTTTATATGTGTTCACTTTCACTTTCTCTTTTATTGTGTAAAACGTTAATCAGCCACCTTTTATACTCTAGACTAATAATTTTTATTAATAATATATTTTGGTTTAAAAAAAAATAATAAGTCACAATTTATATTTTTCATTGAAAATCTGGTACACGCATTTTTCGTAATCTTTAATAATGTGAATAACAATCGGACGCGGATGCACCTTGTTTGTGGCATAATCCTTTAATGAAACTTCTATTACAATATGAACTAAAAAACTATGTAAAGAATGTTCAAAGACTAAAATGGTCAAAATAATATTATGAGAATTAAAAAATAAATATTGAAATTGGAAAAAATATATTTAAACGACTTAAAATATTAAAATCATATTAATAGATCGGCAGCGCGGCATTCAAAGTCCAAACTGCCCACTATATATGTTCATGAAGTTTTGATCTTATTTTGATGCCTTGTTATAATCAAACATTTTCGATTCCCTGATAAATGAGATCAACGGCAGCGCGTAAAGCAGGAATATGGAGAGAGTTTGTTGTTCAACATTTATGTACAAGTCAACGAAGGAATACTACAACCGAATCCCATTTTTAAGAAGGAATAATTCGTTTGCAAGTTGCTTCACATTTAGATCTCTCCAGTAGTAAATCGTTTCCGGCCCTCTTGAATCAAATATTTAAACATTAAATTTATGGATAGATGAGATAAATTAGATTAAAGTTATGAATTTATATTAAAAAAGATAATATTATTGTGTTTAGGAATATTACGTATACTAATTATATATAAAATTAAATTTCATAATAAATAAATATTTTTAAATATTTAAACTATATTATAATAAAATTAATATTTTATATTTTTTATAATAATCTAAAAATATAGTTTAACCTAAAGTAAAAATATATAAAAAATTAAGAATTAAAATAAAAATCCAAAAAAAATTTAAGCCATAGACTGAAATAAAAAAATAAAAACCAAAATTGTGAATAATTGATGGAGCAAAATTATAGTTTAATTAAATTTTAATTAAAAAGGTAAGTATTTATTATGAAAATATAAAATATTATATTATATAAATTCACAATTTTTAATCTAATTTTAATATGTAAAATATTAATTTTATTATAATATAGTTTAAATATTTAAAAATATTTTATTTATTGTAAAATTTAATTTTATATATATTGATACAAATATAATTTAAAATGTAACATATATTGTATTTTGAATATAAATTTATAACTTTTAATCCTAATAAATCTCATTCTATTATCATTAAATTTTATGGTTAAAATTTTGACCAGAAAAGACGGAAAGCAATTTAATAGGATTCAAACTCTCATAAGATACTGAGAAGCATAAAAGAGTATTGCTTATTACAACAACAGTATATTCGTTAAAAAAAAGATTGTTCCAATAACCATATATTCATAAATTTTCTTCGTTCTTAAAAAAAGGATAATCAATGGATTTTTTTTTATATTTCAAAATAAATATTGTAATTGAGAAAAAAATTATCTCAAAATACATAAGTTTCATATTTAATTTTTAATTGTAATATTAATTTTTTCACTAATATTTCTATAAATATTAATTTAGTTTTTAATATTAAGATTATTTTTCATGCATTTATTAGCTTTTCTTAATTTATATATAACTTTTATTTTTATGCACCGTTAGATGACACCATAAAATGCACAAGATGTCAAATGTTACTTGATGTAACCCTTAAAAACAAAAAAAATAGTTGTGCAATGTCACATGATGTAATCTTCGCAAAACAGACTCATTATAAATGTTAGTTGACACCAATTTTTTTGGATTTTCAAGAACAAGTTAGTCGTCCCACCTAAATACATGAAAAATAACGTCATCAGATAAAAATTCTGATAATTAGAGTGTGTTTGATTTAGGAGCAGAGTTTCTAATTTTTTTAAAAAAACTATTCAAAATAACTTTTTTTCTTAAAAATCTCTTATTTTTAACTATTAATTAATTTTAATTTTATATGTTTAATTATAGTATTAATATATAATTATTTTATATGACTAAAATATATTATAATTATTTTACATATCGCACTATCGATATAATGATTTTTAATTTTAGTTTTATATGTTTAATTATAGTATTAATATATAATTATTTTATATAACTAAAATATATTATAATTATTTTAAATATCACACTATCAATTTAATGATTAATAATATTTTTATTTTATCATTTTTAGGTAGTTTTACTAGACAGATACTTAATTTATTAAATTTCCTACTTCAATATATACATTTTCCTAAGTCACTAGTTTCGTAAAGAAGACAATGATTAATTGTCGTAACTTCTATAATGCTCGCGGAATCCGTCTTGTAAGTCTGAGCTTTCCAAACAGTTGTTTAGGTGTTTCATATAAGCAGACATGTTTATTATTTACGATTTATATGGTTTAATTTGAATTATGATCTTCCATGATCTGCGAGGGGATAGAGGATGTCTGTCTGATTGATTAATTGATTCTTTTCCCTGAGCATCAATGTTAATTAATTAGACAATTCTTATTCATCAAATAGTCGTAAGAGTTAGGAATGACAAGGAGTCATAACGGATACGAGTAATGGTTATCTGCTACCTGACCCGCTACAAAAACCTGTTACCTGTTACTCGCTAAAGATCTGTTGGATACCGCTATAAAAATATCTGTAGGTTTTTTTAATATCCGCGGGTATCCACAGCTACCCATGAATATTTTAAAAAAATCATTTTTTTAAAATTAAATATTTTTTATAAGAATTTTTATTAAATAAATCATTTATTTTTTGAAAAATCTAAAAATAAAATTATACTCGTTTTTACAAGATTAATTAAATATAAAAGTAGATTAATATAATATATTATAAGAAAATATTTAATATAAATAAAATAAAATTTTTATTTTATATTATCGACACTTTTATAAAACCAAGAAAGAAAAAGAGAGAGCAGAAAATCAAGAAAGAAAGAGAGAGTAATTGAAAAGGAGAGAGAGAGAAAAGGAAAAGACAAGAGTTGGATTTATACGGCGGTAGTCCGCACAATACCAGTTATCAAGGGCACACCTTATGAGTTTCTCAACTCGACAAGGCTTACAAATCCCAGGTTTTCGAAAAGTCAAGGGTAAAACCCAGGTTTTCAGAAGAAGATGAGAAAGAAGGTGAATATACAAACATGATAAGCCTTTAAATGATTATCGCATCTTTAAGTATTTATCGTTTTAGGCATCCAAAGATACCTTAGAGAAGCAATTACTCCATATTTAAATTACATAAACATAAAGGATAATATACTCACAGCGGGGAGAAGAGGGGAGGGGTGAAGAAGAACTTCAAATTTTATTGCAGAAAAGAGGTGTATACAAGAAGAGAGTTTAGAGAGAAGGGAGTGAGTTTAGAGAGAGAAGGAGAGTGTATTCAGAGACCTGCTCAACATAAGAGTCTTATGGTCTATTTATATACAAAATTTGTGACCGGAAACCGGCTGTCTAGGTCACCTGATGACTGGTGAACTGCTGTATAAGTTTTTACCCTTCAGTCTATTACCGATAGGTAAAATTACTGTGTCGCAGGTAAAAACTCATTTCAACCGTGAGACGGAAGCAGTAAAGTCCTGAAATTCTTCCTCCATTTGTTCCTGTAGAGATTGATTGTCTCCTTCAGAAGGAAGTGAAGAAACTCCAGGTGTGTTTTGGCCGTAACAGCCAGCTTCTTCATAAATTTCTTTGTAGATCCTTTCTTTTTCGAAGTGTCGGACCAATGAAGGATGGGCTTCGGTTGGGAAAGGATGAAATTTAGAACCCATGTTCTTTTTCCAGTAGAGCTTGGTGTCATGTGTCTCTTTTAACAGGATCAAAGTTTCTGAGTCATGTTTAGAAAAATTCCAATTTGATCCTTCTGTATATGCCTTCCAAAGATTATATTGGTAGGTCTTATTTTTGTTCAGTGAAAGTCCCTTGAAATCATCATGTTCTAATGAAGTGAAAAGATGAAATTCGGGATTTGACTCTGTATATAATTTTATAACATGTGTAGGAATACTGTCTTGCAAATTTATGCTTCTTGGGGAGGTGGTAATTTGAAGAGCCACCTTTTGCATATGTTCTGCCTGGACTTCATTTATAACTGAGTTTATTGGGGCAGAAAGGGAATGAAACCTGTCTATGGGGGAATCACTATTGAGTGTAAGCATCCGACCTCTAAGAAGGACATAGGAGTAATGAGAAAATCTCTGTGTAGATGTTGTTCAAAACTTTCTAAATCTATCTGGGCCTTTCTGACTAAGAACCTAAGTTGACAAGTGCAATCTTTGGTCACTGTTTTACAGTAGTCAGAGGAGATAAGGCAAACAGTTTTGTGGTTGAAATAAGTTTGGATTTTAACAAATAGGCCATTGAATTTTATGGCTTCGGAGTGTACTTCGAATAAAAATTCTTGTATAAGGTTGTATTTACTCAAAAGAATATTTGGATTAAGGCTAGGTGGGATACTACTAGTAGCACCTGCATAGGTTTGTGTTTGGGCTCTAGGCTCCATTTGTAAGGCAGACTTTATCTTTTCTTCATCAATTGTCTGAAGTCTTACTGCCATTTGTGCTTCCTCCTTAGAGTAGAAGCCTTTGTATGTAGACCAGAATTGGTCTTGTTTAGCTTCAGAGAGATCTCTGAATGAGGTGTATACCCCTTTGTCAGGCCCATCTATGAGGGCAAAATGTGTAAAACCTTTACCCGAAGGTGAGGCCGGAGAAGTTAAAACAACTCCTTTGTTATTTTGTGCACAAAAGTTGTATAAGGCGCATATAATGCTTTGTTTTACTTTTGTGACCTGTGTTTCATTTTCAGATGTATACTTTGGAATATTCCATATATTGTCCATCAAGATATTAAGCTTGATGTTTGTAGAGTCTCTGCCAGGGTACTAGTAGACATTTATAAGTATTGGCAATTCTTGTTTACCGTATTTTGTATATTGATCAGCCCGAAAGGGTGATTTGACTTGTTTTGGGCCTATGGCTCCTTTCTTTGTACTTTCCATAGAAATTTGTGTGGATGATCAAACTGATCTTTCTTTTTTTGAATGACCAAAAAGGTCTTTGTAGAGATTTTCAGTTGTCACTTGATATACCTGGATAATATATCAGCAAAAGTATTGTCAGAACCTTTTATGTGTTCAAAGCAAATATTTTTTCCAGAAAAATTTATATAATCCTTTAAAAGTAACCACCTTTTATGTGGTTTTTTGTCATTATTAAGTTGGTTTTTACCATAGGAGATTATGGCTTCACAGTCTGTTCTAATGGTTATTTCTTTTTTATTTATTAAAAATAATTTGAAGGCGTCCATTGCGTGTATTATAGCATTGACTTCGTAATCAGTGCTTGTTTTATAAATTTTTGGTTTTGTTGTGCATTTTCCAGAAGCATGTCTACAAATTTGTTCTTCTGTTTTTGATAAATGTTTGTTTTTCTTTCGTTTGAGGATTGCTCCCCATCCAAGTTCACAACCATCACATTCAATTACTAAATAATCTGAATCTAATGGTAGTTGTAGAGTTGGTAAATTTATTACCGTTTGTTTTAATTTTTGAACTAATTTTATGTCTTCGGAGTTAAATTTTCTTTCTCCTTTTAATGCAGTTTTGTTATACAAAGAAGATGTATATTTTCCTAAATTAGGAATGAAACTTCTTGCATAATTTAATAATCCTAAAAAGGATATAAGTGTTTTGATATCTTCCATTTTATCAGGAAATTCTTGTATTTTTTTAGAAATATGCGATTTCCGTTCCTAAAAATTCAATGAAATTTTTACAAATTTTCATTTTTGATTTAGAAACTATTAGTCCGTAATGTTCTAATTTGTATAAAACTTGTTTTAGATGAAGAAAATGTTCCTCTTTTGTTTTGGAAAAGACTAGTATGCCATCAATGTAAACACATATGAAAGATTTGTCATTTTTAAAAATGTTATCCATCTTTCTTTGGAAAACAGCCGGAGCATTTTTAAGACCGAATGACATAACATTCCATTTAAATAATCCTTCTGAATTGGAAAAAGTTGTCCATTTTATAGAATTTGGATCCATTTTCACTTGATGAAATCCATTTTTTAGATCAAATTTTGAAAACCATTTGGCGTCTTGTATTCGATTGATTAGTACATCCTTAGATGGAATTGTATATCCATCCTCTACTGTGTTGTCATTTAATCTTTTGTAATTGTAAACCATCCTAGATTTACCCCTTATTTGTTCTGAAGATTTGTTAACGATAAAAGCAGAACTTCTGTGTGGGCTAACACTAGGTGTTATTACTTTTAATTTCAATAAATTTTGTATATGGTTTTGACATTCTTCCTGTTCCCAGTTATTAAATTGAATGTCTTTTATTTTTATAATTAAATCTGGATTAATTATATCTAATTTACATGTTATGGGATCTCTATCCCAAAATTTTGTTGGGTCTTCACCTATTATATTTGCTTTATTTAGTCGATCTAGGATTTGTTGGATATTTTCAAATTTTATAGATTTCGAAATTTTTATTGAAGAAAAGGCTTAACTGTATTATCTAGTATGTTATCTATTAAGTAGTTTTCTTTTGTTTCATCCATTATGTATAAAAATTCTGTATTGCATTCACATGTATCAGAAATTGTTGGATTTTTGCAATTACAGTTTTCTAATAGAATTTTTTGTGTTAATGAATTACCACTAACTATTGGTGTCATTTGTGTTTTATCAGATATCATTACATAATCTTTATTTATTGTAATTGATCTATTTTGTCCTAAGATAAAATCTAGGCCAATTATCATACTTTGTTTAGAGACAACTAAGTTTTCTACCCTCATTGTTTTTATAAAAGTTTTATAGCCAAAAATTTCACAATTTGTACTGAATTGAAGAATAACATTATTAACTTCTTCATCATTTATCATGATTTCTCCAGACATTGTCCTAGTTTTTTGAATGTGTTTACTCTTAACTATGTTTTGGTTTGGGGTTACAGTTTTACATATAACTGTTTCTGAACAACCTGTGTCTATTAAAGCTTGTATTGTTTTTTCTGTAAATGGTTTATTATTTATCTTTGGGAAGGTTAATTTAACTAATACCTTTAAAGTTATTAGCTGTTGTTTATTACAAACTAATGGGATACATTCCATTGTTCCCATCATGTTATTTTGTTCGTGTGTGTTATTAGATTCTGGGATATCTATTTTAGTTTTTCCTTTTATTAATTTTTCTAAAAGAATTACTTTTTCTTCTAGATAGTTTATGCGAGTTTCTAATACTGAAACTCTAGTGTCAGTTATATCTATATTACTTGATTTATTAGTATTTTCTTTCTTTTCGAAAGGAGGTATATCTTGTGTTTGTGTATTCAAATGTTTTTCTACACAATTAATACAAAAATTTTTATAACAAAGAGGGCAATGAGCCCTTTTTGATATGTGAAAAATATCTTTCACAGTATGTACACGGGATTGATTCTGTCCCAGAATAAAATTGTAGTTTATGTGTACAAGGTTTTATTTCTAAAGAATTCATTAGACAATATCCTAAATTGTCTAATATGTGACCTATTTCGTTGTATTCTTCCCCCATTGGGAAGTCATTTTCATTGTTAGAATATAAATGACTATATTTATTATTTGTAAATTCATTTATTAGATCATAATTTTTGTATATTTTATCTGGGTTTGGTTCATCCGTATATTCTGTTATACTAATGACAGATAAAATTTCTGAATCTCTAGAGACATCCTCATCTATAGGGGGAGATTCATATGGCAAGATTTTATTAAATTTGCCTCTTTTGTATAAAGGTTTGAAATGTTTGGACAATCTCGAGAAAAATGTCCTGGCTGATTACAAGCAAAACATTTTAAGATTTGTTTGTAAGTTTTATTATCTCTAAATTTCCTCACATGTCTATTGGGATTTAGAGTTGGTTTTCTGGCGCTAGAAGCCCTTATTGTATAAGTTTTCCTAGGATTTCTTGGTCCTAAGTATTTTTGTGTATTTATATTTCTAGGTTTATGTCGAGATATATTTTTCCTATTTTTACACCTATTTTGGGAATATTGTTGGGGTGTGTATATTTGTTTACATATCCCAGCATCAGAATGCTTTAGCTGTTTTTGTATAGCTATGTGGGAACATGTGTCTTCCATTATTTTCATAATGTGTTGTATACGTATTGAGAGATTATTCAACATGGGAGTAACCTCATCATTTTTCCAATTTTCTCTAATTTTTTGGCCCAATTTCCCTGGTAATTTTAAAAACATTTTATCTCCTATGCTTACATCATGAAAGCAACCAGTTATAGATGCATATAAGAGATAGTCTTGGCAATATTCTTTTATTTTACCAAAGTATTCAATAGATAGTCTTTCTAGATGTCCTAAATAAATTTGTTGTCTAATTGAATTGCCATCATTAGCAGATTGTGAAGTGAGCAATCTTTGTACAAGGGAACAAAAATTGTAAATGTTTGGACCAGGTTCTATAACCAAAGTATTTAGATCATTAGGGAAATTTTTCTTAAAAGATTCCCATTCGGATCTAGCAATGTCGCCTAAGTAGGTTTTGCCTTTAGCGATCATTTCTTGAGAAGACTGCACATCTTTCTCATGATATATGCCATAATCACAGATTACAGCAGCAGTCCATTGTTCTATGTATGTTGGGAGGATTTGGGGATCTATTCCTCCTATGTTTAAAAGTAAATTTGGAATTTGAAAATTTGGTTCTACTGGTAATCTTTTACCATGAGAGGTGTATTTATTATCACTAAGGACTATATTTTGTACAGTTTCTCTAGGAAGGAATCCCTGACTATAATTTTGTGTTCTGGCTGGATCTAACCTATAATTTGTGGCTGAAGATTCTTCATGTTCATTTATTAATCCTACTTTTGTGTTTTCAGAAATTGTAGACAATTCATCATCTTCTTTGTCTAGTAGTTTTTCTGTGAATTGATAAGAAAATTCTTTATCTTCAATTTGTTGTTCAATTTTTAAATTTTGTAAAAAGGTATTGACTATATCATCAATTTCATCATTTTCATCATTTTCTTGAAATGTTATAACTACATTATGTTTTGGGGGGAAATTATCCCAAGGTTCCCAATTTGGGTTATTAATGAGGCTATGTTCTAGTGAATCTTGTCTAGACATAGTTTCTAAAGTTCCTTGCCTAAGCATGGCTATGTTTGCTTGATGATGGTTCCATTCTTCATCAGTCATGTCATCATCTTCGTCATCATCAGTGTCTATGATATTCATCATACTTATGTGTTCATCATCAGGAATAATAGATGTACTATCCCGTCTGGTTTGTTCTAAATCTATCAGTATAGTGTTTCTATAGTCTGTGAAGCTTAGACTAAGGCCTCTAGACCTATTGTATAAAATAGCAGAGTTTGGGTTTGTCATGGGATTGCGTTCATCCCTTTGTAAATGAGTTTGCCATAGATGACCCTCATTTCTTCGTGTAAATGCTTGGGCTGGCAAGAATTGGGTACCAATAGAGCTTATAGCTTCTTCTAATGGTCTAGTTTTATCCTATACATAGAAGAAATATAATTGCTTATTCTCCCTATAAAGGTAATATCTAAGTGTAGGTTATCTCCTATCCAATTTGTTCCAAAACCTATGGTTTGTACTTCTAGACTAATATGGTTGACAAAGTCTGGAAGGGTAAGTGTAAAGTTTGGAGCAAGGTATATTAAGGATATGGGCTGATTTAGGTCAACCTCTAGTATCCCAATAATACTTTGAGAATCATTGTTTTGGAATCTGGTATCATGGAGAACTATCAAAGCTCTCGCACCAATCATGTGTCTAGCTAAGGATCTTACACCTATGGTAATTAAACCCATATGAACATATCGTCCTTGTTGATTTAAAAGTTGTGTACCTATTTGTTGAGATATTAATGGTATTATCTCATAAGTGTTGTCAGGAAGGTGAAAATCTTCTATCCTCCTATATCTGTAAAGACTAGTTCTTTAGGAGCTTAACCAACCTATGTTGTATAATTGTCTAGGATTCAAAGAATCTATTCTAGAATTTGAACCTATTTCAACATTTTGTTGTATGTCTACTAAGTCCTCTAATCTTCTAACATTAGTAAATCTTCTTCTGTGTAGAAATCTATCTAAGATTCCTGGATGTTGGATGAGATCTTGTCTCCTAGTATTGTGTTCTCTTAATCTTCGAGAAGTTCCGTTAAACCTCTCTGTTGTTTGATTCCTATTGGGTGTGCTATCCATAGAAATATCTTGAAGTTGTGTTTGTGAACTATTAGTGGATCTTAAATTCATAATTTAACTAATAGTTTTATCTTTGTTGGAGGTATTATTGTCCTGTGTAGTCTGACTCCTATTACTAGATTCAGCTTTGTTTGTTATTGCAATTACTTTAACAAATTTGTGAGTATTTTTACAAACTGTTTTAGTTTGTGTGGTTGTTCCTAATGATAACTTAGAAACTTTATTAACTAAATCATTTATATCATCTGATATATTGTTGTTTTTGTTTTTGTTTAGATCTATAAGATTTGATAATTTTCTGGAAACCTCTTCTAACAAGGCTATTATTTTGTTATTTTGTCCTACTAATATTGTATGTACAAAATCTGTATCTTGGGTTGGTTTTGTATATCCTACTGGAGGAGATTTTGTTAAAAATTCAACAGCTGCAAGAGCTGATTTATAGTCTTTACCATTAATAGGTTGTAAATTTGCCATTTATAAAAACTTTAATTTTGTAAAATTTTTATGTATGTGTATGAAAACAAGAAAGTAGTGAGAAAGCAAGAGTACAGAAAATAAGAGAACAGAAAAAGCAGTAGAAGGAAAGCAGTAGAAGGCAGAAGCAGAAAATCGGATATATAAGGTAAGGTATCCACGGAATACACTATAAAACAATAAATATTAAAGAATATAGAAAATCATAAGGCTTATCAGAAAAATAACTTTTTTTTTAAAAAAAAATTTGCTTAAAAATATGCATCTGATCGTGGTGTCGCAATCTGCACGTGTTTCTCAACTCATCGAGGTAGGAAACTAGGGACTTACACCGGCTCTCCACTGGCCAGCACTGCCCTTCAACTACCATGAGTATCTTATAAGAAAATATTTAACATAAATAAAATAAAATATTTATTTTATATTATCGACACTTTTATAATAAATAATTTTATTAACTATGAAGTTTTCATAAAAAAATAAGATTGATATCAATGAATTTTGATAATTAATATTTTAATTTGATTTATTTTTCAAAAATATTATCTTTTTTAACTTATATATATATATATATATATATGTTATTTTAGTTTAGCAGGTACCCACGGGTACGAGTACTATGATACCAAACTCGTGTCTGTTAAGGAGCGGGTAGAAAAAAACTCATACCCGCAGGTGACGGGTACCTATTTATACTATCTGTGCAGATATTTTCGCGGGTTTTATTCACGACTATCCGCAGGCACGAATTTTTTTGTCATCCCTAGTGAGAGTCATTAATATAATAACTTCTTCACTATAGAAGAATTATATTCGTTGTAATATTGTGACATAAAGTCTGTGACTAAGTGCTCTTCAATCAAAAGAGATTTACAACTTGTCCGTGCGTCATAATCGAGAAGCTTCAACCACCTTAATACGATTTTTAGCCATAATTATTATTTGAGCATCTCTAATAGGAACAACTTTCATGAGTTGTTTGGTGCATAAAATACTCTATTTTCATATTAATGGAAGAATTTTCAAGAACTTTAAGCAACTCACAATTTTATAGATTTTTAATTTTGAATTTCATTAAAATTATGGTATCTTAAAATTATAAATTTTTTTGTTTTATTACTTATTAAAATATTATAAATCACTAAAATTGTTTTTATTAATTTTTCAAAAAAATTAGACTTAAATAAATTTTTTTTCCCTAAAATTTCACAAAAAATCACTTTTAATACTTAAAATTAAAAAATATTTTTTAGTCCCTGACTCACTTTTAGTCTTTCTTTTCTCATTAACGTCATCAAAATTTGATGACAGAAAATACGTTTTTGTACTTGTAAATCACTTTCCTCCTTAAGTCTTTTTTTTTTAAAGAACATTTTCCTCCTTAAGTCTAACCCCCTCAATCTTTAATTTTACATTCGGCACATCCAAATACATGAGAACTTATATACGGACAGCCTTAATGCAAAAAATAAATTAATTTCGGGACTACAAAAATATTTTTGAATTTCAAAGACCCAAATTGATATTTGTTGAAGTTTTAAGGAAAAAAGACTTATGTAAGTCGTATATTTAATATTCATAATATTTAATAGTATTTTAGTTCTACAAAGTTAACCAATCATAGTACTTAAGAATGGATCATGAATCTTCTTTGTGTATTTGAAGAGGTGGGTATTTTCATAGGTTGATCCTTTTGGGGACCTAAGTGTCTGTAGTTTGTACATAGTATCCCCAATCTAATTTAACTCATTTAGGATGACATTTTTTGTGTTATTCTAACTTTCTTAATCAATAAAATTTCACTTGACTTATAAAAAAATTAGTATTTTAATTTAAAAATAATTACAATTACATAACATATTTAATGGTAATTTAATTATATTTTATTCAACCAACAATTGTTTGAAAGCAACTCAAAATCATTCTAAACAACTTTCAATGTCATGTAGGTTGCTTCAAAGGTGAGTTCTTGAAAGAACTAAATATTTAGGTTAAATAAGTTTACTAGCAACTGTGATTGAAGATGTCCTCAGTTACTCAATTTATAAAGTACCTTGAAATCTTGGAATGGTTGATAAATTCAAAACTTTTAAATGAAAACCAATAAAGCGAAGTCTAAATTTAGGATAAAGATATAATTGAAAAAAAAAATTGATAAAAATTAATAAATTTATATAAATAAATTTTTGATAACTTAAATAAAAATTTTAAATACAAATAATATTTTTTAAAAATTTTTAAAAAATATGTGATGGAAAAATAATTGTGAAGAAAAAGTTATTACATGTTTGATTTTGTATTTGAAAATTGATTTTTTACTCAAAATTGATTTCAGATAAATTTTGACTTGGTTGATTTCACATTATAGTAGCTTTTGAATTCAATAAAAGAATTTACACTAGATTTTATTCTAAACTTATATGTATGATAAAAACATTCAAATACAAATCACATAATCTCAAAATAATTTTAATTATAATCAACTATGAAAAATCAATTTTGTAATCATTGATCCAAATACACACTTAGTTTATAGAAAAATATAAATACAGTGAGATACATTTGAAAAAAGATAGTAAAGAAAAAATATAAAAATTGATAAAGAAAATTAAGGTAAAGAAAAAACAACCAAATTTAACTAGAAACAATTGTGAGGAGAAAACAATAAAGCAATATATATATAGCTGTATAATTATTCCTCCATTACAAATAAACTTTTCTTGTATAACTCTCCCTAAGCCTTTCTGTGCCTCTGTAAGTATTTCTTTAAATATTTTATATAATCTTCTTTTCATTACCACGCAATTTCGAATGGTATCAGAGCCAAACTTAAATTTTTTTGCTGAAAGTATATATATATATATATATATATATATATATATATCTGAGTATGCTCTGTGGTTGCGATTAGTTCGATCTGCCACTACAAAAAAGATTGTTGTTCAAAATTTGTGAAATTCTGCATTCTTGATTTTCATATTAATTTAGATTTCAAGGTTTTCGTTTTTAACTGGTATCCTTTTCTACATCATTTTTAAAGCAGGTTTAATAACCTAGAACCAAGTCTAGTAATTAGGATGAAGCGTTGGTCAGCCGGTAAGGGTGGTCTCGGTAGTAAGTCTTAGGAGAAGTAGTAAATCCGTTGGTTTAGCCTGGTGGTCCCGTTTTGGTCCTAATTATCTTTACAAAATGTCTAGATTAATAAAAATGCTTTCAAAAGGAAAAGAAAAGATAGAAGTTAATAACGAGGAACCGGAAGAAACTAAGTTAAATATGATACATCATGAATTAAGAATTCCTCAAATAGAACATGAATTAAGTAAATGGAATATACCTAAATTAGATATTAAAATTATTTACAAAACCTCTTTTAAAGATATATTTAAATCTGAATATATCATTAAAACGGTTGAAAAAGAAATAGATTTAAAATCTACTCAACAGGAGATTCCCCTAATTTCCAAACAATTAATTATCGAGCATATAAAAGATTTCAGATATATGCATATAGGGTCGATTCAAATTGCAATTAAACCCTTGTTCAGATTGGGCATGGATATGCCCTTGTTGGCCATCCTTAGGGATAACAGGCCAAAAGATTTTGAAAACCAAACTTTGGCTTTAATGGAAACCAATCTTCATCAAGGTCCGGTTTATATTAATAATTATCCCAATTACTCTATGGCCTTAAAAAGTCTTTATGAGACCAACTATAATATAATTTTAACCATAAAAATTCTTGAAGAAAAATGGAACCAGAGTTCCTTTTCTTTAACAATAGCCTATAGGTTATACTATAAGGCTATGAAGACTCAATTGGCTCCAGGAGCCTTGTTGATGTCACCTAAAGATGTTACCACAATGTTACTAGTTAATCCAGAAAAGGTTAGCACCACTGTTCCTAGAACTTTGAGACATGAAGAAATAACTTCAGGCCTCATATGGAAATTGGAAGAAATTCATCCTCCTGAAAAAATTAAAAATCCTGTTCTAGATAATATTGTTGTATTTAGGGATGGGGCTGTGAAAGTAGCTTTCGTTCCCTTAAAAAGATCCCTTTCATATAGATCTCCCCAGACCTCATTTGCTACGGCAAGAAGGTCGATAGATAGATCTGGGTTTTCTATACCAAGATCTCTTCAATACCTGGAAACTAGGTCAGATCCTACTGTCCCTCAACCGGATTATGAAGATGCAGAAAACCAGCCTAATTCTCTAAATTTTGAATCTGTCCCTGGTTCGTCTAATTCAATCGGCTAAATGTTATTAAAAAATTTGAAATAAATAAAGATTTATTAAAAGAAGAATTTTTGAATCCTGATAATAAAGAAAAAAAAGAATGGTTTTTTCAAACTTTTTCTCAACAGGAACTAAGAGAATATAGAGAAAAATACTATAATTATTTAGAAGAAAAAGAAGAAAATATTCCTTTCTTTAATTGGTTCTCTGAAAACTGTTTTAATAATCTTCAAATAAATGTTCTCAAAACTGCTGAAAAAATTTGGAAAACTTCTAAAGGAGAAATTATCAGTATAGTTCCCCCGTTAGAAGAAGTAAAATTTCCTAATATTCAAAATAATGAAGTTGTTGCCTCACCCTTTAAAATGATAACAAAAAAGAGAGATATTTGTGTTAAAGACATTCAAAATCTGCATACTCAATTAAATTATACTAATCAAATTGTTCATATAATTGCAACAGAAATAATAGATAAAGATTCAACCCCAAAAAAGCTAGAAAGATCTTTAATTAAACCCTTTAAGTTTTTAGAAGAAGAGTTAAAACATATAAAATTAGGAAAATACTCCATGCTAGATGAGATAAATAAAAAATTAGATGCTTTAAAAATTAGCAAAGTGAATACTATAATAATTCCAGAAGAAGAGTTAGGAGAAAACTTTAATAGAGAACAGTTTGACGATAATTTATATAAAGTTAATAAGTTAAGAAGAAATACTAGGAGTAGCTCGTCTATAGGGCCTACCCCTAGACCCACCACTAGGAATTATTATAATAGGCCCACTCTCCCTGATATTCAGTTTGAAGAATGGGAGCTGGAGTCACCATCCTCCTTCGATGGCTCTAGTATCTATGAATGGAACATAGATGGGCTTACTGAAATGCAAATCCTTAGAAAAACCATTGAAATGACCATGGCAGCCTCGACTTATAGGACTAAGCAAGATGTGGCTACTACGGTTAAGCTGCTAGTAACAGGGTTCACTGGTCAATTAAAAGGCTGGTGGGACCATTACCTCTCAGAAGAAAAGAGGTTTAATATCATGAATAGTGTTAAGTAGGAGACAGATCAGGTCATGCCTCTTATGGTATATATATATATATATATATATATATATATATATATATATATATATATATATATATATGAATGAGAAGTTGATTTATAATAATAAATAACTAGTTTTAATTATTATATTTCAATAAAATGAATAACAAGAAACTCGTAACGAGGAAATTGATCTCTACTCTATAAATATAGAAGTTAGAGAATAAGCAATTGATAAAAAAATAATGTTTAAAATTAGTTTTATTTTTTAGCTTTTTATTTTTGTTTTTAAAACTTAAAATATAATGAAAATACGTTATTTTTTACTTTTTATTAGTGATATTTCTATTAATATGAACAAATTTTTTCATTTTCACATTGTTCAAAAAGTTTCAAATAACACTTATCAAACAAGTTTTTTTTCTCTTATTTTAAAAAAACAGTTCTTAAAAATTATTTTTAAGAACTCTTTTTAAAAACTAAAAAAAAAATCAAACTAATCAAACTCTTATTTTCAAAGTTTTGTTGAAATAAAATTAAGTTAATAATACGAATTAAAACATTGATTAATGTCTTTAATTATTTATATATATGATTAAAATTTATATCATGACATATACGAATTTATAAGGCATTTTTGTGAGCTTACCAGACTCAAGATAGATTTCTGAAATGATATCTTATTGAGTTGTTCAACCAGAGTGAATTCATTATTTGATGATACTTAAGAATTCCAAAACTTATTTCTTTGTTGCTTGACATGAATATGTCCTTTTTTTTTTCTTTCTTTTTAATTCCAAGTCTCCTAGAATATAACATATTAGAACAAGTCATTTCTTCAAATTTTGTTACCAGTAATGGATAAGAATGTTCGGGTGTTAAAAAAATAAAATAGATATATTTCAAAAAAGTTATAATTTTTTTATAAAAAAAATTGTATTTGTTAAAAAAGAACAAAAAGTTTGAGAGAACTAAAAACAATAAAATAGATATAACAATTACAATTATTTGACAAAAGATATATATTTAATAAAAAACAATAAAAAAGTTTAAATGGATCATACCTCTTCCAACTCTTAAAAAGATCCTTCAATAAAGTTGTTGCGCATCTCAAGTCTATCCCTTATTCTACTTTGTAAAGCTATTTTACAATATCACTTATTTTTTAATTGCTACACCCTAGCTAAAGTTTGTTTGTAGTGTTTTTTTTTTTAAGGCAAAATAGTATATATAATATTCATATGACTGAAACTAAATGTTTTAGTAACCTATATAATAATGTCAATAAGTCGTGAGGACTGCCAAGGCATCTGACATGAGATTGCTAGTAACAAAACGAAAACATTATGACGGATCCATATCTACCACCTCCGTACAAACCTCCCATTGAATGTCGCTACTACATTGCCAGCATACATATGAGAGGGTTACTGCACCAATAAGAAAATTTGTAGCCCCTATTAAAACAAAAAAAATACAACAACCATTTTTGTGTCATAATTTTGACCGACATCAAAATATCTAAAGACTCTATAGCGTTACCATTAAAGACTATGGAGTTCCTAGACATCGAAATACACCAACAAACTACATTACAAAAAACAAATCTACATTTAATCCTATATTTACCTACCACCCAAGAGGTTGACATTAAAGTCAAATGAGCCAAATCATCAGGAAGGGTGATGAGATACTAAGCAAATTCAAGACCTTATACCACAAAAGCCTGGGACACCAGACATGATAAAAAGAGATGTTTGCCATCCTCCAGATGTTTGTTACATAAAACACACACATAGCTACACAATTGAGAGACCACTCCTCTATGCATCAGATTATCAATAGCTGGAAGTCTGTTAAGGAATAACCTCCATGAGAACGTTCATACTTTGGATGGTAACTTATCTTTCCATAGCCGCTTAAAAACATAGGACTCCACCGCTGCTGGATTCCCACAAGTAGCCCCTTTGTCCACTTCGAAATAAGCTGCAGATATAGAGAAGGTTCCATTTGCACCTGACATCCAGCCCCATGAATCGGAAGTATCGGCATCTAAAACAACATTCATCAACATCCCTTCCAATGATAGGAGAACCTCCTCCTCCTACACAAAAAGATTCCTCCTCTATATCCACCTCCATTTTGACTACGCTGAGCTAGGAACCAATTTGTTGCAGTCTTTATCCAATTCTAGGCCATACAGTCTCAGGTAGAGTTCTGCTAAAGGACCTCCTCCTAACTAATTATGCTTCCAAAACCACGTACCTATTTCATCCCCAAGCTTCCTTCTAATATTATTGGAGAACCATCCTAGGCACTCTTCCTTTGGACCATCAATTGACCAAAGGTCTCTCCACCAAATAAATAAGTTGGAATAAGATAGAGGATGATTAGGAAAATTTTAAACCTCACTATATCTACTTGTAAGCAATGGGCCCTAAATTGCTTCTTTATCATTCAACATTCTCCACCACCACTTAGCCAGTAGACTCAAATTAAACTTTATCAAACACTTACCCTCAAACCCTTCCCACTTTTGGGGGACAAAAGCGAGAAGGGTTTAAGGGTAAGTGTTGCATCTTTAAGAGCATATTCAACACCTTTTTCGAAGCTTTATAAAAGGAAAAATAGTACAAGAGTAGACTAGTTAGAACTGAATTTAGCATAACCAGTCTTTCAGCAAAAGACATATTTCTCATTTTCCATCCCAAGAGTCTCCTTTCAAATTGTTTTACCACTGGTCTTCATACTTCCCCTACCCTAGGATTGACATCGACCGAGACTCCTAAAAATTAAAATGGTGGTGTTTTCATAGAGCAGTTCAATAGACAACCTTCCGCTTGAGTAAAATCCTAATCCACATTGAGGCCATAGAATGGCTTTTATAAAAGTTTACCTTTCAATCCTGAAGACGTCTCAAAGCTTCTTAAAATGACTTTAATATACCACACTGTATGGAAACCTCCTTTTGAACAGTTGATCTGAACAGATCTAAAAGAGCCTCGGCCACCACCAAAAACAAGAAAGGAGATAGCGGATCACCTTGCTTAATGCCCCTCCCTGGATGGAACTCCCCTATCGGACTATCATTGACCAAAATGGAGATATAACTATTGGTTATGATGCTTCAGATCCACAACATCCATCTATTTCCAAACCCCATCGTGTGGATCATATAATTTAGGAACTGTCAATTGACCGAGTCATAGGCCTTTTCAAAGTCCACCTTAAACAAAAAACAAGGTTTTTTGGATCTATGTGCTCAATCAATTAGTTCATTAGCGAAAAACCCCCATCAAGGATTGACTGACCTGGCAAAAAAGCTGTTTGACAATCTGAGATAATTCCTCCCAATATTCTCTTAATCCTCAACAACAACATTTTGGAGATAATCTTTTGAATTGAAATAAGGTTGATTGGGCGATATTGTGAGAGGTTTACAGGACGAGCCACCTTCGGTATCAGTGTTATAAAAGATGATGTCACCCCTTTTGGGAACTTGCCTGACCCATGAAACTCTTGTACCGCCTTCACTACATCCATCCATATCACCTCCCAGCAAGATTTGTAAAAATTCATTCTGAATTCGTCAGGACTCGGACTTCGACCTCCTTCACAGGACCATACCGCTGCCTTGATTTCCTCTGCTAAAAAAGGGGCTTCTAGTACTTCTCTATCCACCTGCAACAATTGGTTAAAACTAACCTCATCCAAAACCGGTATAGAATGACACTTCTCATGAAACAACTCCTTAAAATGTTGTGTCACCTGATCTTTAACTTCCTATAAGGACTCTAACCATCTTCCTTCAGACTCTGTGACCAATATGGCATTTGCAGAACATCTCGCCTTAAAATAATTATGAAAGAAGTTGGTATTATTGTCACTTTGAATGTACCACCGCGCCCTAGATTTTTGCAAAATCACATTTTTCATTATTCTGGCTTTTCCCCAGTATTCCAATAAGATAACACTCCTAGAGTGTGCCAGAGAGTTGGCCCCTTCCACCAAATTTTGATCCTCCATTTCTAGTTCGTTCACTTTTTTTTCCAAAAATCTCTCAACCTCCTACAGAGTTTCTACATTCCATCTTTTAATCTCTATCTTCAGCCCTTTCAGCTTGTTAGCAAATTGGAAAGCTTGCCACCCTGACCCTATATTAGAATTCCAATAGGATTTCACCATCTCAAGAAAGAGGGATGAATGACCAATGATCAAAGAACTTAAATGGTTTGGCCCCCCAATTCAGTTGATTATCTTTGATAATGATCCAGCAATGGTATGAAAATTCTCTAGACCCCACCCACTCGGATGTAATATTCCACTCCTCAATTAACACTTGCGATGCTAAGAATTTGTCTAGCCTGCTAGACGCTAGTCCATCAAGAGAGATCCACGTCACCGACTTTCCATAAACTAGTATATCAATGACACTCATTTGTTTAATAAAATCTCTAAATTCTTCCATCTTTACTCTAGTATGGTAGTTTGACCTCCCCATCACTTCTTTTGCGTTTGCCATCACGTTAAAATCACCACCTAAAAACCAAAACACCTCTGAATCCCCTTTTGGTCATTTCCAAATCAACTCACATGGTTTGTTTTCCAACCAAAAAAAATGGAGTGTAAACATTGACTAGACAATTTATTGAACCCAACATCAGCCCTTTTAAAGCCAACCCCCAAAATCCTTGTCCTTGAATGTGCCAAAGAATCTCCAACAAACCTTTTCTCCATATAGTTAAAAGGCCTCCATTGAGGCCCACAGAAGGAAAAAACCACCATTCACACTCTGCAATCCCACATACCTCCTGAACTTCCCACGTTTCAATATTACTACATTTAGTTTCCCGTAGTAAACAAACATCAGCTTTTTCCTTAGATAATTTTCTCCTAAGTTTGCGCCTTTTTGCTCTATCCTGAAAGTCCCTCACATTCAAAGAGAATATCTTCATTCAGATAAGTATGGATTCCCTTCTATCTCTACATACTTTCTTCACTTTATCTCTCTTTTCCATCTATTCTAGCTCATCTAAATATATCACTTCTGGCACTGTACCAGTTACCCTAATTTCCTTCATAGCCTTCCACATTTTCCTACATTCATGTTGACCTTCACCCAAAATATCTATACCTGACTTTGCTACAAATGGATGGTGCAGGGCCAAAACAGAAGAAGATGGATATAAAGATTAAGAAGAGTTTACTTGGGCACCAGTAGGATTGAGGTTGCTCGAGATCAGCTTACTCCCATCAACACTCTGCCAGCGGACTTTCTTCCAAATGCTTACCAACCGACCTTGCACTTCTTGTCTTTCAAATTCGCCAAACACCTAACTTTTCCTGTTAATTGGTTGCATCAAAGTCGACGTCCCTATTTTATCACCATGTTTATTTCCTGTGTTGCACAATTCATCACCCGAAAAAGGAAAGACCTTTTCCGCAACGAGGCGTCTCCCCTTTATGACCACTCGTTTCCTTATGATAATCATATTTACTTTCATCATGCGAATTAAATTGTTGGCCTTCTTAGACGTGATGATCGCACTGCATGAATGCCATTTCTTCATTTCTTGTAAAAGTGGTTCCATTAGAAAATTTATTGCCATTTCGGGGCTTTGAAATGTTTAGACTAAACCCCATTGGTCTCATCTCCCCTACGTTTTCAACCATTGGGCTTGAACCAAACTTTTCATTATCCGCGCATATATCCATTTGTTGCATAGCTGAGGACTTATCGACTTCGTTGACCTGCGTGTCTTTTCCAGAACTTTTCAGCGAGAAATTAGCTGAAAGCTTATCTTCTACCCTGACCTGTGCATGACTCTCTACCCTTTTCACCAAGAAATCACCATCAAGAGTCTTGTTCTTGTCAGGCAAATGCAGAGTTTGTAGTTTGAAATTTGAAATGATTTTTCTTCCCTGTCGGACCTTCATCGCCTAGCAACTCGACCTTTAGCACCGCTAGCCTCTACTTCGCTTCAAAGGACTCGTTGAAATCCTCCTCCGATTGGCAGAAACTGTTTTCTGAGCACGGGCTAGATACCTCCGATAAAGCCTCCTCTTTTTCATCTAATGCACCATCTTCCTGTATTTTAATATCATAGAACAACTCATCAATTTGTACCCTGTACACCAAGTTGATCACCTCTTTTGATGGCGTGAAGATCGTACCTCCGGTTGGCAGAAACTGTTTTCTGAGCACGGGCTATACCTCCGATAAAGCCTCTTCCTTTTCATCTAACGTACCATCTTCCTGTATTTTAATATCATAGAACAACTCATCAATTTGTACCCTGTACACCAAGTTGATCACCTCCTTTGATGGCGTGGAGATAACCCATCTAGTGATGTCGTACCTCTCTGTTCTCTTCGTCGCCTCATCCATAGACATAAACTCACCAAACAGAGAAGTCAACATTTGGAATAAATTTGTGCCCCACACTTGTGTCGGAATACCGAAACTCTTAACCTAGACCAACCTTTCAATATCCACCATTGATGGACGGACTCCACTTGTACCCAACATCTGCATATCTTGACTTTGATTAAAATGATGTCATGAAAATGGTTGCGATATCCTTTTGGTTTTAATAAGGATTGTAGTTTCTCTAATTGATATAGTAACCCTCTTATTTGTATGCTAGACATATAGAAGTGGATCCTAATAAGTGGGTTTAGTGGGGCAGGAGTGGACTACATGACGAGATCATGATTTCTTTTACCTAGATTGTCTGATAGTTGTACTGATACATTTGTTGGAGTGTGAAGTTTTTTGTACAAGTTGCTGAAACCCTTTGTTTCAGTCATATGAATATAATACATACTATTTTGCCTTCTAAAAAAAAAATTATTTCGCTTAAGGAGGACTGCACCCATTCCATATTCACATTTAAGTACTAAAAATATCTTTGGAATCATCCGTATCCAATAGCACGAGGTTCGTACCCATCGGGGTAACTTTGATCCCAAAAACTCCTTGTTGGTGTAAGTATTTATGAGTAGTAAAAGTGTTACCCTTTTTAACTACTTCCCCACATAAGATTTTGCAAGTTTTTCCATCAATGATGCATCTGATTTATAGATTCACTACTACAAAAAATGGATACAACATCGGTTCTAGAGGGATTACAACATCATTTTTTAACTGATGTTATAGCTATAGATGTTAAATACTTAACAAAGTAACATCGACCCTAAAGTGGATGTCGAATTTACATTACAACATCGGTTTAGAATATAACCGATGTAGTCTATGAAAATATGAAAATTATAAAAAGATGCTTATTGAAAGAGCTCATTGAAAGAAGCGCTAACTATACTTGTCATTCTATTAATTCTGTCCCCTGTTTTTATTCTTCCGAAACTAACACCTACAATTCTGTAAATATGAACGTTATAAAAATCATTTAATATAAAAGACTAAAAATCGTTTTCCATAAAGAATAAAATAATTATAATGGCTATATAAAATTATTAAATATATAAAGAAAAAACAAGTGTGACATTACGAAGTTAAAAGTAACAATTTAAGGGAACATAGTGTAATGTAAATATATATTGTAATGCACTCAATAATTAAGATATGATAACATTGATTACCTTATCATCTTCATCCCTGCAAGTTGTAAAGATAAATCATTAAAATATTTATCAGATAAAAAGCAAAGATCAAAATCATAATAATCTAAAATAGAGTAATAGTCTTTTGAAACCTAAAAATTAATACACAATTATAACACAGAAAAAGGATAATCAAACATAGGTCAGAAATTGCCACTTAAAAAATACATTAGGTGAGGAATTAAAATATAATATTAATTCAAGCATTATACTTCAGATATCTTCGGACACAATCTAATAAATATCTCAATAAAAACTATTTTATAGAACCCTAAAAGTAGATAGAAATGTTACAAATTGCGGTTTCGAAATGCTCTCTCACGGTGTTTGGAAAGGAGAATAAAAATTGATTGGTTTGAAAGCATATGAACCTGTGAAGAAGGACGTTCGATAGAGAGTGCCGATGTGAAGATTTGGAAGAGAATCGTGCTGAATTGAACTTTTATTATGCCCCATTCCTCACAGTTTCCTTCGCCACACTTGCACCTCACTCAAATTTGCATCTCTCTCTCTTAGGTTGCATAATTGAGAATTTAAGAAGTAACACAAAATGAAGAAGATTTAACAAATCTGCACATGTTACGAAATGGATAAGATTTAAGGAGCTTGAGCGTTACAAGATAGAGAAGATTTACTAAATAGATAAATTTAAAACGCTACTAGGTAAGAATAGTAATCGCAAATCCCTAAAGTAAAAATAAAAAATTAAATTTATACATGCTCATTCATTAAAAATCATTCTCATTAGCGTTTTATGCTGCACCGCACTAACAGGTAATTAAAAATTAATTATTGATTAAAAATAAAAAATTAAAAAATAATAATTTACTTAAAATTACCAACTAAAATTAAAAACTAAAAATTAACTTAATAATTAAAAATTAAAAAAATTAAAAATTAAAATTGAAATTAAAAATTGAAAAATAAAAACTAAAAATTAAATATAAAATTAAAAATTGAAAATTAAAAATAAAAAATTAAAAATAAAATTAGAAAATGAAAAACCAAAAATAAAAAATTAAAGTTAAATATTAAAATAAAAATTAAACATTAAAAATAAAAAAAACAAAAATTAAAAATTAGAAAGTAAACAATTAAAAACTAAAAATTAAAAATTTAAAACTAAAATTAAAAATAAAAATTAAAGTGATAAAAGTAATAACTAAAACATAAAAATCCAAAATTAAAAACAAAAAATTTAAAATAAAAATAAAATTTATCTTTACAATTTTATATATATCACTCTGGATATTGTCTAAACAACAGCAGTTCCCTTCACAGGGATGTTAACTTGGTTATAAAAACATCATATACAACAGCGGGCTTTGCTACAACTGGTGTTAACAAAGGTATATTATTTACAAAACTACCACCGTACTTTTAATAACATCTGTTTTCATGAAAAACCGTTGTTAATATTGTGATGTTGTAACTACATTTTTTAGTAGTGATTAATTGACTTGTGGTTGTCTGTTCCTACCGGCATAGATTCTTATTCTATTAATGCTACAAGAAGTATTTTTGAGCGCATTTGCATAAGAGAGCCCCACAACTTTGGCATAGTACCGATTTTTCATGTTGATAATGGTCTTGGATTGGGTATGATTGTTTGTAGAACTTGGTTTGTTGCATATTCACTCCCTTTTAACACTCTGTTTTGAAAATTTTAGCATATTCAACCACAACTTCATATCTCCAATAAATATGTTATCCAACTTACTGTCATAATCCTTTCATCTTTCACATTTGCAAACCTTGCGAAACCAAATTAAAATCCAACGAATATGTTATCCAACTTATTGTCATAACCCTCTCATCTTCTACATCCGCAAACTTTGCGAAACCAAATTAAAAACCATGCCATGTCTTTTTTATTTGGAATATGAACTTCCTGTATTGTTTAGAAAAGTGGGTGAAAAGAATGAGGACAAGTAATTATTTCTCTCCACACCTCTACCGCCTCCCTTCCTTTCAATGCTACCTTCTCCTGCCGTTGACGGGTTACCTGTTCTCGATTTACCGTTGTGCACTGTCCTCCATCCATCATTTCCCCTAACATCCATGGAGCCCTAATTTAAAGTTAGTTATTTGAGCTGCCAAACATTAATTGTTTATTTGTATATATTCCCCTTTTGTTTCTTTCCTTCTCTCAATTATTTCTTTTCCCTCGTGCTTTTTCTTTGATAACT
Source organism: Psophocarpus tetragonolobus (assembly GCA_037954015.1). Lineage (NCBI taxonomy): Eukaryota > Viridiplantae > Streptophyta > Magnoliopsida > Fabales > Fabaceae > Psophocarpus > Psophocarpus tetragonolobus. The sequence continues at coordinate 76,573,515 of CM075689.1, forward strand.
TCGTTAATATAAATTTAAAAAGGATATATATATCGTGGTACTGTCCTCGTCATTATGAACCGAAAAAAAAAAAAACTTTTTTCCAAGGTCTGTCTACATGAAAAATAGAAAGAAATCTAATAGAACCAGAATTTGAAACCAAAATATCTATTCACAATCATTGGGGAACTTAAGAATTGAATAGATTAGTCAATGAATAAAATAGTTTTAAGAGAATATTTGTCTAGTTCAAGATTTAAGCTCATAGATAAAAAAGAGCGGTATAGCAATACAATTCATCACAACGTCAACATATATCAATTGGAAAGGAAAGTTGACAAGTTGAAGAGAATCTTGTGCACAATGATGGTTGTTTTATCATGTGAAGCTTTTGGCAACTTTTGAGATGCAAAAGAAGATTGTCATGCAAGTCTTGCATTTTAATTTGCATGATATGTTTTGCCAATTTCAATTCTATTTCAGAGTTACAATGGCACCATAGGCGCGTTAATACGACATGTTTTAAGGTGAAATGAGATGCATTTCGGAGCACGTGGTGGATTTGCCATTCTCTTCTCCCCTTTGTCATGAAAGGTGGATTGGGCAAATTAAAGAGAACATAGCTGCGTAAAGCTGTTAACAGTGCAGATAATATAATTAGTAAGAATTAAAAAGGAAACCTTATCGATGACAAGATTTTGAAGTTTGGGGCAACGGTTGAGCACTTCTAAGAATATTGGCAACCAAGCCTCCCATAATATGGGATAAATTGTGAAATTCACGATCCAGTTTTTAATGTCTTCTCTACCTTCATCCATCTACAGGTAGAATTTGAATTAACATTTATGTTAATTTAAAGTAAAATCCCACTTTTAAAAATTTTTTTTTAATTGTCATTTTATCTATAATTTCTCTTTCTTCTCTCTTTCTTACAGTATGCTTTTCATCTCATTTTCTCTCTTTTTTCTTGATCAATGTATACATGTAATAGTTATTTAATTTTTTATTTTTTTAGTATATTAATTTAATATTTTTTTTTAAATATAATAATTTAATTAATTTTTAGAGTAATTAATTTATTATTTTTTTATAATAATTATATATTTATTATATTAATTTACTTAATAAATTAGTGTTTAATATATTATATTATATACACCTAGAGAATATTTCGACTTCTTCTCTGCATTAACTAATATTCTTTTCGAACTCTTTTAAAAAGCAAGTTTAAGAATCGAGAATGAGTGTAGTAATTAGGATAAAAACGTTGGTCAGCCGGTAAGGGTGGTCTCGGTAGTAAGTCTTTAAGAAGCAGTAAAACCGTTGGTTTAGCCTGGTGGTCCCGTCGTAATCCTGATTACTTTCATAAAATGTCCAGATTAATAAATATGCTTTCTAAAGGAAAAGAAAAGGTAGAAGTTAATAACGAAGAATTAGAAGAAACTAATTTAAATATGATACATCATGAATTAAAAATTCCACAAATTGAACATGAATTAAGTAAATGGACTTTACCTAAATTAGATATTAAATCTATATATAAAACTTCGTTTAAAGATATATTTAAATCTGAATACATAATTAAAACAATTGAAAAAGAAATAGATTTAAAAGCAACTCAACAAGAAATCCCCTTAATTTCGAAACAATTAATTTTAGAACATATAAAAGAATTTAGGTATTTGCATATAGGGTCGATTCAAATAGCAATTAAGCCCTTATTTAGGCTAGGAATGGACATGCCTTTAGTAGCTATCCTTAGGGATAATCGACCTAAAGATTTTGAAAATCAGACCTTAGCAATAATGGAAACCAATTTACATCAAGGTCCCTATACATTAATAATTATCCTAATTATTCAATTGCTCTAAAAAGTCTCCATGAAACCAATAATAATATAATTTTAAACATTAAGATTCTTGAAGATAAATGGAATCATAGTTCCTTTCCTTTAACCATCGCATATAGGTTATATTATAAGGTTATGAAAACGCAATTAGCCCCTGGAGTATTATTAATGTCCCCTAAAGATGTTACTACTATGTTACTAGTAAATCCTGAAAAGGTTAGTGCTACTGTTCCAAGAATTTTAAAACATGAAGAAATTACTTCTGGACTTAGGTGGAAATTAGAAGAACTACTTCCTCCAGAAAACCTTGAAAATCCAATCTTAGAAAATATAGTCGAATTTAGAGATGGGGCGGTAGAAGTAGCTTTTGCTCCCTTAAGAAGATCTCTATCTTATAGGTCCCCTCAAACTTCTTTTGCTACGGCAAGAAGATCATTAGACCGATCCGGGTTTTCCATGCCTAGATCTCTTCAATACATGGGAACTAGGTCAGACCCTACGATCCCTCATCCCGAATATGAAGAAGCAGAAAATAAACCTAATTCTCCTAATTTTGAATCTGTTCCAGGTCCTTTTGAATTCAATCAATTAAATGTTATTAAAAAATTTGAAATAAATAAATATTTATTAAAAGAAGAATTTTTGAATCCTGATAATAAAGAAAAAAGAGAATGGTTCTTTCAAACTTTTTCTCAAAAAGAATTAAGAGAATACAGAGAAAAATACTATAATTATTTAGAAGAAAAAGAAGAAAATATTCCCTTCTTTAATTGGTTCTCTGAAAACTGTTTTAATAATCTTTGAATAAATGTTCTAAAAACTGCTGAAAAAATTTGGAAAACATTTAAAGGAGAAATTATCAGCATAGTTCCCCCATTAGAAGAAGTAAAATTTCCTAATGTTCAAAATCATGAAGTAGTGGCCTTTCCTTTTAAAATGATAACTGAAAAAAGGGACATTTCTTTTAAAGATATTCAAAATTTGCATACCCAATTAAACTATACTAACAAAATTGTTCATATAATTGCCACAGAAATAATAGATAAAGATTTACCCCCTAAAAAGTTAGAAAGATCTTTAATTAAACCTTTTAAGTTCTCAGAAGAAGAGTTAAAACATATAAAATTAGGAAAAGACTCCATGTTAGATGAAATAAATAAAAAAATTAGATGCTTTAAAAATTAATAAAGTCAACACTATAATAATTCCAGATGAAGAATTAGGAGAACATTTTAATAGAGAACAGTTTGACGATAATTTATATAAAGTTAATAAATTAAGAAGAAATGCTAGGAGTAGCTCTTCCTTAGGTCCTACCCCTAGACCTATCACTAGAAATTATTATAATAGGCCCACTCTCCCTGATATTCAGTTTGAAGAATGGGAGCTGGAGTCACCATCCTCTTTTGATGGCTCTAGTATCTATGAATGGAACATAAACGGGTTAACTGAAATGCAAATCCTTAGAAAAACGAATGAAATGACCATGGCAGCCTCGGCATATAGAACTAAACAAGATGCGGCTACTACGGTTAAGTTGCTAGTAACAGGCTTCACTGGCCAATTAAAAGGTTGGTGGGACCATTACCTCTCAGAAGAAGAAATGTTTAATATAATGAATAATGTTAAGCAGGAAGCAGATCAAGTTATGCCTCTTATGGTAGAAACCTTAATTTTAGCAATTATCCATAATTTTGTAGGAGACCCCCAGTTATTTGATCAAAGGATCTCATTAATTCTCCACACAATTAGGTGTAAAACCTTAGGAGACTTTAGGTGGTACCATGATAATTTCATCACCTTGGTTTTGACTAGGCCTGATTGTAGAGAAGCCTTCTGGAAAGAAAGATTTCTGGCAGGACTTCCTTCTACCTTTGTCGATAAGGTAAGAGAAAGTTTGCCCAGATTATATAATGATATCCCGCTAAGAGATTTAACCTATGAAAGACAAAGTACTGCTACAAAGTTAATAGGTTTAGAAATTTGTGATACCCTTAAATTACCAAATCAAATTAAAAGAAATCAGGAAATGGGAATTAAAGAATTGGGTAATTTTTGTAGTCAATATGGTTATGAAAAACCTATTCCTCCATCCGAAAAAAGAAAAAGACAATTAAAAACGCAGAATAATATTAGAAATCCTCAAATTACCAAGGGTAGCAAATTTAGAAAATTCTCTAAAAAATTCAATAAGCCTAATAAACCTAATATAGTGTGTTATAAGTGCGGAAGAATTGGTCATATGAAAAAAGATTGTAGGGTTAAAGAAAAAATAAAAGCTTTAAAAATGAGTGAGGAATTAAAAGAGCAAATAGCTAATTTATTAATTTTAGATGAAGAATCTTCTGAGGAGGAAGAAGACGAGTTAATTAAAAATAATGAATTAATTGAAGATTCTAGTAGTGAGAATGAAGAAAATATTCATACCTGTGAAAATATGGAAAATTGTAATTGCTCTTTCAAAATTAATATGATTAAAGCTGAAACTAAATTAGCTTTGAAAATGGTTGATAAAATGGCTGATGAAGAAGATAAATTAGACTATTTATTAAAATTAAAAAACATGATGATCGAACAAGAAACAACTAAAGATCATAAAGAAAAAGAAAAATTTAATGGATATAATTTTTTAAAAATTTTAAAAATAAATTCTTTTAATAAACCAGTTACCATAAAAGATCTTCAAAAAGAAATAAAAGATCTAAAACAAGAAGTGCAGGAATTAAAATTAAACTTAGAAAACCTAACAGAACAATTTAATAATAATATAGGTTCAACCTCTAATTCTAACAATAATGGGGAAGAAACAAAATTAATTAATCAAATAAAAATTCTTCAACAAAAATGGCAAATTAAAATAGCTTTATCAATAGGAAACTCTTTTCATAAAAATTTTATAGCATTAATTGATTCAGGAGCAGATCTAAATTGTATAAGAGAAGAGTTAATTCCCACACAATATTATGAAAAATCTTTACAAAAATTGTACACTGCTAATAACTCTAAATTAAAAGTTCAGTATAAACTGTCTAATGATAATATTTGTAATAAAGAAAAATGTTTTAAAAATAGTTTTATTCTAACTAAAGATATTACGGAAGAAATAATTTTGGGTACTCCTTTTTTAACTCAAATATATCCTTTTGAAGTATCTAACCAAGGAATAAAACATAAAAATCATCTTTTTGAATTTATAACTCCAATAAAATCAAAGGAAGTCTTAACTCTAAAAGACTTAACTGAAGAAAACTTTATAAACAGAATTGAAAGTAAAAATGGTCAAATTAACAAATTACAATTAGAAATAAAATATCAAAGAATTGAAAAACAACTTAATGACATTTTAGTAAGAAAGAATTTTGAAAATGAAATTTGTGCGGAAATTCCCTCTGCTTTTTGGGATCGAAATTCTTTTACTATCAAGTTACCTTACATAGAAGGATTTCATGAAAGTAAAATACCTACTAAAGCTAAACCAGTACAAATGAATAGAGAAACACTTACTTATTGTAGAAAAGAAATACAGCAGTTTCTGGATAAAAAATTAATTAGACCAAGTAAATCTCCATGAAGTTGCTCTGCTTTTTATGTCATGAATGCTTCTGAAATAGAACGAGGAGAACCAAGAATGGTTATTAATTATAAACCCCTTAATAATGTTTTAAAATGGATTAGATATCTGATTCCTAATAAACAAGAATTAATAGGAAGATTATATCAAGCAGTAATTTTTTCAAAATTTGATTTAAAATCAGGATATTATCAAATTAAAGTTTCCGAAGAGGATAAATACAAAACTGCCTTTACGGTTCCTTTTGGGCATTATGAATGGAATGCAATGCCTATGGGACTTAAAAATGCTCCCTCTGAATTTCAAAATATCATGAATAATATACTAAATCCTTACTCCGAATTTGTTGTGGTTTACTTAGATGATGTTTTAATATTCTCTAATTCTATTGAACAACATTTAAAACATTTCAGAATATTTAAAGAAATAATAAAGAAAAATGGTCTGGTCATTTCTAAAAGAAAAATAAAAATAGGACAAACTAAAATAAGATTCTTAGGACATGAAATATTTCAAGGAAAAATAACTTCTATAAGTAGAAGTATTGAATTTGCAGACAAATTTCCTGATAAAATAAAAATTAAAAATCAATTACAAAGATTTTTAGGCTGTATCAATTATGTAGCAGATTTTATACCAAATATAAGAATTACCTGTCAACCCCTTTTTGCTAGGCTTAGAAAAAATCCAAAGCCATGGACAGAAAAGCATACTGAAATAGTTAAAGAAATAAAAAGTCTTGTTAAAACTTTACCCTGTTTAGGAATCCTTCATCCTGACGCTAGTATTATTGTAGAAACAGATGCGTCTGAAATAGGATTTGGAGAAATTTTAAAACAAAAATTTTCAGGAGAAAAAGAACAGATAGTTAGATTCCATTCAGGTGCTTGGGTGGGAGCTCAACTTAATTATAGTGTTATTAAAAAAGAAATCTTGAGCATAGTTCTATGTATAAATAAATTTCAAAATGATTTAATGAATAAAGAATTTCTTTTAAGAATTGATTGTAAATCCGCTAAAGAAGTTTTAGAAAAAGATGTTAAAAATATTGTTTCCAAACAGATTTTTGCCAGATGGCAAAGCATCTTATCATGTTTTGATTTTAAAATTGAATTTATAAAAGGAATTAATAATTCCATTCCAGATTTTCTAACCAGAGAATTTCTTCAGGGCACTCCTCCACAGCAATGAGACCATTAGTAAAGTCAGCATTAACCGAAAATACCTCGAAATCCAAACCCCTAAATATCTCCGATTTAGCCCCATCATATGCTATGAAGTCCTCCTTAAATACTCCTGCTAATACCAGAACATTACCCTCCTCTTTAACTCCTAAAAAGACCTCTGAAGTATTATCCACCAAAAATAATTTTCCTCCATTAAAAGTACCCTCCTCATCTAAAAATCCGGAACCCATAACTTCCCAAAAAGATTACCATATAAAATCTCCTTGTAATCCTATTCTACCAATCGAGCCCGAGTGGGAAGAAGAAGAGCCATCCACAATAATTGAAAATATAAGTCCTAAAGGATGTGCATGGATTCCTGAAAACTTTGAAAAAACAATTACCTTTTATCAAATGATTTTATTGGATACCAATTCTGTTGAATTAATTCCAGAAAAGGATCCAAAAAATCCTCACATTACCAATTATTCAAAACTAAAAATATTAAATGTTTTGTGTCCATCGGACTGGAATCAGAATTGGTTGACTCCGAAAGGTTTTTCTATACCTTTTAAGCCAACCTCTTTTAATTATTTTGATTATCAAGAAGCTTGGAGTAAAATTCTTTTAAATACTAATCCCAAGCATTCCTGGTATATTAGTTTTAAAAATGAATTACCTATTCGATTACCTTCTTGGTTTATCAAATGGGTAATTGATTTTGGTCCTGTAAAAAGTATTTTACCTTCTAAAATCGTGAAAATGTATGATACTTTTAAAGAATTATCTCCTTCAATACCTTCCCGATATAAGTTAACTAGTTTTCTCTCAAAAATGGGAATTGGTTGGCTTATGCAACCTCAATACCAAATACATCATCACATGGGTGAGCCGTTTCCTAAACAGCTATGCTTAACAGTGAAAGTATTTTGGTGGCAGAAGTTCAATATAGATTATGTTGAAGCTAAGTTTCGTCAATTTAAGAATTCTCCTCTTAAAACTCCTATTACTGCTGCTTCGTCTTCATCCTCTCCATTAAAGATTGAAGATTTGGTAGCTCAGTCAAAAGACAAAAAAGAATTAAAAAAGAAACTCCTTGAAGCATTATCTTCGTTGGATTCTGAAAAATCAGATACAGAAGACAATGAAGAATTATTATCAGACGACTGTTATGCCATTCAAATGGCTCAAGACCCGAATTTAGACTCTGACTAGCAATTATTGACAGAGCAATGCCTTCAATGCAAGAAAATCTTCAGTTTGGTAAATGTTCTTCGATAATTAAAAAAGGCGGTTTATCTTTCCAAGAAAGATGTCAACTCGTGGAGGGTCCCTATTAAAATAAGTATGTCGGCCAATTGTCAGGAATCTTTGAAATTGTCAAGAAGGGCGGTAAAGGTTGTCGGCCTCTTTTCAAGATTCGAGATAAAGAAGCGACAGGTGGCTGAAGACTCTGAAGACTTAATTAATTTTAAGAAATTTTGAATTTCATTTGTAATTTAATTAAAATTCGGATTTCACATCCGTCTGTTGTAATTCTATAAATAGAGCTTAAGTTGAGGGGGATAGACACAGCTCGGCAGAGCCTTAAACTTCTATCTCTCTCTCCTCTTTGTAAATTCTCCATCTTCTAATAAATTTCCTTTGTATAACTCTCCTTTAGCCTTTAGCCTTGCTGTGCCTCTGTGAGTATTTCTTAAATTATTCTTCATTTCAATTGCACACGCTTTCAAATTGTGAGTATTTCTTAAATTTTATATATATATATATATATATATATATATACACGGATGCTGAATATTTTCTCGTCATAGGAATGGGGAAACAGCTGAAGGCCTATGTAACCTCCGTCACTGAAGGCCCGTGTTCTGGCAACAGTTAAGCCATGCTTCTCAGCTTCTTCCATCACTTCCGTCACCTTTCCCCTTGTCGATGCCTCCAACGCCATATACATTAGCCAGTACGCGTTGATTCCGTTGAAATAGAAACGCCTGTTATTCACTATGAAATTCGTCCCTTTTCGTTATATAAACTCACCATTCAATTGCAAATTTTTTTATAGAGGTATTTTATCAAAGTGAGAATTAAAAATTAAAAATTTAGTAAGTATCAATTCAAATTTCTTTACAATAGGTACGTATGTACATCACAACAATAAAATATCAGGTTACACAAAAATGAAAACAAACATATGATAGCAACACACTTTTTTAACACATTCTAAGTGATTAGTTGAAATTATCATAAACAATAATTTATTTGTTTTACTCATTATTAAATGACTTTCTCTCTTAATCATATATCACTACTCATATTTTTATTGAAAGTGCGTCTTATTTGTCATTTCAGCTAGCTAAAAACAAAAAATCTAGCTGAAATGAGTCTTTTCAGGAGCTATTAGTTTTTTCAAGAAAGTCATTCAAAGTATTTTTTTTTTTCAAATGATCTCCTATTTTAAACTACTAGATTTTGTTTTACAACTTTACCATTAATGTATTGTCTCCTACTAATTTTCTCTACTCACATAACACATCATTTTTCTCCTTCATTAATGTAATTATATATAGTAATTTATAACTTAAATATATAATTCTAGAAAGTACAATTTAAATATGTAATTTAAAATTTATATATTTAATTATAAAAAATTATAATTTAAATATATAATTATAATTTAAATATGTAATTATAAACATTAATAAATTAAATATATAATTAATTATAATCACTGTAATTTAAATATGTAACTAATTTATATTATTAAAATATGTTATAATTATTTCAATACTTCATTATTAATCCAATGATTAATGATGCTCTTATTTATTATTTTACAATTTTCAATTGATTGATAAGATAGTTTTATCAAACACTTACTATTAGCTTTCAACTAGTTTTGGCAAACAGAACTTAAAATTAAGTGAAAAGTTAGCTAAAGGCTGAAAAGATATTTGTAAATGTTTAATGTTTAAAAAACTATTAGCTAAAAGTTATAAAATGATAAATAAGAAAATAGTTAATTATCATATCAATAATGAAATATTTAAATAATTCTAATATATTTAATAGTATAAAACTTTTTTAATATAAATTGATTACACATTTAAATTGTAAATTACTATAATTACATATTTAATTATAAATTACTATAATTATATATTTAAATAATAATTTTATATAGTTAAGTATTTAAATTTTAAATTGCATATTTAAATTATAAATTTTTATAGGCAAAATTGCAAATTATTATATTATATTTAAATTATAATCAAGGAGGGAGAAATTAAGGAGAAATACATAACACAAGAGATTGAGGTTACAACTGTCAAAACAGAATGCCTCGACCCATATGAGTCAACCTACTTGAAATACGAGTTAACCTAATCAATTCACTATCACTTTAGCGCATAACTTCTTGGTTTGATCTGACCCATCACAGGTTGGTGGGTTATATGAGCTAGCCCATCAACCAATAATTTCTTTTTTAAAAAAAATAGATTTTTAAAATTTTAAAATTTATTATTTAAGTATTATTTAAAATTATGAAAAACTACTTTCTATTTAATTATGTAATGTAATATTTTAAAACCTAAAAATTGATTATATAACAAAACTTTGTTCCTAGAAAATTTACATTTGAATCAAATGCAAATTAAAAAATATTTAATCTCAGTAATTTTTAGGTTGTAAGTCAAAAGTGACTTATTGTTTAAAGCATACTTGTGTAACACAAAAGTGACATTCTGTGCAAAGAGTTACTTGAGTAAGTTATGAGTGATGTTAGTATTGACTTAGAATCTTCAGATGGTGGATAACCTTATGGTTTGTGACCAAATCTGGTAGAAGCTTCTGATGAGAGCAACTCATAGTTGTGTTTGGTGCAGAGCATTTGATAATTGCATCTGGAGCTAGAGTTTGTGTATGTGTGGAATGTTTGTCATTTGCGTTTGGTTGATGTGTCTAATTCTATAGACAACAAACTAAAGCATCCTTTGTTTAGTAGCTTATAGATATATCATGTCTTTTTATATGTCACGTGTTTGATGAGCCTATATATACCCTTGTGTAACGGCCTTGTAACTGTGATGATGCGAAGTGTTGTTGCCCATTTTTTTTAGATATAAATTAATCTTTCTATCTCATTTTCACACTTGTTTTCTCTCTCATTTTGTTGGTGTGATTCTTGACACTTTCTAAGTTGTCTTGGTGAGTTTCTTGAGCAAACCTCAACAAGTGCGACTTTTATAGGGAGACAAAACAATTCAAAAAGTTTAGAAGTTATGACAACCATGCTCGATATTGAGAGTTCTCAAGGAATAATGACTGTGGGTTATGGAGAATCAAGATGGAGGGTATCTTGGTGCAACAGGTTGTAAAGAGACGCTAAAGGGGAGATGAATATGTCATAATCCTTAACACTACAAGAGAAGAAGAAGATTATTGATAGGACTTAAATCACCAGTGATAACAATTTGTTGAGACTACTATCAAACAAAACTAAAATTCTCCTAATTTTATAATACAGGGGATAAGCTATGTCCTTTTTCTTGAGGATACAAATCAATTATGTATAAATTTTATCAAAGAGTTAGAATAAAGGTTTTACAGTGTAGAATCAAAATAGGAAATGTAGAATCAAGAAAAAGATTTTGATTAGAAAATAGAAAATCAAAACATCGTTTCAAGGTTTCCAACGATGCACTTTTTTTTATATAAGTCAAAATAACATTATTACAAATTAAAGGTTAATTGAATAACATAAGAAGTGTCAACCCAAGAAATATAAAATCTTGACTAGAAAATAAAACTGACAAAACAAAGAATCATTAAACACGTAATGTGGGGTTCATAACACATTCAACAAAGGAATTTGACATTAAATTTACCGCATAACACCATTTCCATGCTCTCAATTAAGTCATCATAATTCTAATAACATGTGAAGTTACATCAACACTCACAAGCAATGTTATCAGGATCGAGATTTTACATGAGATCGGAGGAAACTTGAAAACTCGTAACACGAAGATCGTAACATGAATAATAAGATCCTATGTCCCATATAAATTCTTAATATATAATATATCCATAAATAAAATTAAAAAAAAAACCTTAATACACAACATTAAACAATATTACCACATTGATATAAATAAACCTTATATTACTTAATGTCATTCATTACTTATAAGTTCATAACAAAACCAAATATATAATAGAAAATAGTCAAAAACCCAAATTAAACCAACTAAGTCAAAAGTTATCAAATCACTACATAACAAATTCAAATAAAATTCTAATTACTTCAAGTTGTTAAATCTAGTTATTTAAGAGAGAATCTAATTCATCTTGACAATTGTCATCTACATAATCATCATTTTCATTGGAATTGGGATGTCTCATTCCCACTTCAATTCCTTCATCATCATCATCAATAGGAAGAACATCCAAATCATCAATAGGAGCATGTGCACCACTATTTGCACTTTCTCTAAGTTCAAGTATGACTTCATTTAGTGTATCCACATTTGAATTCTCATCATCATCGTCCTTTACAATTCAACCATCATCTGAAGAAAGATCTTCTATAACATAAGTTTTTCCCTTCCTAACTTCCTTTTTTTTCTTTAATCTTGAATTGGCCATCACATATACAACATCATTCATGGTCTTTTGCAGCAAGTAGTTCCTTTACTTGGCGTGGACCTAAATAATAAAAACTAATTTATCATATAATAAATAATTGAGTTAGTTTGGGTAATTCTGTAAACTAAAATAATTACCCTCTCAAAGGCACTCCAATTACGCTCACAACCAGATGAACTACATGTTAAAGATAAAATTCGAATTGCAAACTTTTGCAACTCTACATTTTGATCACCATATGAATCCCACCAATCTGTTGGAGTTTTTGTTCCAAGAGCATGTTGAACTATTGGATGTCCAAAGAGATATACCTTTTTCTTGAAATTCCCAAGTTGTGAATCAATTTTCCTATCAATTCAATGTTTCCCACCAACCTTGCCAAACAATCCATAAGTTCTTTTTTAATTTTCCAATTAACCTTAAATTCAGGACTATAATGTATCATGAGATTGAGGTAATAGGCTATTGCATGCAAAGGTCTACGCAATTGATTATCCCATCTATTATCAATAATTTCCCATAATGGAGTATAACTATATATAAATATAAAAAAGAATTAGTTTTTATTATTTGCTAATTTTTATACAAATAAAAATAATAAAATAAAATTAACATGTATATACATGACTAACATGAGTATGAAAGATAAGTATCTGCTTTCAACTCCTTTAAATGCATCCTTTATCTTCTCTTTAGCTCTGTTCATTTTAATAAAATTGTATCCCATACTTGGCTTCTCATCTGAGTCTACCAAGCGTAAGACTTTAATAAGGGGAAAAGCACCTCTCATGTAGTTAAGGACGTCTTTCCAAAAACCTTTATCAGTAACCATATTCTTTACTACTTTACCATTCTTTGTTTTTGCTACTTGACTATAAATCCATTCTTCAGAGGTAAACATTCTAATTAGGGGACTTTTGTTCTCATTCAAGCATCCCAAAGTCAAGTAAGAAGTTGTAAAATGAGTCAAGGCTGGTCTAATCAAATCACCTCATTTTGTAAACTTATGCATTAGAGCAAAAAAGCTAGTTCTACCATAAAAGTAAGATGTAATCTTCCTGACCTTTGCAATTGTCTCTTTATGAAGTGGAATCTTCTTTTCAAAGTCTTCCAACATTAAACCAATGCAATGAGCTGCACAAGGTGTCCAATATAACTTAGTTCTCTTTTGCATCAACATTTCCCCAGCGGCCTTGTAATTTGCAGCATTGTTTGTGACAATTTGAACTACATTTTCTTCTCCAACCTCCTCAACAACATCATCCAACATCTTAACATCTTAAAGATTTTGTCATCTATTTTTCATATGTTAGATGCATCAACAAACTTAAAAAAAAGAGTTCCAATTGGACTATTAACCAAAAAATTCAAAATAGTCCTTCTCCTTTTATCAATCCATCCATCTGTTATTATTGTACATCCTAATTTCTTCCAATAAGCTTTATGATCCTCCAAAGAAAAATTAGTCTGCTCAACATGATACTTCAAGTATTTCACCCTAATATCATTGCATGATGGAGGGACAAATCCTAGACTACGTTGAGAAACAGAATCAAGCATATTTTTAAACTCTGCATTATTAGCTACATTAAAAGTAATAGCATTAGTATAGAAAAATAAAGCAGTATCTTGATATGCTTCTTCCTTGACATTCTTTTTTAACATTTTGTCAACTGAGATTTGAGTCATCCTTCTCTTAAAGATGACTATTACTTGCTCCATTAAAGGTCTCTTTTGATAAAGATGGAGCCATAAAGCTATTGAGCCTGTCAGTGTCACCATTTTTCTTTAAAAAGTTTTGTTGCAATGTTGCAACAATGCTTAACATTTCTTTTTTAACATCTTTAATGGCAGCTTTGCAGGGTGCAACATATTTGGCTGTTCCTGCCAAATGATGCTTTAAACAGTAAACCCCTCTGTTGAAACTCTTGCAACAATATTTGCATATCACCTTTCTTGGATCTCCATCAACAGAAACACAATGCTTCTATGCCACATCAATCCTTATTCCAACTGCATTTTTATGTCTTTTTGGTGGAGGTCCACTTGGTACAGTACGTCCACCTTTGTTGCTTGTGGGCTCTGTGCCTTCTGGTGTTGACATTTGAGAGTCTACAATATTATAGACAATTAAATTCAAATATTTTTCTAGTTGTAAAAGAGATAAAATTAGCAGTATCAAGTTGCAAACATTAATAATTGCATTGAATAGTTTGGTTCCAAATTAGCAGTTAAACATAACGCAATTGCATTAATGGTTTCAAATTCAAGATGACTATGACAAATAGTTTTTAAAAAAAATCTCCTTTCAAACTCTTCTAAGAAATTCATAATTTCCCACTTATAAAAACTACTTTTCCTATTCTATATTTCATCATTTTTATTAGGAATGATGCTCACATTTTAAACGGTGAAGGATATTTTTATAATAATAACATTAAAATAAATTAATTAATTAAAATTCACCATTTTTTTTACTCATGAGTTTAGAAAGAATATAAGTAATTATAAAGAACTTTATATCATATGGCTTACTCATTCCTTTCAGTAATAAATCGTAAACAATTAAAAAATGAGTTCAAATATAAAAATAATTATATTAATTTTACTTATATTTAAGTTGGAAGAAATGTGATAACATTGTTCTTTTCACTGAAAGTGGTGTTTCATACTAAAAAATATGACCATTTTTTCTTTATTCATTGGTGATTAGATAAATTAAAGTAAATTATGACATCTATCCATATAGGAGTTAATATCCAAATATATACACAAAATCCTGGTACAAGGTGATATTTTTATGACCTTGGTTTAAGGTTTGCACAATGTATGATATTGCATCCAACATCAACTACAAAATGTAAACTTAATAGAGGCATCTATGTCGTGAATCTAATCAAAAGCAAACATAGCTAGCCAATTCAGGATTTTATGTCAATCTTCCAAATTAACTATGGTAAAAGCATGTGATAGGGAATAACTTATAGAACCCCTTCTAAAACAAAATCATTCCAGAGTTTATAGGCATACAACCACAGTACAATATCAGTAAATTAGACATTCATCATCATATTTTACCCAGAATTACAATTTCATTTAAACAGTTTACAAAACTCCAAAAAATGAGAAATGCGTAAAACAATTTTATTAAAGAACTTGATGCAAGACAACACCCTATAATGCAGAAAAAGAGCACACTGGAAACTAAACTTCAAGTCAGTAAAAATCTCTCACACCATGAAGGGTAATCACTTACAAAACCCCTTTCGAAACAAAATCATTCCAGAGTCTTTATGCATACAACCACAGTACAACATCAGTAAATTGGACATTCATCATCATATTTTACCTAGAATTACAATGTCATCTAAAAAATTTACAAAATGCCACAAAATGAGAAATGTAGAAACCAATTTTATTAAAGAACTTGATGCAGGGAAACACCCTACAATGCAAAAAAAAAAGAGCACACTGGAAACTAAACTTCAAGTCAGTAAAGATCCCTTACACCATGAAGGGTAATAAAATAAATTCTATTATCAAACCTGAAGGACTAATTGCAATTCCTTATCAAATAAATTCTATTATCATCCAAACAAATCTTAAGATTAGTTTTATGATAGATCAAAACTATTAAAATAAAATAAAGTTAGAATTATAATTGATTGAAAAATCTTGTGAATTAAGAATACAAACCTTTGTAAAAAAATGGTTTTTAGTTTTTAATTCATTCTTTTTAGTTTAATTTTTTGGCTAATTTTTTGAGTGCATTACAGGTTTTTTGATATAGAATGAAAGAAGCATCATCAATAAAATAGTAATATAAATAAAGAAGTGAACAAATATTAAAAAAACCCTAAAAGAAAGTAGTGTGATTTAATCGTGTTATGATTCATATTAATTTTATGATTTTACCTGAGATTTTCTACTTATGGATTAAAATAGGTGTAGATTTTTTATATAGAGAAATGTTAGTAATTAATATGTTAGTATTGTCTGTATCCTACTGGAGCTCGGTCTTTACCACTCCCAAGGCCTCTGTAATCAAAACCATAACCTGTAACACGTCGGTGTCTCACTACCTCGGTGTCTCACTACCTCGGTACCAACCCGACAATAACCAGGCCCAAAATCCCTAAATAGGGTAACTAGAAACAACTCTTAAAGAGAACGGTAAAAAGGGTAACTAAAGACAACTCTTAAGGAGAACAGTAAAAAGGGTAACTAGAGACAAATCTCAAGGAGAACGGTAAAAAAAGTAACTAGAGACAAATCTTAAGGAGAGCAGTAAAAAAGGTAACTTGGAACTAAACTTGGAGACCTCCTTAAAATGGGGGGCACTAGGCTACCCTCAGGTATCTAATCTCTCACACTCTAGTCTCTATCATCTTACTCCCTCACTGACTTGGGCGTTGGAGTCCCTTTTGCAAGTACACATCTGTCCCCTAGACCTCCAAGGTCTGAAGGATCGATAAGAACATTTGGCGCTGTCTGTGGGGATGTAAAAATTCCTACGCCCCCTCTCTTGATGTGATCTTTGATGATCACGTGCTCAAAGGATCCTTTCTAAGGTCACTTGGAAGGGAAATGGATTTATGGGGTAAGCACCAGTTTTAATGTTTCTGATTTGTCTCCGTTTGTAGGTGCTAAAAATGATGAAGACCCCATGGATTTGAGGTCAAATCCTCTCCAAGGGGGAGGAGATGATGTGACCATGCCTAGCCAAGGACCTATCACTAGGGTCATGGCTAGAAGGATTGAAGAAGACCTAGCCCTTGCAAACAAAGGAAGACTTCACCTCCTGTGGAGAGTGAAGATATTAGGCTAGGGACTTTAGTTAATAAAATGTAATTTTCCTTTATTTTAATTTTGAGGAGCATTAGGAATTTAATTTGGGACATGTATTTAGTCCATTTTTTATTTTAGGAGGTGTCTCAGGAGTTTAGAGGGTGGATTTAGCTTTTTGGGTCTTTATGAAAGAAATAAGGGGTAGTCTTGATATCTACACCCCTCTTTTTCTACATAAACCCTCTAAGCTAATAAGAAGGAATCTTGGTCCTTGGTTTAAAAAACTTGGGCACCAAGTTTGATGATCTAAGGAGGGAATTGTTTCTCAATCCTCCTCTTTTAGATCTCTCCTTTTAATTCTAGCCCTTCTTTTTTAGGTTATCTTGTTCAAGAGGTTAGCTACCTGTATAAATAGGACCTCCTCCCATCACTTGTCTTTTTTACACTTGAATTTAATCCTAGATACCATATTGGTTGTAAGGTTCTTACCTTTGAGTGTCCCTCTTTCTCCTTTGTGAGAGCTTCTAAGAGTTATCAAAGGATTTCTCCCTTGTGGTCTCTCCCTTTTGGCTTATCAAACCTAGTATTTGTGGCACCTCACCCCATTTCTTTCCTCTCCATAAATCCATTTCCCTTTCAAGTGACCTTATAAAGGATCCTTTGGGCATGTGATCATCAAATATCACATTAAGTGGTATCAGAGCCACTTTCTAAAGGTCACGTTATTTCTCTTTTTTTTTTTTTGCTTTGTTATTTATCTCTTTAATCTTTTTATTTTAAAGTCCTTCATTTTTTTTCATCTTTATTTCCTTTATTGTCTAGTAGTATAGCTTTTTATTCTTGCTATTACATGCACTTTTGTTTCCTATCTATGCGCATATGTTCTATTTAATTTGATACAATTTTATTTGTCCCTTTCTTTGCATCTTATTTGATATAAGGAACCATTTGTGATTAAAAAAAATTACTTGAGTAAGCTTTTTAGCTTTTGGTCACTTAAATTTTATTAAGTGTGCAACTATTAGTTTCATTTTTTTTGTTTGAGTCTTTTTTCATCTCCACCCTTAGAGCTAATCTAGGAAAGTTATTTGTGTGCTACCTTCCTTTGTGGGTCTTATGTTTTCTTGCTTGTCTTATTTACTTCTTCGAGTTTGTCATTGTTTAATCTATCCACTTGGATTTGTGAACCTTGTTTTTTTATTCACCTTTATTTTTTGTCTTGTATTGTATTCGGCCTTGGTAAGTAAAGCTTGGGAAAGGTGTCATACATAAGATTTTGGCAAGTCCAAACAAGAGGAAATTATGAGACCATGCCTAGCCAAGGACCTATCACTAGAGTCATGGCTAGAAGGATTGAAGAAGACATAGCCCTTGTAGACAAAGGAAGACTTCACCTCCTGTGGAAAGTGAAGATACTAAGTAATGTGATATTTGATGATCACGTGCCCAAATGATCCTTTCTAAGGTCACTTGGAAGGGAAATGGATTTATGGAGAGGAAAGGAATGGGGTGAGGCACCACAAATAATAGGTTTGATAAGCCAAAGTGGAAAGGCCACAAGGGAGGGGTCCCTTGATAACTCTTAGAAGCTCTCACAAAGGAGAAAAGGGGACACTCAAAGGTAAGAACCTCATAACCAATATGGTCTCTATGATTAAATTCAAGTGTAAAAACATAGGCATTATTACCGATCCGCTCAAGGATTTGGAAAGGTCCATCTCCTCTAGGGCTAAGTTTGGACTTTCTTTGAGAAGGAAATATATCCTTTCTCAAGTGAAGCCATACCCAGTCGCCCTTTTCAAAGATGACCTCTTTCCTTCCCCTATTGGTGAAAGTAGCATCTCTCAAGGATTGACGCTCTATGTTAGCTTTAACCCTCTCATGTAATTGTTTTACAAAAATGGCTTTTGTCTCTCCTTCTTTATGCACAGCAACAGAAAGAGGAAGAGGTAAAAGATCTAGAGGAGTACGAGGATTAAAGCCATAGACCACCTCAAAAGGAGAATGTTTGGTGGTTCTATGAACCACCCGGTTATAAGCAAATTCAATATGGGGAAGGTACTCATCCCAAGACTTATGGTTGCCTTTAAGGAGAGCCCTCAGCATAGTGGATAAAGATCTATTCACCACTTCTGTTTGCCCATCAGTTTGAGGGTGACAGGTAGTGGAAAAAAGAAGTTTAGTTCCCAGCTTATCCTAAAGAGTTTTCCAAAAATGGCTAAGGAACTTCACATCCCTATTTGACACTATTAAAGAGGGTATACCATGCAATCGGACAACCTCTTTAAAGAAAGTCTTGCGATGTTGCTCGCATCATCCACTTTGTGGCAGGGAATAAAATGGGCCATTTTTGAAAATCAGTCCACCACCACAAATATGGAGTCTGCACCTCGTTGGGTTCTTGGGAGCCCAAGGATGAAATCCATGCTAATATCCTCCCAAGGTGCAGAAGGAGCAGGTAAAAGTGTGTATAGTCCATAAGGCATTGCTTTAGACTTTGCTTGCAAGCAAGCTATACATTTAGAGCAATGTCTATGGACATATCTACGCATATAGGGCCAAAAGAATTTCTCTTGTAAAAGCATGAGGGTTTTTGAAATCCCAAAATGCCCAATGAGCCCACCCTTATGACTCTCTTTTGTAAGTAAGTTCCTAATTGATCCTTGGGGTATACAAAGCTTACTCCTTTTGTAAAGATACCTCTCACTGATGAAGTAACCATCATGGGCATTTAATGCGAATGCAGATGCAGAGGTAGCAAATATGGGGCCAAAATGCTTATCAGACAGATACATAGCCCAAATGTCATCAAATCCCAAGATTTTTGCACTCAAGGATGAATAAAGGGCATGATGCCTAGAAAGAGCATCAGCCACAAAATTTTGTTTTCCTTTCTTGTACTTGATGACATAAGGGAAGGATTCAAGATATTCCATCCATGTTGCATGCCTTTTGTTCAATTTACCTTGACCCCTCAAATATTTTAGTGACTCATGGTCACTATGAATGACAAACTCCTTGGGAGTAAGGTAATGCTCCCAAGTTTGAAGGGCCCTAATTAGAGCATAAAACTCCTTATCATAGGTGGGGTAGTTGAGGGGGGCACCATTGAGTTTTTCACTGAAATACGCAATGGGGTGCCCTCCTTGCAACAAGACAGCCCTCATACCTACACCAGAAGCATCCCATTCAAGTTCAAATGTTTTAGAAAAGTCAGGTAATGCCAAGACTGGTGCATGGGTTAGTTTATGCTTAATTACCTGGAAGGTTTTCTCTTGTTTCTCACCCCAAAGGAAAGGAACTTCCTTTTTCACCAAATCATTTATTGGTGCGAAGAGCGTGGAGAAATTAGGCACAAAGCGCCTATAAAATCCAACGAGACCATGAAAGTTTTTTATCTCTATCACACTCTTTGGGGTGGGCCATTCTTGAATAGCTTTTATCTTTTCGGGGTCAACATGAACCCCTTTTGTGCTAACTACAAAACCTAGGAAAACTACACTATCTACACAAAAGGTGCATTTTTCTAAGGTACCAAAAAGATGATTACTCCTAAGAAGAGAAAAAACATGCCTTAGATGTCCTAAATGATCATCTAGGTTCCTAGAGTAAACTAAAATGTCATCAAAGTAAACTACACAAAATTTACCAAGGCAATCCCTCAGTACATGATTCATTAAGCGCATGAATATGCTTGGGGCATTAGTTAGCCCAAAAGGCATAACCAACCACTCATAAAGACCAAATTTAGTCTTAAAAACAGTTTTCCATTCATCACCCTCTTTGATCCTTATTTGGTGGTAACCACTTCTAAGATCTATTTTTGAAAATATTTTTGCCCCATGCAATTCATCCAACAAGTCATCAAGATGAGGGATTGGGTGCCTATATTTGATGGTGATGTTGTTGATTGCACGACAATCAACACACATCCTCCATTGACCATTCTTCTTGGGCACCAACAAGACTGGCACAGCACAAGGGCTTAGGCTCTTTTGAACCCAACCCTTCTCCAACAACTCATTCACTTGAGACTCAATCTCTTGGGTCTCCATGGGGTTGGTCCTATAAGCAGGTCTATTAGGTAGACTTGGGTCAGGCACCAAATCAATTTGATGTTCTATACCCCTAATGGGAGGAAGTCCTTTCAGAACCTCATTAGGGAATATGTCATCAAATTCTTTTAAAATATCTTGAACCCCTTGAGGAAGGTGCTCATGTGCATGGGCTGTAGCAGTGTTCTCAGCAGAAGAATGCAAAATGGGAGAAGGATTTGATGCTTCTTTGCAAAAGAGGAGATAAAAGGGCTTGTTAGTCAAAGGAGCTTCTTTTAAATCACGTTTAGTAACAAATAGGCTCATTTTACTAATATTCCCTTTCGAAGGGGCATCACCTTCCGACTCTTTCTCTTTACCCTTTTCAAGCTTTAAGGGTAAAGCTTGTTGTGCTTTTTTTTGTTTTTGTTTTTCCTCAACTCTTTTCTTTTTCATCGCAAATTGATCCTCAGCCACTTGAGAAGGTGACAAAGGATACAATTTGAAGCGCTTTTCATTATGGGTGAGAATTATTTGGCTGGAGTGACCATGGTGAATAGCTTTTTTGTCAAATTGTCATGGTCTCCCCAACAGGATATGACCAGCCTCCATAGGAACTATGTCACAAAGAATCTCATCTTTATAAGATCCTATGGAAATTGGAACCATAACTTGTTCATTGACTACCATCTCCCCTTGCTCATTGAGCCATTGCAATTTGTAAGGTTTGGGATGGGGCATGGTAGTCAAGGCTAGCTTTTCAACCAACCTAGAGCTACAACAGTTACAACAGGAGCCACTATCAACAAGTAGAGCACATACTTTGTCATTTACTTTACATCTTGTATGGAAGATGTTCTCTCTTTGTGACTGGCCAAGCTCTAGAGGTTGGCTTCCAAGAAGCCTTTGAACCATAAGGAGGTCCCCCTCATAAAGAAAAGCTTCCTCACACTCTTGTTCAAAAGTATGTCCCCCTTCTTCCTCACTCTCACTAGAGGAGGAAGATGAGCTATTCTCACTACAAATGTCTTGTCCCCTCATGATCATGGTTTTCTTGTTAGGGCATTGAGAGGCAATGTGGCCTCTTCCAAGAAATTTGAAGCATTTGATACTACTTTGCCTCTCAATAGGCTTAGTAGTAGGGGGTTTTCTCTCTACATGAGGTGCTTTTGTATCTTGAAAATGCTTGGGTTCCTCTTTGGGAAAACCCTTGAAAGAGTTTCCCTTAAGTTGGTCTCTCTTTTAGTAAGAGGGAGAATCTTTTTTAAAGCTTTTTCTCTTGAGTTGATTCTCAGCTCTTACACAAAGTTCTACCTACTCATCAAGGTTTGAGTATGAAAGAAGCTCTACCTTATCTCTAATGTCAGAGCTTAATCCACACAAAAACCTAGCAAGGGTGGCATTGGGTTCCTCCATGATATTGGCCCTTAGTATGAGAAGCTCCATCTTTTGTCTATACTCCTTAATACTTAGGTTATGTTGCCTAAGTCTTTGGAGCCTATCCAAAAGATCCCTCTCATAATATGAAGCAATGTGCCTTCTTCGCAAACAAGTTTTTAAATCATTCCAGTAGTGAATGTCAGGCATTTGTTTACAGGCCCTATCCTTGACTAACCCATCCCACCAATGTAAAGCAGAACCTTGAAAACTAAGGGAGGCCAAAGGTACTTTCCTTTCTTCCCTAATTTCATAGCATCGAAAAAGTTGTTCCACTTTGACTTCCCAATCTAGGTAAGTCTCAACATCTTCCCTACCATGAAAATAGGATAGGTCTACCTTTGGTTCCCTAGCATGATTTATGTTCTCTTTAGGAGAATGATGATTGTATAATGAATGTGAGTGATGCTTATGTTGATTTCTATAGTATTCTTCTTCACTAGAGCTAAAATGCCTAGATAGGGATCTTATGAGAATTCTTTTATTTTTTCTATCACTCTCCCTCCCATCTCTCCTCTTACTCTCTTTTCCTCTCCTTCTCTCTTCTTCCTCTTTTTCTCTTTTTCTTTCTAGTTCTCTCCTTCTTCTCCTTTCTTCATCCTCTCTTCTCTCTCTTTGCCTTCTCTCTTCTCGCTCTTTTTTCTCTTTTCTCATTTCCAACATCTCTTTTTTTAACTCTTCCTTCTCTTTTTGTTTTTCCTTTTCTTTTATTTCTTTTTTTCTCTCTTTTTCTTCTCTCCTTTCTTGTTCTTTAGCCATCCATTCCCTAAATTCTAAGTTAAGGTTTTCAAGAGTGTCTCCCTTAGAAGGTTTTCTTTGGTTGACACTCTTACTTGATGAACAACTATGTGCACTAGAATGTGTGTGGGAAGTCATGGTGCTTGGATGTTAAAAACTAAAGGGTAGGCCAAAAACTTTTTTTTTTCAAGCAACACTCCCCTCTTTTTTTTTTCTCACCTAAGGTGGCTTGATGAGTCTTTGGAACTCTTAGCCTCTACACGTTTTTTCCAAATAACCTAAAATAAAATAAAAGTGCAAGAATGTAAAAGAGAAAGGGCTCTCATCGTGTTCCTAAGGTGTTGAAGGAAGTGTACCACTTCTCCCTTCTTCACCTAATTAACGAGGAACTACGCTAAAATTAACCAAAATTATTACAAACCAAGGGAGGGCCTTAAGGGCACTCAAACTCCCAATCTAAAATTAAGTATACACAATATAAAGAATAAAAAAAATAAAACAAAGTCTTCACTCCAGGCATTTTGGTGTTTGTCTCCTTTTGATCAAGCCCCTTTGAGTTGCATCAACTCACCCTAAGAATGCTACCCTTGTTTCCTCTTGTTTGGACTTGCCAAAATTTTATATATGGAACCTTTCCCAATCTTTCCTTACCAAGGCCGAATACAACACAAGACAACAAACAAAGGTGAATAACAAAACAAGGTTCACAAATCCAAGTGGATAGATTAAACAATGACAAACTCAAAGAAATAAAGAAGACAAGCAAGAAAATATAAGGCTCACAAAGGAAGGTAGCACACAAATAACTTTCCTAGATTAACTCTAAGAGTAGAGATGAAAAAAGACTCAAACAAAAAAAATGAAACCAATAGTTGCACACTTAATAAAATTTAAGTGACCAAAAACTAAAAAGCTTACTCAATTAATTTTTTTTGAATCACAATTGGTTCCTCATATCAAATGTTTCTACTATTAGGTACACAACTTCAAATTTGTCTTTCTTTTGAGTTCTTTATCTTCTTTTTTTTTTAACTTGAACTTTTTCTATTTTTTTCTGCACCTAATAGCTTGTTGCATTGTAATTTTAATGAAGATGCTTGAAATAATAACGCTTGAGTGAATAAGCACAAAGTAAGGTCACACAATTTTCAAGCAATGCATGCAACTAAAGGCAAAACAACTTAGTAGTTCCAAATACACTGAACTAATGGTGCTTAAGGAATGATTTAGGGCTGATTTTGAAGTAAATTGATTGCTCAAATTACTAACACAATTCACCCAAGCTAAAATTCCATAAAGAGGCACCAATAGTGAAGGTAAACTAAGTGGAAAGCTACTAATAATTCAACATAAAACAAGAAACATATAAAGATTTCATTGAGCAAATATTTAAGAACAATAAAGAGATTAATATGCTTGAACTAAAAGCATAAAAGACTTAAGAGACTCAACAAGAGGTTCACCTCTTAGGAGCTCAATTCAAAATGTGTTTGAAGGCTTTTTTGTAAAAATTTTAAGAGGCTAAAACCTATGGAATTTAAATGAGACAAAATAGGAAACTAACATGACTAGTATTTGACAAAACACAAAAATAAGATGCAAAGAGAGGGACAAATAAAATCGCATCAAATTAAATAGAACATAGGAGCGTAGATAAAAAACAAAAGCGCATATAATAGCAAGAATAAAAAGTCATACTACTAGACAATAAAGGAAATAGAGATGACAAAAAATGAAGGACTTTAAAATAAAGAGATCAAAGAGATAAACAATAAAGCAAAAAAAATTGAGAAAGAACGTGACCTTTAGAAAGTGGCTCTGATACCACTTGATGTGATCTTTGATGATCACGTGCCCAAAGGATCCTTTCTAAGGTCACTTGGAAGGGAAATGCATTTATGGAGAGGAAAGGAATGGGGTGAGGCGTCACAAATAATAGGTTTGATAAGCCAAAGGGGAGAGGCCACAAGGGAGGGGTCCCTTGATAACTCTTAGAAGCTCTTACAAAGGAGAAAAGGGGACACTCAAAGGTAAGAACCTTACAACCAATATGATCTCTATGATTAAATTCAAGTGTAAGAAATACAAGTGAGGGAGGAGCTCCTATTTATAGAGGTAGCTAACCTCTTGAACAAGATAACCTAAAAAAGAAGGGCTAGGATTAAAAGGAGAGATCTAAGGGAGGAGAATTGAGAAACAATTCCTTCCTTAGATCATCAAACTTGGTGCCCAAGTTTCTCAAACCAAGGGCCAAGATTCCTTCTTATTAGCTTAGGGGATTTATGTAGGAAAAGAGAGATGTAGATATCAAGGCTACCCCTTATTTCCTTCATAAAGACCCAAAAGGCTAAATTCACCCTCTAAATTCCTAAAACACCTCCTAAAAATAAAAAAATGGACTAAATACATGTCCCAAATTAAATTGTTAATGCTCTTCAAAATTAAAATAAAGGAAAATTGCATTTTATTAACTAAAGTCCCTAGCCTAATATCTTCACTCTCCATAGGAGGTGAAGTCTTCCTTTCTCTGCAAGGGCTAGGTCTTCTTCAATCCTTCTAGCCATGGCCCTAGTGATAGGTCCTTGGCTAGGCATGGTCACATAAC
Organism: Psophocarpus tetragonolobus; assembly: GCA_037954015.1. Classification (NCBI taxonomy): domain Eukaryota; kingdom Viridiplantae; phylum Streptophyta; class Magnoliopsida; order Fabales; family Fabaceae; genus Psophocarpus; species Psophocarpus tetragonolobus. The sequence continues at coordinate 76,599,328 of CM075689.1, forward strand.
TAGGCTAGGGACTTTAGTTAATAAAATGTAATTTTCCTTTATTTTAATTTTGAGGAGCATTAGGAATTTAATTTGGGACATGTATTTAGTCCATTTTTTATTTTAGGAGGTGTCTTAGGAATTTAGAGGGTGGATTTAGCTTTTTGCGTCTTTATGAAGGAAATAAGGGGTAACCTTGATATCTATACCCCTCTTTTCCTACATAAACCCCTAAGCTAATAAGGAGGAATCTTGGTCCTTGGTTTGAGAAACTTGGGCACCAAGTTTGATGATCTAAGGAGGGAATTGTTTCTCAATCCTCCTCCCTTAGATCTCTTCTTTTAATCCTAGTCCTTCTTTTTTAGGTTATCTTGTTCAAGAGATTAGCTACCTCTATAAATAGGAGCTCCTGCCCCCACTTGTTTTTTTTACACTTGAATTTAATCCTAGAGATCATATTGGTTATGAGGTTCTTACCTTTGAATGTCCCCCATTCTCCTTTGTGAGAGCTTCTAAGAGTTATCAAGGGACCCCTCCCTTGTGGCCTCTCCCCTTTGGCTTATCAAACCTAGTATTTGTGGCACCTCACCCCATTCCTTTCCTCTCCATAAATCCATTTCCCTTCCAAGTGACCTTAGAAAGGATCCTTTGGGCACGTGATCATCAAAGATCACATCAAGTGGTATCAGAGCCACTTTCTAAAGGTCACGTTCTTTCTCAAAAAATTTTACTTGCTTTTTTGTTTATCTCTTTGCTCTCTTTATTTTAAAGTCCTTCATTTTTTTTCATATCTATTTCCTTTATTGCCTAGTAGTATAGTTTTTTATTCTTGCTATTATATGCGCTTTTGTTTTCTATCTACGCGTCTATGTTCCATTTAATTTGATGCAATTTTATTTGTCCCTTTCTTTGCATCTTGTTTCTATGTTCAAGTTTCTGAATTTTCCCTTGGTTTTTTATGTTAAAGTGTGCCTAAGAACTTGTTACAATTAAACCCACATGGTTGAGGATTTTTCCACACCATTGGGGTGATCAACTTTGGCCACTTTGTTGCGCCTTTTGTTTTGAGTCTTTTGCTGAAATTTTTGCTCTATTTTTAGGTGTTATTTTTTCTTAATCTTGTGTTTTGTCAAATACTAGTCATGTTAGTTTCCTATTTTGTCTCATTTAAATTCCATAGGTTTTAGCCTTTTAAAATTTTTACAAAAAAACCTTAAAAAACATTTTGAATTGAGCTCCTAAGAGGTGAACCTCTTGTTGAGTCTCTTAAGTCTTTTATGCTTTTAGTTCAAGCATAGTAATCTCTTTGTTGTTCTTAAATATTTGCTCAATTTAATCTTTATATGCTTCTTGTTTTATGTTGAATTATTAGTAGCTTTTTGACTTGGTTTGCCTTCACTATTGGTGCCTCTTTATGGAATTTTAGCTTGGGTGAATTGTGTTAGTAATTTGAGCAATCAATTTACTTCAAAATCAGTCCTAAATCATTCCTTAAGCACCATTAGTTCAGTGGTATTTGGAACTACTAAGTTGTTTTACTTTTAGTTGTATTCATTACTTGAAAATTGTGTGACCTTACTTTGTGCTTATTCACTCAAGCGTTATTATTTCAAGCATCCTCATTAAAATTTCAATTCAACAAGCTATTAAGTACAGCAAAACGATTAAAAAAAGTTAAAAAAAATATATTAGAAAAATTTCAAGTTAAAAAAAAAAAAAGATAAAAAACTCAAAAGAAAGACAATTTTGAAGTTGTGTACCTAATAGTATAAACATTTGATATGAGGACCCAATTTTGATTCAAAAGAAATTACTTGAGTAAGCCTTTTAGCTTTTGTCACTTAAATTTTATTAAGTGTGCAACTATTGATTTCATTTTGTTTTGTTTGAGTCATTTTTTCATTTCCACTCTTAGAGAATCTAGGAAAGTTATTTGCGTGCTACCTTCATTTGTGAGCCTTATGTTTTCTTTCTTGTCTTCTTTAGTTCTTTGATTTTGTCATTGTTTAATCTATCCACTTGGATTTGTGAACCTTGTTTTGTTATTCACCTTTGTTTTTTGTCTTGTGTTGTATTCCGCCTTGGTAAGGAAAGCTTGAGAAAGGTGCCATACATAAAATTTTGGCAAGTCCAAACAAGAGGAAACAAAGGTAGCATTCTTGGGATGGGTTGATGCAACTCAAAGGGGTTTGATCAAAAGGAGACAAACACCAAAAAGCTTGGACTGAAGACTTTATTTTTTTTTATTCTTTGTATTGTGTATACTTAATTTTAGATTGGGAGTTTGAGTGCCCTTAAGGCCCTCCCTTGGTTTGTAATAATTTTGGTTAATTTTAGCTTAGTTTCTCGTTAATTAGGTGAAGAAGGAAGAAGTGGTACACTTCCTTCAACACCTTAGGAGCACGATTAGAACCCTTTCTCTTTTACATTCTTGCACTTTTAATTTTTTGCAAAAAACATGTAGAGGCTAAGAGTTCCAAAGACTCATCAAGCCACCTTAGGTGAGAAAACAAAAAAGAGAGGAGTATTGCTTGAAAAAAAAACATTTTTGGCCTATCCTCTAGTTTTTAGAATCCAAGCACCATGACTTCCCACACACATTCTAGTGCACATAGTTGTTCATCAAGTAAGAGTGTCAACCAAAGAAAACCTTCTAAGGGAGACACTCTTGAAAACCTTAACTTATAATTTAGGGAATGGATGACTAAAGAACAAGAAAGGAGAAAAGAAAAAGAGAGAAAAAAAGAAATAAATGAAAAGGAAAAACAAAAAGAGAAGGAAGAGCTAAAAAAAGAGATGTTGGAAATGAGAAAAGAGAAAAAAGAGCGAGAAGAAAGAAGACAAAGAGAGAGAGAAGAGAGGATGAAGAAAGGAGAAGAAGGAAAGAACTCGAAAGAAAAAGAAAAAAAGAGGAAGAAGAGAGAATAAGAGAAGAAGAGAGTAAGAGGAGATATGGGAAGGAGGGTGATAGAAAAAAGAAAGGAATTCTCATAAGATCCCCATTTAGGCATTTTAGCTCTAGCGAAGAAGAATACTATAGAAATCAACATAAGCATCACTCTCATTCATCATACAATCATAATTCTCCTCAAGAGAACACAAATCATGCTAGGGAGCCAAAGGTAGACCTACCCCATTTTCATGGTAGGGAAGATGTTGAGACTTACCTAGATTGGGAAGTCAAAGTGGAACAACTCTTCCGATGCTATGAAAAAAGGGAAGAAAGGAAAGTACCTTTAGCCTCCCTTAGTTTTCACGGTTCTGCTTTGCATTGGTGGGATGGGTTAGTTAACGATAGGGTCCGTAAACAAATGCCTGATATTCGCTACTGGAATGATTTAAAAACTTGTTTACGAAGAAGGCACATTCCTTCATATTATGAGAGGGATCTTTTGGATAGACTCTAAAGACTTAGGCAACATAACCTAAGTATTGAGGAGTATAGACAAAAGATGGAGCTTCTCATACTAAGGGTCAATATCATTGAGGAACCCAATGCCACCCTTGCTAGATTTTTGTGTGGATTAAGCTCTGACATTAGAGATAAGGTAGAGCTTCTTTCATACTCAAACCTTGATGAGTTGGTAGAACTTTGTGTAAGAGCTGAGAATTAACTCCAGAGAAAAAAATTTAAAAAAGATTCTCCTCTTACTCAAAGAGAGACCAACTTAAGGGAAATTCTTTCAAGGGTTTTCCCAAAGAGGAACCTAATCATTTTCAAGATACAAAAGCACCTCATGTAGAGAGAAAACCCCCTACTACTAAGCCTACTGAGAGGCAAAGTAGTATAAAATGCTGCAAATATCTTGGGAGAAGCCACATTGTCTCTCAATGCCCCAATAAGAAAACCATGATCATGAGGGGACAAGACATTTGTAGTGAGAATAGCTCATCTTCCTCCTCTAGTGAGTGTCAGGAAGAAGGGGGACATACTTTTGAACAAGAGTGTGAGGAAGCTTTTCCTTATGAGGGGGACCTCCTTATGGTGCAAAGGCTTCTTAGAAGCCAACCTCTAGAGCTTGGTCAGTCACAAAAAGAGAACATCTTCTATACAAGATGTAAAGTAAATGACAAAGTATGTTCTCTCCTTGTTAATAGTGGCTCCTGTTGTAACTATTGTAGCTCTAGGTTGGTTGAAAAGCTAGCCTTAACTACCATGCCCCATCCCAAACCTTACAAATTGCAATGGCTCAATGAGCAAGGGGAGATGGTAGTCAATGAACAAGTTATGGTTCCAATTTCCATAGGACCTTATAATGATGAGGTTCTTTGTGACATAGTTCCTATGGAGGCTGGTTATATCCTGTTGGGGAGACCATGACAATTTGACAAGAAAGCTATTCACCATGGTCACTCCAACCAAATAATTCTCACCCATAATGAAAAGTACTTCAAATTGTATCCTTTGTCACCTTCTCAAGTGGCTGAGGATCAATTTGCGATGAAAAAGAAAAAAGCTGAGGAAAAAAAACAAAAAAAAACACAACAAGCTTCACCCTTAAAGCTTGAAAAGGATAAAGAAAGATTCGGAAGGTGATGCCCCTTTGAAAGGGAATATTAGTAAAAGCAGCCTATTTGCTACTAAACGTGATTTAAAATAAGCTCCTTTGACTAACAAGCCCTTTTATCTCCTCTTTTGCAAAGAGGCATGAAATCCTTTTCCCATTCTACATTCTTCTGTTGAGAGCACTGCCACAACCTATGCACATGAGCACCTTCCTCAATGGGTTCAAGATATTTTAAAAGAATTTGATGATGTATTCCCTAATGAGGTTCTGAAAGGACTTCTTCCCATTAGGGGTATAGAACATCAAATTGATTTGGTGCCTGGTGCAAGTCTACCTAATACACCTGCCTATAGGACCAACCCCATGGAGACCCAAGAGATTAAGTCTCAAGTGAATGAGCTGTTGGAGAAGGGTTGGGTTCAAAAGAGCCTAAGCCTTTGTGCTGTGCCAGTCTTGTTGGTGCCCAAGAAGAATGGCCAATGGAGGATGTGTGTTGATTGTTGTGCAATCAACAATATCACCATCAAATATAGGCACCCAATCCCTTGTCTTAATGACATGTTGGATGAATTACATGGGGAAAAAATATTTTCAAAAATAGATCTTAGAAGTGGTTACAACCAAATAAGGATCAAAGAGGGTGATGAGTGGAAAACTGCTTTTAAGACTAAATTTGGTCTTTATGAGTGGTTGGTTATGCCCTTTGGGCTAACCAATTCCCCAAGCACATTCATGCGCTTAATGAATCATGTACTGAGGGATTGCCTTGGTAAATTTTGTGTAGTTTACTTGGATGACATTTTAGTTTACTCTAGGAACCTAGATGATCATTTAGGACATCTAAGATATGTTTTTTCTCTTCTTAGGAGTAATCATCTTTTTGGTAACTTATAAAAATGCACCTTTTGTGTAGATAGTGTAGTTTTCCTTGGTTTTGTAATTAGCACAAAAGGGGTCCATGTTGACCCCAAAAAGATAAAAGTTATTCAAGAATGGCCCACCCCAAAGAGTGTGACAGAGATCAAAAGCTTTCATGGTCTCGCTGGATTTTATAGGCGCTTTCTGCCTAATTTCTCTGCGCTCTTCGCACCAATAAATGATTTGGTGAAAAAGGAAGTTCCTTTCCTTTGGGGTGAGAAACAAGAGAAAGCCATCCAGCTAATTAAGCATAAACTGACCCATGCACCAGTCTTGACATTACCTGACTTTTCTAAAACATTTGAACTTGAATGTAATGCCTCTGGTGTAGGTGTAAAACTTGTCTTGTTGCAAGGAGGGCACCCCATTGCGTATTTCAGTGAAAAACTCAATGGTGCCCCCCTCAACTACCCCACCTATGATAAGGAGTTTTATGCTCTAATTAGGGCCCTTCAAACTTGTGAGCATTACCTTGCTCCCAAGGAGTTTGTCATTCATAGTGACCATAAGTCACTAAAATATTTGAAGGATCAAGGTAAATTAAACAAAAGGCATGCAACGTGGGTGGAATATCTTGAATCATTCCCTTATGTCATCAAGTACAAGAAAGGAAAACCAAATATGGTGGCTGATGCTCTTTCTAGGCATCATGCCCTTTATTCATCCTTGCGTGCAAAAATCTTGCGATTTGATGACATTCGGGCTATGTATCCTTCTGACAACGATTTCGGCCCATCTTTGCTGCCTCTGCATCTGCATTCACATTAAAGGCCCATGATGGGTACTTCATTAGTGACGGGTATCTTTATAAAGGGAGTAAGTTTTGTACACCCCAAGGATGAATTAGGAACTTACTTACAAAAGAGAGCCATGAAGGTGGGCTCATGGGGCATTTTGGGACTTCAAAAACCCTCATGCTTTTACAAGAGAAATTCTTTTGACCCCATATGCGTAGAGATGTCCATAGACATTGCTCTAGATGTATAGCTTTCTTGCAAGCAAAGTCTAAAGCAATGCCTCTGGACTATATACACCTTTACCTGCTCCTTATGCACCTTAGGAGGATATTAGCATGGATTTCATCCTTGGTGATGCACTCCCTTGATCTCTTCAACCAAGGTTCCTTCCTCTAAGAAAATGGAGGATGGAGGGGGTTAGAAATGGGAGAGGGTTGATGCCACTTTCTAGGAGAAAGATGAGTCAAAAAATTTTATGTTGCTTGCCACAAGGGAGAGGTCCCTTGATAAAAGCTTTAAGGGAGAGATTCCTCAAGAGAGAGGATTCTCAAAGACACTCAAGAATAAATAGCTCAAAAAGATTCTTACTTCATTCAATCAAGTGTGCTTTGTACGAGAGAGACTAGGTGTATTTATAGCCCAAAGAGGGAGCAAGACACTCAAAACTAGGCAATGTGGGACTTGGGCCTAATTAGTATTAGGAGCACTAATCCCTCTTAGGCCACTAAGCTAGGGAGTGTCACGGCCTAATCAAGGGGGTGTGGAAAGAGATCCACACTCCTTTGTGTTATTAGGCCCTTTACTCCCCTCACCTCCCTTCCTAAGCTAATTACACTCTAAACTCTAGAAACTAAAATAAATGGCCAAAATACAAGGCCTAAAAGGTAATTAAAAGCTAATTAATATTTACAAGAGGAAAACTAAGGACTATGGCCTAAAATATCTATCTCCATCATGAGTTGGGGTCTTGATGAGTCTTTCCGGGCCAAGTCCTCTTCAATCCTCCTAGCCATTGCCCTAGTGAGAGGGCCCTTGATAGGTAGGATTGCATCATCTCCTCCCCCATCGGAAGGATTTGTCCTCAAATCTGAAGGGTCGTCCTCTTCCATGTCAGCACCTAAAAAGGGGGTAAGATCACAAACATTAAAGGTGGTGCTAACTCCATAATCCTCGGGAAGGTCTAACTTATATGCATTATTATTTACCTTCTCAAGGATTTGGAAGGGACCATCTCCTCGAGGGCTAAGTTTGGACTTCCTCTTAGAAGGGAAACGATCCTTTCTTAGGTGAAGCCAAACCCAATCGCCCTTTTCGAAGATGACTTCCTTCCTTCCCTTGTTGCTAGATGAAGCATACCCCTTAGATTGGGTTTCAATATTAGTTTTGACCCTCTCATGTAATTTTTTGACAAAATTAGCCCTAGTTTTCCCTTCTTTATGAAAAATTGGGGTGTTAGGGAGTCGTAACAAGTCCAGAGGGGTGAGAGGATTAAAACCATATACAACCTCAAAAGGGGAGTGCTTAGTGGTTTGATGAACCACCCTATTATATGCAAATTCAATGTGGGGGAGATATTCATCCCAAGACTTGTGGTTGCCTTTCAAGAGTGCCCTCAACATAGTGGATAGGGATCTATTTACTACCTCAGTTTGTCCATCTGTTTGAGGATGACAAGTGGTAGAAAATAAGAGCTTAGTTCCTAGCCTTGCCCAAAGAGTTTTCCAAAAATGGCCAAGGAACTTAGCATCCCTATCAGAGACTATGGTTGAGGGTATTCCGTGCAAGCGGACAACCTCACGAAAGAAAAGCCTTGCGATGTGACTCGCGTCATCCACTTTGTGGCAAGGAATGAAATGTGTCATTTTACTAAAGCGGTCCACTACCACAAAGATGGAGTCTACACCTCGTTGGGTTCTTGGGAGCCCAAGGATAAAATCCATGCTAATATCTACCCAAGGTGTAGAAGGAGTGGGTAAAGGTGTGTAAAGTCCATGAGGCATTACTCGGGACTTAGCTTGTAAACAAGCTATGCATCGCAAGCAATGTCTTTGGACATCTTTTTTCATATGGGGCCAAAAGAATTTTTCTTTTAAAAGCATTAAGGTTTTATCAATTCCAAAATGCCCCATGAGCCCACCTTCATGGCTCTCTTTTGTCAGCAATTTCCTAATGGATCCTTGGGGTACACAAAGTTTGCCCTCTTTGAATAAGTACCCCTCACACATGTAGAAGCCATCTTTGGCTTTGGAAGATGAGGCAGTATAAATGGTTCCAAAGTCTTGGTCAGAAGGATACATTTCTTTTATGTCATCAAATCCCAAAATTTGAGCACTGAGGATGGCAAGGAGAGAATGCCTCCTTGAAAGAGCATCGGCCACCACATTTGTTTTTCCCTTTTTATATTTGATGACATAAGGAAAAGTTTCAAGAAATTCAATCCATTTAGCATGCCTCTTGTTCAACTTTCCTTGCCCCCTCAAATATTTAAGTGACTCATGGTCACTATGAATGATAAATTCCTTGGAAACAAGATAATGTTCCTAAGTTTGGAGGGCACGGATCAAAGCATAAAACTCCTTGTCGTAGGTGGGGTAGTTGAGGTGGGAATCATTGAGTTTTTCACTAAAATAAGCAATGGGGTGCCCCCCTTGCAACAGCACAGCTCCTACACCTACTCCTGATGCATCACATTCTAGCTCGAAAGTTTTTGAAAAGTCGGGGAGGGCTAGAACAGGTGCATTAGTGAGTTTATCCTTGAGCAGTTGAAAATATTCTTTTTGTTTTTCACCCCACAAGAAAGGAACTTCCTTCTTCACCAAGTCATTGAGTGGTGAAGCTAGTGTGGAGAAGTTAGGCACAAAGCGCCTATAAAATCCTGCGAGACCATGAAAGCTCTTGATCTCAGTCACACTGGTAGGGGTGGGCCATTCTTGAATGACCTTGATTTTTTGGGGGTCCACTTGGACCCCTTGGGCACTAATGACAAAGCCCAAGAAAACCACACTAGGAACACAAAAAGTGCATTTTTCTAAGTTTGCAAATAGTTTATTCATTCTAAGGACAGATAAGACTTACCTAAAGTGTCCTATATGTTCTTCTAAAGACCTACTATAGACTAAAATATCATCAAAATAAACAACTACAAACCTACCAATGCAATCCCTAAGTACATGATTCATGAGACGCATGAAAGTGCTTGGAGCATTGGTGAGCCCAAAAGGCATCACCAACCATTCATAAAGACCGAATTTGGTCTTAAAAGCGGTTTTCCATTCATCTCCTTCTTTGATTCTTATTTGATGGTAACCACTTCTACGATCAATTTTTGAAAATATTTTGGCTCCATGCAATTCATCAAGCATATCATCTAGCCTAGGGATTGGGTGCCTATACTTAATGGTGATGTTATTGATGGCACGACAGTCCATACACATCCGCCATTTTCCATCCTTTTTGGGCACCAACAAAACAGGAACCGCACAAGGGCTAAGGCTCTTTTGAACCCAACCCTTCTCCAACAAGTCTTGAACTTGAGACTCAATCTCTTTGGTCTCAACGGGGTTTGTCCTATACGCGGGTCTATTGGGCAGACTTGCGCCAGGAACAAGGTCAATTTGGTGTTCTATTCCCCTTAGAGGTGGTAATCCCCTCGGAACCTCTTGAGGGAAAAGATCATCAAATTCTTTTAAAAGATTTTGAACCCCTTTTGGAAGAGACTCAATTTCATGACTTGTGGCAGTACCAGAAGGTACCTCTTTACAAAGAAGGAGATAAAAAGGTCGATCAAGCAAGAGAGCTTCTTTAATATCCATTTTTGTTGTAAAATGACTCTCTTTCTTAATTACCTCTTTGGAAGGGTACCTCCTTCCAACTCTCCCTCTTTACCCTTTTCAAGCTTTAGGGATGAAAGTTTTTTTTTTTTTTGACTTTGAACTTTTTTTTTCCTCATCTCTTTTATGTTTCATGATGAGTTGATCCTCAGCCACTTGTGAAGGTGTGAGAGGAGTCAACTTTATTCTTTTACCCTTATGAGTGAGGATTATCTCATTAGAGTAGCCATGGTGAATGACTTGTTTGTCAAACTGCCAAGGCCTCCCTAACAAGATATGGCCAGCCTCCATTGGAACTATATCACATAAGATCTCATCTTAATACTTTCCAATGGAGAACCGCACCTTCACTTGTTGGTTTACAACCATTTCCCCTTCCTCATTAAGCCATTGGAGCTTGTAAAGTCTAGGATGAGGAATTGGGTGTAAGGCTAGCTTCTCTACCAACCTTGAGCTACAACAATTGCAGCAGGATCCACTATCCACAATGAGAGAACAGGTTTTGTCTAAAACTTTACAACGTGTATGAAAAATGTCCTCTCTTTGGGAGTGGTTAAGCTCAAGGGGTTGGCTTCGAAGAAGGCGCCTAACCATTAAGAGGTCTCCATCACAAGGATTTTCAACAATGTCATGCTCATGATGCTCATGACCCCCTTCTTCCTCACTCTCACTAGAGGAAGAAGATGAGCTACTCTCACTAAAAATCTATTGGCTCCTCATGATCATGGTTTTCTTATTGGGGCACTGAGAGGCAATGTGGCCTCTTCCAAGACATTTAAAGCATTTAATACTACTAGTCTTATTGTTAGAACTAGTAGGGGGGTTGTCTCTATGATGCATGTTTTTATGTTCTTTATGCACATGCTTGGATGGTTCCTCTTTAGGAGAGCTCTTGGAAGAGCTTCCCTTGCCTAGGTCCCTCTTTGCATAATTGTAGGATGAAAATTCTCTTTTTGCTCCACCTTTTCTTTTTAATTGATTTTCCACTCTTATGCAAAGTTGGACTAGGTCATCTAGATTATTATATGGTAAGAGCTCAACTTTGTCTCTTATGTCAGAGTTCAAACCACTTAAAAATCTAGCTTCGGTGGCCCTTGGTTCTTCGGTGACGCCCGCTCTCATCATGGAAAGCTCCATGGTTTGTATGTAATCCTCAACACTTGAGTTGTACTGTTTTAATCTTTTGAGTTTATCCAAGAGCTCTCTTTCATAATAAGAAGGGACGTGTCTCCGCCTCATAGCCCCTTTGAGATCATTCAAATAATCCACCGGAGGGTTACGAAGGCGGCGCCTCTCATTGACCAAGGAGGTCCACCAATACATGGCATACCCTTGGAAGCTAAGGGTTGCCAGCAGAACTTTTCTTTCTTCACTTATGTTATAACAAACAAAGAGTTGCTCTACCTTCATTTCCCAATCAAGGTAGGCTTCCACATCCTCTTTGCCATGAAAATGAGGGAGGTCAACTTTTTGTTCCCTAGGTTGGGCTTGGGGTTGGTTATGATATTGTTGTGCTCTCCTTACCCTAGGTCTTTCATATCCCTCACTTTCACTTACTTCACTAGAGGCAGACCTATACCTATGCGTTTCTCTAACTCGTCTTTCTCTAACTCGTCTTTCTCTAACTCATCTTTCTCTTCTTTCTTCTCTTTCACGCTCTTCTCTTCTCTTTTCCCTCTCTCTCTCTTCTCTTTCCTTTTTTTCTTCTCTTTCTCTTCGTTCTCTTTCTTTCTCTTCCCTCCGTCTTTCTTCTCTTTCTTCTCGTTCTTGTCTCTCTCTTTTCTCCTTGCTTTCTTTCTCTCTTTTCTCACGCTCTTTTTCCTCTCTTCGTCTTTCTTCTCTTAACTCTCTTTCTCACTTTTCTTTTTCTTTCTCTTGATGCCTCTTTTCTTCTCTTTTCTCCCTTTCTTTTCTTTCTTTTCTCTCTTCGACCCTCCATTCCCTAAATTCACTCACAAACTTATCCATGTTGTTGGTTTTTTGAGAACCTTGTTGATTTACACTACCTTTACTAGATGTGTGTGAGCTCATTTTGAAAGTGATTGGGAAGAACCTATGGGCAACACTCCTTACTCTTTTGTTTTATTTTCTCCCTAAGTGAATTACTTAAGAGTCTTTGGAACTCAAAAGCCTTTCACACTAAGATGCAAAGCAAATAAAATAAATTTAAAGCAAAGGTAAGGATCTAAAGGCGTGCACCTAAGGTGGAGAGATGGGGTACCAATTCCTTCTCCCACCTAAACGAGAAACTAAAAAATTATTACAATCAAAGAGGTGACCCTTATGGGCATCCAATATCTCAATTAAAATGGTCTTAATAAAATTTACAACCAATTAAACAAAAAGAAACAAAAGGCTTGATGTTTGAAGTTGCTCTCTACTCCAAGTGTTTGCCTCTCTCAAAGTGGTGTTGCTCCCTTGAATGAACCTCTTCCTTAGCTTGCTTCAACACACCTCAAGATGCTTCCCTTGTAGAAAGCTTGGTTTGACCTTTATTTTCCTTCAGCAAAGCGGCGCACCCAAGGAGGAACCAAGAGAGTGCAATGCAATGAAAAAAAAACAAGAAAACAAAACTCAAGGAAGGGAGATAAACATCCAAGTGGAAAGAATTATTTAAACAAACACAAAGATAACCAAAGAAGACAAGCAAGTAAAAATGATGTAGATAGAAAGATGGTACATAAAAGAAATTCCTAGAATGGACCTAGAATAGAATGGACTACAAAAACAAAAAAAAATGACTCAAAAGTTTCAATCATTTGCATCATTTAAAATCAATATGGCCAAATTATATGCAAGTATGTTCAAGCAAGATTCATTAATTTTTTTTTTTAAATCACTCATTTTAGTCATTGGGACAATATGAGGTGCACTAAAGATATTTTGTTCTTTTCACTTCTTTTTTTTTTTTAACAAATTTCTTCTTTTACTAACATATTTTTTTTCACTTGTTTTCTTTTTAATTTCTATTTTTTTTATACAATTTTGCTACAACTCTTAACAAAATTTTGAAGCAAATACGGTGAGGAGTCAAAGAATCATAAATGCTTGAACAAAGGATAGGAAATGGCCACCATAATTGATATACAAAAGTGCAAAATTAAGAAACATAGCAACCTAATATGAACTAGTAATTTTAGGTGATAAAAAATAAATGGCACAAAGAGAGTTTTATGGAAGTTAAGGCCAACTTGATTACTCAATAATCAGCCCAATTACATACCCAACATGCCTCTCAAAGCCAATCAACAAAAATCACCACAAAAACTAGCACAAAATTAAGATACTAAAATTATTGAACAAGTGAATGAAATTTGGAAGAAATTGAGCATTAATTTTTTGAAGATTTTTTTTAAGAACATGCTAAGATCTAAATAGCATGTGAGACTACAAGGACATGGGATCAAGAGTAAGCCTCTTTGATGCTCAATTTCCAATAAAGAAATAACACACTTTTATGGTAAAATAAAATAGCTAAACAATGGATTTTAAGTGACAATTAAAAGGACTAAACAATACCAAAATAAGACACAACGTAGGAGGATTAAAACTGAAAATAAATGACTCAAAATGACCAAGAATGTGACACAAAAACAGAGAAATAGGGGCTGGAAAAAATAGAGAAATAGGTGCAGGAAAAAAATAGAGAAAAAGGTGCAGGAAAATAGAATTAAAATGCAAGAACTCTAAATGAAAGAACCAAAAGTGCATCCAAGGATCAAAACCACAATTGTGTGGCTTCCTTCACAAAGTTTGTGAAGTCATTACTATGATCCTCTTAGGGCAAGCACTAGAATAAGGAAAAATTAAAAAGATGGGCAGAAATTTAAAGAAACAAACCTAAAGGAAACACACAAAGATTCAATAGAAATGAACAAAATAAATTGAATCTAGAAAGCAATAAAGACATGGAAATAAAAATTGCAAGAACTAAAATATAAACTTCAAGACAATAAGGAATTTAAGTGACAATAAAGGAAGCAAGAAATAAAAAAAAAACTGCAGAAAAAAGAAACTAAAGAAAGACACATAAACTAAGGAGAAGGAGGAGGAAATGAACCTTCATGAAGATGGCTCTGATACCAAATGATGCACTCCCTTGATCTCTTCAACCAAGGTTCCTTCCTCTAAGAAAATGGAGGATGGAGGGGGTTAGAAATGGGAGAGGGTTGACGCCACTTTCTAGGAGAAAGATGAGTCAAAAAATTTTATGTTGCTTGCCACAAGGGAGAGGTCCCTTGATAAAAGCTTTAAGGGAGAGATTCCTCAAGAGAGATGATTCTCAAAGACACTCAAGAATAAATTGCTCAAAAAGAGTCTTACTTCATTCAATCAAGTGTGCTTTGTACAAGAGAGACTAGGTGTATTTATAGCCCAAAGAGGGAGCAAGGCACTCAAAACTAGGCAATGTGGGACTTGGGCCTAATTAGTATTAGGAGCACTAATCCCTCTTAGGCCCACTAAGCTAGGGAGTGTCACAGCCTAATCAAAGGGGTGTGGAAAGAGATCCACACTCCTTTGTGTTATTAGGCCATTTACTCCGTTCACCTCCCTTCCTAAGCTAATTACACTCTAAACTCTAGAAACTAAAATAAATGGCCAAAATACAAGGCCTAAAAGGTAATTAAAAGCTAATTAATATTTACAAGAGGAAAACTAAGGACTATGGCCTAAAATATCTATCTCCATCATGAGCTGGGGTCTTGTTGAGTCTTTCCGGGCCAAGTCCTCTTCAATCCTCCTAGCCATTGCCCTAGTGAGAGGGCCCTTGATAGCTAGGATTGCATCACTTGGGCTCCCAAGAACCCAACGAGGTGCAGACTCCATATTTGTGGTGGTGGACCGATTTTAAAAAATGGTCCATTTTATTCCCTGCTACAAAGTGAATGATGCGAGCAACATCGCAAGACTTTTCTTTGAAGAGGTTGTCCGATTGCATGGCATACCCTCTTCAATAGTGTCAGATAGGGATATAAATTTCCTTAGCCATTTTTGGAAAACTCTTTGGGCTAAGCTGGGAACTAAACTTCTTTTTTCCACTACCTGTCACCCTCAAACTGATGGGCAAACAGAAGTGGTGAATAGATCTTTATCCACTATGCTGAGGACTCTCCTTAAAGGCAACCATAAGTCTTAGGATGAGTACCTTCCTCACATTGAAGTTGCTTATAACTGGGTGGTTCATAGAACCACCAAGCATTCTCCATTTGAGGTGGTCTATGGCTTTAATCCTCGTACTCCTCTAGATCTTTTACCTCTTCCTCTTTCTGTTGTTGTGCATGAAGAAGGAGAGGCAAAAGCCATTTTTGTAAAACAATTACATGAGAAGGTTAAAGCTAACATAGAGCGCCAATCCTTGAGAGATGCTACTTTTGCCAATAGGGGGAGGAAAGAGGTCATCTTTGAAGAGGGCGACTGGGTATGACTTCACTTGAGAAAGGATAGATTTCCTTCTCAAAGGAAGTCCAAACTTAGCCCTAGAGGAGATGGACCTTTCCAAATCCTTGAGTGGATCGGTAATAATGCCTATGTTTTAGATCTGCCTGAGGATTATGGGGTAAGCACCAGTTTTAATGTTTCTGATTTGTCTCAATTTGTAGGTGTTGAAAATGATGAAGACCCCATGGATTTGAGGTCAAATCCTCTCCAAGGGGAGGAGATGATGTGACCATGCCTAGTTAAGGACCTATCACTAGGGCCATGGCTAGAAGGATTGAAGAAGACCTAGCCCTTACAGACAAAGGAAGACTTCACCTCCTGTGGAGAGTGAAGATATTAGGCTAGGGACTTTAGTTAATAAAATATAATTTTCCTTTATTTTAATTTTGAGGAGCATTAGGAATTTAATTTGGGACACGTATTTAGTCAATTTTTTATTTTAGGAGGTGTCTTAGGAATTTAGAGGGTGAATTTAGCTTTTTGGGTCTTTATGAAGGAAATAAGGGGTAGCCTTGATATCTACACCCCTCTTTTCCTACATAAACCCCCTAAGCTAATAAGAAGGAATCTTCGCCCTTGGTTTGAGAAACTTGGGCACTAAGTTTGATGATCTAAGGAGAGAATTGTTTCTCAATCCTCCTCCCTTAGATCTCTCCTTTTAATCCTAGCCCTTCTTTTTTAGGTTATCTTGTTCAAGAGGTTAGCTACCTCTATAAATAGGAGCTCCTCCCCTCACTTGTATTTTTTACACTTGAATTTAATCCTAGAGACCATATTGGTTGTAAGGTTCTTACCTTTGGATGTCCCCTCCTTCTCCTTTGTGAGAGCTTTTAAGAGTTATCAAGGGACCCCTCCCTTGTGGTCTCTCCCCTTTGGCTTATCAAACCTAGTATTTGTGGCGCCTCACCCCATTCCTTTCCTCTCCATAAATCCATTTCCCTTCCAAGTGACCTTAGAAAGGATCCTTTGGGCACGTGATCATCATCAAAGATCACATCATCTCTACTCCTCCCTCATGGTGCAAACCAGGAGTGACCCCCCTCCTTCCAATATGAATGAAACAAACCTCATGAAGGAACTCAAGAAAATGCAAGAAATGGCTAAAAAGCTTGAGATTGACCTCTAACTCCTAAAAGAAGAGAATGATGCCATGAGAACAATGATTCAAGACTTCTAGGATAGTCAACACAACAAAAAGAACAACCCACATGATCACACTAGCGACAACAAGACCCGAAGTCATCACCACAATAGGACCATTGTAGACACCTACGATAGGGGATCTAAATCCCATCCTCGCAGAGATTCCCCCAACAAAGGAATGTCTAGAAACAATCACTCTATGAATCACCACACTTCAACATGCAACAAGTCAACCTAGTGCAATGTCACTAATGTCGGCAAATGAGCAAAGAAGCAAAAGACCAACAGAGACGTTGCACTTGTGACCCGTCACCTCGTACCTCGACAACATCCCTTTGCCGACGGGATACTCGACAATGCTCTCCTGCAAGGTTGGAAACCGTTAGCGATCGAACTCTATGAAGGATTGACCAACCCCAACGACCACATTGAGGCATTCCTTACTCAAGTAAATCTCTACTCAAATGATGATTGTGTGTTGTGCAGAATGTTCCTTACTTGTCTTGTAAGTACCGCTCTTAATTGGTGGTCGAGACTCCCCTGCCACTCTATCGACTCATTCGATACCTTGGTAGAAAAGTTCACAACCCACTATGTGGTTTGCCGACCATAAATGGTCTCGGTTGATGACTTGATCAGGCTCCAACAGAGGGATAATGAGTCACTGCGCGAATTCACAAATCGACTCTCCAAGATGATCACTCAGATCGTGGATTTAGAACCGAGGGTAGCCCTCCACACAGTCGTTGGTGCCCTGAAACCCGAAAGGTTTGCTGATAGTGTGGCGAAAGGATGCCCGATGACGATGGATGAATTCCTAAAGCGATCCTCCAAGTTCGTTGACATGGAAGAAACGTTTGTTAGGCGCAAACAGCTTAGAGCCCCTCACAGTATGAAGAAGGACTAGCACAGATAGCCTACACATAGGAATGACTATTCAGAATCACCAAAACTCTCCGCAACGGAACCTACCAACTACAAACATAACAAAGGGAACCTATCCTGAGAACGTGGAACACCACCTATTTAAAAATATATTACAATTGAGACAAAATAGGTGATGTACTCTCTTTCCTACCTTAGTCTTTTACCCCAAGTAAAAACAATATGGGTATTGGCCGATGAGGTTTTAATGAGGCACATCGGTGTGTAAACACAAATCAATGACACATCAGTAAATGTTTACCTTTCATACTTTCACCATTTCTCTCCACTGTTTCTCTTTTCGCATGTTTTCCTTTATTTTATTGTACAGTATCGCAAGCAACTAGGTGCTCTAGTATGACGAGGCCATAATCGCCTTCTCAGCGCTCTATCGTCTACTCGACGCTTTATTGCCCACTCGACGCTCTATTGCCCACTCGACGCTCTATGGCCCACTCGAGGTTCTATCGCCCATTAGCCGTTCTATCATCCATTCAGCGCTCTATCACCCACTCAGTGCTATATCGCCTATTTGGCACTCTATCTTCCACTCGACGCTCTATCGCCCACCCAGCGCTCTCATCGCCTACTTGGAACTTTGGTCTGACGAGACAACTATCACCCACTCCACGCTCTAGCACTCTCATCACCTACTTGGCACTTTAGTCTGACAAGACCATTATCGCCCACTTGCCGCTCTATCGCCTACTCAACGCTCTATCGCCCACCTGGAGCTCCATCGCCTACTTGACGCACTACCACTTACTTGGTGCCACAACGCCTACTCGGTGCCATATTGCCTACTCGATACTCTATCACCTACTCAACACTCTCGTTGCCTGCTCAACAATGAACTCGCCTGCTCAGTGCTATACTTATCCTCTCCATAACTCGTGCAAGTGTCCAAACATAGAAAAAAATGTCATCCCCGCGTTACTCTCACTGAAAAAGTGTGCAAGAAAGAACAAAGACACCAAATTGGAAACTTAACTTTATTACTCCCTAAATGACACGATTACATGACAACGAAATACAACATAAAAAACATGTAACAGTACTTCAACACAAAAAACATGTGTCTATCTTCAACAGAGGCTTCGACGTTGCATGCTGGCAGGTTCATGTCCTTCTACTCGATAGCCTTTTCGGTTTCATCTTACTTTGGATCGACCTCAAGGCTAGGGGGCCATATGTGCCCCATTGGTTGGTCTCTACCCCTCATAGAACCTTCGTTATCAGAACCACCAGTCTGCAACATCTCGGTGCTTTGGTCAATACCCTGAGCTCGGTGTCTCATTACCTCGGCACCGACCCAACAATAACAGGCCTAAAATCCCTAAATAAGGTAACTAGAGACAACTCTTAAAGAGAACGGTAAAAAGGGTAACTAGAGACAACTCTTAAGGAGAACCGTAAAAAGGGTAAATAGAGACAAATCTCAAGGAGAACGGTAAAAAAAGTAGCTAGAGACAAATCTAAGGAGAACAGTAAAAAATGTAACTTAGAACCACACTAGGAGACCTTCTTAAAAGGGAGTACCAGACAACCCTCATGTATCTAATCTCTCACACTCTAGTCTCTATCCTTTTACTCCCTCACTGACTTGGGTGTCAGAGTCCTTTTTGCAAGTACACACTTGTCCCCTAGAGCTCCAAGGTCCGAATGATCGAAAGGAAAGTCATTCTGCCAAAGTACGGTAAAAACATTGTCAGTGGAGGAATTTAAACCCATGACATCTTTAGGATGGCAACGGGGCGGGAAGGGGACAAATATGACATTCTCATCCCATCCCCGTTTATGAAACTCATCTCCATTCCCGTCCCCATACCCGGCGAGTATGAGATTTATGTCCACATCCCCATCCCTATAGGGTATCGAGTATACCCGTACTCGTTCCATACCCGCAAAAAAAATTATAATAATATTTTAGTAGAAAATAATTTGTTTGATAAAATGATATTAATTAAAAATTTATCTAATAAATGCAAAGTTTGTAATTTGTCAATTAAATGTCAAACCTTTCTTTTTTTTAAGACAAATAAATATTTTAGTCATTAAAATAAGAGTGAGGTGAGGTGGGTACAGGAATGAGTACAGGAATGGGATGAGTATGTATATCCCCATCCCCGACTTAACAAATTGGGTATTTCCCATACCCGCACCCGTGCCTGGTCAAACTAGGGATTCCCGTCAACTTCGGGACAGGTTCAAGGATTATCCACGGATACAGGTTTGTTTGTCATCTCTAGACATCTTCTTTCTACTTTTCTCCACACGTAAACTCTGTCACTATACAAAATTACCAACCTTATAACCTCTAATATAGGTATAGATTTGAGCCAATAAGAATTTTTTAGGTGTGGTTGAATTGAAGTACCTAAGATGAAAATGGAGGAATAAGAACTTATGGCAGAAAAAATTGAGAAAAATGATGGTGCACTGTCAATGTAAAAATTTAATAACAACAATTCATTTATAGTAAATTTGTTGACTTTACCAATTAATATTTTAAAAGTTATATAAATAAAGAGTTATGTAATGTATATTAATTAAACTCAAAAGATTTAATAAAAAAAAATTTAACATTGCAACTAAGAGAGAGTCAGGAAAAGAAAAAAAAAAGTATATTAAAGAATAAAATTGTTTAAATAAATATGTACTCTAAAGGTTATATTCTTTTTATTATATTACTATAAATGTTATATATATAATATAAAGTAAATAAATTTTTAGTCCTTAAAAATAAAGTCTTTTTAATTTTGATTATCAGATTTTTTTTTTGAATTTCATAAAATAAATTTTTAATTCAATTTTAGTCCATATTTTTAAGAAACACCATTAACTAGTATCTAATAGTAACATTATCAATTCAATGACTTATTATATTATTAGAGAGTTTAATAGGTAATCTACTATAATTTTTTTATATTGTGTTTTTAACTATTTATAAATTTGTGTGAGTATAATTTATTTGAAATAAATAAGATATTAAAAATACCAATGGTACTAAAATATTATATAACATTATCTCCTTTAAATCTTTGAAGTATTGTTTTTAGAAAGTAAAAAAAAAATTGTAGAACATATATTAAAACCAAAAACTAAAAAAAATACTAATTTTTAGAACCAAAATATTATTTAAATATGTATAATATCATATTCCATGATTAAAAAAGAGTGTTTCAGGTACACACGTTTTTACATACATTTGTGGACTGTGGTGTTCGTGTTATTCTTTCCATCCCAAAATTTTCGGCGGTGCTCGTGTGCCATCTTCTCCAAACATTAGTAATCCCAAATTCCATCACTTGAGTTTCCTAATTTCAAGACAGGAGGTAATAACTCTCTCATCACTACCACCTGCTTTCTTCCCCTCGTTAATTTTCATTCTGACCTTACAGGGCTTTTTCTTTTTCATCCTCAACGATTTTCTGCCACAGTTTCGGGGATTTAATAGTCACCACGTATATAGGGATTTTCTGTCTCTTCTTCTGATTTTCCAAATACTTCCATATTTTTTATGTCCGAAATTTCTGAAACAGCTTTGAAACTCAGCAGAATTTTTTTTTTCTGCGTGAATTTTTCAAAAATCACATGTATTGTATATTTATTCTGTTATTCTTATCGCATGCAAACTGTTTTAGCGGCCTGCTAACTGTTTTGAAACCCTTGCTTATCCCTTCTTCTCCGCTATATATAGCCCTAATCGCAGGAGCGCGAAAGGGACAATTCTGAAAATGCAGGTTTCGGGTGCTATCAGCGACGTTTTGGTGGTGCTTCCGTCTTCCGCATCTCTCAGACTACCAGAATTTCGCCATTTACATGCTTTCACAGTTTCTGACGCGAAGGGTTTTCTTTCCGGTGGATTTCTCAAAGTAAGTTTCCTCTCATTTCCGTTTTATTTTCTTCTTATGGGTCTTTATGGATAGCCTTATTCGATTTTACTTTTCATCATTTTGGTTTTGCTTTTACTTTTAGAAGTAGAAGGGAAAAACAAGGAAAAAAGAAGAGTTTCTACATAAGTTAATCATCTTTTAGTTTCTGGATAAACTGTTATAGAGCTTCCACAATTTAGTTTATGCATAAGTTAATTTTAGCTTATGCAAAATTTATTTCATTTTTATTCCTTTCAGAAGTTCTTCTAGAAAAATTTATCCAAATAAATTAATAAATTCTATGTACATGTTTCGAATTCCTATGAATTTAGTTAGGAAACTAGGCAGCAATTTTTTTTTTATCTTGCATTGAACTTATTACGACTCGGTATTATCGATTGTCCTAACATTGGCAGAAAGCCAATTATCCACTATATCATATAACGGATAGTGTTTCATAGTTATTAAAGTGTAAGATTATATGTATACAAAATTAAGCCAAGTAGTATGCAAAAATAAATATAATATTTTGGCATAATATTAGTTCTAAGTTTAAATGGACCTGAGACTGGCCAAAGATGACAAGATACATGCCACAACCATCACATCCTTCGCACTGCAATATTGTATGGAGTTCTGAACCTGAGAAATTCTCCAATGCAATAGAACTGTTGGCTATTTTGATTCATGTTCTGTTTGACACCTACTTACCTAGCAATAGATTAGTTCAGTCAGAGTGATATATTAAAGTATTGAAAGTTGATTCAGTGCTATATTGACTATTTAACAACATTTATCACTGGGTGTTTGCGAAATTTGAGGATAGGTATACTATTTATTGACTTCCCGTTGAAGCTAACTGAATCACCAATTTGGTGGTTTCTCAAAATTTAAGAGACATGGAACTTGTAACAAATGATTCCTTATTTAAAGGTATTAATAGCTTTTTGTAGTATAGGTTAGATTGTAGGTTAAAATGTATTCTTTATTCTTGCTATATGACTGTTGTGATAATTGTGGATTGAATATGCTCCACTCTGTTCTCCATCCCTTGGATATTGTTATTTTCTTTGTTACTGACTTAGTATTTTAGTTCATGTTTGTTAGTTGCAAAGACATTATCTCAAGCTTCATTATTAAATTGTTAATTATATTTTCCTTTTGGCTTCTAGCTTAATTGGCCTTTAACTTTAAAAAAATGCTTTAAATGTTCCTTGTTGATCATTTATTTTTCCAGTATATATAACTTTACACTTTTCATCTATAGGTAGACCATTTTGATACCTGCATACAATTTGTGTCTTATTCTTTGTCTTCACTCATCTTTTTATTCTATTTTTCTCTCCATTATTTGGATACTTATATTCATTTGGAAGTGCCCATTTCACACATAGATACATTAGTAACTTATCGTCAACTTTTAAATTGTCACTTGACTCACTTTTTGTTATTAGTCTTGAAATTTGACCGTCAAAGTCATTTGAAGAATAAAATATGCCAGTTAGACACTTAGACCTGTTACCTGTTGCTGTTTTCCGAAGATTTATTTCAGCATTGTCTTTTCAAACTGGTTTTGAGATATTGCTAAATCACATGCAATTTGTGATATTAAAACAAAGTAACATATGGAAGAATATAATAATTTTCATTGAAAATATCAATTCGCTGAGAAAACAAGGCTATATGGACCACATCATTTCACTTCCAGCTGAAGGTTAATTAGAAAAACACTTTGTCAAGGAGTTGAATAAAATTTGCTTATGCATTATGTACCATTAATTAAGGAATCGAAGTCAAAATTGTTCTGTGTGTTATGTTTCATGATAGGATTGAAAAACAATAATTTTCTATCTCATTTAACATTTTAACATCAGCATATTATATCTCTTATTGAAGAGCTTATATATGACCTTCAGGCAGAGATTTTTGTGATTTGGTAATAATAATTATTGTTGTTTTTGACTTGACATCACTATTCTTTTCAGAGCTGTCCTTC
Source organism: Psophocarpus tetragonolobus (assembly GCA_037954015.1). Lineage (NCBI taxonomy): Eukaryota > Viridiplantae > Streptophyta > Magnoliopsida > Fabales > Fabaceae > Psophocarpus > Psophocarpus tetragonolobus. Next base: position 76,622,677 of record CM075689.1, read on the forward strand.
ATCTTACAATCTCAAGCACTACAATGAGCTCTACAATTTCCGAGCTAGAGGCTTAGTTGCAAGAGCATCAGCAGATTCAAGGGATAATTTGGTGCCTTTTGCTCCTCTCCAATACGAGTCACCAGTTGGCCAGCTTTTGGAACAAATTTCAAATACTCATCCACATCTACTGCCAGCAGCCATTGATCAGCAGCTAGAGAATCTTCAGACCACTCGAGATGCTCAGAAAGAATCTTCTACTTCATCTGATGATTCCCTTTACAAGTAAGTCTAAGAATTTTTTTTTCTCTCACTCTTTATTGGTTACTCCAATTTGACTAGAAGTAGCCATGTAGGAAATAAAATTTGAGAAAATCAATGTGCTTTTTAAGGCTACTATAGCAAATTTAGGTTCATATAGTTGTAATTAACTGCAAATATAATCTCTTGGAAGCTTTGGTTAATGATTTCAATTTTTCAATTACTCTAACCTTGTGTTTGGATGAAGAATTTTAAGAGGAGAGTTCATTTCAATTGGGAATTTCCAATGTTTTGTTATGAAATATGTTGTTTGGATGAGGAATTGTAGGAGAATTTGAAATTCTAGTAATTTTTTGAAGCATTTTAATTAGTTAAAGTTGTAAATTTAAAATTCTTTCAAAAAAGTAAGAATTGGAAATTCTTCAAGTCTACTTTTTCTTTCATTGAAGTCAATTGAGGATATTTTTTCCTCAATGTTTGGTTGAAATTTTTTTGGCTGACGATGACTAGATTATTTTTCTACTATCATCAACTAGGGTATTTTGGGCCGATGTTTGTTAGGTTTTTTTTAGTAGATGTCAGTCAAGGTTTTTTTATTGATGATTCATTCAGGTCAAAGTCTGCTAAGGATGTTTTTTTACTGGGTTTTTTTTATTGACATTGACTAGGGTTTTCTTGTTGATGTTGGTTGAATTTATTTCTCAACTTATGTTAGTTATGCTTTTCTCAATCAAAATTAGCAAAACTATTTTTTGGCTAATGTTAGCCATTTTTTTAGTTGACGTATATTTTTAGACCAATGTCAACACAGTTAATATTTAGCCAATGTAATCAAGGAACACTAATAAAAATAAAGTAAATACAATCTCATCTTCATTTACCAGAAAATGTGCCAATTAGATCCACAATGTTTACAAGGTACACATCAATGTGCAGTATACGAAATTCTAGTGCATCAACCACAACATTGTGGCCTATTCCACATTATTGTGGGAGATGCATTGAAACTCCAATGTGGCATGGAGAGATTTGGAGCATTAGCCATAATGTCATGGCCTAGTCCATGGTATAGTGAAAGGTGCATCATATTTAGGTCAACACTTTTTCTTTTGGATACAGAAATGTTATTTGTTAATATGTCAGTTTTGTTGATTGAGGGATTCAAACCCATGACCTCTTCCTCCCACTTTCTCTTCACATATGGACGTTGTCACTAGATCAACCTTATAACTTCTTAGGTCCACACTCTTGAAATTACTTTATCCAAACAAAGCATTTGAAAAATGAAGTTATTTGAATTGAAATTAAATTCAATGTATCTCAATTTCCTTGAATTTGTAAATCTCCTATCCAAAGACAAGGTAAGTGAATATTGCATTATCCTATATGTAGCACCTTCCCTGCATTAAATGTCTTTGAGAATTAATGTATTTAGTGGAATAACATATAAGGCTGTATTTTTAAATGAGTTTATCTTATATTCTATGTGTCTATTGTATGAATGAAAAAACCCTTAAAGCACTGAAGAGTACATATAAGAATATTGAAAAGATACTTGGATATATTTCTTAGTAAGTCCATCTTTTCCATTTGATACCATGCTTATCTGACACCTACTTATGCTGATTACATAAACAGGTCGTTTGCTCATGCATGCACACAAAACCACTAAATAATAGCATGCTTAGAGCATTACTATTCATACACGCAAGATCTTTTCCTGTCAGCTTTATGGAACTAGCTACTTATTTTGTTTGTAAACTGGTAGAATATGGGTTAGTATTTGGAGATAGACAGAAGCTGATATAGCGAAATTGTAACTTTATTTTGTAGAGGAAGGTAGTACAAGGCAAGTAGTTGTTACTTGTTAGTGGTGACCGGCTATGAAAAGTTTGCTACAATTGTGAACCTTTGCTACCTATTTGTAGGTGTTGAAGGATTGTTTTAGGCTTCTAGGTATTGTTTCTAGGATGTGTTTGCCTATTCTACGTTACAATATTCTAGAAAAATCTATACCAACTTTTTATTTAAGTACAATCTATAATATTATTTCTTGAACCATCAATATCCTCTAGGTACATTTAGAGTGTGTTTGACAAAATTAATTGAAAAGCTATCTGAAAGCTGAAAAACTAGTCGTAAGTGTTTGATAAAACTAACTGATCTACTAGCTGAAAATTGTAAAAGGACAAATAAGGAAATCATTAATTATTAGATCAACAATGATGTATTTAAAATAATGATAAATATTTTAATAATATAAATTAATTATATATTTAAATTATAAATTATTATAATTATATATTTAAATTATAAATTTATGTATTACATATTTAAATAATAAATTACTATAATTAATATTTAAATTATAATTTTTATAGTTAAATATATAAATTTTAAATTACATATTTAAATTGTAATTTTCTATTGTTATATATTTATATTATAAATTACTAATAATTACATTAATAAAGGAAAAAGAAATAAAGAAGAGATTGTACAATGTGATGAGAGAATTAGTAGAAGACAATACATTAATTAATGAAGGATAAGCATGCAAAAATTAAATCAGCTAGTAGTTGAAAATAGAAGATTTTTTTGAAAAGCTACTTGGAGTAGTTTTTTTGAAAAAGCTAGTAGCTCCTAAATTTTTGCTATCTAATCGGATTTGAATCCATTTTAGCTAGTTTTTCAACTATCTGAAATGACAAACCAAACACACTTTTAGTTTTTTCCAAAAAGAGAATATTCTAGGAATTTGCATCAAATTTTAACATCCACGCATGATTGATACTCCTTATCTCTTCTGCATCTCATGCTTATGCAAAATAATTGGAAATTTAATGTTCTTCATTTCTTCAATGCTCCAGTGTCAAACCTCTGGAAGATTGAAACAATTTATAGCAAGATATATTTGCTTAATTGGTAGCTTATTTAATTATTTGTACGTAAGTGATTAACTATGTCAAATTTGAATTTTAGGAGGATAGCTGAAATCAAAGAGAAAGAAAAGCGTACAACGTTGGAAGAGATAATGTACTGCTCCATTGTATATAAATTTTTAGAGAACAACATTTTAATGATCCCAAAAGTATCAGCAACATCAGATCCTACTGGTCGAGTGGATTTATGGCCAAATCAAGAGCTGAAACTTGAAGCTGTTCATTCTCCAGAAGCATTTGAGATGATTCAGAGTCATTTATCTCTGGTTCTTGGAGAACGCCTTGTCGGTCCTCTCCAGACAATTGTTCAGATTAGTAAAATTAAGCTGGGAAAGTTGTATGCTGCTTCTATAATGTATGGATACTTTCTCAAACGAGTTGATGAACGGTTTCAACTTGAAAGGTCGATGGGAACCCTCCCCCAGGATTTGGGTAAAGCTAAAAGTTTTGATGAACCGTCTTCGGGTATCAAGCTTTGGGATCCTGATTCCTTGATCACGGTGCAGGATTATGACGACGACACTTATAATGACAGTGATTTCATGGAGACAGGCGAAGCCAAATCATTCAGATTGAGAGCTTATGTGATGCAGTTGGACGCAGAGACACTTCAAAGACTTGCTACCATACGATCAAAGGAAGCTATATCATTGATTGAAAAGCAAACTCAGGCCTTGTTTGGAAGGCCTGATATTCGTGTCTCTGAGGATGGATCAATAGAAACCTCCAATGATGAATTGCTTTCACTCTCCTTCTCAGGCCTGACCATGCTTGTTTTGGAGGCAGTTGCTTTTGGATCATTCCTCTGGGACAAGGAAAACTATGTTGAATCAAAGTACCCATTTCTTAATGAGTAGACTAGATAACTGTACACTTAGATTCTTTTTACGGCACCTTTTAGAATGCAATTTATGTAAATGTAATGTATGATGGAGCTTGGCGACGTAGTAATCTGTTAGGCAGCGATTTGCTCGTCAAAGAATTGCTTGCTGTTCTAAACAGGAGTGGTTTCAAAATATTAGAGTCTGAGAAGAATGACATGTACATTTAGTATATAGACAGGATAATAATATAGGAAGCGTGTTCTTTGTAAATTATATAAAATATAGAATCTGCAGTCTGCATCAAGTGAAATTTTTACTTTTGGTTTTTAGTTGTTGAAGTCCGGCCCGAAAGCTCGTTCTGGCCCATGATCTAAAACAATCTAAAACAACTGGTGGTGTGAAGGGGATAAGCAAACACATGTTCGATGCTAATTTTATTTGACTGACATTTGACTAATAAAAATTTACTTTTATTGACTAATATTTCATTCATTTGGATTGTTTGTCTAATTATTTAAAAAAAAAATTCATTTATAACAATATATAAAAGTAATATACCTTTTTCGTGTACGCATTTTTTGGACGATTTCAATCCTTAATTATAATGTGATTTCTTATTGTTTATTTGGTTGAAATAAATTGTTTTTAGTATTTTAGTATTTAAAAATTAAAAATACATTTGGTTAGGGCTTAATTGGATTGATTTTGTGTTTTAGGTTTTGAAAAATAGTTTTTAGAAACTGTTTTCTGAAATAAGAAAAAAAAAAAACTTGTTTTAGGTCTTAATTGGTTAGGGCTTAATTTGATTGATTTTGTGTTTTGGGTTTGAAAAATAGTTTTTAAAAATTGTTTTCTGAAATAAGAGAAAAAAAACTTGTTTGAAAAGTGTTGTTTAAAAATTGTTTTAGAGATGTAAAAATTAAAAAAACTTGTTCATATATATGAAAAGAACATTAATGAAAAGCAAAAATCAACTTATTTTGTTTGTATTTTGAGTTTTCAAAGTAAAAATGTAAAATTGAAAAGCATAACTACTTATCCTTATGCAAAGAGGACTAAGTCAATGAGGCTCTTCCAAAAGTTATCCCCAAAGGATAGCCTAAAAAAAGCATGCAAAAAGAACATAGGTTCATGCATTTTAGAGAAAAACACCTACTAACACCGACTCTAGGATTAACAATATTATCTGCTTTAAATGTCTTGGTAGATGTTACAGTGTTTCTCAATGCTCCAACAAGATATAATCATGGTGGGGTCAAGACATTTGTAACATACTTCATTACATTAACAATCCATAAAAAATAAGTAACTAATTATTTTTATATACTAAAGGTTAGTTGTTAATTCAAAGTATTTTAAATAATATCATGAAAATATTCTAGTTGATTCTAAGGAAATTATCACATCAAGCAACCGCACATAATAACAAGTAGAAAATTTTATCATATTTTTAAAATGAGAACATTTAATTACATATTCTTTATATCAAGAAAATAAGGAAGAACTATCCTAAAAAATTAATACCATGGAGGGTTAAAAAAAGTGTTTTACTCATCTCTTTGAAACAATTTTATAATTTTAATTTATTCTTCTTTCCTTTCTCTTTCTCAATTTAACCTCTAAGTAGCAAACTAGCGTCCTATTATGAGTATGAATTGTTTATTATTTTTTTAACCACTTAACCCATATAAATAACTTAAGTTCAATTTTTTCTTTCTTCATAAAAGATTAGTTTTATGATTCACATTTAAAGTGAGATAAAATCTTTCGTAATGATGCATTCACCCCTAGCATGGCTTTAAGCTATGACCAATAAAGGAGGGGCATAACTGGGATAAAGCTTGAGAAAGCTTAGTTTTGGTTGTGGTCCTTTATATTGTAATAGTTAGTGTATTTTAGGGTTTTTAGGCACACTTAAGTCATTCGGATTTTAAGGGTGTAGTTAGTTTTATTTCCAGCCTTGTATCTTGGCCTTTAGGTTCATTTTCCTTTAAGAGGTGTGTTTAGTCTCTTTGTCGAATGTGTTAATTAATTAGGCCTATCTAGGATGCATTTGGGCATGTGGTTATTCATTTCCACACCCCTAATTGCTTCTACAACTCTTCTAACCAACACATGAAACATGTAGGAGACATATGGACCCCCTTGCTCTCTCATAAGTGGCACCACCTAACATTCTCTTTCCTACATGGTATTTTGTTTGTTGCTTTTTATTTAAATTTGAATTTTGGAGGTGACATGTCATTTCCTTCCAAAATTCAAATTCAAACAAGAGGGAACATAATATCATTTTTCTAGGATCTAGATCCATTATTTCAAGGTCATGTTTGGATCTTAGTTGAATTAACTTAGTGTTAATTGAGCACATGCTAAATTAACACTAAATTAAGGCAACTAACCCAACATTAGCTAGCTTGGACGTTCATGATTAGTGCTTAGGCCCATGATCTATTCCTAGCTCTATAAATTGAGCTCTCCACCTCATGTAATCTTTTAACACTTATTTTGAATGAATTTTGTTACTCTAAAATGAGAGCTTATTCTTAAGTGTTCATGTTCTCTTCCTCTTTGTGAAGTGTTCTTCATACTATTGTCAAGGGTTTCTTCCCTTGTGGTAAGCTCCATGATCATTGGCTTATCTTCTTCAACCAAGAGTGGCACCAATTCCACCATCATGTCTTGTCTTAACACCTCCATTTCTTCAACCTCAAGAACCTCTAAGAGTAGATCCTAGGCAGCATTCTCAAACTCAAGGATTGTTCAACCATGGCTTGGGGTGAATGCATCATGTGGTATCAGAGTTTAGCCTCTGATAGAGGTTCTTCCTATCATATCTCTAACTTTTAATTTTCGGTTCATTGTTTGTCACATTCTTCTTCACCTCAATTCTCAATTTATTTTTTTAGTCCATCTGTGTTGTTCATATTTCCTTGCATGTCTTGATGTTGTGCTATAAATTTTTTTGCTTCTAAAAATTCAAAAATTCTATGCGCTTCTTTCATCACTATTGCTTCTAAATTGTTTGGTTCAATTTTTGTGATCTTCCATTAAATCAATTGTGTGTGCTTACGTCTGGATTTTCTGCTTCCTTTTCTTGTGATTTTTATGTGTTGTTCATGCTTGTCTTAATCCTAAGAAACACTAAATAGTGATTCCATAATTTTGTGGATGAAACCACACATGTGTGGTTAGTGTTTTGGACTTGAACCTTTGCATTTCCTTGCATTTTTTGTTGTTTCTGCTTGCTAAAATTTGCAATTCTGTTTGAGCATTTTGTGCTACTCAATTTTTGCTTACTTTGGCCCTTGATTGCTTAAGTTTGGAGCCAAAGAGGACTTGTGGAATAAATCCACACAGCTGTGGCAAAAACCACAACATTGTGGTCACATCCTTGGCTAGCTTTGCATCAAGACTAGGCGCAACTTTGCTCTGTTTTTGCTGCTCTATTTTTAGGAGTTATTTTTTAGTTTTATAATCTTTTATGTTTGTCTTAGATTAGTCTTGTTTAGTCCTTAATTTGTCAAATTAAAATTCCTTAGGTTTTACTAAATTTTGTGTTGTTTTTGAGTCTTGAAAAAGTGTGAGGTTGCTTCTTGGAATTGAGTTTCCAAGAGAGTTTTCCTCTCTTGTCTAAGTCTCTTGAGAAGTCACACATGCTTTTAGTTCAAGCATATTTCCTAATTAAAATTTCAAAAAAAAAAATTATAGCTCAATTTCTTTTCTAAATTTTAGTGTCTTATTTGAATTTGTAGTAACTTTTAGTGTGCTTATTTAAAGTGAATCTTGTTTGGTGTGTGGAACTCTTTTTGGCTAATTGTTATTGAACAAGAGCTTGTGCAAAACAAGTTAATTCATGCACAAATCAAGCACTCCTAAGCATACCTTAAAACATTTCAAATTTTAGTACACTTTAAGTTACCAAAATTTTCTTAGATTGCATTTTTTGGTATGAAATTTGGTGGCCTTGCCTAAGCTTTTCTTTCAAGTGATTATCAGCCTTGTATGTCTTTTAAATTTGCAACCCAGATCTTAAATTAGGTGTAGTCAAAAGAATTTAAAAAATAGAAGAAGAAGAAGTCAAAAGAAAATTTGAGAGAAAGAACAAAAACAAAAGTTGTTAAAAAAAAACAAAAGAAGTAAAGTACAAAAATTTGTGTACCTAATAGGAAATTAATTTTAGTTGCAAAAGAGGACTTATAATTATTTTTAATTTCTTGCAAAACTCATCTTTAGCATTTGGCCAACTCAATTCTTAAGTGGTGCAATTTTTTAAAATTGTTGAGTCTTTTGCATTTTAGTCCTTGAATCTACTCTAGAACCATTCTAGGATTTCTTTTGTGTACTTAGTTTTCTTTCTAGCCTTATTTTAGTTTGTCTTCTTTGAAACTCTCTGTGTCTTGTCTCCATTAATCTTTCCACTTGGATAGTAAACCATTTCAAATTTTGTTTTTCTTGTTTTAAATTTGTCCTATCTCTTAGTTCTTGCCTTTGTTTTGGTACCACTTTTGTGTTGGAAAGTCTTGAATAAAGGAGCCTAACACAAGGGTAGTCTCTTAGGGAAGAGTTGAAATAACTACAAAGACTTGAACAAAAGAAAGACCTAAACCCTAAACAAGAGTGAAACACACTTGTGAGGAAAGTTTGGAAAGGAGATTTGAAGATTTTAGTTCATTTTAGTTGCACTTTTTCTTCCTTGTTGTAAACGACCTCTAATAAGTTTCTTTTAACTTAGTATCTCGTGGTTTAAGGTGTGAAAGAGGAATTGGTACACCACCTTCCACATCTTTAGGAGCACATTAAATCCCTTTCTCTTTTAGTTTTTGCATTATTTTACCTTAGCTTGTTTTATGCGTTCTTAGAGGAATGTATAAAGTTCCAAAGGCTTTTGCACTTGTAGGAATTCATGTAGGTTAGTGTTGTATACTTATGCATTTTTTTAGGTGATTTTTTAGTTCTAAAGGCTCAAACGTCTTTTAGTTGAGAAACCAAAAACAAGGGTGAGATGAGTATCTTTAGTTCTAGTTCTTCCACTACCTTGCCTCCCAAGCCCTATGCCTATGAGTATGAAAAGAGTGATAAACCAACAATGTCATACTCTTATGATTGGGAGAGAGAAAGAAATGAAAGAAAGGATTTTTGGGAAAGAGAAAGAAAATTAAAGGAGAGATATGTAAGAAAGATATAGAAAGGAACGAAAAGAGAGAGGAGAATAAAAGAAAGGAGAAAAAGAAGAAAATGAGAGGAAAGAGAACAGAAAGAGAAAGGAAAAAGAAAAGAAAGAAAGAGAGGAGTATTAAAGAAGAGAGACGAATATTGGGAGAATGAGAAGAAAAGAAAAGAAGAATATTGGAAGAAAAGAGAAGAAGAGTGGGAAAGAGAGAGACAATTTACCCTTAAAAAATAAAAAAAAAGAAAAGAAAATAAAACAAGAAAAAGAGATTGATAGGAAGAAAATTCTTAGTGAAGATTCTACTTTGACTTCAAAGGAGGATCTTAGCATAGAACAATCTTCCAACCAAGCATAAAAAACCCAAGTTGAAATTGTGATTGTGCCAAAAACTTTTGTGCACATTGAAGCACAATCTCAAGTTCAACTTGAATATGATTCTCCAACAAATACTTTAACAAGTGTTGGACTTGTATCTTTACCTTTTAAGAAAGAAGTATCTCAAGTTCAATACTTGGAAAAAGATGTGAGAGAAGTAAAGCTTCATGAAGGATACTCTTTGGATTCCAAGGGGCACCTTACTCAAGAAACGTTTCTCTTGGAGAAAGGTGAATACGAAGTCCTACTTGACACTTCACCATGTTTAGAAGTTGAGCCTGCCTCAATAAATTTAAGCAAATTTCTCAAGTTCAAAACTTGGTCCAAAGTGAGAGGGAAGAAGGTTTTTAAGAATATCACTCCTTGAGTCCAAAGGGGGATCTTATTAAAGAACCTATCTCTTAGGACAAAGGCAAAAAGAGGTTATGTCAAATTCTTTTGAGCACAACATACGACAACCTCTAATTGCATCTAAAGAAAATATTTCACCAAGTGTGGAACTTGAGCCCCTTTTCATAAAGCTCAATCAAGAAACTCAAGTTCAACACTTAGAGGAATTCAAAGTTGTTCTTCAAGAATACTTCTCCTTGCTAATCAAGGGGAATCTTATTGATGACAACTTCCTCCATCAAAAGTTGGAGGTTGTTCTTCAAAAAGATTCTTCCTTACCATCCAAGGGGAATCTCATTGAAAACAACTCTCCCTATGCACAAGTGGAAATTGAGGTTATGCCAAAACCTTTTGAGCATAATGAAACACAACCTCAAACACTACTTGTGGATGAGGCCAAGTTTAGTCAAGATATTAGGCTACAAATTTTTGTTATCCATAGCCAATCTCAAGGCTAAATAAAAGAGACCTTGAAAGAAGGTCCATCTTTAGGCCCATCATTATCTCTTGGGGTGAACAACAAGATAAAGCCTATCAGGATTTCTTGGAAGAGTGCTCTATTACACAAAGATTTGTCGCACTTCCTACCCGGAGGGGACTAACTCTTAGCGTATTTGGAGCAAAGTAGGGAACTGTTGTATGGGGACACATGCACAACAAACATTTTTCTAAACTTAGTGCACACCCCCGCCATCCCAATTCTATAAGGACACACTTTTGGTCTCTCATGCCAATCATGGTTGTAGATAATCATATACTCATTCCTATGTGGGTGTTTTTGCAGGATTGGAAAAAAAGGAAGAAAGATAACAAGATTTAAGGTCAAATCCTTCCAAGGGGGAGAAAATGATGCATTCACCCCTAGCATGAGTTTGAGCTAGGACCAATAAAAGAGGGGGCATGGCTGGGATAAAGCTTGAGAAAGGTTAATTTTGGCTATGGTTATATTGTAATAACTAGTGTATTTTAGGCTTGTTTAGACACCCTTAAGTCATTAGGATTTTGGGGGTTAATTAGTTTTATTTTCGACCTTGTATTTTGGCCTTTAGGTTCATTTTCTTTTAGGAGGTGTGTTTAGTCTCTTTGTGGAGTGTGTTAATTAGTTGGGCCTATTAAGGATGAACTCGGACATGTGGTTATTCAGTTCCATAACCTTAATTGCTTCTAAAACCCTTGTAACCAACACATGAAGCATTAGGAGACATGGCACCACCTAGCATTCTCTTTCCTACATGGAATTTGTTTGTTGCTTCTTATTTAAATTTGAATTTTGGAGGTGCCATGTCATTTCCCTCCTTCAAATTCAAACAAGATGGAACATAGATCCACTTTTCTAGGATCTAGATCCATTATTTTAGGGTCATGTTTGGATCTTAGTTGAATTAACTTAGTGTTAATTGAGCACATGCTAAATTAACACTAAATTAAGGCAACTAACCCCACATTAGCTAGCTTGGATGTTCATGATTAGTGCTTAGGCCCATGATCCATTCCTACCTCTAAATTGAGTTCTCCACCTCATGTAATCTTTTAACACTTATTTTGAATGAGTTTGCTTACTCTAAAATGAGAGCTTCTTCTTAAGTGTTCATGTTTTCTTCCTCTTTGTGAAGATTTCTTCATGCTATTATCAATGGTTCTTTCTCTTGTGGCTTGCTCCACGATCATTAGCTTATCTTCTTCAACCAAGAGCGGCGCTAATTCCACCATTGTCTCTTGTCTCAATGCCTCCATTTCGTCAACCTCAAGAACCTCTAAGAGTAGATTGTAGGTGACATTCTCAACCTCAAGGATTGTTCAACCATGGCTTTGGGTGAGTGCATAGCATAATCTTAACTTATTTTAAAAGTAATATTATCTTATATTAACTTATTTTTCATTTAAAAATCCTAATAGTTTAATATTTTAATTTTATCTAACAAAATTTAATATATTATTTTATCTTTATTTTCCTTTCATTATCTTAAATATGATTTTTATGACTAAATAAAATATAAGACCATCTTATCTAAATTCTACATTATATCTTCAAAGAAAATATATTTTCTGAAAATATAATATTAATATATATTAAGGTTAATAAACATTTATATCATTATTAAGGATCATAATTTAAATACAATAAACATTTCATATAAACTATAATAATTATCTCACAATAATAAACTCCTAATCTTTTAGTTTGAATATAAATTATGTTATATTTTCTTTTTAATACCCAAACTAATTATTTTTTTCTTTTAAATTCAAATGAATATTTATTTTAATAGTTTTTTATTTAAATTAGATAACAACTTAATATTATTATTTACTAAGTAGCTAATCTAGATAATTATTTATTAATTTTATTTTATTAGATATTTTTATTTAAAAATTTGTGGATAGATGTTAAAACATTTTATAGCATTTTGTTGAAAAGTGGTGTGAAAATAATTATTCTTGTCTGAGTGCAACAAAAATAAGCTTTCATAGAATAAAATACTGTAAAGCCACTTAAAAGAAAAAAATAAATTATGAAAAATAATCATAAACTAAAACTTTTCACCTTCTTAAAAATAATTTATTTTTTAAATAATTTTTTTAATTTAATCTAAATTCTCAAATGTGGGTGATTGTATTAACAATAACAATAGTGATGATCTAATTATTACAATAATGTGGGTGATAATAATAACAAGGGTGATAGTTATTACATTAAGAAGAAACAAGATAAAAGGTAAGAGTAATTTTTAAGACTGAAAAATCAAATTCACTAGTTTTTTTTTTTTATTGAAATTGAATGAAAATCTCTATTAACTCCATTTTTGCATAAACAAACCCATATTTTGTTTTTTGTATATTTAAATTTTAAATGTTGTTATGATTTTAATTGTTTAAAATTAGTTTAATATATAAGAATTGATTAAAGTTAAAGATTTCAAATAAAAAAATAAAGGATTTTTTGTTAAGACTTTTAAAGTTTTTATTGTCCTTTAAAGATTTTTTTGAGTTTTAATTAACATTGTTAAATAAAAATGTTAAATTAATAATATTAAATTAATAATACAACTATAAAATAACAATAATATTGACAATTAGTGAGTTGTTACGTATTAATAAAGTTGTATAATTTTTTAGATAAATTATATTTTTAATATCTTATATTTTCATAATTGATAAAAAAAAGTTAAATTTAACAACCGATCAAACTAGTATGATGATCAATTTCAAATTAAACAAGTGAATTGAGGTTGTATTATTTAGACATAATAATAAAAGAAATATAAAAAATTAAAATTATGAATTGAAATTTAATCTTAACATATCAATCTTATATAAAATATTTACCCACGTATCAAAATACTAATTTTAAATAAAATTATGCAAAATTCATAAAAAAAATTTAAGTCAATTTTTTAATGTAAAATTCGTTAAAAAACATAAATATACTAAATATTTACTAACATTTTAATGTAATAATAAAATTAATTTTGTATTCTCATAATAAAAAAGTTTAAATATACTTTTTATTTTTAATAAATGAACAAAAATTTGTGTTAATCTCAATTTTTTTTAAAAAAAATTTGATCCTTAAGAATTTTTTATCTGCAAATTTATTTAAACGATGATTATTTGAAAAGTGATTTAAATAGTAGTGAAATAAAATTTTATGAAGAACAAAAGATTAAAAATAGTAATTATTAAAATAAAAATTTATCCGTTTATTAAAACTCAAAACATAATTAAGATTTGATAATTTGATAATATGATAATTTCAAAGTAATTTGATTTGATATGGTGAAGATGGGGCCCACATGCAGTAAGACTAAGACCCAGTAGCACCGTAGAAGATCCGCACCGACCCAACTGTGTCTTCCCGACCTCCTTTGTTTTCGACAAACCCTCCCTTCCACTCGACTCTCTCCCCATTCATTACAATATATCTCTCTTTTCTCTCTTCACTTACAAACCCTAAACCAACTCTCTGCCAATTCATTTGCAAACACCTTTTTCAATTTCCATCACACGCCAACCATGGGTTACGAAGACGATCCGTGCGTTTCTTTTCCCCTTTCTCTGCGATTTATTTCGCGTTAGGGTTTTTCTTTCTTCGATTCACTCCCTTTTCTGTTTCAGGTATCGCGACGAGGACGGAGAGCCCTTGATGGACTACGACGACGTTCAATCCGACCCCGAGCCCTCTCCTGAGCCACGCCACCAGCTCGACGATTTCGAGGAGGACGTTGACGAGTGGCGCGGACGAGATAGGTCGCAGACGCCGGTGTTTGACAACGATCAGGGGCGGTTGAAGCCGCGGAAGAGGCTGATCAAGAAGAGCGACGCCGGCAAGCAGGCGGTGGCGCCGGAGCTCGAGGATGAGGATGAGGAGGGGTATGTTCCGGCGAGAATGGAGGATAGGGACGGGAGGAAGAGGAAGAAGGGGAAGGAGGGTGGCAGTGGCAAGAAGGAGAAGAGGATGAAGGGAGAGAAGAGGTTTGGAAGTGGTGGTGGAAAGGGTGCGTCCAAATTTGGGGGTTCCAAGAAAGGGTTTGGAGGGAAGGCGGGGAAGGATCATGATGGTGAAGTTAAGGAGATGTGGGATACAATTGCTGGAGGAGATTCTGAGGTATAATTGCCTTTTCGATTTTCCTTGATTGCAAAGTTGATCAAATTTTTTTAGTGAATTTCTTTTTGGATGCAATTTGATTACTTCTGAATGAAATTGATTTCGCAAAATTTATTTTGAACTGAACAATTTATTCTGTGTGACTTTAGCACTGAAATTCAATACATATTTTTTTTATCCAAAGCAAAGGCTTATTAATTAAATTCAAAATCAGGTTTGGACCCAGAATCAATTTTTTTTAACTGGCGATCAAATGTGTGAACATTTGCCTAAAATCAAGTTAGGATAGGATGACCGAGTGCGTGTTTGGAAAGTTGCTTTCTGGAAAGTGGGAAAGTCCGTTAGAAGTTCTTTAACTTAATTATTATTTTTCAAACACACCCTGAATGTGAAACCAAACAGTTTGAGTTAGAAGTTCCTTAACTTTACTATTATTTTTCCTTCCCCAAACTTTTTATTTGAGGGATTGGGGGGTAATAAATGTTGAATAAAGTTTGTATTTAGTGTTAGCTGCTACTTGAGCTACATTTTATCTTTCATTTATGATTTTATGTCAGAGGTATGTGGCTGTTGAGCTCACTCTTCTGATTTCTTATGTACTCTTGTTTTATCTCTATTAATACAATGTTTTGAGCTGAGTGTATGTTAATCACTCAAGCTTTTCCCTATATTCAAGTATGAGTGAACCTGTTTATATAGGGTTTATTTCTCCATTTTGTAACCTTTGATTAATTTTCCGTTTCCTGATTGTTCATAATTATAATAACTTTTTATTGATGTTTATTAAGTGCTTTTCTTTTTTATAATGATGAGTCTCTGGATTGCACTTTTGGTTGTTATTGGACCTAACAGTTACTTTTTCGTTTCCATTAATAGGATGATCAAGAAGGTGTCAGGAATTTGGATGACGACAACTTTATAGATGACACTGGAGTGGAACCTGCTTATTATGGTAGTGATGAACCACGTTCTCCTGGTGATGCTCCCCAGGTTGGTGATTTATTACCTTTTAAAGTTTCTATTAAATTATCCTCTACTCAGATTCACCGTGTTTAACAACTTTGTGATTCAGAGGTTTTGTAACCAGTATAATTTTAGTAAACTAGAAATATGTAGTGATTGTTCTTTGAGGCATTCTGCCTTGTTATCCCCTTAGTTAGAGACAATTTTATCGTAGAAACTAATCATAGGATTCATTGCTCTATTTACTGAAAGCTTATTCAATGCATATTTGTCTGTTACATGGATTTCCTAGGCAGAGGAAGGTGAAGAGGATGAAGAAATCAAGGATCTTTTCAAGATAGGTAAGAAAAAGAAGAAAAATGAGAGGAGTCCTGCTGAAATAGCTTTATTAGTCGAGAATGTCATGGCTGAGCTTGAGGTTACTGCTGAGGAGGATGCCGAACTTAATAGACAGGGAAAGCCTGCTATTAATAAACTCAAGAAGTTGCCTCTTCTTACAGAAGTCCTCTCAAAGTATGTGGATAATTTTCTTCTATGTTAAGTGTGCAGACTGGTGATTCCTTAATTTTTATGTTTCTTTTTCCTTATTTTAATTTCATAAACTATTTTGCAGGAAACAGCTTCAACTGGAATTTTTAGATCATGGAGTCCTAACTTTATTGAAGAATTGGCTTGAGCCTCTTCCTGATGGAAGCTTGCCAAATATAAATATACGCACAGAAATTTTGAAGATTTTGAATGATGTAATGAGTTAGAACAACCAAACATTTTTGGTGTAATTTATTTTACGAAGATTATTTAGAACCTCATTAATTTTTCTCGGTATGCAGTTTCCTATAGACCTAGAGCAGTATGATAGAAGAGAACAGCTGAAGAAGAGTGGTCTTGGAAAGGTTGGTTTTCCATTTATCATGTAAATATACATAGCCCCTCACCCTAATCACACTGAAAGTGGTGTCTATATGTAGCTCATTATTTAAACTGATATCTTGAACCATTTTTATTGTCGTGACAGGTAATTATGTTTTTATCAAAGTCCGATGAAGAAATCAGTGTGAATAGGAAACTAGCTAAGGAGCTGGTTGATAAGTGGGTAAGTTATGCAAGATTAAATTGTTGCTGAATCATACTGGTTTATTTTTGCCCAAAGCTGTTTCATTTAACTCAAATCATGTAGTGTTTTAAATGCCTGAGAAAAAAAGACAAACTAGTGCTGTTTTTTCTGTTGTGTTTTACTGTTACCAAAAATGACCCATTCTTGATGACATTATTTTATGTGCTTTATCCTATCTCACTAGTTAGATTATTTTTATCTAGTAGTTTTATTCATTACAACAAATTTTATGTTTATGTCAGCTTTGCCTTGTAATTGCAGAGCCGACCTATATTTAATAAGAGTACTCGGTTTGAAGACATGAGAAATATTGAGGATGATAGGGTTCCTTTTAGGAGGCCATCAATTAAAAAGTACTCTTCTACCTCTGCCTTCCATTGCTTGGAATCTGTGTATTATAATTACTTTTTTTAACTTTTTAAGTTTATATAATGATTTTACTGTACAGGCCAACAAATAAAGCTGCAGGAATGGAATCCAGAGATAGTGATCTTGATTTGGAACTTTCACAGTAAGGCCCTGCCTTGGATGGCATTTATGAATTTCTTGTGAACACTGTTAGTAAAGTAATCACTAAAATGTTTTTAATGTTAACTGTTAAATTTTTTGACTGTAATGCAGGCCTAGGGCTGGGCAGTCATCTTCCAGGCAGCATGCATCAAGGCCAGAAGCAACACCTTTGGATTTTGTCATCCGTCCCCAATCTAAAATTGATCCAGAAGAAATTAGAGCACGAGCAAAACAAGCTGCCCAAGATCAGCAGCGAATGAAGGTTGGTGTTTTATTTTCTAAGCACGTTTATGTAATTTTAATTCTGTTTTGTGGGCTCTTTAAGCACAGGATATTATGCAAATGACTTTCAATTGAATGATCGTTTTGAGCTTTATCTTTGCTCTGCCTTCACATGCTTCTGACCAACAAGATGGATCCCTCTTGTTTTTCCTTTGTATGGGACAATGTCAGTGGTGAAGTTTCTAGCATATGCGAAAGAGTAATGTGGCTTCTTAGTGCAAATAAATGCATGTAAATAAAACACCAGAATTATATAGTCATTTCATATCAAATTTAGATAAATTTGCAATCTCTTCATTCTTTTGCTGTCTTTCTCAAATTCATAGTTAGTATAGAGAGAGACCTATAAGTATGACATTAATATACAGGGTTAAATTTAGGAATGTTGCTGTGGTGACTTGCAATTCTTTAACTGTCAAGAGTTTGGTGCACACACCAAATGTGTACTCAGAAGTAATAAATATTTAAATAAGAGTAATAATAGAGTTGGTTAAGTGGAGTTGTGGATACTAATTTAATTATATATAATGGGATAATGGGATAATGGTGAACTGATTCGAAATTATAAAGTGGAGTTGTGGATACTAATTTAATTATATACTCTGGAAACTTGTATTAATTTATCTAGAGAATCTTTCCTATTTAAATAACTTTGTAAGTCATGCCCACCTTGTTATCTTTGTTAGTGGAGATGTGCACCACTTTGACCAGTGTGAACTGTTCTGCAGATGAATAAGAAATTACAGCAATTGAGGGCACCAAAAAAGAGGCAGCTTCAGGCTACAAAATTGAGTGTGGAAGGTCGTGGTATGATCAAATATTTGTAGATGTTACCTAGTTGATACCGGATGGATGTGTTTGCTCTGCTGCATGCTTTTGATATAACGTGCTACTTTAATGTGGATTCTAAAAGGTGGATCCAGTGAGCGCTGCGTGGTTGGCCTATTCGATCAGTGGTCTAAATTGAAATTTGTTAGGGAGGGATGTCATGATAATCCCTACTCTGCATTTGTGTATTCATGATGAAATGCAGCAGAAAATCCAAAATACATAGAACGGTTATGCATTCATATATTATTTCGAATTCCGTTGAATAATCAAGCTCCAGTTTGTCGTCAAGTTAATGAAAATGTGGATGTGCCTTTATATATTATTTCGTGGTTGGCCTACATTCAAAATTAGGCAAACGGGTAAATTTTATTTAAAAATATGAAATTGGTTTGAACAATAATAAAATAAAAACTATATACTAGAATGGGTACTTACGAGCAGTTCTTGTGAAATTGGGTTGTTATTTTAAATAATGCCACAGCTGTCATAAAGTAGTTGGGTGTTGGAATATTAGTTTTGGAAGGCACATCTAACTGAAGGAGGTGCTACACCATTTGGCACATTCACCTTGCGTGATGATGCAGTTCTTGCAGTATGCTTGATGGGACATGTTTCTGTTCTACTAGAAAGCCTTACAAATTTGAACACAGCTTGAACAAATATGGCACAAACAAAAAAAAACAAACGCTTGATGGGACATGTTTCTGTTCTACTAGAAAGCCTTACAAATTTGAACACAGCTTGAACAAATATGGCACAAACAAATAAACCAAACGCAGCTTGGAGTTTTGCACTAGATGGCTCAGCTATGGGAAATGGAAATAGATTCTCCTTACATACTAGTTTTTTTTTTTTTTTTTTTTTTTTTTTTTTTTTTTGTGAAAAACAGAGTGATTGAGTCCTATGTTGAAATTCTTACAGGGGACGGATCTTAAGATTTTTTTATGCATAATAGCAAGATTGAAATTATGCGACTCGAAAGAGTGCGTCAAGATTTGTTTACAAAGATGTGGAAGACATTATGGAAAAAAATGGAATTGGAGATACCAACCAAAATGGGGCTACCCACCAACGGAAAGAAAATTGATGGCAACCAAATTGGTGCCAGCCATTTGCCAACAGCGGAAAATATTATTGTTATTAATATTATTAAAATATTATATTTATTGCTATTATCATGAAAAAAATTCTTTTGTTTTAAAATTATAATTAATTTAATATTTTAATTTTATTTCAAAACTATAATTGTTTTATAGAGTTAAGATTACATTCATGATTTTTTAAAATATATTCTTATTTATGTTAAAACATAAATAATGAGAATATTAATGATTAAAAACACTTTTTCTTGAAAACCCGAATCAATTGTTGCAATTAGTACTCAACATTTAGGTCATAACGATAAATATTAGACAATTCTTTTGGAGCATAATTAACCAGAGAACTCATCTAGTTGGTGAATAATTTTAACTTTGCAAAATCATTTATAAGCAAGTTAGTTTTGTGAGAACGTAAGTGAACTTACAATGTAAGGTTTTTCCGCTGCTTTTGAATATACTTTCCATTATGACAAAGTACTCAATATGAATAACACAACCCTCATATAATAACTTAATGCTATTAAGTGAGTCTGATTCAATAGTCAATATACAGAATCCTTGCTGATATATTATTGTCAATTCTTGAAGAATAGCCAACAATTCAACTTTATCAACATGACAAAAGGAGATTGTATGAGAGAAACAAAGTAGGAACCTACCTTTGTGGTCCCGCATTACACCTCCAATAGAATTCGTCCTGTGGATTCTATTGACAGTTGCATCATAGTTGATGTTGACTGTGCCTAGGTTGGGACCCTCCAAACTTGGTAGTTGAAATCAACATACTGCATGCCATTATCTTTCAGAATTGCACACAAGTGGTGAATATTCTTAAGCTTTTTTATGAATGCCTGGAACAAATGAACCACTTGGTCCTATTTCCAACTACCTTAAAAACATACTCATTCTTCCATTAGTACACTTGTTCTAGGACAATATCAAATATTTGGATACATCTCTAGTCATCCTTTAAGTTTGATAAAAGCCACAAGGTAAAGTTCTACTACAAGAAAAAAATTTGGGGTGTCTGTTGATCCAATTTTCCTTCAGACTTTGACAGTGTGGACATAATCTTATAGGGCATGCAACATGAGTTCCCTCTGTTGGGCACAAAGCGAATAGTTAGAATTATTTGTCATATGCCTCTTGTACCTCAGTTCATTCGTAGGTAGGACAGTGTAGGCTAACTTCCAAAGGAGTGTACGAATACGTTCCAAACCTTCCCACTTTCACAACACCTAAAAGATGGGCCTATGCTAGGTGCTATTGTGTGGTAGGAAACTTTCGTAGGTCGATTTAGTGGAGAATATGTTATTTGGTTTCCTTGCCCAACATGGAGCGTCATTATCTCAATCACATTAAGGGGGGTTCAATAGTGCAAATATAATTCATAACAACCCTTGACAAAAGGTCGACTAATTTTTAGACCTCAAAGAACCATCTAGAGCCACAAAGAAAGACACTTTATTAATAGAAAACATATTAAGATTTTCAATACACTAATTTTTAGTCCAAAAATCAACTTCTTTGTCATTCCCAATTTGTCAGCTGATATTCTGAGTAACATTACTCTAGGATTCGGTAATGTCACGCCAGAAATTTGTACCTTTGTAGATTGAGTTGATATAGAGTCTAGCAGTCCCCCTACACTTGTACTTGAAATGAATAACTTGGACCTACATATCAAATGACCTAGTGAGCAACCTTTACCTTGCTTTTCTAGTCTTCCTAAGGCCAAAACCTCTTGCCTCTTTAGGTTTGCAGAGAGTATCCATCCCAACCAATGAATCTTTTTCGCAGAGTCAAAATCACCTCATACGAAGTCCCTGCATTTTTTATCAATCATATTGCAAATAGAAATAGATAGAAAATTATTTTGCATCACATACATAGGCAAAGCTTGCACAAAAACTGCATTTGTCAAGGTTAGATTTCCTACAAATGAAATGTATCCCTCTTCTAGTTACTTAATTACTACTAGATTTATCAATGAGAAACTGAAAAAAAATTTTGGACACACAATCGTGGTGTATTGGGATACCAAGGTATTTGCCCAGATCACAAGTTTGCTGGAAATCCAAAGCGAGTGATATTTGTTACTGATGTTGCCTATGGATATTTGTAGAGAAGAAAACCCACATTTTATCTTGGTTGACTTTATGGCCTGAACTATTGTAGAAGAGCTATAAGATTTTATTTATAACATCTACTTGTTCCAAGGAAACCTCTACAATAGGAGGAGATCGTTAGAAAAAGCTAGGTATGCTAATTTAGGCTCGCCTCTAGAAAGATGGATAGACTTCCATAGTTGATTATTAACAGCTATCTAAATCATATGGAATAAACATTCAAGGAAAAGGACAAAAAGATAAGGAGAGATAAGATCCCCCTGGCGAACCCCTTTTGATGGTAGGAAAGGTTTTAGAGCCTCGTCATTCCACATCATGCGTAATGTTAGAGAGGAAACATAGTGCCACACCAAATTGGTGAAACAATCAGGAAAACAATATCATTTAATGTGTATGTCTTTAATAAAATTTCAATTTAGCCTATCATAAGTCTCTTCCAAATTAATTTTAATGACCATCCATCCCCTATTGCCTTTCTTATACTTTATGGAATGCATGCCATTTTGGACAACGATAACATTATTGTGGCTGTTTCGTTGAGGAATGAAGCTAGTCGGACATGGACTAACAAGTTTTTTCATAATAGTCTCCAACCTCATGACAATGATTTTGGTGATTATCTTACGTTACAAAGACTAATCGACTTAAAGTGTTTCATAGAACTAATTGCCTCAACCTTGAGAATGAAGATGATAAGAGTAGAGTTGAGCATAACTATTTTCTATGGGTCGTCAAAAGCTTCTTTAATCATTTAGGAGAAAGACTCTCCCACGATGTATTAATTACTTTTGTAAAAAATCAGCTTGCATTAGAACTATTTTTAATTATTCTTGTGTTATTATAGAACTACTTTTAGTTTTTTCTCCCACTAAAAACATTTCTAAAAGCACAAGAATAATTAAATAAGAATGTTTTAGTTTATTAATATATTGATTAATATTTCTACATTAATTTTAAATTCCTATAATTTTTAAAACCGATGGGTATCAAAGGAATTTAAGACTAAATTATTAAAATTGTGTGACTACAACATATGACTACAACATATATGTTACTATTTTTAATTTTTTTTCTTGTTAAGAATGTTTAAAAATTAAATTATTAAAATTGTGTTACTATTTTATTGGATTTCGAAAAAGATCTAAGTAGTTGTTTCCAGAAGAAAATTGGAGATTACAATTAAACTTGTGCCACAAAAGAAAGAAGGGAAAACGGCGACACCCAAAAGATTTAACAAAAATAAAAAATAAAAAACGGAGTGACTGAAGACCTCCTCCCCTTCCCGCCTATCCTCCCGCAAGAGAGGACTCTTTCTAGCTTTAAAGAACCTCTTTTTTAGCAGTCTCGCCCACAAGATAGTGGAAGATTGACCGTCTCTTCTTCTAAGCTTCTTTCTATTTGTTCTCGTCGTAACAAAAGAATTAGATGAGAAGAGGTCTTCTGTTTCAAATCTTTCCTTCCATAATTTAAGAAATATTAATGTTTTTTTTTTATTTTTAATCAATTAAATTACAAATTTTACTTTTATTTATTATTTTATAAATTAAAATAAATTTTATTTATTTATATTCTTAACGATTCCATAAATTTCTAAGTGGATAACAATGGCATTATTACTTTCGAAATTCACCACGTTGCTTTCCCTTGCTCCACATATACTAGTCTTTCATTTCATCATCCAAATGAATACATACCATTAGTTAAAGAGAATAAAAGAGAGAGAAGAAACAAAGATATGTTAGGATAACAATATTTTATGTTCAGATACTACGTGGAACGTGCATTATAGATGAATGGCAAGCCGTGGAATAGTTCTGGAAGCACTAACGAGAGACAATTACGACAATTGGAGTGCTCTTGCGAAGGACTATCTGATAGGTCAAGGTCTTAATTTGGGACGTTGTTGGCCATATGGTGCATCTAAGACTTTGAAGAGGGAAACTGCCAAGGCTTTGCATGCATATCATTCAGCTAGCATATGGATCATAGATTCTTCCTCAGATTTGACTCGTCCAAACGGCCAAAGAAGCTTGGAACACATTTAGCACGTAACACTCTTCAAACGATCCAGTTGACTAAGGTACAAGGGTCTCATTGAATGAACTTTTCTGTAAGTTCTTCTAAAATTAAAAGCTATATATATTTTTTTTGAAGAGCAAAATAAAGTATATTACATATATAAACTTGATGAAACAAAAAGTTTCAATTGTTACATCAAACAATAATTATACCTACGATTCAAGTGATGGAAGTATAAAGTAGGTTTGAATTATACTGTACTAGATACAAATTATAGTATGTCAAATATCAATATTGAATTGATTAAAATGAGAATGAATGTGTACCTGAATTGACATTCATGTCTATGAGCACCATTGAAGAGAACTCTAGGAGGTTCTTCTGGCTACCTTCTGAAGGGTTATTGTAGAGAATAATTCTGATGTGTAAATTTGCTTAATGGGATGACAAATTTATAACACCCCAGGGTAGTCAGAGATCTCTCTTAATTGTGCTTTTTAATCTGATTGACCTAACTCATCACAGAGTCAATCTCACTGTAATCCCAGTTCAAATAACCATATTGATAAGATAAGATATTGTCGGTTAAAGATAAATAACCACATTGATATAATAATCATATCTTATATTGTCGGTTAATGATAATAGATATTGAGTGATACTAATCCACAATTAATTTCAACATTCTCCCACTTGGATAGTGTCAATCAATAATCAACATACAAATCATTAAGCTAAAACAACAATTGCCGATATATCATATATTAATTAACGATATGAAAAATTTGAGCAACAAAATAAATATTCGATAGGGACATTTATCATTTGCATTTAGCTAGTATTTTTCATAAAATGTATGGCATAATGCAGTCCCATAAATGACACTACAATGGTCCAAGCATAAATAAAATGCTAATAAGAAACATGAACAAAATGACGTCAACTAGAGCATGTATCTTAAAGAAAGTAGAGAATCAGACTCCTACTAACTTAATACATCAAAAGCCTTGACTAAACCCATGTGAGTTACATGAATAAGAAAAATTCCAACAGTTAAGGCCTTAGTCAGTGGATCTGCTAACATCTCCTCAGAATCAATGTTTTCAATCCGAGTGTGAAAACTTTGAATTTGCTCTCTAACAAATTGATACTTGATATCAAAATGCTTTGAACGAGTAGAGCTTTTGTTGTTTCGAGAGAAACTCACAGCAGCAGTATTGTCACAGTAAATCACAAGTGGCCTGGAAATGCTTTCAACTATGTGAAAATCAGATATCAATTTCTTAACCCACATGGCTTGTCGAGTGGCCTCAAAACAAGCAACATACTCTGCTTCCATGGTAGAGGTAGCTGTAAGAGACTGTTTAACACTCTTCCAAGAGATAGCTCCTCCTGCCATCATAAAAATAAAGCCAGAAGTAGATCTACGATCATCAGGGCAACATGCAAAATCAGAATCAGAATAGCCAGTGACTTGAAGTTGATCAGACTTCATAAAAGTCAACATATGATCCTTGGTTCCCTGTAAATATCGCATGACCCTTTTAACGGCTTTCCAATGACCCAAACCTGGGTCGCTCAAGTATCTGCCTAAGGCATTGACAATGAAAGCAATATCAGGATGAGTACAGCCTTGAGCATACATCAGACTGCCAACAGCGGAAGCGTATGGAATTTTCTTCATAGCATTCACTTCTTCATCATTATGAGGACATTGTTTGTTAGATAATTTGTCACCACGTTACACAGGTGCAGCACATGGGGAGCAAGCATTCATGTTGAGCTTCTTGAGAATCTTCTCGATATATCCCTTTGAGACAATCCAACTATGCCACGTGACCTATCACGAAGAATTTGGATCCCCAGGACAACAGAAGCTTCACCAAGGTCTTTCATATAAAAATTCCTGCACAACATTGATTTTGTCTCAACCAATAGGTTCATACAACTACTAGCAAGAAGAATGTCATCGACATATAATACGAGAATGATGAAATTACTCCCACTAGTCTTCAAGTAAATGCATTGGTCTGCAACATTTTCCTTGAAATTGTAAGTAGTGACAACCTGGTCGAATTTTAAATACCATTGCCTAGATGCTTGTTTCAGTCCATAAATGGACCTTTTAAGTTTACACACCAAATGCTCAATTGAACATTAACATTAACATTAACATATTGAGAGAGGGAGAGACCGAATGATACCTGAGCAATTGTGTGGCGGCAGTCGAGTCATCCGTCGGCAGCCGAGTCGCCCGCCGGGGCCAGCGGCCCTGCTGGTGGTCCCGGCCCTGCCATATCGCACCTTCCTCACGCCATGATCTGAACCTGAGAACGGCGGAGATCACTTTGACCGCCCAGATCGCGGCAGAGATCGCTTTGGGATGCCGGAGACGGTTTTGATGTTCTATAGGCTTGTACCTATGTATGCTTCATATCTAAGGAGACAGGAGCCTATCTCTCGTGGATGAACTATGACCGTATGATCAGAGCAAAAATGCCAAATATTTTTAAAATTATTAAATAAATAATTTTTTTTTGAAATTTCATAATTTTGAAATTTATTTAATTTTTGAGACGTAATTTTGAATTATTTTGGCATATTACTCTCAAATTTTGAATATTGAATTATCACTTACAATATGATTTTTTTATTAATTTGCATTGTGATGACCTGCCTATCGTGGGCATGATGATGTGAATTTTGTTTGTCATATTTTAATATGATTTAATTTATATGAAATAAGCATGATTTATGCTATTAATTTACATAATTGTAATTTCACCTACCGTGGATGCATTTGTGTAAATTTATGAAATAAATATTGATTCATTATATTAGTGATAATTATACCCTATCGGTGTGTTATTATTAGTATAATTTGTTGTTGTACAATGCATTTCTCTTGACTTATGTTAATTTTTTTTTTTGGTACCCTATCGGTGCTAGGATTTATTAATTTAAGTTATAATGTATTGTAATTTGCTTAGGGATTTATTTTAAGCTGAACTTTTAAATCACTTTTTTCCTTTATTATGATGTTCAGTTTTCTTCCCTAATTCTGTCCAAACTCTAAATGGAACAAATTATGAGGACTGGAAAGAAACGTTAGATCTCTACCTGACCATTAGCAATCTGGACTTAGCATTGAGGACGACGAGGCCTGCGCCTCTTACAGATGAGTCTTCTGAAGCTCAACGAATTTCTCATGAGAAATGGGAACACTCTAACAGAGTGTGCCTGAAAGTGATTAAATTCACCATGGAGAAATCTATCAGACAGAGCATTCCAGATCTTGATGATGCCAGTGCTTTTCTGAAAGCAATTGGTGAAAAATTTATAACTTTTGATAAGGCACAAAAAAGTCAATACCTTACCTTATTTGAAAAGACCAAATATGATGGTGTCAGCGGTGTACGTGAACACATTATGAACTTAGTGCATTTCTATAATAAGTTGAAGTCTCTCAAGGTTGAGGTTGGTGAAGACACTTTAATTTATCGCATCTTGGAATCTTTGCCTTCTCAGTTTGACATCATGAAGACTTCATATAACATTCAAAAGCATGACTATGGAGTGGATGAATTGATTGCAATAATCACCCAAGAGGAGGAGTCAATGAAGAAAAATAAGACTAATAGCATTCAATTTGTTGCTTCTAATTCAGGTACTAAAGGTGCTAACAGATATAAAGGAAAGAAGAAAAAGGGTACAGAGAAAGCAGAACAACATTTAGAACCCAAGAAGAAATTCTTTAAAGGTTCTTGCAAGTATTGTAAGAAACGTGATCACAAGGTGGAAGATTGCTTTATTCTGAAAAAGAAAGAGGAGAAGCGAGGTAATCTGCTAGCATTAACTTGCTTTGAATCTAATGTGGTTGATGTTCCTCCAAATTCCTGGTGGTTAGACTCAGGGGCTACTATTCATGTTGTGAATTCTTTACAGGGGTTCACAAGCCTGAGGAAATCAAGTGATGTTGAGACGAAAATTGTTATGGAGATGGAGCTGGAGTACCCGTTGCTGACATTGGAGTCATCTCTTTATGTTTATCCTCTGGACACACTTTATTATTGCAAGATGCTGTTTATGTCCCTTCCATGAGAAGGAATTTGATATCTATTTCTGTTTTAGACAAATATGGATACAACTTTTATTTTGGTGATGGTAAATTGGTGATTTATTATAATTCAACTGTCGTTGGTTTAGGAGTTTTGTATGACAGACTTTACATGTTAAACGTAACTGATATGTCAGTTAACTCCATTCTTGGGAGTAAACGTAACAAGATTGATGAATCTTCCTCTATGCTATGGCATAGACGTTTGGGGCATATTTCTAGGCCTCGAATTGAAAGACTCATAAAAGAAGGTATTCTGCATGATCTTGACTTCTCAGATTTTGACACTTGTGTTGATTGCATCAAGGGAAAGTTCACTGCCAAAACCAGGAATAAAAGTTCAAACAGATATGACGATGTGCTACAATTAATTCACACTGACATATGTGGACCTATTACTCCTACTGCTATGGGTGGATATAGGTATTTTATTACCTTCATAGATGACTTCTCCAGACATGGATGGATATATCTTCTTCAGGATAAAGAAAGCTCTTGAAGCCTTCAAAACCTTTAAAGCCTTTATTGAGTTAAAAACAGAAAAGAAAATTAAGTGTGTAAGGTCTGATAGAGGAGGAGAATATTATGGTCGTTATGACGAGATAGGAAGAAATCTAGGACCATTTGCTCGATTCCTTGATGAATACGAAATTGAAGCTCAATACACCATGCCTGAAACTCCTGAACAAAATGGCATTGCTAAGAGACGAAATCGAACACTCATGGACATAGTGAGATGTATGTTATGACATTCATCTCTGCCAGAATTTCTTTGGGGAGATGCCTTACGAACTGCTATGTACATTCTTAATCAGGAAGCTCTTTCTAGTTCTTATGCTTCTGATTGGCTAAAAGCTATGCATGATGAATTGTCTTCCATGTCTTATAATAATGTTTGGGATCTTGTGGACTTACCAGCAGGTTGTAAGCCTGTTGGATCTAAATGGGTCTTTAAGACAAAACGTACTCCAGATGGAAAGGTTGATAGGTATAAGGCTAGATTAGTGGCTAAAGGTTATAGTCAACGGAAAGGCGTTGACTATAAAGAAACTTTTTCACCAATTTCAACGAAGGACGCACTCCGAGTTGTCATGGCTTTAGTTGCTCATTTTGACCTAGAGCTACACCAGATGGATGTAAAGACAACTTTTCTGAATGGAGATCTTGCTGAAGATGTCTACATGGTTCAGCCTGATGGTTTTGTTGAGGCAGGCAATGAGCATTTGGTGTGTAAACTTAAAGGGTCCATTTATGGACTGAAACAAGCATCTAGGCATTTTCGCTCTGATACCAATTGATGGAAGTATAAAGTAGGTTTGAATTATACTGTACTAGACACAAATTATAGTATGCCAAATATGAATATTGAATTGATTAAAATGAGAATGAATGTGTACCTGAATTGACATTCATGTCCATGAGCACTATTGAAGAGAACTCTAGGAGGTTCTTCTGGCTACCTTCTGAGGGGTTATTGTAGAGAATAATTCTGATGTGTAAATTTGCTTAATGGGATGACAAATTTATAACCCCCCAGGGTAGTCAGGGACCTCTCTTAATTGGGCTTTTTAATCTGATAGACCTAACCCATCACAGAGTCAATCTCACTGTAATCCCAGTTCAAATAACCACATTGATAAGATAAGATATTGTCGGTTAAAGATAAATAACCACATTGATATAATAATCATATCTTATATTGTTGGTTAATGATAATAGATATTGAGTGATACTAATCCACAATTAATTTCAACATCAAGCTCCTCTCAACAAGTAGAATCTATTAGATACTCTTATTTCATATTTAACATACACAACCTAAGGTTTACATACCTGTCGGATATGACACAACCCCTATTAAATCCAAAAGAGTATCCTAACCATTTCCACGTAATCACCTTAATCATCATCTTAATACCCACAGAATCCACCGCTACTCTATAAAAAACTATAGAGTTTCTGGAAATCCAGATACTCCAGCAACAACAAGCCATAACACATACCTACATTTCTTCTTCCGCTTACCTGCCATCCATTCGCTGGAGGAAAGAAAAAGCTGGATCAAATCCCCCGATAGTGGCTCTTGTATTCCCAACCAGCTGATAACTTTATACCACACCCTTTGCACTTGTGGACACGTAAAAAATAGACGGTCTCTATTACAAAATACACAAATTGAATCAAGTGAAGAAATTTCCACTCCTCTCCTTAGCAGATTATCCATGGTGGGTAGTCTATCCAAGAGCAACCTCCAAGAAAAAGCTATCGCCTTAGATGGCAATTTGTCCTTCCACATTTTGTGCAACACTTGTGGATCAACTTCTATAATTCTTGGGATATTTAAATCTTCTCTCAGAGCCCTATATGCCTCAGACACTGAAAATCCCCTATCTATCCTTGGAATCTAGCCCCATGAATCTGAAACCTGCTCCTGCATCACCACATTCTGCAACAACACTTCCAAAGATTGTATCTGTTTCTCATACAAATAGCTCCCTCCCCCAAGTCTACTTCCACCCTGATGTTGCATCCCGTGGACACCATTTATCCTTAACCGTGATGAACTTATCTTTTGTTATTCCATACAGCCTAGGAAACATTGTCTTTATTGCCCCACCCCGTAACCAATTTTGTTCCCAAAACAACGTGTCACTTCCACTCCCTACTTTCTTCATCACACTACTTTCAAACCATCCTGGTATCGCTGCCTTTGGTCCATCAATAGTTCAGATGTCCCTCCACCACTGAGAGGTATTAGAAGTTGTTCTGGGTCTATTTGTGTATTTTTGAAAGTCACATACCTACTTTTCAGAATTGGCCCTCATATAGCATCATCCTCCGTTAGCATTTTCCACCGCCACTTTGCAAGCAAACTCAAATTGAATTTCCATAAACACTTTACGCCGAGACCACCCTCTTCCTTTGGTCTACACACCTTATCCCAACTCACCCACGCGATTTTAAATTCTTGATCTTTTCCCTCCATAGAAAGGAATGTTGCATTCCCGTGATTACCTTCAACACCTTGTTTGGCGCCTTATAAAATGAGAAGAAATACAGTGGGAGACTCGACAGAACTGAATTTACTAACACCAGCCTCCCTACAAAAGACATATTGGTTGCCTTCCATCCTGACAGTTTCTTTTCAAATTTTTTGATAATCGGTCTCCACACTTCTACCTCCCTTGGATTGACTCCCACCGGCACTCCCAAGAATCTAAAGGGCGGAGAGCCCACAGAGCAATTCAGGAGTCTATGGACATGTCTCCCGAATGAGTCATTCACGTTTAAACCATACATTTGACTCTTACTAAATTCACCTTCAATCCAAATGACATCTCAAAACCACGAATAATTACCTTCAAATACCATATTGTGTTCAAATCTGCTTCCCCCATCATGATCACATCATCTGCATATTGAAGGAATGAGACTTTTGCCTCGTCACCTACTTTGATTTCTTTATACACTCCTTTATCAATAGCCGATATGAATAGTCCAGAGAGAGCTTCTACAACCACCAAAAACTAAAAAGGAGGGAACGGATCTCCCTGCTTCAGTCCTCTACCTTGTTTGAATTATCCTGTCGGGCTCCCATTTACTAGAATAGACGTATGACTATTCGTGACTAAGCTTCTTATCCACATTCTCCATCTACTCCTAAACCCTATCTTGTCCAGCATGTAATCTAGAAACTTCCAATTGACTGAATCATAGGCCTTTTCAAAGTCCACCTTAAATAAGAAACAAGGTCTTTTTTTTCTTTTTCTCCTAATCGACAATTTCATTTGCCACCACTACTCCATCCAAAATCGATCTCCCTGGCAAAAAACCGTTCTGGCACTTGGTAATTAATCCCCCCCAGCACTCTTCTCAACCTCAGTGACAACACTTTTGACATAATGTTATGCACACTTGAGATTAAAGAGATAGGCCTATACTGTGCTAGCTTCGAAGGTCGTGTCACCTTTGGAATCAATGTAAGGAAAAAGGAAGTTACCCCTCTCGGTAAAGTACCTGATTCGTGAAATTCCTGCACTACTTTCACCACATCCTCACCAACAATCTCCCAACACTGTTTATAGAAATTCATTCCAAAATCGTTGGGTCCCGGACTTCTCCCACCTTTCACATGCCCAGACCGCCTCTTTTATCTCCTCTACTGAGAAAGACTCTTCCAAACTAAGACTCTGTTGTTCAGATAGTTGATTAAACTGTACCCCATCCATACTTGGTCGCTCAACCCTTTTTCCTGAAAAAAATTTGAGAAATGATTAAACATGTGACCTCTGATGTCTTGGACTTCTTCCAGCCAACGAACTTTCGATTCAATAGCCAAAATAGAATTTGTATAACATCTCGCCTTGAAACAATTGTGGAAATGCTTGGTATTATTATCTCTATTTAAAGCCCAATTTACCCTGGATTTCTGCAATAAAGAATGCTCTATCCTCCTTGCTCGCCCCCAATACTCTTACAAGATTTCATTCCTCAAAGTGGGTATTGAATGGACCCCTACAACCAACTGATGATCAACTATCTCCAGTTCCGTTACCTTTTCTTCCAGAAATTTCTCATGCTTCTTCCAAATATCCTCATTCCACCTTCTAATCCTCCCTTTTAATCCCTTTAATTTTCTGGCTAATTGATACATCTTTCACCCTGCATTGTGATAAGAATACCATAATTTTTTCACCATGTCCACAAAAGTTGGTTCCTGCAACCAGTGATAAAAAAACTTAAACGATTTTGCCCCCCAGCTTTTTCCTTTATCGTTTGTCAAAATCCAGCTATGATCTGAGAGCTCCTTGGTACCCACCTTCTGTGCAACAATACCTCATTCCTCCATTAATACTGGAGAAAGCATAAATCTATCTAACCTGCTAAATGTATCTCCGTCTAGTGCTATCCAAGTGACTCATCTCCCAATCACTGGTATGTCCAAAAGTCCCATCTGTTGAATAAAAAATTTGAAGTCTGACATTTTCGCTCTTGAGTGATAGTTTGATCTCCCTTTTACTTCGTGCCTATCCACCACCGCATTAAAATCGCCACCGGTTACCCAATTAACCTTTGGAAATCAATGCCTTGTCATCATGAGATCGACCCATAACTTTCTTTTGCCTTCCAGGGTGCATGGATCGTATACATTTACCACACAATTTACTTCGTTTGAATTCTTTCCTCTAAATCCCACTCCTAGAAAACCTTGCCCTTAAATTTTCCAAACTATCTCCAATAAGCCTTTCTTCCATATTGTTACACACCCTCCTCTAAGACGGTAGTACTTTCCACTCATACTCCATCGACCCCCAGACCTTTTTTATCTCCCATTCCTTCAATTGACTGCATTTAGTCTCCTGAAATAGACAGAGATCAATTTTGTTTTCATTCAGTGTCCTTCCAATTCTCCTTCGTTTTGTCCGATCCCTAAGCCCCCTCACATTCAATGAGAAAATCTTCATCTAACCATTTTGAGATGTCCTCATTTCCCTCCTTTCGTTCTCTAACTTATCTCTGACTTCCATGCCTTTTAGTTCTGCTAGATATACTTCGCTTGCTTGCGTACCGGAAATTCCTATTTCCCTCATAACCTTCCAAACTCGTATCCTGTAATTCTGCTTCCTTCCCCAATTTTTCTTTGACAACATCTTCATTTTGCCTTCTATTTGCCAATTCACTTCCATCCAGACACCTCCTTTCTGTTTCCAAATATTCACCCGTCTCCGTTGCCCATTGCCTCCCCCAGACACCTCCTTTCTCCCCACATCCACCCATTTCTTTTGATCATATGGCTGTGTTGAATTAGATTCCCTCCTACCATTTTCCGTTTGTGACCCTTTGATCACCTATTCCTCTTGGGCTTCCACACTTCCACTCGACATTCTAATAAATTGTTTGGCCCATTTACCACGTCAATATTGGCCCTTAAAATAGAATCCCGTGACTTCTCCAAAATTTCAATTCCTCCTGGGCCCAAACCAAAATTATTGTGCATGTATACTGGTGCTTTCAATCCGTGGTCCCCCTTTGATTTAAATTTGTTAGCATCCTTATTAATACCTTCACGTGAATATGGCATTTCAACTTCCTTATGAATATCGTGGTCATATGAATTTGACACTGACCTTCCCTCTTCCCAATACTTTTCAAATTCCAAACCTTTTACCTTTTTATTTGGAATCTGTGTTGCTTTGGAACTAGAATCCCGTGCTAGTCTTCCTTCTTGCATGTTGCTTTCACTCTGCCCCAAGTCCCGCACCCTTCTTGGTTCTTTCACAAACTAAAAAGATTTTCGTATTTTTTAAAAGATTGAGGAATTTTTACAAATTAATTTTTCCCATTATTGATAAAAACTTATAAAGATGCATGATTTGTTTATATGTGACGAAGAAAGAGTATTAGTGTAAACCTCAAGTTTGTGCTTCAATAGGGATGTAGAGAGTGGAGTGGATCGATCCAAAATCAATCTATATATATTTTCCAGCTTCCGGACGGGGAGGACCATTCTTCATGTTGCAGTAATTGGTGGCCACGAACACTGAACACATTATGAAGGGAGGGAAGGAGTTGCTATTGCTAACAATGAAGAGAGTAAAATCTCTATTCTTCTTTCTGCTGTTAAGGAACACAAACAAATGACTCCCTATCTTTATTCTTTCACTTAGATGCTTTCTTCCTCCAAGATTTTCACTGTTCGGTTAACTAAGAAACTCACAAAACAATTTAGAAAAGATCAGTGGCCACGAAGGTTCACCAAAATATTAGGAACCAAAATTAACTTTATGTTATTCGATATTTTTTTTTCTAATTT
Source organism: Psophocarpus tetragonolobus (assembly GCA_037954015.1). Taxonomy (NCBI): domain Eukaryota; kingdom Viridiplantae; phylum Streptophyta; class Magnoliopsida; order Fabales; family Fabaceae; genus Psophocarpus; species Psophocarpus tetragonolobus. The sequence continues at coordinate 76,657,103 of CM075689.1, forward strand.
ATAATTTTAATTTTTTATTTTTTAAAGATATATTTAGTTACTTACAATTTTAGTTTAATTTCTTAGTATAAAATAGAGATATTTAATCTTTCAATTACATAAAATCCACAATTTCAATCATTTGATCAAAATAATCATGGTAACAATGAGCGTTAGTTACTCATACAGTGTAGTAGTGACACATTGCAAATAGTCGGTGAGACTCGAAGTATATATAATAAGAGAAAAAAACTCATATATTAATATAGTAATTTTTTTTTACACAAATATTTAGTTACAACTTACATTTATATGGATTTTAAAGTATTGAAGAATAAATTTAAATTTAACAAACTTACACAGGATTGTGATCGAATATGTTAGTGTAAAATTGTTTTATTTTACACTAGTGATACATATATTAAACTTATATAATAATTATACAATTTTATTAATATTTTATAATATAAATATATATAGGTATATGAGGAGTTTAAAAATTTTTTGGAGGGGCCATGGCTACCCCCCACCACCAAAAAGCTCCGCCATTGGAAAAGATAAAAAAAACGCACACCAATAGAATGAAAGAGAAGACAAGTGTGAAAGCAAGAAAGTAAATATGATACTGATTACTAAACAAAATGCACATACACATCATCATAGTTACAATTGTCTCACAGAAGTATAAACAACCCATGTGGTGTAACTAAGACATGCGATCTATACAAAAGACAGATGGTATATGAACAGGATAGACACACTTCGACCTCAAGTAAATAGGATAGACACACTTTGGCAACTACTTACAGAGACTTCGGCCTCAACACTCGGTCTGGCCGAATACCGTGCTCGGCTAGGGACACTCAGCCTGCAGTGAATCAAGCTTAATTAACACAAATCTTAATTATTAGCCACAAACCCACGTTAAGGTCATATTACCTAAATTCAAACTGCTTAAGCAAGGCCCAATAGACAAAGGCCTAATCTATCCCTATAAATAGGTAATAGTACCAAAGGTAAGGTAGGACTGTAAAATATTCATTATCAGGCACTCTAAACCGAATACTACTCTAACTTGAGTGTCAGAATGTCTTTTGCAGGTAGCACCCCTGTCCAGCCTCCCACATGTAGGTATTCAAGTCTGAGAGGTAACAACGGAAGTACATACAAACCACGTTCCAGGAACATTTTGGCGCCCACCGTGGGGTCAAAGTAAAACATTAGACCCCACCAACAACTATTGATTGACCATGGCGAGAACTAGAAGCAACGGAGGAAGACCTAGGAACCAAACCAACGAGGGAGTAGCGACCAGAACCACAACGGGTAATCCCGAGGTGGTAAACGAGTCTAGTCTGGCAGAAGTCATCAATCTACTGAAGGAAAAAGTAGTAGAGCTGCGGTGAGAAACAACTGAGATCAGGAGGAGACATCAGACAAAAGATGACATTCAGACCACGCAAGAGATGAGTCACATGGGGGAGAATCGGCAACGCCCACGAGAAGCCGACACCCCTAGGGCTTATTAGCAACTCTCGTCGAATCCCAACCTCATTACGGTCGTAGACTAGTATATAGTCCCCTGCCGTGGTCTTCGAGCCATATACCCCGGCAGGCCTAGGTGGCAACTTCTTCGGTTAGACCTCACCACCCATTCACACCTGAAATAATGGAAACTCCATTGCCCGAAAGTTGGAAGCACGTTTCCCTTGAAAAATATGATGGGACCACAGACCCTGACAGTTACTTGGCAGCTTTCATGACCCAACTGGAATGTATACAAAAGATCAAACTACCCTATGTAAAATATTCCTGATGTCCCTCCAAGGACCAGCTTTGAATTGGTTTATTCAACTTCCCCCGAGCTCAGTCGATAGCTTTCAGACCTTGGTTGCCAAGTTTGGGAATCAATTCGCCACATCCCGGCCCCATTGATTCACCTTTCAAGCGTCGACAACCGTAAGGCAGGAGAAAGGGGAACCCCTCAGGTCGTTCATAGATTGCTTTGGAAAAGTCGTGTTAAGCATAAAAAACTTGCAACCAGAAGTCACCCTTCACACATTCCTAACCAACCTGCAGCTAGGAGGCTTCGCCAAGAGCATGATTCACGTTCCCCCGAGGAGTATGGAGGAAATGAGAAGCCGAGCTGTGTCCTTCATTAAAATTGAAGAATTGCAGACGTTTAAAAAAAGGGCACCATCCCCAATTCATGACCAAAGGAAGGGGAGAGAGGAGACAAAGGTAAGAGAAAGGAGCAATTCAATGATAGGCCACCCAGAGGTCTGAGGCACCCCCCTCAACACCTCACGATCGAAGGTACTAGAACAAGTGTTGTTGGTCGACCTTTTGGTTATGCTGAGAAGGGCTAACACCCCTCTAGGGGCAGATGCCTCTAAACATTGTCGATACCATCAGAACAAAGGGCACTCCACCGAAAAGTGTTCGACATTAAGAGATGAAATTAAGGACCTCATCCAGCAGAGCCATTTGAAAAACTATGTTTATCAGCCAAGTTATCGCTCTGATGTCCCCACCACTAGAACTTACCAGAGGAAACAAGACCAAGAGCGCCAAGAAGACCCACGTGAGTGTTATCATCATAGGAGGTATGAGAATAGGGGCAGAGACCGAAGCAGATCCTGGGAGAGAGGGACGGCTCACCAACCTGGTCCCCTAAAGAAGGTGATCAATACCATAGCATGAGGGTTTGCTGGCGGAGGAGCCACCTCATATTCATGAAAAAGGCATATGCGAACCTTGTGATCTGTAAACTTAGTGACTTCTCACCTCAAGCCCCGAATGCCATCAACGTCGAAATATCCAATTGTATTATCAAGAAGACCCTAATAGATCAACGGAGCTCAGCTGATGTCTTTTACTAGAAGACGTTCCAGGAACTCAGCATACCGCCTGAACAACTGATGCCTTATAACGAACCACTTATTGGTTTTGCTAGGGAAAGAGTGGCGACTAGAGGTTGTATTGACCTATATACCAGCTTCGGAATCGAGAACGGGCAGAACCGTACCATAAAAATTGGGTACATTGTGGTTCAAGCGAACACTTCTTACATTATACTGCTCGGGAGACCCTCCCTTAACAAATTGGGAGTCATGGTATCTACACCTTACCTAGCCATGAAATTCCCGTCCGAAGAAGCAAAGATCCTTACCGTTCACGCTGACCAAAAAGCTGCCTGAGAATGTTACTTGGCCAGTCTCAAGATTCGACCATGGGAGGAAAAATAAGTGATTCGTGCTGTCAACATGCTTATACACCGTAACCCTACGAGTTTGGACCTCGACCTTAGACCTAACGAGACAAAGAAGGCCGAACCCATAGGGGAGATTCAACCTATAAGAATTGGAAAAGCAATAACCTAGGTCACTTATCTCGACTACTCTCTTACCGAAAAGAACCAAAAGGAGATTATGATAGTGATACGAGAGAATGCCGACCTGTTTGCTTGGAGGCCTGCCGATATGCCCAAAATCGACCCCCACTTCTTATCCGATATATTAGCAGTATGTCCTCTAGCTAAACCAGTGGCCCAAAGGAGACGAAAGATGGGGGCCGAAAGGTCGAAAGCCGCCAAAGGAGAGGTCAACAAGCTCAGGCTAGCAGAATTCATAAGGGAAGTTAAGTACACCACATGGTTGGCAAATGTGGTCATGGTAGAGAAGCATAATGGAAAGTGGAGGATGTGTATTAAATACACAAATCTTAACAAAGCATGCCCCAAGGATGCATACCCTTTTCCCAACATTGACAAGTTGGTAGATGGGACTTCAGGGCACGCCACTCTTAGTTTTCTAGATGCTTTATCCAGATATAATCAAATTCGAATGCACCCCCTAGATGAGGAGAAGATGACGTTCATCACAGAAGAAGTCACGTACTATTATAGAGTCATGTCTTTCGGTCTAAAAAATGTTAGGACAACTTATCAGAGGCTCATGGATAAAGTCTTTCACCAGCAGATAAGGAGGAATATAGAAGTATACGTGGACGACATGGTAGCTAAGTTTGAAAAGATTACAGGGAATGTGCAAGACCTGGAAGAAGTCTTCTATACTCTGAGAAGGCATTCAATGAGATTGAACCAAGAAAAATGTGTTTTCGGGATGTATGGGGGTAAATTTCTGGGATTCATGATCACAAGAAGAGGGATAGAAGCCAACCTTAACAAATGCTCAACCATCCTCGAGATGAGAAGCCCAACTAACCAGAAAGAAGTGCAATGCCTGATGAGCAGATTGATGGCCTTATCTCAGTTCTTGCCTTGCATTGTTGAGAGAACCAAGCCCATCATAATGCTACTTCAGAAGGCACAACCATTCAAATGGACTAAAGAATGTGAGGAGGCATTTTCTACCCTTAAAAAGACCCTGGCCACCCCTTTAGTGTTGGTCAAGCCAACCTCGACAATGCTGATAATGTATCTCTCTGTCTCCCCTTTGACTATAAGTGTCGTCATAATCCAAGAAGTTGAGGGGAGTCAGTACCCCGTGTACTTCACCAGTCACATTCTACGGGACGCTGAAATCAGGTACCAAGCCGTAGAAAAAATGGCTTTGACTCTGGTAAGCACAAGTAGGTGTTTGAGACTGTATTTTCAAAGTCACCAATTTTTGTCCGGATAGACTGCCCCATAGCAAGGGTCTTAAGAAATCTAGAACTAGCGGGAAGGATGGTGACATGGTCCATAGAGCTCTCTGAATTCGATATCTAGTATGAACCTAGAGGCCTTATAAAATCCCAGTTCTTGGCCGATTTCTTGAACGAGCTCCATCCCCTGATTGAGGTAATGGGCAACCCACCTGCCTTATGGACCATCCATGTAAACAAATCGACAGGGAATAGTGGAAGCGAAGCGGGGGTAGTCATCAAGGGACTAAACGGGCTTACTGTTGAACAATCATTACGTTTTGGCTTCAGAGCCTCCAATAACCAAGCAGAATATGAAGCCTTGTTAGCTGACCTGAAGTTAGCCGAAGAGTTGGGAGCGAGAACAGTGAAGTGTTTGATAGATTCCAAGATAGTGGCCGAGTAGGTTAATGACACTTTCCAAGTCAATGAGCCCAGGCTACTACAATACTACCATGCCTACAAGGAAATGCTGCCCAAGTTTGATAGAGTAGAGGTAGCTCACATACCACAGGAACAAAATGAAAGGGTAGATCAGCTAGCTAGATTGGCCAGTACCAAGAAACCAAGACAGTTGAAAACAATAATCCAACAAGAGCTCACGTCACCAAGCATAGAAGTGTGTGTCGTCTTGGCCACTAATGACGGGCGATAGAAATCACAGATTACATAACACAAGGAAAGATGCCTGTAGACCCAACTGAAGCCAAGGCAATAAGAATGAAAGTACCAAATTTACCATGATCGCAAACGACTTATACAAGAGAGGATTCTCAACCCCCTTGCTAAAATGCATCGCCGCCGAAGAAGCTGATTACGTGCTCAGAGAGATACATCTCAGCATCTGTGGTATGCACACAGGGGGAAGAACTTTAGCCGCAAAAGTAATAAGGGCAGGATATTATTGGCCCACCCTCCAATAAGACTGTTCGGCTTTTGTCAAAAGATGTATACAATGCCGAAGGCATGACAACCTCATTCATCAACCAGTGGATGACCTCATACCAATAACCGCCCCGTGGCCGTTTTGTATATGATGCATGGAAATTCTTAGGCTTTTTCCCATGGCAAAAGGACAGGTAAAATTCTTACTCGTGGCCATCGACTACTTCACGAAGTGGATTGAGGCCGAACCTTTGGCCACCATCTTGGCACAAAACGTCTAGAAATTCCTGTGGAAAAATATAGTCACCAGATTCAGGATCCCCCATTCCATCGTCACAAACAACGGATTGTAGTTCATGGACAAAAAGTTGAACTCTTTTCTAGAGGGCATACATATTAAACATAGGGTAACCTCAGTAGAGCATCCACAGTCGAATGGGAAGACCAAGGCTGCTAACAAGGTGATCTTAGGAGAATTGAAGAAAAGGATAACAAGGCAAATATGGAGTGAGCTAAAATGATCCCCAAGATCCTCTAAGCGTACTGATGCACTCCTCGGTCCTCTATGAAAGAAACACCCTTTAGACTTGCGTATGGAACAGATGCCATAATTTTAGTTGAAATCGGAGAAAAATCATTTTGAAGAACCTACTTCAATGAGCAAGGTAACCAAGAAGCTATGTTAGCCATATTGGATTGTATAGACGAAGAGCGAGACAAGGCAACAATAGCTGTCGAAGCATGCAAACAAAGCATGACCAGAAGGTTCAGCAGTAGGGTAAGGGTACGAGAATTCTTACAAAGTGACTTAGTATGGAGAGCAACTGGGGATGCTAGGAAAGACAGGAGAGAAGGAAAGTTGGCTCCCAATTGGGATGGACCATTTCGGATCCGCGAAAGCCTCGGTGACGACACCTACAAGCTAGAAGAACTATCTGGAAAGCTCATCTTGAGGACGTGGAACTCCACTCCCCTAAAGAATTATTATAGCTAGTACAATGTAATACAAGCATTCTGTTCCTCACCTGGTTTTTTATCCCTAAGGAAGGTTTTGGCTAGGGAGGTTTTTAACGAGGCTTGAGTTCAATCGAATAACATGACCATTCATTCCTTCGCTTTCACTACTTTTCGTTCCAGGAAGAACCTTGCATAATTAAAGTTCCCTGCCAACTCAACACAAAGTTTGATCCAGGTAGCACTCACGATTAAAGTGCCCTACCAACTTGACACAGAGTTCGGTCCAGGAAGCATTCACGATTAAAGTGCCCTACTAACTTGACACAGAGTTTGCTCCAGGCAGCACTCACGATTAAAGTTCCTTACCAACTCGACACAGAGTTTGGTTCAGGCAACACTCATGATTAAAGTGTCCTACCAACTTGACACAGAGTTTGGTCTAGGAAACACTCATGACCAAAGTGCCTTGTTAACTCCTCACAAAGCTCGGTCCAAACAATGCTAAATAAGTCTACCGTCTCAAAGTGTGCGTGATTCAAATAAGACCTTTCCGACAAACAAATGGAACGTACGAAAATTTTGTCTAAGAAAATCTAAAGCTTTGATTAAGACATACAAGAGTATAAAACGAAAATAAAGGGAAGTTTCATTCATCATTGATCAAATACAAAATGTGCATGTAAATACAATGTCTGGCAGGCCTAGGTCACAAAAAGTTGAAAGACCCACACCTCGGCCTGTACAAAAATATATAAAAAAACCCCACACTTACACCCCCCAACCTATGCGCCTACATTCCCCCCATCCACTTCCTCGGCATCTTGCGCATCCTCATCCTCTATGTTGACACATTCAGTGCGAGAGGGAGCAGCCGTCATACATTGGGCATGGGCATTTGGGGAAAGATCATCTGGCACCTCATTAAAATGTTTGAACTCCCCGTCGAAAAGGTCCCAGTTGGAGTCAAACTTGAAGTCCTGAGGGAAGGAGCCGAACTAGTAGGCTTGGCGCACAGCATGACGAAACTCGGCTTTGTGCTTCGCGCATATGTCTTTCGTCGCATGTTTCTTGTATTTCAAGAAACCAGTTTTGGCCGCCTTGAGGTCACGGCTTAGCGACTCGCAAGTCTTCTCACTTTGTTCGCGGGCGATGTTAGCTTCCTTGTACATCTCCAGCGCCTCCCTAACCCTCATATCCTTTTCTTTAAGAGTCGCATCGTGCTCTTCGACCGAGACCATCGAGTTGTTCTTCTCTTTTAGCTCAGCAACCTCGACATTCAGGGAGTCCACAACCTTAGTAGCTGCTTCTAGCGATTCCTCTGAATGCTTCAGCTGTTGTCGCAATTTTCTGGTCTTGGTGGCGAACAAATGGCGACCCAAAGCTTGCATGCGGGTCGAAAACTCACAATAATGGACCCAGTGGAGGGTGGGATCAGTGTTGATCATATGGCTCTGGCCCGCCTTAAATAGATTTTCCCCAACTTGACACATGACGGCGAGGGGATCAAAATCTTCATTGAAAAAAGATGAAGTGACTACGGCGACGGGGACAACAAAACTGGGGGAGTGATCTTTGGTCCTGGGTTTCTTGGTCTTATTAGAGGAAGACTTCTTCTGATGTGATCTTTAATGATCACTTACCCAAAGGATCCTTTCTAAGGTCACTTGGAAGGGAAATGAATTTATAGAGAGGAAAGGAATGGGGTGAGGCACCACAAATACTAGGTTTGATAAGCCAAAAGGGAGAGGCCACAAGGGAGGGGTCCCTTGATAACTTTTAGAAGCTCTCACAAAGGAGAAGGGGGGCACACTCAAAGGTAAGAACCTCACAACCAATATGGTCTCTAGGATTAAATTCAAGTGTAAAAAATACAAGTGAGGGGAGGAGCTCCTATTTATAGAGGTAGCTAACCTTTTGAACAAGATAACCTAAAAAAGAAGGGCTAGGATTAAAAGGAGAGATCTAAGGGAGGAGGATTGAGAAACAATTCCCTCCTTAGATCATCAAAGTTGGTGCCCAAGTTTCTCAAACCAAGGGCCAAGATTCCTTCTTATTAGCTTAGGGGGTTTATGTAGGAAAAGAGGGGTGTAGATATCAAGGCTACCCCTTATTTCCTTCATAAAGGCCCAAAAAGCTAAATCCACCCTCTAAATTCCTAAGACACCTCCTAAAAATAAAAAATGAACTAAATACATGTCCCAAATTAAATTCTTAATGCTCCTAAAAATTAAAATAAAGGAAAATTATATTTTATTAACTAAAGTCCCTAGCCTAATATCTTCACTCTTTATAGGTGGTAAAGTGTTCCTTTGTCTACAAGGGCTAGGTCTTCTTCAATCCTTCTAGCCATGGCCCTAGTGATAGGTCCTTGGCTAGACATGGTCACATCATCTCCTCCCCCTTGGAGAGGATTTGACCTCAAATCCATGGGGTCTTCGTCATTTTCAGCACCTATAGATGGAGACAAATCAGAAACATTAAAACTGGTGCTTACCCCATAATCCTCAGGCACATCTAAAACATAGGCATTATTACTGATCCCCTTAAGGATTTGGAAAGGTCCATCTCCTTTAGGGCTAAGTTTGGACTTCCTTTAAGAAGGAAATCTATCCTTTCTCAAGTGAAGTCATACCCAGTCGCCCTTTTCAAAGATGACCTCTTTCCTCCCCCTATTGGCGAAAGTAACATCTCTCAAGGATTGGCGCTCTATGTTAGCTTTAACCCTCTCATGTAATTGTTTTACAAAAATTGGTTTTGCCTCTCCTTCTTTATGCACAGCAACAGAAAGAGGAAGGGGTAAAAGATCTAGAGGAGTACGAGGATTAAAGCCATAGACCACCTCAAATGGAGAATGCTTGGTGGTTTTATGAACCACCGAGTTATAAGCAAATTCAATGTGGGGAAGGTACTCATCCCAAGACTTATGGTTGCCTTTAAGGAGAGCCCTCAGCATAGTGGGTAAAGATCTATTCACCACTTTTGTTTGCCCATCAGTTTGAAGGTGATAGGTAGTGAAAAAAAGAAGTTTAGTTCCCAGCTTAGCCCAAAGAGTTTTCCAAAAATGGCTAAGGAACTTCACATCCCTATCTGACACTATTGAAGAGCGTATACCATGCAATCGGACAACCTCTTTAAAGAAAAGTCTTGCGATGTTGCTCGCATCATCCATTTTGTGGCAGGGAATAAAAACGGCCATTTTTGAAAATCGGTCCACCACCACAAATATGAAGTCTGCACCTCGTTGGGTTCTTGGGAGCCCAAGGATGAAATCCATGCTAATATCCTCCCAAGGTGCAGAAGGAGCAGGTAAAGGTGTGTATAGTCCATGAGGCATTGCTTTAGACTTTGCTTGCAAGCAAGCTATACATTTAGAGCAATGTCTATGGATATCTCTACGCATATGGGGCCAAAAGAATTTCTCTTGTAAAAGCATGAGGGTTTTTGAAATCCCAAAATGCCCCATGAGCCCACCTTCATGGCTCTCTTTTGTAAGTAAGTTCCTAATTGATCCTTGGGGTATACAAAGCTTACTCCCTTTGTAAAAATACCCCTCACTAATGAAGTACCCATCATGGGCCTTTAATGTGAATGCAGATGCAGAGGCAGCAAATATGGGGCTGAAATCCTTGCCAGAAGGATACATAGCCCAAATGTCATCAAATCCCAAGATTTTTGCACTAAAGGATGAATAAAGGGCATGACGCCTAGAAAGAGCATCAGCCACCACATTTTGTTTTCCTTTCTTGTACTTGATGATATAAGGGAAGGATTCAAGATATTCCACCCACGTTGCATGCCTTTTGTTCAATTTACGTTGACCCCTTAAATATTTTAGTGACTCATGGTTACTATGAATGACAAACTCCTTGGGAGCAAGGTAATGCTCCCAAGTTTGAAGGGCCCTAATTAGAACATAAAACTCCTTATCATAGGTAGGGTAGTTGAGGGGGGCACCATTGAGTTTTTCACTGAAATACGCAATGGGGTGCCCTTATTGCAACAAGACAGCTACCACACCTACACCAGAGGCATCACATTCAAGTTCAAATGTTTTAAAAAAGTCAGGTAATGCCAAGACTGGTGCATGAGTCAATTTATGCTTAATTAGCTGGAAGGCTTTCTCTTGTTTCTCACTCCAAAGGAAAGGAACTTCTTTTATCACCAAATCATTTATTGGTGCGAAGAGCGTGGAGAAATTAGGCACAAAGCGCCTATAAAATCCAGTGAGACCATGAAAGTTTTTTATCTCTGTCACACTCTTTGGGGTGGACCATTCTTGAATAGCTTTTATCTTTTCGGGGTCAACATGGACCCCTTTTGTGCTAACTACAAAACGTAGGAAAACTACACTATCTACACAAAAGGTGCATTTTTCTAAGTTACCAAAAAAATGATTACTCCTAAGAAGAGAGAAAACATGCCTTAGATGTCCTAAATGATCATCTAGGTTCCTAGAGTAAACTAAAATGTCATCAAAGTAAACTACACAAAATTTTCCAAGGCAATCCCTTAGTACATGATTCATTAAGCGTGTGAATGTGCTTAGGGCCTTAGTTAGCCCAAAAGGCATATCTAACCACTCATAAAGACTAAATTTAGTCTTAAAAGTAGTTTTCCACTCATCACCCTCTTTGATCCTTATTTGGTGGTAACCACTTCTAGGATCTATTTTTGAAAATATTTTTGCCCTATGCAATTCATCCAACATGTCATCAAGACGGGGGATTGGGTGCCTATATTTGATGGTGATGTTGTTGATTGCACGATAATCAACATACATCCTCCATTGGCCATTCTTCTTGGGCACCAACAAGACTGGCACAACACAAGGGCTTAGGCTCTTTTGAACCCAACCCTTCTTCAACAGCTCATTCACTTGAGACTCAATCACTTGGGTCTCCATGGGGTTGGTCCTATAGGAAGGTCTATTAGGTAGACTTGCGCCAGGCGCCAAATCAATTTGATGTTCTATACCCCTAATGGGAGAAGTCCTTTCGGAACCTCATTAGAGAATATATCATCAAATTATTTTAAAATATCTTGAACCCCTTGGGGAAGGTGCTCATGTGCATGGGCTGTGGTAGTGCTCTCAGTAGAAGAATGCAAAATGGGGGAAGGATTTGATGCCTCTTTGCAAAAGAGGAGATAAAGAGGCTTGTTAGTCAAATGAGTTTCTTTTAAATCACGTTTAGTAGCAAATAGGCTCCTTTTACTAATATTCCCTTTTGAAGGGGCATCACCTTCTGACTCTCTCTCTTTACCCTTTTCAAGCTTTAAGGGTGAAGCTTGTTGATGCATGCCTCCCTTGATCTTTTTCCTTGAGGTTCCAAGCACCATGAAATGGATGATGGAGGGGAAAGAAAATGGATGTGGGGCGCCACTCTCAAAGAGAGATAAGCCAAAGTGTTTAGGTTTACCACAAGGGAAGGAACCCTTGATAAAAACCAACTAGGAAGAGGTTCCTCAAGAGAGAGGATCCTCAAGACCTTTTACTAAGAATGTGCTCACAAAGAGACTATTTTCATTCAACTTCAAAGGTGAAATTTTACAATGAGGGGGAATGAGTATATATAGCCCAATGGGAGAGCTTGGGCACACTTTTCTAGGCAATGTGGGACTTGGGCTTAATTAGGATTAAAACTAATTAACCCAAGTCTTAGGCCTTAAGTGAGGCACCTAAGTTCACCCCCTATGGGTGCAATTACCATATCTTAATGTGAATGGGCTAGCCCAAAATCATGTCTTAACTTATGCACCCATTATAAGCTTACTCCTCATTTTTAACTAAAGACACCTATACCTTATAAACTAAGAAGATGGCTGGAAATACATGGCCTTAAGGGAATTAAAAATACTTTCCTATTTATCTAATTAAAATAAAATATTTACAAGCTAAAAATAATGAAGACTATGGCTTCGAATCTTCAATGAGCTTTCGTCCATGCCATGCCTTCCTTGAGTCCTCCTAGCCATGATGCATGCTAGGTGAGATTGCATCACTTGTTGTGCTTTTTCTTGTTTTTGTTTTTCCTCAACTCTTTTCTTTTTCATCGCAAATTGATCCTCAGCCACTTGAAAAGGTGACAAAGGATACAATTTGAAGCGCTTTTCATTATGGGTGAGAATTATCTGGTTGGAGTGACCATGGTGAATAGCTTTTTTGTCAAATTGTCATGGTCTCCCCAGCAGGATATGACCAGCCTCCATAGGAACTATGTCACAAAGAATCTCATCATTATAAGATCCTATGGAAATTGGAACCATAACTTGTTCATTGACTACCATCTCCCCTTGCTCATTGAGCCATTGCAATTTGTAAGGTTTGGGATGGGGCATGGTAATCAAGGCTAGCTTTTCAACCAACCTAGAGCTACAACAGTTACAACAGGAGCCACTATCAACAAGGAGATAACATACTTTGTCACTTACTTTACATCTTGAATGGAAGATGTTATCTCTTTGTGACTGACCAAGCTCTAGAGGTTGGCTTCCAAGAATCCTTTGAACCATAAGAAGGTCCCCCTCATAAGGAAAAGCTTCCTCACACTCTTGTTCAAAAGTATGTCCCCCTTCTTCCTCACTCTTACTAGAGGAGGAAGATGAGCTATTCTCACTACAAATGTCTTGTCCCCTCATGATCATGGTTTTCTTATTAGGGCATTGAGAGGCAATGTGGCCTCTCCCAAGACATTTGAAACATTTGATACTACTTTGCCTCTCAGTAGGCTTAATAGTAGGAGTTTTTTTCTCTACATGAGGTGCTTTTGTATCTTGAAAATGATTGGGTTTCTCTTTGGGAAAACCCTTGAAAGAGTTTCCCTTAAGTTGGTCTCTCTTTGAGTAAGAGGGAGAATCTTTTTTAAAGCTTTTTCTCTTGAGTTGATTCTCAGCTCTTACACAAAGTTCTACCAACTAATCAAGGTTTGAGTATGAAAGAAGCTCTACCTTATCTCTAATGTTAGAGCTTAATCCACACAAAAACCTAGCAAGGGTGGCATTGGGTTCCTCTATGATATTGACCCTCAGTTTGAGAAGCTCCATCTTTTGTCTATACTCCTCAATAATTAGGTGATGTTGCCTAAGTCTTTGGAGCCTATCCAAAAGATCCCTCTCATAATATGAAGGAATGTGCCTTCTTCGCAAACAAGTTTTTAAATCATTCCAGTAGAAAATGTCAGGCATTTGTTTATGGGCCCTATCCTTGACTAACCCATCTCACCAATGCAAAGCAGAACCTTGAAAACTAAGGGAGCCCAAAGGTACTTTCCTTTCTTCCCTAATTTCATAGCATCGAAAGAGTTGTTCCACTTTGACTTCCTAATCTAGGTAAGTCTCAACATCTTCCCTACCATGAAAATAGGGTAGGTTTACCTTTGGTTCCCTAGCATGATTTATGTTCTCTTGAGGAGAATGATGATTGTATGATGAATGAGAGTGATGCTTATGTTGATTTCTATAGTATTCTTCTTCACTAGAGCTAAAAAGCCAAGATGAGGATCTTATGAGAATTTTTCTATCACTCTCCCTCCTATCTCTCCTCTTACTATCGCTCTAATACCACTTGATGTGATCTTTGATGATCACGTGCCCAAAGGATCCTTTCTAAGGTCACTTGGAAGGGAAATGAATTTATGGAGAGGAAAGGAATGAGATGAGAATTATTTGGTTGGAGTAACCATGGTGAATAGATTTCTTGTCAAATTGTCATGGTTTCCCCAACAGGATATGACCAGCCTCCATAGGAACTATGTCACAAAGAATCTCATCATTATAAGATCCTATAGAAATTGGAACCATAACTTGTTCATTGACTACCATTTTCCCTTGCTCATTGAGCCATTGCAATTTGTAAGGTTTGGGATGTGGCATGGTAGTCAAGGCTAGCTTTTCAACCAACCTAGAGCTACAACAGTTACAACAGGAGCCACTATCAACAAGGACAGAACATACTTTGTCATTTACTTTACATCTTGTATGGAAGATGTTCTCTCTTTGTGACTGGCCAAGCTCTAGAGGTTGGCTTCCAAGAAACCTTTGAACCATAAGGAGGTCCCCCTCATAAGGAAAAGCTTCCTCACACTCTTGTTCAAAAGTATGTCCCCCTTCTTCCTCACTCTCGCTAGAGGAGGAAGATGAGTTATTCTCACTACAAATGTCTTGTCCCCTCATGATCATGGTTTTCTTGTTAGGGCATTGAGAGGCAATGTGGCCTCTCCAAAGACATTTGAAGCATTTGATACTACTTTGCCTCTCAGTAGGCTTAGTAGTAGGGGGTTTTCTCTCTACATGAGGTGCTTTTGTATCTTGAAAATGCTTGGGTTCCTCTTTGAGAAAACCCTTGAAAAAGTTCCCCTTAAGTTGGTCTCTCTTTGAGTAAGAGGGAGAATCTTTTTTAAAGCTTTTTCTCTTGAGTTGATTCTCAGCTCTTACACAAAGTTCTACCAGCTCATCAAGGCTTGAGTATGAAAGAAGCTCTACCTTATCTCTAATGCCAGAGCTTAATCCACACAAAAACCTAGCAAGGGTGGCATTGGGTTCCTCAATGATATTGGCCCATAGTATGAGAAGCTCCATCTTTTGTCTATACTCCTCAATACTTAGGTTATGTTGTGTAAGTCTTTGGAGCCTATCCAAAAGATCCCTCTCATAATATGAAGGAATGTGCCTTCTTCGCAAACAAGTTTTTAAATCATTCCAGTAGCGAATGTCAGACATTTGTTTATGGGCCCTATCCTTAACTAACCCATCCCACCAATGCAAAGCAGAACCTTGAAAACTAAGGGAGGCCAAAGGTACTTTTCTTTCTTCCCTAATTTCATAGCATCGAAAGAGTTGTTCCACTTTGACTTCCCAATCTAGGTAAGCCTCAACATCTTCCCTACCATGAAAATAGGGTAGGTCTACCTTTGGTTCCCTAGCATGATTTATGTTCTCTTGAGGAGAATGATGATTGTATGATGAATGAGAGTGATGCTTATGTTGATTTCTATAGTATTCTTCTTCACTAGAGCTAAAATTCCTAGATCACTCTCCCTCCCATCTCTCCTCTTACTCTCTTCTCCTCTCCTTGTCTCTTCTTCCTCTTTTTCTCCTTTTCTTTATAGTTCTTTCCTTCTTCTCCTTTCTTCATCCTCTTTTCTCTCTCTTTGCCTTCTCTCTTCTCGCTCTTTTTTCTCTTTTCTCATTTCCAACATCTCTTTTTTTAACTCTTCCTTCTCTTTTTGTTTTTCCTTTTCTTTTATTTCTTTTATTTCTTTTTTTCTCTCTTTTTCTTCTCTCCTTTCTTGTTCTTTAGCCATCCATTTCCTAAATTCTAAGTTAAGGTTTTCAAGAGTGTCTCGCTTGGAAGGTTTTCTTTGGTTGACACTCTTACTTGATGAACAACTATGTGTACTAGAATGTGTGTGGGAAGTCATGGTGCTTGGATACTAAAAACTAAAGATTAGGCCAAAAATTTTTTTTTTCAAGCAACACTTCTCTCTTTTTTTTTTTGTTTTCTCACCTAAGGTGGCTTGATGAGTCTTTGGAACTCTTAGCCTCTACACGTTTTTTCAAAATAACATAAAATAAAATAAAAGTGCAAGAATATAAAAGAGAAAGGGCTCTAATCGTGCTCCTAAGGTGTTGAAGGAAGTGTACCACTTCTCTCTTCTTCACCTAATTAACGAGGAACTACGCTAAAATTAACCAAAATTATTACAAACCAAGGAAGGGCCTTAAGGGCACTCAAACTCCCAATATAAAATTATGTATAGACAATACAAAGAATAAAAATAAATAAAACAAAGTCTTCACTCCAAGCTTTTTGGTATTTGTCTCCTTTTGATCAAGCCTCTTTAAGTTGCATCAACCCACCCCAAGAATGCTGCCCTTATTTCCTCTTGCTTGGACTTGCCAAAATTTTATATATGGAACCTTTCCTTACCAAGGCCGAATACAACACAAGACAACAAATAAAGGTGAATAACAAAACAAGGTTCACAAATCCAAGTGGATAGATTAAACAATGACAAACTAAAAGAAGTAAAGAAGACAAACAAGAAAACATAAGGCTCACAAAGGAAGGTAGCACACAAATAACTTTCCTAGATTAGCTCTAAGAGTAGAGATGAAAAAAGACTCAAACAAAAAAAATGAAACCAATAGTTGCACACTTAATAAAATTTAAGTGACCAAAAACTAAAAAGCTTACTCAAGTAATTTTTTTTTTGAATCACAATTGGTTCCTCATATCAAATGTTTCTATTATTAGGTACACAACTTCAAATTTGTCTTTCTTTTGAGTTCTTTATCTTCTTTTTTTTTAACTTGAACTTTTTCTATTTTTTTAACTTTTTCTAATCATTTTACTGCACCTAATAACTTGTTGAATTGAAATTTTAATGAGGATGCTTGAAATAATAACGCTTGAGTGAATACGCACAAAGTAAGGTCACACAATTTTCAAGCAACGCATGCAACTAAAGGCAAAACAACTTAGTAGTTCCAAATACCACTGAACTAATGGTGCTTAAGGAATGATTTAGGGATGATTTTGAAGTAAATTGATTGCTCAAATTACTAACACAATTCACCCAAGCTAAAATTCCATAAAGAGGCACCAATAGTGAAGGTAAACCAAGTGGAAAGCTACTAATAATTCAACATAAAACAAGAAACATATAAAGATTGAATTGAGCAAATATTTAAGACAACAAAGAGATTAATATGCTTGAACTAAAAGCATAAAAGACTTAAGAGACTCAAAAAGAGGTTCACCTCTTAGGAGCCCAATTCAAAATGTTTTTTAAGGTTTTTTTGTAAAAGTTTTAAGAGGCTAAAACCTATGGAATTTAAATGAGACAAAATAGGAAACTAACATGACTAATATTTGACAAAACACAAGATTAAGAAAAAATAACACACCTAAAAATAGAGCAAAAATTTCAGCAAGAGACTCAAAACAAAAGGCGCAACAAGGTGGCCAAAGTTGATCACCACAATGGTGTGGAAAAATCCTCAACCATGTGGGTTTAATGGTCATAACTTCTTAAGGACACTTTAACATAAAAAACCAAGGGAAAATTAAGCAACTTGAAAACGGAAATAAGATGCAAAGAAAGGAATAAATAAAATCGCATCAAATTAAATGGAACATAAGCGCGTAGATAGAAAACAAATGCGCATATAATAGCAAGAATAAAAAGCTATACTACTAGACAATAAAGGAAATAGATATGAAAAAAAAATGAAGGACTTTAAAATAAAGAGATCAAAGAGATAAACAACAAAGCAAA
The DNA here is from genome assembly GCA_037954015.1 of Psophocarpus tetragonolobus. NCBI lineage: Eukaryota > Viridiplantae > Streptophyta > Magnoliopsida > Fabales > Fabaceae > Psophocarpus > Psophocarpus tetragonolobus. The sequence continues at coordinate 76,674,847 of CM075689.1, forward strand.
AAAATTTGAGCAAGAACGTGACCTTTAGAAAGTGGCTCTAGATACCACTCGATATGATCTTTGATGATCACGTGCCCAAAGGATCCTTTCTAAGGTCACTTGGAAGTGAAATGGATTTATGGAGAGGAAAGAAATGGGGTGAGGTGCCACAAATACTAGGTTTGATAAGCCAAAGGGGAGAGGCCACAAGGGAGGGGTCCCTTGATAACTCTTAGAAGCTCTCACAAAGGAGAAAGGGGGACACTCAAAGGTAAGAACCTCACAACCAATATGGTCTCTATGATTTAAATCAAGTGTAAAAAATACAAGTGAGGAGAGGAACTCCTATTTATAGAGGTAGCTAACCTCTTGAACAAGATAACCTAAAAAAGAAGGGCTAGGATTAAAAGGAGAGATCTAAGGGAGGAGGATTGAGAAACAATTCCCTCCTTAGATCATCAAAGTTGGTGCCCAAGTTTCTCAAACCAAGGGCCAAGATTCCTTTTTATTAGCTTAGGGGGCTTATGTAGGAAAAGAGGGGTGTAGATATCAAGGTTACCCCTTATTTCCTTCATAAAAACCCAAAAAGCTAAATTCCTAAGACACCTCTTAAAAATAAAAAATGGACTAAATACATGTCCCAAATTAAATTCTTAATGTTCCTCAAAATTTAAATAAAGGAAAATTACATTTTATTAACTAAAGTCTCTAGCCTAATATCTTCACTCTCCATAGGAGGTGAAATCTTCCTTTGTCTGCAAGGGCTAGGTCTTCTTCAATCCTTCTAGCCATGGCCCTAGTGATAGGTCCTTGGCTAGGCATGGTCACATCATATTGGTTCATTGAAACGTCTTATATACTTTAGATATGAGTCATTACCTTGTCGTGTATCATCTAAGAATTGTTTTGGATATCTTTTCATGCATTTACCATTCTTCATACATGGGGATCTAAGATTAAAAGTCCCGCAAGGTCCATGGATCATATGCTTTAGTACAACTACATACAATTGTGGTTCTTCTTCAATCTTTGGTATTTCTGCCCTAACGATGCTATCATAATCTTCTGGGTCACATAATTTGTCATTGTTTTCTAAGATTAGTAGCATATGAACATGTGGAAAACCTTGTTTTTGAAATTCCGTGACATACATGTAACTTTTAACCTTTCCAAGGACACCTTTATTAATGACATCCTCCTTCAATTGCTCAAATTTTGCTTTAAAAATTCTTGCTAGCAAGTCTGGATGATCTTGCAGCATTTGAAGATTGCCAAGTTCCGACGATATTTCATTCAAAAAAGGATTACATGTCATTGTAAGAAAAATATTTGGTTTTCCATCATTAAGAACAATAGTCATACCATCCTCATAACGTTGTGTCAAGTCTCGACGAATGCCAATAAATGATGAAGGTAATATTGTTCTTTGCCCAACATTTTCTTCATAGAAAAATATGTGTTAGAATTGAATGTGATAATTTAACATTATGTTGTGAGAATGCATGTCATAATTAAATCAGTAGTAATTTCTCCTACGTGTAAAGCACCTTGCAAGCCTTGATACACTTCAGCACGAATATTATTTTGGTGAATCCGAATCCACCTTAACCTCCCTGCTTCAATTTTAACATAGTTGTCTACAACATATTGTTGTAAGAGTTGTCCCGCTTGTAATAGTACAGATTGATGATTAGGATGTATCTACAATTAATCAAATAAAAAATATTTATTATGAATCAAAATTAATTTTATGAATAAATGGGTAAGATCTATAGTAGATACGTTGAGATAAGTACTTGAAGCATGTAACTGTAATATTCTATGCAAGAGATACTTTTACCATTATGGTTTTTTGTGTTAAGGTCCCAACCATACGTCCCAAAAGGTAACAACAAAGGATATTGTAGAGGATCATAATATCCAACAGTTTCTTGAATCTTCATTAAATTTCCATCATGGCATACAACATTGATATCTCGACCACATGTCATTGATTCAACATCTCCACCGACAATAATTGGTGCAACTTGTAGTGCAATTGGGAGATTATACTGTGGTTGATTAGCTGGATGTTCGTTTATAATTAAACTACATTCATCTACATCTTCATGTAGTGAAAGTTGTGTAAATACATGCACAAATGGGTTGTATCGATGACATATTTGTTGCAACTTATAAACCAATGTTTGATGAAGCTGGGGGTTTCCAACATCCTATTTTGCAACTCATGTTCTGTATCATAGATATACAATTGCAAGAAACGTGACCTAGAACCCTTGTTTGGATAGAATCCTTGTATGTTATGATATATTGCACCTTGAGCATGAAAACTATATATACCATATCTAGTTGCAATCATATTTTCATCAATATGAACTCCAAGTGAAGTGAATGAAAGTACATGGTTGTAACTTCTAATATGTTGTCTAAAATGTCTCTCTTCAGATGAAGCATCTGAGAATATTTCAAGTAACTCTATAGGAGCACTAACATTTGAAAATGACACTTTCCCACCAGAACAACATGTCTCACGTGACTTATGGTAAAATAAACGTGCATTACACCATGTACATATAGTTGGGGTAGGTAATTGAAATGTGACTATTGTCATGCTGTTTGAAAATTTCGAGCACAATTATGTGTTAGTCTGAATATACGTTGGATTTCTGCATTATTCAAGAAATACATTATTTAAATTAAAGTTATAGAAAGGATAAAAGAATTTAGATTCACGATAAATACAATTCTATCACGATCATTAATAACTATTTTGATAAAAAATGTATACTTTTTATTTATACTATACATTCATTATCTCTTTTAAGTTTTTTTAAAGTATAATATATATATATATATATATATATATATATATATATATATAATCTACATTATGTCATTCGTTTTTGTAACATGAAAAAATTGTCCATTTGCATAAGGTCATCATAATAGTGGTAGAAAGTATTATACTGACCTTGTTGAAGGTTAGATGCATGCACATTACTTAGTCCTGCCCCATAGTCATTAGCGACCGAAAATCTTGTTTGTTCAAAATTGCAACCTGCTACATATGTAACATTTGATTAAGAAAATCAGTTACTAATATAATTTTAAACATGTAATACCATATGAAGAGGTGAAACAAAAAAAGTGGACGTCAAAATGGGGTGTTTCCTAAATCAAGATACACTATTTCATTGAATATATTATGAAATTCAAATTTTGTTTTTTATTATTATACTAACTTGGGCGTTTAAATTAAATAAAAAAGAAGAAGATGGAAATTAAATCTCAACATAAAATATTTATAGACATATTTTACTCAATTTTGATATTGAGATTTACTTTTTGTAAGATGAAAAATTGTCTCTTTGCATGAGGTTAAATACTAACCTTGTGGAAGGTTGGATGCATCCCTATTACTTGGTCCTGCCTTATGGTCATTGGCTCCCCAAAATTTTGTTGATTGAAAATTGCAACCTGCTACATATTTAAGGTTCGATTGTTTGAAAATAAGTATTAGAAATCACTGATAAATGCAAGAAAAGAAAAGAAGTGGGAAATTAAATCTCAACATAAAATATTTATAGACATATTTTACTCAATTTTGATATTGAGAATCTACTTTTTGTAAGATGAAAAATTGTCCATTTCCATGAGGTTAAATACTAACCTTGTGGAAGGTTGGATGTATCCCTATTACTTGGTCCTGCCTCATGGTCATTGGCTCCCCAAAATCTTGTTGATTGAAAATTGCAACCTGCTACATTACTTGTTGTCGGTTGATGGGAATTAGTTCCTTGAGATGCTAGAGATGCAAGATGACAACCTACATGATTAAGTAATTTAAAAATAGTAAGTAATTATTTGGTACATTAGCAAGGGTATATATATGTTTAGTAATAAAAAATTGTACACCTGGAATGGGTTGCTGATAATTTATTGTCCGAGCTAATTATTGTACAGATGACAATCTCATTGTAGTTCTTCCTTGCTTGTAACTTGCTTGTGCTGTAGATAAGTGATTCTGTTGTTGTTCCATGGTCATTCTGTTTGTTCTATTTCTTTCATGTTGTCTCCATCTATGTCTTTGTTGTTGTCTTTGACTATCTAAATTTTCCATTTTTAGATATCACCTGATGATAAATTAGGTAAGGTGGAAGATTAAAGAAAATATATGCACCTTAAATAAAAATTTCACACAAAAATGCAGGACATTAAAAAAAGGGAGCAGTTTGTATTTAAAAACCAGACTGTTATAATTAAAAGTGAGCATTTTCTAATTAAAAATGGGCAATTATATATTTCAATTTATAAAATTAAGATTAGAAAAAAATAGACCATAATTGCTAAATAAATTATAAATCTAAAAAATAATGTAAAACCTGCAAAGAAAACAAAGAATAAAAAAAATTGATTTTTGTAATCCTAATAATATAAAAATAAATAATATAAAACTTAATAATATAAAAATAAATAGTTAACGATTACTCTATATAAAATAGAACGTATTCATTTTTGGGAACAGACAAACACATTGATTTGTCATGTAAATATTTTTATAATCAAAATTCCATTTCTATTTATACCTTCTAACCTTTTAGTTGAATTTGTGTAAACTATAATTTCGAATTGATTGTTTGTCAAGTGATATTGTTATGTGATATTGTTTTGTGAATTCAATTTGTGGTAATCACGGAGACAAAATTGCAACATAAAGGTAGTTAGAATTCATCCCTAAGAAAGAAAAAGAAAAGGCAACGTTGTTGGATCTTATTCACTGTTCAAAGCTTATCTAGAACGTAATATTTTATCAGATTGTGACTGAAATATATTATCACGTTTGCATGGACTATATAACAAAACCCAAAATAAAAAAAATTAAATACTATTAATCCTGTCTTTACATTTCTCCTCACATAATATTAATAGTATTTAATTTGTCCCTCACATTGTTACTGCTGCACTGAGTTAGGATTTAAGTTACCTCCTTTTATTGGTCTCAATACCTCTACTTTGTAGTTCTTCATGTGATGCTGATGAAGATTTATTTTGTATGCAATCACAGATGATACAATAAAAGAAAGGAGAGGACCAACGTGTGATAATCACAAAAGTTTCTTGTTCCTTTTCCCCTATTTGAAAATGCAATCACACACTTCAACTTTAGTACACTCAATTCAGAATCAGATCATAAATATATACTTTACCAAAACTTACAAGGAATCTGGTAAATAGGATGAAGCGGAGAAATGAGAATCCAATAACAAAATTGTAAGGATGCCAAGCTAATTGTGAGTGAAAGAAATGTTAATAATAATAGTTAATCAAGTAGGAGGAATAATAAAATTAGTTGTAATGAATTGAATACTTGGTTTTTGAAGGCTATCCAAACAGCTTTGACCACGGAAAATAAACCACTTTTGTTGGTAAAATTAACGATCCCAAATAATCCTCTCAATTGTTGTAGCTGAATGCCCAAATAATCTTCTCTGGGTTGAAATGCATAATAAGAGTGTAAAAAAAATCATCAATAAATAGAAAATAAATTAGAGACAATAATAATAAAGAATAGAAAAACTAATTACTTCAAGTGTCGTTTTTCTATTCAACTTCACCTTGAAACTAAAGTGAGAAACCCAAGTGAGGGAAAGAAGACCAATATTGCTAACCCAATAATATAAAAAACTCTACATTTGTCCCTCACATTGTTACTTTCTCCGAACCTAAAAAAGAAAAAAGAACAATTGATACCATAGAAAAAAGGTCTAACCTTCTGTGAGAAAATGGAAACATTTGAATAATACTCTCACTCAGATTCCACAGTACGGAGAACTTGATTAACGAAGATCATATTTGATTGTTAAAGTGCATGGTTGTATCAAATTTATACCAAATTCTATCTATAATTTGATAAAAGAGTTTTGTTGATTACCTGTCACAAAGAACAATTAGCAGTCGAAATAGAAAATAAATTAGAGGCAATAATAATAAAGAATAGAAAAACTAACCACTTCAAGTGCCCTTTTTTTGTTCAATTCAACTTCACTTGAAAAATGAAGTGAGAAATCCAAGTGAGGGGAAGAAGACCAATACTACTATATATTCACAACTAATAATATCAAAACTAACCCAATAATATCAAAGCTAACGATCAAATAAGTTTATTTGGGTGGTTATAATTTAGGCATTGTGGAAAAGATACAAAAGACAATTTTTATTAAAAAAAAGATATGATCTTTGAGAAATATATAAAAATTAATTTAAAAATATAAAAATTTGTTAACAAGTCTACTTTCGTAAATTAATTTGAAAATATAAAAATTTGTTAACAAATCCGCTTCTGTTTCAGATTTCCCAAATACCAAGGATATATATAGATTCTAATCCAACAGTTATATTATATATAGATTTTCCAAAATAATTTTTTTTAGTGATTTTGTGGACGGCACAAAAATCTGCACTCCACCTGTAAATTGTCTTTCTCTGGTGCGGCGTGGGATAATAATGGAAGCCCGTAGAAAAAGTTAAAACGAGTGCGCCTTTAAATGTTCCCCAGCATTACGTTCCAGCAACTTTCATACTACTAAAATTTCTGTAATTACGTTCCAGCATTATATTACTATTATCAATTTAAACAAAAATATTAAGTAATGGAAAGGTGTAGAACATAAATTGGGATAGGAAAAGAGAATAGAGGGAGGATACCGGCGCAAGCGCCGACAGCAGCATTGCAGAGGAGACTCTTGGGATTGATATTAGAATGTGAACAAACGAATACATGTGATCCAAACCAGTTTATCTGAATTGATAGTTTTTATTTGGGTAGTTATAGTATAATAGGGAGTAAGTTGTTATTAAAAAAAGATATAATTTTTTTATTTAAATTGACAGTTTTGATAAGGTTAGATGAAAAGGGGTTATTCCCTTTATATATAATATTTAGAAAATATTTTTTTTTCTAAAAAACCTTTCTATTTTTACATCTGGGAGGGATGTTTATTGGTTTTAGGATCCTTTGCTTGCACTCAAAAGGTCTATCCAATTGACTTATCTCGGGAGAGGAATGCATTATCAAGTTCAAGAATACAAGTACAGTGGAGGGTGTTTACTTTCTACACAATTCAACCCAAACTATTCTAAACTTAACTTATCTATTATTTATGTTTAATTTATTAACTTAACTTATTTATTATTTATGTTTAATTTATTATTATTGATCGCTTTGTTTTTAAGTATCTTGGGTATATTATTGTTGAAACGTGACATTTCTCTATTATATTATTTTTTTATTTTTTCTTTATTAATTTCCAACAAAATCAAATAACCACCTACGTGCTTATCATTTAAAAAATGTCTCATCAACAAACTAAAGGCTCGTTCGGGGTGGTTCTGAGTTTCTGGTTTTTGGTTTTGAGATGTATTTTGAAAAAAAAACCTATTTGGCAAAAATGGTTTTGTTTTGGTTTTTTATTCATTTTCGAAACAGTTTTCACTCAATTTTAAAAACAATAAAATTTGGTTTTTAGATTTCTGTTTCTGTTTTTATTTAAGCTCATTACTTGACGTCACTTGTCATCATTGACCATCACCTCTGATCGGCGGTCACCGCCTCTACCTCTGACCAAAAGTCATTAACAACCACCTTTGTTTAACGGTCATCGAACGTTACTTCCGAATGGTGGTCACCAGACCCCACCTCCGACCAACAGGCACCAATCGTCACCTCCGATCCACAGTCACCGATCGCCACCTCCAACCGGCGGTCGTCGATCGCTACCTACGACTGATGGTCACCGACCGCTACCTTCGACTGGCAGTCACCGACCGCCATCTTTGATCAGCAGTCACTGGCTAGCACCTATCACCAGCAGTCACCTGCCGCCACCTTTGACCAGGGGTCACTGGCCGCCACCTCCAACCGATGGTCAACGATCGCCCTTCCAACCGACGGTCATTGGTCGCCACCTCTAACCAGAGGTCAACAACCATCACCTCTATCGTCGGTCATCACCCATCACCTACTACCGACGGTCACCGACCACCACCTCTGACTAGCGATCACTGGCTGTCACCTTTAACCAGTGGTCACTGGCCGTCACCTTTGATCAGCGATCACCGACTGCCATCCTTGATCACGGATCACCCAAACGGTACCTCCGATCACCAATCACCAACCACCACCTCTGATCGCCAATCACTGACCACCACCTTCGATCGCCAATAACAACCGTCACCATCAACGACTGTCTCAATCGCTACCTCCAACTAGTGTTTTGGTTAAGATTTGAAAACAATGTTTTAAATTTGGAAACAAAAACAATTTTGTTTTTTAAATTTTGAAAACTTAAAACCAAAACTAGTTTTTATTTTTAGAAATTTCAAAACTAAAAACCAAAAACCATCCCGAATAGCGCCGAAGTTGTTAAAGAAAGAGTGAAGGAGAATATAGTAAGTTACAATACTCAGGCAAAATTAAAAACCATCTTTTACAATTAATTTAATATAAAATAATAAAATAAAAATTAAAAGAGCCATCGTTGGCTATTCCACATAGCACATTCCATGCTTTGCATGTTCTTCTCATATAAAAAAATTAATGATGCACTGTTATACTAATAAAAGATGGCAAGCAGTTACCATCTAATTTATTATTTTATGTAACATTGCAAATATATTAAAAACTAGTAGAAGTTGTTATAACTAAAATATTATCTTAAAACTAAAATTAATAATTATAAAAAATAAATAAAATAATAATTTTAAATATTAATAACATTATCCAGAACTTTATACCTCCTAGGTTCGTAAATGCATCTTTCTTTTGGTTGGCCTCCAAGAACTCTACCTTTATCTTGAGTTTGTCAATTATATGCTTGCCTTTCTTTTATAAGCTTAACTTTGCATCTTGCTACCACCTTAGAAATTCTTCCTTTCTTCTTAAAGACTCAGTTGCCTCTGACCACCTTCTCACTCTTGATTAAGTTATATGCTTCTATGTGTGGTTCTTCTTCACAAATTCTAGTCTCTCCTCGATGGCACACTACCATATTGTTAACTCTTCTCAATCTCTTGTGCCTCCCTAAAGTTTCTCGACTCTTCCTCTAAACCCTTTATCTCTTCATCTGCACTAAGAACATAACAAATGAGATCAACGTGACCAAACCTCTTAATAGGTTCCACTATCCTTTTTTCCCTATCACATACTAGCCGATAGTTAGAAATAACAAATTCAATCCTTTCAAAGTCAGATGTTGCTGACTCAGCGTCTCTATATGCTACATCTTTTACGTCCATTAGACACTCTTGTCTAAAGTTGCTAGTGGGTGACACCATCTCAATGTGGATCTTTTCCTTATATTCCTTAGAACTCCCACTCAACAATACCCATATTGGTATTATCAAATGTAATGTCTCTACAAATTATACACTTAGATGTCTAATTTCTAATGAAGGACATCTTATACTTTATAGAAAATGAAGGACATGTGTTAATCATATACATTGTAATACTCACAACTTCTCCCAAAAAGTTCTTAGGCAGACACATCCCAGAAAACATGCATCAAACTCTCTCCAAAATGGTCATGTTCATCCTCTCAGCAAGTTCGTTTTGTTGAGGAGTCCCCACAAAAGTCTTATGTATCTTTTGTAACAACCCTACTATTCTATTCATATATTACTTACACAATATCTCACTCATAATTTTCTCAAATAATACATATAATTAACTGAAACATGACTAAGTTTGAAAACATAAAGTTCATATACATTTGAACTGTAACTGAAAATAAATTCCTATAGTTGGTTGCCAACTATACATGTATATGACAAAAAAGAAACATTGAAATTAGATTACATATATAATCAAATAACCATAATGTTATTTCCTACTCATCTTTGAAATCTATAATTGCACTATTATCTGTTTCTTACCAACGTACGATCATCACATTCATACACATATACAAACAAACAAGGGTAAGCTCATGAAAACAAGGAATCGAATAAAGTAAGTATAGTACAAGTAAATCATTGACATCAATCTACAAGAATTATAAATTGAGTCGAGCACACTTATGTCCTCCTTGAACATAAGGAATAACTTAATACAACACTTTCGAAAAACACATTGAGTTTGGATACCAAGATAACCTATAAGACTTTCAATTGCTATCAAGCATCTGGCTGATCCATCTGACACCCAACTTCTATCTAAGCACATCAATATCAGGTCCCTCATTCATACTAGGATCACATCCATAAGGTACCTTCAATGATACTAGGATCACAAACACCTTTAGTAGTATGCCTAACTAAATGCACATTACACATTTCAAACAAGGCTAAGTTACCCCACTGTAACCATCCACATCAAACATTTTATCATAATTTTCAAAATCCAAGATATAAATCATCACCAATACATTTCATAACATGTCAATGCATTCCATACATAACAAGTAATAAATATCAACATATAAATTCATTCTACTTATAGACACCTAAAATTGTCTAGCTTTTTATACTCACTTTTGTGTTTAAAATAAGATCTTTTTAGCCCAATTTAATAAAAAAAGAAAAATAGAAACTTACTATTTACACTCATATATTCGCTAAGTACACTCCATGAATATGAGATGCATTTAGCCAACTTGATGATGTAAACAACAAGAACCCATAAATAAAGTTCATTGGGCCGAAAAGTAGAACGGGGTAGTGTATTTAACAAGATTCATGGGTATAGATAGTAGATTTTGAAAATGAATTCATGTTTGGACCCTTAAGTGAAGGAATATACTCAGCTCAAAAGATGGTATAAATAGTAAATTTATAGCCCAAACAAGAAAAAGGGTTCATTTAGCAATTCAGTGATTTAAATAGCGAAAACTTGAATTAAAGTCTACTTGCTAGAATGCAATACTAGGTCGTGTATTCAACGACATGAAGGGTGTAGTAAGGATAGCAAGTAAACTTGTACTCGTGGGTAATCACTAGACCCGCCCTGAAGTTGACAAGGAATCCTTGGTTTGACTGAGGACTGATACAAGTATGGAAAATTCCCAATACTCGATAAGGATAGGGATGTGGACATAAATCTCAAACCCATTATGTATAAGGATGATGATGTGGATGAATTTTGAAAGTAAGGATGGGGATGAGAATGTCATACTCGTCCTCTCCAGCCTTGTTGCCATGCTTAGCATGTAGAAGGAAAAAATGCAAAAATTAGAATAAGTTTATTCTTCATTACATATTTTCAGTGTATAAAAAAAGAAAAAAGAGAAAAATAAAATAATAATTAAAATATAATAAAAAAGGGAAAATAGGAAACTAGAGCAACTTGCTTTGCTGTAGAATACAACTCACTCTATTATGCTCCAACTTGGGCTGAAATGAGGCCCTGTCACCCATTGCAACTGTTGTATTTGTTTGTAAATAGGACCATCCATCATGACTCCTTCACCATGAAGAAAAGTGAGTCTTATAAATAAGACAATGAATAAATTACAAAAGAGGCTTTTCAATTGATCACAGACAAAAATGACAGAAAGAGGTCACAAGTGGGACAATTGATAAAAAAAAGGAATCAACCAATCAAAGAGAGCAATGATTTCCATGGAGAAGAGAACAAAATTACTAGTTAAAATGCTTGGCTGAAGATAGACAACAATCACAATTTAGGGTTGACACAAACAGGTAATTGTCTTTATTCTGCAACAAAATATCTGTATTATTTCTACAATAGTCATCTTCATGTGAAAAATGAAAAAATATAAATTTTTAATCACAAATCCTAGAAGTGTATAATCAATTTTCTTACAAAACCCAACCAAGAAAATAGTGAATAGAAAAGAGCAAAAAAATTACCATTATGTTTAACAACTGAAAGTGATTTCCCTTATTACTAGTTCCTCCCACCATCATTCCTTTCTTGTCTTCCCTCCTCTTCTCAAACCAATACCCTTATCAGCAAGAAAATTATCAAAACTCAAAGCCCAACCTAGACAAGTGTACGAAAAATAAAGAAATAAAGCAGTGAAAACTATTACCTTATCTCTGGCTACACCAAACCCAAATTGAAACCCGAAAATCAGAACCATTTTGAAAACCATTAAAGTCCCAAGCTTTCTCTATTTACTATTGAAGTTGAAACCCGATTCAAAACCATTACGAAATTGCTTTGAGGACTATGCAAAACCATATCCTTCGCATACATCTCCGTTACTGTCTTTGTGCAAGCATGAACTTGACATAGGCGACCATTACGGAGCTGAGAATTCCACAGGAAAACCCTTTTGGTTTAGAAATGCTTGTTCCAAAGGATAAAAGTGAGACAAATGAGAGAGAAAGCACCATGCTTTATATTTTAGCATTTAGAATTTAATTCGTGTGGATACAAGGCATTCACTTATAGCTCCTTTCTATTACTGTTCATTCTCAGTAAAGTTCCTATACTCTACCTCTTTTTTTCTTTTTCTTTTTTACTTCTATTTTTTTATTTCTTATAGAAAATTTTAATTGATAAATGTATTAATTTATAATATAAATGAACTTGAATCTAAAATAATATAGGCACAACAATGGTTTCAATTTAATATAATAATAATAATAATAATAATAATAATTATTATTATTATTATTATTATTATTATTATCATCATCATCATTATTGTTAAAATTTAGTCACTGTAGATGTTGATAACTGTCTAAATTACGTATTTTTATACAGGTAAAATAGAGAATTATCCTTATTCCAACTTATTTAAATCCTTGTTTTCCTACTTTTTATACAAAAATTAGATATTTAGGAAATTTTTTACAGATTTACTTTTGTGTTTATTTTACTTTTATTTTCTTATTTTCCATTGTTTGAGTCAGGTTTTTTAAAGAAGGCTAGAAGAAGTGTTGAAAGAACTGGGGGTCTGGAGCCAGCGCCCAACGGCCAAGGAGTGGCCGCCCAACGTTGACCGGCGTGGTGGCCACCTAGTGTTGAATTAGGCCCTGTTTTAAAAAGAAAAAGTCGCGTTTTGAAGGAAATAAAGAGAATCGGCACCAACTAGGGTTTTCTCAATTCATGCACATTTCTACCTCCATTTCCCCTCATTTACATTCCATTTTGTAACCCCATGCCATCAATCATGATCTCCACCTCCATGGAAGACTATGCTTTTTTTGTTAGGATTTTGATGTAACTTTATCTTGAACTCTGTTGTATATTTTGTAATAGCCTAATTTTCATAAATGAGGTTTAGGGTAAATTAATTGAATTAGTTAATAGAAATTTAGTTATTTATTATAATTAATTATTTCAAAGAAACTAAAGTCTCTATATTTATTGTTATTAGAGAAAACAATAAAATAAATATTTTTGGAACAATAATAATAAGGAGAGATATATTTATATTATATATTATTAGTAGCAGTTTGCATATTATAAGTTAAAAGGTTAAGTGAGAAGGTAAAGGAGTTGGATAGGCTAGGCCCATTAGGGTTGTCATTGAGAAGGGAAGGAAGAGGCATGACAACTTTTGTCTCATTTTTATCCTAGAGTTTCTTGAATTTTGGGGAAAGAAAAAAAGAAGCTATAGAGAAAAAAAGGAAGAGAGAAAGTTATTTGTGCACAAACCCTTGCAGTTTGTGACACCCTTCTACACCCAAACGCTTTATTAATTAATTTTGCAAAATAATATAGAAATTTGGGGATTTAAATAACTATACTTGACACTTAGGTAAAATGGTTCACCTTGTGACACCACGAATTAGTTATTACTAAATAAGTCGTGAAAGAGAAAATAATTTATCTCCACATTGAGTTAAAACATGGTCAAAGGGATATAAACTACTAGTTCACATATATCCATTAAACTGGTTTAACTTATAATTAAAGTTGTGACATTATATAAATAGAAAATGATTTTTGGGATCATGTAATATGTACCACGTGACACTTTTCCATCCCAAATAAATAAACATAACATGATTAAATAAAATTCATTTAACTAGGTAAAAAGGTTCACAAAAGTCCTTTCAACAAAACCTCATCTTTGATAAAATAATAAGTCTTTATAATTGAAAACTTAAAATAAGGAAAAGAACTTGAGACTTAATTGATACAGTTTCTAAGATAAGGAAATAATTCGAACATCCTAATATAGTTGTAAAACTCCAATGCCATATCTATCAGAGCATGGAATCCACATCAGTCTCAGGCATTACTAACCTCTACCTCTTCAGCATCTTTTTGACCTATGGGCATTCAACCCAAGCAACACACACACACAAATAGGGAGTGAGACATTTGCTCATACATAATTAAGCAGCATAAATAAGAAACATTACCACCCACACTGTATCACATGAAACCACACAACCATATTAAATTCAAATCATGTCAATGATGTTCATGCAAGGCAACTCATGTATGCTCTCTCAGGTACATGCCCAAAGCAGTCTTCTTCTACACTAGTAACACATAGGTACAACCATCTTACATAGGTTCACCTGAATTGAATCCTCTTCTACGCCAATAACATGTAGGTGCAACATTGCAATGCAACACAACATAAGACACTTGCTATAAAGCGCCTCACAATGGACAATCCTTACAAACTTGTTAAGCTGTCATATTCATGCATCATGTCATCTAACAACATAACTCACAATATTAATAATTAATTACGTCATTACAATCCACCCCCAACCGCAGCTGGGATTACACCTCATCAAGTACCTCTTAACCATTATCATCAACACAACATGCATCCAATTATAATCAACATCAATATCACACATTGAAACAAACCCCTAAATTCACACAACTAAAATAGCTTTCAAACATTCAATCATCCACGACACTCAGAATTATAAGATACATCACACATCTAAACATATGAATATGCAAAAAAAAAAAAGACTTAAGCAATACAAAAAAAAGTCCAAACTTCACAAATGATCAAGTAATCCAGAGTTCACACACTGATAAGCAACAACTTAGACTTATCTCTTAGAACAAATTATCCAAAACACATATACTTATGCACAAAATATCATTTATAATATTGGATATATTAATTTTCTCACATATACATGTAAGATTATTACATTCATAGCTCACCACAACATTTTCTAAGTTTTGGAGATTTTCTCGCTCTTTTCTAATAAGTCTTTATGATCTTTGTCAAGTATAAATGTGATATCTAGAGGTTTATTAATCCTATGATATTTTATATTATCTATTTTAAAATCTAGGACATTTATCTACAACTTTTATATCTACCTCAAGAGCTAAAACAAACGTTTACTATTTTAAAAATTGGAGGAAACACGAATCTATCATTTAATTATTATAGCTTGACCTTCAGTCACTAATATGATTGTAATTGGGGTGAAACTAATGTCATTAGTTATATAACATCTAGGGCTAAAACTTTTATGAAGGAAACTTTCTCAAATTACATTTTTTTCCTATCAGTTTTCTCATCCAAAAAATCATGAATGCAGATTGTAATACACCTAATTCTAGCAGTTCAACCTTTAGTTACTAATTTTATCATAACTGAGTTTCAGGTATCTTTTTGGGGTGAAACCAAGAAAATTAGTTAGATAAGATCTAGGGTTACAACTTTCATGGAGATTACTTTCTCAAACTATATCGTTTGCCTATCGGGTTTCTCATCCAAAAATCATAAACGATGATTGTAATATGCCTAATTCTAGCAGTTCGATCTTTAGTTACTAATTTTATCATAACTTGAGTTATATACACCCTTTTTTATTAATTCCAACTATTTTGGAAATCTACCAATCAGGGCTAAAATTTTTATGAAGAATACAAAGCCTAATTAGGTCATCTAGGTTACTTCGCAGGGCTCACAATACACAAATTTTGTTTCTCACACTGGATGGGAGACTCAACTTCCAACCCACATAACTTAGTTTATTCTTAATGTATTTACATGATTCTTGAGTTTAAACTATAGCCCCAAATGTCTAGTTTCCAAGACAGCAAACTTAACTTAATTTGGTTAACGAAAGAGAAAGATATAACAAAAACTCTAATGTATGTTTATACAAAAATTTCCAGATAGCAAAAATTCAATTTATATAAGGTAGGAGCTAGTATTGAGGGAGAGACCTGAGTCGTTGGACTGTTGTAATACACATGTGATATTTGGCTATTACGATGTTTAATTATTTTTAATTAGTATGAAACCTATTTATTATAAGGATTTAATTGTAATTTTGGTAATCACAATTAATAAGAGTTTTATTTAATGTTTATTTTGTGAGAGAAATATGATTTTTAACATTGAGTTTTCTTAAGAATTATTAAAGTGAAGTATGTATTCATGTGAACTCTTTTAGTCGTGTTTAATTTTAATTCCCTTTAATTTTTACTATTAATATGTTGGGGTAGAATGGTGTCACATATTTTGCTTTATTAATCTAAGCTTATCAGTCATTGTTAGAGTTTTTCTTTACCTTGCACTTGATTTACATATATTTTGTTGGGCTTCGTTTGTTAAATGAACACGGGAGAGGTATTTTGCTCACAAAATGAGAAGAGCTCTCAATGGGGTTTATTCTCGGGAGAGAGTAAAACCTATTGGCTATCTTGATCTGATTTCCTTAATGCGGTTTATTTGACTTTAGGTTATGCTAGGGATTCGTGGTCTAAAGCCCAAATAGCTTAGTCTCTTATTCTTGAGAAATCGGAGAAAGGGTTTTATTATGAGTGATAGGAACGTGAGTTATGAATAATGATTTGATAGTGTGTCTATGCATTAGAGGAATGACAAAGTGAAATCAAAACCCTACCGAACTTCTCATCATATTTCTCTTAGTTTATTTTTATGCACTTTACTTTCAGTCAACATAGAGTAGTTTCAAATTAATTTTCTATTTGTTTGCAAGCAATTTGAATTAAGGTTCTCAAAGTATCACTCTAGTCCATATGGGATCGACTCAATACATCTATTAGATATTACATATGACCGGTGCACTTATCGGGAATAGAGTACATTGAAGAATCTATCAAAAAAACAAAAAGAAGATCAATCTCATCTTGAAGAGTTATTTGTTTTGATGATGAACACTAGTAATACCTAAGATGAGTGTTATTGTCTTATGCTTGAATCATAACATGCATCATATAGGTTTCACTATTATCTCATATTAATCATACTTAATCTTTCTTTTATCCTTGATGAATCTTAATATGATTAAGTCATGTTGCATAAATGAGATTTGATACCTTTAAAAATGTTTCAAATCAGTTAAATCTCATTGATGTAGCATTTACACATGGTAATTGAGTCATGGAATGATTAAATAGATTAAGAAATGCAAAGTCACTATTTTAATCTATTAAATAAGACCATAATTGATTAGTCTAATTCATTTAATCGATTAAGTGCTTATTTTAATTGATTAAATTGATCCTGCAACTTAATCTTGATTGAAGAACAATTTAATCGATTAAGCCACTTAAGATAATTTATTAAACTACTCTTGTTTGTTTTGGACTTGTACGAAGAACAATTTAATCGATTAAGACTTGATTTAATTGATTAAATCAGAGGCAAAAGCTTTTTCATATAAAATGAAGGAAATCATTTTGAAAAGTAACGAACAACACACTTTCAAAATTACTTTGAGATTGAGATATTGAGTTTCTAGAGAAAAGGAAAAAACAAACCTTTGATACAATAAGTCTCTAACAAAAATCAAAAGATCTGTCAAGAATCAAAGATAGATAAAGAATTGTGAAAGAATTTTGTTGCTATCACCTTATTTCATTGTATTTTGTGTGAAATCAATTCAAGTGATATTGTTCTTTAATTTTTGTTGTTGTGCTGAATTACTAGGTAGGTTTCTTGGTAGAATGTGATCATGCATGGGTTTTGCATGAGGTAGAATCAATATCTTGATAGGTTTTCAAGGGTGCATATGTAGGTTTCATTTGCATTTGAGTTTTGGTTACAAACTCTCTTTTGATTCTAGTGATTGGTTCTGATCAAGGTAGGTTTCTTTAAATTGGAATAAACTAGATGTAGCCCAGGTTCAGGGTGAACTAGTATAAACTTTCTGTACGTGAATATGTCTCTATCTTTACTCTTTTTACAAATCTTAAATTTCTTCCGTTGTATTATTTAATTTTGAAATTAAGCTGAACACTAATCTGATTTAAGTAGCTAGATTAATTGTGTAATCTTGAAATAAAAAGAGTAATTGGTGTTGACTTCCAACTGCAAATCCAAATCTAAAATTTAGCCATGGTATCAACAATATATCTCAATCTATTCTTTAAACAAAGTTTTAGAACTAATTTGAAAGTAAATCAAAAAAATTTTTCTATATTTAATTCACACCCCTCTTTAATATTGTTTGCAGTCATTAAAACCCTTCTAAGAGTAGAAAATTTTCTCATCAAGTTTTTGGTGTTGTTGTTGGGGACTGGCGTTTGATACTTTAGAATTTTAGTAATTTTTGCTTGTCTATATTCATTTATTCTTTTAATTATTTATTTATTATTTTTCATATTTATTCTTTTGTTTAGTGCTAACCAACTACTCTAGCTTCCTTATTCTTGTTTATATATGACAGACTCCATGTTGATCAACTGCTATTTGATCTGGAAATTGAAAGAACAACTAGGAGGAAGAATAACTTAACAAGGAGAAGGAAGCTTCTTAAGATGCTAGTAGAGGCTTCCACCAAAAGCTAAAGATCTAGTAAATTTCAACACCCCTTGCACAATTGGAAAATTTCATGTTGAGAAAGCATGCATAGATCTGGGATCAAGCATCAACCTCAAGCCTTTCTCAATGCTTAGAAAAATTGGGAATGTGGAAGTGAAGCCTACCAAGATATCTCTCTAACTAGCAGATTACACCATCAAAAAGCCCTTTGGAATTGTTAAAGATGTGCTAGTGGAAGTGGATAAATTTGTTTTTCTAGTGAACTTCATTATAATGGATATTAATGATGATGTTGAAGTCCCATTTATTCTTGGTAGACCCTTTATAAAGACCACAAGAGCTATGATTGACATGGATGAAGGCACATTCAAGTTGAGAGTGCAAAATGAAGAAATCATTTTCAAAATGTTTAGTCATCTAGTCCATGAAGAACTGTGTTGCCTAGTGGACTCCTTTGGTGGTGGACTCATCACTAAAGGAGGAGAAATTCAAATTCTAGCTCTTATGGAGGATGGTGATGGTGAAGAGGAAAAGTAGAAGAGTAATCCCAGCATGCCAAAAAAATCAAGATAAGCATGGTGGAAGAAAGGCAAGAAGAAAAGGAAGTTTGACCTCCCAACCATCAAGAGGAAGAAGAGATGAAATCTTCATGAAGAAAAAGGAATTCAACTCAACATAACTCCCCAGCCCTGCAAACATATATTGAGGGCATACTTTGGAATGGTGGTTGACAGGCTCACCACCACCAGTGTTTTTTATGTCCACTAAAGACATGTGGACCATTAGGCTCATGACGTTAAACAAGCGTTCATTGGGAGGCAACCTAATTTTCTATCTCTTTTCTTGTTTTTACTTTTATATAGTTGTAGTGATTTGTCTTGTGTTAGTCTTTAGGTGAATTATTCTTGTTTTTGCTTTTAGTAGTTAGTGTAGAGTAATTTAGTTTTTGGTTTCAATTGTGGTTGTGTTTTTGTAAATACATTATTAGTGTAGTGGGCATATGATGTGACCATGCCTAGCTAAGGACCTATCACTAGGGCCATGGCTAGAAGGATTGAAGAAGACCTAGCCCTTGCAGACAAAGGAAGACTTCACCTCCTATGGAGAGTGAAGATATTAGGCTAGGGACTTTAGTTAATAAAATGTAATTTTCCTTTATTTTAATTTTGAGGAGCATTAAGAATTTAATTTGGAACATGTATTTAGTTCATTTTTTATTTTTAGGAGGTGTCTTAGGAATTTAGAGGGTGGATTTAGCTTTTTGGGCCTTTATGAAGGAAATAAGGGGTAGCCTTGATATCTACACCCCTCTTTTCTACATAAACCCCCTAAGCTAATAAGAAGGAATCTTGACCCTTGGTTTGAGAAACTTGGGCACCAAGTTTGATGATCTAAGGAGGGAATTGTTTCTCAATTATCCTCCCTTAGATCTCTTCTTTTAATCCTAGCCCTTCTTTTTTAGGTTATCTTGTTCAAGAGGTTAGCTACCTCTATAAATAGGAGCTCCTCCCTCACTTGCATTTTTTACACTTGAATTTAATCCTAGAGACCATATTGGTTAAGGTTCTTACCTTTGAGTGTCTCCCTTTCTCCTTTGTGAGAGCTTCTAAGAGTTATCAAGGGACCCCTCCCTTGTGGCCTCTCCCCTTTGGCTTATCAAACATAGTATTTGTGGCGCATCACCCCATTCCTTTCCTCTCCATAAATCCATTTCCCTTCCAAGTGACCTTAGAAAGGATCCTTTGGGCACGTGATCATTAAAGATCACATCAAGTGGTATCAGAGTCACTTTCTAAAGGTCACGTTCTTTCTTATTTTTTTTTGCTTTGTTGTTTATTTCTTTGATCTCTTTATTTTAAAGTCCTTCATGTTTTGTCATCTCTATTTCCTTTATTGTCTAGTAGTATAGCTTTTTATTCTTGCTATTATATGCGCTTTTGTTTTCTATCTACGCGCCTATGTTCCATTTAATTTGATGTGATTTTATTTGTCCCTTTCTTTGCATCTTATTTTTGTGTTCAAGTTGCTTAATTTTCCCTTGGTTTTTTATGTTAAAGTGTGCCTAAGAAGTTGTGACCATTAAACCCACATGGTTGAGGATTTTTCCACACCATTGTGGTGATCAACTTTGGCCACTTTGTTGTGCCTTTTGTTTTAAGTCTCTTGCTGAAATTTTTGCTCTATTTTTAGGTGTGTTATTTTTTCTTAATCTTGTGTTTTGTCAAATACTAGTCATGTTAGTTTCCTATTTTGTCTCATTTAAATTCCATAGGTTTTAGCCTCTTAAATTTTTTACAAAAAAGCCTTCAAAAACAGTTTGAATTGAGCTCCTAAGAGGTGAACCTCTTGTTGAGTCTCTTAAGTCTTTTATGCTTTTAGTTCAAGCATATTAATGTCTTTGTTGTTCTTAAATATTTGCTCAATTCAATCTTTATATGTTTCTTGTTTTATATTGAATTATTAGTATCTTTCCACTTGGTTTACCTCCACCATTGGTGCCTCTTTATGGAATTTTAGCTTGGGTGAATTGTGTTAGTAATTTGAGCAATCAATTTACTTCAAAATCAGCCCTAAATCATTCCTTAAGCACCATTAGTTCAGTGGTATTTGGAACTACTAAGTTGTTTTGCCTTTAGTTGCATGCATTGCTTGAAAATTGTGTGACCTTACTTTGTGCTTATTCACTCAAGTGTTATTATTTCAAGAATCCTCATTAAAATTTCAATTCAACAAGCTATTAGGTGCAGCAAAATGATTAGAAAAAGTTAAAAAAAAATAGAAAAAGTTCAAGTAAAAAAAAAAAAAGAAGATAAAGAACTCAAAAGAAAGACAAATTTGAAGTTGTGTACCTAATAGTAGAAACATTTGATATGAGGAACCAATTGTGATTCAAAAAAAAAAATTACTTGAGTAAGCTTTTTAGTTTTTGGTCACTTAAATTTTATTAAATGTGCAACTATTGGTTTCATTTTTTTTGTTTGAGTCTTTTTTCATCTCTACTCTTAGAGCTAATCTAGGAAAGTTATTTGTGTGCTACCTTCCTTTGTGAGCCTTATGTTTTCTTGCTTGTCTTTTTTACTTCTTTGAGTTTTTCATTGTTTAATCTATCCACTTGGATTTGTGAACCTTGTTTTGTTATTCACCTTTGTTTGTTGTCTTGTGTTGTATTCGGCCTTGGTAAGGAACGGTTGGGAAAGGTTCCATATATAAAATTTTGGCAAGTCCAAACAAGAGGAAACAAGGGTAGCATTCTTGGGGTGAGTTGATGCAACTCAAAGGGGCTTGATCAAAAGGAGACAAACACCAAAACGCTTGGAGTGAAGACTTTGTTTTATTTTTTTTATTCTTTGTATTGTGTATACTTAATTTTAGATTGGGAGTTTGAATGCCCTTAAAGCCCTCCCTTGGTTTGTAATAATTTTGGTTAATTTTAGCGTAGTTCCTCGTTAATTAGGTGAAGAAGGGAGAAGTGGTACACTTCCTTCAACACCTTAGGAGCACGATTAGAGCCCTTTTCTCTTTTACATTCTTGCACTTTTATTTTATTTTATGTTATTTTGAAAAAATGTGTAGAGGCTAAGAGTTCCAAAGACTCATCAAGCCACCTTAGGTGAGAAAACAAAAAAAAAAAAAGTTTTTGGCCAACCCTTTAGTTTTTAGCATCCAAGCACCATGACTTCCCACACACATTCTAGTGCACATAGTTGTTCATCAAGTAAGAGTGTCAACCAAAGAAAACCTTCTAAGGGAGACACTCTTGAAAACCTTAACTTAGAATTTAGGGAATGGATGGCTAAAGAACAAGAAAGGAGAGAAGAAAAAGAGAGAAAAAAAGAAATAAAAGAAAAGGAAAAACAAAAAGAGAAGGAAGAGTTAAAAAAAGAGATGTTGGAAATGAGAAAAGAGAAAAAAGAGCGAGAAAAGAGAAGGCAAAGAGAGAGAAGAGAGGATGAAGAAATGAGAAGAAGCAAAGAACTAGAAAGAGAAAAAGAGGAAGAAGAGAGAAGGAGAGGAGAAGAGAGTAAGAGGAGAGATGAGAGGGAGAGTGATAGAAAAAATAAAGGAATTCTCATAAGATCCCCATCTAGGCATTTTAGCTCTAGTGAAGAAGAATACTATAGAAATCAACATAAGCATCACTCTCATTCATCATACAATCATTATTCTCCTCAAGAGAACATAAATCATGCTAGGGAACCAAAGGTAGACCTACCCCATTTTCATGGTAGGGAAGATGTTGAGACTTACCTAGATTGGGAAGTCAAAGTGGAACAACTCTTTCGATGCTATGAAATTAGGGAAGAAAGGAAAGTACCTTTGGCCTCCCTTAGTTTTCAAGGTTTTGCTTTGCATTGGTGGGATGGGTTAGTCAAGGATAGGGCCCGTAAACAAATGTCTGACATTCGCTACTGGAATGATTTAAAAACTTGTTTGCGAAGAAGGCACATTCCTTCATATTATGAGAGGGATCTTTTGGATAGGCTCCAAAGACTTAGGCAACATAACCTAAGTATTGAGGAGTATAGACAAAAGATGGAGCTTCTCATACTAAGGGCCAATATCATTGAGGAACCCAATGCCACCCTTCCTAGGTTTTTGTGTGGATTAAGCTCTGACATTAGAGATAAGGTAGAGCTTTTTTCATACTCAAACCTTGATGAGTTACTAGAACTTTGTGTAAGAGCTGAGAATCAACTCAAGAGAAAAAGCTTTAAAAAATATTCTCCCTCTTACTCAAAGAGAGATCAACTTAAGGGAAACTCTTTCAAGGGTTTTCCCAAAGAGGAACCCAAGCATTTTCAAGATACAAAAGCACCTCATGTAGAGAGAAAAACCCCTACTACTAAGCCTACTGAGAGGCAAAGTAGTATCAAATGCTTCAAATGTCTTGGGAGAGGCCACATTGCCTCTCAATGCCCTAACAAGAAAACCATGATCATAAGGGGACAAGACATTTGTAGTGAGAATAACTCATCTTCCTCCTCTAGTGAGAGTGAGGAAGAAGGGGGACATACTTTTGAGCAACAGTGCGAGGAAGCTTTTCCTTATGAGGGGGACCTCCTTATGGTTCAAAGGCTTCTTGGAAGCCAACCTCTAGAGCTTGGCCAGTCACAAAGAGAGAACATCTTCCATACAAGATGTAAAGTAAATGACAAAGTATGTTCTCTCCTTGTTGATAGTGGCTCCTGTTGTAGCTCTAGGTTGGTTGAAAAGCTAGCCTTGACTACCATGCCCCATCCCAAACCTTACAAATTGCAATGGCTCAATGAGCAAGGGGAGATGGTAGTCAATGAACAAGTTATGGTTCCAATTTCCATAGGATCTTATAATGATGAGATTCTTTGTGACATCGTTCCTATGGAGGCTGGTCATATCCTGTTGGGAAGACCACGACAATTTGACAAAAAAGCTATTCACCATGGTCACTCCAACCAAATAATTCTCACCCATAATGAAAAGCGCTTCAAATTGTATCCTTTGTCACCTTATCAAGTGGCTGAAGATCAATTTGCGATGAAAAAGAAAAGAGTGGAGGAAAAACAAAAACAAAAAAAAAATACAACAAGCTTTACCCTTAAAGCTTGAAAAGGGTAAAGAGAGAGAGTCGGAAGGTGATGCCCCTTCAAAAGGGAATATTAGTAAAAGGAGCCTATTTGCTACTAAACGTGATTTAAAAGAAGCTCTTTTGATTAACAAGCCCTTTTATCTCCTCTTTTGCAAAGAAGCATCAAATCCTTTTCCCATTTTGCATTCTTCTGCTGAGAGCACTGCCATAGCCCATGCACATGAGCACCTTCCTCAAGGGGTTCAAGATATTTTAAAAGAATTTGATGACATATTCCCTAATGAGGTTCCGAAAGGACTTCCTCCCATTAGGGGTATAGAACATCAAATTGATTTGGTGCCTGACGCAAGTCTACCTAATAGACCTGCCTATAGGACCAACCCCATGGAGACCCAAGAGATTGAGTCTCAAGTGAATGAGCTGTTGGAGAAGGGTTGGGTTCAAAAGAGCCTAAGCCTTTGTGTTGTGCCAGTCTTGTTGGTGCCCAAGAAGAATGGCCAATGGAGATGTGTGTTGATTGTCGTGCAATCAACAACATCACCATCAAATATAGGCACCCAATCCCCCATCTTGATGACATGTTGGATGAATTGCATGGGGCAAAAATATTTTCAAAAATAGATCTTAGAAGTGGTTACCACCAAATAAGGATCAAAGAGGGTGATGAGTGGAAAACTGCTTTTAAGACTAAATTTGGTCTTTATGAGTGGTTGGTTATGCCTTTTGGGCTAACTAATGCCCCAAGCACATTCATGCGCTTAATGAATCATGTACTAAGGGATTGCCTTGGTAAATTTTGTGTAGTTTACTTTGATGACATTTTAGTTTACTCTAGGAACCTAGATGATCATTTAGGACATCTAAGGCATGTTTTTTCTCTTCTTAGGAGTAATCATCTTTTTGGTAACTTAGAAAAATGCACTTTTTGTGTAGATAGTGTAGTTTTCCTAGGTTTTGTAGTTAGCACAAAAGGGGTTCATGTTGACCCCGAAAAGATAAAAGCTATTCAAGAATGGCCCACCCCAAAGAGTGTGACAGAGATCAAAAGCTTTCATGGTCTCGCTGGATTTTATAGGCGCTTTGTGCCTAATTTCTCCACGCTCTTCGCACCAATAAATGATTTGGTGAAAAAGGAAGTTCCTTTCCTTTGGGGTGAGAAACAAGAGAAAGCCTTCCAGCTAATTAAGCATAAACTGACCCATGCACCAGTCTTGGCATTACCTGACTTTTCTAAAACATTTGAACTTGAATGTGATGCCTCTGGTGTAGGTATGGGGGCTGTCTTGTTGCAAGGAGGGCACCCCATTACGTATTTCAGTGAAAAACTCAATGGTGCCCCCCTCAACTACCCCACCTATGATAAGGAGTTTTATGCTCTAATTAGGGCCCTTCAAACTTGGGAGCATTACCTTGCTCCCAAGGAGTTTGTCATTCATAGTGACCATGAGTCACTAAAATATTTGAGGGGTCAAGGTAAATTGAACAAAAGGCATGCAACGTGGATGGAATATCTTGAATCCTTCCCTTATGTCATCAAGTACAAGAAAGGAAAACAAAATATGGTGGCTGATGCTCTTTCTAGGCGTCATGCCCTTTATTCATCTTTGAGTGCAAAAATCTTGGGATTTGATGACATTCGGGCTATGTATCTATCTAATAAGGATTTCGGCCCCATATTTGCTACCTCTGCATCTGCATTTGCATTAAAGGCCCATGATGGGTACTTCATTAGTGAGGGGTATCTTTACAAAGGGAGTAAGCTTTGTATACCCCAAGGGTCAATTAGGAACTTACTTACAAAAGAGAGTCATGAAGGTGGGCTCATGGGGCATTTTGGGATTTCAAAAACCTTCATGCTTTTACAAGAGAAATTCTTTTGGCCCCATATGCGTAGAGATGTCCATAGACATTGCTCTAAATGTATAGCTTGCTTGCAAGCAAAGTCTAAAGCAATGCCTCATGGACTATACACACCTTTACCTGCTCCTTCTGCACCTTGGGAGGATATTAGCATGGATTTCATCCTTGGGCTCCCAAGAACCCAACGAGGTGCAGACTCCATATTTGTGGTGGTGGACCGATTTTCAAAAATGACCCATTTTATTCCCTGCCACAAAGTGGATGATGCGAACAACATCGCAAGACTTTTCTTTAAAGAGGTTGTCCGATTGCATGGTATACCCTCTTCAATAGTGTCAGATAGGGATGTGAAGTTCCTTAGCCATTTTTGGAAAACTCTTTGGGCTAAGCTGGGAACTAAACTTCTTTTTTCGACTACCTGTCACCCTCAAACTAATGGGCAAACAGAAATGGTGAATAGATCTTTATCCACTATGTTGAGGGCTCTCCTTAAAGGCAATCATAAGTCTTGGGATGAGTACCTTCCCCATATTGAATTTGCTTATAACCGGGTGGTTCATAGAACCACCAAGCATTCTCCTTTTGAGGTGGTCTATGGATTTAATCCTCGTACTCCTCTAGATCTTTTACCTCTTCCTCTTTCTGTTGCTGTGCATAAAGAAGGAGAGGCAAAAGCCATTTTTGTAAAACAATTGCATGAAAGGGTTAAAGTTAACATAGAGCGCCAATCCTTGAGAGATGCTACTTTCGCCAATAGGGGGAGGAAAGAAATCATCTTTGAAAAGGGCGACTGGGTATGGTTTCACTTGAGAAAGGATAGATTTCCTTCTCAAAGGAAGTCCAAACTTAGCCCTAGAGGAGATGGACCTTTCCAAATCCTTGAGCGGATCGGTAATAATGCCTATGTTTTAGATCTGCCTGAGGATTATGGGGTAAGCACCAGTTTTAATGTTTCTGATTTGTCTCCATTTGTAGGTGTTGAAAATGACGAAGACCCCATGGATTTGAGGTCAAATCCTCTTCTAGGGGGAGGAGATGATGTGACCATGCCTAGCCAAGGACCTATCACTAGGGCCATGGCTAGAAGGATTGAAGAAAACCTAGCCCTTGCAGACAAAGGAAGACTTCACCTCCTATGGAGAGTGAAGATATTAGGCTAGGGACTTTAGTTAATAAAATGTAATTTTCCTTTATTTTAATTTTGATGAGCATTAAGAATTTAATTTGGAACATGTATTTAGTCCATTTTTTATTTTTAGGAGGTGTCTTAGAAATTTAGAGGGTGGATTTAGCTTTTTGGGTCTTTATGAAGGAAATAAGGGGTAGCCTTGATATCTACACCCCTCTTTTCTACATAAACCCCCTAAGCTAATAAGAAGGAATCTTGGCCCTTGGTTTGAGAAACTTGGGCACCAAGTTTGATGATCTAAGAAGGGAATTGTTTCTCAATTCTCCTCCCTTAGATCTCTCCTTTTAATCCTACCCCTTCTTTTTTAGGTTATCTTGTTCAAGAGGTTAGCTATCTCTATAAATAGGAGCTCCTCCCTCACTTGTATTTTTTACACTTGAATTTAATCCTAGAGACCATATTGGTTGAGGTTCTTACCTTTGAGTGTCCCCCTTTCTCCTTTGTGAGAGCTTCTAAGAGTTATCAAGGGACCCCTCCCTTGTGGCCTCTCCCCTTTGGCTTATCAAACATAGTATTTGTGGCGCCTCACCCCATTCGTTTCCTCTCCATAAATCCATTTCCCTTCCAAGTGACCTTAGAAAGGATTCTTTGGGCACGTGATCATCAAAGATCACATCAGCATAGGTTGTTGTTAGTTTGGTTCAGCTAGTTATTGTAGTTTTGATGTTCTAGTCCACTTATGTAGTGGTAATTTAGATTTTTATGTTGGTATGTTGTGTTTTTAGTTAATTGTTTGTGTTTAAAGTCGTGTAAGTGTGTTGTTAATTAAGTATTGTGAATTTTAAGTTTTAGTTGTGTTATGTCAATTTCTAGTGTCAATGTGCATGTGTAGTGATTTTAGTTGCGTTAGATGTCTTTGTGTAACTGTGGTATCTCTGTTAAAATTGAAGGATTGGAAAGCTTGAAGAAGCCATCAAGTCCTTTGAAGCTCTTTGAGGTTTTGGTTTTGAAGAAGTATGATGCTTTGATTTCTAGTTTAAGGTCAATTTAAATATGGTACCAAACACCTTTGATAGATGTGGTACTTGTATTGAGTGTTTAGATAGGCATGAGAATGTGTTTGAGTAGCTAAGGGATAGATTACATAGGCTGGGGAGTGTTGAAAAAACATCAAAATTGGATTTTGTAGTAAGGTAATAAATCGATTACCCTTCGAGAAATTTTGGGTATTCTTATTCCTACTCTCGAGAGTAATTAATTACCTGAAAATATAATCAATTATTCCAAAGACTATGCTTTCTAGACCTGTTTTGTAGCAGCAGATCAAGTAATCTACTGGATAATCGATTACCCTTCTACAAAGCTCATATAAAAGCTTTTTTAAAAAAATTTAAAAATGAACAAAAGGTCCAAAGAAAACTCACTTGTTTCTAACTGATTTGCCCATTTTCTCCAAGCACAAAACCCATATTTTGATGGTTTGAAGCATCAAGAATTGTTGGATCAAAAGGAAAGAAGATTGTGATATTGATTTTTATTGCTTGGGTATTCATCATAAATCAAGTGATATTGTTCTATACCCTAACCTTTGTGTTTTTGCATAAGTCTTGATAATCTCTAGGGGATCTTGAGATTATTGTGAAATCCTTCAACGGGGAGTGGAGTAACGGGGAGTCACGATGTAGCAAACTCTTGTGGGTAGCAAGATGAAGCCTTTTTTATTGTGTGATTTTGAATCTTTCCGGGATTAAAATTTGTATGTGTGGTGTGTATGTATGAGATTTTAGTGGAAAGCAGATTTGCGGAAGGCTAAGTCTAAAACTGGATGTAGGTCAAGTTGATCGAACTAGTATGAAACTACTATGCAAATTCTCTCTTTCCCTACACTTTTTATAATTGTTTGAATTGATTTCTTGGTTAGTTTGTGATTAGGTTTTGCTTCTACAACTTCATTTTAAATCCTTGTTCGGAAAAATTGAATCAATTGGTTTTGGTCAATTGAAATTGATATTAGGTTTTTTTGAATCTTTGATTAAATTCTTGAATCTTGATAGTACCCATTAATTCCCCAGAACCTTTTATTGAAAAGAAGCGTAATCGGCATTCATATTTTTATTTGACTAATTGTAAATTGAAAACTATTATTGAAGGAATTCTTATTGATCAAGCTTGATACTCAAAACATAGAAAGTGTTGAATCTTAATCTTTGTTTCAAGCTTATTTTGAAAACCTTTTTTTTTTAAACACTAAGGTAGATTTTGGAAATTTTTTAAGGGAATATTTTTTAAAACTCTGATATTATTTTTTAATAGAAAAAGTTTGAAAAATATTTGTGAATCTATTCAACCTCCCATCTAGATTCCCCCCTGGGACCAACAATCTCCTTTTTGCAATTGTAGTTAGTTTTGATGTGCTTTAAGTGGTGAATTTGGAACTTGTATGATTTGTGAGTTTGAGTGTTGTTTTTGTAAATGTGAGCATGTGAGCAAGTTTGTTTAGTGGTAAATAGGTTAATTGTGGTGTTAGTTCTGAAAAGTTGTGTGTAGTTTGTGTTTTGGGTATGTGAGTTGTGTATTAAGCAAAATTGCTCACTTTTGTCTTGTGAAATTGCATATGCATTGATTTTTCATTTTTAGTGTTAAATTTCTGGATTTAAGGTTTGTGCAAGTTTGTTTAGTGTCTCATAGCATGATTGTGAGGTTAGTTTAGTCATTGCATGCATATTTTGTGTTTTCACCATTTAAGTTGTGTTTTAGGCACATTTATGCCTCATTTTGTCATTAGTTTAAATCTGCATAATTGATGAGTTTTAGTGTTGATTTTGTGAATTTGATTATTTAGACATGTGTGTTTAGATCCATGTGTGGTAATTGTGATGTTAATTGTCCCAAATTCACTGTAGATTTATTTTGGGTGTCTAAGTTGAGTTTTTATGCACAAAATCTGGTTTTTAAAACCAAATTGTACAATCTATCATCCAGTGCCTAGTGCTCGTCTTGTAGCCGTTGGGTGTTGATTCTGCAGAATTCTACATATTTGCTTATGTGCATATGAATGCCCAACGCTCGTCCTATTGTTGTTGGGCACTCATCCAAGACTTGCATGCACTTGGTTTTTGGTCTCTGTTAGGGGTGCCCAATGGTAGTTCCATGACTGCTAGGTGCTGACTCACAGAGATCACTTTCCAACCTTTGTTTTGTGTTTTCATGCACCCTTTCATATTTTATTTTCTATAACTTTTAATGTCTTTAACTGTGTGTGTTTGTGGTGTTCTAAATCTCTTTTGCAGGAACATCCTCCATGATCATCATTATGACTTAGTCCTCAGGAGCTTGGGGACCAGGCTCTCTTCTGTGAGAGAGGAAGGAGTCCTCTAGAGCTTAAATGAATTCTAGAGCACTCTATTTGTAAAATTTTCTTGATGTTTTATTGCATTTGCGTTGTTGTTCAGTAAATTGCATAAATTTGCCTATTAGGTAGCTTTAGTGGACATTGTTTTGTTAGCATGTGCATTATGTTTAGATCCTTTATTTTCTCTTTTATTGGTGATGAAAAATGCTCTTATGTTGTTTGTAAATGCAATTTTTTGTCTGTGGCTGCCATAAAGTGAGTTGAGCTAATTGTGTATTGTTGATTCTTTTGGCAAGTTTGTGTGAATCGGTGAAAGAAAGCGTTAATCGTGTGAGGTTTTGGGTTTAATAGTGGATTGCTGTATGAGTCATTATGAATCCCATGCTGTTGATTTTGCTTTATTCTCATTGACTAATTATTTGCATGCATGATTGAAAAATGACCAAGGCCTTATTTCTTTATGTAGCCACTTAGCCAAATAACCTACATGTTCAATGCTTGATCTTTGATTCCCCTTTCTGAGCCTTAATTAATTAATTCTTGTTTTTATGAACCTTTGAGCTAAATTAGTGCATTACACATTCCTTTACCTTAGGGTTAAGAAAGTGTTGACATGAGATTGGTTCTACAACAAGTTTGCGGGAGCGTGTTTATGGAGAGTTAAATACATTTTAAGGCTTAAGTGTCTAGAAATTGTAAAAAAAAAAAAGAAGAAAAGAAAAAGAAAGTTGGAATAAAAAGAATTGCGAATAAAAAGCTTGGTCATTAATTGGTGCGTATTGGAAATCTACTTGCATCAATGTTGTTAGTAAGAATTTTTGGGGTTTGGGAATATTTTGTAAAAGGGGTGAATTGATCTTATTGTATATTTCTCTTTCAACCTTTTTATTTGTTTTCCTGAAAAAACCAGTTTTCTTTCTAGCCCGACCAAGTTACCAACTTAATAAAGTCCCTGTGATTTGAATTGTGCATGTTTTGTTTTTGGTTCTATTGAGATGAACAAAGTTGACTTGTGTGAGTGCATTGTGTGGTGTGAAACACTTTATTGGTGAAGTTGCTCAAATTATGTGATCTGCATAGCTTGCCTTTTGAGTTGATTTGTGCATGGCAAACCTCTTTTCACTCTTGTTGATGCATGCCTCCCTTGATCTTTTTCTAGAGGTTTTCTTCTTTGGTGAAATGGTTTATGGAAAGGTAAGAAGTGAGGTGGTTTTAGGCGCCACTTAAGGTAAGATAAGCCTAAGAGGGAAAGTTTGCCACAAGGGATGGAACCCTTGATAAAAACCTAAGGAATTCTCAAAGAGAGAAGGGTGGACACTAAGAGAATTTTGGCCAACTCAAGGTTTTTCCATTCAATAAAGTGTAAAAAATACAAGAGTGTGAAGGAACACCTTTTTATAGAGGGAGCTAACCTCTTGGACAAGTCATTAAGGAAATGAAGGGCTAGGATTAAAAGAAGTCATCCAAGGGAGGAGGATTGAAGCCCAAAGTCCAATCAATATCCTCCTTTAGATGAGAATTGGTGCCCAAGCTACCTCATCCAAGGGCCAAGATTACTCCTTTATTAGTTTTTGGTTTTATTTAGCAAAAGAGGGTGTAGTTATCAAGTACCCCCTTATTTCCTAAATAAAGGTCCAAAAGCTAATCTTACCCCTTCTTATTACTAAGACACCTCCTAGAAAATTAAATGGACTAATACATGTCCAAAATAAAATCCTAGGTTCCTAAAATAAAAATTACAAGTAAGTAAGTCATGGCTTGCATAACTTGATGGTCATATGGAGGTGAGATCTTCCTCCTTCTACTCTAGCCATGTCTTATTCTATTCTCCTAGCCATGTCAAGGCTAGCTTTTCCACAAACCTTGAGCTACAGCAATTGCAGCATGACCCACTATCTATAATGAGAGAACATATTTTGTCATTCACCTTAAAACGAGTGTGGAATATGTTCTCCCTTTGAGATGAGGACACTTTGAAAGGTTGGCTTCCCAGAAGCCTTCTTATCATCAAGAGGTCTCCCTCACATGCATAAGCGGTTTCATCACAATCAGATTGGTATGCATGAACCCCTTCTCCTTCGCTCTCACTAGAGGAGTGTGAGCTAGACTCACTACTATAAACATCTTGGGCCCTCATGATGATGTTTCTCTTAGTAGGGCATTGAGAGGCAATGTGGCCTCTCCCAAGACATTTAAAGCATTTGATACTACTAACTTTCTCATGAGAGTTAGTAGTAGGGGTTTTTCTCTCTACATGTGATGTTTTATGCTCTTTGAAGTGCTTGGAATGTTCCTCTTTGGGGTAACTCTTGAAAGAGTTCCCCTTAGGTTGGTCCCTCTTTACATAAGGTGGGTTATCCTTTTTAAAAATTTTCCTTCTAAGTTGATTTTCCACCTTGATGCAAAGTTGAACTAACTCATCAAGGGAATTGTATGAGAAGAGCTCCACCTTATCACGAATTTCGGGGCTCAACCCACACAAAAACCTTGCCATAGTGGCCTTGGGTTCCTCAATGATACCTGCCCTCAAGATAAGAAGTTCCATCTTTTGTCTATACTCTTCTACACTAAGGTTGGTTTGCCTTAGCCTTTGGAGTCTATCCAAAAGATCTCTTTCATACCAAAAGGGAATATGCCTTGTTCTTAGAGCACTTCTAAGATCATTCCAATATCTTATGGAAGGCATACTGGTGCGGATT
Organism: Psophocarpus tetragonolobus; assembly: GCA_037954015.1. Taxonomy (NCBI): domain Eukaryota; kingdom Viridiplantae; phylum Streptophyta; class Magnoliopsida; order Fabales; family Fabaceae; genus Psophocarpus; species Psophocarpus tetragonolobus. The sequence continues at coordinate 76,708,133 of CM075689.1, forward strand.
CTCTCATTGGTTAACCCAACCCACCAATGCATGGCATGCCCTTGGAAGCTAAGGGCTGCCATTGGAACCTTTCTTTCTTCCCTTACCTCATGGCAAGTGAAGAGTTGTTCTACCTTGATTTCCCAATCAAGGTAGGCTTCCACATCTTCCCTCCCATGAAATGGGGGGAGATCAATTTTGGGCTCCCTTGTAGGGGCCCCATTATTATGCATGGATGAATGGGAGTTTCTCCTAGGATGATTCTAGTATTCTTCCTCACTTTCACTCCTATGGGTATATCTAGATGGGGAACCTAAGACTATCCCTTTCATTTTGTAATTCTCACCATTCCCATGCTTTCTTTTTGCTTCTTCTTTCTCTTTCTTTTCTTGCTCTCCTTTCTTCATCTTCTCTCCTTTCTCTTATTCTTCTCTCTTCCTTCTCTCTTTTTTCTCTCTTTTCTTCCTCTCTTTCTTTTATTTTTCTTTTCTCCTTGGACTCTTTTTTTCTCCTTTTTTCTTCTCTTCTCTCTTGTTCTTTTGCCATCCACTCCCTAAAGTTCATGTTTAAGTTTTCTAGAGTGTAATCTTTAGAAATATTTCTTTGGTTTACACTCTTGTTTGATGAATAACTATGAGCACTAGAGTGGGTGTGTGATGTCATCGTGCTTGAATTTCTAAGAAGAAAAAGGTGGATAAAAACTTTTCACAAACAAACACTCCTCTATTTTTGTGATTTCTTGCCTAAAATGGCTTGATGAGTCTTTGGAACTATTTAGCCTTCTAAGTGCTTTGAATAAGAAAAATAAAGCAAGAATTTTAAAGCAAAAATTCAAAAGAGAAGGGATCTAAATCGAGCTCCTAAGGTGTTGAAGGAAGTGTACCACTTCTTCCTTCTTCACCTAATTTTCGAGAAACTAAAAAATTAACTAAATCTTATTACAACCAAAGGGAGGGCCTTAAGGGCACTCAAACTCCCAACTACAAAATTAATACACCCAAATTAAAGAAAAAGTAAAGTCTTCAAAAAATGATTCTCCAAATGCTCCCTCAAATCAAAGTCCTCACGGCTAGGTGTGTTTCCTTTTGAGGTGATCCCTTAGGCTCTTAGTCTAACCTTCCAAAATATGCTACCCTTGTGGTAAATTCCTTTTTCAAGCTTTCTCCCAAAAGTGGCACTAGCACACAAACCAAAGAAACCAAAAGTAGCAAGGGGAGGTGCGAATAGAAACTCAAAAAGCAATAAAAGATAACACAATCAAAAGGACACTTAACCAAATGGTAAGAGTATATAAGACAAACTAGAAAGATGATTTAAAAGACAAGCAACTACTAAAAGGTAAACAAAAGAAAGAGAGCACATAATGGAATACCTAAAAATAATAAAATTTCTTTTAAGGTTCCAAGTTCAAAGTTGAAGCACTTGCTAATTTTAGGTTAGGTACATCAAATGAATTTTTCAAACTTTCTTTTCTTTTGTTTGTTCTCTTTTTTTTTTTTTGAATCCTTCGTTGTTTTTTTTTTGTATTTTATTTTAGACTTTGTTCTCTTGTTTTTTTTTTTTGAATATTTACTAGATGCACCTAAATTGATTTTGAATTTAGTGCTTAATAACAAAGAGTTATGCGCTTGGAACAATAAAGAAAATTAAAAGCAACAATTTAGGTACTACTAGAAATGACTTCAAAATGCAAAGTAGCTATAGATGTGTTCATGGTTTAGTAGTTTGGTATGCCACTGGACTCAAGCTTTGTTAAGTTTTTAGTAATTTGTTGAACACAAATACCAAACTTATAGCTTAAGTGAAAGCACCCGCAAACAAGAACTACCTTTACCACACAAATGAGCTATTAAATATACGTATAAGGAAAATAAAGACAAAGGGAATTGAACAACTATTTTGGAATTTTTTTTAAGAATATGCTTGAAACTAAAAGCACATGAATCTCTAAAGAGACTTAGACATGAGGTATGACCCTCTATGTTGCTCAATTTAAGAAGTTTCAAAAGCTTTTTGTAAAAACAAAAGAGGCTAAACTTAAAAGGAATTAATAGACAAAATGGAAAACCATAAACATGACTTATAGACAACTACACAAGAGTATAAAAGTGAAAAATAAAAGCTAAAAATAAGGCAAAAACAAGGCAATTAGGTGCAAGGAAACACAAGAATTTGGTCTAAATTTCTTGACCACAAGGTTGTGGAATTCACTACAACGGCATGGATTTTTAGCAAGAAATTCTCAAAACCAAAATTCAAGCAAGAAAGCACCCAACTCAAAGCTTAAGTGGAAATTAATGAATATGGGAGAGACGTAGATGCAAAGAAAAGAACAATATAAATTGCATTAAGAAAAAAAATAAATAGCGCAAATAAACTATAACTCAAAACAATAAACTCAAGACATAAATGGAAATGATAAACAACAATGGAAAGCTAGAAAAAATTGCGGAAATTAAAGATAAAATAAAATAGGAAAACGGAAAGAAAAAATAAATGAGGTAGGAAGAGAGTTTAGACCTCTAGAACCAATGCTCTGATACCAAATGATGCATGCCTCCCTTGATCTTTTTCTAGAGGTTTTCTTCTTTGGTGAAATGGTTTATGGAAAGGTAAGAAGTGAGGTGGTTTTAGGCGCCACTTAAGGTAAGATAAGCCTAAGAGGGAAAGTTTGCCACAAGGGATGGAACCCTTGATAAAAACCTAAGGAATTCTCCAAGAGAGAAGGGTGGACACTAAGAGAATTTTGGCCAACTCAAGGTTTTTCCATTAAATAAAGTGTAAAAAATACAAGAGTGTGAAGGAACACCTTTTTATAGAGGGAGCTAACCTCTTGGACAAGTCATGAAGGAAATGAACGGCTAGGATTAAAAGAAGTCATCCAAGGGAGGAGGATTGAAGCCCAAAGTCCAATCAATACCCTCCTTTAGATGAGAATTGGTGCCCAAGCTAACTCATCCAAGGGCCAAGATTACTCCTTTATTAGTTTTGGGTTTTATTTAGCAAAAGAGGATGTAGTTATCAAAGTACCCCCTTATTTCCTAAATAAAGGCCCAAAATCTAATCTTACCCCTTCTTATTACTAAGACACCTCCTAGAAAATTAAATGGACTAATACATGTCCAAAATAAAATCCTAGGTTCCTAAAATAAAAATTACAAGTAAATAAGTCATGGCTTGCATAACTTGATGGTCATATGGAGGTGAGATCTTCCTCCTTCTACTCTAGCCATGTCTTATTCTATTCTCCTAGCCATGGCCCTAGTGATAGGGCCCTTGCTTGGGGAGAATGCATCACTTGTGGGCATCATGCTTGGATTGTTATTTTTCTGAGAGCATTCCATGATTGTGATTACTGATGAAAGGAAGGTTTTGAAACTAGACTGTGTTATGTTGCAATTGTATTGGTTGTCATAGAGTATTCTATTTTTGTTTCATTCTATGAGTTTGTTGTTTTAGTATGCATTATGTTTGTTGTTCATTAAGTCCACTAAAGTGTCTTTTTCTTTGAGGACAGACAAAGCTTTAAGTTTTTGGGAGTTTGATAATTTCCTAAATTACGTATTTTTATACAGGTAAGATAGAGCAGTTATCCTCATTTCCTAAATTTCCTCCTTTTATACAAAAAATGGATATTTAGAAAAATGCATTACAAATGTAATTTTGTGCATATTTTACATTTATTTTCTTGTTTTCCATTATTTCAATCAGGTTTTTTGAAGAAGGCTAGAAAAAAATGTTGGAAGAACTAGGAGGCCAGCACCCAAGGAGTGGCCACCCAACATTGGTCGACGCCTAGCGCCCGCCAACCTGAGAGGGTGTATTTTTCGCTCTCTAGCGCCCAGCTCCCACAAAGTGGCCGCCCAACGCCAGTGTTTGATTAGGCCTAGTTTTAAAAATACAAAGTTGTATTTTGAAGGAAATGAAGAGAAGCAACACCAACTAGGGTTTTCTCCATTCCTACACATTTCTACCTCCATTTCCCTTCATTTACATCCCATTTTGTAACCCATGCTATCAATCATGCTCTCCACCTCCATAGAAGGCTACGTTCTTTTTATTAGGGTTTTGATGTAACTTTGTCCTGAACTCTATTGTATATTTTGCTCTATTAATCTAAGCTTATCATTCATTGTTAGAGTTTTTCTTTACCTTGCACTTGATTGACATATACTTTTTTGGGTTTCATTTGTTGAATAAACTCGAGAGAGAGATTTTGCTTATGAAATGAGAAGAGCTCCCAACAAGGTTTATTTCTCTAGAAGGAGTAAAACCCATTGGCTATCTTGAGTTCCTTTTCTTAATACAAGTTATTTAACTTTAGATTATGTGAGGGATTCATGGTCTAAAGTCTAAATAATTTAGTCTCTTACTCTTGAGGGATCAGAGAAAGGGTATTTTTATGAGTGACATGAATGTGAGTGATGAATGATGATTTGGTAGTGTGTTTATGCATTAGAAGGATGGCAAAGTGAAATCAAAACCCTGTTGGTCCCAAGGGGGAATCTAGAAAGGGGGTTGAATAGATTCACCAAATTATTTTTCAAAGATTTCTATTCAACAATATTAGAGTATTTTCAAAAACAACCCCTTTTTGAAATTTTCAAAATCTACCTTCATTTACAAAAATGGGTTTTCAAGAATTCAACCCTTAAGCACCAATTAATTCAATTTCTCAATTGATGATTTCAAACAAAATAGAAGAGAAACTTAACAAAAATTATATTTCAAGTAATTCAGGATCAAAGGAAAGAGTAGGAAGAACAAAAATTAAACCCACAAAATATAGGTCAAAAACCCAAATTTATAATCAAGTAAATGTATAAGAATTTGATCTACAGAAAGAACTCGTAATGAATCAAACACAGTTGCAAATATCCAGATGTTAGTGCTCCAAGAATTCAATAAAAACTGAAATTAAAGAGTATAAGGAAGAGAGAATTTGCACAGTGATTTATACTGGTTCGGTTCAGCTGACCTACATCCAATTTACAAACTTAGCCTTCTGCTAATCTGCTTTCCACTAAAATCTTACTACATGCACACCACACTTACAAATTTTACTCCCAGAAAGATTTAAACCACAAAGAAGAGGCTTTCTGTTGCACCCCATAAGAGTTTGCTACATCGTGACATCCTGCCACTCACAACGCCTCACTTGCAACACTCTCCTGCAAGATTTTCCTACAATCTCAAGAATTCCTCAAGAGATTGGTAACCATGTGTAAAAACACAAATAAGGGTATAAAACAATATCACCTAGCGTGAAGAATACCCAAACAAAAAGTTTAAAACTCAATAGAGTCACTTCCTTGAATCTTGAAATCGAAGCACTTTCAAAGCATAAAAAATGGGTATGAATCTTGGAGAGAATTATGAGGAATTGTATGAGAGAAGTAAGCACTTGATTGGACTGATCAAAATTTGTTAAATTTGTTTTCAAAAATGCTTTTATATCAGTTTTGATGCAGGGTAATCGATTACCCACTTGATTACCTGATATCCTGCACAAAACTGGCCCAAAGTGTTTGTTCTCGGGGGTAATCGATTACTAGTAATCGATTATCACAGAGAGCATCAATTCCTATCTCAAAAATTCTCGCAGGGTAATCGATTACCATTTTTAGGTAATCGATTACCTTACTTAAAAATCCAGTTTTTAAGTTTTTCCAGCACAAACCAGCCTATGCAGTCTATCCAAAACCATCCCAAACACATTCTCAAGCCTATCTAAAACACACAATACAAGTACCACACCTATAAACGTATTTGGTTACATAAAATTGATTTAAGAGAAAAACCAAAGAGATAAAAGAAAAACCAAAACTTCACTAATCTTTAATGTAGTTCCTTTGGTTCCAACAAACCCTACCAAGCTTCTCATCATATTTATCTTAGTTTATTTTTATGCACTTTACTTTCAGTCAATATAGAGTAGTTTCAAATTAATTTCCTAATTATTTGCAAGAAATTAGTATTAAGGTTCTTAAAGTATCAATCTAGTCCCTGTGGGATTGACACGATACATTTATCGGGCACTACATATGACTGGTGCACATGTCAGGAGTAGAGTAAAAAATTTGCTCATCAAATGCACTTTTAATTTGACTATTACAAAGATTTATTAAAAGTCGGTGATAACTACTTCGGATGCACTTCTAAGTTGGTTGTCGTTAAAATTCTATTGATTATAATTAAATTATTTAATTTAAAAATTAATTAAACTTTTAATAATAGTCACTTTAGATGTACTTCTAATTTGACTATTTCAAAAATTATAAAAGGGTTTATGATCGTCACTTTGGATGCCCTTCCAATTTAGTTATTGTGAATCCTTTTAAAATTAAAATTTTAGAATGTAAAATCATAAAATGCAAAGTTTAACTATGACTACTTTCAAATTGACTTTTGATTTATTTATTATAAAAGCTATCATGATTTAGTAATTGTCATCTATTGAAAGTTTTAATGACTACTCTACTTCTAGCAAGTACACAAGTCGTATTGTAGTATAAAACTGATAAAATTAGGTCATCTCCCCAAGGAATTAACAACTATAAATGATATTGAATGAGTCTATTGAACAATTTTTCACAATGAATGATAAACTTGATTGAAAATTTATACAAAGTAAAAGTCATATTTTTGGAGTTTTTAATGTTTAATAATAAAAAAACCAGCAGCTTGGATTAATGTTATATTACTTGTAACCATTAACTATTATTTAAGATTCTTTTGTTACTTTTTTATATTGTTAATAATTTCTCTATCCTAATCTCTAGAGAACTAAATTTTAAAATCTTTCCCTAATTCCTTAGTAGGACACATTTCAATAATTTGGTCAGCATATAACAATTACTAAATCAAACATATAGATCCTACCTTATTCTTAATTGTAGTTACTATATGATGAATTTCCTAGTTCTTTGATTTGATGAAAATCTTTCGACAACAGAAATCAAATAAATCACAGTATAAGTTGATCAGACAGATAACAAACATTAAGTATAAGGAGAATTCAAAAGAGATAAATAAGATTTAGATAAAGTAAAGAGAATTATAGAGTAATATCCAGTATCTAGCTCCTAACAGCACCCTAGCTATTCCCACATTAGTGTAATTTTTACAAGAAGAATTGAGAGAAAAGTAAATGTAGATTCCAATCTCATGGATTTCTTATATGCGTCTTCCTCCTTATATAGAACTAGCCAAGTACAGTTGCTCAACAAATTTGTTTGTTGAGTGAGTATTCTTCATTGCCTCTGCTTCGCTTAGCGATGTGTGTTCGCTTAGTGAATATCCTTTTGCCGCCATAATATCGCTGAGCAGGCCATGCTGGCTTAGTGGTTGCTCTGCAAATCCTTGATTTTTGTTGGGCTTTTCGGTTAGCGACTAGTGCTCGCTAACTAAATTTTAATAATCTGTCTTCTCAATCCTTTTTTTCTTAGCAATAAGCGGTGGCTTAACGATATCTTATTTTTATTTGCTATCTTTTATAACTTTTACCCTGCGATTCTCATAAGAATAGTGCGAAATGATGTTTCTTAGTTTAAAACATAACATTCAAAATATCCTTTTATTGCTTTTCAATATTTACACAAAAATGGGACTAAAAATTTTCTTTGGTTTTTTAACTAAAATTTCACAACAATCATCATCTTGAATGCGCTTCTGATTTGACAGTTACATTAAATCATGAAAGGTTATCGTGGCCACTTTGGATGCATTTCTAATTTGGTGATGGTAAAAATATTTCAGAATAGACACAAGAATATTAAAATTAAAAATCAAATCAAACGTATCCAATACTCTAATCAATAAAGAACTATGTAAACATTGAGTCTCCATTGCACCTAAAGACACATAGAAACAAGAGTCCACTCTTGTCGAGTCCAAAAAGCATAAAAAATAAACTAATTAAAAAGATAAAAATATCAATAATCTTTTTTTATAAAAAAGTTCTCAATAACAAAATTCTTGTTAAAATGTTAAAATCAATTAATAAAATAAAAGAGAGTTTTGTGTTTTAAGGGATGAAATAAATATTTTTTAAAGTTATCTAATTTTACACATTTAATTAAAGGTAATCAATCGTCTTTGTGACGCACTTCATAAAGTGTTAATATCTTCCTACACATAATCGACTTCCGAAATCAAAATCTGGTTTCACATGCCACTTTTTTATTTTAGGTTTTTTTTTATGTTTTCCTTAATAAACATTTATAGTGGCCTCTCTGATTTTCAAATCATCTTTCATCGTCCTGTCAAGACCCATGTGTTGACAGATGACAACTCTACTGAGAACTTTTAAGAATCAAGTCTAAAATAATTAAACGTGCAAAATTGATACCTTTTATTTTATTTCTTTCACCCCTAATTTGTTTGGTCATTTTCTCTATTTCATGTGTTTTCATAGTTATTTTGTAGTTAGTCATATTTGCTAATATATATACTTGGATTGAACCATAGGATAGACGACGTAGTTTCTTTTGTATTTCTAGCATTTGAACTTTATGATTTTCTCCTTTGCACACTACAATTATACTTTTCACACACTTTTGAGTGGGGTCCTATAATTGGGCTTAAGCGCAACCTAGGGAGTGAGATGATTAGTAGTTCCATTTTAGATGGTTATCATGAAAGTTTCATCTAGAGTGTAATTCTTTCATGAATATCCACACTTTGGATGCACTTCCAATTTGTGGTTACATTCCAATGAATATAAGAGCTCTAAAAGAAATTTGACCAAGTAGAATAACCACCTATTGGAGAGACTTACTCTTAGAGCCACAAGCTATATATCTTCCTCATCATTAAGTGTATATATCTAGAGCACCTTAGGGCATAATTTTTCTTAATTATTGTTTTGTTTCATCATTTTGAGCATGTTTTTCTTATCTCATTGGCAAAAAAAAAAAAAATCATTACATTTACTTTAGAAAAATAAAATGTATGACTTAAATATGCTTTTTACTCCTTCAAATTTAGTCCTCCAACCAAAGCAAGATTCTTTTTTAGTCCTTATTGTGAAAAAAAAAAGAGAAGGATTAAAAGAGAAAAGTCACACATTGTACATGAGAAAAAGCAAAAGAAACTGTAAAAAATGGAATCTTGAACATTTATAGGACTTAAAGTGCAACAAAAAGAAATTGAGTGACTAAAAACATAAATTTTAGAGGACTAAAAACATAATTAAGCCAAATTACATTCATTTCTATTCTACATTTTCTCACATTTCATAAGAAAAAATCATACACTTGCATTCATTCTTTGTGTAATCAAAATAACAACATATTCACATTTTCTTACATTGTAGCATTGAATAAAGCAATTTTTTATTCTATGTACGAGTGTTTAGCCCTTCATTATAAAAAAATTATAAAAAATGAAAAAAAGAATATTTCTTTTTCATCCATGCATTCTTAATACGTAAATTGATTTAGCATGAATTAGTAAAACAAAAGGTGTTCATCTTGTTTCATTATTTGACTATGTCATCATCTCATCCATGAAAAAATAAAAACAAATACATATCTTAATTTCATGTTCATAAAGGATAAAAAAATGGTGATTGAAAAAAAGGTTGCATACGCATTTGAATCATGCATAGCATTTGCTTATATAAGTTTCTGTATTCATTGCATTCTCGTTTCATTCATTATTTACCCATTCATTCTCTCAATTCAAAATAATAATAGTATTTCCTTGCATGCATTAAACATAAAAAAATCTCATCTTTCATTTATCACATATTTTCTTATTTTTAGTAAAAAAAGAGAATAAAAATAGTTATGAATTCATGCATATTCGACATTTTTTCATTTCATACCATTAAAATAATTAGCTCATTCATATCTTCATTATTAGCATGTTATATATGTATTTCACATATTATCATGTAAAAAAATGAAAATAAAACACACACATGTACACATTTTTATGAGTAAGTGGATAAAAAATTTCATGTATCATCTTGGAATTCATACTTCATATTAGCATAAAAATCATTAAATAAACATTCATCGTAGATGATTTCCTTCTTAGGATTTAAAAAAAAAAAAATCAGCATTCTCATGAAACATAAATAAACTTTCTTTTGCATGCATATGTCTTGAATAACATTAACTTGTAATATATATGTAGAGAGTTTCATCATCTCCATCTCATTCCACATTATGCATAAAATAAAATGTCTCATTGATTACATTCATGTCATTCTAAATTTCAAGCTAGTGACTATTTCTTTCTATTAATTGTAGTCTTGATAGAATTCTTGCATAAAAGAACAACAAAAATGATTAATTGTCTTTTAATAGTTCGTAATAGTATCACATAAAAAAGTGAATTTCATTTTATTGGCATATAGGTTTTCATACTGTCATCATACATCCCATAAAAAAATTTAAATTTCATCTCATTGATCATACATGTCATGCATCATATATCATGTACACACAATATTTCTTTTGTTAACCTTAGTAGTCTTTAATTATTGCTTATGCATATTAACCATTGTCTCATGCATTTTGATAAGGTCATGTTCTATAGATGTTTATAAAACACTCATTAAAAAAAGACTTATGGATTAATTTTTTTTATGTTAAATTATAAATTCATTGCAAACTTAAGCCATGAGGGAAACAATAAGCAAAAAAAAAAAGAAATAATAAAAAATAAGAGAGATTGTTATCAAGCTTGATCCAATTCTAATCTTGAAGGGGGAAATTATATTTTCTTGCAACTTAAAGTCCTTAAATGCTTATAAAGTCTCATCTTAACTGATAAGATTATTCTATCAAGTAACACATTTTTTTTAGTGTTTGATTTGAAATATTTATCTAAATAATTTGCATAATTGGTAAATTTTTATTTGTCTCTACATCTTATTTTTATCTCATTCCCACCCTGCATAAAATTCTCCAAAATAAAAGTGATGACTCCTAATCTAGTCTCAATTTTGAAAAACAACACACATCCACACACACACGCACATACACAACCCATGTGTACTTATGTCAGGGACGGGTCCAAGCTTTGGAGTGTGGGGATAGTTGTGTCCCTACTAATTTTTTTATGGTATTTTGTAATAATGTATAATATAATATATTGTTATTGCAACGGCTTAATTTTTGTAACAAATTTTAAATCTTGCTCCCACTATCCCTATACTATAGATAACTTCTGAAAACAAACTACATATGTTAGATACAATTTTTTCTTCGTAGTAGTGGTAATTTTATAGTCACATATTTTTTATTTTAGAAATTTCAAACAATTTTGTTTGCATCTATAATTTTTATTTAAAAATAAACCTTTTTAAGTAGTTATAAATAAAAAATATTCATTTTGCAACAAAAATTGGTAAAATTAATTAATTTAAATATTTCACATAATAAATTTGAATTCAATAACAGGTAGCTTTAGCCTTTTAGGCAATAATAATTAAATAATATTTTTTAATAGTTATCAAGATATTTAGTTAAATTGAAAAGGTAAGTTAATATTTTCATTTATTGTTTAGTTATAATTTTTATTTAATACCAATTAAAGAGATAAGTTAAGTTTTTTTTTTATTTTAGTCATTGCAATTTTTATTTAAAAACAATTAAAAAATAAGTTAATATTTTAAATTTCTTAAAAAATTTTTGTACTAATTAAATATTTTTTTAATTTTCAACTCACTATTGCATTTTTTTTTTTATCTCCAACAAAATATTGGTTTGCTTTTCTCTTTTATTTTCTTTGGTTGTTTCTCTCATATCTTAATCACTTAATGTCTTTGGCGAAAATTTTCTTAATCTCAACTTTTTTGTCTAATCTTTATCAATTTTCACACACACATAAAGTTTTGTTTTCTTATAATTTTTATTTTGAAAATTTGTTTGCCCCCACTACATAAAATTTGGATACTTCACTAAGGCCAAGATAGTACTTCTCTTTATGTTCTTGGCAACTTCTTCTTCAACTTTAAAGATAATGCTCAAGTTTGAATCAAAACAATAAATAAGTATATTAAATGAGTAATGAATAGTGTCTCAAGATTCAATCTCTTTCTTATACCTTAAGAATACCAAAACCCCTTGATAACGAATAGTCCTAAGTGTATTTGATCATATTTAAAATAATTAGAACTACCCAATTTAATCTTATTTAAGACTTTTCATCCCTTTCCAAAAATGTGTTGCTAACTGAGCTACTCAATTGGGTAAAACTACTACTACAAAAAGAAGGTATAACATTATTATGTTAACTATAGTTTTGAAGAAAAATGATGTTAACAAAGATGCGGTGATATTTTTGTAAATAATTTGACTTATTTTACATCGGTATTTGAATAACCGAGGTTGTATAAGACATTTTAAATAGTTATACAAAAGTTAACATTTGTTTCTTGCTAGACCGTAATTGATTTTGAAGAATTAACTGCGGTTCAACTGAGAATCACAAATATAAATTTTAATTTTTTATTTTTAACTTTTAATTTTTTTATTTTATTTTTAATTTTTATATTTTAGTTTTTAATTTCAATTTTTAACTGTTAATTTTTAATTTTTCATTTTATTCTAAATGAATATTTTAATTTTGAGTTTCTGTGTTTTAATTTTGTTTTTTAATTTTTAAATCTGAATTTTAAAAGTTTAATTTGTTATTTTCCATTTTAATTTTTAACTTTAATTTTTAGTTTTTAATTTTTAATTTATAGTTTCTAATTTTTAATTTTAATTTTAATTTTAATTTTAATATTTTATTTTAATTTTAATTTTAATTTACAATCTTTAATTTATAATTTATAATCTTAATTTTTTAATTTTAATTTTTAATTTTTAGTTTTTAATTTTTAATTTTTAATTTTTAATTTTTAATTTTTAATTTTTAATTTTTAATTTTTAATTTTTAATTTTTAATTTTTAATTTTTAATTTTTAATTTTTAATTTTTAATTTTTAATTTTTAATTTTTAATTTTCAATATTTAATTTTTAATTTTTAATTTTTAATTTTTAATTTTTAATTTTTAATTTTTAATTTTTAATTTTTAATTTTTAATTTTTAATTTTTAATTTTTAATTTTTAATTTTTAATTTTTAATTTTTAATTTTTAATTTTTAATTTTTAATTTTTAATTTTTAATTTTTAATTTTTAATTTTTAATTTTTAATTTTTAATTTTTAATTTTTAAGTTTTAATTTTTAATTTTTAATTTTTAATTTTTAATTTTAATTTTTAATTTTTAATTTTTAATTTTTAATTTTTAATTTTTAATTTTTAGTTTTTAATTTTTTAATTTTTGTTTTATAATTTCTAAATTTTATTTTTAATTTTAGTTTTTTCTTTTTAATTTTTCATTTTATTTTTAATATATTTTTTCAATTTTTAGGTTTTCATTTTCATTTTCATTTTTATTTCTAATTTTTAGTTTTTAATTCTATTTTTTAATTTTGAATTTTTACTTTCACGTTTTAATTTTTATTTGTTATAGAATGATAAATATGTGTTTGATTAAAAATCAAAGATATAGTATAATAAATAATAAGAGAGATGATAGCAAGATTAAGACAAGAGCATGAATAATACACAGCTAAACAATAATAGATAAGAAGATAATAATCGAAATATATGTAGTATTCTACAAGTATTTGTGTTAACACGCGTATTATACCAATACTTTTTCTTTATTGAAATATTTGGACTTTATTGTATTTACTTAATTAAGATTAAGATGACAACGTATATTAAGATATTTTAGCCTAAAATTTGACAATTAAATCATTAATACTAGTCGAATAAAACTGCAGTAGTGCCAGTAGTTGAGTAAATAATCCATAAAATTTAAAATCTCAAACGATTATGTAAGATAATTAACGCCAAATTCCACAAAAAAATTATAAATTTCTAATGGGAATAAAATTATCAATCTGTAGCCTGACAGAATGTGATTGGGCCATTTTGTCTCATCAGGATTCCAATCACTCTCACTTATTTTCTCTCTCCCCCTCCATTTGTGTTTTTCTCTCCCCAGAATTTTCCAAATTTCTCCTCTGCTTCTGAACTTGCACTTGCGCCCCCAACAATGCACGATCAACCAATTTCCAATTTCATCTACAATTCCATTTCATATCAACAGTGCTACAAATAAATGTAATTTCGGTTTTTATTTCCGTTTGAATGTTTCGGCGCTTGTATTGGAAATGTGAATTCGTGATGAAATTACTAACTTGATTTTACTGTGATTTTTATTTTCTTTTATTTGTAGTTGCTGCTCCGAAAAAACTGTCCCTAACAACGCTCATGAAATTACTGGTTAGGCTGTATTCAATTTTTATAGAAGATTGTACGTTAATATTGCTTTTGTGCGTTAATTTATTCATCTTGTATATGACAGAAAGAAACGATTGCAAGTTTGATTGTAATATATCCGATTTTTATTAATGTTGTTGCAACATTAAAATAGCATTGATCTTGTTTTCTTATTTTGCAGCACTGTCAGGGGCTCTTATCTGGAAGAACTTCCAGAGTTACTCATTTGTAGTCATGGATATCAAAATCGCAAGTTAATTCGCAAAATCGTACGAGTTTACAAGTCCCAGACAAGTTAAATCGCAGGAAAATCGGAAAAGTAGTAAACTCAGTAAAATCGGAGTAAACTCGTAAAATCGAAGTAAACTCGGTAAAATCGGAGTAAACTTGTGAACAAACTTCTTAGGTGATATTTTTTTATGTTACCTCTAATTTTAAGTGTTTTGAATATAATTTGTTCTTATGTCTAAAAAAGTTTTGATATTTTAAGTGTTTTAACTTTAATTTCTACTTATTTGGAGTAATTTAAATTTATTATGTGGATTTGAAATCATTATGTATTGAAAACTTTCAATTTTTATGTGATTTATAGTCATATTTTTTTATAAAGTAAACTTTTACAATCTTACGAGTCGAGTTTACTGCACTCTCACGAGTTTACGTAAACTCTCGATTTTGATAAACTTGTTTGTAGTATAATTATAATTATTTGAATAATTTTGACAAATGTTGTCCTTATGTTTTTCCTCGTTTTTTCTTTTTTGAGGAATATATTGTGCCTCATTTAATAGTATAATTATAATTATTTTCATTTTTGGATGCAGGTAAAGACAATATTTTCAATGACCTTTAGTAAGGTATCTCAATCAGTTGCTTTTATAATATTAATTATCTTTTTGACTTTTATAATATTAATTATCTTTTGACGTTTAAAATTGGTAATTGTTTGTTTAGTCTCTTGCATGTTAGATTGTTCTAATTTTGGTTTGATTCTTTTATACTTTCGGAAAAGTTGATAGAGATGAATCATGCAAAGAATGACCAATATATGTTTTATGTAGAGTCTTGATTAGCAAGTACCAATACCATATGGTAATAAAATTGTTGGTATAAAAGTCTAGACATTAGAAGAACAACTAGGTTGTGAATGTGATAATTGTATAAAGATTTCATGACACATCTATCAATTCACTTAGTTATGTATTTGACCAAATTGAAATGATCATGCTTAAGGGTTAAGTGGTAAACTATTCAATGACATAGGACTTTGCCTTACTTCAGTTCAAATAAGTGCCTAAGGTATGGATTATTAACAAGCAAAAAAATGTTGAGAAGTCGCATATTTGCCATTTTCACAAAGTTGCATTGATGTTTTATTTACAAAGATTAATAACACGTAAAATCAAATCAGTTGTCTCTTCTTCGATCTCCACGCATTCACATATATTATCATTCCAAAATTATTGTTGGATTAAGATTGGTCTAGCAAAATTATTAAAAAAAGTAATTATTTAGTGATTAGATTATCTCTTATGAAAATATAATTCAGAAAAATAAGTACGGTTATATTAATTTATAATCTCCAAAAAAAAATGTAATTTGTGTTGTTACATCCAATCCTATTTATAAATGCATCTATTTTTATGAAAAGATAATCATTAATAATTCTTACAACTAATTGGGAGTAAAACAAATTTAATTATAAAATACTTGCTTATATTTTTTGTAAGTAGGATCAAGCAAAATATTGACTTTCGTAAATAACATTGTTTCCTTTGTAATTTTATTATAAAAGCTTTTATTTTAAATAATGTAAGCAAAATAAATGAAGTTTTTTTTTTCTTTAAAAAAATTAGATGAACCGAGATGTTATTTAAATTATTTGCCTAATATATTAAAATAAACAAGTTATTTGATATAATGGTTTAGGAAGAAGTAGAAGGTAAGTATATAAGAAAAAGGAATAAAGAAAAAAAATGTTTGTAGACTAAATGAATTGGTGAGAAGCAAGTGATGATAGGTAAATTACTTCTCTTCAAAATCTATTTTTAATGCTTTCATCTTTGTGGAATAAAACTTCTCAATTCTCATTCATGATATACGTCCCTCTTTATCCACTATCTCCATTATGTGTTTTGCATATCTCAATTAAAAGGAAAGTTACACTTACATCATTTAATGGAACATCCATATCTTTCTGCATATATTGTATTAATTATGGCTATAATACAAGTAAGATAATATAAAAAGCTAAGAGATGCATTTTTTCAACTAAAGAATGAAATTTCATTGAACTAGCTTGTTAATTTGTATTGTTAGAAAACCTAGAGAATGATATAGGACAATACATGTGGTTATTATTTGTGTACATAAAATATTTATATAATTGTTACTTGATCTTTTGATTGTATCTAAATTACATGCTAAAATTTTACATATTTCATTTTAATTTTATTGATTTATATAATTAGATTTTTGGTTATACTATATCTGTATAAATTTATATTTAATAAGTGGATCTGTATTAAAAGTAGAAAATGTATTTAAAAAAAACATTCAACATCGGTTGTGTTACTAACCGATGTTGTCTATTTGACATGAACAACAACTTTCATAAGCTAACTGGTGTTAACATATGTCAAAACAAAATTGTTGTAAATTTTTCCTTTTAACAGCGGTTATGATTTAACATCATTTGCAAAAACTGATGTTTTATAGACAAGTATACAACATCGGCAAATACAATATCAAAATTTAACTGATGTTAAATCTCTTTTTTCTAGTAATTACTTAAGTGATTTATCATTCAATCATAATTAATATAACCAAAGACATGATCATGATTTAAAACCCTCGTATATAATATAATGTAATATAATATAATATCTCCAAATGTCATTAAAATCGTAGTCACATATATTTTACTTCTATTTTTTATAGTTCCATGGTGTATAAATTTCAAGGTTTCATCCATGTACCTGGATCTTTTTGCTTATTAACTTCCCATGGAATAAAATCCCGGCATTAAACTATTTTTTTATAGTCACAACAAAATGTCGCATCACATTAGGGATGCAAAAAGATTCATGCACATGAATAAAACTCATATTTTAAAAATGGAATTGATGTCCCTTTGTTAGTTGTTGACGTTGACTATTAACTTTCAGTGTTTATTGGCATGTGTAAAATATTAGGTGACTTGATAAAGGATTATTGCATAATAAAAACATTAAGCTAATGTTTTAGCTAAGTGTGGATATTAGTGGGTAAAAGAACATGGCTAATAAGGTAATTAGATTCTGTATCATCCTATTTTTTTAGAAAAATAATATATTAATAAAAAATATAATTTATATTAATAGGCTCAAATTAATTTATTATTTTTATTTATTAAAATAAATTAAGAATTTTTTTTATAAAATAAATGTGGGTGTAAATAGTAAGAGAGGTTAATTTGTTACTAGAAAGCCTAGTCCAATGATTACCCTAATAATTCAAATGAGTTAGGTTATTGCGCTTCAATTTCACGTTTTTTACTCCAAAGGCGTGAGATAAAGCTGTAGAGAGAACTTTGTTAAGGGAGCTTGAAAAGCAGCTTTTAGGGAGTTGATACTACGCCCTTCACAATAAGGATCATCCTTTGAGGTAAGGGGTGAGAAATTATCTCTCATGTGATATGTGTAGGGAAGATGGGTAGAGAAGTGATCCCTAAGCTTCAATAGATTTTATATAATGTCATTGAAGGTTTATAAACATCCGTAACGAGTGATGACAATGTTTAAGCTTAACTATCTGGATATATGTATTGTAATTGAATTGGAGTTTTGAATTTAAATGATCAAATGTTTTAAACGTGATTGGGTAAATATACATAATTCTTGTGTATTTGATGTACAAATGAATGTCTACATCGATTTTGTTGATTTTTAGGGATCATCATATATTGGATAAAATAGTTTAGATATAATGATTATTTTGGCTTCAAGGTGTTCTTTTTTTATACCCAAAAAAGGTTAGCCATATTAGTGGGGATCTGTAGTAATCCATTGGCGGTTGTAGTAATGCCTTTTTGGTTTCTTGTGATTAGTTATAACAATTGAGTTAGTTGGAGATAAGGTTATCATTAGTTTATTATTATTTTATATTTGTTTCATCTTAAGAATCGATTGAAAATGATTTAATTTAAATTTCATAATTTAGAGTGTGCTTTGAAGGATTAAGAAAACCTTAGGAGAGCGAAACAATGAAAAATTGTATTGCATATTTTATTATAAGTGTTGATGATCTTCAGATGATAAAACCGATAGGAAAATAATATAATTTGAGAAGTTGGTCTTCATGAAAGTTTTATCCTTAGATGTTATCTAAATAATTTTGATTGGTTTCACCCCAAACGATACCTAGAACTCAATTTATGATCAAATTTGGACTAAAGATCAAACTACAAGAATTAAGCATATTTTACAATCAACGTTTATGATTTTCGGATGAGAAACCCGATAGGAAAACGATGCAATTTGAGAAAGTATTCAACATTGAAGTTGTAGCCCTAGATGTTATCTAACTAATGTCGTTGTTTTCACCCCAAAAAGATACCTAGAACTCAAGTTATGATCATATTAGTAACTAAAGGTCGAACTGTTGGAATTAAACATATTTTACAATCAGCATTTATGATTTTCAGATGAGAAAACCGATAGGAAAAAGATACAATTTCAGAAAGTGACCTTCATGAACGTTGTAGCCCTAGATGTCATTTAACTAATTACATTGGTTTCACCCCCAAACGATACATAGAGCTCAAGTTATAATCAGATTAGTGAGTCAGGGTCGAACTGCCAAAATTAAGCAATGGATTCATCTTTCCTCTAAGGTTTAACATAGTAAACATTTGTTTTAGCTCTTGAGGTCAACATAAGAGTTGTAGATAAATATTATAAATTTAAAACTAGATAATAAAAAATATCATAGGGTAATTAATAACTAGATATCCTATTTATTCTCCATAAAGGTCATATAGACATATTAGAAAATAAGTGAGGAAATCTTCAAAACTTAGAAAATATTGTGGTGAGCTATGAATATAATAATCCTATCTGTATATGTGAGAATTTGAATGTATTGAACCTTATAAATGATAGTTTGTTCCATGAGAATATGTTTTTTGGATAATTTGTGTTGAAGAGCTTATTTGTGCTAAGAGTTAAGTCTAAGTTACTGCTTAGCAATTTGTGAACTCCGATTTGTTGATCATTTGTGAAGTCAACACTTTGTCTAGCAGTACTTAAGTCTTGTTTTGCATTGCCATATGTCTACATGCATGATCTGTTCTACGAGAGTTCATTCATGCATTCATGTATTTTGGGTCCCTTATGGCTTGTGCTGACCTGTAATGGGTGCCTAATTTGGTTGTATGGCCCAGGGTATGTTTTGGGTTCCCTTATGGCTTGTGTTAACCTATAATAGGTGCCTCAGGTGGTTGTGTGGCCCATTATATGGTTTGGGCTCCCCTATGGCTAGTGTTAACCTGTAATGGACGCCTAGATGGTTGTAAGACCTAATCTTTGGTGTGACCCTTGTGGCTTGCGTTGATTTAGACATGATGCCCTTGTTGGTTTGTGTTTCACCTTATACACAATATGATTCAATCCTACCCATCAAGGGCTCTCACACTAGGGCAATGGCTAGGAGGATTGAAGAGGACTTGGCCCGGAAAGACTCATCAACACCCCAGCTCATGATGGAGATAGATATTTTAGGCCATAGTCCTTAGTTTTCCTCTTGTAAATATCAATTAGCTTTAAATTCCCTTTTAGGCCTTGTATTTTGGCCATTTATTTTAGTTTCTAGAGTTTAGGGTGTAATTAGCTTAGGAAGGGAGGTGAGGGGAGTAAAGGGCCTAATAACACAAAGGAGTGTGGATCTCTTTCCACACCCCCTTGATTAGGCCATGACACTCCCTAGCTTAAGGCTAGGCATCACTTTTAGTGGGCCTAAGAGGGATTAGTGCTGCTAATACTAATTAGGCCCAAGTCCCACATTACCTAGTTTTGAGTGCCTTGCTCCCTCTTTGGGCTATAAATACACCTAGTCTTTCTTGTACAAATCACACTTGATTGAATGAAGTAAGACTCTTTTTGAGCAATTTATTCTTGAGTGTCTTTGAGAATCCTCTCTCTTGAGGAATCTTTCCTTTAAAGCTTTTATCAAGGGACCTCTCCCTTGTGGCAAGCAACATAAAATTTTTTGACTCATCTTTCTCCTAGAAAGTGGCGTCAACCCTCTCCCATTTCTAACCTCTCCATCCTCCATTTTCTTAGAGGAAGGAACCTTGGTTGAAGAGATCAAGGGAGTGCATCATTTGGTATCAAGAGCCATCTTCATGAAGGTTCTTTTCCTCCTCCTTCTCCTTAGTTTATGTGTCTTTCTTTAGTTTCTTTTTTCTGCAGCTTTTTATACTTTATTTCTTGCTTCCTTTATTGTCATTTAAATTCCTTATTGTCTTGAAGTTTATGTTTTAGTTCTTGAAATTTTTATTTCCATGTTTTTATTGCTTTCTAGATTCAATTTATTTTGTTCATTTCTATTGAATCTTTGTGTGTTTCCTTTAGGTTTGTTTCTTTAAATTTCTGCCCATCTTTTTAATTTTTCCTTATTCTAGTGCTTACCCTAAGAGGATCATAGTAATGACTTCAAAAACTTTGTGAAGGAAGCCACACAATTGTGTTTTTGATCCTTGGATGCACTTTTGCTTCTTTCATTTAAAGTTCTTGCATTTTAATTCTATTTTCCTGCACCTTTTTCTCTATTTTTCCTGCACCTATTTCTCTATTTTTTCCAGCCCCTATTTCTCTGTTTTTGTGTCACATTCTTGGTCATTTTGAGTCATTTATTTTCATTTTTAATCCTCTTACGTTGTGTCTTATTTTGGTATTGTTTAGTCCTTTTAATTGTCACTTAAAATCCATTGTTTAACTCTTTTATTTTACCATAAAAGTGTGTTATTTCTCTATTGGAAATTGAGCATCAAAGAGGCTTACTCTTAATCCCATGTACTTAGAGTCTCACATGCTATTTAGATCTTAGCATGTTCTTAAAAAAAAAATCTTCAAAAAATTAATGCTCAATTTCTTCCAAATTTCATTCACTTGTTCAATAATTTTAGTATCTTAATTTTGTGCTAGTTTTTGTGGTGATTTTTGTTGATTGGCTTTGAGAGGCATGTTGGGTATGTAATTGGGCTGATTATTGAGTAATCAAGTTGGCCTTAACTTCCATAAAACTCTTCTTGTGCCATTTATTTTTTATCACCTAAAATTACTAGTTCATATTAGGTTGCTTTGTTTCTTAATTTTGCACTTTTGTATATCAATGATGGTGGTCATTTCCTATCCTTTGTTCAAGCATTTATGATTCTTTGACTCCTCACTGTATTTGCTTCAAAATTTTGTTAAGAGGTGTAGCGAAATTGTATAAAAAATAGAAATTAAAAAGAAAACAAGTTAAAAAAAATGTGTTAGTAAAAAACAATTGTTAAAAAAAAAAAGAAGTGAAAAGAACAAAATATCTTTAGTGTACCTCATATTGTCCCAATGACTAAAAGGAGTAATTTAAAAAAAAATTAATGAATCTTGCTTGAACATACTTGCATATAATTTGGCCATATTGATTTTAAATGATGCAAATGATTGAAACTTTTGAGTCATTTTTTTTGTTTTTGTAGTCCATTCTATTCTAGGCCCATTCTAGGAATTTATTTTGTGTACCATCTTTCTATCTACACCATTTTTACTTGTTTGTCTTCTTTGGTTATCTTTGTGCTTGTCTAAATAATTCTTTCCACTTGGATGTTTATCTCCCTTCCTTGAGTTTTCTTTTCTTGTTTTTTTTATTGCATTGCACTCTCTTGGTTTCTCCTTGGGTGCGCCACTTTGTTGAAGGAAAAGAAAGGTCAAACCAAGCTTTCCACAAGGGAAGCATCTTGAGGTGTGTTGAAGCAAGCTAAGGAAGAGGTTCATTCAAGGGAGCAACACCACTTTGAGAGAGACAAACACTTGGAGTAGAGAGCAACTTCAAACATCAAGCCTTTTGTTTCTTTTTGTTTAATTGGGTGTAAATTTTATTAAGACCATTTTAATTGAGGTGTTGGATGCCCGTAAGGGTCACCTCTTTGATTGTAATAATTTTTTTAGTTTCTCGTTTAGGTGGGAGAAGGAATTGGTACCCTATCTCTCCACCTTAGGTGCACGCCTTTAGATCCTTACCTTTGCTTTAAATTTCTTTTATTTGCTTTGCATCTTAGTGTGAAAGGCTTTTGAGTTCCAAAGACTCTTAAGTAATTCACTTTGGGAGAAAACAAAACAAAAGAGTAAGGAGTGTTGCCCATAGGTTCTTCCCAATCACTTTCAAAATGAGCTCACACACATTTAGTAAAGGTAGTGTAAATCAACAAGGTTCTCAAAAAACCAACAACATGGATAAGTTTGTGAGTGAATTTAGGGAATGGAGGGTAGAAGAGAGAAAAGAAAGAAAAGAAAGGGAGAAAAGAGAAGAAAAGAGGCGTGAAGAGAAAGAAAAAGAAAAGAGAGAAAGAGAGTAAGAGAAGAAAGACGAAGAGAGGAAAAAGAGCGTGAGAAAAGAGAGAAAGAAAGTGAGGAGAAAAGAGAGAGACAAGAATGAGAAGAAAGAGAAGAAAGACGGAGGGAAGAGAAAGAAAGAGAGCAAAGAGAAAGAGAAGAAAAAAAAGAAAGAGAAGAGAGAGAGAGGGAAGAGAGAAAAGAAGAACGTGAAAGAGAAGAAAGAAGAGAAAGACGAGTTAGAGAAAGGCATAGGTATAGGTCTGTCTCTAGTGAAGTAAGTGAAAGTGAGGGATATGAAAGACCTAGGGTAAGGAAAGCACAACAACATCATAACAACCCCAAGCCCAACCTAGGGAACAAAAAATTGACCTCCCTCATTTTCATGGCAAAGAGGATGTGGAAGCCTACCTTGATTGGGAAATGAAGGTAGAGCAACTCTTTGTTTGTTATAACATAAGTGAAGAAAGAAAAGTTTCACTGGCAACCCTTAGCTTCCAAGGGCATGCCATGTATTGGTGGACCTCCTTGGTCAATGAGAGGCGCTGCCTTCATAACCCTTCGGTGGATTATTGGAATGATTTCAAGGGGGCTATGAGGCGGAGACACGTCCCTTCTTATTATGAAAGAGAGATCTTGGATAAACTCCAAAGATTAAAACATTACAACTCAAGCGTTGAGGAGTACAGACAAACCATAGAGCTTTTCATGATGAGAGCGGGTGTCACCAAAGAACCAAGGGCCACCGAAGCTAGATTTTTAAGTGGTTTGAACTCTGACATAAGAGACAAAGTTGAGCTCTTACCATATAATAATCTAGATGACCTAGTCCAACTTTGCATAAGAGTGGAAAATCAATTAAAAAGAAAAGGCGGAGCAAAAAGAGAATTTCCATCCTACAATTATGCAAAGAGGGACCTAGGCAAGGGAAGCTCTTCCAAGGGCTCTCCTAAAGAGGAACCATCCAAGCATGTGCATAAAGAACATAAACCCATGCATCATAGAGACAACCCCCCTACTAGTTCTAACAATAGGACTAGTAGTATTAAATGCTTTAAATGTCTTGGGAGAGGCCACATTGCCTCTCAGTGCCCCAATAAGAAAACTATGATCATGAGGGGCCAAGAGATTTTTAGTGAGAGTAGCTCATCTTCCTCCTCTAGTGAGAGTGAGGAAGAAGGGGGTCATGAGCATCATGAGCATGACATTGTTGAAAATCCTTGTGATGGAGACCTCTTAATGGTTAGGCGCCTTCTTGGAAGCCAACCCCTTAAGCTTAACCACTCCCAAAGAGAGAATATTTTTCATACACGTTGTAAAGTTTTAGACAAAACTTGTTCTCTCATTGTGGATAATGGATCCTGCTGCAATTGTTGTAGCTCAAGGTTGGTAGAGAAGCTAGCCTTACACCCAATTCCTCATCCTAGACCTTACAAGCTCCAATGGCTTAATGAGGAAGGGGAAATGGTTGTAAACCAACAAGTGAAGGTGCCGTTCTCCATTGGAAAGTATCAAGATGAGATCTTATGTGATATAGTTCCAATAGAGGCTGGCCATATCTTATTAGGGAGGCCTTGGCAGTTTGACAAACAAGTCATTCACCATGGCTACTCTAATGAGATAATCCTCACTCATAAGGGTAAAAGAATAAAGTTGACTCCTCTCACACCTTCACAAGTGGCTGAGGATCAACTCATCATGAAACATAAAAGAGATGAGGAAAAAAAAGGTTCAAAGTCAAAAAAAAAAAGCTTTCATCCCTAAAGCTTGAAAAAGGTAAAGAGGGAGAGTTGGAAGGAGGTACCCCTTCCAAAGAGGTAATTAAGAAAGAGAGTCATTTTGCAACAAAAATGGATACTAAAAAGGCTCTCTTGCTTGATCGACCTTTTTATCTCCTTCTTTGTAAAAAGGTACCTTCTGGTACTGCCACAAGTCATGAAATTGAGTCTCTTCCAAAAGGGGTTCAAAATCTTTTAAAAGAATTTGATGATCTTTTCCCTCAAGAGGTTCCGAGGGGATTACCACCTCTAAGGGGAATAGAACACCAAATTGACCTTGTTCCTGGCGCAAGTCTGCCCAATAGACCCGCGTATAGGACAAACCCCGTTGAGACCAAAGAGATTGAGTCTCAAGTTCAAGACTTGTTGGAGAAGGGTTGGGTTCAAAAGAGCCTTAGCCCTTGTGCGGTTCCTGTTTTGTTGGTGCCCAAAAAGGATGGAAAATGGCGGATGTGTATGGACTGTCGTGCCATCAATAACATCACCATTAAGTATAGGCACCTAATCCCTAGGCTAGATGATATGCTTGATAAATTGCATGGAGCCAAAATATTTTCAAAAATTGATCTTAGAAGTGGTTACCATCAAATAAGAATCAAAGAAGGAGATGAATGTAAACCCGCTTTTAAGACCAAATTCGGTCTTTATGAATGGTTGGTGATGCCTTTTGGGCTCACCAATGCTCCAAGCACTTTCATGCGTCTCATGAATCATGTACTTAGGGATTGCATTGGTAGGTTTGTAGTTGTTTATTTTGATGATATTTTAGTCTATAGTAGGTCTTTAGAAGAACATATAGGACACCTTAGGGAACTCTTATCTGTCCTTAGAATGAATAAACTATTTGCAAACTTAGAAAAATGCACTTTTTGTGTTCCTAGTGTGGTTTTCTTGGGCTTTGTCATTAGTGCCCAAGGGGTCCAAGTGGACCCCCAAAAAATCAAGGCCATTCAAAAATGGCCCACCCCTACTAGTGTGATTGAGATCAAGAGCTTTCATGGTGTCGCAGGATTTTATAGGCGCTTTGTGCCTAACTTCTCTACACTAGCTTCACCACTCAATGACTTGGTGAAGAAGGAAGTTCCTTTCTTGTGGGGTGAAAAACAAAAAGAAGCTTTTCAACTGCTCAAGGATAAACTCACTAATGCACCCGTTCTAGCCCTCCCTGACTTTTCAAAAACTTTTGAGCTAGAATGTGATGCATCGGGAGTAGGTGTGGGAGCTATGTTGTTGCAAGGGGGGCACCCCATTGCTTATTTTAGTGAAAAACTCAATGGTGCCCACCTCAATTACCCCACCTACGACAAGGAGTTTTATGCTTTGATCCATGCCCTCCAAACTTGGGAACATTACCTTGTTTCCAAGGAATTTGTCATTCATAGTGACCATGAGTCACTTAAGTATGTGAGGGGGCAAGGAAATTTGAACAAGAGGCATGCTAAATGGGTTGAATTTCTTGAAACTTTTCCTTATGTCATCAAATATAAAAAGGGAAAAACAAATGTGGTGGCCGATGCTCTTTCAAGGAGGCATTCTCTCCTTGCCACCCCCAGTGCTCAAATTTTGGGATTTGATGACATAAAAGAAATGTATCCTTTTGACCAAGACTTTGGAACCATTTATACTGCCTCATCTTCCAAAGCCAAAGATGGCTTCTACATGTGTGAGGGGTACTTATTCAAAGAGGGCAAACTTTGTGTACCCCAAGGATCCATTAGGAAATTGCTGACAAAAGAGAGCCATGAAGGTGGGCTCATGGGGCATTTTGGAATTGATAAAACCTTAATACTTTTAAAAGAAAAATTCTTTTGGCCCCATATGAAAAAAGATGTCCAAAGACATTGCTTGTGATGCATAGCTTGTTTACAAGCTAAGTCCCGAGTAATGCCTCATGGACTTTACACACCTTTACCCACTCCTTCTACACCTTGGGTAGATATTAGCACGGATTTTATCCTTGGGCTCCCAAGAACCCAACGAGGTGTAGACTCCATCTTTGTGGTAGTGGACCGCTTTAGTAAAATGGCACATTTCATTCCCTGCCACAAAGTGGATGACGCGAGTCATATCGCAAGGCTTTTCTTTCGTGAGGTTGTCCGCTTGCACGGAATACCCTCAACCATAGTCTCTGATAGGGATGCTAAGTTCCTTGGCCATTTTTGGAAAACTCTTTGGGCAAGGCTAGGAACTAAGCTCTTATTTTCTACCACTTGTCATCCTCAAACAGATGGACAAACTGAAGTAGTAAATAGATCCCTATCCACTATGTTGAGGGCACTCTTGAAAGGCAACCACAAGTCTTGGGATGAATATCTCCCCCACATTGAATTTGTATATAATAGGGTGGTTCATCGAACCACTAAGCACTCCCCTTTTGAGGTTATATATGGTTTTAATCCTCTCACCCCTCTGGACTTGTTACCACTCCCTGGGAAAACTAGGGCTGATTTTGTCAAAAAATTACATGAGATGGTCAAAAACTAATATTGAAACCCAATCTAAGGGGTATGCTTCATCTAGCAACAAGGGGAGGAAGGAAGTCATCTTCGAAAAGGGCGATTGGGTTTGGCTTCACCTAAGAAAGGATCGTTTCCCTTCTAAGAGGAAGTCCAAACTTAACCCTCGAGGACATGGTCCCTTCCAAATCCTTGAGAAGGTAAATAATAATGCATATAAGTTAGACCTTCCCGAGGATTATGGAGTTAGCACCACCTTTAATGTTTGTGATCTTACCCCCTTTTTAGGTGCTGACATGGAAGAGGACGACCCTTCAGATTTAAGGAAAAATCCTTCTGATAGGGGAGGACATGATGCAATCCTACCTATCAAGGGCTCTCTCACTAGGGCAATGGCTAGGAAGATTGAAGAGGACTTGGCCCGGAAAGACTCATCAAGACCCCAGCTCATGATGGAGATAGATATTTTAGGCCATAGTCCTTAGTTTTCCTCTTGTAAATATTAATTAGCTTTTAATTCCCTTTTAGGCCTTGTATTTTGGCCATTTATTTTAGTTTCTAGAGTTTAGGGTGTAATTAGCTTAGGAAGGGAGGTAAGGGGAGTAAAGGGCCTAATAACACAAAGGAGTGTGGATCTCTTTCCACACCCCCTTGATTAGGCCGTGACACTCCCTAGCTTAAGGCTAGGCATGACTTTTAGTGGGCCTAAGAGGGATTAGTGCTCCTAATACTAATTAGGCCCAAGTCCCACATTGCCTAGTTTTGAGTGCCTTGCTCCCTCTTTGGGCTATAAATACACCTAGTCTTTCTTGTACAAATCACACTTGATTGAATGAAGTAAGACTCTTTTTGAGCAATTTATTCTTGAGTGTCTTTGAGAATCCTCTCTCTTGAGGAATCTCTCCCTTAAAGCTTTTATCAAGGGACCTCTCCCTTGTGGCAAGCAACATAAATTTTTTTGACTCATCTTTCTCCTAGAAAGTGGTGTCAACCCTCTCCCATTTCTAACCTCTCCATCCTCCATTTTCTTAGAGAAAGGAACCTTGGTTGAAGAGATCAAGGGAGTGCATCACAATATGTGTGATTTGTGCTAAGAGTTATGGTGTCATATGCATATAGAGTTAAGGGCATAAGTTGTCATGAGTCATGAGTATTGAGTCATTATGTGTATGCGCTTGTGATGTGTTTATTTGTTGTGCTTTAGTTAACTACTTATTTTTTCTATATGTGCCTTAACATGCATGAGATGTATTCTCACCCTCTTGCTATTTGTTGTTGCATTTTGGTTTGGCTGAACACCATTTTTAGGTGTGTCTGATCATGATGATATTGTTGGTGATGAAGCTTCGGCTTGTCTTTACCTTTTCTGTTGGGATGCTTTGATTAGTTATCACATCGGGCTAGGGAGAAATATTTAGTATTGTTCTGTTAAGTAGATGAATTATTCAATATTTTGATGAGTTTTAGTATTTGAGAATCTTGCATAGCTCATTTATGGAGCCTAATGTATTTATTTATATGCTATGCTTTATTATATTATCGTTTTCAAAAATAACTGTATGTTGTGAGATGTGAATCCTTTTACTTAAGTGCAAATTAAGTCTACTTTTTAAATAAACAAATTTCTATATTATTTTATAATTAACTAATAAAGTGTTTGGGGGTAGAAGGGTATAACATTTAGTGCTATCAGAGCAGGCTGGTTCTTTCAGCTAGTGTGTTATGTGTTTGCTATGCTTCCGATATGTATTTGTGACATTGTTTGAATGGTTAAAACATTTCAATATTGATTGCTGATGTATTCCTCCCTACCATGGACATGAGGTAGGACCAATAAGAAAGGATCATGACTGGGATGAAGCTTCAAGGAGCTTAGTTTAGGACATGTCCCATTTAATTGTATTAATTTGCCCATTTCTAGGTTTGTATAAGCACCTTTAAGTCATTAGGATATTAGGGGTGTAGCTACTTTAATTTTCGGCCTTGTATTTTGGCCTTTAGGTTCATTTTACCTTAGGAGGTGTGTTTAGTCTCTTTGTAGAGTGTGTTAATTAGTTGGGCTTGGTCCTAGAGGGTTTGAACGTGTAGGATCTTATTTCTACACCCCTAGTTCCTCTTCATACCCTTCTAACCAACACATGAAGCATGTAGGAGACATGTGAGTCCCCTTGTTTGATGCCACCTAAGCTATTTTCTCTCCTACATGGTTGATTCTAGTTGCTTTTTATTTTAATTTGAATTTTGGAGGTTCCATGTCATTTCCTTCCAAAATTGAAATTCAAACAAGAGGGAACATAGATCCACATTTTTAGGATCTAGATCCATATTTTTAGAGCCATGTTTGGATCTTTAGTTGGATTGACTTAATGTTAATTGATTACATGCTAAATTAACACTAGATTAAGCCAATTAAACCCTTATTAGCCTAGTTGGACGTTCTCATTAGTACCTAGGCCCATAGTTCCATGCTTTGTTCTATATATAGAGCATTCCCTTCTACATATAATTTTTAACACTCATTTGAATAAATTTACCTTCTCTAAATTTGAGAGCTCTTCTTCTTAGAGAATGTTCATGTTCTCTCCTTGAGTGAAAGTCCTTCATTCTATTATCAAGGGTTCTTTCCCTTGTGGCTATCTTCAGTTTGGCTTATCTCATACCTTGTAGAAGTGGCGCCTACCTTCCGCCACCATTTCTTACCTTCCACCTCCATTTCATAAGCTCCAAAGGACCTCTATGAGCAAGATCCTAGGAGGCATTCCTTCTCCAACAATTGCTCAAGCATGGCTTAGGGAAGGTTGCATCATCCCTGTTTGTGTCCCTTAGAAACGTGTGTTTTGTAATTTATATTTATTTGTGTTCCATTTTAAGATTGTTATTGTTCTAGCTGAGTGTTTTGGTTGTTGTTATACCATAAATCCTAATCCTTTGTCGCAAGATATTGGGATTGACCACCTCAATACCTTATCAGTGTGAGTAGGACATTATGACAAACAAAAATCAAGGCAAGGCAATAATACTACGCTAAAATAACAAATATATAACATCACTTATATAGCGCTTATTCACATATGCGCTGTATAAGAAAAGACGGAATGCTTATACAACACTTATTTAAATATGTGTTGTATATTAATGTCACTTATACAACTTTTATTTGCATATGTGTTATATAAGAAAAACAAGAATTCTTATACAACGCTTGCTTATATAAGCATTTTATAATAACATAAATTATATAGCATTTATTATATAAAGTGCTATACAAGAAAAAAAAGACACAATTCTTGTACAATGCTTATTTAAATAGGTGGTGTATAATATATGAGAAAAATAAAGTTATTTTATATTACATTTAACAACCATATACACATTTGAAATTAAATTTAAATTATTTTTCTCTTTGATTTAATAAATATAACACTTTTCCATCAAGAAAATAAAATAAATGTGACACTATTGTAGAAACCATACTCTTAAATTATTATAATAAAAATAACAGAGAAATTTTACTTCCAATTTTGGTTTTTTTTTCTCTTATCATAAATGTATAAAAAAAATAAGTGAGAAAAATAATAAAAATAAAAATATATTTAAAATATTATATTTAGATAACTAATTTTATAAAAGTTGAGAAATTTATTTTCTATTTAGATAAATTGAAACATTAAAGAATAATAAATTGTATTAATTAGATATTTTCATTATTGTTAATTTTCTCATAATTGTTTAATATTTATTTTTTAAAATTGAAAATATAATGTAGTAATTATTATCATTTATTTGTAATATTTTAATATATTAGAATTTTTATTTAATAATTTTAAAATATACAATAGTTTTATATTTTCTTATAAATTATTATTTTATTATTTTAATATGCATTTTAAAAACTTACATATAAATTTAAGAGATCAAAGTATTTGTGATTTTTA
Source organism: Psophocarpus tetragonolobus (assembly GCA_037954015.1). Taxonomy (NCBI): domain Eukaryota; kingdom Viridiplantae; phylum Streptophyta; class Magnoliopsida; order Fabales; family Fabaceae; genus Psophocarpus; species Psophocarpus tetragonolobus. Next base: position 76,739,153 of record CM075689.1, read on the forward strand.
CTTTGAATTTACATTTTATACAAAGCATTTGTGATTTTTGAAATATACTTCATAAATTTATATTTAATTTCTTTAAATGTCATATTAAAATAATAATTTTTAAGAAAATATAAAAATATTGTATTTTCTAAAAATTATTAAATAAAAGCCTATATTTAATATATTAAAATATTTTCCCTTAGTTAGTTTCTTGCTGGTTAATTAGTTTAGAGGAGTAAGAAAAAAAAAACAAAGAGAAAGGAATGTGTGCTCTCCTTTTTTTCTTCCTTTATTTTCGAAATTTGGTTCTCTTTTCTTTCACAAACTTTTTCTGTTCAAACTCCTCCCTAAAGCTCTTCCTGCACTATGTGCCTTTCATAATTGGATGTTCACGTTGTGGTGATTTACATCTTTTACACGGTATCAATAGAAAAATCCTTATATGTTATTCTATGTTTTTTTTAGATATTTTTTGGAGTTTGACTTTTTATCTTAGTAGAGAAAAAATTGAGTCATACTTGTTTGGCAAAATTTGGAACCGTGTTGCAATGTTTCAATCCGATGGTAATTTTTAGGAGAAAGCAATAAGAGGGTTAATCTAAATTTGTTGCACCGACAACGGTGAATGGCTACCCCTAGTCCTATTGGTCCCCACACGCAAAAAGCTTGAATCAGCACTGCCCAAAGAAGAACCTTCAAAGTTCAATCCAAATTAGTCAATCAAGATTCAAGACATTCACAGACTTCTGTTACAACCCTTTCACATTATGTGATGCTATTTCTATTTTTGTTTCATAAAAATTAGATCCACATTTCAAATGTTTTTCGTGTAATTATGTAATTAGACCTGCACCAATACTTTTTTAAGGACAAATTAGTGGCACTTAGTTCATTTTATTATCTCCTCCAATCATTGTTAAACACTAGTTCCTTGGGACCAAGTTGGCTTAAAAGCAGTGTTCTTGTTTATTATACCAAACTTTCTAAATAAATCTGATAGAAAAACTCATAAGCAACAGTAGGAAGTGTTTCCTATGTTATCATAAATTAACATTGCACATGATTGCAGTAGGAAAGAAACCAATATCAGACAGCCAACACAACTATTACAATTTTTCGTCTTTAGATCTTGTCTGGTTTCTCTTTTTTCTTTACTCTATATAACTGGATTGAAGGACTGTGACATTTTTTTTTCTTTCTCACGTTTATCCTCCTTCTGAAAGAGTCCTTCCTGTTTGAGAAATAGCTGGTAAGTGGTGATTAAATGTGCATACCTCTCCAAACAGATTCAAACCTTAGTTCATCGTATTGTGAGGGACTAACCACTTTTGTTAGACCCAACCACCATTGGTGCATGACTAGTTAACCATATTATTTCAAATAGTATTATTGCTAGTTAGAATTGATTACTAGCTAACCATATTATTCAAATAATATTGGTACAGGACCAATTTGTAATTAGAATTGAAATATTATTTCAATAATCAATATATATAAAAACTAGTTAACCATATTTGTTGTTATGTGTCAACGTTTAGAAATGTTACAAAGTTTATTGTTATATTAACTTAATTAAAACAGGGGAATGCATCTAGTTCTTCCTCTACCTTATTTACTAGGAAACAAATATTAGCAGACAAATTGAGGTTGAAGAGTAATGTTGACGATTATAAATTTTAAATTTAAATTCAACAACAGAGTATAGTTATAATAAAGTAAATAATTACATGTCAATAAAAAATATTGCCAATTCTTGTCTAACAAATCTCACAAATACAAAGAATACGGTACCAATTTGTTTCAGAAAAAGTTTTATGGTATGCATTTTTTCTCGAAGATTTCTTTTAATTGATTATTCAGTTCATATGCAACTTCATAACAGGCTATAAGAACTAGAATAATTACTGACATCCTCAACAAATAGTTCCTTCAGTTCTTTGATATTTACTACAATCTTATGGAACATAGTTTGTGCATCTTGTTTGGTGCGTTCAAGGTACCTTGCTGCCCACATAAGCTTGTATTTTTCTCCCAGCAGCAAGTGCCTACTACCATGATGAATTGGACCAGTTGACACAAACCTTAGTGAGTATTGCCTTGCAAAATGTTTTCGATCTCGGAGATGAGGTGCGACCCTTTGGATCTTCGGGACTGAACAAAATAATGGTATTTGCTTTGCTTTTTCTAGTTGTAAAAGCTTTTTACCGCGCCAATCGAGGCCTAGTGTATCAGTCATGTTATGCATTAATGGTTGTAATGCTATTGAAGGATTGGTGGGTATTTAAGGTTTGTTCTGGATTAGTGAAGTTCAGGGTTCATGAAAACACTTCACATTACAGTTTATATAGTCCAAATAAGGAATGTAAGAATCAATGAGTATTACTAGTCTTGTGATTCTTTTGTTTTTTTCCTTCATAACATATATTTATTACTACCACCTTATTCCCTTATTCATGTTACGTGCTTATTTATGGGAATTCTGGACTTCTTTTTATTTTTTATTTATTTTATCATCTCACTTATCTCAAGTCTCAACCATATTCTTTTCCTTTGGCAGATTGAAAAACTTAGCGACATACAATGCCAGCTTGAATCACAGCTTAAGTTCATAACAGAGGCCTGGTTACAGATAAATTAATATTTTATAGTTTTGGACTCAATATAATAATTGTAAAATTTGTAGATTATTTTATGAAGCTCTATGTAGATTATTTTGCGAATTGAAGGGAAAAGGAAGAGGGAATCAAGAGAGTAAGCCCTTTGAGAGAGGAAGCCCTGGAGAAAGGAAAGAAAGAGGGGAGAAAGGAAACTCTTGAGAAAGAGAAGAAAAAAAAAGAACTCTTGAGAAAAAAATTAAGGTTTCAAACTACTCATAATAAAGTATCTTATCAAGATAAGTAGGGAGTGAGAGTTATAAGTCGCAGAAGGTATTAATCTTAATAAGCAATGTGTGTTTATTGTTTTTTATTACTATTGTGTTTAATCAATGTTGTTTATTGTTGGATTGTGATATGTGTGTCTAATTCTTTGTTACTCTTCGGATAACTGTCTGGTCACTTACTCCAAACAACCTTCTGGTCGTGGTTTTCTCTCCAAACAACCTTTTGGTCACTTCATCCATATCACCTTCTAGTTATTCATTTCTTACCCTCTGAATAACCATCTGGTCTTTCATTCTAGATAACCTTCTAGTTGTAGTTGTTATTATTCTCCAGACACTATTTTAGTCCTTTGATTGAGATTGTTACTTGTTGCTCATAAATTTTATTTGTGTTGTTATTGGTTGAAATGATGAACTGCGTAAATGGTTTTAAGGATAATGAACTATTAGAGAGACAAACTGAGTATACTCAGTGGTTGCAATTTAACCCGATCTTTCACATCAGAAACGATGTCTCATAGTAATATTATGCTAATATTGATAATTATTAACACAAATCTTTGAATTAAGTTATTATTTACATTCTTGTCTAAATGCAATATGATGTTTGATTATGTTGTGAATTATGATAGGTAATACTTGAAATATGATTGATAGTATGATGATTCATTATAAATTGTTATACAAATTATGTAAAATATCCCTTGAGAATGTTGTAAGATGTGATAAGGAGAACTTAGTAAAGAGTCTAGGTTCCCTGATAGAAGTATTGTGCAAGATGTACAACTACGATGTTTTGGGAAGTCACAGCTTGGTACACTAAGACATGAAAAGTTGGATTAGAAATCCTTGGATGTTGTAAGTAAATGGATATTCCAGTTGTTGGCGTTTGAAATTAGGATGTTTCATCAGATGGGTAAACATTTGGAGTGGTCCATGATATTGCTTGGATGGAATATTTGTTTATTTAAAATGTTGACAAATGCTTAACATCTCATGATTGGTAAGATATATCTTACTCTTGACCTTATAGGGGGTCAAATTGATGTGTAGGGTTGGTGCCCTAAAATTTATGTGTAGGGTTGGTGCCCTAAAAATTAATGTGTAGGATTGGTGCCCCAATTTATATTATATAGAGGGTTGGTGCCCTAATTATCATACCAATTTGGGTAAGATAGATAACTTCCAATCACTTCCCAAATGAGATCCTTGATGATTAGGTGAATCATCATGGATGATCATGGATCCATGTATAGTGTCAAATGGGATTGAGTCTGGTGTCGAGATGAGATTAAATTATATGTTGAGATTTTGAGGAACCGAGTCCTAGGATGAACTTAGACCCCATTGTTTGTATAGTTTATTAAGATTAAAATTTATGGTTTATAATTATCTCACTCATTTGTGTGTTTAGTTTGTATGCTTCATTCCATATATGTGCGGGGTGTAATTAGAAGCGTAATCGGATCAGTCAACAGAGAAAGATACTATTGAGGACTTCTTATATACTTGAAGTTCTATTTAATGTTGCTATGTACTAAGTGTTTTGATGTAGTTTAGCTATTTTATTTACTGTCAAAAGTCCACTACTCTAATTTAGGTATAATTTGGGTAGTGAGGATAACTACTATATGATGTACTATGAACATTTTGTATAAGGAAATTCTATAATGAATATTGTTGTTTACATTTCATTTTAAGAAGATTATGGTTCTTTATGTTATTTCAAGTTTTAAAATTTTCCATATTTTTGTTAATTACCTTTGGCAAAATTTTCATAAATTCCATAATTGAATGGGTAGAGATTTGGGGGCATTACAATATGTATTGTAATTTAATTATATTTTTGAATTTAAATGATAGAATGTTTTAAATATGAGTGAGTAAATATATGTAATTTCTGTATGTTTGATATACAAATGAATGTCTACATCGATTTTGTTGATTTTTAGGGATAATCAATTATCAGGTAAAATAGTTTAAATATAATGATTATGTTGGCTTCAAGGTGTTCGCTTTTTATTCCCAAAAGGTTAGCAATATTAATAGGTATCTGTAGTAATCCATTGGACAGTTGGAGTAGTGCCTTTTTTATTTCTTGTGATTAGTTATAACAATTGAGTTAGTTGAAGATAAGATTATCATTAGTTTATCATTGTTTTATATCTGTTTTATCTTAAGAATCGATTGAAAATGATTTAATTTCAATTTCATAATTTAGAGTGTACTTTGAAGGATTAAGCAAACCTTAGGAGGGCGAAACAATGAAAAGTCGTAATGCATATTTTACTGTCAGCATTCATGATCTTCGGATGAGAAAACTAATAGGAAAATGATATAATTTGAGAGAGTGGTCTTCATGAAAGTTTTATCCCTAGATGTTATTTAAATAATGCCATTGGTTTCACCCCAGAATGATATGTAGAACTTAAGTTATGATTAGATTAGTGACTAAAGATTGAACTACCAGAATTAAGCATATTTTACAATTAGCGTTTATGATTTTTGGATGCGAAAAATGATAGCAAAATGATGCGATTTGAGAAAGTGGTCTTCATGAAAGTTGTAGCCCTAGATGTTATCTAACTAATTCCATTGGTTTCACCTAAAAAAGATACCTAGAACCCAAGTTATGATGTTTAGTGTTTAACATAGTAAACATTTTTTTAACTCTTGACATAAGAGTTGTAAATAAATGTCATAACTTTCAAACTATATAAGAAACAATATCATAGGGTTAATAAATTTCTAGATATCATGTTTATACTCCACAAAGGTCATAAAGGCTTATTAGAAAATGAGTGAGGAAATCTTCACAACTTAGAAAATGTTGTGGTGAGCTATGAATTTATAATTCTATGTATATGTGAGAAACTGAATGTGTTCAACATTATAAATGATATTATGTACCATGAGAATATGTGCTTTGGATAATTTGTGTTGAAAAATTAATTTGTGCCAAGAGTTAAGTCTAATTTGTTTCTTAGAAGTGTGTGAACTCCGATTTGTTGATCACTTGTGAAGTCTAGACTTTGTCTAGCAGTGCTTAAGTCTTTTTTCTTTTTTGCATAGCCATATGTCTACATGTGTGACGTGTTGTGCGAGAATTCATGCATGCATTCATGCATTTTGAATCCCTTATGTCTTGTGCTAACCTGTAATGAGTGCCTAAGGTGATTGTATGGCCCAGGGTGTGTTTTGGGTTTCGCTATGGCTTGTGTTGGCCTGTGCCTAAGTTGGTTGTGTGGCCTAGTGTATGGTTTGGGTTCCCTAATGGTTGGTTCTGACTTATAATGGGTGCCTAGGTGGTTGTAAGACCTAATGTTTAGTGTGCCTTGTGTTGATCTATAAATGGATGCCCTTGGTGGTTTATGCTTCACCCTATACATAATATGTGTGATTTGTGCTAAAAGTTATAGTACCACATGCATATAGAGTTAAGGGCATAAGTTGTTATAAGTCATGAGTATTGAGTCATTATTGTGTATGCGTTTGTGATGTGTTTATTTGTTGTGTTTTAGTTAACTACTTATTTTCTCTATATGTTCCTTAACATGCATGAGATGTATTCTCACCTCCTTGCTATTTGTGGTTGCATTTTGGTTTCTGATGCATGTCTCCCTTGATCTTTTTAAGAGTTTTTCTCCTTTGGTGAAATGGTTTATGGAGAGGTAAGAAGTGAGGGTGTTAGGCGCCATTTAAGGGTAAGATAAGCCTAATAGGGGAAGGTTTGCCACAAGGGATGGAACCTTTGATAAAACCTAAGGAATTCTCAAAGAGAGGGGGAGGGACACTAAGAGAGAAATTCGGCCAACTAGGGTGTTTTCATTCAACAAAGTGTAAAAAATACAAGAGTGTGAAGGAGCACCTTTTTATAGAGGGAGCTAACCTCTTGGATAAGTCATGAAGGAAAGGAATGGCTAGGATTAAAAGGAGTCATCCAAGGAAGGAGGATTGAAGCCCAAAGTCCAATCAATCCCTTCCTTTAGATGAGAATTGGTGCCCAAGCTACCTTATCCAAGGGCCAAGATTACTCCTTTATTAGTTTTGAGTTTTATTTAGGAAAAGAGGGTGTAGTTATCAAACTACCCCCTTATTTCCTAAATAAAGGCCCAAAAGCTAATCTTACCCCTTCTTATTACTAAGACACCTCCTAGAAATTTAAATGAACTAATACATGTCCAAAATAAAATCCTAGGTTACTAAAAGAAAAATTACAAGTAAATAAGTCATGGCTTGCATAACTTGATGGTCATATGGAGGTGAGATCTTACTCCTTCTACTCTAGCCATGTCTTCTTCTATTCTCCTAGCCATGGCCCTGCCCTAGTGATAGGGCCTTTACTTGGGGAGAATGCATCAGTTTCCCTAAATGCAATTTTCAGGTGTGCCAGATCATGATGCTATTGTTGGTGAAAAAACTTTGACTTTTCTTTATGACATCGAGCTAGGGAGAAATATATAATATTGTTCTGTTATGTAGGTGAAGTATTCAATATTTAGATGAGTTTTAGTAATTGAGAATCTTGTAAAGCTCATGATACAATCCCACCTAGCATTGACTCTTAGATAGAAGGATTGGGAGTAGACATGCCTTGGATGGAGCATAGAGAAGATATTTTAGGTCATAGTTTATTTTATTTGTAATTGTTTTGTTGTATTTTCCTTTATAATTTGGTGGGTGTAGTTAGTATATATTTTAGGTCCATGTATTTCAACTTATTTTTTCTTATTTTTAGGCTTGTGGTGTCATTAGTATTTTATGTGGAATGTGTGCATGAAGGCGAACCTTTTGTAGCACAGGGACGTGTGGTTTTTCCCATACCCTCTTGTTTGTTTTCCACACCCTTGTAGCAACACACATGAAGTATGGGAGATAAGTGTGACCCATTTGTCCCCTCTAGATGGCGCTAATTGGCCTTCTCTCTCCTAGGTGGCACCTAGGTGGCCAATTCAATTTCAAATTTGAATTGGATGGAACATAGATCCACTTATTTAGGGGCATGTTTGGATCTAGGTAGGTTTTTGAGATTGAAGCTTGGACAGCGTCTTTGGTGAAACATCTCAAGTCTTTGTTTGTTTTTGTTTTGTAGTTTAGTTTTGTTCTTATTAATTCATTTTACGGTACCAAACATATTTAAGAGGTTTGGTACTTGTATTAATTGTTTAGATTGGGTGAATGTGTGTGTGAGTTAGTTTAAGTGTTTAATTTCTATCAATTTCATGATTAATTCTTGATGTTTATGATGTTTTATTATTTTGATAGCAAAGGAATCAAAATTACTAAGTTAAGAGTTGAATTATCTCATGGGAAATAGATTACTTAAGTTGGTAATAGATTACTTGAGCTAGGTCAAGCAAGAAACTCATAAAAACTGAATTTTTCGAATGTTAATCGATTACCTACAGAAAAATTTTGTTTCTCAATTACAAGCTCTCGAGAATAATTGATTACCTGAAAGCAGTAATCGATTATCACAGAGAACATGCATTTTTGGGTTGTTTTTTAGACAACTACCAAGTAATTAAGTGTTTCATATGGTAATCAATTACCTTGGTTTGTTACTCATTTAAAAGCCTTTTTAATAAGATTTTTCAAAAGAAACGAAAGGGTCTTTAGGTTTTCAAGAGATAAAAAGTGTTTTACAAAAAAGAAACCCTTTGAAATCAAAGCAAAACCTTGAAATCTATGATTTGAAATTCAAGAATTGTTGATTAGAAGAGAGAGGATCAAAGAACTGCATTTTAGTGTATTAAGTATTCATAACAATCACATGATATCGTTCTTTACCCATTTCTTTGTGTTTTTTCACATGTTTAGTAATCTCTTGACTTGATTTCTTGAGGTTATGATAAAATCTCATAATAGGGTGTTGTGAGTGACAGAGTATCATTGTGTAGTAAGCTCTTGTGGGGTGCAAGAGTAAGCCTTTCTTTTGTGAGTTGTTTGGATCTTTCTGTAAAAATATGTATATGATTTTTAGTGGAAAGCAGATTAGCAGAAGACTTGTTTGAAACTAGATGTAGGTCTTGTTGATTGAACCAATATAAAACAACTTGTACAATTTTGTCTATCCTTTACTCTCTCTTTTTTTGTTGAATTGTATTGAATTTACTGCAATTAATTAAAATCTTTGTATTGGTAAAATTGCAATATTGCATTGATTAATCTTTATTGTGAAATACTGAATCTTAAATTCTATATTGTAAGTTGGACAAATATTAATTAGAACACATTGTTGAGTAATTAACATTAGTCTAGCTTGAACATTGAATCTTGAAAAGAGTTGTCTCTCAAATATTATTTCAAGTTTTTATTTAAATTAGTTTTTGAAAATTCTTAGATAAATTTTGAAAATTTCAAAAGGGGTGATTTTTTTAAAACTGTGGTATTTTAGAAAAGTGAAAATTTGTTAAAAGCTTTTTTTTAGTCTATTCAATTTACCCCTCCCCCTTCTAGATTCTCCCTTGGGACCAATATATTTTCCTAGTAGTGAAATAGGCTATATATATAACCCACCTTAATCTTTTGCAATAAACTTTTATGAAAAACTTTTTGGAACCTAGTTAACCCACCTTAATTTTGGACATGCAATGGGTTTTATATATGACCCACCTCTCATTGTTTTCTCTTTACACTTGAATGAATGAGCAATTTCTTATTTGAGACTTCTTTGAATGTCTTCTTATCCTTTTTTGTGAGAGTATCTTCACCATGGTTTTTATCAAGAGTTCCTTTCCTGGTGGCAAGTTTCACCTTCTCCTAGGCTTATCTCCTTTAGTAACGCCTAACACCACCATCTTTTACCTTTCCACTACCATCTTCTTCTTATGGAAAACCTTTATGAAGCAAGATCATGGGAGAGCATCTAAGGGAATGTATTAGCTCATTTATAGAGCCTACCATATTACTTATATGCCATGCTTTATTATATTATAGTTTTAAAAAATAAGTGAATATTGTGATATGTGAATCATTTTAGCTAAGTGCAAAGTTTACTTTTTAAATAAATAAATTTCTATATTACTTTTTAATTAACTAGTAAAGTGTTTGAGGGTAGAAAAGTGTCACAGATACAAATTTCGACCTATTATTTGATCAATTTAGACTTGTTTTTGGTTTTTTTGGTCACGTTCTTCTACTCACTAATACCTACATTCAGATAAAACATTAACACAACCCTTTTATTAAGCAATCATTTTCTAGCACGTCAAATAATTTCTTACACGTGGCAGTCAATATACTCAAAGTTAACAGTTAATGTCAACAACTCATAGAGGAAGTATTAATTCACACATTTTAAAATTTTAAGGGCATAATATCACAATGGTGGTGGTGGCGATGGCAACAGTGCGGTGGTGGTGGTGGTGATCATGAAGACTACGACGGCAGTAGTGGTGACGATGATGGTGGGAGTGACAACGATAGTGGTGCGGTGATGGTGGTGGCACTGACAGTAGGGGAGGGGCTAGGGGTGATGTTGAGAGTGGGGGTGGGGGTCGAGGTTCAAATAAGTTACGATGAAACAGCTACATAATATTTTTAAGTGAGTTATTTTAATCTAAGCCGTTATTTTTAATCTTACGCTTATTATCTATTCCTCCAATCTCTCATAATAAACCTTTTTCCTCACTCGATTTGTCCCCTATATGGTAACATATCTAGTGATAAAGCCAAATTTATCTGAGAGTGAGAGACATCAATCTCAACCATTGGATAAAAATGGATGGTTGAGATTAAAATCTTCTCTAAAACCTATCATATGCCTTTTGTCTTAAAAATTCTCCAATCCCTTACAGTGTCTATCTCTAGTATGCATCAACCATGACGAGACCCAACATGCATCCTACAATAAACTCATGCCATTTCCCATAACGTGCGCCATAGAGAACTTAGGTTGTCACCACAACGTGAACCGCAAAGAACCAAAGAAATCACCCACACGGTTCGCTGTAGCAAACTCAGGAACCCGATGTGTGTTACAGGAGGTACTGGTTTTATTGGTTCATGGTTGGTGAAGTCTCCTTCAAGATGGTTACTCTGTTAACACCACTGAGATCAAATTCCAGTAATAGAAACAACCTCATCTGTTAAAATAAACTAGGAACCAGTCTCAATTGTTAAAATAAACTAGGAACCGGCCTTATCTGTTAAAATAAACTATTTCAATATAAGGAATGTAGTACATCACTGCTTTGATCACAATATTTATTCTTAGTTAAATTTATTAAAAATTATAAATTTTATGGTAGGTTTTATTTCTGTCTCACTTTTATCTAATAAGTCTTATTTTTTATTTATAATTTTTACAAAATTTTAACTGATAATAAAGTGTATAAAAATATATAGTACAAAATTTTTTTATTAGTAGAAGAAAGAGTTTGCTACTTGATTTAACAATGTTTACTTTTAAATATAGTAGAACACAGAAAAGATGAGATTCCTAGTTGCATTACTTATAGCTTCCTTGTTCGTAGACAAAGCTGATTCGGAATTCTCTTTCATTCCAAGGCAGATGTTAGCTTTCTTACCAGCTTACCTGGAGCCACACAAAGGCTGCAAGAAAGCTACCCCAGTTGCTACCATAGAAGGGTGTATTGGAATTTTCCATGTTGCTACCCCAGTTGACTTTGAATTTAGGAAACCTAAAAAAGTAGTGACGAAAAAGATGCAGCTCACTAGGCATTTTGAAGGCATGCCTTAATTCCAAGACTCTGAAGAGAGTTGTTTACACCTCTAATACCTTTGTTAATGGCAAGGAAGTGGAAGTAAATGGATGAAAGATATTGGAGTGATGTGGATCGCAATTAGGATAAGTTTTTGAACTACAGTAAGTTTGACCTAATGCTTGACACACACTTGAATAGCAAGAAATCAGTTTATAAGTTGATTGTAAAGGATCAAACAAAGGGTTGGATTGGTTGAACACTGTTCACAAAGCTAGCATTGTGACCAAATTAGGTCACTTCCCGGGTCAGCAATGCCCATGAGACCAAAAGGCAGTGCTCCAATGGAATACTTCACAAGTTATTCTCCTTGATTGGAAGATATGACAACTTATAGATTTTTCTTTTGAAATATTTCTGATTTTGAGTAGAAATGGTTGACATGGTTGATTCGGTCTATTTGGTCAATTTGGAAGAAATCATGTTCTAGAAAGTTTAGATGTTGTTATTCATATGGTTTGGTTTATTTAATATTGACCATCAATATAATTTTTTAACCTCACTTATGTCAATGATAAATAAATGAATTTTGGCATATTTGCTGTGAGTGTTGATTCTTTTAATCATGGAACGTTGCATTCTACCACTGGATTACGCCATGCACTTGCATTGCCATCTCAATCAACAAATTGAACTGTGAGAAATTTTGCTCTTGCTCTTTGCAAACATAGAATATATAAATTATTATTAAAACAATCAATCATTGCGTTTTAACTACTATTAAGCTAGAGATATAGCTATATCATAGAATCAATAAAATCGAGCACTAGAATTTACATAGAAAAATAAATTTCACTAGAATTTAAATAGAAAATTAAACCAACTATAAATTAAAAAGTTACTGCCATAATATGTACACACAAATACAAATTAAACTAGAAAATTAATTTTGTAGATAAATACACTATAGAAACACATATGCTACAGAGAGATTACATTCCCATCTATTTTAGGGGTTTGATGCTCCAAACAACTTTGATAGACTCAAAATTCTTGCTATATACACGACAGTAATCTTGAGTGTCTCCAGACAAAGCAACAACAAAGAAAGAATGTTTTTAAGAGGACTAGCAATTGATGCCACATTGACCATTGGCTACTAAATTCACAATAAGGGTAAGAAGATGAGAAGTGGTGACCATTTAAACACATAAAGCTCGAAAATGATGAGATTATTTTTTACTTTTACATTATTTGTGAGTTTTTTTTTTCTTTTTTTCTCTCTTCCTTCTCATTAGAAAAGAAATGACCTATACTTCTAGAAACTTTTACCTATGGATATGATTTAGTATAGGTAAAATAGAAAAAAAAACATTTACTTATACATATCAATATAGGTAAAACTCTAGTAATATCATCTATACTATTAATAAAGGGAATACCCCCTTTTGATGTCTACTTTTTAAAATATTTATTCTACCCTTACACCTATTTTAAAATTAAAAAAATAAACTAATTTGTCATAAGAGGACCTTAAACCCATAACCTCTAATTTCCCAAACATATACTTTACCGCTAGACCAATCTTATAACTTTAAGCAAATAATTATTTTAAAATATTGATATTCAACATACATAATTGTCCAATTATATTTATAATGTATAACATATAATATTATATTATATACTATTAATAAAGGGAATACCCCCTTTTGATGTCCACTTTCAAAATGTCTTTTCTACCCTACACCTATTTTAAAATTAAAAAAATAAATTAATGTGTCTTAAGAGAGACTTGAACCCATAACTTCTAATTTTCCAAACATATACTTTACCACTAGACCAACCTTATAACTTTAAAAAAAATTACTTTAAAATATTGATATCCAACATACATAATTGTCCAATTATATGTATAATGTATAATATATGATATTATATTATATATTATATCTATACTATTAATAGAGGGAATACCTCCTTTTGATGTCCACTTTTCAAAATACCTATTCTACCCTTACACCTATTTTAAAATTAAAAAAATAAATTAATTTGTCATAAGAGGGACTTGAACCCATAACCTCTAATTTCCCAAACATATACTTTACCACTAGACCAACATTATAACTTTAGAGTTTAATTGTTATACACTGTCAGTGTAAAAGATTTTTACACTGACATTCAATCATGACTTTTCATTTATGTGACTTCTAAAGTAGTAATAAGTAAATTCAACAAATTTACCATGAATAAATTATTGTGATTGAATGTCAGTGTAAAAAGGTTTACACTGACAGTGTATACCAATTAAACTCATAACTTTAAGCAAAAAATTACTTTAAAATATTAATATCCAACATACATAATTGTCCAATTATATTTATAATGTATAACATATGATATTATATTATATACTATTAATAAAGTGAATACCCCTTTTTATGTTCACTTTTCAAAATACCTATTCTACCCTTACACCTATTTTAAAATTAAAAAAATAAATTAATTTGTTATAAGAGGGACTTGAACCCATAACCTCTAATTTCACAAACATATACTTTACTACTAGACCAACATTATAACTTTATGCAAAAAATTACTTTAAAATATTGATATCCAATATACATAATTGTCCAATTATATGTATAATGTATAATATATGATATTATATACTATATTTATACTATTAATAGAGGGAATACCTCTTTTTTATGTCCACTTTTCAAAATACCTATTCTACCCTTACACCTATTTTAAAATTAAAAAAAATAAATTAATTGATCATAAGAGGAACTTGAACCCATAACCTCTAATTTCACAAACATATACTTTACTATTAGACAACCTTATAACTTTAAGCAAAAAATTACTTTAAAATATTGATATCCAACATACATAATTGATCATAAGATTACTTTAAAAATATTTTAAAATATTTTAAAATTACTTTAAAAAATTACTTTACTATTTCACAAACATATACTTTACTATTAGACAACCTTATAACTTTAAGCAAAAAATTACTTTAAAAAAAATAAATTAATTGATCATAAGAGGAACTTGAACCCATAACCTCTAATTTCACAAACATATACTTTACTATTAGACAACCTTATAACTTTAAGCAAAAAATTACTTTAAAATATTGATATCCAACATACATAATTGATCATAAGATTACTTTAAAAATATTTTAAAATATTTTAAAATTACTTTAAAAAATTACTTTACTATTTCACAAACATATACTTTACTATTAGACAACCTTATAACTTTAAGCAAAAAATTACTTTAAAAAAAATAAATTAATTGATCATAAGAGGAACTTGAACGCATAACCTCTAATTTCACAAACATATACTTTACTATTAGACAACCTTATAACTTTAAGCAAAAAATTACTTTAAAATATTGATATCCAACATACATAATTGTCCAATTATATCTATAATGTATAATATATGATATTATATTATATACTATATATTATATAATTAGAATATGACCTTTTGGTGTCCATATTTTATAACTATTTTACATTTTAAACATTTTTATGACTGATCTCACTTTCACAACTATAATTTCTCCTTATTAATATATGTGTACATTTCATAATAAATATTTTTAATAAACATGCAAATACACAGGTGTGACAATATTTTGAGTTCTATTCAAACTCGCTTCTTTATATTTTTCATATTCATTGCATATTTAACATATCCATTGATGATCTGACATGTTTTTATCATGTTATCATAAATAAAAAATATAAAATTAACAATATATTTCAAAACATGTCATATAACAATTTATATTTCAAAATATAAAAATTTACAAAAGATATTAAATTAAAACCCTATAATTGTTATAACATGTTAAAATAGAAATGCGAATACACCGGCGCGGTAGTGCCTGTGTTTTCGCTAGTGATACATAATGCCAACTATAGGTAAAAATTATAAACACTTCTACTTATGCATGCTTGTGTAGGTAAAATCTTAAGGGACTTATAACTACAAACATTTGAATGTAGGTAAAAATCCAAATAAATTATACATACATATATCTATAATTGTTGGTGTAGATAAAACTTCAAAAGATCTTTACCTATATTTTTTTTGTAGGTAAAATTTATTTTTAAAAAAAATAATAATTTCATGTAAAATCATATCAATTTAAAGAAAATTCAATATCAATACAAAATGAATAATTAAAATTATAAAATATTTAATCATAATTTTTTATTCAATAATTTCTAAAAAATATTTTTTAATATGAAATATAATAATAAATGTTAATTATTCAAAATATTAAGATGAAATATATTAATTAATATTTTAATAATTAATTTTAATTTTGATTAATAGTTATTTTTATGAATTAAATTAAATATAATTATTTAAAAAATTATGTATGCATAAAGAAAATAATTAATAAAACTTTGTAAAAATTAAAGCTAATTAGTGAAATGATAATAGAAAACAATGAAAATGGATAACAACTCCTTTCAGTAGTGAATTTTCAGAGATTTTCACATTCAATGGCAAATTTTGTGTTGACAACATTACTCTATTTTTTTTCTCTTTTTTCTATTATTCTCCCTTTTTTGTTTTATTTGCCCAGAAAACCAAACCTGCAATTTTCTAAACCCCAAAATTGATGAATCACAACCCCTTTTTTTTTTTTATCTAGACCCAAATCGTGGAAGCCTTAGATTTTGACCCTTCAATTGCTGAATTGAAGTTCCGTTCAGTGGTGGGGTCGTCGTTTAAGAGTGATTGAACAACACTTTGGGGAGATGAGAAGAACCTGCGGTTTGGAAAGAGTTGTTATAAGAAGTAATTGTTGCAGCACAACTTTTTCTTCTTCTTAATGGCACTGAAGCGCGTTTATGAAGCATAGAAAGGAAGTAATGTAATGCTCTTTCTCTCTTTGTCTTGGTTTTTCTGCTTCTTTTTCATCAATATAGCTTTTTGTTTTTTGTGTGTTAAATGGGTATGTGCTAGATTTGTTGTCTGAGTTAGAGGAAGTTTGATTTTTTGGTTTTTTTTTATTTTTAATTTTTTTAAAAGGGTTTGAGGAAGTTTTTTTGCTTCTTTTTCATCAATATAGCTTTTTGTTTTTGGTGTGTTAAATGGGTATGTGCCAGATTTGCTTTCTGAGTTAGAGGAAGTTTGATTTTTTGGTTTTTTTTATTTTTAATTTTTTTAAAAGGGTTAGTGGTTTTTTGTTAACGTAAGAATCTCAAAATCCTTTTTACTCTCCCTCTCCCTCTCCCTTTCATTCTCACTCTCACAAAGTCTTCGTGAATCCTCTCTCTTTCACTCCTACTTTCTCTCTTATAAACTTGTTTTATCAAACCCTTATCTCTGTGAACCCTTATTTTTGCGAACTCTTCTCACAAAGCCTCATCTTAAATGTGCTTTTCAAGATTCTGGAAACCTAAAATTTTAAGGATCAATTTGCTATTTACTTGGTCTTCAATGTTATTTTGTTCGTTCACTGAGTTTTAGGATTGTGTTAGTGTGGTTATTATCTCCAAATTGTAGTTTGAGTTAGTGTTTAGCTAGCTTTTTAATCTACATTTCTTCATTATTGTGGTTATTTTAGTTTTGCAATTGGTTGTGTCAACTATGAAACAAATTATTTGTTTTAGGGCATAGAGAGGGAGACTGCTAAGTTGGGAGTAACTGAGAAAGTTGTAGTGTCACGACATGAGGTTCGTCATGTTGTAGTAGGAACTAAAGTTGCGAAGCTTCTTTTTGAACAGCCACATGTTGAGGTAAACCATTGAATATGCTCTATTATTGACAACTAAAAGGTGTCATTGCCATTACATATAAGTAGATTGAGCTTGTATTACTTATTTGCCTTTTTGGAAGTTTGGAGTTCATTTGCTATACTTTTGGGATTCCTAGTATATTAGCATATGACTAGAATTACTGTTTTTATGTTTTGGTGAATTTCGTACATAAGTGCTAGAGTGATATAGGATAAATAAAAATAGGGTGAAATTGTGAAAATCGGATATAGTAGACTTTTGGAAGCAAATTATTGTATATACCAAGCTCCTTTTAGTTTGGGTTGAGTTTAACGTGTGTCTCATTTTCAGGTCATCATAAATAAGAGATGATTATCATTTATCATTTCCCCTTGTAATTGTTATTTAACATAAAAGTTGGTGGTTTTCCTTTCAAACCTTTTATTGGCTAGGTTCAGAAAATACTGTGCCCCTGAATTGTTTTCGGGTTTTTGATTAACATAATGAGCTTTCTATATTGCATGTAGGGGAAGGTTCATGCATCTAAAGGTATCTCTTAAAACAGTAAGCTTTCTTTTTTCCTTAAAGAAAAAGCCTAAAGTCAAGTGTCCTTTATCCTTGTAAAAGCTTCATAATGTATTAGCTCATAACACTGGCCAGCCCAAACTTTAGTTCATTGTGAATCATATGAAGCTCAATTTGATGAGTACTTCTCTATTTATGTATAGTAACTAATTATTGGTACAATTATCATTTCTCATGGTGTTAAGATCTAAATAGCCCCATTGAAGGCTTTAGACAGGAGAAGGTCTGTGATTGGAATAAGAAGTTTGGGCCATGGGGAATAAATTGCCTGGAGCTGACAGGTGATAATAAATCTTACACTCCAAGAAATATACTAGAAGCTGATATTATTCTCACAACTCCTGAGGTTACTATGTAAATGGGAGATAATTGAACAAGATTTCCTTTTTCCAATTAACAGAAATTATTTGATGCAGTGTCACGATATGGTATAAAAATTGGTGGCCTGAGATTTTTGAGTGAGATTGCACTTTTCCTAATTGATGAAGTTCATCTATTGAATGATCCACATGGAGCTGCTCTTGAAGCAATTGTTAGAAGAATAAAAACCATCCATGGCAATCCAAAAGTTAATTCTATAGCTTTTTATATATTATAAATTGGTCCAACATTCTCTCATTTCTCAATAGGTAAGCAAACAACCGCTGTGTGCTGCTGTGGCATGCATCTCTGGAAGCATCGCTTATTTTATCAAGTACCCAAATGTGCAAATTGTTGTTTTCCCCTTATTTAAAATTGAGGGAGGATTACTTGCCATTGTATATTTCTCAATGGAATGGCGAAACACGGTTGCCAATGTCACCATCATGACGTGACCATATATGTATGTATTAAATCAAATTAATCTACACTATCTTTTCAAGAATTTATTCTATTAAATGTATAAGTTGGTGACCCGGTGGGTGAGTAATAAAGTCAATCCCTACTGTTTTATTTGAACGGGAACCATCAATTCTCAATAAAAAACAAAAATTCGGGCAATTATATCATGAGATAATAGGTATAGCTTGACTTCTTCGATTGAAATAAAAAAGAATAGTTAATAATTAAGTAGATATAATATATTATTTAATTTGCGTTTTAAGAACTTGAATCCAAGATAAATAGCTTCATAACCGTACACGCTACATACGCTATCAAGGAGGAAGCTAGTCACAAAGGAAGTAACCCTCGATAATAGCATGAACAACTCTCACTAAAGAGAGAACATTGAACATTCTCTAAGAAGAAGAAGAAGAGCTCTCAAATTTAGAGAAGTAAACTTCATTCAAATGAGTGTTGAAAACGGTATGAGGAGGGAAGCTCTATTTATAGAGCAAAACATGGATCTATGAGTCTAGAGCTCCCTTTGGACGTTCACATGCTAATTAGGGAGGATCAGTTGAATTTAAGTGTTAGTTTGGTTAAAAACCAATTAACACTTAATTAATTTAACTATATCAAAATTAAGAAAGTGGATATATGTTCCCTCTTAATTTAAATTTTGGAGGGAGATGATATGACAGTCCCAAAATACAAATTTAAATAAGAAACAACAAGAAAGGCATGTAGGAAAGAGAACACGAGGTGACGCAGGGAGTAAGGGTGACCCACATGTCTCCTACATATTTCATGATGTGTTGGTTAGAAGAGTGTTAGAAGGAATTAGGTGTGTGGTTAATAATTCCACACGTCCAAAACAACTCTACTAAAGTCTATATAATTAACATACTTCACAAAGAGACTAAACACACCTCCTAAGGGAAAATAAACCTAAAGGCCAAAAATCAAACTAACTACACCCCTAAAATCCTAAGAACACAAGCGTGCAAATACAAGCCTAAAAATGGACTAATTATTTCCAAATCAAAGGACCATGGCCTGAACTAAGTTCCTTCAAACTTCATCCAAGTCATGCTCCTCCTTTTTTATCCTAGGTTAGTTCCTTGCTAGACATGATTATATAAAGAGGATAACTTCTTTCAATGATGTGAGAATTACCAATCCTATCTAAAATGCTTTAGAATTAGATTGAATTTCTATATATGATCATTAATGTCCAGGTTCATGTCTTTAATGTCTAGGCTATCTAAAACCCTATCTAAAATGTCTTTAACTTATTTCAGTGATATGAGAATTCAGAATTATCAATCCTATCTAAAAATGCTTTAGAACTAGATTGAATTTCTATATATCATCATTAATGTCCAATTTCATGTCTTCAATGTTCAGTGATATGAGAATTCATAATTATCAATCCTATCTAAAATGCTTTAGAACTAGATTGAATTCCTATATATCATCATTAATGTCCAGGCTCATGTCTTTAACTCAGTCGGGTTGTGTTGCATTCCTAGCAAACTATAACCCTAAATCTTATGCATTTGTGGCATTTGGAAATATGCATTACAACTTGCCTCCTTGGTCTATAAGCATTCTTCATGACTGCAAGAACATTGTTTCTAACACTACAAGGGTGAGAAAAATAAAATATTTTTATTCTGATGATGAATTTGGTTAGTTCTAATTTATAATGAAGATCTGGATACATAAGGGCTTGGCCATGCACATGTGATTGCATGGATTTAATAACCTTTTTCTTTTTAGTTATTGTTTTGTCTTTAATTTATCTTTTTATTTCATGAGAGCAAGAATATGTGAAAGGAAAAAAATGAGATTTTTCAAAAGTTTCTGAGTGGAAGATTTGAGCCAAAATAAAAATTCCAAAATCTTTGTACAGGTTGATTCTCAGAGTGCCCAGATGAAGATGACTCGCATTCCTATTCCTGGAGGACTCTCTTGGCAATGATTCAATGAAGAAACTACTACTACTGACGATAGTTCCTTCACAATGACTGGCTTGTTGGAGCAGTTAAATACAAGAGATTATTTGACTACTTGTGGTACTCCACAAAGTGAGTGACATGAAACTTTGCACTCTGCTTCCTTTTTTCTCTCTTACAAATCCTTGGTTAGAACATAGCTGATTAATCTTATTGTCTGATTTGGTTTTTTCATATCTTATACTTGTCTTCCTCCTTTTGCTAGTGTTGTGCTTGATCCTAGTGAAAGATTTTTTAGAAACAGAAAGGATCCTATTCTTACTGTATTTTCTACTGGGCATGCTTTTCATATTTTTATAAATGGTCAACTATCAGGTGAGGACTATAATGTGTTGGCCTAAAAATTTCAGTGCCACGTAACTCAACCAGTAACAATAATTTCAGTTATATTTTGTACTGTTTCTCATTATGATCCAGGAGGAAGAAGAAGTGATGCCTCTTTAAAATTAGTTATTGTACGATTTCAGGGTTCAATGAATTAGAACATTGCATGGAAACAATAATACTAGAATGCAGGTTTTATCCAGTAATAATTTACTCAATTCATGGAATGAAAGATTTAAATAGCAGCATGGGTATAGTTTTCCTACTTGCTTGATGATGTAAATATACTATTTTACTTTGGAAGCTTTGTTATTGAGCTTATTCTTCTTTTGATTAGGAATTGTATATGGAAGCTTAGAATTATGCTACTTGCCCATATTTTTCCTATTCATTAATCTGTTTCTCTCCCCCTCCTGTGGTAGTCAGAAAGTTCTTAATTTTGATCACAGACCCTATTGTTTCAGAACATGTATTCGTATTTACTCTTACATACTCTCATACTAGAGGTTCATTTGTATGAGAATCTCTTAAATGGGTGTGAAGTGGTGGAATCTCTGTAAGACTGCCGCTTTCTAAATTACAAAATTGATGACATCTTTGAACGTTGCTCGCTTGGCATACGCTATGCATTAACCCTGTTTAGCAAATTAATATTTGCTTACTATATATATTGCTCTCATGTTTGACAGAGCATTTTCTAGCGGAAACAGTTCAACTTACAGTATCGGATATTACAAAAGCAATTGAATGGCTGAAATTCTCTTATTTGTATGTTAGAGTGCAAAAGGTAAATGACTAAGAATACCTATTAGTTTTGTTCATTAGTTCCCCATCCCATCTGATGAAATTTTTTATGCAGAAGCAGAATCCTATGAACTATGCAATTAAGAAAGGAATTTCTGGCGATCGTTTAGAGAAGCATGTGCAAGGTTACAGTAGTTATCATTTGGTTGTATTTTATAGTTTTCTATTTTTCATTATCTCTATTTCTCTCTCCTCCTAGATAGTCCCCCTTCCCCAGCCCCTTAATTTCCCTCTAAATTATTGAAGCTGTTTATCTTAGATATTTGTGTGCATAAAATTAACAAGTTATCACACTATAAAATGGTATGGGTTGACGAAGATGGTTTCCTTTGCAAACTTTGGGATGATAGTCCATACCTTCTGAAACAGTTACCTGGAATTGGATGGTTACAGCAAAGGTAATATTTAATGATTCATTGATGTTATTAAATCATATAATAGTTATACTACTATGCTCTAGCAATGTGTTAATATTATTATTTTGATGTTTTTTCCAGGCATTGCATTCAATGGGAATCAAATCATATTAAAGATTCTCTACTGTCTCTTCCAAAAGTTGATCTCACGCTTGAAGAAATTGAAAGTCATATACAAGGAAAGTCCAAGATAGTAGTGACATTTGCTAGGATATCACAGTTAGGCCAGTCAGTTAGAGGACATTATGCTGACATGGTCTGTTATCTAAATGTCTTCTAAGGATCGTTTGACCATTTAACAAATAAAATAAGTTGGGCAAATTTCTTTCTCACACATCGTTGGTTCGAAGGAGGACAACACTATTCTCTTTCATGAAAAGATAAGGTGATGACATACTACAGGTTTTGTGACTTGATAGTGTGCAAAAATTAAAGAATTTTGATATAACAAATGTCTCATTGATGGTATTGACTCATTGGTATAATGGAAAACTAAGTGTGCAAATTGTTCCTTCCTCATCTCATCTGATCAAGGTTTAATGTTCCCCAAATCATTGCTGTAGGGTTGATCATTTCTTCAAGTACATGATCAAGACTAAATGCATTGTAGAGCATTCAAGAATAAATGAATGTTACAGATTTTTCTAAGTGCTTAGTAAAATTTCTAAATGCATCCAGCTAAAGTATTTGCAAATAGCAAAGAAATCTCCAACGCATGACCCATACCGGTGGTTAGATATGTTACACAGGCAAACTCCTAGGTTGCTCGTATATGATGTCATAAAACACAATCTCCCCACTCCCCCTGGTACCTTTTAAACACATGTTTTTATTTTTTATTTTATTCTTTATTTGTAAATTACATTTCAAGTCATATATAGATTATGTTAGTAGTTTATTTGTCTTATTATTCATTAGACAAAAACAAGTTGTATCTAATAAAAGATAACAATTTAAGTGTACCTTTTCACAATAATGATAATGATAATAATAATAATAATAATTGTAGGTATAGGTTATGTGACTTTTACCTACAATTTAATGGGTAGATATAATTATTTTTTTATTGTGATTTTTACCTGCAGTCTAATGGGTAGATGTAATGATTTGTTTATTATGACTTTTACCTACAATTTGATTTAGTAGATATAAGTTAATGATTTTTACCAACAACCTTTATTTATAGGTATAGGTTTATGATTTTTACAATGGAAGAAAACCTTGAACATCTAAAACTTAATTCTTTTTATAAAAAAAACAATTCAAGTAGCATACCAATCTTTCAATCATCACATTAATAAAAAATATAATTAAAGTTCTTCATTGTTGTACATATACTACCAAAAATCTAGCAAAATAAATTAATATAGACATCCCATAACTAATCAAGAACACCAAACACATATAAATCCCAATTTCTCTTGTATATAACTCAAACACATATCCTCAATTAATAAAATAAATTGATACAAACACTTAATAATTAGTCATGAGTATCAACCACACTTGAATCTCAATTTCTCTTGTATCTTATTAAAACACATCTTCAATTAACAAAATGCATTATTACATTAAACCAACCACACATAAATTCTAATATGGCAAATCATCCCATAATTCATAATCGTATTAACCAACACACCAAATTCAATGATAAACAAGTACACCAAACTATGATTAATCAATGATAACCTCATCCCAACTAACTCAATGGTTATGACCAATCACCATGATGTGATCTTTGATGATCACTTGCCCAAAGGATCCTTTCTAAGGTCACTTGGAAGGGAAATGGATTTATGGAGAGGAAAGGAATGGGGTGAGCCGCC
Source organism: Psophocarpus tetragonolobus (assembly GCA_037954015.1). Classification (NCBI taxonomy): domain Eukaryota; kingdom Viridiplantae; phylum Streptophyta; class Magnoliopsida; order Fabales; family Fabaceae; genus Psophocarpus; species Psophocarpus tetragonolobus. The sequence continues at coordinate 76,763,220 of CM075689.1, forward strand.
ACAAATACTAGATTTGATAAGCCAAAGAGGAGAGGCCACAAGGGAAGGGTCCCTTGATAACTCTTAGAAGCTTTCACAAAGGAGAAGGGAGGACACTCAAAGGTAAGAACCTCACAACCAATATGGTCTCTAGGATTAAATTCAAGTGTAAAAAATACAAGTGAGGGGAGGAGCTCCTATTTATAGAGGTAGTTAACCTCTTGAGCAAGATAACCTAAAAAAGAAGGGATAGGATTAAAAGAAGAGATCTAAGGGAGGAGGATTGACAAACAATTCCCTCCTTAGATCATCAAACTTGGTGCCCAAGTTTCTCAAACCAAGGGCCAAGATTTCTTCTTATTAGCTTAGGGGGTTTATGTAGGAAAAGAGGGGTGTAGATATCAAGGTTACCTCTTATTTCCTTTATAAAGACCTAAAAAGCTAAATCCACCTTCTAAATTCCTAAGACACCTCCTAAAATAAAAATGGGCTAAATACATGTCCCAAATTAAATTCCTAATGCTCCTCAAAATTAAAATAAAGGAAAATTACATTTTATTAACTAAAGTCCCTAGCCTAATATTTTCACTCTCCAGAGGAGGTGAAGTCTTCCTTTGTCTGCAAGGGCTAGGTCTTCTTCAATCCTTCTAGCCATGGCCCTAGTGATAGGTCCTTGGCTAGGCATGGTCACATCACACCAGGAGCTACAAAAGGAGCATTATAATTGTTATAATTAATACAGATTCAAGAACATTAGTTTCTAGAGTATAAAAAAAGAATACCTCAAAGTCATCAATCTAACAAAATTAACACAAACCTTCATTAGTTATATTCATAACTAATAAATACAGAGAAGTGAGCTAGAGGAACCAAAACATTCTTGTTATTCAAATACAAATCCTTCTTAAACAAACAAGCAGTTAGTACAGTGAGCATTGCTTAAAAAAAGCTCTTTCCAATGGTTAGTTGAATATGCCCAGAGAAAAAGTTGGGTGAAAGCATCTTTGGGCCCTAACTCTCCGTCAAAAACTAACTCAAATATAGTCACAAATGAGACGAATAATATATTTACAAAATCACGCACGAAACATATTAATTATAAGCACTCACTACAGATGTTCATAACCCTTCAATGACATACATAAACCTACTAAGGTTTAGGCATCACTTCACTACCCATCTCCCTATACATGCCACATGTGAGATAATTTCTCACTCCCTTACCTCAATGAAGAAACAAGGACAAATGGAGATTTTCCTTTTCCGACCCGATGAACCCTTGCCAAAATAGAGCTTTTATTGCAATGTCGTTTTCTCCTGAACCAAAGCTAGGTGAAGTCTTCCTTTGTCTGTAAGGGTTAGGCCTTCTTCAATCCTTCTAGCCATGGCCCTAGTGATAGGTCCTTGGCTAGGCATGGTCACATCATCTCCTCCACTTAGAGAGGATTTGACCTCAAATCCATGGGGTCTGCATCATTTTCAACACCTACAAATGGAGACAAATAAAAAATATTAAAACTGGTGCTTACCCCATAATCCTCAGGCAGATCTAAAACATAAGCATTATTACCGATCCGCTCAAGGATTTGGAAAGGTCTATCTCCTCTAGGGCTATGTTTGGACTTCCTTTGAGAAGGAAATCTATCCTTTCTCAAGTGAAGCCATACTCAGTCGCCCTTTTCAAAGATGACCTCTTTCTTCCCCCTATTGGCGAAAGTAGCATCTCTCAAGGATTGACACTCTATGTTAGCTTTAACCCTCTCATGTAATTTTTTTACAAAAATAGCTTTTGCCTCTTCTTCTTTATACACAACAACAGAAAGAGGAAGAGGTAAAAGATCTAGAGGAGTACAAGGATTAAATCCATAGACCACCTCAAATGGAGAATGCTTGGTGGTTCTATGAACCACCCGGTTATAAGAAAATTCAATGTGGGGAAGGTACTCATCCCAAGACTTATGGTTGCCTTTAAGAAGAGCCCTTAGCATAGTGGATAAAGATCTATTCACCACTTCTGTTTGCCCATCAGTTTGAGGGTGACAGGTAGTGGAAAAAAGAAGTTTAGTTCTCACCTTAGCCCAAAGATTTTTTCAAACATGGCTAAGGAACTTCACATCCCTATCTGACACTATTGAAGAGGGTATACCATGCAATCGGACAACCTCTTTAAAGAAAAGTCTTGTGATGTTGCTCGCATCATCCACTTTGTGGCAGGGAATAAAATGGGCCATTTTTGAAAATCGGTCCACCACCACAAATATGGAGTCTGCACCTCGTTGGGTTCTTGGGAGCCCAAGGATCAAATCTATGCTAATATCCTCCCAAGGTGCAGAAGGAGCAGGTAAAGGTGTGTATAGTCCATGAGGCATTACTTTAGACTTTGCTTGCAAGCAAGCTATACATCTAGAGCAATGTATATGGATATCTCTACGTATATGGGGCCAAAAGAATTTCTCTTGTAAAAGCAAAAGGGTTTTTGAAATCCCAAAATGCCCTATGAACCCACCTTCATGGCTCTCTCTTGTGAGTAAGTTCCTAATTGATCCTTGGGGTATACAAAGCTTACTCCCTTTGTAGAGATACCCCTAACTAATGAAGTACCCATCATGGGCTTTTAATGTGAATGCAGATGCAGAGGCAGCAAAGATGGGGTCGAAATCCATGTCAAAAGGATACATAGCCCGAATGTCATCAAATCCCAAGATTTTTGCACTCAAGGATGAATAAAGGGCATGACGCCTAGAAAGAGCATCAGCCACCACATTTTGTTTTCCTTTCTTGTACTTGATGATATAAGGGAAGGATTCAAGATATTCCACCCACGTTGCATGCCTTTTGTTCAATTTACCTTGACCCCTCAAATATTTTAGTGACTCATGGTTACTATGAATGACACTCCTTGAGAGCAAGGTAATGCTCCCAAGTTTGAAAGGCCCTAATTAGAGCATAAAACTCCTTATCATAGGTGGGGTAGTTGAGGGGGACACCATTGAGTTTTTCACTAAAATACGCAATGGGGTGTCCTCCTTGAAACAAGACAGCTCACACACCTACACTAGAGGCATCACATTCAAGTTCAAATGTTTTAGAAAAGTCAGGTAATGCCAAGACTGGTGCATGGGTCAATTTATGCTTAATTAGATGGAAGGCTTTCTCTTGTTTCTCACCCAAAAGAAAAGGAACTTCCTTTTTCACGAAATCATTTATTGGTGCGAAGAGCGTGGAGAAATTAGGCACAAAGCGCCTATAAAATCCAGCAAGACCATGAAAGCTTTTGATCTCTGTCACACTCTTTGGGGTGGGCCATTCTTGAATAGCTTTTATCTTTTCGGGGTCAACATGGACCCCTTTTGTGCTAACTACAAAACCTAGGAAAACTACACTATCTACACAAAAGGTGCATTTTTCTAAGTTACCAAAAAGATTATTACTCCTAAGAAGAGAAAAAGCATGCCTTAGATGTCCTAAATGATCATCTAGGTTCCTAGAGTAAACTAAAATGTCATCAAAGTAAACTACACAAAATTTACTAAGGCAATCCCTCAGTACATGATTCATTAAGCGCATGAATGTGCTTGGGGCATTAGTTAGCCCAAAAGGCATAACCAACCACTCATAAAGACCAAATTTAGTCTTAAAAGCAGTTTTCCACTTCTAAGATCTATTTTTGAAAATATTTTTGCCCCATGCAATTCATCCAACATGTCATCAAGACGAGGGATTGGGTGTTTATATTTTATGGTGATGTTCTTGATTGCACGACAATCAACACACATCCTCTATTGGCCATTTTTCTTGGGCACCAACAAGACTGGCACAGCACAAGGGCTTAGGCTCTTTTGAACCCAACCCTTCTCCAACAGCTCATTCACTTGAGACTCAATCTCTTGGGTCTCCATGGGGTTGGTCCTATAGGCAGGTCTATTAGGTAGACTTGCTCCAGGCACCAAATCAATTTGATGTTTTATACCTCTAATGGGAGGAAGTCCTTTCGGAACCTCATTAGGGAATATATCATCAAATTCCTTTAAAATATCTTGAATCCCTTGAGGAAGGTGCTCATGTGCATGGGCTGTGGCAATGTTCTCAGCAGAAGAATGCAGAATGGGAGAAGGATTTGATGCCTCTTTGCAAAAGAGGAGATAAAAGGGCTTGTTAGTTAAAAGAGCTTCTTTTAAATCACGTTTGGTAGCAAATAGGCTCCTTTTACTAATATTCCCTTTGGAAGAGGTATCACCTTCCGACTCTCCCTTTTTACCATTTTCAAGCTTTAAGGGTGAAGCTTGTTGTGTTTTTTTTTGTTTTTGTTTTTCGTCAACTAATGCAGATATGAACAGTCATAATTGAAAGCTATACGTTTAAAATCTACTATCCAATTTCAAGTTTGATCCAACGGTTAACAAATTTGCAGTGATATTACGAAAATTGCACAAAGTTTGAGCAGGAATAAGTTTCTCTCCTCCTTTTTTCTCTCTATGGCCTCTCTTTTTCTTTTTTCCAATCTTCTAGAAACTCTAGGGCAAGATGAGGCAAGAGCAGGCATGCCTCTTTTTCCCTTCCCACATAACAACCCTAATGGGTCTAACCCATCCAACTCATTTATCTTATCACTTAACCCCTTCAACTTATAATATGTAAAGCCCTACTAATAATATAAATATACCCTTTCTTATTATTATTATTTCAAAAAATATTTATTTTATTCTTTTCTCTACTAACAATATGTATATACTTTAGCCTCTTTGAGATAATTAATTATAATAAATAACTAAATTTCCATTGATTAATTCAATTAACTTAAAATAATTAAAAATACTTTATTTATGAAAACTGGGCTGTTACAAAATAACTAAATTTCCATTAACTAATTCAATTAAATTAAAATAATTAAAAATACCTTATTTATGAAAACTGGGTTGTTACCGTCATGATAGAGTGCTTCTTAGGAATAACACTAAGCATAGATCAACAATTCAAATAGTAATGTAAGAATTAAGAGAACCTAAAATAAGATTATATGATTCAAGTAAAGGAACTAGAAAATTTAGCCAAATTTAAACAACAAGAACATAAGTGCATAGAATTTAGAAATTCAAAAACTACAAGACAAACACAAACAAGACAATTAAAGAAAAATAAAGTGACAACATAGAATAGCTAAAGAAAATTGAAGAATGGGACGAAGTAGATGAAGAGAATTCGAAAATTGAAATAAGAAAAGTAAGAAAGAAGACCTCTACGAAGATGGCTCTAGATACTACTTGATGCAATCCCAAGGTTGTTCTACCATGATCTTGCTTCAAAGAGGTTTTCCACTAAGAAAAGATGGTGTTGAAAGGTAGAAGATGGTGGTGATTAGGCACCACTCAAAGAGATAAGCCAAGGTAGAAGTGAAGCTTGTCACAAGGGAAGGAACCCTTGATAAAAGCCATAGTAAAAGGAGCTCTCACAAGAAGGAGAAGAAGACACTCAAAGAACTCTCAAAAGGAGAAATGTCCATTCATTTAAGTGTGAAGGATTGAAAGAGGTGGTGGACTCTATTTATAGAGTGAAAGTGGATGTCCACTTTAGGGGAAGATTAGGTGAGTTAACTAGGTGTTAATTTAGCTAATTAGCTAATTAATACATAGTTAATGTGACTAGATCCAAATGTGCCCCCTAAATAAGTGGATCTATCTTTCCTCCAATTCAAAATTTGAATTGACCATGTAGGCGCCACGTAGAAGAGAGAAGGAAAGTTGGCGCCACATGGGGAAACAAAGGGGCCCCACTTGTCTTTTATTCTTCATGTGTTGCTAGAAGGGTGTGGGAAATAAATTAGGAGTGTGGGAAGAAAAACCACACGTCCCTATGCTATAAAAAAGGCTCACATTCAAGCACACACTCCACATAAAAGATTAATGACACCCCTATCCTAAAATGAAGGAAAAATAGGCCAAAATACAAAGGCCTAAAAAAATACCATTTATACCCACCAATGTCTAAAATGCAATACATCAAACAAATACAAAGAAAGTAAAATATGGCCTAGATATCTTCACTTCAAATAGGAGTTTAGGTCTTTCATACTCCTTCCTAGCAAGTCTTTCTCTATCATTCTTGTCATTGCCCTTGTGATGGGACCCTTGAAAGGCAGGATTGCGTCATTTTCTCTCAAACCTTCTTAGTCAGAAATATAAAACTGAAGTGTAATGCCCTAACCCCTATAATTACTCTAGGTTAATTATTAGATTATCTTTTCCAGTAGTAGACCAATTCTTAAGTTATTCTAATAAACAAAAATAATAAATTAATTTAATTCAAATAATATAAATTACACTTTTTTATTAATACTTACTTTTCTAAAAAACCAAGATATTACAACTCTCCCTTCTTACAAAAAATTTCTTCCTCGAATTTTATGAGTAACGAAAAGCTTTAAACAAGACTCCCTAATTTTGCTCTCTGGGTCCCTAGGTGGTGTTATCAACAATCACTCCTCCTCAATGACCTTAATAAAGGGGATTTACTTCATTCTAACCTATTTAACCTTTTTATCATCTAGTCTCGTTGGTAATGTCTCAAAAGTTTAGTTCTCTTTTACTTGTTTGTTGTTTAGCTCAATCACATGCGAAAGATCATGAATGTGTTTACAAAGTGGAAATGTGTTAAAAACATTATAGAGATCTTAAAGATTTTGACATAGGGAAACTTTATAGCTTAGGGGTGTTCACAGTTCTGGATCGACCCAACGAACTTGGAAATCCGAATCGAACCAATTCAATTGGTTCAAATTTTTTTACATGGTTGAGTTTAACCTGAACCTAACCGACCCAAACTGATTGTGTTCGATTCAATTCATGGATTCAACATTTTAACATCCTAACCCAACCCAAACTGAACCAATTAAAAGTATATATATTATTTTATATTTTAATTTACTAAATTTAGTAACCTAACCTAATTTCAATTTGCAATTTGTGTCTTTGTTATAAAATTATGAATTTAGTAGATTAATACATTTGGGTAGTTTGAGGTATAAAATTGTTTTTTTATAATTTAATGAAAGAAATTTGATTTTTTTAATTTTTTTTATCAAATTTATTTGGTTTGGATCAAGGAAAAAAATATCAGTAATCTGAACAAATTAAACCAATTAAAATTAATTGGTTTGGATTTCTTTTTTCCCCAAAACCGAATCAACCCAAACTTTGAACACCCTTATTATAGCTACTTCATCAACTCTTTAAAGAATATAATAAAGACCGATGGAACAAGGTGTAAGTTTTTAGACTTTAATGCTCAACCAACCCTAAGTCAAGGATGGGATAGTCATTCTCATAGATTTTCAACTTCCTAGAAGCATAACCTACCACCTTACCTTCCAGTGTTAATGCTCTACCCAATCCTGTCTTAGGAGTATACCAAAACACTACAAAAGGCCTTTTAAGGTTAAGTAAACATAAGACAAATGGAAGAGTTAACTTCTTCTTAAAGTGTTGAGCTCTACTCTTTCACCTGGCATCCCTCACAAGTCAACTTGATTAAAGGTAACTCTAGCTTGAAAAAACATTTATGCAGCCCCTATAATGCTTTGTCCTGCTAAACTGAGAAAACTCTAAATCTCACTCACAAAAGTTGGTCTTACCAAGGTGACACACCAAGTCTCACAACTATTCTTCTAGCAACTACCTTAAATTTTTTGTTCTCAAACTCAACTAGCTCTAAAAGAGATGTCTATAAAGTACTACATGTATGGTTTCAATACTAAGCAAAAGGTCTATGACAAACTCTATATGATATTCTGGTGGTAACCTAAGGATAACCTCAATGAATACTTTAGGAAAATCACTTAATATCGTATCTCACTCACAATTGATTTAGTTGCATAATCTAAAGGAGCTAGTGTCATCTATACTAAAGCAATTTTTTCTCATAGGCTCCTTAACTTGATTGGTAGTAAAAAAAAAATTCACTTTTAATCTCAACAAGTTAACAAACTAGACATGGTTGGAAAATAACCAGTTCATGCCAAGAATAACAACTAGTCGACTAAGAGGCAAATAGAACAAGTTAACTACAAAATTTCTAACAAACTTATGATAAGACAAAAGATAGACCAAGGTTGGAACACAATAAATTTAAAGAAATAGCACAATTGTGTCCTAATGAAAGGAGAAGATTAGCAATGTAAGGGAGAAATCACACAAGTCATTAAGAAGGGAGAAAATAAAACTAATTTAAAAGAAGTCTGAAACATAAGTTAACCAAGCAAGCATATAAGAAGACACATCAACTTTACATTTATCACATAATAAAGAGAAATATACGCAATCAAACAATCAAAGATGATTGCCTAAAGTCTTAATTTTCGTTGCCATAATGTTCTATTTACATTGCAAAGGTATTGAGGTGGTCAATCCCAATATCTTGCAACAAAGGATTAGGATTCATGGTATAACAATAAGCAAAACACTCATCTAGCACAATCACAATTTTAAAATGGAACACATGTGGATATTAATTATAACACATTACACATATGTTTGTAAGGGACCTAAAAAACGGAAATCAATATTGAAATTATCAAACCATTTAAACTATTATAACAATGTCACAAATACACATTGGAAACATAGCAAACACATAACACATTGGCCGAAAGAACTGACATGCTCTAATACACTTGATGTGACACCCTTCTGCCCCAAAATGTTTTATTCTTTAATTACAAAATAATATAGAAATATGTTCAATTAAATACTAGACTTGACATTTAGGTAAAAGGATTCACATCATGAAATATACACTTATTTTCCATAAATATGATACAACAAAATGTAGACATATAAGTAAACATTTAGGCACTAAAAAATGACATTTACAGAATTCTCAATTAATAAAACTCATAATGAAAATTTGAATAATTCATATAAATAACGAAAACTATTAATTAATCCTCTCTAACTCAATGTCACACCTAATTAGAGCATCTCAATGTTAAGAAGTAATGAAAAGTAGAAGTTTCATCACTCATGATATCATCAAGATCTTGCCCGCCTGAATATGGCATTCAGCCCAAACAAAATGTAACAACAAACAGCAAGTGGGTGAGCACATGTCTCGCCCATGTTAAGGTACATATAGAGAGAATGGACATTCAACTAAAGAACAACAAATAAACATATAAATCTATTCTATACTCGTGACATGGATTATAATCAATACACATAAATTCCTTCATGTTAATGATGCTCATGCAATGCAAACTTATGCATGCTCTCTCAGGTATACACTCATATCGGTCATTTTCTACACTAGTAACATGTAAGTACAACCATTTCACAATAGGTCCAGCCAAAGTGAATCCATTTCTACATTAGTAATGTGTAGTACAACCATGCAATGCAAAACAACCCAAGAAGACCTGGTCTAGAGCACCATACAATGGGTAATCCTTACATAACTTCTTCAACTTCCATACTCATGCGTCATGTCATCCACAACATAAATAATAATATCAACATCTAATAATGACATCTTGTTAGGTACACTCTATGCATCATCGTCAACATGAACATAAATCATAATGTCAATATTTAATCATGTCATCACACACCTCCAACTGCAGTTGGAATGACACCTCATCAGACATACCCTAACCATCATCATCAACACATTATACGTCTATTTGAAATCAACATCAAGATCATACAGTGGAACAAATCCCCAATTCACTCACCTAAATAACTTTCAAACATTCAATCATTCACCACACTCACAATTATAAGATACATGACAACATTTCACAACACAACAATCAACACCATTACAACGACTCACAAACTATGCATTCTTATCTTACTCTTTTATTATATTGTGCAACCTAAGTACAATATCATTAGTTGTACTAATGATATGAGGGTGGTACAAATTTTATTAGAAAGATAATACAATTACCTAAAACTTTTATGTTGATATCCAAAGTTGATTTTATTATCTATTATTTTTAAAAATTGCAAACCCACAACAATTAACCCCAAATGTAAGATCTTGACCTTTATTATCTATTTTATTCATAACTTGAGTTATATACATCCCTGTTAGTGATTCTGACACCATTGGAAATTTAACATATATGACTACAACTTTCATGGAGAACACAAAACGTAATGAGGTCGTTTAGATCACCTAGTAAGGCTTACAATATGCAAATATATCTTTCACGCACTGGATTAGAAACTCAACTTCTAAATCACATAACTCGTTCAATTCTTAACATTTGTATGTGATTCTTGAGCCTAAATTGTAATCTCAAATGTCTACTTTTAATCCAACAAACAGAAATTGATTTTGTTAAAGATATAGAAAGATATTACAAAAGCACTAAGGTTTGTCCATACCAAAATTTTCATATAATATGTATTCAACTTATTTAAAAGTTAAGACTCTTAAATTACAACTTTCACTCAAAACACTTAGATATTTTATTCTTACTATCTTTAATATTTAATTAACATAACACACTATAATTAGATCAATAATCATCAATTTCACCATCAATCAATCATATAATTATAGTTATTTACCATTTAATCATCAATAGCATTCATAGATGCAAATAAACATGTCAATTGAATAAAACACATAAATTCATTGAATGAATATCTACAACATAACAAAAAATAGCACCACAAACAATCATAATCATATTTTATCTTTCAGCGTGTATCCCACGTCCTTGTGTGATTTTCCACAGCTCTGTGGGCAAATTCTTGATGCATATTCTCGTTTTACGTGTTGTCCACACCCACATGGGATTTGCCATAGATATTTGTCGTATGTTTGCATAAGGGTTACAAATCCAAATCCAAACAAGATGCATCTAATTTCCAATCCATCAAATCACTTACAAAAGGACTAAAAACTCATTTCAAGCCACAATACAACTCCAACAACCAATTTCACAAACACATAATTAAATCAAGAATTCTCAAATAAAAAATAAAGGTTTAACTTCTCTTATAATCCAACAATATATCAACACAATCACGCATGAATTCATGAAGCAAAACTTCCTTTAATACAAACATCCATTAACTATTCATGGGTGTTATCTTTAAAAAAAAACTATTCATAGGCGCCAACCACACTTGGATCTCATATTATCTTATATATCATTTAAATACAAAAATCCAATTAATACAATATATTCACACAATCATGTTTGATTTGTCAACTCTCATTGTGAGTGCTCATAACCATTCAACGACATACATAAAACTATTGAATCTTAGGAATGAATTCACTACCCATTTTCCCTACACATGCAACATCAGAGATAATTTTTCACCCTCTTACCTCGAATGATGATCTTCAATGTGAGGGGTGTGACCTCAAGTCCCCAAATGTTGTACTCCTAAATATTCTCCAACAATGTTCCCTCTGCAGCTTTCTCTCAAATATATGTAGTTAGAAAGGTAAAACTGAAGTGTAATACTCTAGTCCCTCTAAATTACTCTAAGTTAATTATTGGATTGAGATTTCTAGCAGTAGACCAATTACTCCTAAAACTATCTTACTATTTAGACCTACATTTATTTTATTTATTTTATAAAACTAATTTTTAATTTATTCTAATAAACAAAAATCAAAATTAATATATGCATACTAATATAAATTACACTTTTTTATTAATATTTTATTTTTCTAAAAAAATGAGATGTTATAATTTTCATAACTATTAAACATTTTGTGTGGGTTTTGTACAACAATCTTGATTTACATTTGACTCAATTCTAAACTTGGGTGAAGGGTTTTAAGTGTAAATTTTTTAAAACATATGGTGATGTGTAATATTTTTGGAAACATAAAAGGTGTAACGACCTTAATATTAATAATATATTTATTAAAATGTGACAAATTATAATTTTTTGTATATATATTTAACTAGTATTAAAAAGATCTTACATAAAGAACCATAATCATATTATAAACATTATGAGTCCAAATATAATTATTATAGAACATTATCGTATACAATACTTGAAACATAAATACATTAATTGTTATAATTATCTTCCTAAATAAATCAGAGTAGTGGACTTTTTACAAACCTAAAATTTCTCAAAAGCATAAAAAAAATAAATTGTTTATGAGTCAGCATACTCAGAGGAAATCCTCTAAATCCTTCAACATAGCCTGTTGAACAGTTCCAACTTCTATTTGCACCACGATCATATATGAAAAAAAACAATGAAAGGAGTGATATTTTTATAAACATCAACGTCAATCTTAATAGACTTAACAAACAATTGAGGCCTAAGGTTTAACTTCCAACTCTATCTCACTTTACTCAATGTATGGATCCATATCTAATCTTTGATTATTCACTCTAATCATCAAGGATTTCTTTGGGAAGTGGTTGGTTGTTGCATATCTTTCTCACAAAAACATTCTATAATAATCATTATTTTTCTCAAGAAATCTGGCAATCTTTCAACCCATAATAGAGAGATATACATTACTCAACCTTGACGATGCTAAACAGGTATGGAAAGTTTTCAAGTTTGACCTATGAATACCCTAGTCCACGGTGTTAATATGGACTATCCGAATATCCACCTACTTGATTAAAACCTTCTTAGACCTTACCCGATCCCTATCTTTCATCTCGCAGTGTAACAAACTGTGACATCCCAACACTGACACTCATGTACCTACATAGTCCCAAATCATTACAAGGAAACTTAGAACTTTGCTAAGTTTATCTCACAACACAGTTCTGAACATCACTGGACTTGGTAAATACAAAGGTACATAGTACTTCTATTTTAATTATCATTCACAAAATAATTTACAATTCCATAGATAATCAACCTCAAGGAATTAAACGATATTAAAAATAATTTTAATAACAAGATAGATATAAAAATTAATTTCTCAGTTTAAAATTTTTACTTCAGAATCAATAGTAATAATCTATCAATATAAAATCAATTGATCTTTAATATTAAAACATATCTTATAAATTATATTTTTTTATTATCATATTTATTCTGAATTTTTAATAATTTGACTTTACATATGATCTCTTGAATATTTTATGTTGTTTCTAAAAATAGACTTACTTTTATTATTTTATTTTATTTTTATTTTACCATAAACATTTAATAATTAATAATTTTATAGCATAATTTTGAATGAATATAATACATGTGATAAAAAAATGAGATGATTATTAATAATTTAATTTAAAGAATGATAGATCCTATAGAAATATGTAAACCAAAATTAATCATAATTTAAATTATATGATATAAATAAATAAAATTTAAAGCAAAAACATAATAAATAATAGCAAATGATCAGATTATAATATTTGGAGAATAAATAATAACAAAGGACCAGATTGTAAAATCTAGAGAATTAAATAATAAATAATAATAAGTATCAAACGATAATAATAACGTAGGACCATAACATATTTTTTGGAGAATAACTAAAAGTTAGAAATGATTGAAAATAAAGATTAGAAAAGTTAGTATATTAATGAACAATTAAACTTATAAATAAAAATAAGTATTATAAATAATAGAAGTAACAACAATTATAATTATAAGTCATTAATATTAACATTACAAAGGCTTATAAATCTCACTCCCCCCTTACCTTAATAAAAATTTGATGATGAGTGGTGAAGAACCTTGAAATTAACTTGACTTATAATTTTGTGAGTGATAAGGGTGTAAGAAAGACAAATAAAATAACTTTAGTAGACAAGAGTATTGTGCAAAATTTGGAAACAAGAGAGAGAAAGTGGTGCACTCCTCATGATGCTAAGCCAAGGATCTCTTCAAGAATTTGCTCCAAAGAAGAAGATGAAGGATGGAAGTCAAAGGAGATGAGGTTGTAGGCGCCACCTTAGAAGGATAAGCCTAAGGAAGACTTGCCACAAGGGAAAGAGCCCTTGATGAAAGCCATTGAAGGTTCTCTCAATTAGGAAAAGGAAGAAGACACTCAAAAATGTAGAACTCTCAAGTCTATTCAAAATTCAAGTTTAAAAATGATACAAGAGGAGGAGGTGCTTATTTATAGGAGAGGGAGCTTAAGACTATGGGCTTGAGTTGGATGTCCAACTCAAGGGTGATTAGGGAAAGGTTAGTTGAATTAATTAGGTGTTAATTTGAGCTCATGGCTTATTAACACTTAATTAACTCAACAAGATCCAAACAAGGCCCTAAGATCAAGGATCTTTGTTTCCTCCAAATTTGAATTTGAATTTGGAGAGTATCATGTCATCTCTCTCCAAAATTCAAATCCAAACATGAGGCAACAAAAAAGGCCATGTAGGAAAGAGAATGAAGATGGACGGAACATTAGGGAACAAGGGGGGACCTACTTGTCTCTCATGCTTCATGTGTGACTTAGGAGGGTGTGGGGATAAGCTAGAGGGGTGTGGTTATCAAAACCACACGTTCATATGGTCCCAAAAAGCCCACTAATGCACACACTCCACATAATAGACTAGTTACACCTCCCTTCAACTAAAGGCAACGAAAAAAAAAGGCCAAAATACAAGGCCAAAGAAATACTAAATACACCTCCAAATACATGAACTATAAGTGAAGACTAAGGCGCCAAATACAAGGCTAAAAGTGAAGACTATGGCCTAATCTTGATGTCCAAAAGAAGGTAAGGTCTTCCTTCCTCTCCTCTAGCCATGTCTTCCTCAATCCTCCTAGCCATGACTCTTGTGATGGGACTCTTACTAGGGAGGATTGCACTAGAAAGGAATTGCAAAAATTCTTTTGTGATGAAATGCATGGATGAAGCTTGTATTTATTGGTCCAAATTAATTTATTTTTTAATTAAATGATTGGATGGTTATAAGATAATGTTACTAGAGATAGGTAGGTTGTTAAAGTCAAGTCAAGTCAACATTTATTTGGACCAATTCTTCCTTTAAGATAAAATTAGAAAAATTTACTCTATAATTCATTGAAGATAAGGTTACTTAGATATGGATTATTAGATAAGATTAGAAAAATTTACTCAATATTTTTACTTGTTTTTTTCCTTAATTAATTTTTTTTATTTTTAATTAGTTTTGAAATAAAATCAGTTTAGCAAAAATTCCTATATAATTTTATAAGTCTCATAAAAATTTCAGCTCAAAACATGATCATTTAATTTTTTTTATAACAGTCCAGAATATACCGATAATTTTATAAAAATTTTATCAATTAATTTCTAAAAAAAATCTCAAAATTACAATAAATTATATAGTTTCTATTTATAATTTAAAATAATTTTTAAACTCTCGATATTATATTTTATTTTAATGTTTTTTAATAATATAGTACTTAAATTTAAGTTATTTGAATATTTTTCAAATAGTAAAATTTTAAAATATACAGAAATTCATATTATCAATTTAATTGTATAAATTAAATTATTAATATCTATTTTTAATTTCTAAATTCAAATTCAAATAGATTATACGGCAAATCTATTGAAAAATAAAGACGTTACAAAAGATGTTTGTGTACTATTTTTGAAAACATAGGGGAGTTCATGACTTTATGTACTATTTTAAAACATCAAGCTTCTTTATAAAAAAATGCAAGTCGCTTATGTCATTTTTTACTAGAGATGTGACCTTCTATTGTTGGTCTTCACTAGAGTCGTAAGCCTCCATCATTATTTGGAGTTCACCGCCTGCAGTTCAAAGAGAATAGACGAAAGAGTGAGCTAACTTAAACGAAGAACATGTTGGAGTTTTCCTAAATTTCAATTGAAGAATTAAAATGATTTTTGTATTAAATTTTTTAACTAAAGTCAAAAAGGGCAAATGAAATGGTAATTTACAATAGGAATGAATGTATAATACCTAAAATTTTTAGAGATGTACATGTAATTTTCTCTAAAAATAAAAATTATTTGCATAAGACTAAAATATTTTAAAGTGACAAAAACATATTTTATTTTATGATTATACTCTTTAAAGTGTGGATATGCATTTTATAAGATAAATTGCCATAATAAACATTCCAGATTTATGATAAAATAATATATATATATATATATATATTAAATTTAAAATTAATCGTAATTTCAATAATTAATTTATAAAAAGTAGTTATTAACGTATTTTATCATCTAAATTGCATTCTTTCCACATTAATTGAGTCTAATATTCCTTTTATTTATAATTTATCTATCTATCTATCTTAAGGATGACAAAAATACTCGTTCCAGTAAGTACTGCTC
Source organism: Psophocarpus tetragonolobus (assembly GCA_037954015.1). Classification (NCBI taxonomy): domain Eukaryota; kingdom Viridiplantae; phylum Streptophyta; class Magnoliopsida; order Fabales; family Fabaceae; genus Psophocarpus; species Psophocarpus tetragonolobus. Next base: position 76,779,450 of record CM075689.1, read on the forward strand.
CAAACTATCTCGATTTTGACGGGTATTATTCACTTTGACAAGGTACAGGTACGATTATTACCCGATGTAGCGAACCAGATACAAGTATGAGTATGGGTATATGTCTACCTACCTTGTTATAATTTTAATAATTATATAATAAGTTTAAAGAATTTTAATTTATAATTTCTTGTTATTTATTATTTTTTATATACTTTTAAATTAAAATATAATTAGTAACTTAATATATAGTTTATTTAATAAAAAATAAGTAAATTTAAATTATAAAAAATAATATAACAAGTTACCCACGAATATGCCCCAAACCCAAAATACCCGACAATGATGAAATTAAAATTTCAAATTTGCTTCTTTTATAACTGAACCCGCCTGCATTTCGACGGACGAGGATGGAGAAGGTCAAACCCACACCTACTCTGCCTTATTGTTGTGACACTCTTCTACCCCCAGAAGCTTTACTAGTTAATTTAAAAAATAATATAAAAAATTTTATTTAAATAATTAGACTTGACATTTGGGTAAAAAGATTTACATTGTAACACAACAAATTGGTTATTACTAAACAAGTCATGAAAGAGAAAATCATTCTCCATATTGAGTTAAAAACATGGTTAAAGGTATGTAAACTACTAGTTCACATAGATTCATTAAATGGGGTTAACTTACAATTAAAGTTGTGAGCATTATATAAATAGAAAATGAATTTTCGAGATCATGTAATATAACACTATGAACCCTATGACACTCTTCTATCCTAAATAAATAAATATAACACGATTAAATAAAAGCCTTTTAACTAGGTAAAAAGGTTAACAAAAGTCATCCAACAAAACCTCATCTTTTATAAAATGATAAGTCTTTATAATAGAAAACTTAAAAGAAACAAAAGAACTTGAGACGTAATTGATATAATTTCTAAAACAAGGAAATAATTCTAGCATCCTAATATAGTTGGAAAGCTCTTATGCCATATCTATCGGAGCATGGAATCCCACATCAATCTCATGCATTACTAACCTCTACCTTTTCAACATCTTTCTTACTGGGCGTTTAGCCCCAAACAACACATACAAATAGGGAGTGAGACATTTACTCATACATAATTAAACGACATAAATAAGAAATATTAGCAGTCATACATAATTCAAGTCATGCTAATGATGAAACTCATGTATGCCCTCTTAGGTACAAGCCTGAAGGGATCTTTTTCTATATCAGTAACACGTAGGTACAATCATCTCATCATAGGTCCACCCGGAGTGAATCCACTTATACGCTAGTAATACGTAGGTACAACTGTGTACTGCAACACAACCTAAAAAGACTTGCTATATAGAGTGTCACACAACGGGTGATCCTTACAAGCTTCTTAGACTACTATATTCATGAATCATTTCATGCAACACCATATTTCACAATATCCATATCTAATTATGCCATTACAATTCACCCCCAACCGTAACTGGGATGACACCTCATCAAATACACTCTGACCGTTATCATCAACACACCATACATCCAATTATAATTCATATAGTTGAGCCTGAACTAGCAAACCAAAGTCACTTTCATATAGTGGGACAAATCTCCAATTCATGTATAATAACTTATAAACATTCATTCATTCACTACCAACACAATTTACAAGGTATATCACAATATTTCATACCACAACAATTAAAATCGTCATAATTCACAAACTATTTATTCTTATCTTATACCTCAATAACTTATAAACATTCATTCATTCACCATAAACACAATTTATAAGGTACATCATAATATTTTGCACCACAATAACCCAGATCATCACAATTCACAAACTATCTATTCTTATCTTACCCTTCTATTACATTGTGTAGGCTACATATCATATTTGTAGTTATGCTAATGGTATAGGGGTGATATAAATTTTATTATAAAGATATTACAATTATCTAAAATTTTTATGTTGAGGTCCAGACTTGATTTTATCATCCACTATTTTTTATAATTACAAACTCAACCAATAAACCCAAATTTGACAGCTTTACCTTTACTCACTATTTTATTGATAACTTGAGTTACATATATCCTTTTCAATTGATTCAAATTCTGTTGGAAAGCTAACATCAATGGATACAACTTTCATGAAGAATATGAAGCCTAATAAGTCAGCTAGGTTACCTTGTAGGGCTCACAACACATAGATTATGTTACGCGCATTGGATTGGAGACTCAACTTCAAACTCATATAAACCAGTCTATTCTTAACTTCGTTACATTATTCTTGAGTCTAAATCATAGTTCCAAATGTCTACTTTCTAAAATAATAAACATAACTCAATTTGGTTAACCACATAGAAAGATATGACAAAAACATTATGATATATTCATACAAAAATTTTCAGATAGTAAGCATTCAACTTATATAATGTTCTCAAAATATAATTATAAATTCAAACCTTCAAACATTCTACTTCTCTATCTATAATACTTAGTTATCATCATACTCTATACTTGTAGTGATAATCATCAATTTTGCCATCAATCTTCTCAATGGAAGAAAACCAACTACTACATAAAATCCTATGTATATAGAGCAGTTCAAATAACATAAGAGTCTCTCAATCATCACATGAATCAATCACATATTTAGAGTTATTCATCAATTAATCATCCATGAAATTCATTCATAGAAACAAATAAATAAGTCAATTGCATAAAACTTAATCCCTACAGAGGCTTAGGGTTCGTCTCTACTACCCTATTTCTTATATATGTCTATGTATAAGCTAATCTCACTTCCCCTTACCTCGAATAGATGAAAAATGTAGAAGGTAAGAAATGATTCTTTAAGGTCCTTAATGGACATTGTCTTTCTCTAAGTTCTCCTATGTAGATTCTTCCTCTTATTTCACATTTTGATATAAGGTTTGTATACAAAATGAGTAGAATGTCAAAACCCCTATCCTAACTCTTTCTAATTACTAACTATTGTGAGTCAGACCCAACAAAACCTAACTTTTTCAACTCACTCTTATTGTAATGAAGTAATAATAATAATAATAATAATAATAATAATAATAATAATAATAATAATAATAATAATAATAATAATAATAATAATAATAATAATAATACTAATAATAATAATAATAATAACAACAACAAAAATAATAATAATAATAATTCACTCCCAACACATTTTAGCTAATAAAAGTATCAAATTTGTTAACCTAATAAATAAAATTAAAAATATTTGAATTCTTATTTTGTAAAATTTTATACTGTTATAATTGACATCTCTCTATTCTGTCTATATACTTCCTCCAAACTCATATATAAAAAAAATGCTGAATTATATGGTGAACTTAAATATAAGAAAATTCAACTATTTGTCTTATTTAATGTTATTATTCCTAAAACACCCTTAATTTAATTATAATTATGACTTTTTTTTATTTATGATATCAAATTCAATAAAGAGTACTTTTAGAAATTATAAATAACCTTATTTTATACTAGAGATACGTGAAATTAAATAATAATAAATAATTTTCTTAATATGTAAAAATTAATTATTTTAACTTATATATGTGGCCAGAAAGAGTATATAATATAATAAATATTATTTTTAAAAAAATTGTGCCACTTAATTCAAACTTCAGTCATCTAGGTTTATTATTAGGAAAAAGTTGGAAAGTTGGGATTCTAGTTCAACGAATTCTTTATATAAAGTAACAATGATTTCTATCAAAATATGTAACGGAAAATCATATTAATACTTTTTAAAGTTTTTTATAATTATACATATATTTTTTATTTTTTTAATAATTCTTTTTACATTTAATAAGAGGTTTTAGTTTAATATTTGAAAGAGATGTTAGTGTAATATTTTTAAACATATAAAATATATTAATGTAATATTTTTAAATTTAAAATAAGGTTAATATAAAAAAAATTAAGTGTAAGACAACAAAAGTTGAAAATATACATCTATAATTTGCTTAATATCATATCATATGTTAACTTATTAAAAATTATGAGTTCTTTACAAAATCAATTTTATTAACGTTTTATTTATATGTGTTAATTAAAAAAATATAATGATGTAGAGTTTTGCGTTAACTCAGATAAATGAATGTGATGTGATATTTCCTAACAAGGGTCCTACCACTAGGGTCATGATTAGGAGGATAGAGAAGGACATGGCTAGAGTGGATGGAGGAAGACCTCACCACCTCATGCGAATTGTCATTATGCCTTAGTTCTCTTGCTTTTACCCTTGTATTATTCTTCCTTAAGTGGAGTAGTCTAGCTTTGTTTTGCCCTTTGTATTTGGGCACTTACTTTCATAGGTCAAGGGCTAGGTGGTGTGTGTAGTGGTTATGTGGAGTGTATTAGCTAATTGGGTCATTTAGAGGTGTTGGTGGGTTATTTTATTAACCACACCCCTCTTTTCTAATTAAATCCCAATTAGTTAGCACATGAAGCATGGAGGAGACAAGGTGGGGCTCTTGTTCTCCCTAATAGGCATCGAATTCTCTTGATTAGCCACATGGCATCCTACATGACACTTAGTTAGTTCTAAGATCCATGATTTTAGGAGCATGTGCTAATTGTTTGAATTTGAATTCCTATTTGATCTCCCTCCAAATTTTCACTTGTATCCTTTACACTTGATTTTGAATGAAATAGTGAGAGTTTGCTTCATCTTTGAGTGTTCCTTCTTCTTATCTTTTGAGAGCTATAAATAGGACCTTCCACTCACTTGTATCCTTTACACTTGATTTTGAATGAAATAGTGAGAGTTTGGTTCATCTTTGAGTGTTCCTTCTTCTTATCTTTTGAGAGCCTCCTTAATGTTTTTATCAAGGGTTCCTTCCCTTGTGGCAAATACCTCCTTCTAGGCTTATCAAGTTCCTTGTGACGCCTACCACCTCCCTCCTCTACTCTGAACCATCACTCCATCTTCTTAATGGCCTTCCATGAAATGGATCTTGGAGAGTTGAGCATGCAAGATGAGTTGCATCATGTGATGATTGTTATCAACTGAATAGAAAAAAGATAGAATAAGATTAGAAGATTTTTTTAATAATAAAATGAGATAATAAGATCTCATTTATAATTGACCTACTTTAAAATTACATTTTAAAATAAAAATAACTCTAATTTTAAAATTAAGAAATTTATTTTATTAATAAAAATGAAAACAATAAAATAAAATAATAATTTAATATCATAATTGTTCTTACTGAAAAGTACCTGAGTACGAATCGCTATGAACCTTCCGAAATGTACGTGATAAGGTTGGAGGAGTATCGTGATATCTTCTGGAATGAACAAAGGGGAGAACCTGCAAAAGAGAACTCCAACGCTCAAGTTAGTAATGAGCAAAAGAGAGAGCAGGAGAGGTTAAAGTGTAATGTATTTTTTCCTGAATAATTGATAACACGTATCTCTTCCCTTGTATTTATAGTAAAAAGTGCGTTTATTACGTGACGCTCAATACTTGTCTCCCTGGGTGCATTCTTTTTATCCCGTGTGTTTGACTTTTATCCAGTAGGTACTTTGTAGGTCCTGCTTCGCTTTATTGGGAGTGATGCTAATTGGTGATTATGCTGATTTATCTTCTGGTTTTAACTTAGTTAATTGATTATTTGTTTTGTGGGAGTTTGGATTTCAGTTTCGCCAAAATCTTTTGGGGTTTTATTTCCTTTCCTTTTTAGGATTATATTATATTTCGGATGTGCTGAAATCCGAAATCCATTATTCGGAGCCTTTTGTTTATATACTTTTCAATTTTTTATTATGTCGAAATACTAAGTCTCTTAGGGTAGTTCTTTAGGTTTTAGCAATGTGGTAGTTCATGTACTTTAGTTTTTGGTTATGCCGAAGTCTATTGATAGTTTTCATGTGTGGTTCTTCTTATGATTATATAATAATATTTTTAATTTTATTTAAAAAATAAATAATAAGACATAAAATGATAAAATTCTTCTATATCATAAATTAGAAGATAACAGAAAGTGATGCAGATGGGAAAGATGATTGAGGAGAGAGATCTAGGAAAAAAGAGTGGATGAGAAAAGTGAAAGTTACATTTGGCAGAAGACAGTACCTGGTGCGCATGCATTAGTAACAATAGGAAGACATGTGAATTTGCACGGAACTGAAGGTGTGGCTTCCCTCACCTCTGACTATTCAACATTCATACTCGGAGCCACCTTATTCCTCAAGTGTTTATAAAACGTGTCTAAATTCTAATGTCTAACTGGAGAATGGAGTAGGTACACATGATTTAATTAGAGAGCAAATCGTGCCAAGCTGTTCACATGGGTAAGGGTGACGTGCTAATGTACTTTTGTTTCTGTTTTTTTGGGTGCAAGTGCCAACTGGATTAAACAGTCCACATGGGTAACGTCCTTGCAACTTCTGTGCGTCACCTATCAGGTTGACGTTGTTGAAGCCATCTGTTTACATTGTTGGCCTATAAGTGAACTTGGTTCTCTTTCTTTGTACAAAAAATTACACAATGTTTTTAAAATCCACCGACATTCTACTTAATCATAATTATAATTCCAATCATCTTATCATATATTTATTAGATATTGTATTCTTCTGGTACGGCTTTTTGATGACGTAGTCTTTTCATATTTAGACACTAGAAGATGGTATTCCTCTACATCTTATGCTTATCACGTCCATTATTTTTTAGATATTGATTTTAATATTCGGATCACTCTCTGTCACATGTGCTCATCCACCATGCATTGTAAAATAAATGGATTAAATTAATCTTATCTCCAAAAATAAAGATACCTAAAGTTATGGTATGGTTCCACCAGGGTTAAGTGAACTAATTTATTATATTTTAAAAAAATTAATTATTAAATTTAGTTTTTAATTTTTCATAAAAAAATATGTAAATTATAAATAATATTAAGACAATATATATATATAATAAATTTATGTGATCAACATATAAATTATAAATAATATTAAAACAATATACATAATATTAAAACAATATATAAATTAGGAGTTTTACTTTTAGATTTAAAAAAAAATTTGGCTTTAGCTTTGGTAATATTAAAAGTTTCACATTTAGGGGACAAATTAACCGAAAAGGAAAATAAATTAGAAAAAATGTCAACATGCTCATATTGATGTAAGTGAAAAAAACTAAATTTTTTTTATAAGCCGGTGGACTAGCTTGATTTTAATCCACTGAACTCCTAAATCGAATGAGTTAAATTACATAAGTAAAATCATTTCGTAAAATATATTTTTTTCTGGCTCAACCGACCTGATCCCGTGGTAGGTTAGGCTGACCTATTAGACCGAATTTGTTTTGAAACTTCCAGTTATGCTAGTTGATTTTCTTTCTAAGTTTTTGGTTATTGATCTTAATATATATCCACCCAAACATTGGTGGTTAGGGTAACATCCTGACCACATCAAATAACAGAATTCGTTCTATATAACACATTCAAATTAATTAGGTTATTTTTAAGTCTCATAAATTTTAGTCACTACCTAGGGATAAGAGATGTTTAAATGATTTTTAAAAAGTAAAAGTGTGCTTATTGAAATGTGTAAAAATATTTTAATAAATTATATTATTATTTTGAGATTTTATAAATATTTTTTTATTTTTTAATCATTGCATTGACCTTTTTCTAGGGAGTTTAAAAAGAAATATTAATTTTATAAAAAGGTTGAACAGACGTATAAGAATTTATTTTACAATATATTCTTTATTTTTAAAATTATTTATATTTTCATAATCAAATATATAACCAATTTTAAATATATAACTAGTACGGATTTTATATAACCAATTTTTACTTATAGTTATATTTAATTTAAAATAATCACTTAACGTATAGATTATAATTAAGTTATTTTAATAACATAAGAGCAACCCTAATTGCCATAAAAAGAACGATTGAAGGACAAACTTGATGAATTTGTAAAATTATAAACTTTGGATGAATTAAGTTTAATAAAATTCGTTTTAATTAAAAGAGGCTAACTTATTTACAAATTTCATCTCAAACATAAATCTATAATAAAATTTAATAAAAAATCAACTTGATGTTAAAATAATATTCTTTTGAAATCAATTTATTAAAAAATTTCATCTCACATATTCTTTTGAAAACAATTATATATTAAAAACAAATGAATCCATCAATTAACCCTATGATTCTCGGATTAATTTTTTCGTAATGGAAGTTCATGAATTTTATAGAAGACTCTATAATAATAGTAGTAGAATTTGTTTTTTTTAAGCCAAATAAATATTGTTAAAAAATAAGATATTAGATAGCAACATAAGATGTGTCTGCCTAATTAGGTATACGGTTTCAGCAATAAAGAAAAAAAAATGCTCAAAATATAATTTAGTGGGAACAGAGTGCAGGGTTAGAGACCCATTTAAAAAATGAATAAGAAGACAACTTTCATACATGACTCAATTCACACGTTTTCAACTATATATAGGTTGAACAGTCTCATCAATGTCTTGAATTTTACCTCTAAAGATTTTATCATTTATAGTTTATATTTTTCCAAATATGTCAGTTTCTCGCTAACCAAATAAAAGACCAAACTAGGCTCAATGCTTTTGAACCTCTAATTAAGCCCAAAAATTGACAACAATGACTATGAATCGAAGATCATGATAAACTACACCAAACACATAAGCCATACCATACCTAATTTCAGAATTGACATATAAAAAAAAACAAGTGTTGGTCTGTTTCCACTAACTCACTGCAAAACACACATCGTGCACTTTCTTGCGTTAACATACCTCTTCTTCGGAGATTGTTTCTGGTTGGCAACCTATCTGCTTCAAGTTTTCATGTCAAACATTGCACCTTAGGAGGGACCTCTTTCTGCCATAATAGCTTGTAGAAATTGTCTTTGTTATAGAACTCTGACCGCGTCAAAAGCTTGTAAGCTGAACTGACCGAATACTTCCTTTTTTTCTGTCATCCACCTCCATTTATCTTGTGACCCCTGAACCAATTGAAAAAACTCTAATTTTGGGCCTAAGTCCTTTACCAACTCCTCCTCCCAGACAAATAAACTTCTCCTCCAATTCCACTTCCAACACGAGCCACCTTCCTCCCAAATCTCCTTCACTGAATAATGTATACCTATTGCTAGCTCAAATAGTCTAGAATATTGTTTTCTAAGAGTCTGACTCTCTAAGTACTTATCTCCCCAAAACAAAGTCTTACTACCATCCCCTAGGTGACATTTCATCTTTTGAGTCTAGCATTCTCCATGTTCCACCCCGTCCCTCTAAGGATTGTGAAAATAATCGGAGAATTAGTTATGCAAATAATTTTATTATTCAAAATTTTTTTGTAAAATTTTTAAATTTTTATTGAAAAGGATTAAATCAAACAAATTTTTAATATTTTCACCTTAATTTTCAAAATAGAAAACAAAAGTAAAAAATAAAAAAAATTTAAATTTTAAAATTTGATAATTAAAACTATTTTTGGATATGAAAACAAATACGTTTTGTCAATCCAAACAACCCCAGTCTTAAACTTATTATTATTATTATTATTATTATTATTATTATTATTATTATTATTATTATTATTATTATTATTATTATTATTATTATTATTATTATTCAAAACTTCATCACTACCGCTATTATGTTTATATTGAAATGGAAAAGGAAGATTAAAAAAGAGATATAATTTTTAGTAAGAATAAAATGAGTGAGAAATAGATAAGAAATTTGTACATCCGATCCACACATTTTTTAAATTCATATTTCTATCTTTTTCTTTCTCAAAAAATACAACATAATATATACATTATTTCTCCTTTCTATAGATATTTGACTTCTACTTCTATTTTCTCTAATTTTCTCCTTCATGCCAAACATGACCTAGGTTCTACATTTAGACACATTTAAAAATTTTCACCCCCAACATACATTACGTGGATTTTCATTTTCTAACCATATAAAACATCCACTATAAGAAAAACATAACTAGATTCAAATTCATATAAATTTGATCGTCATATTAAGTCATGACCGTTTCAGAACCTTTTGAAATGTAAATCCTAATTAAATTTTCACTTTAATTATAATTTTAATAAATATTCCGTAACAGTTTTATATTAAAAAAACTCCTATGCTATTTAAAATAAATCCGGATAATATTACCTTTCAATTGTAAAAAAGAAAAAATACAGTCGAAAAATCAAAGCAAACATTAATAATAAAATATGTGGAATATATTAGTTTGAATTTTGTTTAAGAATATATTTCATGAATGAATTTCATTAAAAAAGTCAACTAAATTAATTTTTTGGAACTATTTAGTTCAATTTAATTTTTATTTAAAAGATAATTTTATTTAAAATAAAAATCAAAGTTTAGAAAATCAGTCTAGATTATTAATTAATTATTTATGAGATTTCATTTTTTTATCTTAAAAAACTTCTTTTAAATTAAAAAAAATTAGTATATTTTTCTCTAATTTTATTATGAAAAACATTTATGCAAAATTTATTTTGCATAAAATAACTTACTTAATATGTACATTATATAATCAGTTTCTTAAAAAATTAAATATTTTTATATAAATATTATTAGGACCAAATTTTCTTTTTAAGGATAAATTATCATATCATGCATGGATAAACATCATAGATGAATATGTTGTGCCGGTTCCCCTGATTTGATGGTTTTGAAATTATCTCCTATGCTTAAATCCACGGTTCGAAACTAGCAAAGAGATCAGACTTATGAATATTTTAATATATAAAATTTTAAAAATAAAATTGTTTACAGTTAAATTATTTTTAGAGAGAAGTCGGATTTTGAATTTTTGCATTAACAACTAAAAAAAAACTAATATGAATTTTGAAATCCAATAAATGAAAGAAATAATATTACTTGTAGGTTGTTTTTGAAAGATATTACTTGTAGGTTAGATAGTAGAATAATTTAAATGAATGGAGTAAAATAATATTTTATTTAATCAATATAAAAGAAGAATTTATAGTTGCAATAAAATATTAAAACAAAGTATTATTATAAAATGACATTCTTCATTAACTATATATTTTTAAATTAAACTGTGAATGCATGTTAATTAGTAAACAATGTCATAAAATATTTTAATTTTTAACATATGAGAATTTGTAAAAAAGCATTCAATTAGAAGTTATGAAAAAATTTAAAATTTTAAACTTTCTTAGTTCAATTAGAATTTATATTTTGTTGCTATTTTGTTAGTAAATGATAATGACATTAGAACAATATTTCTCCGATTTTTATACAAGAAGACGAGTTATTGAGTACAGGAGGAACATAAATATAGAGAGAAGACATGATTTAAGTTTGATTAGAATTACGGAGAAGGATATGAGTATATACTTGTTAGTTCTTTGAAAAAAATATATACTTGTTAGTTATTTATTTATTATTCTAAAAAAAATTATTTTGTTAATAAAATATTGAATTTAAATTTTTTAAAAGACTCATTTTAATTCTGTGTGTCATCACACAATATAGTGTTAAATTGATATTAGAAAATAACAATCCAAATTAAAGATGAGTCAAGTAACTTGATTTTTTTTTTTGGTTCAACCCTATGAAATTGTTCGGGTCTGGTCACTCAAATAAAACTTTTTATCTAAAACTAAAAAAATAAAAAAACACATTATCAACCATGTCAACAAAAGTTTTAATTAGCAATATCAATATAAATGACAAAATAAGTTTTTCAAAATAAAAACCTATATTTCTTTTAAAAAATTGAAACAAAAAGGAAACTTGATCCAAAATTGAGATACTAAATAGATATTTTATCCAAAATCTTCAATAAGCAAATTTCCATGTCACTTGATTAATTGCAAAAGTATATATTTGTTATGGATATTGTTCGCCACGAATGTTAGCTATTAACTGGATTGAATTGTCACTTCGGTCATATTTCAAGAATTTTGGAAACTAAATATGATTTTAATTGAATTTTAAAATATTTATTTAATATCTCAAATTTGGATCATGTTTATATCTAGAAATTTGGTAAGATATCATGAGATTTTATAAATTTATTTATAAGCTAGTGTCAAATTTTAGTTATTAATGTGTTACTTTTTTTTAGTAGAGAGATATGAACTTAAATAAACTTTCATAAGTTTTTGTTATGTTTGGTAAAATTAACTTATAAGTTAGTTGAAAAACTAAAAGCATATAAGTTAATTGAAATGTTTAGTAATATTAACTAATAAGCTAGGTGATGAATGTTTTTTTCAGGTCGTGAACATTATTATCAAATAAGTATTAAGCAAAAAACACAAGAAATGTTTGTCTAACATTATACATATGGTGTTTTTAACAAATTTATAAAATAAAGTATAAAACCATTCCTCAATTATGAGTCACATAACATGGGATTCATAACTCATTTTGCACGAGATGTAGCTTTACTACACGATATCATTCTCATATTGATAATTGAACTACTTTCATTATATCATCCACTTTTTTTTTTAAAAAAAAGGCAAAAAATGTATTCAACAAGAGACAATACTACTTATGTCACAAGAGATGACAATATAGTATTTGCATATTACAAAAGTGTCAAAATATCAACCTTATAGGACACAATACCCTCCAAAACAATTGAATATTTTAGCATTTCTAGCCTTTCAAATATGTTAGCATTGCAACAATTGAACTACTTTCATTATATCACCCACTTGATAAGAGTGATCATTGAATATTTTAGCATTTCTAACCTTTCAAATATGTTAGAGTCTCATGAACCATATGAAAGACCATACTCACCTCCTCAAATTCGATGTTCTACTAACTAAGCCCAAAATTTGACAGACATATCCACGAAACACATTTTGCAAGGTCGATGTGATACTCCACCAAGCACATAACTTGATTCGCACCTGGGTTGGCACTTTACAGTTGAAGACCATTAAATGGCGCAAAAATACATTTAATCATGAGAGGAAGAAATCGTGAATTCAAATTTCTCCACAAATAAAACTTATATACTAACAAAATTCATTTGATCATTTAATTAAATTATTAAATTAATTTTAAAATATAAAATATTTTAGATTAAAAATTTCCTTCCTTTTGAGAAAAGTTACTTTTTTAATTGAATAATTTTTTATTGTTTAAAATTTTGAGTATTTAAATATATTAATTTAAAATAGATAAAAAAATTTATAATCTTTCAAATTTAACTATTTGATCATTATGATAAATTAATTTGAAATGGTGTATGAAACTTTCATTCCATAATTTGTTTTCTAGTTAATAAGATTAAAAGTACTTCTATCTAGTTAATACGTTTCAAAGGATTTCTAATTTTAGTGAATTGTGTAGTGATAGTAATAGATGAGTTGATTGTTGTGTGCTTTGGTTTAGTTTTTTTTTTTAGATTTTGATTTTTTTTTTAAAAAGTAGTTTTCAAAAACTGTTTTATGGAAGAAGATAAAAAAGAAACGTGTTTAATAAGTATTGCTTGAAAACTGTTTTGTAGATGTAAAAATGAAAAATTTTTTTTATATTTATGAAAATGTTATTACTAAAAAACAAAAACAACCTATTCTCTTTGTATGTTTTTTCAAAACAAAAATGTAAAACTGAAAATGAAAACTACTTACCTTGTTTCTCTTATTTAGTTTTCAAATGCTAACCAAACAAATTTTTTTTATTTTTAAATATTAAAATACTAAAATCTGTTTTATAAAACTTTTGTAAAAAATACTAAGAGTGATAAAAAATGCAAAGTTTTTTAGATGATTAAAATAAGAGTGAAAATGAATTTAAGATAAATTATAGTAAAGATAAATTTGAGATAAATAAAAAAACTAATAGATTGTAAGTTACTCAAGTAGCCTATGAAAGTAAGTTACGAGCTACTAGTTTTTATAAATTATAAGTGTTATAAACAATTTTATTTTTATTAAATTGATTATAAACTATAAATTAATATTTTACCAAATACATTTATAATAAGTTATAAACTACTTTGACTACCTTATAAAATAATTAGATTAAATTTTTCTAAAAAAGGTTAACTAGACTAAATCAAATTTGGTATACAAATTTATTTTAATAGCTTAATAGGGACAAATAAGATACTTTATATGTCGTTGTTAATAAACCAATTAATTTTTTTTGGAATAGATAGGTAGTGACACATTTATTTAAGTTAGTTATATATATTTTGAAAATAATTTTTATTTTGTTTTTTAATTTTTAAATAGATGTTATTAAAAAACAATAAAAATATAAAATTGAAAACAAAATATAACACAAAAAATTATGTTTTATTATAAACAAATGGTGTTAATATATTAGTTAATAAATTCGTATATATGATTTTTCCTTTCTCATCTACCCGTACCTACTAGACTTTGTTTGTGGCCACCTAAACCAACCTTTTATCTATGTTATTGACAATTTATTTCCATAGACTATTTGAAAAGTTTATAAAAGCTTTTAAGATAGACTATTACTTTTAATATATAACACTTTTTAAATTTATGATTCTTTTTTTATCAAGTCAAGGTATTTCAATTTTTTTCCTTTCCATGTTTTGGTAATTTCATTTATTTATTTTAGGTATTAAGGGATAACCTTATATTCTATTTATTATCATTTTATTTTATTATATTTTCTGGAAACTTTTAAATGCTGAAAATTAAAAAAATTTACTGTTGATTGTCTTTACCAAAATCGCAGGCACCCACTTCTTCCCCAACATCCCCGTTTCAGACTCCCTCCCCAACCCCAACAGTTGGGACTTCAGCGACCTCGCTTCTCCTCCGCTACTTTGCCCCCTGTCAAATTCATTTTCTCCGTGCTTAACTTTAGCATATTCAAGCAATTAAAGAGTTGGGCTACCACAATATTAGAGGAATTTTGTCAACAGTTGAAATGTTATAAATCAATAGAAAAAAAAACCTAGATAACCGTATAGGTTGAAATTCATGAAATCACATATTATGAATCTATGAAAGTATATGGATCTTAATTCTACAAAACAAGTCTAAATTTTGCAACATCTTTATTGTAATGGCTTAATGATTTTCTAAAATTTTAAAAGTACAATTTTAGTTTTTCTAAAAAAATTATCCTCTTAATTTTAAAATGTATACCATTTTATTTTTTAAAAATTTTATCTAAACAACCTTAAAATTAAAAGTAATGTCTTTTATAATAAAAAAATAACATTTTTAAAAATCTATAACAGGAAAAAGAAAAGAACAAAATATTTATAAAAGAAAAAAACAAAAAAAAAGATATAAAACAGAGTGAAAATTGAAGTTATTTTATTGAGAAAAAAGTGGCGTGAAAAAGAAAAAAATTTATAAATTAAATTATTCCAATTAAAAAATTTCTTATGTATTTATTAATTGTGGAGATCTCTCATATACCATAACTTTTTAAGAAAAATAAAATAATAATAATAATAATAATAATAAAATTTAATTTATATTAGTATCCTTAAATTAGGTTATTAATTTGCATTTATTAAAATAAATGTTTTATAAAAAAATATGGGTAGAGATAGTAAGATATTCTAGAGGTTAGGTTTGGATACAGTATGAGAAGCCCAACCTAATAGGTAACCTAGAGTAGATAAAACAGGTTAAGAGATTATATGCTTAAGTTGTGTTTTTTACCTTTGACGATCGAGAAAGTTATAAAGGAAACATTGTCTGAGGAGTAGCGTTGGGAGGCTTGAGACCACACCTTTCACATTTGAGATCATCATTCAAGGTAAGGCTGCAGTGAAAAAATGCATGTAATGAAGTGGGTAATTGTTGAGCAAATTTTCTACTATACCCTTGGCAAGTACATCGGTCGTATGTAGTATCCAATAAATATATAAGGTCGATCCCACAGGGACTAGATTGATACTTTGAAAATCCTAATACTAATTGCTTGTAAATAATAAAGAAAATGTTTTTTAACTATTCTAAATTTCGGAAAGTAAAGTGCATAAAAGTAAACTAAGATTAATGTGATGAGAAGCTTGGTAGAATTTTGATTTCACTTTGTCATCTCTCTGATGCATAAATACACTATCAATCATCCTTCATCACTCACATTCCTATCACTTATAAAAATACCCTTACTTCGATTCCTCAAGGGTAAAAGACTAAGCTATTTGGGCTTTAGATCATGGATTCCTCACATAATCTAAAATCAAATAATCCACATTAAGAAAAGGAATTCAATATAGTCAATGGGTTTTACTCTCTCCCAAGAAATAAACCTTATTGAGAACTCTTCTCATTTCGCAAGCAAAATCCCTCTCTTGAGTTCATTCAACAAAGCAAAATCTAACAAAACATTTATAAATAAAGTGCAAGATAAAGAGGAACTCTAACAATGAATAATAAACTTAGATTAAGAAACCAAAATATACAAAAGAGTTCAGGACAAAGTTACAGTAAAACCCTAACCAAAAGAACCTAGCCTTCCATGGAGGTGGAGAACATGATTGATGACATGGATTATAAAATGTGATGTAAATAATGTGGCATGAAGGTAGAATGTGTGTTGGAATGAAGCCCTAGATCAATTGGGTATATCTCCTCATTAATTTTCAGAAGAGATGCAACTTTCTTTTAAAATGGAGTTCTATTCGAGCAGAGCGCTAGGTGACCATGTCGTGAGCGTTGGGCAACCATTAGTGAAAAATACACCCTCTCAGGTTTATGGGCAATGTGCAGCCATTACTTTGCCACTAGGCGCCAGACAACACTAGGCAACACTCATTGGTCGTTGGGCATTGACTCTAGACCCATCAAAACTTCCTGATTCGGCGTTTGAACACTACTACAATAGTAAATAAATTTCAATTCATCTGACACTTCTTCTAACCTTCTTCAAAATCTTACTCAAGTAAATGGAAAACAAGAGAATAAAAGTAAAATATGCACAAATGTAAATCTATAACTAATTTCCAAGTATCTAAATTTGTATAAAAGGAGGAAAAATAAGGTTTTAAATGAGTTGGAATTAGGATAAATGTTCTATTTTATCTGTGTAAAAATAAGTAATTTAGGCAGTTATCAACTCCCCCAAACTTAAAGTTTTACTTGTCCTCAAGAAAAAAGACACTTTAGTGGATGTGACAAACAACAAAACATGATGCATGCTACTACAACATAAACATAGAATGAAACAGATACACAATGCACTAAGACAACATTGACTTGCAAGCCTAAAAAGAAGTTCAGCTCCCCCATCATTGACATATCAAACTACCCTTATATTTTGAAAACAAAGCCCTCACAGAGAGATGTGTTAGTGCAACCAAATATAATGTCATCTACATATAGTTGAACCAACAAAATATCTTTAAAAGATCTCACTATGAATAGGATTTTGTCTGCCTTTCCTCTTTCAAAGTTCTGAAACAAGAAAAATTTACTTAACGTTTTCATACTATTTCCTCGGAGCTTGCTTAAGGCCACAAAGAGCTTTCTTAAGCTTATACACATGATGAGGGAACCTGTGATCTACAAAACCAGGAGGTTGTGAAACAAACACTTCATCAAGGAAACCATTCAAAAAGGCATTTTTCACATCCATTTGATATAGTTTAAAGTCAAACACACATGCAAAAGCAAGAAGGAGCCTAACAACTTCTAATCTAGTTACTAGAGCATATGTTTCACCGAAATCTATACCTTCTTGTTGATTATAGCTCTTAACTACTAATCTAGTCTTATTTCTAGTTATGATTCTTGTTTCATCTACTTTGTTTCTAAATACCCATTTAGTTCCTATGACATTGATACAACTCTTATATGACATTAGTTCCCAAACATCATTTCTTTTGAATTGATTTAGTTCATCATGCATGGCTAGCAATCAAAATTCATCATTTAAAGCATCATCCACACAAGATGGTTCAATTTGAGAAACAAAAGCCATATGTTCACAACATAGATTTAGAGAGTGTCTAGTAGTAATTCCCTTCTCAATTTCACCAAGTATGTTGTCAAGGGAGAGATCTCTAGGTGTCCTCCATTCTTTGGGTAGGGGTTGAGCTTCAACTTTATTTGAGACTTCCTTTTCCTCTAAGTTAATGGTGTCTTTTGACTTTTTAGGAGGAATATTAACTGTACCTTCATCATCATCTACCAAGGAAAATCCCTTTTTTTCTGGGGGTTAGATTCATTAAATACAACATGAATTGATTCTTTTATACTTTAGGATCTTTTATTGAATACTTTATATGTTTTACTACATGTAGAATATCCTAAAAATACTGACGTGTCCGTTTTTGCATGAAACTTGCCAAGATTATCTTTGTCTTTTAAAACAAAACATTTACATAAAAATACCCTAAGGTGAGAGATATTTGGTTTTCTACCCTTGAATAATTCATATGGTGTTAATTTAAAAAATGGACGGATCATAATTTTGTTAAGAACATAACATGCAGTACTCACAATATTAGCCTATAAGTACTTAGGCATAGAATTTTCATTGAGCATTGATTTGGCTAATTCAATCAGAGATTTGTTTTTCCTTTACACCGCCCTATTCTGTTGTGGTGTTCTAGAAGCAGAAAATTTATGATCAATGTCATGCTATTCATAGAATTTCTTAAACTCATCATTTTTAAATTCAACATCATTGTCACTTCTCAAGGACTTAATTTTCAAATCTTTTTCATTTTGGATCCTTTTGACAATTTTTTGAAACGCATGCAAGACATTATTTTTTATAGATAAGAAAGCTACCTATGTAAATCTAGAATAATCATCAATTATAATCAACCCATACAAGTTTCCACCTAGAGTTATAGTTCTAGAAGGACCAAATAGATTCATGTACAAATGTTCAAGTGGTCTAGTGGTAGAAACTGAATTAATGGATTTAAAAGATTTTCTAGCCTGCTTTCCCTTTTGACATCATAACAGAGAGCATCTTTTGAAAACTTTAATTTAGGTAGGCCTACTACAAGATTTCTATATGCAAGTCTGTTCAATTGTCCAAAGTTGCTGTGTGCAATGCATCTATGCCAAAGTGATGATAAATCATCTCTAGATGATAAACATGTGATGTTTGATGCAGAATGGTCAATGTCAAGCACATATATGTTATTTACTCTCATGCTAACAAACAAAGCATGACTTGCTTCTATCTCTCGTCATGTGCCTTAAGCATCCACTGTCTAGGTACTACAGGGACTTCTTTGCTTTAAGGCACACCTACAAAACAAGTTAATTGCTCATTTTGGTACCCAAATGGAGTTGGGTCCATTTGGATTAGTGACAAGTTTGAATCCTTCAGGAACCCATATGTATTTCCCACTTGGAACTCCAATCCTCCTAATAAGGCAATTATAGGTAGTGTGTCCTTTGTGAAAACAGTAATGACAAGAGACATAAGGTCTATAATATTTTCTAGAATTGAAATTATTTTTTAAAGCATTTTTCTTGGTGGTATTATGATATCCAAGACCAACTTTTGAAGTTATGTTATGTTGTTTTCCCAAAAGAGCATCAAGGTTAGCACTTCGCATAGTGAAAGTGCTTTTGTAAGATAATCCACTTTACCTTCAAGCACTTTACAGTTAGCACAACTAGAGGATAAAGCATGATTGAAATGAGAAATGGTTTTCAATTTCAAATTTTCATCTTTTAAAACTTCCATTTCTTTTTGCAAGTTATTTATACTAGCTTCATATGCCTTGATATGTTTTTTGAAACCAACATTGAGGTGACTTATTCTTTTAGCCTCACCATGCAATTCAACAAAAGCTTTTTGGAGTTGGTCATAATCATAATCATAAGAAGAGTCAGAATCAGAATCACTAGCCTCTTTCTCTACTCTGGCTTTTAGTCATCAAACAGAGATTAACTTCTTGGTCACTTTCCCTCTCACTTGAGGAAGTGGTGGAGGCATTGTATTCCTAAGAAATGTAAGCCTTATTCTTCTTATTCTTCTTGAATTTTGGTTTGGGCTCTTCATTGTTTTGTTTTCTAGTTAGGGAAGGGCAATCAATTTTCATGTGACCTGTCTTACTACATTCAAAGCATGTGAACTTTGGAGGAGTTGTATTCCCCTTCTTTGATTGTTTTCTGCCACTTGAGAACTTCTCTTTATTTTCTTTCTTCTTCATGAACCTTTTGGATTTTCTTACCATGAGACTCATGTTCTCAGATTCTGAAGATTCACTCTTAGTGCTTTCATCACCACTTGACTGCTCTTGTGCTTTCAGTGCTAAGCCTTTACATTTCTTTTCCTTCTGTTCTTCTTCTGCCATTCTAGCCATATCCATCTTATACTCCCTGAGTTTTCCAAAGAGTTCAGCATTTGTCATGGTAGCCAAGTTCTTTGATTCTGTTATTTTTGTCACGGTGGGTTGCCATTTACAGTTGAGAGATTTTAGTATCTACACATTCAACTCTTCTCCCTTAAACAATGTTCTAAGTCATTTTAAATGATTGATTATCTGTGTAAATATTTTTTGTACATCCATGATTGTTTCACCTTGATTCATGCAAAACATTTCATACTCTTGGATCAAGGTATTCTTCTTAGCCTGTCCTACTTCAGGATACCTTCATGG
Organism: Psophocarpus tetragonolobus; assembly: GCA_037954015.1. Classification (NCBI taxonomy): domain Eukaryota; kingdom Viridiplantae; phylum Streptophyta; class Magnoliopsida; order Fabales; family Fabaceae; genus Psophocarpus; species Psophocarpus tetragonolobus. The sequence continues at coordinate 76,800,059 of CM075689.1, forward strand.
GTGACATAGATTAGATCCCATGATTCCTTAGTTCTATTGCATGGTGATACCCTGAAAAAGTCATCACTATTCAAAGCAGAGTGTATAATATTTAAGGCTTTTGAACATTCTCAGCATGTTTTATTTCATCAGTGGTCCACAATTCATATGGTTTTTCAATTACTTGATTTTCAACCATATATGTAGGAATTTTATAATTAGTTACAACAGCTTGCCATATGCCTTTGTTTACAAACTCCATAAAAATTCTCATTCTTACTTTCCAAAAAGCATATTTTTCACCAATGAATAATGGTGGTCTGTTAATAGAGACACCCTCACTAAAAGGTAGTTTATTCCTCGACATTTACAAAGAAAAAAAATATGGATTGATATAATCTACTCTTGATGCCAATTGTTGGTCCTAGATGGAATCTAGAAGGGGGGTTGAATAGATTTACGAAATTATTTTTCAAAAATTTTCTATTCAACGGTATCAAAGTAGTTCAAATATGCCCCTTTTTAGAAATTTCCAAAATCTACCATTTTTAATAAAAATGGGTTTTCTAAGAATTCAACTCTTTTAATGTATTTGATAATAAACTTGATATATAGCAATTCTTTCAATAATGATTTACTATTGCAATCAGTGAAAATACAATATGAATTAGACCAACAAGTTTATCAAACACAAAAGAAATGGGTAGATAAAGAATTGAATCAAATTTAAAATCCATAATTCTTATAATAATTACCCAAACCCAATATCAAAATAAAAGTATTGTAAAGTTTAATCCGTTGCAAGAAAACTGCACAAGTTTGTTTCAGCTGCAAAAACCTAATCAATGGTTATCCAAGATCTTAATAAAACTCAAAATTAAAGAGTAAAAGGAAGAGAGAAATTGTATAGTGATTATATTGGTTCAGTCAACTTGACCTACATCCAGTTTTCAGACTTAGCCTTTCGCTAATCTGCTTTACACTAAAATCCTAGTACATGCACACCACACATACAAATTTTACACCTGAAAAGATTCAAACCACACAAAAAGAGGCTTCCTCTTGCACCCCACAAGAATTTGCTAAACCGTAGACACCCTGCCACTCACAACGCTTCACTTGCAACACCCTATTGCAAGATTTAACAACAATCTCAAGAATACCTTAAGAGATTGTCAAAGATTGTGCAAAAACACAAAAGAGGGTATAAAACAATATCACTTGTAGTGATGAATACCTAGCAAGATAGATCAAATTTTAAGGTAGTCTCTTCCTTGAATCTTGAATTTCTTGTACCTTCAAATCATTAAAAATGGGTATAGTTCTTGGAGAGAATTTGGGTAAAATAATTAAGAGAAACAAACATCCAATGGACCTTTCGAAAGTTAGTTAAAATCAGTTTTGAAAATGCTTTTATATGAGTTTTAAATCAAGGTAATCGATTACTTACTTGATTACCTGATATTCTACTCAAAACTGGTCCAGAATGCATGTTCTCTAGAATAATCGATTACTATTTTCAAGTAATCAATTACTCCTGAGAGCAATAATCTCAATATCCAAAATTCCTTGAAGGGTAATCGATTACCATAATAAGGTAATCAATTACCTTATCATGGTTTTCACTTTTGAGGATTTTTCAGCACATCCCAACCTATGTAATCCATTTCTAAATACCCCAAACACATTCTCAAGCCTATCTAAACACACAATACAAGTACAACACCCACCAAACATGTTTGGTACCATAAAACTGATTAGAGCAAAAATAAGAAGTAAAAACCAAAACCAAAACACCAAAAGGGATACTTCATGCTTTCCAAAGCCTTTGGTTCCAACAACTCGGAGAAAAAACAACCTTTTGCTAAGTCAAACTTTCATATCCTTCACTTTGTGAAGTTAGAATAGTGAGTGAAACCTTGTTATCCTCTCTGTGACAGTTATCATTGTAATCCATTCTTTCATTCATCTTATACTCAGCTAAGAGTGACTATTTGTTTAAAGAATACTTAGTTGAAAGTTAGGATTGACTTAGTGTTAGTACTCAAGCATAAAGTTAGGGGGAGTTTAAGGGTAAATCATGAGAAATTTAGAATACTCATTGTAAGCCAGAAGTGGCAATGAGAATACTTGTATATTGTTTTTGAAATAATGGAACCTTCCAAGATGTGTGCTTAGATAAATAGAACTTGACATAACTTAGTTACGTTTTGCACGAACTAGTATAAAACAATTGTTCTTACTACCTTCTATTACTTCAAGTTTTTATACTATCTATTTTACCTTTTATTAGAACTATAAGAAAGCTCTTATTTCGAATGATCATTAGGAAATCTTCTATCAAGCGTCTTAAGAAAATGTTTTGAAAGAGTTTTCCAAAAAAGCGTAAGCTTTTTATAGTTATATTCAATCTCCTTCTAGAGATAACTTATTATTTTAGGGTTTTTAACCTTTTATGGTGTTCTTGTAATTGAATGTTTTAGCATGTGATTCTTTTTTTGTGCTTATTTTAGGTGTGTTTTATATTGAATTTTGTTAGGAATGAATTTGATTTCAATTTTGAGGTTTATAATGAGTTTTAAGGATAGGAAAACCTTAAGAGTAACAAACTACAAAAATAATAACTCTTCACTTTCTGTGATCCTATCAAGCTTTAGTGTGCTTAATTATGTACATCAGTGTTGATTTCCAGACAACATTAACAAATTTTGGATGCAAAAATGTGTTTTAAAATGATGTAATTTGAGAAAGTGTTCTACATTAAAATTATATTTTTAGATGTTAGCTAACCAATTCCATTGATTTTACTTAAAAAAGGAGGTCTAAAACTCAAGTTATTTTCAAATTAATGACCATAGGTCAAGCTTTTAGGAGATAAATTAATGTTTCCCTTAGTTTTTAATGTAGTAAACATTTGAACTAACTATTGAGGTTAACATGAGAATTGTAGATAATTATCTTAACTTTCAAACTAGATGAGAATAAATTTGATAGGAGTAATATAATTCTATATATGGTAGTTACACCTTTCAAAGGTTATAGATTAAACAATTAGTCAAAATAAGTAAGATAACATCCAAAACTCAAAGAAATGTAGTGGCAATCTCCAAGAATAAATCTTATGTGTATGTGTATGAAAATATATACCTTGAAATATACGAATGAGATGTTGTGCTATAAGAACCCGAACTTTAAGTTATTTGTATTGATGAACTTATATGTATAGTAGTGCATAAACTCCAAGCCTTTACTTAGTCATTCGAGAAGTCTAGACTTTGTATTTATGCATCCTTTTTGTTAGAGATAATGGTTGCGGATTTGATTAGGAAGATCTCTATGATCTTTTATCTTGTCTTGGGAGTTTCAAAGTAGTTGGTAACATCTTATCAACTCCAGTTGATATTTGTCTTAGTGAGAGTGGATATGTTACCCATTGTATGGTAATTAGTATGTTTCCATGTACTCCTAGACTACTTCATATATATGTGTGTTTAGTGTTAAGAGCCATGGTACCACATGAGCAAAACGTCTTAAGTCGATACGTGTGTTAAGAGCCATGGTACCACATGATGTACTTGTTTCATTTTCATTTGTTTTGCTTTAGTTTAGTACTTATCTCCATATATATGATTTAACATGAGTGAGACTTATTTTCACCTTTTTTCTAGTTGTTGTTCCATTTTTTTGGACTTAATGTCACTTTCAAGTGAGTATGATCTTGATGAGTATGACTGTGTCGTGCAGGATAAAGCTTAAACTTCCTTTATCATTTGTTTGGGATGCTATGATTATATGTGACATCGGTTTGAAATAGATTACATAGTTGCATTTTGTTAGAGTGAAATACCAAACGGGTCCTTGAAATATTGAGGCACTGACATTTGGATCTCTGAAAGAATTTTAAAGGCATTAAGGTCCCTGAATATTTTTGTTGTTTGCATCCAGTCCCTGCGTAACTAATGCCATTAAGAATTGTCGTAATCAGCTGTTAAATGCCACACTGACAAGATTTCTCTCTCATATGTGATAATTACTTGGCACCCACTTATTTATTTATTTAATTTTTTAAATTAAAAAACATTTGCAGCAGTTTTTAACTCGGTTAATTGAAACCAATCTCACTTAAATTAAAAATAGAAATAACTCGCATGACTCCACTTCTACACCACCACAGTGTCTCCCACCAAGACCTCAATCCTATAACCCCTTCCTCGATGCTATTGGTGACCTCAAGGTCTCCAACTTCGACCTCTACGCCCTCTTGGAGCTTTGCCGCGACAACCTCCTCCACATCTCCTATGGCACCCCTACCTTAATTGCACCAGAGATACCTTGTTGCGTTGACTACGACAGCTGAAAGGCCAATGCATGGTGTTGCAATGTCATCCTCTACAACCTCCTTGTCGTCCACCTCCCCTTTGATGACTCTAACATTTCGGCCATGTGTCGCCGCATCTCTTGCTGCAACTACCAGTTCCCATTATGGATCTCAAAATCCGCGTGCAGCCTAATCCACCAACTTCTAGACCCCAACCCTAGTACGCGAATTTCATTAGAAAATGTATTTGATCATGCATGGTTGAAGAATAGAAAGTGTGTTAAAGCGAATGTGTGGAAGAGAGTGTTTTGGAATCAGATTCGTATAACAAATGGAGTGACAATTATAAATTGGGATGATGGAAAATGAAAAGGATAATTGATTGAGAATTTTCTGGGTTTGAAGGAGAAAGAAGAAAGATTTTTGGAAAGGGGAAAGAGGATTTTTTTGCATTAAAAACCGTTGCAAATGTTTTTTAATTTAAAAGAATTAAATAAAAGAATAAATGGGTGTCACGTAATTGCCACGTATGAGAAAGAAGTCTTGTTAGCGTGACATTTAACAACTGACTGGGGCAATTCTTAACAATGCCAGTTACGCAGGGACCTAGATGCAAATGGCAGAAACATTCAGGGACCTGGATGCATATGAAATTCTTTCTAGGACCCAAATCCTAGTGTCTCAATCTTTTAGGGACCCATATTGGTATTTCAACCAATTTTGTTATGATTTCCTTTTATTAGTTGGAAATTTTGTAAAAGCCATTTTAGTGTTTGACCCCTTTCTTTATATGTTTACCTCTTATTTTATTACATCTTCAGAAAATGAGTAGATACTTGATATGTTAATATTTTTAATCGGTGATGGAGTTTGCCCCAAAATCTTGGGGCTGCCACATTTAAATAGTATCAGGATATGTTCTCTCTCCCAATCTAGTATGATGTGATTTAAGGACAAATTAAATGAAAGTTGGTGGACTTGTAATACATCAAACACACTAGCAAGAACCAAAGAGATCTAGAGGTTGTATAGGTGTGGGACCGTACCATTAAGGATGGTTTAAATGAATTAGTATTACTACTTATACAAATAATATGCAACTATTATTGGACAACACATCTCCTAAGAATTCTATAGTTGAACATGATTAACTAGAGCAATTATGAGATAATTTGTTAACACATCTCTTAGAAATTATGTGAGTACAAATCATGATGAAACATATAATTTTGTGTGAAGTGTGGTTGAATGGAGCCGCTGAAATGTTGAATATGAGGTTATTTCATATATCGAGTGAGCAATGGATAATTTTGGAATGATAAATTTTTTTTTGTACTTTCCTTCCTCATCATATTTGTTTTGAGTGAATAATTTTGGAATGATAAATTTTTTTATACTTTCCTTCCTCATCATATTTGTTTTGAGTAGGATACACCAATTATTGACTTCTTCTGTTGCTCCTTTCTTTTGCTATCAAATTAGAATTTTTTTTTCTCATTTTCCAACCAAAATAACCGTTCACTTTCCTTATTACCTAAGGTTAAAATTGTAATGATATAAATCCTTAGTCCCTGCAGTTGCTTTTCAACTCAGGAAATTCTGGTCCATTGAATCTCTCTTTTCCTATTATCTACTTGCATCAATGGCATCATCATCTTCTCACCTCATGATTGGGAGAGAAAAGGAAACAACCACGTCACACATGAGCGGGGAAAGTCCTAACCCTGTGATTGTCATTACAGGGCTTCAAGGAAAAGGAAAAACACTTGCTCATAGTGTTTGTGAGAATGAGATAATCAAAGAGCGGGTTGGCTCTCCGGTAGTAGTCAGCGGTACCGAGTGCAACACCTTTAACGCAGACGCCATTGCCAAACAGGCCATTGATACACGCTCTTCTAACACTAACAGAATTGTAATTCTGGATGATTGGAGATTTGAGATTGAATACCAAAATGTGAAGGCGTTGCAGGGCAAGTTAGAGCAGGCTGGTCTGCGTGCGGTGGCTATAATGATAACTACAAGTAGCAGTCTTTCGTCCATCGCCAGGAATATTGTTGCCAGCCCGGTTCAGTTGGTTCCTTTGGAGGGCCTTCAACTTTCATGCTTCGCATATTGTTCCCTCTTTCCTCAAGAATACTTGTTTGATGCCGAGAGATTAATCCACCTCTGGATGGCCGAAGGATTTCTCAAACCTTCAACATCGACCCAAAAAAGCCCCGAAGATATTGGTCGGGAGTATTTGAGGGAATTTGTTGGGATATCTATATTCCAAGAGGTGAACAAGGACGAGTTTGGGCAAGTGAAAAGCTGCAGAATGAACCCGCTGATGCATTACATAGCAGAACTTATTCATAATGATGATAGGAAGAACAAAACCGTCCAGCGAGAATCGGTTAATTTGAACCGTTCCAAGGGTAGTATTCCAGATTCTCTCGAGGAAAAACAACTGAAAAGCATTATTTTGTACGGAAAATCTGAGATGACAAAGATGACAAAGGTTCTTAAAGATATCTTTAAAAGATTCAAGGAGCTGTCCGTGTTGGATGTCCGTGATTTGGGGATCAAGAAAGTACCGAAGTCTATTAAGGAGTTGAAAAAATTAGAGTACCTGGATCTGTCCCTAAATGATATGGAGAAGCTCCCTTCCATCACCACCCTTTCCAAGTTGCAGACGTTGAAACTATACAATTGTTCCAAGCTCAAAGAATTGGCAGATGACTTTGGGAATCTAACTCAACTCAAGCATCTTGACACAAGAGGATGTTCTTCTCTCAAGGGCATGCCTAGCAGCATGAATACAATGACTTCTCTAGAGACATTGTCCGCTTTTGTGGCCAGCAAGAGGAAACCCACGGGAGGCCTTGAGGAACTCGCAAAGCTCCATAATTTAAGAGGACACTTAGAAATTTTGCATCTGGACCAGGTGTCGAAACCCCTTACAAGTGGGTGCTTGGAAGACAAACAACACCTTCACCACCTCACTCTAAGATGGGATCTCCAAGATATGGAGACAAATGAAAGAGACTACCGGGCTCTACTGGAACGTCTCAAGCCCGCTCCTAAATTGGGAGTACTAATCCTTGAGGGCTACCGAGGTAGCACACTTTCTAGTTGGTTCACTTCCCACCAACTCACAAACCTTGTTAAGTTACGCTTCCACAAATGTCATGGCTGTAAATATCTCTCAGAGAAGGATATTCAACTCCCTCAACCCAAGATTCTTGAACTTCAATCTTTGGATTATCTGGAATTCGTTATTAAAGAAAACTGCAGAGATGCAGCTTTCTATGAAAAACTGGAGGAGCTCACAATCTCGCACTGTCCTGAACTCAAAAGTTGGTGGCAAAAAGAGACGCTTTCCATTCCTTTCCCCCATCTCAACTCACTCCAACGTCTTACCATTAACAACTGTCGCATGATTAATCTTGACAGTGAAAGCAATCAATGGAAGGGTCTAATAAGCCTGAGTTTTCTCGCGTTGAAGTATATTCCAAAGCTCAGCTCCCTTTCATTTATCGACAGCGTTACCACACTGCGAGAACTCACCCTTGAAAAGTGTCCTGGGTTAACTTCCATTTCGGATAGCATAGGCAAAGTCACCTTACTTCAGAGACTGGAGATTTCTTATTGCCAGAAATTGATGTCGCTGCCGAAATCAATGGAAGAACTCAAGTCTCTAAACACCTTGTACATTTCGGGTTGTCCCTTGTTGAACGCAAGGTGTACCAAGGACACCGGCATAGATTGGCCACAAATACGTCATATAAAAGATATACAAGTCAAGAAAGTGTAGACAGATTCAGCTTCTTCTTGTCCGGGTATGTCAAAAATTACAAGCTAGGATTGGAAAATTCACAAATTTATCAGTTGAATATACTAATTGATTTCTCCTAACTTGACTTTCCATGATGGAACACCTTCCACCTCGTTTAATTTAGGCACCTGGTACTAGTAGTCAACTAAAATAGATTGTTCGTGTTTTTTATTCTAGTTGTTTTTGGTACATAAATACTTATTCCGCACTATTACGTTGTCTGATGTTCAGGTTTTCTCAAGGGAAAAAGATTATGAAGAATGTGCACGGGCTGAATTCTGAGCTACATTAGATGAAACTCATGTTGTTTAGAAGATGAAGTGCTTCTGCCCGAAGTTGTTTTATTTTGTCAATTTATTGAGCTGGGTTTTTTTAATTTTGCTCATGTGTGGAATTTGTGTTCGAGTGATCTCTTCTTTTAGCATGTGTCAAATTTTTGCTCATGTCTGGTCTTTTGTTTATGAATAACATGGCGTTATTATTATGACGACGGTGAGAAAGATGTAAAGTGTAAATAAATCTAAATATAAATATGAAATGAAAATTTTTATTTTATATGACGATGGACTATATTTATATTTACCTGATTGGTTAATTCTAAAAAAATCACATGAAATTATTAACCACTTACAAGTTAAATGTTAACGACTATAAGAATTGATCTTGGAAAACTATTTATTTATATATAATAATAATAATAATAATAATAATAATAATAATAATAATAATAATAATAATAATAATAATAATAATAATAATAATAATAATAATAATAATAATGGTGGTGATAGCCAGTATAATTATATCAACGTAAACATATACAATTACGTTCATTTACTTTTAATCACTTATAACATAAGTTTAATCACACTTATACTGATATTAACTAATCATACTGGCTACCAAGTGTAAAATTGAGTGTGACAATATCAGTCAGTATGTTATGTTAGAAGAATTGGAACCACAATGCAACACCTCCATATACATCCATTTACTATTGTTGTTTCTTTAAAAATTTAATGCTGCCGACTGCCTAGTGCGAACGTGTCCTATAGTCCAATATATACAAAGGGCAGAGCTTGTACGAAAATTTTTTACAAAATTGTTTGGATCAATTTTCTTCAAGAACGGTTTCGTTTAATTTCGGATCGGTATGATTTAATTTAGTTTTTTTCTTTCACACATGCAGTAATCAATACCTTTAAAAATTAAGAGTCAATCATTTTTACTGAAAATAATATTTAATATATCAAAATCAGAACAATATTATTAATTATTGAAAGTTATTATAAATGTTGGTCTGATTTAGGGTTTCATTAGTTGGGTGAACGGAAGACCCAAATCTGACTCAATCCAACTCAAATAGATTGAATTGGGTTTTTCTTATGATTTGATGAAATCCGACTCAACTCAATCAAACCAAATCGACTATAAGTTGAGTAACAACTTCAATAAGGTGAACCCGAGACCTAACGCAAACATAATATTAAATTATTATATATTATTATTATTTAAAATTGTGTTTTGTTATTATGTATTTTTTTTATATTATGTTTTGTTAGTTTAGACAAATTATGTAATTTGTATTTATTTGAATGACTTAACTAGTTTTGACAAATTGTGTTTTCTTTTATTTTAAACAAATGTTTCCTTAGTTATTATTACTTGAAAATTTAGTTATATGTTAATTTTAATTTGTTTTAGTTTTGATATATAATTTGTGACTATAATTTATTGTTTATTTTTATTTTTTAACAATTATACAATGTATTTTTTTAAATATCCTAAAAACAATTCTAAAATTTATTTATTTTTTTAAATATTTTTGAAACTGTGATCCAATTAACCTAATCCAATCCAATCCGCCCAAAGGCGGGTTGGGTGGGTTTAGTAAAAAAAAAAAACAAAAATTCAACCCAACCAACCCAATGTTTTATGATTGAGTTGAGTCTTGGGTTTGCCTAAAACCGACTCAACCTAACCTGTGTTCACCCCTAATTTGATTACGGTATCCTCCATTACTAAATACTATTTTTAGAAAAAATACTAAATACTATTTTTAGAAAAAATACTAAATACTTAATAAACTATATTAAATCTTTCTTAGCAAGTATAACATGCCTTAATTGAATTTTAAAATCATAAAATGTTTTAAATACTCGGTCAATTTTCAAATTTATAGAATACATTGAGGAGAAGGTTCAACCGTAGTTATAAGGTATTTATTTTTATTGTATTGTTAATTTTTTAAAATTTTGTTGGATTAAAATATGAGTTGAAATTCCATATTATGTAAAAGTTAAAAAGTTGAGTGATATATGAATGAGAAAGATCCACATCAAAAGCTTTAAGGTTTTGGGTTAAATGTAATGTCATATTTTCTTATATAATGACTCATGTCCCATTGTTCTCATCTCTTTGAGATTTATCCTCCCCATTTTTACCCAAAAAACAAGTCTTGGTCCGTGATTTACTATAATTCACTTATAAAAAAGATTTCACTTTTTTTACCCACATAACGAGGAGCTTTTTAGGCTCTAAACAATAGAACCTAGATTCAGGGTTTTGCGCTGCTCAAGGTTGTTTGAGCTCCTATATAACCTATTAAGAATATTTCTTTGTTTTTTTAATATTAAATTTAATTATTATTAACTTTAGTATTAATTTTAAGTAATTTAAATACAATTTTTTTTTATTTAAAAATAGTTTTAATTATATTGTTTAGATGTACTTTAATGTTATTTTTCTCAGTGCGTGTTTCATAACACTGTGGACAAAATTTTGGAATACTTTCTCTTATTGTGTGATTCAATTTCTCTTTAAAGTAAGGATATTCATTGGGTCAGATGACCCAAAAACCCAATTCAACCTAAACAAATTGGATTGTGTTTTTATGTGATTGAGCAGAATCCGATCTAGCTCAATAAAATCTAATCCACTATAGGTTGGATAACAAGTTCAATAAGTTGAACACCCAATCCAACTAAACTATAATATTAAATTATTATTTATTATATTTTAAAATTATGTGTTTTGCAATTACATGTTTCTTTTGATATTATGTGTTTGTTAGTTTGGACAAATTTCTAGTTTGTATTTATTTTTATGGCTTAGTTAGCTTGGACAAATTGTGTTTACTTTTATTTTGAACAAATATTTCTTTAGTTATTATTGCTTGACAATTTAGTTATATGTTAATTTTAATTTATTTTAGTTTTGATATACAACTTGTAATTATAATTTGTTGTTTATTTTTATGTTATAACCTGATATAATATGTATTTTTTTAAAATATCCTAAAAAATTCTAAGAAATTTATTTTTATAAAACAATATTTTTAATAATATTAACTCAACTTAATTCAACCTGTTCAAGGGCAAGTTGGGTTATATTGATTTTAATGGAAAAAAAATGAAAATATAACTCAATCCAATGTTTTATGATTGAGTTGGATCTTGGATTTTCCTAAACTCTACCTAACCCAACCTATGCTCACCTCTACTTTAAAGTGCATATCCCACACCCAGTGGGATGTTCCACATAGCTATGAAAAAATCCCAAAATTTCTCTTTCAACATGTCTCTCACACCTATATGGAATGTGTCACATTATTGTGAGAAAACTCTTCATACACTTTTTCTTCCAATGCATCTTTTACACCTTTGTAAGATGTTTTACATTGCTATAAAAAACCTTTTATGCACTTTCTTTTGCAGCACATTACCCACACCTATATGAAATGTTCACATTTCTATGAAAAAATTTCTTGTGCAATTTCTATTTGAGCACATCTTCATACCACGGGATATATATAACCATATCACACTAGAAAAGTCTCTTATGTATTTTGTTTTCAAACATGTCTTCCACATTGATATTACAAATTTTTAGCTTTATTTTCAATTAGGATTAAACTGATAACAATTAGGAAGAATATTTAATTAATATTTTGAGAGAAATGGATTTTTTTAAGTGCAAAAAAAATTAGATAGGATAAATATTGTATTATTGTATAAAAAAGGATAATTATTGTAAGCAACTCAACTTTTAAAAATTGAATAATGAATAATTTAAATTCTATCATTAATACATTTTTGTTCAAAATATCAATTACTCTTCATTGTTTCCTTTAAAAATTATATACCAATTTAATTTTTTCTATAAATATTATAATTTTGATGCTTATCTATAAAATTTTAATTAAAAATAAAAAAAACTCTAATTTTTAAAGTATGTGTGTGAGCCCTAACACACCGGACTTTTTTGGCCATATGGCGCTCATGCTGGAAAGTTCTTTAATCGCCTGTGTAAAGAACAAATCGAACGATTTGTAGTACAACATGCTCATAAAGTTTAAAGTTTAAGTTTATGTGCAAGAAATTTTCCGTACTTGCTATTCTCTTAATTTGTAAAGCCTAGTTTATATAAATCAAAGAGTTATTCCTAACTATGTAGGACTTTGTTTATTTGTAATATCTTTTATTAACATTCCTTTGTAATATTAGAAAAGCCTTTTTTTGACAACATATACACGCTGTTAAGATTTGCATTAATTAACACTCTTTAGTAATAACACAATATCCTAACTTTTATAACTACACTTGCATCTCTACACTCATGTAGTTCGTTGGGTCGCCTTAGATTCAGATAGTAACCAGATCTTAAGTTTTATCTTCTTCTTGTTATTGTAAGTGTTTTAAAATGTAAAACTCTTAATTAGATGTTTTTGCAGATTAAAAAATTGGATAGTTTTTTAAGATAAAGAAAAATGATGAGGAACTGTTTTTACTTTTGAGTGAAGTGTTCACGTATGAGTAACAAGAATAAACTTAGTCCTGTTCTATAAATAAATCAAAGTGAACCTGGATTGCTTTGTGGTGTACTTACCAAATATTCTTGCTTGGAATCAAAGCAAAACGGGATTGCGGGAAGCTTGTAAGTTCAGAACTTTCACGAGAATTTTGGAGGGGAGATAGCGAGTTATTTCTGTGTCCCTTATCAGTAGCTAGATGAACAAATATTTCGCCGTCTCTGTAGGATCATCTGCAATGGCAACAGCTGTATATAATTATAATTTATAACGCCACTCGTCTTGCATTTTTTTCTAAATTATTTCTCCCTACATTCACTAACCCTTCACAATCTTCAGATACGCCCTGCGCCGTGAAGATCTGTTGACCCAATTTACGCATCTTTCCACCTCCAAGTAGTACAGATCTCCCTAGTCAAGAAGATTATCTATCATCTATCACATTTAAACAAAAATTTTCAGAAAAATAACAATAAAAAAAATTATTACCAAATGTGTATATAGCTGTACTTCTACATCAGTTTAGCTAGGTTAATTGAAACCAATCGCACTTAAAAATTCTTCTTGTTTTAAACTTATGTACATACATATATTTGGTTTTAAATGAGAACCCTAAACGTAATGTGGAATTGCAAGTGGCATTTAAACACGTACCTTGCTCAGTATCTGGTTTGGCTTTTAACTCAAAACCCTACGGCGACACCAAGCCACTTAATTTGGCGTTTTATAATTGCTCATCTCATCGAAATCTTTGATCCACATGATGGTCGAATGATGTGCGCAGTCTCTTCTGTTGATTTAGAACCACTCTCGACATCAGGCAACAGATTTTTCCCAGAAGATAGTAGTATATCATCTGGGTTTTGCATCTTCCCTAGGACACATATGTGGCTTCCATCAGACTGGCTCAAGATCTGAAATAAATCAAATAATGACTAAAGCCAAAGAGATATATGATATTTTCTTAATAATAGATATCTACCTTTAAATTAATTTCGGTTATCCATTCTTGAACCACTCACATTTAAGTTTTTTTGCATCAAGTTTTGTGTTAGGTAAGTTACTTTATGATTTCAACGGCTTAATAAATGAAAGTCATATGGCATTTAATAAGTTTTATACGGTAATATTTTAAAAAAAGTTTTTAAATCAAATATTTATTTTTTATTTTCTTGATATATTTATCTAAATTTTTATTTAAAAAGTATTTTACTTTTTAAAAAATAAATATCATCTGTTTATAAAAAATGCTTATTTAAAAAATAATTTTTATACAAACACAGTTTAAATAAACTGGCTCTAATTTTTAACTATACTGAACTTATAATTATGCAATAACTACGAATAGCCTCTTAATTTATTTTATAAATATATGGTTTGGGTAAACAATTTACAATTTTGCATAATTATTTCTTTGTTTAACGTAAATACAGAAATACTTAATGGGATTAAAAAATTATTATATTTAGATTAAAATGCATTTATTTAATGTTTTCATATATACTTGAACCACTAATAATAAGTATTAAATAAGATATATTTAAAAAAAAAAAATCAGAAGAGTTCTAAAATATCAACTGCTTTAAAAAACAAAAGCACTAAAACACAAAAAATGAGAAGAGAGTATGGTTTTACTAACATCATAGGAAAGGAATTGATATTTTTTATAAAAATAATGAATCTCTTATTTATTACTTTATTCAGAAAAAAATATCGATGTTTATAACTAATGCTCAAATGCATAGTTTAAAAAATATTTAATACTACTAACAAATTATATATTTGGTGTAAAATATCTTAATTTAATATGGAGTTTAAAATTTATATTCTATCAGTATAAAAGAGAATTACAATCTTTTATTTATATGACTTTTAAAATATTAATGGATAAAAGTCAACAAACTTATCATGTATAAATGATTGTGATTAAATATCAATATCTTTTGGTATAGAACATGATAAGAATGATTATGGGCGTTCAAAGCATAACTAAATTGAACTGAAACCCAACCGAAAAAATTGAAATTGTCAAAAATCTATTTACTTTAGAGTGATTTGATTTTTGTAAATTTCAAATTGCATGATTTGATTCAATTTGTGGTTTGAGATGTTTCACCAAACCAATTTTAGGAAAACTGTAAAAAGACGTATATAATTACTTATTATTTTATAAGTTTCTATAATTTAGACTTAATTCATCAGAAGAAAAGTATTTCCAGTAAACGATTTGGTTTCGTTACAATGAGGGATCTAGGGGTCTGGAGAAGTGTCTCAATACCATTTGGATTGGAACTTAGAAATTACACACAAGTGTGCAAAAATTTCGGACAAGTGAGGGGCAAAGCCATGTGAAAAAAGGGAGGTCATATGAAGGAGGAAGGTGACAAAAGTCATAACAAAATAAATGTCGAATTACAAAAGAAGGAAAAGAACAAAGTTGTGGAAAAACAGGTTTGGCAATCAAAATAGACGCCAGAAATAATTTGGAAAGGCATCTCTTTTCAAGTGGAGAACGATAAATTGGTAGAATTGGAAGAATGTTTTGTAGATGAAGTTACATATCCTAAAATTGTATATATTTTACAAGAGCATCTTAGCAGTGAAGGCATGAATTTCGTTACGATGGTGCTATTGGTAGAGATATGGTGCTCTTAAAACCTGTACAAGGAGAGGATGTGAGAGAATTATAGAAAAAACGGAGGTCCTAATGTCTAATTATTTTCATCAGTTATCAAGATGGTCCAAACATAATAGCAAAGGAGTGGATATGATGTCAGGGTGTACCAATACAAGGATGGGAAACTTTATTTTTTCGGTCCTTAGTGGGTTAAGTAGGTCAATTCATAACCATGGACTCAATCACGACTCAACAAAAGAGACTAGACGTGACCATAATTCTTATTGTTCTTGGATGTTGGGTAGCTCGTATCTTCCTCGTTACTCCTTGAGCACGACATATGTAAGTCGGACGCCGATCAGGTGTGGTACCTGCGAAAAACAAAATGTTCTTGGATGTTGGGTAGCTCGTATCTTCCTGGTTACTCCTCGCGCACGACCATATGTGAGTCAGACACCAAACATGTGTGATACCTGCAAAAGACATTTCGATGCTCAAGTCAATAAGGTATTCAGTTCGGAGTGATAGATAAAAATATTATATCAGTGATACTGTTTACCCCAATATTGTTACCTATTTATAGGATGGACTGGGTCTCTATTTGTTGGGTCTTGCTTAAACGGTCTAGACTTAGGTAAAAAGATACACCACGACATCTGTGGTATGCACACATGGGGAAGAAATTTAGCCGCAAAGCTATTGAGGGCAGGACATTACTGGCACACCCTCCAATAGGACTGTTCGGCTTTTGTCAAAAGATGTGTACAATGCCAAAGGCACGACAACCTCATTCATCAACCAGCAGATGACCTCATAGCAATAACCTCCTCGGAGCCGTTTTGTATGTGTGGCATGGACATTCTTGGACCATTTCCCATGGAAAAAGGGCAGGTGGAGTTCTTACTCATGGCCATCGACTACTTCACGAAGTGGATTGAGGCCGAACCTTTGGCCACCATCTCGGCACAAAACGTCCAGAAATTCCTATGGAAAAACATAGTCACCAGATTCGGAATCCCCCATGCCATTGTCACAAACAACGGACTGCAGTTCACAGACAAAAAGTTGAACTCCTTCCTAGAGCATCCGCAATCGAATGGGTAGGTCGAGGCTGCTAACAAGGTGATCTTAGGAGAATAGAAGAAAAGGATGATGGGGGCAAAAGGAGAGTGGGCTGAAATGATTCTCGAGATCCTCTAGGCATACCGATGCACTCCTTAGTCCTCTACGAAAGAAACACCCTTTAGACTCGCATATGAAACAGACACGATGATCCCAGTTGAAATCGAGGAACAATCATTCCAAAGAACCCACTTCAATGAGTAGGGTAGCCAAGAAGCTATGTTAGCCATGTTGGATTGCATAAACGAAGAGCGGGACAAGGCCATAATAGCTGTCGAGGCATGCAATATTACTATGAGGTCATCTGCTGGTTGATGAATGAGGTTGTCGTGCCTTTGGCATTGTACGCATCTTTTGACAAAAGCTGAACAGTCCTGTTGGAGGATGGGCCAATAATATCCTGCCTTCAATACCTTTGCAGCTAAAGTTCTTCCCCCTATATGCATACCATAGATGTCGTGGTGTATCTTTCTGAGTACATAATCAACTTTTTCGTTGGCGATGCATTTTAGCAAGGGGGTTGAAAATCCTCTCTTGTATAAGTCGTTTGCCATTATGGTAAATCTGGCTGCCTTCATTCTTATTGTCTTAGCTTTAGTTGGGTTTGCAAGTACCTTTCCTTGTGTTATGTAATCTGTGATTTCCTGTCGCTAGTCATTAGTGGTCGAGCAAGTCAATGACACTTTCCAAGTCAATGAGCCCAGGATACCGGGAAGGGGAGGGACAAGGGGAAGAGGAAGAGTCGGGAGGGGAAGAAGTCTTCCTCCAATAAGTCCAAGAAGTCCAGGACCGAAGATTCCTCCCCTAGTTTTGTCGTGCCTTTAGCCGTAATCACGTCATCATTTTTCAACGAAGATTTTGATCTCCTTGCCGTTATGTGTCAAGTTGGGGAAAATTTGTCTGAGGCGGACCAGAGCCACATGATCAACATTGATCCCACCCTCCACTAGGTCCATTATTGTGAGCTGTCGGCCCGCATGCAAGCGGTCGCCATCTATCGCCATTGAGACCACGAAGTTGCGACAATAGCTGAAGCGTTCAAAGGAGTCACTAGAAGCAGTTACTAGGGCTATATACTCCCTAAACGCCGAGGTTGCTGAGTTAAAAGAGCAGAACAACTCGATGATCTCAGTCGAGGAGCACGATGCGACTCTTAAAGAAAAAGATATGAGGGTCGAAGAGGCATTGGAGATGTATAAGGAAGTTGATGCCGCTCGCGAGCAAAGTGAGAAGACTTTCGAGTCACTGAGTTGTGACCTCAAAGCGGCCAAGATTGGTTTCTTGAGATACAAGAAACAAGCGACTAAAGGCATATATGCGGAGCACGAGGCTGGGTTTCATCATGCTGTGCGCCAAGCCTACCAGTTCGGCTCCTTCCCTCTGGATTTCAAGTTTGACTCCAACTAGGACTTTTTTGGTGGGGAATTCGAACATTTTGATGAAGTGCCATATGATTTTCCCCCAGACTCCCACACTTCTTGTATGATGGTTGCTCCCTCTCGCAATGAACGCATCAAGATGTATTTTTTGAGGTAAATGGAGGGAAAATGCAGACGTATAGGTTGGTGGGGGTAGAAGTTTGGGCTTCTTGATGTATTTTTTGTACAGGCCGAGGTGTGGGTCTTTCAACTTTTTCTAATCTAGGCCTACCAGATATTGTATTTCCAAGAACACTTGTATTTGATCTATGATGAATGAAACTTCTCTTTATTTCCGTTCTACACTCTTGTATGTCTTAATCAATATTTCAGATTTTCTTAGATAAAATTTTCATATGTTTCGTTTGTGTGTTGGAAAGGTCTCATTCGAATCACGCACAATTTGGAATGGTAGAGTTATTTAGCATTTTTTGGACTAAGCTTTGTGATGAGTTAACAAGGTATTTTGGTTGTGAGTGTTGCACTGCCCGAACCCTGTCTCGAGTTAGGTACTTTAATTGTGAGTGCTACCTGGACCGAACCCTGTGTCGAGTTAGCAGGGCACTTTAATTGTTAGCACTGCCTGGACCGAACTCTATGTCGAGTTGGCAGGGCGCTTTAATCATGAGTGCTGCCTGGGCCGAACTCTGTGTCGAGTTGGTAGGGCACTTTAATTGTTAGTGCTGCGTGGACGGAGCTCTGTGTCGAGTTGGTTGGGCACTTTAATCGTGAGTACTGCTTGGACTGAACTCTGTGTTGAATTGGTAGGGTACTTTAATTATGCAAGGTTCTTCCTGGAGCGAAAAGTAGTGAAAACGATGGAACAAATGGTCATGTTATTAGATTGAACTCAAACCTCGTTAAAAACCTACCTAGCCAAAACCTCCTTAGGGACAAAAAACTCGGTGAGTAAAAGAGTGCTTGTATTACATTGTACTAACTATAATAATTCTTTAAGTGAGTGGAGTTCCACGTCCTTTAGATGAGCTTTCTAGACAGTTCTTCTAGCTTGTAGGTGCCGTTACTGAGACTTTGGTGGATCCAAAATGGTCCATTCCAATTGAGAGCCAACTTTCCTTCTCTTTTGACTTTCGTAGCATCCCCAGTTGCTCTCCATACTAAGTCACCTTGTAAGAATTCTCGCACTCTTACCCTATTGTTAAACCTTTTGGTAATTCTTTGTTTGCATACCTCGACATCTATTGTGGCCTTGTCCTACTCTTTGTCTATATAATCCAACATGGCTAACACTTATAAGAATGGATGATTGAAATCTTATAAACTTGGTGAAAAAGGTGAGGATAAATGAGATATTTTTTTCTATTCATATCGTGGAAGAGGTGCATACTCTCGTTGGTTTTATAAATTCTTACGATAAATTTCAACAAGGGCTAGTGAGTCATTGGAAACAAATCATGATGCAGAGTGATGGTTGAGGCGGTGGACGGAACACACGACAACATGATCAGATTCAAATTTCGAACTGTGGGAAGCCGAAGCTGAAAATACTGTCAGTGTAAACAAAGGAATCATTAATTACAATTTGGATACTAGAGATTGTGCTGGTGCGAATTCAAAATTTGATTTCCATCTTGAATTAGATCACGTGGACGATATGCAAGGTTTTGAATTAAATAATTTGGACTCAAGTGGTGCAATTCATGAGCAAGTGATAGACGGACCCGATTATGAATTCCATATGCACAAAAGTTTATTTCAACAAGGATCATTGGATGATAGAAGGTTGGCATTGACCGTGGATGAATTAATGGGCTCAAAATTGGACACTTGCATGGGACATCCAATCAGCACACATCTTGGCCAAAGGAAGTTACGTGTTACTAATTGTATGGGCCAAGGTGGGCATCTTGAGGGAAAAACCGCAAGTCCTGATGCGCGGTTGTGGCAGGGGTTGGATCACTCAAAGGGGCTTGGTGGATGTATGCTACACGGACACGTGGATGAAGGCAGCATAACACAATCAGTCAGAAAAAGGTGGCACAGAAATGGGATATGATGAGATTTCGGTGCAAAATACACGAGTCTTAGGGGTGCAGGAAAGGTGTGTAAAAGCTGCAGTAAAATTGCATGAACAACCTAATCTTGTAGGCTATGTAGGGGGAGCTTTTCTTGATGATGCGTCCGAAGGTGGGGAAGAGGTGCATAAAGCTGGAGTGGACCACTTATCTGATACTGTGAATACCAAAACACATGGTGTGTGAGGACACAAATAGGCAACAGGTCACAATTTTTTATCAGAACATGCAAGAAGAATTGATTCCGGAAGGAGCAGATGGTTTTGCGTGTAAGGAGAGAGATTGGAAGGCATTGGTTTCGCATGGGCAGGCAGTGTCAATCATGCAAGAAGAAAACAATTCAGGCATTCATGATAAGTGGATATCAAGGAATATTAAGGAGAGCAACCAAGGAAAAAATCCTGGGCTGGTTGATACGGGGCTGGTGAAAATAAGTGTGGACGTTGTGCGAGAATACATATTGGTGGAAGAGAGTTAGTTCTTCTCGTGGAGGCCAAGGGAGGGGAAGGGGGAAGGGGAGGGGGAGGGAGAAGTCGAGGTGGAAAATGGTCACTTAGAGGTTCAAAGGTGTGCTGATAGGGGGCTTTGGAAGACATGAAGTCAGTGAGAGAGGTGGCAATAAAGGTGTGAGAAAGTAGGGAAGAGTTTGGGAATAGTGAGTAATAATGAAGCGAAGATAGTAGATAAATTAGCAAAGATGAAGGCCAGGGAAAGGGAGCAATGAGGAGGGGGAGATGTGGCTATTTATCCATGAAGATCATTACCTTTAATATTAGAGGGTTGGGGGGAAGTAAAGAAGTAGGAGATGAAACGATTGATTAAAGAAAAACAACTTGGAATGTTATGCTTATAAGAAACTAAGATGGATAAGGTGGAAACAATGCTTTGTGAATTCTTATGGGGAATGCTGATGTAAGGTGGAATTTTAAGCCATCAGTTGGAAATGTCGGGGGGTTGCTGATCATGTGGGATGTAACAGCATTCAAGCAGGATGGGTTAATGGAGGGAAGTTCGTTTATAGGAGTTTCAAGGAGATGGAGTAAGAAGGATGACTTAATGGTAATAGTGAATGTATATGCCCCTAGCACTTGAAAGGAAAAAGGTTATGCTGGGAGGAAATAATTCGGTGTAAGGTGGCTAGTAGGTAGGGTGTTGCAGCTTAATGGGTGATTTCAATGCTATCACTTGTGAGGAAGAACAAAAAGGGGTTACAAGTAGTCATAAGGGGGAAGACATAAACCTTTTCAACAACTTTACTGAAGAAAGAGAATTATTGCATTTACCAATGGGTGGAAGAAAATACACATGGTATAGAAATTATAGAAAAACAATGAGCAGAGTAGACCATTTTTTACTATTTGTAGGGTTTTTACAACTATGGACAAAGTTGAACAATGGGGATTAAAACAAAGTGTGTCAGATCACTTCCCTATAATGTTGCAAGAAGGGGAGGCGAATTGGGGCCCAAAGCCTTTCCGAGTATTAAACTGTTGGTTTGAAGACAATTGATTTAGACCATTTGTGGAAGAGGTGTGGAAACAATTAGTGGTGCCAGGAAAAAAGGCTTTTGTGCTAAAAGAAAAGTTAAAGCTACTCAAAGGAAGGCTAAAGGAGTGAAATAAGGATGTTTTTGGTGACATGGATAAGGAAATTAATAAAAGCAGGGCATGATTGTATGAGTTAGATCTAAAAGTGGAAACAAAGGGTTCAGACGTGGCTGAGTGTAATGACAGAATTGAGAATGTGGTGAATTTACTAAAATGGATAGGGTGGAAACGCTCTTTGCTGAATCAAAAGTCAAGAATACAATGGTTAAGGGCAAGCAATGCAAACTCAATTTTTTCACCAAACCTTGGTAAAGAAGCGAAAATCAAATGAAATTCTAAGTTTGAACTTTAATGGGGAGGAAGTGGGGGGAAGTAGTTAGTCTTAAAGAAAGGTTAAACGAGCATTTTCGGCATCAGTTTCAACATCAAGTTGGGGTTGACCCAAGTTGGATGGGATTTATTTTTGGAAATTATCAGTAGATGCACGAATTGAGTTGGAAAAGTCTTTCTCTAAGGAAGAAATTAAAAACGCAATATGGAATTGTGAGAACGATAAGTATCCAGGACTGGATAGTTTCAATTTTCACTTTATAAAAGAGTTCTCACATTTGTTAAAGGAGGATTTTATGGGTTTCTTCAATGAATTCCATGTTAATAGCAAGTTGGTAAATGGCTTAAATAGTTCTTTTATTGCACTCATTCCAAAAACAACATGCTCGTCGAAGATGAAGATTAGTGATTACAGCCCAATATGTCTTATTGGATGCATTTATAAGGTGTTGGCAAAGGTATAGGCATTGAGATTGAGTAGCGTAATTCAGACTGTGATATCTGAAAATCAGATGACTTTTATACAATGGAGACAAATTCTTGATGAAGCTTTAATAGTAAATGAGGTGGTGGATGATGTGCGGAAAAAGAAAAAAGAATGGTTATGCTTGAAGGTTAATTTTGAAAAGGGCTTATGACTCAGTAAGTTGGGAATATCTCTAACAGGTTATGACCATGATGGGTTTTGGGGGTCGTTGGATTGCAGAAATGTGTGAACTCGGCAAGATTATTGGTTTTATTAAATGGCAGTCCTACGGAAGAATTCGGAATAAGGAGGGGTCTCAGACAAGGGGACCCATTATCACCTTTTTTGTTTCTTATTGCGGCAGAAGGGTTAAGCCAATTGGTTCAAGTAGTAGTTGGGCAGGGTCTTTGGAAGGGTTACAAAATTGGAAAGGGAGATTATTTTGTTACTCATTTACAATTTACGGATGACACATTGCTTCTAGCACAGATGGAATGGAAGTCAATTACGGTGATGAAAGCAGTACTGTTGAATTTTGAACTAGTATCTAGGTTTAAGATCAATTTTCACAAAACCCAAATTATAGGGGTGAATGTGAATGCAGAAAATCTGGCTAGGACATAAATGATGTTAAACTACAAAGTGGGGTCTTTACTGTTCAAATACTTGGGCTTTCCAATTGTGGCTACTCCCTCAAAGGTGTCCATGTGGAAGCCGATGGTGGATATGATGAAGTCACAGTTATCGAGGTGGGAACATAAGTATGTCTCCATGGCAGAAAAAGTTGTGCTTATCAAAGTTGTATTGTTGTGTTGCCAATCTACTTTCTTTCCTTTTTCAAGGCTCCCAAAGGTATCATTTCTCAACTTCATTCTATTTTCTCTAACTTTCTGTGGGCAAGAAATGCTATTGGCGGGAAGGTTTGGTGGTGTCTTGGGGGAAAGTGTCTCGTTCAAAGGAGGAGGGGGGATTGGAATTGAAAGGCATAGGACAATTTAATTTAGCTTAGCTAGGAAAGTGGGAGTGGAGATTAAGGATGGAACCATATAATTTATGGGTGAAAGTGCTGAAGTCGAAGTACGAGTAGGAAGATGGTTTGTGGGAGGGAAGGGGTAGTCTTTACTATCAATGATGGACGGATTTGAGGTCGATTGAAGAAGAGAAAGGGTCACACAGGATGGTGGTCTTCGAATATAAAGTGGGTGATTGGTGATGGAGGGTTTATTGATTTCTAGAACGATGTTTTGGTAGGAGATCAAAGCTTACAGTCACTTTTTCATTGTCTCTTCAATTTAGCGTGCAATAAAAATAACTCAGTGAAAGATAGGTGGGACGCTAGATGTAGGAACTGGAATTAGGACTAGTGGAGGGCCTTATTTGCATGGGAGAAAATGATGGTAGAGGAACATTTGAGCAAAGTTATCTTCAAAATAAGGATCCCAGAAAGGTGGATTTGGTTAGTAGATGTATCGGGAGTCTACTAAGTTTCTTTTGCTTACAGGATTTTGTTAACCAAACAACATCAACATACGACTCTATTTTAATCACATTTGTGCAAAACAAGTATCCACAAAAGTTCAAGTTTTAGTCTAGCAGTTGGCAGGTAATAGATTACCCACGAAGGACAACTTGGAAAAGCGTGAGATAGTCGACAATGAGGGAGTTGGTTGCAGGTTGCGTGGTAGCTAGTTAGAATCAAGATCACAATTTTTTTTTGTCTTGCTCAATGGATGAAATTATGTGCATGGTGGGGACTATATACAAAATTACACAAAGAGTTTTGAAGGTAGGGATTAAAATTTTTGGGATTGATCAGTGGCAGCAAGACAAAACAAAAAGTTTGCCAGTTTCTATGGTTTGCAAGTCATTAGCACATTTGGAAGGCCCACAATGATTCTGTTTTCAATAGTAAAGAACCACAAGTAAATGTCATAGTGCTTGCAATTTAGATTAGTTTGTAGGAATGGAGTCGGAATGCAAAATTAACCTTCTATAGTTTGGCAGAGTGGGTGATGAATCCCACCTTCTATGTTACGGTGGCGCGAGTTTGAATTTTGTCTATTTCAATTTTTCTATATATTTTTAAGTTTATTTTTTACTGTAATTTTGAAGACATTTCTTATGTTTTCCCTTGATTGTTTTCAATAATAACTACCTGGCTTATAAAAAACACTGTCAGCTCTCTTATATCATACAAAATAATACAGTAACTAATTTTTCTAAACCTATTATTAGTAAAAATAATCAATTTTACAAAAGTTAAAAAATAGCTAATATCAATTAATTTTATCAATCCCAATGAAAAAAATATTATTATTAAAATATTTTTAATTAAAATTTGATATTATGGAAAATGAGTCATTGAAAATAGAAACACAATTAATTGAGAAGTATTTTAAAATAAATTAAATAAGATAAAATAGTTAAAATTTATTTATGTTTAATTCTAATTTTTTATCTTTAATATAGGATCGGAGTGTATTTGATTCCAATTGTTTTTTATCTTATGCAAGTTTCTCTTATCACTAAGTAACTCACCACAACACACTTACGTACTATCTCTTTGAGAAAACCAATTAATTTTGGCTTTTTGTCTGTAAAAGTTAAAAGATTATTACATTTATTTAAAATCATAATTTATAGAATAAATTGATTAATTTTTAAAATTTTATTATTAATTAATTATCTATCACAAGATTGTTTACCAGGAAGAAACAATCTAATCATTTCTATTAAAAGTCCTCTTAAAATACTAAGAAATTGTTGTGGTGCAATCCTGCCTAGCAAGAAATTAAGCTAGAACAAATAAAGGAGGAGCATGACTTGGATGAAACTTGAAGGAGATTAGTTTAGGACATGGTTCCTTATTTTGTAAATAATTAGAATATTTTTAGGCTTATATTTGCACCCTTGTTTCCTTAGGATTTTAGGGGTGTAGCTAATTTAATTTTCGGCTTTGTATTTTGGTATGTAGGTTTATTTTTCATTAAGAGGTGTGTTTAGTCTCTTTGTGGAGTGTGTTAATTAGTTGGACTTCTCTAAAGAGAGTTTGGATGTGTGGTATGTGATATCCACACTCCTAATTCCTCTTCACACTCTTCTAACCAACACATGAAGCATGTAGGAGACATATTGATGGAGGACCACCCTTGGGGCATCAAATAGGACCCATCACAAGGTCCATGGCAAGAAAAATAGAAGAAGAGGAAGGTCATACGACACCAAGAGCATTGATGATCACATGTGCGGACTTTGGTGTATTTACCTAGTCTTTTGATTGTTTTCCTTATTTTTCCCTTGTATTTTGGGGAACCTTAATCACTTAGGATTTCATTGTCTATTTTTATTTAGCCTTTGTATTATGGGGCAAATTAGTTTACGATTTATTTTGAGACTTAAACCATGACTTGTGAGGTCAAAAGTCCATTTCTTTCATTTTCTAGACACAAGGGTATTTTAGTCATTTAGGGGAGAGAGACCTACATTTCATTTAAGGTTCATTTAGGGTTCATTTGAGAGGCATTTAGCTCTCAAATTTTCGTGCAAATGGCCTAAAGGCCTCCTACCCTCTTTTTAAATACCCTAGGTTAGACTACATGTAGTCACTTTGGATGTATTGGATATTTGAGAGAGTTTTCCTCATCATTCCTCTTCCTTAGTCATTTAGGGATCTCTTGGCCCCTTTCCTCTCCTCTCTACCTTAGAAGGAGCTTAGGTCTCCCTAGGATTGGCCTTCACCCTCTCCAAGTGAAGTGAGCTAGCCAAAGAGACACCATCCAACCATTACCATCCAAAACACCATTCTTTTGTCTCCATTTTTTATGAACCACTTTCACCCTTCATAAGCCCCATTTTTGCACCTATTTTAGCCCTGAAGAAGATCCATTTCAACATCTCATCTTGGAGAAGATTTGGTGACACCATGGAGAAGGTGGAGCCATCATGTGGTATCAAGAGCTAATGTGGTCTTCAAGGGTAACTAGTGTTCTTCT
Organism: Psophocarpus tetragonolobus; assembly: GCA_037954015.1. NCBI lineage: Eukaryota > Viridiplantae > Streptophyta > Magnoliopsida > Fabales > Fabaceae > Psophocarpus > Psophocarpus tetragonolobus. The sequence continues at coordinate 76,826,508 of CM075689.1, forward strand.
CCATTCTTTTTTTTTCTTTGTCCTAAAAAATATGTTTCTTGTCATGTTTATGTCTTTTCCTTTGTCTTAAGTATCTTGTCTAAATATTGTGTTTTAAAAATTGTCTCTTTTTTTGTGTGTGGTTCATTTTCCTTCATGAGCATTCTTAGTGTTCTTTGAGTTTTTCTCAAAAGGTTGTTCTTTTAGAGCTTTCCTTTGTTTTTCCATGGCTACATTTTTTTATGAACATGCTATGAACATCATTTTAATCTTGTTTGAATCCTTGTTGTGTCATGCTTGAAGTTTCCCTCCTTATTTTTCAAAAACTAGTCAAATATATGCATATTTCTCTCACAAGATGCATGAAACTTTGAAAAAAAATCTGGTGCTTTTTCTTTCACATTCTTAGCTGGCTAAACCTTTTGTGAGCCTTAGGAGACTCATATTTGCATGTAAAAATTGACTCTTGTAATTAATGCCTTACACATTTTTGGCTAGCCTTCCTTTTGCATGACTACATCATTTCTTGTCTTTATTGCATGATCTTAAGTCAAACAAAGTGTCATATGGCTGAATATATTCTGAAAAAAAAACTGCACCTAAACAAGAGAGCAAAAGATAAGAAACACTTCCCAAAAAGATACCTTTCTTGAACCAGAATAGCAACTTTTATTTACCACATTTTTGTACCACTTTTAACACCCCACAAGTGTAAAATTCATGCAACATATAAGGTTAAAAAAAGAATCAAATCTGATCCTCCTTGGTGGGACACATTTTGAGTGAAAAGAAGTGATAGTTAAAAAAAATTAAATTAAAAGGAATTGTTGCTAACTTGTGGACCATTTTACCCTTGGACTTTGGACTTGAACTTTGACCATATTGGACTATTTTGGACTATCATTGGACCCATTTTATGAGCAAAACCTTGGCTAGAGTTTGGACATTGGACATGAAATTTTAAGGATAAGGAAGATTAAACACTTAAATTCTAATCTAGAGTCATTCTAAGTTCCTTTTGAGTGCTTAACTTTCTTATGTGCCTTAATTTTTGCTTGTCTTTCTTCACATTGATGCAATCCTACCTACCAAGGGCCCTCTCACTAGGGCAATGGCTAGGAGGATTGAATAGGACTTGACCCGGAAAGACTCATCAAGACCCAACTCATGATGGAGATAGATATTTTAGGCCATAGTCCTTAGTTTTCCTCTTGTAAATATTAATTAGCTTTTAATTCCCTTTTAGGCCTTGTATTTTGGCCATTTATTTTAGTTTCTAGAGTTTAGGGTGTAATTAGCTTAGGAAGGGAGGTGAGGGGAGTAAAGGGCCTAATAACCTGAAGGAGTGTGGATCTCTTTCCACACCCCCTTGATTAGGCCATGACACTCCCTAGCTTAAGGCTAGGCACCACTTTTAGTGGGCCTAAGAGGGATTAGTGCTCCTAATCCTAATTAGGCCCAAGTCCCACATTGCCTAGTTTTGAGTGCCTTGCTCCCTCTTTGGGCTATAAATACACCTAGTCTCTCTTGTACAAATCATACTTGATTGAATGAAGTAAGACTCTTTTTGAGCAATTTATTCTTGAGTGTCATTGAAAATCCTTTCTCTTGAGGAATCTTTCCCTTAAATGTTTTATCAAGGGACCTCTCCCTTGTGGCAAGCAACATTGAGACTTACTTATGGTAGGGAGGCTTCTTAACAACCAAACTAGTGAGATTGACCGATCACAAAGAGAGAACTTGTTTCATAAAAGATGCAAAATTTTAGAAAGCACTTGTTCTCTCATTGTGGATAGTAGGTCTAGTTGTAATTGTTGTAGTACTAGATTGGTTGAAAAGCTAGCCTTATCCACAAAACCACATCCTAGACCTTATCAATTGCAATGGATTCATGAGGATGGAGGTATTGTGGTTAACCAACAAGCACTTATACCAATTTCTATTGGCAAATACAAAGATGAAGTTTTATGTGATGTTGTGCCTTTGGAAGCTAGTCATGTGTTGCTTGGAAGGCCTTGGTAATTTGATAAGAAAACCATGCATGATGGCTTTACCAATAAAATAAGTTTCCAACACTTAGGCAAAAATTTTGTGTTGTGCCCTCTAACACCTTCTCAAGTGTGTGAGGACCAACTCAAAATGAAAGCTAGGAGAGAAGAAGACCAAAAAGAAAGAAAACAAAAATAAAAATAAAAAAGATAAAAAGGGTCTTTCTAAGGCCAAAGTAAAGGAAGAAAAGGTATGAAGTTTAGAGGAAAGTGACTCCTCTAAAGATGTTGTTCACAAGAGTCATTTATCACTTAAGAATGATATCAAGAAAACACTCTTGCTTGAACAACCTTTATACCTTCTATACTTCAAAGAGACATTCATTGCCACTAATCATGAACGTGAGTCTCTACCTCAAGAGGTCCACAATCTTTTAAAAGAATTTGATGATGTATTTCCTCAAGAAGTTCCAAGTGGACTTCCACCTTTAAGAGGGATAAAACATCAAGTTGACCTCATCCCGAGGGCAAGCCTTCCAAATAGGCCCAACTATAGGACTAACCCCCAAGAGACCAAAGAAATAGAAACTCAAGTTCAAGTTTTTTTAAGAAGGGTTAGAGCCTTAGCCTTTGTGTTGTTCCTATTCTTTTAGTGCCAAAGAAAGATGGAAAATGGAGGATGTGTATTGATTGTAGAGCTATTAATAACATCACCGTAAGGTATAGGCACCCAATCCCTAGGCTAGATGACATGTTGGATGAGTTACATGGGGCCATTATATTTTCCAAGATTGATCTTAAGAGTGGCTATCACAAATAAGGATTAAAAAGGGTGATGAGTGGAAAACCGCTTTTAAGACCAAGTTTGGTTTGTATGAGTGGTTAGTGATGCCATTTGGTCTCACCAATGCCCCTAGCACTTTCATGCGTCTAATGAATCATTTACTTAGGAATTGCATAGGGAAGTTTGTGGTCGTCTATTTTGATGACATCTCGATCTATAGCAAGTCCTTAGATGAGCATCTTGGGCCTCTTAGTGAGGTTTTAAAGATTCTTAGGGACAACCACCTCTATGCCAACTTGGAGAAATGTACCTTTTGCAAGGAAAATGTAAATTTCTTAGGTTTCATAGTTGGCAAAGAAGGAGTGAAAGTTGACCACAAGAAAATCAAGTTTATCCAAGATTGGCCTACCCCAAAAAGTGTTGGAGATATTAGAAGTTTTCATGGTTTAGCAAGTTTTTATAGAAGATTTGTGAAAGACTTCTCCACACTTGCATCCCCTCTTAATGAGCTTGTTAAGAAGGATGTACCTTTCATTTAGGGTGAAGCTCAAGGAAAAGCTTTTAATGTGCTTAAGGAAAAGCTCACCGATGCACCCATTCTAGCCCTTCCAAATTTTGAACAAATCTTTGAGTTAGAATGTGATGCATCCGATCTTGGCATATGTGTCGTTTTACTTCAAGGAGGCCACCCCATTGCTTACTTTAGTGAAAAACTTCATGGGGCCACCTTGAATTATCCTACCTATGACAAGGAGCTTTATGCCCTTATTAGAGCCCTCCAAGTTTGGGAGCATTACTTAGTGACTAGGGCATTCATCATACATACTGATCATGAGTTACTTGAGTATATTAGAGGGAAAGGGAAGTTAAATAAAAAACATGCTAAGTGGGTTGAATATCTGGAGCAATTCCGTTACATTATCAAATACAAGAAGGGAAAGTGTAATGTGGTGGCAGATGCCCTGTCTAGAAGACACTCCTTGATGCACTCCCTTGATCTCTTCAACCAAGGTTCCTTCCTCTAAGAAAATGGAGGATGGAGAGGTTAGAAATGGGAGAGGGTTGACGTCACTTTCTAGGAGAAAGATGAGTCAAAAAAATTTTGTGTTGCTTGCCACAAGGGAGAGGTCCCTTGATAAAAGCTTTAAGGGAGAGATTCCTCAAGAGAGACGATTCTCAATGACACTCAAGAATAAATTGCTCAAAAAGAGTCTTACTTCATTCAATCAAGTGTGCTTTGTACAAGAGAGACTAGGTGTATTTATAGCCCAAAGAGGGAGCAAGGCACTTAAAACTAGGCAATGTGGGACTTGGGCCTAATTAGTATTAGGAGCACTAATCCCTCTTAGGCCCACTAAAAGTGGCACCTAGCCTTAAGCTAGGGAGTGTCACAGCCTAATCAAGTGGGTATGGAAAGAGATCCACACTCCTTTGTGTTATTAGGCCCTTTACTCCCCTCACCTCCCTTCCTAAGCTAATTACACCCTAAACTCTAGAAACTAAAATAAATGGCCAAAATACAAGGCCTAAAGGGGATTAAAAGCTAATTAATATTTACAAGAGGAAAACTAAGGACTATGGCCTAAAATATCTATCTCCATCATGAGCTGGGGTCTTGATGAGTCTTTTCGGGCCAAGTCCTCTTCAATCCTCCTAGCCATTGCCCTAGTGAGAGGGCCCTTGATAGGTAGGATTGCATCATCTCCTCCCGCATCGGAAGGATTTGTCCTCAAATCTGAAGGGTCGTCCTCTTCCATGTCAGCACCTAAAAAGGGGGTAAGATCACAAACATTAAAGGTGGTGCTAACTCCATAATCCTCGGGAAGGTCTAACTTATATGCATTCTTATTTACCTTCTCAAGGATTTGGAAGGGACCATCTCCTCGAGGGCTAAGTTTGGACTTCCTCTTAGAAGGGAAACGATCCTTTCTTAGGTGAAGCCAAACCCAATCGCCCTTTTCAAAGATGACTTCCTTCCTCCCCTTGTTGCTAGATGAAGCACACCCCTTAGATTGGGTTTCAATATTAGTTTTGACCCTCTCATGTAATTTTTTGACAAAATCAGCCCTAGTTTTCCCTTCTTTATGAAAAATTCGGGTGTTAGGGAGTGGTAACAAGTCCAGAGGGGTGAGAGGATTAAAACCATATAAACCTCAAAAGGGGAGTGCTTAGTGGTTCGATGAACCACCCTATTATATGTAAATTCAATGTGGGGGAGATATTCATCCCAAGACTTGTGGTTGCCTTTCAAGAGTGCCCTCAACATAGTGGATAGGGATCTATTTACTACCTCAGTTTGTCCATTTGTTTGAGGATGACAAGTGGTAGAAAATAAGAGCTTAGTTCCTAGCCTTGCCCAAAGAGTTTTCCAAAAATGGCTAAGGAACTTAGCATCCCTATCAGAGACTATGGTTGAGGGTATTCCGTGCAAGCGGACAACCTCACGAAAGAAAAGCCTTGCGATGTGACTCGCGTCATCCACTTTGTGGCAGGGAATGAAATGTGCCATTTTACTAAAGTGGTCCACTGCCACAAAGATGGAGTCTACACCTCGTTGGGTTCTTGGGAGCCCAAGGATAAAATCCATGCTAATATCTACCCAAGGTGTAGAAGGAGTGGGTAAAGGTGTGTAAAGTCCATGAGGCATTACTTGGGACTTAGCTTGTAAATAAGCTATGCATCGCAAGCTATGTCTTTGGACATCTTTTTTCATATGGGGCCAAAAGAATTTTTCTTTTAAAAGCATTAAGGTTTTATCAATTCCAAAATGCCCCATGAGCCCACCTTCATGGCTCTCTTTTGTCAGCAATTTCCTAATGGATCCTTGGGGTACACAAAGTTTGCCCTCTTTGAATAAGTACCCCTCACACATGTAGAAGCCATCTTTGGCTTTGGAAGATGAGGCAGTATAAATGGTTCCAAAGTCTTGGTCAGAAGGATACATTTCTTTTATGTCATCAAATCCCAAAATTTGAGCATTGAGGGTGGCAAGGAGAGAATGCCTCCTTGAAAGAGCATCAGCCACCACATTTGTTTTTCCCTTTTTATATTTGATGACATAAGGAAAATTTTCAAGAAATTCAACCCATTTAGCATGCCTCTTGTTCAACTTTCCTTGCCCCCTCAAATACTTAAGTGACTCATGGTCACTATGAATGACAAATTCCTTGGAAACAAGATAATGTTCCCAAGTTTGGAGGGCACGGATCAAAGCATAAAACTCCTTGTCGTAGGTGGGGTAGTTGAGGTGGGCACCATTGAGTTTTTCACTAAAATAAGCAATGAGGTGCCCCCCTTGCAACAACACAGCTCCTACACCTACTCCCGATGCATCACATTCTAGCTCAAAAGTTTTTGAAAAGTCGGGGAGGGCTAGAACGGGTGCATTAGTGAGTTTATCCTTGAGCAGTTGAAAAGCTTCTTTTTGTTTTTCACCCCACAAGAAAGGAACTTCCTTCTTCACCAAGTCATTGAGTGGTGAAGCTAGTGTGGAGAAGTTAGGCACAAAGCGCCTATAAAATCCTGCGAGACCATGAAAGCTTTTGATATCAGTCACACTAGTAGGGGTGGGCCATTCTTGAATGGCCTTGATTTTTTGGGGGTCCACTTGGACCCTTTGGTCACTAATGACAAAGCCCAAGAAAACCACACTAGGAACACAAAAATTGCATTTTTCTAAGTTTGCAAATAGTTTATTCATTCTAAGGACAGATAAGACTTCCCTAAGGTGTCCTATATGTTCTTCTAAAGACCTACTATAGACTAAAATATCATCAAAATAAACAACTACAAACCTACCAATGCAATCCCTAAGTACATGATTCATGAGACGCATGAAAGTGCTTGGAGCATTGGTGAGCCCAAAAGGCATCACCAACCATTCATAAAGACCGAATTTGGTCTTAAAAGCGGTTTTCCATTCATCTACTTCTTTGATTCTTATTTGATGGTAACCACTTCTAAGATCAATTTTTGAAAATATTTTGGCTCCATGCAATTCATCAAGCATATCGTCTAGCATAGGGATTGGGTGCCTATACTTAATGGTGATGTTATTGATGGCACGACAGTCCATACACATCCACCATTTTCCATCCTTTTTGGGCACCAAAAAAACAGGAACCGCACAAGGGCTAAGGCTCTTTTGAACCCAACCCTTCTCCAACAAGTCTTGAACTTGAGACTCAATCTCTTTGGTATCAACGGGGTTTGTCCTATACGCGGGTCTATTGGGCAGACTTGCGCCAGGAACAAGGTCAATTTGGTGTTCTATTCCCCTTAGAGGTGGTAATCCCCTCGGAACCTCTTGACGGAAAAGATCATCAAATTCTTTTAAAAGATTTTGAACCCCTTTTGGAAGAGACTCAATTTCATGACTTGTGGAAGTGCCAGAAGGTACCTCTTTACAAAGAAGGAGATAAAAAGGTTGATCAAGCAAGAGAGCTTCTTTAATATCTATTTTTGTTGCAAAATGACTCTCTTTCTTAATTACCTCTTTGGAAGGGGTACCTCCTTCCAACTCTCCCTCTTTACCCTTTTCAAGCTTGAGGGATGAAAGTTTTTTTTTTTTTTGACTTTGAACTTTTTTTTTCCTCATCTCTTATATGTTTCATGATGAGTTGATCCTCAGCCACTTGTGAAGGTGTGAGAGAAGTCAACTTTATTCTTTTACCCTTATGAGTGAGGATTATCTCATTAGAGTAGCCATGGTGAATGACTTGTTTGTCAAACTGTCAAGGCCTCCCTAACAAGATATGGCCAGCCTCCATTGGAACTATATCACATAAGATCTCATCTTGATACTTTCCAATGGAGAACGACACCTTCACTTGTTGGTTTACAACCATTTCCCCTTCCTCATTAAGCCATTGGAGCTTGTAAGGTCTAGGATGAGGAATTGGGTGTAAGGCTAGCTTCTCTACCAACCTTGACCTACAACAATTGCAGCAGGATCCACTATCCACAATGAGAGAACAGGTTTTGTCTAAAACTTTACAATGTGTATGAAAAATGTTCTATCTTTGGGAGTGGTTAAGCTCAAGGGGTTGGCTTCCAAGAAGGCGCCTAACCATTAAGAGGTCTCCATCACAAGGATTTTCAACAATGTCATGCTCATGATGCTCATGACCCCCTTCTTCCTCACTCTCACTAGAGGAGGAAGATGAGCTACTCTCACTAAAAATCTCTTGGCCCCTCATGATCATGGTTTTCTTATTGGGGCACTGAGAGGCAATGTGGCCTCTCCCAACACATTTAAAGCATTTAATACTACTAGTCCTATTGTTAGAACTAGTAGGGGGGTTGTCTCTATGATGCATGGGTTTATGTTCTTTATGCACATGCTTGGATGGTTCCTCTTTAGGAGAGCTCTTGGAAGAGCTTCCCTTGCCTAGGTCCCTCTTTGCATAATTGTAGGATGGAAATTCTCTTTTTGCTCCACCTTTTCTTTTTAATTGATTTTCCACTCTTATGCAAAGTTGGACTAGGTCATCTAGATTATTATATGGTAAGAGCTCAACTTTGTCTCTTATGTCAGAGTTCAAACCACTTAAAAATCTAGCTTCGGTGGCCCTTGGTTCTTCGGTGACGCCCGCTCTTATCATGAAAAGCTCCATGGTTTGTCTGTACTCCTCAACACTTAAGTTGTACTATTTTAATCTTTGGAGTTTATCCAAGATCTCTCTTTCATAATAAGAAGGGACGTGTCTCCGCCTCATAGCCCCCTTGAGATCATTCCAATAATCCACCGGAGGGTTATGAAGGCGGCGCCTCTCATTGACCAAGGAGGTCCACCAATACATGGCATGCCCTTGGAAGCTAAGGGTTGCCAACGAAACTTTTCTTTCTTCACTTATGTTATAACAAACAAAGAGTTGCGCTACCTTTATTTCCCAATCAAGGTAGGCTTCCACACCCTCTTTGCCATGAAAATGAGGGAGGTCAACTTTTTGTTCCCTAGGTTGGGCTTGAGGTTGGTTATGATGTTGTTGTGCTCTTCTTACCCTAAGTCTTTCATATCCCTCACTTTCACTTACTTCACTAGAGGCAGACCTATACCTATGCCTTTCTCTAACTCGTCTTTCTCTTATTTCTTCTCTTTCACGCTCTCCTCTTCTCTCTTCCCTCTCTCTCTCTTCTCTTTCCTTTTTGTCTTCTCCTTCTCTTCGTTCTCTTTCTTTCTCTTCCCTCCGTCTTTCTTCTCTTTCTTCTTGTTCTTGTCTCTCTCTTTTCTCCTCGTTTTCTTTCTCTCTTTTCTCACGCTCTTTTTCCTCTCTTCGTCTTTCTTCTCTTAACTCTCTTTCTCTCTTTTCTTTTTCTTTCTCTTCACGCCTCTTTTCTTCTCTTTTCTCCCTTTCTTTTCTTTCTTTTCTCTCTTCTACCCTCCATTCCCTAAATTCACTCACAAACTTATCCATGTTGTTGGTTTTTTGAGAACCTTGTTGATTTACACTACCTTTACTAGATGTGTGTGAGCTCATTTTGAAAGTGATTGGGAAGAACCTATGGGCAACACTCCTTACTCTTTTGTTTTGTTTTCTCCCTAGGTGAATTACTTAAGAGTCTTTGAAACTCAAAAGCCTTTCACACTAAGATGCAAAGCAAATAAAAGAAATTTAAAGCAAAGGTAAGGATCTAAAGGCGTGCATCTAAGGTGGAGAGATGGGGTACCAATTCCTTCTCCACCTAAACGAAAAACTAAAAGATTATTACAATCAAAGAGGTGACCCGACCCTTATGGGCATCCAACACCTCAATTAAAATGGTCTTAATAAAATTTACACCCAATTAAACAAAAAGAAACAAAAGGCTTGATGTTTGAAGATGCTCTCTACTCCAAGTGTTTGCCTCTCTCAAAGTGGTGTTGCTCCCTTGAATGAACCTCTTCCTTAGCTTGCTTCAACACACCTCAAGATGCTTCCCTTGTGGAAAGCTTGGTTTGACCTTTCTTTTCCTTCAACAACGTGGCGCACCCAAGGAGGAACCAAGAGAGTGCAATACAAAAAAAAAACATGAAAAGAAAACTCAAGGAAGGGAGATAAACATCCAAGTGGAAAGAATTATTTAGACAAACACAAAGATAACCAAAGAAAACAAGCAAGTAAAAATGGTGTAGATAGAAAGATGGTACACAAAAGAAATTCCTAGAATGGGCCTAAAATAGAATGGACTACAAAAACAAAAAAAAAATGACTCAAAAGTTTCAAGCATTTGCATCATTTAAAATCAATATGGCCAAATTATATGCATGTATGTTCAAGCAAGATTCATTAATTTTTTTTTTTAAAATCACTCCTTTTAGTCATTCGGACAATATGAGGTGCACTAAAGATATTTTGTTCTTTTCACTTCTTTTTTTTTTTAACAAATTTTTTTTACTAACACATTTTTTTTTTCACTTGTTTTCTTTTTAATTTATATTTTTTATACAATTTTGCTACACCTATTAACAAAATTTTGAAGCAAATACGGTGAGGAGTCAAAGAATCATAAATGCTTGAACAAAGGATAGGAAATGGCCACCATAATTGATATACAAAAGTGCAAAATTAAGAAACAAAGCAACCTAATATGAACTAGTAATTTTAGGTGATAAAAATAAATGGCACAAGGAGAGTTTTATGGAAGTTGAGGCCAACTTGATTACTCAATAATCAGCCCAATTACATGCCCAACATGCCTCTCAAAGCCAATCAACAAAAATCACCACAAAAACTAGCACAAAATTAAGATACTAAAATTATTGAACAAGTGAATGAAATTTGGAAGAAATTGAGCATTAATTTTTTGAAGATTTTTTTTTAAGAACATTGATGTGACCATGCCTAGCCAAGGACCTATCACTAGGGCCATGGCTAGAAGGATTGAAGAAGACCTAGCCCTTGCAGACAAAGGAAGACTTCACCTCCTATGGAGAGTGAAAATATTAGGCTAGGGACTTTAGTTAATAAAATGTAATTTTCCTTTATTTTAATTTTAAGGAGCATTAAGAAGTTAATTTGGGACATGTATTTAGTCCATTTTTTATTTTTAGGAGGTGTCCTAGGAATTTAGAGGTGGATTTAGCTTTTTGGGTCTTTATGAAGGAAATAAGGGGTAGCCTTGATATCTACACCCTCTTTTCCTACATAAACCCCCTAAGCTAATAAGAAGGAATCTTGGCCCTTGGTTTGAGAAACTTGGGCACCAAGTTTGATGATCTAAGGAGGGAATTGTTTCTCAATCCTCCTCCCTTAGATCTCTCCTTTTAATCCTAGCCCTTCTTTTTTAGGTTATCTTATTCAAGAGGTTAGCTACCTCTATAAATAGGAGCTCCTCCCTCACTTGTATTTTTTACACTTGAATTTAATCCTAGATACCATATTGGTTGAGGTTCTTACCTTTGAGTGTCCCCCTTTCTCCTTTGTGAGAGCTTCTAAGAGTTATCAAGGGACCCCTCCCTTGTGGCCTCTCCCCTTTGGCTTATCAAACCTAGTATTTGTGGCGCCTCACCCCATTTCTTTCCTCTCCATAAATCCATTTCCCTTCCAAGTGACTTTAGAAAGGATCCTTTGGGCACGTGGTCATCAAAGATCACATCAAGTGGTATCAGAGTCACTTTCTAAAGGTCATGTTCTTTCTCAATTTTTTTTTCTTTGTTGTTTATCTCTTTGATCTCTTTATTTTAAAGTCCTTCATTTTTTGTCATCTCTATTTCCTTTATTGTCTAGTAGTATAGCTTTTTATTCTTGCTATTATATGCGCTTTTGTTTTCTATCTATGCGCCTATTTTCCATTTAATTTGATGCGATTTTATTTGTCCCTTTATTTGCATCTTATTTTCGTGTTCAAGTTGCTTAATTTTCCCTTGGTTTTTTATGTTAAAGTGTGCCTAAGAAGTTGTGACCATTAAACCCACATGGTTGAGGATTTTTCCACACCATTGTGGTGATCAACTTTGACAACTTTGTTGTGCCTTTTGTTTTGAGTCTCTTGCTGAAATATTTACTCTATTCTTAGGTGTGTTATTTTTTCTTAATCTTGTGTTTTGTCAAATACTAGTCATGTTAGTTTCCTATTTTGTCTCATTTAAATTCCATAGGTTTTAGCCTCTTAAAAGTTTTACAAAAAAGCCTTAAAAAACATTTTGAATTGAGCTCCTAAGAGGTGAACCTCTTGTTGAGTCTCTTAAGTCTTTTATGCTTTTAGTTAAAGCATATTAATTTCTTTGTTGTTCTTAAATATTTGCTCAATTCAATCTTTATATGTTTCTTGTTTTATGTTGAATTATTAGTAGCTTTCCACTTGGTTTACCTTCACTATTGGTGCCTCTTTATGGAATTTTAGCTTGGGTGAATTGTGTTAGTAATTTGAGCAATCAATTTACTTCAAAATCAGCCCTAAATCATTCTTTAAGCACCATTAGTTCAGTGGTATTTGGAACTACTAAGTTGTTTTGCCTTTAGTTGCATGCATTGCTTGAAAATTGTGTGACCTTACTTTGTGCTTATTCACTCAAGTGTTATTATTTCAAGAATCCTCATTAAAATTTCAATTCAACAAGCTATTAGGTGCAGAAAAATGATTAGAAAAAGTTAAAAAAAAATAGAAAAATTTCAAGTTAAAAAAAAAAAAAGAAGATAAAGAACTCAAAAGAAAGACAAATTTGAAGTTGTGTACCTAATAGTAGAAACATTTGATAGATTCAAAAAAAATTACTTGAGTAAGCTTTTTAGTTTTTGGTCACTTAAATTTTATTAAGTGTGCAACTATTGGTTTCATTTTTTTTGTTTGAGTCTTTTTTCATCTCTACTCTTAGAGCTAATCTAGGAAAGTTATTTGTGTGCTACCTTCCTTTATGAGCCTTATGTTTTCTTGCTTGTCTTCTTTACTTCTTTGAGTTTGTCATTGTTTAATCTATCCACTTGGATTTGTGAACCTTGTTTTGTTATTCACCTTTGTTTGTTGTCTTGTGTTGTATTCGGCCTTGGTAAGGAAAGGTTGGGAAAGCTTCCATATATAAAATTTTGGCAAGTCAAAACAAGAGGAAACAAGGGTAGCATTCTTGGGGTGAGTTGATGCAACTCAAAGGTGCTTGATCAAAAGGAGACAAACACCAAAAAGCTTGGAGTGAAGACTTTGTTTTATTTTTTTTTTATTCTTTTTATTGTGTATACTTAATTTTAGATTGGGAGTTTGAGTGCCCTTAAGGCCCTCCCTTGGTTTGTAATAATTTTGGTTAATTTTAGCGTAGTTCCTCGTTAATTAGGTGAAGAAGGGAGAAGTGGTACACTTCCTTCAACACCTTAGGAGCACGATTAGAGCCTTTTCTCTTTTACATTCTTGCACTTTTATTTTATTTTATGTTGTTTTGAAAAAAGTTTTTGGCCTACCTTTTAGTTTTTAGCATCCAAGCACCATGACTTCCCACACACATCCTAGTGCACATAGTTGTTCATCAAGTAAGAGTGTCAACTAAAGAAAACCTTCTAAGGGAGACACTTTTGAAAACCTTAACTTAGAATTTAGGGAATGAATGGCTAAAGAACAAGAAAGGAGAGAAGAAAAAGAGAGAAAAAAAGAAATAAAAGAAAAGGAAAAACAAAAAGAGAAGGAAGAGTTAAAAAAAGAGATGTTGGAAATGAGAAAAGAGAAAAAAGAGCGAGAAGAGAGAAGGCAAAGAGAGAGAAGAGAGGATGAAGAAAGGAGAAGAAGGAAAAAACTAGAGAGAAAAAGAGAAAAAGAGGAAGAAGAAAGAAGGAGAGGAGAAGAGAGTAAGAGGAGAGATGGGAGGGAAAGTGATAGAAAAAATAAAGGAATTCTCATAAGATCCCCATCTAGGCATTTTAGCTCTAGTGAAGAAGAATACTATAGAAATCAACATAAGCATCACTCTCATTCATCATACAATCATCATTCTCCTCAAGAGAACATAAATCATGCTAGGGAACCAAAGGTAGACCTACCCCATTTTCATGGTAGGGAAGATGTTGAGACTTACCTAGATTGGGAAGTCAAAGTGGAACAACTCTTTCGATGCTATGAAATTAGGGAAGAAAGGAAAGTACCTTTGGCCTCCCTTAGTTTTCAAGGTTCTGCTTTGCATTGGTGGGATGGGTTAGTCAAGGATAGGACCCGTAAACAAATGCCTGCCATTCGCTACTGGAATGATTTAAAAACTTGTTTGCGAAGAAGGCACATTCCTTCATATTATGAGAGGGATCTTTTGGATAGGCTCCAAAGACTTAGGCAACATAACCTAAGTATTGAGGAGTATAGACAAAAGATGGAGCTTCTCATACTAAGGGCCAATATCATTGAGGAACCCAATGCCACCCTTGCTAGGTTTTTGTGTGGATTAAGCTCTGACATTAGAGATAAGGTAGAGCTTCTTTCATACTCAAACCTTGATGAGTTGGTAGAACTTTGTGTAAGAGCTGAGAATCAACTCAAGAGAAAAAGCTTTAAAAAAGATTCTCCCTCTTACTTAAAGAGAGACCAACTTAAGGAAAACTCTTTCAAGGGTTTTCCCAAAGAGGAACCCAAGCATTTTCAAGATACAAAAACACCTCATGTAGAGTGAAAACCACTTACTACTAAGCCTACTGAGAGGCAAAGTAGTATCAAATGCTTCAATTGTCTTGGGAGAGGCTACATTGCCTCTCAATGCCCTAACAAGAAAACCATGATCATGAGGGGACAAGACATTTGTAGTGAGAATAGCTCATCTTCCTCCTCTAGTGAGAGTGAGGAAGAAGGGGGACATACTTTTGAACAAGAGTATGAGGAAGCTTTTCCTTATGAGGGGGACCTCCTTATGGTTCAAAGGCTTCTTGGAAGCCAACCTCTAGAGCTTGGCCAGTCACAAAGAGAGAACATCTTCCATACAAGATGTAAAGTAAATGACAAAGTATGTTCTCTCCTTGTTGATAGTGGCTCCTGTTGTAACTATTGTGGCTCTAGGTTGGTTGAAAAGCTAGCCTTGACTACCATGCCCTATCCCAAACCTTACAAATTGCAATGGCTCAATGAGCAAGAGGAGATGGTAGTCAATGAACAAGTTATGGTTCCAATTTCCATAGGATCTTATAATGATGAGATTCTTTGTGACATAGTTCCTATGGAGGCTGGTCATATCCTGTTGGGGAGACCATGGCAATTTGACAAAAAAGCTATTCACCATGGTCACTCCAACCAAATAATTCTCGCCCATAATGAAAAGTGCTTCAAATTGTATCCTTTGTCACCTTCTCAAGTGGCTGAGGATCAATTTGTGATGAAAAAGAAAAGAGTTGAGGAAAAACAAAAACAAAAAAAAAAAAGCACAACAAGCTTTACCTTTAAAACTTGAAAAGGGTAAAGAGAGAGAGTCGGAAGGTGGTGCCCCTTCGAAAGGGAATATTAGAGGAAGGAAGACCTCACCTTCTTTTGGACATCAAGATTAAGCCATAGTCTTCACTTTTAGCCTTGTATTTGCCGCGTTATGATGCACTCCCTTGATCTCTTCAACCAAGGTTCCTTCCTCTAATAAAATGGAGGATGGAGAGGTTAGAAATGGGAAAGGGTTGATGCCACTTTGTAGGAGAAAGATGTGTCAAAAATTTTATGTTGCTTGCCACAAGGGAGAGGTCCCTTGATAAAAGCTTTAAAGGAGAGATTCCTCAAGAGAGAGGATTCTCAATGACACTAAAGAATAAATTGCTCAAAAAGAGTCTTACTTCATTGAATCAAGTGTGATTTGTACAAGAGAGACTAGGTGTATTTATAGCCCAAAGAGGGAGCAAGGCACTCAAAACGAGGCAATGTGGCACTTGGGCCTAATTAGGATTAGCAGCTCTAATCCCTCTTAGGCCCACTAAAAGTGGTGCCTAGCCTTAAGCTAGGGAGTGTCACGGCCTAATCAAGGGGGTGTGGAAAGAGATCCACACTCCTTTGGGTTATCAGACCCTTTACTACCCTCACCTCCCTTCCTAAGCTAATTACACCCTAAACTCTAGAAACTAAAATAAATGGCCAAAATACAAGGCCTAAAAGGTAATTAAAAGCTAATTAATACTTAGAAGAGGAAAACTAAGGACTATAGCCTAAAATATTTATCTCCATCATGAGTTGGGGTCTTGATGAGTCTTTCCGGTTCAAGTCCTCTTCAATCCTCCTAGCCATTACCCTAGTGAGAGGGCCCTTGGTAGGTAGGATTGCATCACCTTAGTCTTCTTTTCTTGTTCATGTATTTGGAGGTGTATTTAGTATTTCTTTGGCTGTGTATTTTGGCCCTTTTTTCGTTGCTTTTAGTTGTAGGGAGGTGTAACTAGTCTTTTATGTGGAGTGTGTGCATTAATGGGCTTTTTGGGACCATGTGGATGTGTGTGATGTGATCTTTGATGATCACATGCCCAAACGATCCTTTCTAGGTCACTTGGAAGCGAAATTGATTTATGAAGAGGAAAGGAATGGGGTGAGGCGCCATAAATACTAGGTTTGATAAGCCAAAGGGGAGAGGCCACAAGGGAGGGGTCCCTTGATAACTCTTAGAAGCTCTCACAAAGGAGAAAGGGGGACACTCAAAGGTAAGACCCTTACAACCAATATGGTCTCTAGGATTAAATTCAAGTGTAAAAAATACAAGTAAGGGAGGAGCTCCTATTTATAGAGGTAGCTAACCTCTTGAACAAGATAACCTAAAAAAGAAGGGCTAGGATTAAAAGGAGAGATCTAAGGGAGGAGAATTGAGAAACAATTCCCTCCTTAGATCATCAAATTTGGTGCCCAAGTTTCTCAAACCAAGAGCCAAGATTCCTTCTTATTAGCTTAGGGGGTTTATGTAGGAAAAGAGGGGTGTAGATATCAAGGCTACCCCTTATTTCCTTCATAAAGACCCAAAAAGCTAAATCCACCCTCTAAATTCTTAAGACACCTCCTAAAAATAAAAAATGGACTAAATACATGTCCCAAATTAAGTTCTTAATGCTCCTCAAAATTAAAATAAAGGAAAATTACATTTTATTAACTAAAGTCCCTAGCCTAATATCTTCACTCTCCATAGGAGGTGAAGTCTTCCTTTGTCTACAAGGGCTAGGTCTTCTTCAATCCTTCTAGCTATGGCCCTAGTGATAGGTCCTTGGCTAGGCATGGTCACATCATCTCCTCCCCCTTGAAAAGGATTTGACCTCAAATCCATGGGGTCTTCGTCATTTTCAGCACCTACAAATGGAGACAAATCAGAAACATTAAAACTGGTGCTTACCCCATAATCCTCAGGCAGATCTAAAACATAGGCATTGTTATCGATCCGCTCAAGGATTTGGAAAGGTCCATATCCTCTAGGTCTATCCTTTCTCAAGTGAAGCCATACCTAGTCGCCCTTTTCAAAGATGACCTTTTTCCTCCCCCTATTGGCGAAAGTAGCATCTCTCAAGGATTGACGCTCTATGTTAGCTTTAACCCTCTCATGTAATTGTTTTACAAAAATGGCTTTTGCCTCTCCTTGTTTATGCACAACAACAGAAAGAGGAAGAGGTAACAGATCTAGAGGAGTACGAGGATTAAAGCCATAGACCACCTCAAATGGAGAATGCTTGGTGGTTCTATGAACTACCTGGTTATAAGCAAATTCAATGTGGGGAAGGGACTCATCCCAAGACTTATGGGTTGCCTTTAAGGAGAGCCCTCAGCATAGTGGATAAAGATCTATTCACCACTTTTGTTTGCCCATCAGTTTGAGCGTGACAGGTAGTGGAAAAAAGAAGTTTAGTTCCCAGCCTAGCCTAAAGAGTTTTCCAAAAATGGCTAAGGAACTTCACATCGCTATCTGACACTATTGAAGAGGGTATACCATGCAATCGGACAACCTCTTTAAAGAAAAGTCTTGCGATGTTGCTCGCATCATCCACTTTGTGGCAGGGAATAAAATGGGCCATTTTTGAAAATCGGTCCACCATCACAAATATGGAGTCTGCACCTCGTTGGGTTCTTGGGAGCCCAAGGATGAAATCCATGCTAATATCCTCCCAAGGTGCAGAAGGAGCAGGTAAAGGTGTGTATAGTCCATGAGGCATTGCTTTAGACTTTGCTTGCAAGCAAGCTATACATTTAGAGCAATGTCTATGGACATCTCTACGCATATGGGGCCAAAAGAATTTCTCTTGTAAAAACATGAGGGTTTTTGAAATCCCAAAATGCCCCATGAGCCCACCTTCAAGACTCTCTTTTGTAAGTAAGTTCCTAATTGATCCTTGGTGTATACAAAGCTTACTCCCTTTGTAAAGATACCCCTCACTGATAAAGTACCCTTTAATGCAAATACAGATGCAGAGGTAGCAAATATGGGGCCGAAATCCTTGTCAGACGGATACATAGTCCAAATGTCATCAAATCCCAAGATTTTTGCACTCAAGGATGAATAAAGGGCATGACGCCTAGAAAGAGCATCAGCCACCATATTTTGTTTTCCTTTCTTGTACTTGATGACATAAGGGAAGGATTCAAAATATTCCACCCAAGTTGCATGCCTTTTGTTCAATTTACCTTGACCCCTCAAATATTTTAGTGACTCATGGTCACTATGAATGACAAACTCCTTGGGAGCAAGGCAATGCTCCCAACTTTGAAGGACCCTAATTAGAGCATAAAACTCCTTATCATAGGTGGGGTAGTTGAGGGGGGCACCATTGAGTTTTTCACTGAAATACACAATGGGGTGCCCTCCTTGCAACAAGGCAGCCCCCACACCTACACTAGAGGCATCACATTCAAGTTCAAATGTTTTAGAAAAGTCAGGTAATGCCAAGACTGGTGCATGGGTCAGTTTATGCTTAATTAGCTGGAAGGCTTTCTCTTGTTTCTCACCCCAAAGGAAAGGAACTTCCTTTTTCACCAAATCATTTATTGGTGCGAAGAGCGTGGAGAAATTAGGCACAAAGCGCCTATAAAATCCAGCGAGACCATGAAAGCTTTTGATCTCTGTCACACTCTTTGGGGTGGGCCATTCTTGAATAGCTTTTATCTTTTTAAGGTCAACATGGACCCCTTTTGTGCTAACTACAAAACCTAGGAAAACTACACTATCTACACAAAAGGTGCATTTTTCTAAGTTACCAAAAAGATGATTACTCCTAAGAAGAGAAAAAACATGCCTTAGATGTCCTAAATGATCATCTAGGTTCTTAGAGTAAACTAAAATGTCATCAAAGTAAACTACACAAAATTTACCAAGGCAATCCCTCAGTACATGATTCATTAAGCGCATGAATGTGCTTGGGGCATTAGTTAGCCCAAAAGGCATAATCAACCACTCATAAAGACCAAATTTAGTCTTAAAAGAAGTTTTCCACTCATCACCCTCTTTGATCGTTATTTGGTGGTAACCACTTCTAAGATCTATTTTTGAAAATATTTGTGCCCCATGCAATTCATCCAACATGTCATCAAGACGGGGGATTGTGTGCCTATATTTGATGGTGATGTTGTTGATTGCACGACAATCAACACACATCCTCCATTGGCCATTCTTCTTGGGCACCAACAAGACTGGCACAACACAATGGCTCAGGCTCTTTTGAACCCAACCCTTCTCCAACAGCTCATTCACTTGAGACTCAATCTCTTGGGTTTCCATGAGGTTGGTCCTATAGGCAGGTCTATTAGGTAGACTTGTGCCAGGCACCAAATCAATTTGATATTCTATACCCCTAATGGGAGGAAGTCCTTTTGGAACCTCATTAGGGAATAAAATATCTTGAACCCCTTGAGGAAGGTGCTCATGTGCATGGGTTGTGGCAGTGCTCTCAGCAGAAGAATGCAAAATGGGAGAAGGATTTGATGCTTCTTTGAAAAAGAGGAGATAAAAGGGCTTGTTAGTCAAAGGAGCTTCTTTTAAATCACATTTAGTAGCAAATAGGCTCCTTTTACTAATATTCCCTTTCGAAGGGGCATCACCTTCCGACTCTCTTTCTTTACCCTTTTCAAGCTTTAAGGGTAAAGCTTGTTGTGCTTTTTTTTTTTTTTTCCTCAACTCTTTTCTTTTTCATCGAAAATTGATCCTCAGCCACTTGAAAAGGTGACAAAGGATACAATTTGAAGCATTTTTTATTATGGGTGAGAATTATTTGGTTGGAGTGACCATGGTGAATAGCTTTTTTGTCAAATTGCCATGGTCTCCCCAATAGGATATGACCAGCCTCCATAGAAACTATGTCACAAAGAATCTCATCATTATAAGATCCTATGGAAATTGGAACCATAACTTGTTCATTGACTACCATCTCCCCTTGCTCATTGAGCCATTGCAATTTGTAAGGTTTGGGATGGGGCATGGTAGTCAAGGCTAGCTTTTCAACCAACCTAGAGCTACAACAGTTACAACAGGAGCCACTATCAACAAGGAGAGAACATACTTTGTCATTTACTTTACATATTGTATGGAATATGTTCTCTCTTTGTGACTGGCCAAGCTCTAGAGGTTGGCTTCCAAGAAGCCTTTGAACCACAAGGAGGTCCCCCTCATAAGGAAAAGCTACCTCATACTCTTGTTCAAAAGTATGTCCCCCTTCTTCCTTACTCTCACTAGAGGAGGAAGATGAGCTATTCTCACTACAAATGTCTTGTCCCCTCATGATTATGGTTTTCTTGTTAGGGCATTGAGAGGCAATGTGGCCTCTCCCAAGACATTTGAAGCATTTGATACTACTTTGCCTCTCAGTAGGCTTAGTAGTAGGTGGTTTTCTCTCTACATGAGGTGTTTTTGTATCTTGAAAATGCTTGGGTTCCTCTTTGGGAAAACCCTTGAAAGAGTTTTCCATAAGTTGGTCTCTCTTTAAGTAAAAGGGAGAATCTTTTTTAAAGCTTTTTCTCTTAAGTTGATTCTCAGCTCTTACACAAAGTTCTACCAACTCATCAAGGTTTGAGTATGAAAGAAGCTCTACCTTATCTCTAATGTCAAAGCTTAATCCACACAAAAACCTAGCAAGGGTTGCATTGGGTTCCTCAATGATATTGGACCTTAGTATGAGAAGCTCCATCTTTTGTCTATACTCCTCAATACTTAGGTTATGTTGCCTAAGTCTTTGGAGCCTATCCAAAAGATCCCTTTCATAATATGAAGGAATGTGCCTTCTTTGCAAACAAGCTTTTAAATCATTCCATTAGCGAATGCCAGGCATTTTTTTATGGGCCCTATCCTTGACTAACCCATGCCACCAATGCAAAGCAGAACCTTGAAAACTAAGGGAGCCCAAAGGTACTTTCCTTTCTTCCCTAATTTCATAGCATCGAAAGAGTTGTTCCACTTTGACTTCCCAATCTAGGTAAGTCTCAACATCTTCCCTACCATGAAAATGGGGTAGTCTACCTTTGGTTCCCTAGCATGATTTATGTTCTCTTGAGGAGAATGATGATTGTATGATGAATGAGAGTGATGCTTATGTTGATTTCTATAGTATTCTTCTTCACTAGAGCTAAAATGCCTAGATGGGGATCTTATGAGAATTCCTTTATTTTTTCTATCACTCTCCCTCCCATCTCTCCTCTTACTCTATTTTCCTCTCCTTCTTTCTTCTTTCTCTTTTTCTCTTTTTCTTTCTAGTTCTTTCTTTCTTCTCTTTTCTTCATCCTCTCTTCTCTCTCTTTGCCTTCTCTCTTCTCGCTCTTTTTCTCTTTTCTCATTTCCAACATCTCTTTTTTAAACTCTTCCTTCTCTTTTTGTTTTTCCTTTTCTTTTATTTCTTTTTTTCTCTCTTTTTCTTCTCTCCTTTCTTGTTCTTTAGCCATCCATTCCCTAAATTCTAAGTTAAGTTTTTCAAGAGTGTCTCCCTTAGAAGGTTTTCTTTGGTTGACACTCTTACTTGATGAACAACTATGTGCACTAGAATGTGTGTGGGAAGTCATGGTGCTTGGATGCTAAAAACTAAAGGGTAGGCCAAAAACTTTTTTTTTTCAAGCAACACTTCTCTCTTCTTCTTTTTTTCTCACCTAAGGTGGCTTGATGAGTCTTTGGAACTCTTAGCCTTTACACGTTTTTCAAAATAACATAAAATAAAATAAAAGTGTAAGAGTGTAAAAGAGAAAGGGCTCTAATCATGCTCCTAAGGTGTTGAAGGAAGTGTACCACTTCTCCCTTCTTCACCTAATTAACGAGGAACTACACTAAAATTAAACAAAATTGTTACAAACCAAGGGAGGGACTTAAAGGCACTCAAACTCCCAATCTAAAATTAAGTATACACAATACAAAGAATAAAAATAAAACAAAGTCTTCACTCCAAGCTTTTTGGTGTTTGTCTCCTTTTGATCAAGCCCCTTTGAGTTGCATCAACTCACCCCAAAGAATTCTACCCTTGTTTCCTCTTGTTTGGACTTGCCAAAATTTTATATATGGAACCTTTCCCAACCTTTCCTTACCAAGGACGAATACAACACAAGACAACAAACAAAGGTGAATAACAAAACAAGGTTCACAAATCCAAGTGGATAGATTAAACAATGACAAACTCAAATAAGTAAAGAAGACAAGCAAGAAAACATAAGGCTCACAAAGGAAGGTAGCACACAAATAACTTTCCTAGATTAGCTCTAAGTGTAGAGATGAAAAAAGACTCAAACAAAAAAAATGAAACCAATAGTTGCACACTTAATAAAATTTAAGTAACCAAAAACTAAAAAGCTTACTCAAGTAATTTTTTTTTTTGAATCACTATTGGTTCCTCATATAAAATGTTTCTACTATTGGGTACACAACTTCAAATTTGTCTTTCTTTTGAGTTCTTTATCTTTCTTTTTTTTTAACTTGGACTTTTTCTAATTTTTTTTTTAAACTTTTTATAATCATTTTGCTGCACCTAATAGCTTGTTGAATTGAAAGTTTAATGAGGATGCTTGAAATAATAACGCTTTTGTGAATAAGCACAAAGTAAGGTCACATAATTTTCAAGCAATGCATGCAACTAAAGGCAAAACAACTTAGTAGTTCCAAATACCACTGAACTAATGGTGCTTAAGGAATTATTTAGGGCTGATTTTGAAGTAAATTGATTGCTCAAATTACTAACACAATTCACCTAAGCTAAAATTCCATAAAGAGGCACCAATGGTGAAGGTAAACCAAGTGGAAAGCTACTAATAATTCAACATAAAACAAGAAACATATAAAGATTGAATTGAAAAAATATTTAAGAACAACAAAGAGATTAATATGCTTGAACTAAAAGCATAAAAGACTTAAAAGACTCAAAAAGAGGTTCACCTCTTAGGAGCTCAATTCAAAATGTTTTTGAAGGCTTTTTGTAAAAATTTTAAGAGGCTAAAACCTATGGAATTTAAATGAGACAAATTAGGAAACTAACATGACTAGTATTTGACAAAACACAAGATTAAGAAAAAATAACACACCTAAAAATAGAGCAAAAATTTCAGCAAGAGACTCAAAACAAAAGGCACAACAAAGTGGTCAAAGTTGATCACCACAATGGTGTGGAAAAATCTTCAACTATGTGGGTTTAATGGTAAGAAATTCTTAGGCACACTTTAACATAAAAAACAAGGGAAAATTAAGCAACTTGAACACGGAAATAAGATTAAAAGAAAGGGACAAATAAAATCGCATAAAATTAAATGGAACATAGGCGCGTAGATAGAAAACAAAAGCGCATATAATAGCAAGAATAAAAAGCTATACTACTAGAAAATAAAGGAAATAGAGATGACAAAAAATCAAGAACTTTAAAATAAGGAGATCAAAGAGATAAACAACAAAGCAAAAAAAATTGAGAAAGAATATGACCTTTAGAAAGTGGCTCTAGATACCACTTGATGTGATCTTTGATGATCACGTGCCCAAAGGATCCTTTCTAAGGTCACTTGGAAGGGAAATGGATTTATGGAGTGGAAAAGAATGGGGTGAGGCACCACAAATACTAGGTTTGATAAGCCAAAGGGGAGAGGCCACAAGGGAGGGGTCCCTTGATAACTCTTAGAAGCTTTCACAAAGGAGAAAAGGGGACACTCAAAGGTAAGATCCTTACAACCAATATGGTCTCTAGGATTAAATTCAAGTGTAAAAAATACAAGTGAGGGGAGAAGCTCCTATTTATAGAGGTAGCTAACCTCTTGAACAAGATAACCTAAAAAAGAAGGGCTAGGATTAAAAGGAGAGATCTAAGGGAGGAGGATTGAGAAATAATTCCCTCCTTAGATCATCAAACTTGATGCCCAAGTTTATCAAACCAAGGGCCAAGATTCCTTCTTATTAGCTTAGGGGGTTTATGTAGGAAAAGAGGGGTGTAGATATCAAGGCTACCCCTTATTTCCTTCATAAAGACCCAAAAAGTTAAATCCATCCTCTAAATTCCTAAGACACCTCCTAAAAATAAAAAATGGACTAAATACATGTCCCAAATTAAATTCTTAATGCTCATCAAAATTAAAATAAAGGAAAATTACATTTTATTAACTAAAGTCTCTAGCCTAATATCTTCACTCTTCATAGGAGGTGAAGTCTTGCTTTGTCTACAAGGGCTAGGTCTTCTTCAATCCTTCTAGCCATGACCCTAGTGATAGGTCCTTGGCTGGGTATGGTCACATCAGAACATTCCTCTCTTTTTGAAGGTTTTCTCAACTAAGAGTGACTTAAGCCTTTGGAACTTAAGCACTTTTCCTAAATGTGAAAGCAATCAAAGGAAAATTAAAGACAAGATAAAGGTTCTAAACGAGCTCCTAAGTATGAATAAGGGGTACCAAATCCTTATCCATACTAGACGAGAAACTAAACTATTACAAACAAAGAGGTGACCCTTGTGGGCATCTAACACCTCAATTAAAATGGCCTTATTAAAATTACAACCAATTAAAATAACTAAGCAAAAGGAAAGTTTGGCGGAGTCTTGATTCCCTCCAAGGTTTTGCCTCTCCAAAAGGTATTTTTCTCCAAAATTTAGTGTTACTCTTTTGAATGAGTCTCTTCCTTAGCTTGTTCAACTCTCCTCAAAATGCCACCCTTGTGGAAAGCTTGAATTTGAACTTCCTTTTCCCTACAAGTGGCGCACCAAAACCAAGCCAAGAGAGTGCAATAGAAGGAAAAAGCAAGAAAACTCAAAGAAAGAAAGCACAAATCCAAATGGTTAGAGTAATTTAGACAAACTCAAATATTTTAGAATCAAGACAAGCAAGCAATTAAAAGGTGTAAAAAAAAGGTTAGTACCACAAAATGGAACCTAGAATGGTACTAGATTAGAATATGGACTAAAAATAAAAGACTCAACAAAAATTCAATGAGTTGCACAATTTTGAAAGCTTATGGCCGAATCTTAATTACAAAATATCAAGCAAGTTTCAACAATCTTAAGCACTTCTTCAAATGAAATAACAAAGTTATGGTGCACTAAAAGTTTTTGTATTTTTTTATACTTCTTGTAAACACTTTTTTTTTTATATGTATTCAACTCTTTTTGACTTCTATATTTTTTTTCTTTCTTTTTTTTTTTTTGCTGCACCTCTTAAAAATTTGGAAAGCAAGAAATGATAAGGAGTATGAGAGAGATATTTGCTTGAATAAACCTAAAGAAAATAGCCACCAAAAAATTGAGAACAAGAGTGCAATTCAAAGAAAACAAAGTAGTCTAAAAATGGACTAGTAAATTAGGTGTTTACTAATAGCACAAAGGAGAGTATAATGGGTGTGAAGATAAGCTTGATTGCTCAAGATTAGCCCAATAAATGCCCAAATGATTCTCCAATAGCCAAACACAAATTCACCCAAAAGAACTACGTAATTTAAACTACCAACACAACAAAAATAAAATGGACTTTATGAAAAAAAAGAACTGAGCAATTATTGAGAGAATATTTTTTGAAACATGCTATGATCTAAAGCATGTGGACTCTAGGAATTATGATCAAGAGCATATGCTCAATTCCAAAGAAATTTATCACAAGAATTTTAGAAGCACAACACACTTTTTGGTGAAAATTTAAAAGGCAACACAACATAAAATTAGGAGACAAATAAAGGACTAAACAAGACCACACTATGACAACACTTGAAAGAGTAAAAATGCAATAAAAATGGTCCAAAAACAGCCACAAACTCATGCCCAATAGAGAAATATAAGTGCAGGAAAAATAGAAATAAAATGCAAGAACTCAATGTAAAGAAGCAAAAGTGCATCCAAGGATCAAAACCACAATTGTGTAGCTTCCTTCACAAATTTTGTGAAGTCATTACCATGACCCTCTTAGGATAAGCACTAGAATAAAAAGAAATAAAAAACTGGGCAGAATTAAAGAATAAATCCTAAAGAAGAACACACCAAGATTCAATAGAAAAGAACAAGCTAAATTGAATCTAGAAAGCAATAACTACTAGGAATTAAATTGCAAACATAGAAAACTACTAAAACATAAACTAACAAGACATAAAAAGGAAATGAAAATGACAATAAAGGAAGCAAGAAATAAAATAAAAAAACTGCATAAAATTAACTAAAAAAGATGCCTAAACTAGGAAGAAAAAGGGGAGGAAAAGAACCTTCATTAAGATGGCTCTTGATACCACATGATGCACTCCCTTGATCTCTTCAACCAAGGTTCCTTCCTCTAAGAAGATGGAGGATGGAGAAGGCTAGGAGGGGGGTAGTTTTGATGCCACTTTCTAAGGAAAAGATAAGTCAAAATATACTTGAGGCTTGCCATAAGGGAGATGACCCTTGATAAAAGCTTTTAGCGAGAGATTCCTCAAGAGAGAGGATTCTCAATAATGACACTCAAGAATAAAAACTCAAAGGAGTCTTACTTCATTCAATCAAGTGTGTCCATAAAAGAGGAAGTGAAGGAGTATATATAGCCCAATGGGAGAGCTTGGACACACAGACCTAGGCAATATGGGACTTGGCTTAATTAGGCTTAAGACTAATTAACCCAAACATAAGGCCTAAGTGAGGTGTCTAAGTGCACCACCTATGGGTGTGGATAGAAACTCTTATTTTAGGGGATGGACAAGCCCAACACACCTAAAATAAGGGCCTATTCTATGATTACTCCTTCCTTTTTACTTCCTACACCTATACACCTATTTTAGAAAGGAAAATGGCCCAAATACATGGCCTTAGGGAATAAAACTATGCACCCTAAATATCTAAGTAATTATAAAATATTTACAAGTAAAAAACCCTAAGAGTAAGGCTCCATGTCTTCATGTAAGCATCCATCCAAGCCTAGTCTCCTTCTCTTGAATCCTCCTAGCCATGATGCTAGGTGAGATTGCATCAAGGCATCTCCTTCTTCCCCCCATATTCTGTTTGCTGAAAGCACTGCCATAGAAATTGAACTTGGGAACCTCCCTCAAGGGGTTCAACAACTTTTAAATGAATTTGGTGATGTATTCCCTAGTGAAGTCCCAAAAGGACTTCCTCCTGTTATGGGTATAGAACATCAAATTGATCTAGTGCCTGGGGCTAGCCTTCCCAATAGGCCTGCCTATAGGACTAACCCCATGGAAACCAAAGAAATAGAATCCCAAGTTCAAGAGCTATTGGAGAAGGGTTGGGTTCAAAAGAGTCTCAACTCTTATGTTGTGCCAGTCTAGTTGGTGCCCAAGAAGGATGGCCGATGGAGGATATGTGTGGATTGTAGAGCAATAAACAACATTACCATCAAATATAGGCACCCAATCCCTTGGATGAACTACATGGGGCTAACATTTTTTCCAAAATTGATCTTAGAAGTGGTTATCACCAAATCAGGATTAAAGAAGGTGATGAGTAGAAGACGCTTTTAAGACAAAATTTGGACTTTATGAGTAGTTAGTGATGCCTTTTGGGCTCACAAATTCCCCTAGCACTTTCATGAGATTAATGAATCATGTCCTTAGGGATTGTTTGGGCAAGTTTTGTGTAGTATACTTTGATGACATACTAGTATATAGTAGGAGCCTAGATGATCACATAGAACATCTTAGCCATGTTTTTTGCATTCTTAGGACTAACCACCTTTTTGGAAACCTTGAAAAATGCACCTTTTGTGTTGAAAGTGTGGTCTTTTTAGGTTTTATAGTAAGTTCAAAAGGGGTCCATGTGGATCCAGAAAAAGTAAAACCATCCAAGAATGGCCCACCCTAACAAGTGTGATAGAGATCAAGAGCTTTCATGGTCTCGCTAATTTCTGTAGGCGTTTTATGCCTAACTTCTCCACACTTGTCTCACCACTCAATGATTTGGTGAAGAAGGCAGTTCCTTTCCTTTGGGGTGAGAAGTAAGAAAAAGCCTTTTCACTTATTAAGGAAAAACTTACACATGCACTTGTTCTGGCTCTTCTTGATTTTTCAAAAACTTTTGAGCTAGAATGTGATGCATCTGGAATAGGATTGAGAGCTGTCTTGTTGCAGGGTGTACATCCAATGGCTTATTTTAGTGAAAAACTAAATGGTGCCGCCCTTAATTACCCCACTTATGATAAAGAGTTTTATTCCTTGATAAGGGCCCTTCAAACTTGGGAACATTACCTTGTTTCCAAGGAGTTTGTCATTCATAGTGACCATGAGTCACTTAAATATTTGAAGGGTCAAGGCAAACTCAATAAAAGGCATGCTAAGTGGGTAGAATTCCTTGAATCATTTCCCTATATCATCTAGTACAAGAAAGAGAAACATAATGTAGTGGCAGATGCTTTATCCAGGAGACACAATCTTTTGACCACTTTAAGTTCTCATATTTTGGGCTTTGATGATCTTAGGGCCCGATATCCCTCTGACAAGGAATTTGGTCCCATCTTTGCTACCTCTGCATACAAAACCCATGATGGGTATTTCACTACTGAATGTACTTATTTAGGCATGGGAAGCTTTGCATACCCCAAGGATCTATGAGAAAACTTTTGACAAAAGAGAGCCATGAAGGTGGACTCATGGGGTATTTTGGAGTGTTTAAAACTTTGATGATTTTGAGAGAAAAATTCTTTTGGCCCCATACGAAAATACATGTCCATAGACATTGTTCTAAATGCATAACTTGTTTACAGGCTAAGTCTAAGATAATGCCTTATGGACTATACATACATTTACCCATTCCTTCTGCACCATGGGTAGATATTATATAGACTTTGTCCTTGGGTTTCCTAGAACCCAAAGGGGTGCAAATTCCATTTTTGTGGTAGTGGATCATTTTAGTAAAATGACTCATTTTATTCCCTGCCACAAAGTGGATGATGCTAGCAAAATCTCAAGACTTGGTTTTAAGGAGGTTGTCAGATTGCATGACTTACCCTCCACTATTATGTCTGATAGAGATGCTAAGTTCCTTAGTCACTTTTGGAGAACTTTATGGGCTAGGCTAGGAACTAAGCTTCAATTCTCTACCATTTGTCACCCTCGGACTAATGGGCAGACTGAAGTGGTTAATAGATCTCTATCCACAATGTTGAGGGCCCTTTGAAAAGGCAACCATAAGTCTTGGGATGAGTACCTTCCCCACATTGAGTTTGCATATAATAGGGTAGTCCATAGAACCACCAAGCATTCCCATTTTGTGGTTATTTATGGCTTTAACCCTCTAACTCCTTTGGATCTTATGCTTCTCCCTAGTACTCACTCTCACAAGGATGGAGTTTCTAGGGCAGATTTTATTAGGAAAATACATGAGAGGGTTAAATCCAACATTGAACAACAGGAAAAAGGGTATGCAATTCATAAAAACAAGGGGAGGAAGGAAATCATTGTTAACAAAGGGAATTGTGTTTGGCTTCACCTTAGGAAGGACCATTTTCCTACTAAGAGGAAGTCCAAACTTAACCCTAGAGGAGATGGCCCCTTCCAAATCCTTGAGAGGTTGGGTAACAATGCATATAAGTTAGATCTCCCAGAGGATTATGAAGTCAGCTCTACCTTTAATGTATGTCATCTTACTCCTTTTTAATGTGCTGATGATGATGAGGAAGAGGATGAGTTCGATTTGAGGTCAAATCCTTCTCGGGAGGGAAGGAATGATGTAATCATCCCTAGCAAGGGTTCCATCACAAGGGTCATGGCTAGGAGGATTGAGGAAGACATGGCTAGAGGAGAGGAAGAAAGACCTCACCTTCTTTTGGACATCAAGATTAGGCTATAGTCTTCACTTTTAGCATTGTATTTGGTGCCTTAGTCTTCACTTTTGGTTCATGTATTTGGAGGTGTATTTAGTATTTCTTTGGCCTTGTATTTTGGCCCTTTTTTCATTGCCTTTAGTTGAAGGGAGGTGTAACTAGTCTATTATATGGAGTGTGTGCATTAGTGGGCTTTTTGGGACCATGTGGACGTGTGATTTTCTATAACTACACCCCTCTAGCTTATCCCCACACCCTCTTAAGTCATACGTGAAGCATGAGAGACAAGTAGGCCTTCCCTTGTTCCCTAATGTTCCGTCCATGTTCATTCTCTTTCCTACATGGCTTGTTTGTTGCTTCATATTTGGATTTGAATTTTGGAAGGAGATGACATGGCACTCTCCAAATTCAAATTCAAATTTGGAGGGAACAAAGATCCTTGATCTTAGGGCCTTGTTTGGATCTTGTTGAGTTAATTAAGTGTTAATAAGCCATGAGCTCAATTAACACCTAATTAATTCAACTAACCTCTCCCTAATTCCCCTTGAGTTGGACGTCCAACTCAAGCCCATAGTCTTAGGCTTTCTCTCCTATAAATAAGCACCTCCTCTTCTTGTATCAGTTTTACACTTGAATTTTGAATAGAATTGAGAGTTCTACATTTTTTAGTGTCTTCTTCCTTCTCCTAATTGAGAGAAACTTCAATGGTTTTCATCAAGGGCTCCTTCCCTTGTGTCAAGTCTTCCTTAGGCTTATCCTTCTAAGGTGGCGCCTCCAACCTCATCTCCTTTGACTTCCATCCTTTATCTTCTTCTTTGGAGCAACCTCTTGAAGAAATCCTTGACTTAGCATCATCAGGAGTGCACCAACAACATAAAATGCCTTTAATAGAATTGTTGATTTATGTTGTTATGAACTTACCCTTGCATTGTATGTGTATTTGTTTGATTGTGATAATCATGCTTTGCACGGTAGTAGATGGCAGTGGTGAATTTGCAAGGCAAGAAAGGATGGCTGAAGTGAATAGTGGATTAGCAGGGACTAGAGAGCTCATTTTGTCTTGTATAGACTATGTATATAGGAAACTTAATTATGAACTTGTGTAATTATTAACTAGTATGATGTTATGCTTTAAACTAGCATATGTTTATGTTTAAGGATAAAACTATAGAACATTTGAACAAGTTATAGTATATGCAAGTATGTAACTTGAAACCAGAGACATAGTCCTTTAAGCATGTTTTATGTTGATTTGTGATGACTGGTGTAGATTGTGATGCAATCCCACCTAGCATGCATCATGGCTAAGAGGATTCAAGGAAGGCATGGCATGGATGAAAGCTCATTGAAGATTGGAAGCCATAGTCTTCATTTTTAGTTTGTAAATATTTTATTTTAATTAGCTAAATAGGAGCATATTTTTAATTCCTTTAAGGCCATGTATATTCGGCCATACTCTTTTTAGTTTCAAAGGTATAAGTGTCTTTAGTTAAAAAGGAGGAGTAAGGTTAGAATGGGTACATAAGTCAAGACATGTTTTTGGGCTAGCCCATTCAATTTAGGAGATGCTAATTGCACCCATGGGGTGAACTTAGGTGCCTCACTTAAGTCCCACATTGCCTAGAAAAGAGTGCCCAAGCTCTCCCTTGGGGCTATATATACTCATTCCCCCTCATTGTAAATTTTTCCTTTGAAGTTGAATGAAAATAGTCTCTTTGTGAGCACATTCTTAGTAAAAGGTCTTGAGGATCCTCTCTCTTGAGGAACCTCTTCCTAGTTGGTTTTTATCAAGGTTCTCTTGTGGCAAACCTAAACACTTTAGCTTATCTCTCTTTGAGGGTGGTGCCCCACCTCCATTTTCTTTGCCCTCCATCGTCCATTTCATGGTACTTGGAACCTCGAGGAGAAGGTCAAGGGGAGTACAAAAGTTTTTTGCATCATTTGGTATCAAGAGCCAACTCCATGAGATTCTTTTCTAGTTTTAATTTTCTTTAATTTTTTCCAGCTTTTCTTCTTAGTGTTCTTGTTGTTTTGTTTATTTTTCTCCAGCTTTTGATTCTTGTAATTTAATTCCTTTTATGTCTTGTTTGTTTATTTTTTGTAGTTTTCATTTTATGCAATTTATTTCCTAGTTTTTATTGCTTTCTAGATTCAATTTATCTTGTTCTTTTCCATTGAATCTTTATATGTTTCCTTTAGGATTGTTTCTTTAATTTTCTACCCAAATTTTTATTTTTTTCCTTATTCTTGTGCAAATCCTAAGAAGGTTATTGTAATGACTTCACAAAATTTGTGAAGGAAGCCACATATTGTGGTCTTGATCTTTGGATGCATATTGTTCTTCTTGTTTGAGTTTTTAATTCTATTTTCCTGCACCTATTATTCTGTTTTTCCAGCCCCCTTGTTCTCTGTTTTAGGTGCATATTTTTGGGTATTTTGAGTCATTTAATTTAAGTTTTTAATCTTCCAAGTTGTGTCTTAGTTGGTCATGTTGTAGTCCTTTTATTGTCTCTTAATTCTACATAGTTTTGCCTTTTATTTTTACGATAAAAAATGTGTTTCTCTCTTGGAATTGAGCATATGATCTTGTGTCTATTCCTAGAGTCCCACATGCTTTAGATCATAGCATGTTTCAAAAATTTTTCAAAAAAAATAAATTGCTCAATTCTTTCTTAGAGTCCATTTCTTCATTTTGTGTGAGTAGCTTATTTTTGTGCTAGTTTATTGTGGTGATTTTTTTTGTGCTGGTTGGTTGAGCATTTTGGGGCAAATATTTGGGCTGAAAACTTGAGCAATCAAGCTTACCTAAACCCAAAAAAACTCTCACTTGGTGTCATGTTATAATCACCTAAAATTACTAGCTCATTTTAAGTTGCTTTGTATTCTTTGGTTTGCACTTTTACATAAAATTTTTGTGGTTAATTTATTATTCTTGTTCAAGCATTTATAATTCTTAAACTTCTTACTATATTTGCTAAAAAATGTGTTAAGAGGTGTAGCAAAATTGTTTCAAAAAAAAGAAGAAGAAAAGAAATCAAAAGAGTAAAATAAGTCAAAAAAAGAGTTAGTAAAAAGTGCTAAAAACAAGTAAAAAGAGTACAAAAAAAAAATTAGGCACCTCAAAATTATTAAAAAATTCAAAGGAGTGTTAAATTTTATTGAAATTTGCTTGAATTTATTTGCATATGATTTAGCCACCTTGCTTTACAATTGTGCAACTCATTGAATTTGTTGAGTCTTTTTTGTTTTAAGTCCAATTATATTTTAGGCCCATTCTAGGAATTTCTTTTGTGTGCCAACTTTCTTTCTACACCTTTTATTTCTTTCTTGTCCTTATTGCCTTTCTTTGTGTTTGTCAAATAAATTCTTTCCACTTGGATGTGTTCCTATTCTTGTTAAGTGCTTTTTATTGCTTTTTGCTTTCAAATTCTACTTCCCTTGGTCTCTTGCTGGGGCGCTTGTTTTCTCTTGGTAGGTAGCCAAATTTTTTAAATTTCCACAAGGGTAGCATCCTTAGGAAGTGCTGATTTAAAACCAAGGAAGAGGAGACTTGAAAAGGAGGTCAAGACTAGAGTGATACACTTGGTGAGGTGCACTTGAAGAAAGGAGCTACATTCAACTACTTTTAATTTTCTTTGTTTAATTTGGGTTTATTTTTAAAGGACATTTTAATTAAAGGTGTTGGATGCCCATAAGGGTCACCTCTTTTGTGTGTAATGAACCTTAGTTTCTCGTTTTAGTGTGGATAAGGAATTGGTACCCCTTATTCATACTTAGGAGGACGTTAGAATCCTTTAGCTTTGGTTTAAATTTCTTTATTTGCTTTCAACGTTTTAGCAAGTGTTAGAGTTCTAAAGGCTCTTAAACACTTTAGGAGAAACAAAAAGAGAGGAGTGGTTTGCAAATTAGTTCCCTAGGCCTTACACTTTGACATGTTTTCACACACATCTAGGAGTGTTAGGAGTAGTAATAAAACTACGGAAAATAAAGGAAAAGAATGTGAGAATAGAATAAAAGAAAAGTATGAGAAAAGTGATAAATCAACCTTGCCCACATATCCATACTCTATTGATTGGGAAATAGTAGAAAAACAACGTAGGGAATTTTGGAAAAATGAGAGAAAACAAAAAGAGAAGAGGAAAAGAGAACAAGAGGAACTAGATAGAGAGGAGAGAATAGAGAGAACAAAAAGAAAAGAAGAGACAAGAAAGAAAAGAAAGAAGAGAAAAAGAGAGACAAAGAGACGAGAGGGAACAAATAAGATAAGAGAGAAAAGAACAAGAGAAAAGAAAAAGAGAAGAGAGGGACCAAAGAGAAATAGAAGAAAGAGAAAAAGAGAGACAAGAGAGTAGGGAAAATGAAAAGAGAGAAAGATAGGCAAGAGAAAAAGAAAGAGAAGAGAAACAGAGAAAAGAGAGAAAGAAAGAGAAAAAGAAGAAAACAAAAGAAAAGAGTTAGAGAGAAAAGAGAGAAGAGAAAGGAGAGAAAAAGAGAAGAAAAAATTGGAAAAGAGAGAAAAAGAACAAAAGGAGTTAGAAAGAAGGGAAGAAAAGAAGATACAAAAAGAGAGAGACGCCTATAAGAGCTCTTGTGGTAACATTTACACACGTTATAGAGACTTAGAAGAGCCTAGAATAACCCATGACATTCATGCTTCTTCTAGTAAGAAGGAAAACCCTAAGAGGCATCCTAAGAAAAAGACAAACCCTTCTACAATTAAACCCAAAAGAGAGTCATCCAAAAGAAATCATATTGAGAGAAAACCTTTGAGTATGAGTGACACCCCTACCACTAGTTTGAGCACCCGTTCTCGAAGTCCTAAATGTTTTAAGTGTTTAGAAAAAGGGCACATTGCTTTGTTTTTCCCCAAAAGAAAAAGGACTTTAAAGGGAACATCAAATGAAAAGGTTACTCATTCATGTGATGATTTCTTCAAAGTGAAACAACTTCTTGGAAGCCATCCTTGTAAGGAAACCCAAACACAAAGAGAGAATGTTTTTCAAACAAGATGCAAAATTTTGGGTAAAAATTGTTCTCTCATTTTGGATGGTGGATCATGTTGTAATTGTTGTAGCACGAGGGTGGTGGAAAAGCTATCACTTGCTACTACTCCTCATCCTTCACCTTATTCTTTGCATGGCCTTAATTATGAAGATGGTGTACTAGTAAGAGAGCAAGTGGAGATCAGCTTCTCCATAGGGAAGTATCACGACAAATTGTTATGTGATGTAGTCTCTATGGAAGCTAGTCACATGTTTTTGGGAAGGTCATGGCAACATGATAAGGAAACTTTGCACAATGGCCTCACTAATAAAATTACTCTCTCTCATAAAGGGAAAAAGATTACCTTACTTCCTCTTACCCATACCGAGGTTATGGAGGATAGAAGGATCATGAAGCTTAAGAGAGAGAGGGATAAAAATGAAAATAAGGTTGTTAGTAGGAAGACCGAGTCTAAGGAAGATCTGCCTTTGCCTACAAAGGAGGTTCTCTACATAGAAAAATTTTCCTGCCAACCCTTACTAAAGGAACAAGTTGAATTTGAGGATATGCCTATATCTTTTGAGCACCTTGATCCACACCCTCAACTCCAACTTGATGAGTGCTCCATTCCACTTAGACTAGTCTCGCCTACTATTTCAAAACCTTTGAGGCTGGTATCCAGTTCAATAGGAGGAGGATGGGGAGCTACTATGTGGAGGCACATGCACACTAAAATCTTTTCACACCTTAGTGCCAAAATCCACTACCCCATTCCTAAGAGGCCTCCTTATAGACCTCTCACTCCCCCCAAAATCACGTGTCTGCATATACTTACTGCTTTCCTTATTTTCTTGCAGACTTTGAACAAGAGGAAGAAATGTCCCAGGATTTGAGGTCAAATCCTCTCCAAGGGGGAGGAGATGATGCAATCCCAACTACCGTGTATCATGGCTAGGAGGATTCAAGGAAGGCATGGCATGGATGAAAGCTCATTGAAGATTGGAAGTCATAGTCTTCATTTTTAGCTTGTAAATATTTTATTTTAATTAGCTAAACAGAAGCATATTTTTAATTCCTTTAAGGCCATGTATATTCGGCCATATTCTTTTTAGTTTAGAAGATATATGTGTCTTTAGTTAAAAAGGAGGAGTAAGCTTAGAATGGGTGCATAAGTCAAGACATGTTTTTAGGCTAGCCCATTCAATTTAGGAGATATTAATTGCACCCATGGGGGTGAACTTAGGTGCCTCACTTAAGTCCCACATTGCATAGAAAAGAGTGTCCAAGCTCTCCCTTGGGGCTATATATACTCATTCCCCCTCATTGTAAATTTCACCTTTGAAGTTGAATGAAAATAGTCTTTTTGTGAGCATATTCTTAGTAAAAGGTCTTGAGGATCCTCTCTCTTGAGGAACCTCTTCCTAGTTGGTTTTTATCAAGGGTTCATTCCCTTGTGGCAAACCTAAACACTTTGGCTTAGCTCTCTTTGAGAGTGGCACCCCACCTCCATTTTCTTTCCCCTCCATCATCCATTTCATGGTACTTGGAACCTCAAGGAGAAGATCAAGGGGAGTACAGAAGTTTTTTGCACCATTTGGTATCTTTTGCATCAGATTGTATATAATGTGTTGATGTAAATATATATGATGAAATTTTTTAGTAGTAGGATGTTTGGTTGTTCTTTGAGTGGTATGAGTTTTGCAACTGAAGTTATGCATTTTGCAGAGTCTCGCTGGACAACAAGTCTCGCCCAACGAAAAGTTACTTATGCTAGTTTGTTTCTTGGCTTTGCGCCCAATAAGGAGTCTCACCCAGAACAAAGTTGTTTCTGTTGGGGAATTGTTTGGATTTGTGCTCAACGAGGGGTCTCACCTAACATAAAGTTTCCCCTGTTTAAAAATAAATTGGGTTTTTGCCCAGCGACACATCTCATTGAGCAAAGTTCTTTCATTGGAACAGTTCAACTTAGGATTCTCGTTGGACAACTGTTGTTTCTGGGCAAGATACCCTATTCTTCGTTGAGCGATCTGTCTTGCTTGACAAGCTTGTGCAGTGCATACCATGATCTATTATTGTTTGAAATTTTAATATTTTGAAATTTATGTTGTATTGTAATGGTGGTATTGATGATTAATAATGTTAAGTATATGAATAATTATTTTGAGATGTTACACAACAAATCCTCTTTCTCTCATGGCTCGCAAAATTATGGTGCTAACTCTTCTACCACTCACAACACCCACTCCAAGTGTCCGGTTTACCAATTTTGTGACCGTATCCACCATATAGCCAAGACTTGTTACAAAATTCATGGCTACTCAAAAACTTATCGATAAGTAATCTTAGGCCAATTTAGCACAACAAAGGCCTTTGATTACCAAAGTTGGCTCCTTGACTCTGGTGCCTCTTACCTCGTCTCAAGAGATATCGCCGATCTTTCGTTAATCTCAAGAGACATCCCACAACAATTCCCTTCAAAATTTAAAAATCCCAACCTCCCTCAAAATCTCCCTTATCCACTACTCATTTCACGCACACTAATAACTTCATTCCCTCACATCGTTGATTATGATGAGAGAAACTGGCGACAAAGGAAGGTAAATAAAAAAGAAAAAAAAATCATTCATATTTACATCGTGGATACATCACTTATAAAAAAAGTTGGACCATTTACGGTTCGGTGCATTCAGTGATTAACGCCTGCGTAACCACTCTAGCTAGAGCAACACAAATTTATTATTCTTTCTCCTAATGAAAAATAAAGTGATAAATATTAGATGTGCAATACTGAAAGAGAAAGAAGTGATAAATATTAAACATGTGACACAAAATAGAAATATGAAATGAAATAAAAATTAGTCGTGAATTACTGTCACAAAACACAACTTATCAAAAATAAAATGTTTAAGGTTCTGAAAGACATGACTTCTGTGAGAGTTTCGTACAAAGATCTTTCCATGCATAGATTGCTTCTATTTTTTTATCCAACAGAAGGGATAGAATATTGTTGACGGGAAAATCTCTATTAAGAGTTGTAGGAGGACATAAACAAGAATAATCCCAAGAATGATGCCTCCTAGAATGAACATGGTATGCATCCGCTGATATTTATTTAGTACTATAGCGAGTGCAGCAGAAAAGGAAACCACCATGGTTACCACAGATATAAAAAGTAATAGAAGGCCAATTAATAAGTTGCACGGGAACCTTTTGCGGAAGTCTTGTTCACCGTAACTTAATGTCTGGATCCAAATGAACATCAATACTGAAGTGGCAGAAGTGAAGAGAGATACTGCGTCTGCTATGATAAATATAGTAAATTGCCTTTTATTTGAGAAAATGGGCAGTCCAGTGCTTTCATTGTTACCCCCTGGGACAGTAAAGCCTGCTGCGAACGTGATAGTAGTGATGAAACTAGCCACAACTGCTAAAGCACGACCTGTTTCCATTGCCCATTCCTTTCCAGCTTTCTGTAGCTCCTTGTGTGTTTCGGTAAATACCTCACAGGGCTTCTTACCATCATAATTTCTTTTTTCGTTACACTTGGGATGCACAATTTCCTTCACAGCCTGCACTCATTTTGTCAATACATTGCATGCACCCTTATTATGTGATTATAATTAGATAGAAAATTAAGGTGAATGGAATAACCTCAAACCATTGAATTTCTAGCTGCATTTGCAAAGCAGCACCAGGTCTGTTATTAATATCCAAGGAAGACTCTAAATGTCCTGCCAGGTGCAACAAATTATTACCAAACACGTCTTTCTGAAATTTAGTTTTATGCCTCGTTCCCTTGACTGTGTCTGTGTATATAAGTTTGAACACCTTTAGTTTGCGATGAAGAATCGCATATGAAAATATGCCTCTATTAAGGTTGTCAGTGACCCATAAGAGTTCATGATGAACCTCAATCATTGCTTTTATGAACTCAATAATTCCATTCTTGGCTGCTTCCAACATAGCATCAAACACAAAAGCTTTATTGAGCTCTGAATTATTAAACATCTCAATATCATATTGAAGGTGTTTCAATATTTTGTTAACTTCTTCATGTGTACGTTTCTGTTCACAAATCTCCCTAATTCCTGAGAGAATTCATTGGAATGATTTAGTGCTGTTGTTACAGAAAATTAAACAGGTACAACAACGTATGTGTTATAATAGTGCACAAGATCCGTGAAAGAGACAGAACACTACTTACCCAAAGGCTTACATAGCAGAAGGAGAAAACACAAAATCAATCTACTGAACCTGCACCAACCTGAAGAAGCATCATAGAAAAGAAGCTTTGAGCCATGTATATTTATAATTACTAAAAATTTACAATATTCTTTTTTGGTCTCCAGTTGTTAATTTGTTAGTATTTTTATACATTAAAATGTTACACCGACTTCCAATCCAATTACGGGAATTTTATGGAAAGACACCCTTTTCAAATGTCATCAAATTTATAACTCAACCTAATTCTAGGTACATGTTAATCAAGCTGGCTGGTTATGTAAGATCAATTTTGACAGATCCAATAACATATACATGTATTTATCAAATCCAATCCAATGTTCTACTAATAAACAACGATAAAAAACAGCCAATGTTCTACTTATAAATAATAATAATAAACAGTTTTAATTAATGATTTTATTGAATACTAAATTGGATCAAGTTGTAAAACAATGAAACAAAGAATACTAACTACTTATAAGAATTAAGAATCAATATGAAAGAATTAATGATTTGCTAAAATATCTTTCATCGTTCAATTAATTATTTGCCTGTATTCATTGCTGGCTTGTATACGTTGATAGAAGTGTGGATGCATATCAATTTTTGCAATAATGCTGATTTGTCATGGATAAAGGGTTTTTTACGCAGAGTATTTTTTTTCAAGAAAAAATTCTAAAATAACATGGTGAACTGAATATTTATCAAAATGGTATCCAAGAAACTCTAAACCGTTTGACATATTATGTATGGATTCACGTGAGAAAAATGTCGAACCGTTTAAGGTTTTGCACACTGCGTTAGCAAATGGCAGGGAATATGTTGATTCTCGGAGTTGCAACAAGAAAACGTTAAATGGGTGCCGTTTTGCAAACAGGTTCCCACCAATAAGAAAGAAACACGTGTCTCTGTCTTATGTAAAACGCCAAAACGTTTGACGTTTTGCTTGGTCAAATTCCTGCTGCTTCTGCTGACACGGAGAAAAAAGATGTTTTGCAACTGTGTTTTGAATCTTTTGATCCTTTGAGATCTCTTCTGGTGTTGAGGTCACACTAAAGCCAGTTCTAATGAGATTGTCAAGAAAAAGAAGTCAAAATTCTATTCCAAGCACCAGGGTTGGGTTGAAGGGTGAGAGACTTGGTGACACATCAAGGTCCAAGCTCAAACAAGTTGCCAATCATGAAGGAGCAGCCAGGGCAGAAAGGATAGAAAATGGCAGAAGTGGAAGTGGGGCTGATTGGAATGTAACCGTACGTGTTGGTGGGGAAAGCTTCTTTAGGGGATTTTGATGAAGTTGAGCAGGGGAAATTAAAGAAACAGAAGAGAAGGATTCGAGGGGTCTTAAAGATAAAGGAAGTGATTGACGCTATGGAATAGGGTGCAGATCAATGCTCGACCAAGTGAAAGTGAGCTTTTTGACAGCTATGATTGACTGATAAATGATGCGTAATGGGTTAGAATAGAATGCTAAAAAATGGTAAATAATAAAAGAACATGTTATGCTAGCGGCGGTTGACCACCAAAACCCTTTTTGCACACTAGTCTACTACCTGCTGACACCGTCGGTAAAACATTAAAGGGCTTGCCGTTTTTTCTAAAACTCACCTGAATCCATACACAACACGTTAAAGTCAAACGATTTAGCGTTTCTTTAGTTCACTTGTGAAACTATATCATTTTAATATTTCATTGACTACGTTATTTTTTGGTAATTTTTCACCCAAAACACTCTCCGTCAGTAAAAAATCCGGATATGTTTCGTATGTCACATTAGTTAGTTTTCAAATTTAGGTTTTTCTTTGAGATTTTTGTTTTTATTGCTTCAAATGACATGTGAGTTTGAGTTGCGTTGAATTAATGACGCTTAGACAAAGGCTCTCATCAAGAGGAAAAGGTTGTGTAACTTGTGTCCTAACTATTACCTATAATTATTCTTCAAAAGTGCATGTGGAGCTGAGATCACCAGTTGGTACACTGGGGTTTGGTACTGGGGAAGGATCATGAATTTGACAACATCATCTTGACATTTCTTCCTATGTTTTATAACATTGCTGCTCCTTAAGATTACTCATACACTTCTATCTTAATGTAAAAAAACTGTCCTTTTCCATTTCATTTAGGTTTTTAAATGTGTCTTATTAATTCATACCTTAATTAAACATATTGGTTAAGAAATTATATTTTAATTAGAAATTATATAATATATATATACATAAATTCAAAATTATACTATACATTAGGTAAAATACATTTTAATTCCTTAAAATTCTTAAAATATTAAATATATCCTCAAAATATTTCTGTATTTACTAATTGGTCATCTAATTTTAAAATACATAATTTTTTATTCTTTAAGTATTTTAAATAGTACTTTTTAAAGAGACAAAATATGATTTAGATATCGTTTGAAAACTAAAATAATATATTTCAAAAATAGACAGAAAAGAAATAAATTTGTTTTCATTTTGTATTTAATATATTGAGTTTTTTGAGAAACTTATAACATATTATATCCTTTACATGCATGCACACACATATATATATATATATATATATATATATATAAATATATATATATAAACATATATATATATATAACATTAAATTTTTAGTTTGAGTGCGTCAGAAAAAACTTTCAAAATTATTTGACAAAAAAATTATTATTTTTATTTTAAATGATTTATTTCAGGAATATTATAGTCATTTGACACTCAATAAACCCTTAGATTAAGATAAAAAAATTCACATTTAAAAAATAAAATACCTAAAATTCAAATGAAAATCTTATTTAAATATAAATTTTTTAAAAAGTTTCATTTATAAAATATTTTAATTATCATATTTTAAAATATCTAAATTATCGTACTATCACTACCGTCACAATCCCATCCATAACTAACATCACTACCACCATGATTGGTTCTCCTACCATTATCATAATCACTGTCATTACCATCACTACCACGGTTACTAATGTTATCACCACAATCTGTGTTCGTGTCATCGTTGCCATCAACATGACCTTTGTTGTAATGCGATAAGTGGAGGTGATGACAAAACAAATTGTCCCAGTGACATTAGTAGTCATGGTAGTGGTGATGAGATGTTGACAATGGTATGAATAATAATCATGATAGTGATGCAGTGTTAGCCATGATAACAATTATAATGATAGTAGTGATAGTGAGAATAAGGATGATAATTAAGATAATTTAGAATGAGATAATTAAAATACTTCATAAATAAAAGTTTTAAAAGTTTTTATGTTAAATAAAATTTTAAATTTAAATTTTAAGTATTTTAATCTTTAATTGTTTATAATATTTAATCTTTATCTATTAGTTATTTGATTATTAAATAATTTTAATATTGTTAAAATAATATATATATATATATATATATATATATATATATATATATAAAACTAACCGATCACTTACCTAAGATGCAAAGTGAATATACTTAATCTTCTCCATTAGATTATGTACAAAAGATTAACATGAGAAATCATTTTTGGAAAAGGATCCTCTCCATTTCCTTTTTTTTCATTTCTTCCATTTCCTATATATTTCCTATACTTTTAAAAGGTTAATTGAATATAAATTATATAATTTTTATACAATGTAACATTTATTTATTGAAAAGGTTAGTAATGAAAGGAAATGGAGAGAGACAAAATGGAGAGGATCTTAACTTAGAATTTAGTTAAATATTTTTTTATCAGCTAAATAAGAATTCAACTGTGTATATGAATCATAACTAATGAAACACACAGTTTGGTTAAAAGTGATTATTAGTTTTAAATACTCAGGGCTTGATTGGTTTTATTTTTAGTTCTTAAAAAATTCTAAAATAGTTTTCAAGAACTGTTCTTCGAAAAAAAGGAAAAAAAAAACATATTTAGTAAGTGTTACTTAAAAACTATTTTGAAGACTTGGAAATAAAAAAAAAAACTTGTTTATATTTATGAAAATATTATTAAAGAAAATAAAAAATAACACATTCTCATTATATTTTGGGTTTTTAAAAAAAGATATTAAAAAACTGAAAATCAAAATTACTTATAGTTGTTACTCCTTTTTATTTTTTAAAAACTAAAAAACTAAAACTATTTTCAAAAACCTCTTTAAGAAAACACTAACCAAACAATTTTTTTTATTTTTAAATACTAAAATACTAAAAATAATTTTATAAATCCGTTGTTAAACAAGCACTAAAACACTGAAAATAGTTTTATAAAACAGTTGCTAAATAAACATTGAGGACTTAATTGGTTTGAATTTGTTTTTTATTTTTTAAAAGAGTTTTTTAAAAGTTTTCAAGAACTGTTTCTAAAAAAAGAAAAAAATACTTGTTTGGCAAGTGCTGTTTAAAAACTGTTTTGGAAATGTGAAAAAAAAAAATATTCATATTTACAAAAATTTTATTAATGAAAAGCTAAAAACAACTATTGTCGTTGCATTTTGAGTTTTGTAAAAAAAAATACAAACCTGAAAAGCAAAACTATTTACAAATGCTCCTCTGTTTTAGCTTTTAAAAATTAAAAAAGCAAAACTATTTTAAGAAAATACTAATCAAACAAGTTTTTTAGTTTTTAAATACTAAGAGCTTGATTGGTTTGATTTTTTTTTTTAGTTTTTGGAAAGAGTTTTCAAGAATAGTTCTCAAAAACTGTTTTCGGAAAGGAAAAAAAAACTTGTTTGGTAAATGTTATTTAAAAACTGTTTTGAAGATGGAAAAATTTATTCATATTTATTAAAATTTCATTAATCAAAAGAAAAACACAACATATTCTTATTGTATTTTGATTTTTCAAAACAAAAATAGAAAATTGAAAATCAAAACTACTTTCAGCTATTCTTGTTTTTTAATTTTTAAAAACTAAAAAACTAGAACTGTTTTCAGAAAACACAACTCAAACGAGTTTTTAGTTTTTAAATACTAAAATACTGAAAACAGTTTTATAAAACTGTTATTGAACAAACATTAAAAAATAGGTCTAGTTTTTTAGTTTTTAAAAACTAAAAAACAGGAATAGGTAAAAGTAGTTTTGCTTTTTAGTTTTCTATTTTTGTTTTTGAAAACTCAAAACACAATAAAAATATATTGTCTTATGTCTTTCATTAATAAAATATTAATAAATATGAACAAAATTTTCCATTTTTATATTTTCAAAACAGTTTTCAAATAATACTTGTCAAACAAGTTTTCTTTTCTTTTCTTTTTGAAAATAATTTTTGAAAACTATTCTTGAAAACTCTTTTCAAAAACTAAACCAAATCAATCAAGCTGTAAATATTTTTCTTGTATCCTTTTCTTTTAAAACAATAAAGAACCACTTTCTCATTCCTTATCTTCTTTTCTTCTTGCAAGTTTGTTTTCTTATGATTCTTATTTTGTCTTTCATATTTTTCTTTGTTTTCAATAATAAAAAACACCGTCAAATTTCTACATTTTTTTATTCAATAATAATGGAAAACATGATTTGAGAAAGAGAAAATCAATTTTCATCTCCTTGGAGTT
This sequence comes from Psophocarpus tetragonolobus, assembly GCA_037954015.1. Taxonomy (NCBI): domain Eukaryota; kingdom Viridiplantae; phylum Streptophyta; class Magnoliopsida; order Fabales; family Fabaceae; genus Psophocarpus; species Psophocarpus tetragonolobus. Next base: position 76,871,025 of record CM075689.1, read on the forward strand.
ATCTATTTAGAGATAAATCTTTAATATTTTGAATAAATAAATAGTTGTATTCTATAGATTATGCATTAGATTTAAGGAGTTTGATTATTAAGATTTTTGTGCTTCTTTCAAAAACCCTAGCCATTCCAAATTTGGGAGTTTTATCTTATCCACTAATATCTTGCTCCTAATATTTAGATTCATCGGAATATATTTTAACTTGATTTGAAGAATAATATTTAAATTTACTTAATTTGACTTGTTTATTTGTTACAATTGGTGTTTTGATGAATTTTTAATACTTTTGATAATGATGTATAATATTTCCTTCACCATAACCAAGAGATAATGTGGTATGTTTTCATCCCCATGATGAAGAGATAATGCAATATAATCTTTTTTATTACAAGGAAAATATAATGTGGCATAGTTAGTTACCTATATTTTAATATAAATTTAATATAAATTTACAAGGAAAATATAATGTGTATATAAATTTAATATTTTTTTTAGTTTTTACATGTTAATTCTATTGTGATTTGTCATGTTTTTATTAGAGAATTTGTCGAATTTGTTTTAATATTTCAAATATTTTATGTCTAATAATTCCTTTAAAAAAGTTTAAATATTAGGCTAGCTAAACTATGTATAAAGATGTATGTTTGCTGGTCACCAGTTAAGTATAGTTGTGCAAGCTAACTTTATATATATATATATATATATAATTTATAGCTTTTTACTATTAATCTTAAGTAAAATTATTAAATAAATTTATTAAAAAAATAAAATTACTAAATATACCTATAGTTTAATTAGTATGCATTGACGATGTAAAAAAAAATTTTCATTGACAGACATTGAATTATAACTCTTTATTTATATAACTTTTAAAGTATTAATTAACGAAATCAACTAATTTACCATAAATGAATTATTGTAATTGAATGTTAGTGTCAAATTTTTTACTCTAATCACAATCATTTTTCACATCATATATATATTGGCTATAGGATTGATTCTAGGAATAATTAATTGGAGTTTCAAGCAAAAATTTAGAGTATTAATTGTAAGTGACATAGTGTATTAGATAGTCAAACATTAGAACTTAAATCCATTTTTAGTTGATTAATTACTAGTGATTGAATTCAATTGTAACATGCAGATCGATAGCTTGAGAACAACCTTTTCCTGAATAAAGCAAGATTATGAAGATTGGATTAAGTCTCAATCGATCGTCTTCACTAATATCATTGAGTTCATTTGTACATGCTTAGTTGACATCTATAAAACCCTTCCAATATGAATTTTGGTCACTTCCCAGGCACTAATATATACTTTGGGACGGAAGGTCAAGGGACTCACACTTGAGGGGGACATTGTTGGAGTGCAAGTGTGAGTTGAAGTCCCACATTGGTTAGAAATTGGGAAGTTGAGTAATATATAAGTGAGAAAGACCCATAACCTAATGCCTTAAGGTTTTGGGTTGAAGGTGGTGTCATGTTCTCTTATATATGGGCTCGTGTCCCTTGGTTGTACATCTCCCCAGTGTTTAACCCCCTCGGTTTGGACCCAACAACTGGTATCAGATCCGATGGTTGTGATCAGCTAAGGTTGACAGTGGATCCCCTTCATCGAAAGTCCTCCTGACAAGGGTTTCAGGAGGCGTGTCCCCTTGTGTTTAAGGGCGGTGTGAATAAGGGGTCGTCATTAAATGTATGCCTTCGCTCGAGGGTGAGTTTACAATGTGGAAGGGACTCACACTTGACGGGGAGATTGTTGGAGTACAAGTGTGAGTTGAAGTCACACATTGGTTAGAAATTGGGAAGTTGAGTAATATATAAGTGAGAAAGACCCATAACCTAATGCCTTAAAATTTTGGGTTGAAGGTGGTGTCATATTCTCTTATATATGAGCTTGTGTCCCATGGTTATACATTTCTCCGGTGTTTAACCCCCTTGTATTAACCCAACAACTGGTATCAGAGCCGATGGTTGTGATCGGTAGGTTGACGGTGGATTCCCTTCATCGAAAGTCCTCCTGATAAGGGTTAAGGTTTTGGGTTGAAGGTGCTGTCATATTCTCTTATATATGAGCTCGTGTCCCATGGTTATACATCTCCCTGGTGTTTAACCCCCTTGTATTAACCCAACAACTGGTATCAGAGTCGATGGTTGTGATCGGAAGGTTGACGGTGGATTCCCTTCATCGAAAGTCCTCCTGATAAGGGTTTCAAGAGGCGTGTCCCCTTGTGTTTAAGGGCGGTGTGAATAAGGGGCCGTCATTAAATAGGGTTTCAGGAGGCGTGTCCCCTTGTGTTTAAGGGCGGTGTGAATAAGGGGCCGTCATTAAATAGGGTTTCAGGAGGCGTGTCCCCTTGTGTTTAAGGGCGGTGTGAATAAGGGGTCGTCATTAAATGTATGCCTTCGCTCGAGGGTGAGTTTACAATGTGGAAGGGACTCACACTTGAAGGAGATATTGTTGGAGTACAAGTGTGAGTTGAAGTCACACATTGGTTAGAAATTGGGAAGTTGAGTAATATATAAGTGAGAAAGACCCATAACCTAATGCCTTAAAATTTTGGGTTGAAGGTGGTGTCATATTCTCTTATATATGAGCTCGTGTCCTATGGTTATACATCTCTCCGGTGTTTAACCCCCTTGTATTAACCCAACAACTGGTATCAGAGCCGATGGTTGTGATCGGTAGGTTGACGGTGGATTCCCTTCATCGAAAGTCCTCCTGATAAGGGTTAAGGTTTTGGGTTGAAGGTGCTGTCATATTCTCTTATATATGAGCTCGTGTCCCATGGTTATACATCTCCCTGGTGTTTAACCCCCTTGTATTAACCCAACAACTGGTATCAGAGTCGATGGTTGTGATCGGAAGGTTGACGGTGGATTCCCTTCATCGAAAGTCCTCCTGATAAGGGTTTCAAGAGGCGTGTCCCCTTGTGTTTAAGGGCGGTGTGAATAAGGGGCCGTCATTAAATGTATGCTTCCGCTTGAGGGGGAGTTTACAATGTGGAAGGGACTCACACTTGAGGGGGAGATTATTGGAGTGTAAGTGTGAGTTGAAGTCCCACATTGGTTAGAAATTGGGAAGTTGAGTAATATATAAGTGAGAAAGACCCATAACTTAATGCCTTAAGGTTTTGGGTTGAAGGTGGTGTCATGTTTTCTTATATATGGGCTCGTGTCCCTTGGTTGTACATCTCTCCAGTGTTTAACCCCTTCGGTCTGTCTTAACAATTCGTATGAAGTTCATTTTAGAAAAAAGTATGTCTCACATGTAAATAATTGTTTTGGACAAATATTGGAATATATTGTAAATATTATCGATACTAGCTTGAGATTCTGACACTTGATTTTATTTGAGCGCAATAAGAATTGGGGATGCATGAATTCATCAAGCATACATCTTTAATACATGCATGGAACTTTTGCATCCTAGTTTAGGATATATATGACATATCAAAACCATGGCTGTACTACGTGTCCGTTTTAAATTGGTTTGGAAATTAATTTTTATATATCCAGGTATTATTTATAATTTTTACTTTTTAAAATTATTATTTAGCCTAAAATCATTGTAATGTATTGAATTCGTTATAGTGGAAAGATCCACTACGAAACAATACGTTTGTCACAATGAGAAAACTCATAATACAATAGGATGGACTTGTTACAGCGAACAAAATATTATATCACAGAAAAAAATTATATTAGAGTAAATTTACAATATTTACGATTGATTTAGTTGACTACAATTTGAGAGTTTTTTTAACTTGTTGATAAAGTTTATCAACACGGCTATTATCGAAAAAAAAATGTAGTCCAATATAATTAATTGATAATTTGAAATTATAATGTGGGAGTTCTGGGTTTTTGACTCATTGTAATGAGCGAAGTTATTTTAGTGAATTCAAAAAGACTTGTGAATTAATATTTGAATTAATTTACAAAGATTGAAAATTGTTTATAAGTTTCTTACAATTCACTTAGTTGTATTTACAATTTAAGAATAAACAAGTCCTTTGCTTGTACATCTTATTAGATATTTGAGGTTAATTTTTTATAATGATAATCAGACTTAATTAAAATATCAAAGTTCAAAAAGCAATTAAAATAGTTTATATACCTAATTAAAAATAAATTTGTTTATCAAAACTTAGGAATTTGTAAATTTATGAAACCTTTCCTTAAATAACGTTTGTTTGGATTCGTTAAAATAACAGAGAAGAAATAAATATAAGAATAAAAAATCGAAAACATCAACTTGCACTATTTATATGATAGTAAGGGGGACTTTTTTATAAAATAATATCTTTACCTCGACGAAATTGACGACGAGTCATTTTATAATTTTTTAAAATTAAATATTCATGACATAGTAAATATTATTTATTTATTTTTTATAGATTTTTGTTATTTATTTGTAATTAGTATAATTTTTATATGTTTTATTTATGCATTTTCAATATAAATTTTTACATGTTCAATTAATAAAAAATCTGGATAACAATTTTGTGAATAACAATATAAAATTCCTTTAAAATGTTATAGCAATCAATATGTACCTGATTCATGGCATCGACATCTATCACCATTGTTGTCACAAATATTTGTTGCTCTGGAAGGTAAAACTGAGCAAAAGTGTATTAGCACACAATTTTTCAATAAAAAATTGGTAACAACTCTTAAGCACACACAAAATATATATATATATATATATATATATATATATATATATATATATATTTGAGTTTTAGATTAATTTTCACAGAAGTCAACTTGTAAATATCAGTGTGAAGAACTTTTGGCTGGCCAAACTCTCAAACCTTTTAAACTAGGAGATGGGGCTTCTACATTTCAAATACTTGAGTTTGTCTATTGGCATTACTCCAACAAAGGTGGACATGTGGAAACTAATGGTTGATGTGTTGAGGCATCGCCTGTCAGAATGGGATGATGAATATGTGTTGATAGCAAGTCATGTGGTGCTTATCAAATCTATATTGTCTACTCTACCTATTTATTTTCTTTCCTTCTTCAAAACTCTAAAAGGTATAATCTCTAAACTTCATTGTTTGTTAATATTTCTTATGGGTGGTAAAGAGTGATGTATTCACCCCTAGCAAAGGCTCAACCACAAGGGTTATGGCTAGGACGATAGAGAAAGACCTAGCAAGTGGAGAAGGAGGAAGACACCAACTCCTCTTTGAAGTGAAGATTATTTCTCCTATGTAGAGTTAGTCTTAGTTTGCGCCCACTTGTTTAGGGCATAGTTCCTTCTCTTCTTTTGTATTTGAGTTTGGTCATGTATTTTGGCCTTATTTTTTTTCTTTAATGTGTAATTAGGAGGTTCATTTAGTCTTTAAAGGGTGTGAGTTGATTAGATGGGCTTTAGGAGGGTTTTTGGCCGTGTGTTTCTTCTATGAACACCCCAAAAATCATCTTAACACTCCTCTAACCAACTAGGAGACATGTGAGTCCAATTGTTCCTTAAAAGTGGCACCTAAAACCTCTCTCCTTCCACATGGGTGCTGAGTTGGCTGGTTCCTAACCAACCAAATTTGAATTTGAATTTTGGAGTACCATGTGGATTCCCTCCAAAATTCAAATTCAAATTAAGGAAACATAGATCCACTTACTTAGGGCCATGTTTGGATCTTCATTTTCCTTAATCATATGCTAAGTTGGCTTTGACTAACTAACACATGATTAAGCTCCTTGGGTCTTGATTAAGTAGATAGACATCTACTCCTCACTTCTAATCTATCCTAGCACTATAAATTCACACTTTCTCCTCATTTGTAAGCTACACTTGATTTTATACAATTTGAGAGTTTCTCTTCTAATTGACTGTCTCATTTCTTTCTTCTTAAGAGAGAATTTCTTTAGAGCTTTTATCATGGGACCTCTTCCTTGTGGCAAGCTCCTCCTCTAATGGCTTATCTCCTTGTGACTGACGCCTCCTCCTCCTCTCTTTGCCTTCCATATGCCATTTCTATAAAGGCTTGAAACACCTTAGGAGTAGATAAAGGGAAGTGCACCTAGTGGATGCATCAAAGAGGGTTGTAGAAAAGTAAATTAAGTGGTTAGGAAAAGGTGTGTAGGGGAAAAGAGGACAGTGAATCTTGGTTTGAAGGTTATGTGTAGGTTTAATTCAGTTATACTAGGAAAATGGAAGTGAGGATTCATAATGGAACCCAATACTGTGTAGGTTAGAATTTTGAAAGCTAAGTATGCCTTACAGATAGGGGTTGAGAAATGGGCAGAAAGCAGTGTTCAACTTGGTGGTAGATTTACACCCCATTGACTGTGGGGGGAAGTCCTACAGGATTGGTAGTCTTCAACTGTTTGGCAAAGTGTAAAAGATGGTAATGAGTTTTATTTTTTAGAGGATATATGGTTTGGAAGCGTAGTCTTAAAGATAAGCACCCTATTTATATAGACTTGTGTTGGATAAGAACATAACCATCGTTGCAAACAAGCAGGAAGATGTGATGACTTGGAGACGGGGACTATTTGCATGGGAGAATGAAGTGTCAAAGGTGATAGGGAAGTGACTGAGGTTAGTAGGACTACTAGAAGGGTTACAGATGGATGGTCTAGACCCTAGGTACATCTAAGATATACTTTGCCTCATCAACTTATGTGGTCCTCATTCAAAAATTAGGAATTACTTCGGTGATTTCTTCAAGCATATATGGGTGAAAGATGTACCCCGAAAGGTACAAATCCTATTATGACAACTAGATAAAGACAGGCTACCTAAAAGACAAAACCTACTAAAGCGAAATATCTTGCTTCCAGGCAGAGAGGTTTTTGGGTTGTGTGGAGGCAATGGAATCATGTGAGCATCTATTCTTACATTGCAACATATCTTATAGACTATTGCAACACCTATGTTATTGGTGGGGATATCATCAGCATTATTAGGAAACATACAAAGTCATTATCACCAATTTTTGGGTTTGGTTATTGGCCACCTAAACACACACAACATGGTATTTTGTTTGGTTTGCAGGGCTCTGTCTGCTAGGGAAGGCTAAAAATGCAGTGGTTTTTCAAGCACTTAGGATACATATGCAGAATGCACTCCATGTAGTGCAACTTAACTCATGGGAATGGTGTCACATAGTTAAGTTAACAATGCAATTCCATGCATAATGGATGATGAATCTCCTTTTTTTTTTTCTCAAGTTTCCTAGTTGAATTTACTATTTTCAATTTTGGTGTTTAGGATCGGGTGTCCTTTTTTTATATATGTTTCTACACTTTTAGAAAGACATAACATATTATTTTCTTTGACCTATAAAAAAACATTGTCTTTAATTTTACTTAATGAATAAAATAATTTACAATATTTTTAATTATATAATTTAACAAAAATTTTAAATACTTTTTTAAAAGATAAAATTAAATTAATTTTTAAATTCATTATTTTGTACATGTTTTACTTATATATGTTGGTAATAAAACGGATATATTTTTCTATCTTTATAAACAATTTTTAAATTTTAAATAATTATCTATCATACTATTAAATAAAAATATAATTATTTAAATACTTATATATATATATATATGAGTAAAATAGTTGCAATAAAATATACTTATATTTTATTAAAAACAACCAAAAAAAATATACTTATTGTATTATGTATCTGTCTGAAGAAGATGGATACCAAGGGGGGTTGCTCTAGTAGGGTTTCGATAGAGGCCTTTGAAGAAGAGGAGGATTTACTCCTGCAGAGTAACTGTAAGGTGAAACAAAAAGTAGTTATGGAAGAAAATACCAATTATGATAAAGACATACATATATTAGAGACGAATGAGGTACTAAACACCTCATACAAGTTGAAGCTTTTGAATAAAGACGGATTAGTGCCCTTCTCCGTGTTCAATGGAAGGTGTTTCGGGGTACCAGCAACAAAGGTCCCACCCTAGTGCTGACAGAAGAGGTTTCAAGACGCTTTAAAGAAGTACCAATCTCAGATGAAGAGTTTCAGGAATGATGTAAACCCTAGAAAGGTTCACTTTTATGGATATCGTACTGGGAAAAACTATTGGTTATAGATCTTTTGAATATAAACTCAAGTGTGACTAACTAAGAAAAGTTTCATAAAACTTATTGACCTCTCAAAGAATTATTACCAAGTACTATTTTCCTCCCTTAAGGATTATAATTAGGCAAGTTTTTAGAAACCTTGGATGGTAGCAAACATTATATCATGGGTCAGCAGTGGAGACCATTCTTTTTTTACAAAGTGGCTATATCTACCAAGTTGGTCGTGTGGGTACATATTCCAAACCTATCGATTGAACTATATAATGATGAGTTTTTAGATAAAATTTGCACGATCCTAGGCATTATGTTAAAGATTGACTGGGTGACTGGAAGAAGCAACGGGTTATATGCGAGAATCTATGTTGAAATGGATCTAAAAAAGCCACTTCAGCCAAAACTCATTGCTCGAGAACATCTAATAATATTACAATACCAAGGGATGCATAAGATATGTTTTAATTGAGGTCACTATGGCCATAAAGAAGATAACTGCACAACCGAAAAGGTAGACATTAACGTAGACTGCCATGTGAAGGAAGAATCCAATACATAAGTGCCACGAACCATAATTGAGAAGGCAACCATCACGGGGATTCCCAATCACACATTAAATGAGAATAAAACGGAAACGTATCATGAAAAGCCCTTGCTTAATAAAGAGGTATCGACATGCGCATCAAATAAGGATGGAGAATCTAGTATTTACGGCCCTTGGATCTTAGCTAGGACTTCACAATATAAACATTAGAAAGTCCAGGTGGATCACGGTTCAACCCTTTGTTGAATGAGAATGAAGATCACATAGACGCATCAGTCCAAACTTAGTGCATGCACATGTGGGGTCAAGCAACCAATGACCTTGAGCCCACATCCAACAAACATGTTACTGAGAAGCATGCCTCCTTGGACCAAAGCGATACCACAAAGTCACTAAAACCCAGGAAGACCTCACGCATAAATGGTGCCACTGCAATCAAAATTGCAGATTCCAAACTAACCGCATGAAGAAAATGCAGTCTGTAGCGCCGATCCAGATAAGGCAAAAACGGGTGACCTAAGGCATGAGAACATGGCCACTTTCTGCAAATAAACAAAATGAAAACCATGAGAATCATGACAACAGAAATCTTCTGACTCCTCATGAAGAATTGGAGCTCATTCGGCTATATCAACGTCTAGGGGACCAGTTTTTTTTCGACCTTCCCTTCCTAGTAAGATGCATCCAAAATCCAGAGTTTTCAGCCTTGACAACCACAAATAACCCTGAGGAGAAAATGAAGACCAACGAGGCACATGTTGCGGCTGACTGTGTCTTGTCGGTGGGTGGGTCCTCCACTCTCCCACCTAGAGGGAACGTCAAATTATCACCCATGGAAAGTAACCAGCAGACAGATACTGGATTGAGGTTAGATACAAGGCACATGGAGATGGTCATTAGCGGGTAACCCAATCAATTTGAGGGAGACAAGAGCCTTTCAAAGGCAACACACACTTACAATGAACTTCATCGCTTAAAATTGTTGGGGGTATAGGGTCACCAAGATTCACTAACCTAATCAAGGATATGGCGAATAAGTATGATGCTAGTTTTCTGATCTTGTTAAAAACACAAGTCAATAATGAAAGGGCTCAAAAAATTGTGGCTGACCTAGCTTTGATAGTTGGAATTTGGGAAGGACAATAAGGAAAGTTAGACGTATCTAGTGTCTCTGGAAAGCATCTTGTTGGAAAGTGGAGGTTCTTGCCAAGGACAACCAGTTTGTCCACCTCAAGGTTCGTTGGGGCAATCAAGTCAATTCGCTTTTTAAAATTGTTTATGAAAGCCCTCATATGCAAAGTAGGAAAACTCTTTGGGAGCACCTTAGTGTATTAGATTTTAAGTGTTAGTCCATGGTCCCTCGTACGACATTTTAACTTTATCCTCAACATGCATGAACATGAGGGTGGTTCGACATCCCCATCTTAGAGAAGTATGTATGACTTCATGAATTTTGTGCAGGCTAATAACTTGATATATGCAGGCTTTCAAGGGTCGGCTTTCACTGGAAAAAAGACTAGTTGATGGAGAGGTTAGACTAAATGTTGATTAATCTACCTTGATGCATAAGGTTTCAGAAAGTCATCCCATTTCATCTCCCTTTTTATAAATTTGATCACCAACCAATTTTGATCACCACCCGAAATTTCAACAGTTTCTGTCAAATTTCTAGGAACCAAATGACATTTGGAAGGGGCAAATGCCTAGATTGCATGAAGCGTTGAGGAAATAGAACAAAGATGTGTTTGGAAATATATTTAAACATAAACACCATCTTATCAATCAAATGGATAGAATAAATCGTCAGTTGGTTGTATCTTCATCAACTTATCTGGAAGAAAGACTAGATTCTATCTGGAAACAGTTCAAAAAAGTCCTTAAGGAAGAAAAAATCCTATAGTTTCAACACTCTCAGGCCAAGTGGATAACCTATGGTGATAAAAACTCTAAATACTTTCACAGAGTCATTGCCATTCGTATACGAAAGAATAAAATCGAGGCCATACAAGATGAAGATGGCATCTGGGTAGCAACACTGATGAGCTGGAGAGGGCGGCAAACCAGTTCTTTATAAAGCTTTATAAGGAAGATGATCATGGTATGTGCCCATCCATTTAGGGTGTTTTCCCTCAACTATCGAAAGAAGAATGGGACATGTTCAACACACCCATATCAAGTGTGGATATTTGAAAATCCTTATTCTCCATGAGAAATTTCAAGGCACTGGTAGAGGATGAATTATAAATTGGTAGCTACAAAGCAAACTAGAACATTGTGGGTAAATCCTTGGTTAAACTAATTGAAGAAGCATATATAGATCCAAATAAGATAAGGGAAATAAATTCTACACTTATAACCTTTATCCCAAAAACAGATTCAGTTACATCTATGAAGTAGGTCAAACCAATTAGTCTATGCAATGTCTCATACAAGATGATCACGAAGGTCCTAGTGCTATGACTGCAAACAGTAATGGCATAATTAGTAAATCCCTACTAGAGCAGTTTTATTCCCTAACGAATTAACAACTAAAACATTATCATGGCACAAGAGGTAAATCATTCCATGAAACAAAAGAGAGGTTGTAAGGGAGGGTTGTATGTCATTAAAGTCGATTTAGAAAAGGCCGGTAATAGGCTAAATTGGATTTGTAAAAGATACCTTAAATGATATTGGCTTTCCGAGCTCATTCATAAATGTTGTCTAACAATGCATTCCATCCCCCAAATTGTGATTACTATGGAATGGGAAGACATTGGAATCATTTCATCCATCTAAGGGTGTTCTCCAAAGAGATCCCATTTCACCATATATTTCTGTCCTTTGTATGAAACGCCTATTCCATATGATAGATCTAGTAGTGGACCGTAATTTTTGGAAGTCAATCCAAATTTCAAGAGGAAGACCACAATTAGCATATTTGGCCTTTGTGGATGATCTTCTACTGTTTACAGAAGCCTCTCTTGAGCAAGTGAATGTCATTAAACAAATTCTGCACCTTTTTGTGAGTCTTCTGTCCAAAAAGTCAGTAAGAAAAACTTGTGTTTTCTTGTGTGCAAATGTTAACTGACAACATCAAGAGCAAATATCAAGTACCTTAGGATTTGAGAAAATTGGTAATCTAGGAAAATATTTGGGGATCCCATTGCATTACAACTGTGTTTCCAACCAGCCATTTCAATTTCTAATTGATAAAATTCAATAACACTTGAGTAATTGGAAAAGAAACACCCTCTCCTTTGTAGACTCTCTGACTTTGGTCAAGTCAGTCGTTCAAGATCTGTCCATATAAGTTATGCAAACAAATCTCTTGTTAATATCTGTGTGTAATGTAATTGATAAAAAGTACAGGGATTTCCTTTGGGGGTAACACTGATAACTCTAGGAAAGTGTATTGACTTGCCTGCTGGAATATGTGCACACTTAGACAGGGAGGAGGCCTTAGCCTCAGGATTGCAAATAAAGCCCTTCTCATGAAATCAGGCTGACACTTGCTAACTAGAAGGAACAATACGTGGGTGCATCTTATTCAATCCAAATCCAAGTGTGATGAGTCGGTCAAACCAAGAGTTAATGCCACAAGAAAGGAAACCCATTTTTGGAACATAATTACAGCCTTTTGGCCAAATCTTTGTACAAATCTAGTTTGGAAAATGGTAGACAAATAGAATTCTAGCATGATTATTGAGTGCATGGGTGAGGACCACTTGTGAATTGGTGTTCTGATATCAATAGGATCTAGGATGAAGCTAAATCATGTTTCTTTGTGGCATGTGACAAACTCCTAGGATGTCCAAAGATTGGAAGATTGCTTACCAGCTGGGTGATCAGAGATATGTTCTAGATACAACCATCGAGAGGGGACAAGGAAGATGACCTGCCATGTTGAGGAAGACAACTTGACGGTAGCTTTTCCACTTTAACTGTTTATAAGAGTATCCTTAACCAAGACCATAATCAAGGGAGACCCATGTTTAAACAGTTATGGAAGTGAGAGGGGTCAGACCAAATTCGACTCTTTTTGTGGAAGGTGGCTAATGACATCTTACCCACAAAAAAATTGAGACATAGTGCACATATGACACCTAATTCTATTTGCCCTCTCTATGGCCACCTCATGGAAACCACCCTACATGCTCTTGGGACTGTATTAAAACTATGGGTATCTAGTTGAAATTGACTTTAACCAACATCCCAACTTTCTTTACATAGCAGACAACAATAATATGGCTGCTAGAAAATCTAAGATCTAGACAGTAGATCATAAATGAAAAATGAAATCAAATGTTAGTATTGATATTAACCGTGTGCAGTTTAAGAGGAATGGACTTGAACTATATTTTACATTTAATTAATTAAAGTTTCTTTCGAGTGTCCTTATCTTTCAAAAAGATATATATATATATATATATATATATATTATTTGTAAAGGAAGTTTGAGCTTTCCAATAATCGGTGATTAAATATTTTTTTTACTTTATAGTAGTTATTGTTTTGGTTTAAAGCTTGAATATCTCATCACCATTGATAACAATTTTCACTTCACAAATTGAGCCTTTGGTTTTATTTAATGAATTAAATGCTCACATTATTGATTTTTATTATATAATTTAACACAAATTTAAAATACTTTTTAAAAGAAAAATTAAAATAATTTTTAAAATAATTATCATGTGCATATTTTACTTATTTATGTTGATATTAAAATGGAAATATTTTATATTTGTAAAAAAAATTAAATGTTAAATAATTACAAATTGTAACCTACTATTAGATAAATATATTAATATTTATATGTTTGAGTAAAAGAGTTGCAAGAAAATACACCCGTTGTATTACGTGGATGAAAAATATTACATGAAATTAATTAATTATTAACATATAATTAAATTTCAAATAATTTGAAATATTAATATGAACTTAATTTGAACACTTTTAAAAATATAAAGTAAAAAAAAAAATCAGATATCAACACTATGAAGTAAAATATATTTTTTTAATTTGAGAATTAATAAATGTGAATGTTCAGGATATAACTTCTTAACTTAAAAATTAAATAAAGGATATAATTAAATGTAAATCTTAAGTGGTCTAGTGGTTGTGCACTTTGCAGGAATTGTTGTAAAAGTTTAGCACCTATATGTTGTTAGTGTAAAATTTTACACTAGTGGTTAGTTACAGTCTTGTTAAAGTACTATATGTAAAGAGTTGTGATTAAATATTAATATAAATTTTTTTTACATCAACAAAAAAGAAAACAATATAACTTCTTAACTTAAAAAAATAAAAAGGTATACGTTTATATCTGTAGAAAGTAGAAATGGTGGTATATTAAGCACAATTATAATGTTTTTATAATAAAAGATGGTTGATTTTAAACATTATTTTTAGTTTATCTTATTAATTTAAAAGGTCAAAAATAATTTTCTAATGTGCATTAATCAACAACGTAAAAATTAATTTAAATTTTGGTAACGTATCTATTTTAATATCTTTACTAACATTTATATTTAACATGGATTGATGATTAAATTTTCGGTAACTAATAAATTGATTATTATATATAGTGATAATTGTTTTTTATTAATCTTAAATAGCATTTTTTCTTACTAATACTTAATTTTAAAATGAAAATATTTTAATTTTTATGATTTAATTTTATTTAAATGTTAAATTCTATTACACATATATAATTATTGCTTATTATTTTTATTTAATTCTTAAATATTGTCAAATATTATAATAATATAATAATTTTTTATATTGAAACAATCAATTAAAAAATAATTTTTTAATTAATATTCTAAAATGAAACAAGAGCTAACCTCGTTATGGCTATTAAAAATATGAAGTGGATGAATTTCTTTTAGTTTTGGACTTTTTATTTTCTCACTACTTCCTTTGTTAAACATTTTCTCTACTTCATTTAGACATTTTCTATATATATTTAAGGTTGGAAATTATTAAATTAAGAAATTTTGGAAAAATATACATCACATGTATGAAACTTCAGTAATCCATTCCACATATTTTTTTCATGTTGAATTATTATTGATTTTGTCTGATAAATATTTTACACATTTTTTTCATACTTCATTGACAACTACGTAAAGAGATTGAATTTTTTTTAACTATAAATTGTTTCATTAATATTCAAAGGTTTATTAATTAAGGTATATAATTTCCTTCTTGATTTTTTTTATTTGCTCACAGGTATATTTTTTCCTTCTTGATTTTGTTATTTGCTCAAAGTTTTCTCTTTGTTTAGCATTTTATTCCTTTGATTATTCTATTTTTATTTTCTCAAAGTGTTTTCATACTTAGCATTTCATTCCTTCATTTCCCTATTTCTAGCTTGCAGCAATGATAGTTTTGTACAAGTATGAATAAGATATGAGATCAGAGTTCCTCCTCCAATAAATTTGAAAAAACATTAAAAATAGGATTAGGAATTAAATATCGTGTAACAACTAATTTATATGGTTTTTTTGTTGTTGTTGCTGCTGCTGCTATAATTATTTTTCAAGTATTTTTTATATGCTTCTATTTTTCTCTTTTCTAATATAACCAATGTATAAAATTTTACCTTTTCTCATCTTCAGAAATATAAAATCAATAATTAGGTTTTTAAAAAAAAAAAAAAATATATATATATATATATATAACATTTTGAAAAACGAAATTAAATTGGTGTAAAAGTTTACTAGTATTTTATAGAAAATACTGTTAAATAACATATAATTTATAATACTAATTAAATTGAATATAAATATTACAAAAATAAGATGAGGAAATATGTATCATAAATATGAAATATCTTTTTTTTGGTGAATTAAATAGGAAATAGATGTGTATCTATGAAATATTGAATATAAATATGAACCATAAATATAAAATGTGAATTGAATATAAATATTGTTATGTATTATTCTTAAAAATTATATTATAAAAAATGATAAATATTCATTATTATCATGAACGAAAAATAGTTCTAGAGGTTTTAATGATATTATATTTATTGTTACTAATAATGTCATTTTAAAATTTACTAAAATAAAAACAGTAACATGTGAAAATTAGCAAATAATATATTAAAAATAAAATATAAATGTTACCTTATTTTTAGATAAATAAATTAAAAATAAAACGTATTAAATTAAAATAATAATAATTAATAATAATAATAATAATAATAATAATAATTCATAACGATTAATTTATAAGACATTATTATTTTTCATTCTTATAAATTCATACTTTAGGAAATAATAAATATCATTAAGTATAATAAATATAAAATAATTTTAAATATTCAATAATAATATAATAATTATTATTAGTTTTATTTTATTTTTAATTACATTTAAAATTAAAAAAGGATAATAACATATAAAAGTAATACTTACTTATATAATAAATTAGTAGCATATATAACTAATAATTTGTTAGATAAATAATGTTAATAATAATTAAATTAAAAGACAACAACTAAAAAACCAATAATGTATATATTTTATTAATAATAAATTTATTGTGTCCTTTAATTTAATTACTTTAACATATGGTTGAAAAAATTAAAAACAACAATTTCTTAAATACTTAATTAAAATTAAAATAATATTTAAAAATTAAAATTAAAATATAATATTATTTATTTTAAATTATATTGTAAAAATAAATTTTTAAAATAATAATAAAATAATTTATGTTTATAATAATCGTTACTATTAATTCTATCTATATAATTTTCAAATTAATAATAAGAATGAAAATAATAAATAAATTATTAATATATATTATTAAAATATACTTCTATTTAATTTAATTTAAAAATTTAAATACTAATTAATATATATATATATATATGAATATGTTTGTGTGGAGATAAAAAATATTCAACTTAAGTTGATGATTATTAGTTTTAACACATGCAAATCTCCCTAAAATAACACATTCCCAACTTCAACTTCAACGACATATTAAACTAATATCCTATAATGATTAAAAATAATATTTTAGAATAATTTTTAATACAACAAATATTCTAGTTATAAATACATAAAATTTAAGTATATGGTAAAGTATTTCTAATAAAAATACTTATAAATATAATTTTATTATTTATTATATTTAATTTATATTTTATATATGTATTACATCACTGTTATTATTTATACACCATAGCATAAGAAATTTTAATAAGTTTATATTTTAGAAATTAAAATTTTCTTAATAAAAATATAATTAATTATTAGTCTTAATTTTAATTTAACTATGTTTAGTATAATATTAAATATTCTAAAAATGACTAATTTCATCTATTATAAGTTAAATGAGAGTTAAAACTCTAGTATATGAAGAGAAGAATCACTTCACTAATTCTCTAAGATTGAGCGGAAAATTAGAGAAAATGTGAGGTCGGGGAGAAATTGAGAGAAAGACCTTTTTTTTTATTATTATTATGTTTGTCGACAGAGATGATAAAAAAAAAAAGGGACTTGAGTTCTCAGTTCATCTAGCTCTTACTAACAAAGGAGCTTTAATTCTTTCGTGTTGATTCTTTTGTCGATAAAAACAAAACAGAGGTGATACAATGGCTAAGGAAATTCTGTTTTAATGTTCGAATACGTAGGTCTTTAAGATTCAAGCATAATATGTGTTTATCATCTTGCTTTCTGTGTTTTAAATTGCTTTATATTTTCGGTTTTGTTGTTATGTGTGTTTTTTGTTAATTTGTATAAGTTGCAGGTTAAACTACTTAGTATATCTTAGTTTCATTAGCTTCATATCTTAGTCATATTTAATAATTTCAAATTAACAAGTTTCAGACTCATTTTTTAGTATATTTAATTTAAAATACATTACCACCTTAACTTACTAAAATTTAAAAATAAATATATTCATAGATTTTTAACTTCAAGAACAATTTCTGAGGCTTTTTTCTTAAATGAGATGTATTTCTTATCTGTTATAAGTTTATAAATAGTTAATGTATTAAATAAGAGGTCATAATTATTAGACAATTCATTATAAGTAATTCATGAACCAAGAGAAAATAAAATACTCTTATAAAACAGAAAAAAAAAAAGAAATACTATTATAGTTGTCCGAATATTATTACTTCAAAATTAAATTTAAAAAATTTACTTTTCATTCCCAAATTTAATAGTTATAATAAATATATAATATTTACTATTAGATTTGAAGAAAATAAAAAGTAAATCTGTAAAACTTATTTTTAAAGTAAGGGATTTTTTTTATTTATATATATATAAATATATTTTGTTAGTTAAAGAAACAAAATTAATTACAAGTGTAGGGCAGTATGATAATCGGGCAATTCCCCCCCCCCCCCCCCCCCCCCCCCCCCAACCATTTAGACAGAATATTGGGGCTTGTATTAGTTAGATATAATTTGATTGATAACATTTTATATTCTTAAAATAATTATTTAATATTTTAAAAAAATTAAGAATTTCAGTACCAGAATTATCGTTAGATGCAGTAGTTTGAGGCTAGGGCTGACAACAAAAAATAGTGTACATATATTATTAAGTATTTCGTGTATTGCATACATATTGTTAAAAAATATTGATAAAATGTATATTTATGAAAATATTGATTATATATCATAAAAATGTAAATTAAAATTAAAAATAAGCATTTGTGTGATATTTGAACAAATATATATATACAAAGAAAAAATGTCATCCATTATTAATAATAGTATAAAAACATTTACATAATAATCCGGTTATATGATAAATTTGTTAATTTTTATAATATTATTTTAAAAATCATATTAATTGTGATTTGTGAGTGAATAATTACACTATTGTATATAACCAGCTTATATAAAAATTTATTTAATTGATAAAATATTATTTTTATAGTAACATTTACACATTTCATTCTACTTTATATTGATTAGTAACATCTTATGATTGTTTAAAGAGATTCTTAAAAATAATTTTTTTAATTGGATAGTTAATTCAAGAGAAAAAGATATTCATGGGTACGAAAAATGCGAAAACTTACGATGGTAAATAATTTGCTGTAGAAATCCAAATTGGCAGCCACTATAGAATGCAGAAGGCTTTTGAGCTAAAGTGAGCAATGCTTCAAACTTTTTGTAGTGCCTTAAGGATTGAGCGGGCAGTGATTGAGCGTGCAGTGATTCACGGGGGAAACGTTTTTTTTGTTCATAATCAAGTAATTTCAGAGCCACACCTACCACATAAACCATGCATTTGATCACTGTTTACCTTCTTCCAAATAACTAATAAGGGAATTTCTAATTTCTAATGAGGTATCACCTATCACATTCACTTCTTGTAATCCCTGGCTTAAATAGCCGATTAGTGTACTTTCCTAATTATAATATTTCTTATAGATGATCTTTTATTTTTGAAAAGAGATAGAAATGCTAAATTGAATGAAAACGGTTTTTGTCACATTAGTATGATGTGTATTTTATAAAAAGTATATTATATTATATTATATTATATTATATTATATTATATTATATTATATATATATATATATATATATATATTAAGTTTAATTAATTTTTATTTTAAAAATATAATTTTTTTATTCTATATCAAAATGTTTTCAATTTTAGTTTTCATTTTTTTTTTGTCAAAATGTTTGTTAAAATTGACTAATGCCACCAAATCTTACTCATAGTTATTGGAGAAACAATTCAAATCATTTTAATTTCAAATCTCTAGATATTATTTAGAAAAGATATTGTTTTATCTTTAGAATTTTTGTTTAGATTTTAAAAATATTATTTATAAATTAGAGATTTGTTGACTCATTTAAGATTAGGATGTAGAATATAAATAAGATTTGAAATAAGAAAAATCATCACCCGACCTGAGCAGGGAGCCACCACCTTAAGTGAGAGAAAGGGGGTTATAATGTGGAAGGAGAGTTCTGCAAATTTTTCAATAATTCCTAAAAAACATGTCGTAAATGTGTAGGTATGAATGTGAACCACATAAACAAAATAATTATTTTTTTTTTCTCAGGTGTTGTTGTTTATTCATAAGTTATGTGTTTTTTTGTTCCAACAATAATAACCACAAATTAAATTTCCAAAAAGATCATTTTTTTAAGAAAATCCTTTTTTATTATTTTTGTCTTGCATAGAAAATTATTATATGTTTTTAGAATTTATACCATCACATTTTATATATATATATATATATATATATATATGTGTATGTATATATATATAATTTAATTATTAGTTTAATTTACAAGATAATTAATTAATTCATTAATTATATGTTATTTATTTAGTTTGACTCAAACCATGAATGATGTAGCAGTTAGTTTAGATCATAAAATAAGTAGAGGCTATGAGTAATAAATAAGTGTTAAACAATTTTTTTAAGAAGTACAGGCTAGGAAAATAGTAAAAATATTTGAATTAAAATGGAATAAATGAAGTATAAAATTGAGTAAAGTATAAGAGTGTATGAATATAAAAATAACATCCATAATTTGACGCATGAGTTGGGTTAAATATAGAAGCAGAAATATATGTGGGGTTTACTAACCAAATATTTCGGCTTTGATACATCGTTCAAGCAGCAAAACTGATCGAATGCGGTAAGGTTGATCGAACAGATATTCCTTGCGAGTTTCGTCGTAAAGAAAGTGAGTCATTTCTTTATGTCCCTTTTTAGCAGCGAGAAGAAGAGGGATCTCAACACCCCGATTGTCGTTCCCTGCAGGTATACCAAGGAAGTTCTTGCAACCGCTATTCTCTACCATGCACCTTACTACATCCATGTTTCCAGTATAGTGAGCAGCAAATGCAAGAGCTGTGTAACCATTGTTGTCTTGCCTTTCTGCTAATTGGGATCTCCCATCTCTCACCAACCCACTAACAATCTTCACACACCCTTTCGAAGTTGCCAAGTGAAGAACCGTCCCACCGAATGAATCCGGCGGCAAATCAAGCTCGTTCCCGTTACTCGATGTTATCCATTGCTTTGTACTTTTCCAGTCATCTTTTTCCAGGTACTTGTACAGATTTTTAAGATTGTCATCTTCTACCACAACTGCATTCACATTTAAACATTAATATTCACTGATTAAAAAATAAAAATAACAAAAGCATCAACCATTTCATGCTAGGTTAGCTAGGTTCTAATCGAATCCAACCAACTAGCTAAGTCAATTGTTTAAATTTTCTCCAAACTATGTCCATAAAAAAATAAAAAAAAAAATCTATTAATTACAACCTGTAATATCTGGTTGGGCTCTTAACTCATGGGAACCGTACAACGACTCCAAGTGATCCCAAACATCTTTAGCATTTTCAAAACCACTAATCTCATGGAAAATCTTTGATCCACATGATAGCTGAATGATATGCAAGGCCTTCGCATTCTTCCTCGTCTCACAAGCAGCTGCATATTCGACTACAGACCACAGATCTTTGCCCACAAGATAGTTTTTCATCAGAGTTTTCCATCTTTTGTAGTTGTGTTTTGTGAGTACTTCATCAACTATTCCCCTGGACGCTTCCATCTCAGAGAATGCAGAAACAAATCAAATAATGGACCAAAGCCACACACTGACCTTTTATAAATTTATTTTTTACTCAACAGGTAGGTAAGTGGAATAGTTAATATCTATGGAGTTTCATTTAAGAAGTGATGAACTTTCACTATAAAAGGGCCTTTGCTATAAAAGAAATCACCACCCAATCCTAAAAAAGGGGTCATATATAAGCCAAGGTGAGGGGGAGATTTAAGTTTATAGAAAATTGTTTGAAAATCAATTCAAATTTTTTTAAATTTTAACTATCTAAGAAATATTGTTTTATTTTTAATATTTGTTTAAATTTTAAATATATCTAGAAATTAAAAATTCTTTTTCTTTTAAAATTAGGATGTTACCTTATCAATAAAGATATTACAGTTTCTTATGTACTTTTAAAAAACTTTACGTGGATATAAGAAAGGAAAACAAACCATGCGAACAAAAATAGTGATCCAAAAATTTGTAATAGAGATATCTAAAACATAATAACAAAATAACGTTTTTATCTTTTGTTTATTTACCAGATGAACTTTCACTATATAAGAGTTGAGATAAAAGAAATCACCACCCAATATTAAAAAAAGGTCACAAGGGGAGGGGGAGACTTTTCAAGTTTATCTAGAAAACATCTAATTGTATATAAAATAATAAATATTTCTTAAAATGTTTTTGTAAAGATAGACAAAAGCATTGAACAACATTAAATAAAATTTACGTCTTTTGCTATTTTTATATATAATTTTAGTTATTTGTATATATCCCATGCATATTTTTTAGCATGAAGGAAGATTTTATATAAAGTGGGAGAGTCTATGGTGACTTTCCCAATTTGAGGGTATTGATATTTTTTTTTTTAACCAATCAAATTGTAGATTTTATTTAAGTTATTTTTTAATAAATTAAAATAAATTTTATTTATTTATTTATAAATAAGTAAATATGTTTACGATTTACAGTAAAATGATTTTATTTTAAATAATTTTATAAAATTATTTTATTGTAAATCCTAGATATATTTACTTACTTATAAATAAATAAATAAAATTTCTTTTAATTTATTAAAAAAATTAGATAAAATTTAGAATTTGATTGGTTAAAAAAAGAGTAGTACCAATACTACTCAAATTAAAAAAGGTGCCATAAAAATTGCCATTAAATGACGTACTTACTGTAAATGAGCTGATAAATGCTGAAAATAGAACAAAAATACTTTCTCGTATATTAAAATCTCATTGAAATTATGTTTGATGAGGTTATGGCCTATCTATTTTCTTTTTCTATCATTTAGAAGGACTTAGAGTCAATTTAAAGATCTTTTTTGTACAACAATTCTTGGTAAGAAAAATAGTTACAGTAAGAAATGAGAAAACATAATAATAACCATACGATTTCAATAAACAGTTCAGATTTAGTTGTTAATTAAACAAGCTTATGTGGTTCTCTCACATAGAAACTGCTCAAACAAACTAAATATTTTTCTGTTACTCTACTCTTTTTATTTTTTTTTATCAATCATGTTACTTATTATATTTTTATTTTACTATTTTTAGATGATAATTAATATTAATTTTTATATATAATTTTTTTTTTTAAATTTGGGAGAGGGACCACAACCCCTGCTAGTCCCCTCATCCCTCCTCCCCTGGGTGGTGGCAGTATTGATGATGGTGGCGGTAGTGTCGTTGACATACGGTGAGGGTAGTGGTAATAGCGATGGTGGTGGTGGCGGTGACGATGGTGGCACCGCCCCAAAATCGCCACTACCACCGTCATCGTCACCACCCCTATTGTCGTTGCCACCAGAGTCAATACTATTACCCTCACTACCGATGCACCACCACCACCAGCATCAGTACCTCTACCACTACCATCGATGGTGGCAACAGTATTAGCAGAGGTGATGGTGATCTTGCAGAGGATCCATGGGGTTGACGAGAGAGCGGTCCAACAGACAAATATTTGGTTTGTGAGAAAAGTTTCTGTGTGAGAGAATCACATGAGCTTGTTTAATTAACAACTAAATCTGAACCGTTTATTGAAATTCTATGATTCTTATTATGTTTTCTCATTTCTCACTGTAACCTTTTTTCTCACCTGAGTTGTCATATATATATATAACTGATGCATGCCTCCCTTGATCTTTTTCTAGAGGTTTTCTTCTTTGGTGAAATAGTTTGTGGAGAGGTAAGAAGTGAGGTGGTTTTAGGCGCCACTTAAGGTAAGATAAGCCTAAGAGGGAAAGTTTGCCACAAGGGATGAAACTCTTGATAAAAACCTAAGGAATTCTCAAAGAGAGAAGGGTGGACATTAAGAGAATTTTGGCCAACTCAAGGTTCAATAAAGTGTAAAAAATACAAGAGTGTGAAGGAGCACCTTTTTATGGAGGGAGCTAACCTCTTGGACAAGTCATGAAGGAAATGCAGGGCTAGGATTAAAAGGAGTCATCCAAGAGAGGAGGATTGAAGCCCAAAGTCCTATCAATCCCCTCCTTTAGATGAGAATTGGTGCCTAAGCTACCCCATCCAAGGGCCAAGATTACTCCTTTAAAGGGACCATCTCCTCGGGGGCTAAGCTTGGACTTCCTGTGAGTAGGGAAGCGATCCTTCCTCAAATGAAGCCATACCCAATCCCCTTCATTGAAGATAATTTCTTTCCTTCCCCTATTAGCCTTAGCAGCATACCCTTTAGGGTGCCGTTCAAAGTTGGCTTTGACCCTATGTAATTTTTTAACAAAATCCGCTTTAGCTAATCCTTCTTTATGAACAGAAGAAGGGAAAGGTAAAGGAAAAATATCAAGAGGTGTAAGAGGGTTGAAGCCATAAACAATTTCAAAGGGTGAGTGCTTGGTGGTTCTTTGGACCACCCTATTATATGCAAACTCTATATGGGGAAGGTACTCATCCCAAGACTTATGATTTCCCCTAAGAAGTGCCCTTAGCATAGTGGATAAGGATCTATTTACTACCTTAGTTTGCCCATCACTTTGTGGATGACATGTGGTAGAAAATAGGAGTTTAGTTCCCAGCCTAGCCCACAAAGTTTTCCAAAAGTGGCTAAGGAACTTAACATCTCTATCAGACACTATGGATTGAGGTATGCCATGCAGACGGACAACTTCTTTGAAGAAAAGTCTTGCAATGTTGCTCGCGTCATCTATTTTGTGGCAAGGTACGAAATGGGCCATTTTAGAAAACCTATCCACTACCACAAAGATAGAGTCCGCTCCCCTTTGGGTTCTAGGAAGTCCAAGGATGAAATCCATGCTTATGTCTACCCAAGGAGCGGAGGGAGCCGGTAAGGGTGTGTAAAGTCCATAAGGCATTACTTTAGATTTAGCTTGTAAACAAGCTATGCATCTAGAGCAATGTCTTTGGACATCACTTTTCATATAGGGCCAATGGAATTTTTCTTTTAAAATGAGCAAAGTTTTGTTTATTCCAAAATGCCCCATGAGCCCACCTTCATAGCTCTCTCTCACAAGCAATTTTCTAAGAGATCTTTGGGGTACACAAATTTTACTTTCTTTGAATAAGTACCCCTCACTCACATGAAACCCATCAGTAGGTTTGGACAAGGAGGTAGCAAAAATGGGGCCAAACTCTTGGTCAGAAGCATATTGGTCCTGAATATAATCAAATCCTAAGATTTGGGAGCTCAAAGTGGCAAGAAGAGTATGTCTTCTAGATAGGGCATCAGCCACTACATTGTGCTTCCCTTTCTTGTATTTGATTATATAGGAAAAAGTTTCCCAAAACTCAACCCATTTTGCATGCCTCTTGTTGAGCTTACCTGATGTGACCATGCCTAGCCAAGGACCTATCACTAGGGCCATGGCTAGAAGGATTGAAGAAGACCTAGCCCTTGCAGACAAAGGAAGACTTCACCTCCTGTGGAGAGTGAAGATATTAGGCTATGGACTTTAGCTAATAAAATGTAATTTTCCTTTATTTTAATTTTGAGGAGAATTAGGAATTTAATTTGGGACATGTATTTAGTCCATTTTTTATTTTAGGAGGTGTCTTAGGAATTTAGAGGGTGGATTTAGCTTTTTGGGTCTTTATGAAGGAAATAAGGGGTAGCCTTGATATCCACACCCCTCTTTTCCTACATAAACCCCCTAAGCTAATAAGAAGGAATCTTGGCCCTTGGTTTGAGAAACTTGGGCACCAAGTTTGATGATCTAAGGAGGGAATTGTTTCTCAATCCTCCTCCCTTAGATCTCTCTTTTTAATCCTAGCCCTTCTTTTTTAGGTTATCTTGTTCAAGAGGTTAACTACCTCTATAAATAGGAGCTTCTCCCCTCACTTGTATTTTTTACACTTGAATTTAATCCTAGAGACCATATTGGTTGTGAGGTTCTTAACTGTGAGTGTCCCCCTTTCTCCTTTGTGAGAGCTTCTAAGAGTTATCAAGGGACCCCTCCCTTGTGGCCTCTCCCCTTTGGCTTATCAAACCTATTATTTGTGGCGCCTCACCCCATTCCTTTCCTCTCCATAAATCCATTTCCCTTCCAAGTGACCTTAGAAAGGATCATTTGGGCACGTGATCATCAAAGATCACATCATTACCTTGACCCTTCAAATATTTTAGTGACTCATGGTCATTATGAATGACAAACTCCTTGGGAATAAGGTAATGTTCCCAAGTTTGAAGGGCCCTTATTACGGAGTAAAACTCTTTGTCATAGGTAGGGTAATTGAGGGCGGCACCATTTAGTTTTTCACTAAAATAAGCCACGGGGTGGCCGCCTTGCAATAACACAACACCTATTCAACACCCGATGCATCACACTCTCAAAAGTTTTTGAAAAGTCAGGTAGAGCTAGAACAGGGGCATGAGTGATTTTTTCCTTAATAAGCTTGAAGGCTTTTTGTTGTTTAGCACCCCAAAGGAAGGAAACTTCCTTATTCACCAAATCATTGATTGGTGAGAAAAGTGTGGAGAAATTAGGCACAAAGTGCCTATAGAAACTCGCGAGACCATGAAAGCTCTTGATCTTATCACACTTTTTGGGGTGGGCCATTCTTGGATGGCTTTGATTTTGTCAGGGTCCACGTGAACCCCATCTTTATTGACCACAAAACCTAAAAACACCATACTATCTACACAAAAATTACACTTTTCAAGGTTTCCATAGAGTTGGTGAGACCTAAGGATGCAAAAAACGCGCCTAAGATGACCTACATGCTCATCTAGGCTCTTGCTATACACTAAAATATCCTCAAAATAAACTACACAAAATTTTCCTAAGCAATCCCTAAGGACATGATTCATAAGCCTCATGAAGGTGTTTGGGGCATTGGTAAGCCCAAAGGGCATTACCAACCACTCATAAAGCCCAAACTTGGTCTTAAAAGCGGTTTTCCACTCATCACCTTCCTTGATGCGGATTTGGTGATAACCACTCTTAAGATTAATTTTCGAAAATAATTAGGCCCCATGCAATTCATCAATCATGTCATCAAGCCTAGGGATAGGGTGCCTATATTTGAGGGTGATGTTATTGATTGCTCGACAATCAATGCACATCCTCCAAGTCTATTTGGTGTTCTATACCCCTAATTGGAGGAAGTCTTTTGGGAACTTCATTAGGGAATATATCACCAAACTCCTTTAAAAGCTCTTGAACCTCTTGAGGTAGGTTCTTATGTACAAGTTCTACGGCAGTGCTAGAACTAGAAGGGAAAGAAGTGGAGGGGGAAGAAATGGGGGATGCTTGTTTGCAAAGGAGGAGATAGAAAGGTCTGTTAGTTAAGAGGGCTTCCTTTAAATCCAATTTTGTCGCAAATAAACTCCATTTACTAATGACTTTCTTGGAAGGGGCACCAACTTCCAACTCAACCTCCTTACCTCTTTCAAGCTTTAGGGGTAAAACTTTGCTTTTTTTTCTCCTCATCTCTCTTATGTTTCATGATGAGTTGTTCCTCCGCCACTTGTGAAGGTGTTAGAGGACACAACTTAATGCGCTTATCCTTATGAGTGAGGATGATGTTATTGGAATGACCATGGTGTATGGCTTTCTTATCAAATTGCCATGGTTTTCCTAGCAAGATATGGCCAGCTTCCATTCAAACTATGTCACACAGGATCTCATCTTTATAAGACCCAATGGAAATTGGAACCTTGACTTGCTCATTGACCTCCATTTCCCCTTGCTCATTGAGCCATTGAAGCTTGTAAGGCTTAGGGTGGGGAATTGGGGTTAAGGCTAGCTTTTCCACCAACCTTGAGCTACAGCAATTGCAGCATGACCCACTATCTACAATGAGAGAACATATTTTGTGATTCACCTTACAGCGAGTGTGGAATATGTTCTCCCTTTGAGATGAGGACACTTTCAAAGGTTGCTTCCAAGAAGCCTTCTTATCATCAAGAGGTCTCCCTCACATGCATAAGCGGTTTCATCACAATCAGATTGGTATGCATGAACCCTTCTCCTTCGCTCTCTTTAGAGAAGTGTGAGCTAGACTTACTACTATAAACATCTTGGGCCCTCATAATGATGTTTCTCTTAGTAGGGAATTGAGAGGCAATGTGGCCTTTCCCAAGACATTTAAAGCATTTGATACTACTAACTTTCTCATGAGAGTTAGTAGTAAGGGTTTTTCTCTCTACATGTGATGTTTTATGCTCTTTGAAGTGCTTGGGATGTTCCTCTTTGGGGTAACTTTTGAAAGAGTTCCCCTTAGGTTGGTCCCTCTTTACATAAGGTGGGTTATCCTTTCTAAAAGTTTTCCTTCTAAGTTGATTTTCCACCTTGATGCAAAGTTGAACTAACTCATCAAGGGAATTGTATGAGAAGAGCTCCACCTTATCATGAATTTCGGGGCTCAACCCACACAAAAACCTTGCCATAGTGGCCTTGGGTTCCTCAATGATACCCACCCTTAAGATAAGAAGTTCCATCTTTTGTCTATACTCTTCTATACTAAGGTTGGTTTGCCTTAGTCTTTGGAGTCTATCCGAAAGATCTCTTTCATACCAAGAGGGAATATGCCTTCTTCTTAGAGCACTTCTAAGATCATTCCATATCTTATGAAAGGCATATTGGTGCGATTCTCTCATTGGTTAACCCAACCCACCAATGCATGGCATGCCCTTGGAATCTAAGGGTTGCCATTGGAACCTTGCTTTCTTCTCTTACCTCATGGCAAGTGAAGAGTTGTTCTACCTTGATTTCCCAATCAAGGTAGGCTTCAACATCTTCCCTCCCATGAAATGGGGGGAGATCAATTTTGGGCTCCCTTGGAGGGGCCCCATTATTATGCATGGATGAATGAGAGTTTTTCCTAGGATGATTGTAGTATTCTTCCTCACTTTCACTCCTATGGGTATGTCTAGATGGGGAACCTAAGACTATCCCTTTCATTTTGTAATTCTCATCATTCCCATGCTTTCTTGTTTCTTCTTCTTTCTCTTTTCTTCTTTTTCTTTCTTTTCTGTCTCTCCTTTCTTCATCTTCTCTCCTTACTTTTATTCTTCTCTCTTCCTTCTCTCTTTTTTCTCTCTTTTCTTCCTCTCTTTCTTTTATTTTTCTTTTCTCCTTGGACTCTTTTTCTGTCCTTTTTTCTTCTCTTCTCTCTTGTTCTTTTTCCATCCACTCCCTAAAGTCCATGTTTAAGTTTGCTAGAGTGTAATCTTTAGAAATATTTCTTTGCTTTACACTCTTATTTGATGAATAACTATAAGCACTAGAGTGGGTGTGTGATGCCATTGTGCTTGAATTTCTAAGAGGAAAACAGGTGGCCAAAAACTTTTCACAAACAAACACCCCTCTCTTTTTGTGTTTTCTTGCCTAAAATGGCTTGATGAGTCTTTCCAACTCTTTAGCCTTCTAAGCACTTTGAATAAGAAATAAAGCAAGAATTAAAGCAAAAATTCAAAAGAGAAGGGATCTAAAGTGAGCTCCTAAGATGTTGAAGGAAGTGTACCATTTCTTCCTTTTTCACCTAATTTTCGAGAAACTAAAAAATTGACAAAATCTTATTACAACCAAAGGGAGGCCCTTAAGGGCACTCAAACTCCCAACTACAAAATTAATACACCCAAATTAAAGAAAAAGTAAAATCTTCAAAAAATGATTCTCCAAATGCTCCCTTAAATCAAAGTCCTCACGACTAGGTGTGTTTCCTTTTGAGGTGATCCCTTAGGCTCTTAGTCCAACTTTCCAAAATATGATACCCTTGTGGTAAGCTCCTTTTTCAAGCTTTCTCCCAAAAGTGGCACTAACACACAAACCAAAGAAACCAAAAGTAGCAAGGGGGGTGCGAATAGAAACTCAAAAAGCAATAAAAGATAACACAATCAAAAGGATACTTAACCAAATGGTAAGAGTATATAAGACAAACTAGAAAGATGATTTAAAAGACAAGCAACAACTAAAAGGTAAAAAAAAGACAGAGAGCACACAATGGAATACCAAAGAATGGCACTAGATTAAAGAGTAGAAAGACACAAATATCAAGTTCTAGTGTACCAAAAGTAATAAAATTTCTTTTAAGGTTCCAAGTTCAAAGTTGAAGCACTTGCTAATTTTAGGTTAGGTACATCAAATGAATTTTTCAAACTTTCTTTTCTTTTGTTTGTTCTCTTTTTTTTTTTTTTTTTGAATCCTTCGTTGTTGTTTTTTTTTTTGTGTATTTTATTTTAGACTTTGTTCTCTTGTTTTTTTTTTTTTGAATATTTACTAGATGCACCTAAATTGATTGTGAATTTAGTCCTTAATAACAAAGAGTTATGCACTTGGAACAATAAAGAAAATTAAAAGCAACAATTTAGGTACTACTAGAAATGACTTCAAAATGCAAAGTAGCTATAGATGTGTTAATGGTTTAGTAGTTTGGTGTGCCACTGGACTCAAGCTTTGTTAAGTTTTTAGTAATTTGTTGAACACAAATACCAAACTTATAGCCTAAGTGAAAGCACCCACAAACAAGAACTACTTTTACCACACAAATGAGCCACTAATTATACGTATAAGGAAAATAAAGACAAAGGAAATTGAACAACTATTTTGGAATTTTTTTTTAAGAATATGCTTGAAACTAAAAGCACATGAACCTCTAAAGAGACTTAAACATGAGGTATGACCCTCTATGTTGCTCAATTTAAGAAGTTTCAAAAGCTTTTTTGTAAAAATAAAAGAGGCTAAACTTAAAAGGAATTAATAGACAAAATAGGAAACTATAAACATGATTTATAGACAACTACACAAGAGTATAAAAGTGAAAAATAAAAGCTAAAAATAAGGCAAAAACAAGGCAACTAGGTGCAAGGAAACACAAGAATTTGGTCTAAATTTCCTGACCACAAGGTTGTGGAGTTCACCACAACGGCATGGATTTTTAGCAAGAAATTCTCAAAACCAAAATTCAAGCAAGAAAGCACCCAACTCAAAGCTTAAGCAGAAATTAATGAATATGGGAGAGACGTAGATGCAAAGAAAAGAACAATATAAATTGCATCAAGCAAAAAATAAATGGCGCAAATAAACTATAACTCAAAACAATAAACTCAAGACATAAATGGAAATGATAAACAACAATGGAAACCTAGAAAAAATTGTGAAAATTAAAGATAAAATAAAATAGGAAAACGAAAAGAAAAACTAAATGAGGTAGGAAGAGAGTTTAAACCTCTAGAACCAATGCTCTAGATACCAAATGATGCATGCCTCCCTTGATCTTTTTCTAGAGGTTTTCTTCTTTGGTGAAATGGTTTATGGAAAGGTAAGAAGTGAGGTGGTTTTAGGCGCCACTTAAGGTAAGATAAGCCTAAGAGGGAAAGTTTGCCATAAGGGATGGAACCCTTGATAAAAACCTAAGGAATTCTCAAAGAGAGAAAGGTGGACACTAAGAGAATTTTGGCCAACTCAAGGTTTTTCCATTCAATAAAGTGTAAAAAATACAAGAGTGTGAAGGAGCACCTTTTTATAGAGGGAGCTAACCTCTTGGACAAGTCAAGAAGGAAAGGAAGGGTTAGGATTAAAAGAAGTCATCCAAGGGAGGAGGATTTAAGCCCAAAGTCCAATCAATCCCCTCCTTTAGATGAGAATTGGTGCCCAAGCTACCTCATCCAAGGGACAAGATTACTCCTTTATTAGTTTTGGGTCTTATTTAGGAAAAGAGGGTGCAATTATCAAACTACCCCCTTATTTCCTAAATAAAGGCTCAAAAGCTAATCTTAACCCTTCTTATTACTAAGACACCTCCTAGAAAATTAAATGGACTAATACATGTCCAAAATAAAATCCTAGGTTCCTAAAAGAAAAATTACAAGTAAATAAGTCATGACTTGCATAACTTGATGGGCATATGGAGGTGAGATCTTCCTCCCTCTACTCTAGCCATGTCTTCTTCTATTCTCTTAGCCATGGCCCTAGTGATAGGACCCTTACTTGGAGAGCATGCATCACTTTACCTCTTAGGCTTATCTTACCTTAAGTGGCGCTTAAAACCACCTCACTTCTTACCTCTCCACAAACCATTTCACCAAAGAAGAAAACCTCTAAAAAAATATCAAAGGAGGCATGCATAAAAAAGAGTGGCAAAAAGAAAAAGAGAAAAGAGAAAAAGAATGACATAAGAAAAAAAGAAAAAAAGCAAAGAAAAAGAGAGGAAAAAGAAACACAAAAGATAGAAAAAGAGTTGGAGAAAAAAAGAAGGGAAGAAGAGAAGAAAGAAAAGGAGAGTGATGCCTTTGAAAGTGCTCTTAGTGAAGTATCTACCTCCTATAGGAACTTAGAAGAGCCTAACACAACCCTTGACCTTCAAATCTCATCTAGTGAAATAGATGAACCTAAGAGGCATCATAGGAAAAAGATAATCCCTTTTAGAAATAAAAGAGACTCATTCAAAAGAAAAATAGAGAAGAAACCCTTGAGTGAAAGTGACTCCCTTAACACTAGTTTGAGCAATCGATCTAAAAGCTCGAAATGCTTTACATTTTTAGAAAAAGGGCACATCGCTTTGCATTTTCCAAAAAGAAAAAGGACTTTTAGGGGAACATCAAATGAAAAGGGTACTCATTCATGTGAAGATCTCTTCAAAGTGAAAAGGTGATGCAATCCTACCAACCAAGGGCCCTCTCACTAGGGCAATGGCTAGGAGGATTGAAGAGAAACTTGGCCCGGAAAGACTCATCAAGACCCCAGCTCATGATGGAGATAAATATTTTAGGCCATAGTCCTTAGTTTTCCTCTTGTAAATATTAATTAGCTTTTAATTCCCTTGTAGGCCATGTATTTCGGCCATTTATGCTAGTTTTTAGAGTGTAGGGTGTAATTAGCTTAGGAAGAGAGGTAATGCATGCACACCTAGCATGGGCTTGAGCTAGGACCAATAAGAAAGGAGCATGACTTGGATGAAACTTCAAGGAGCTTAGTGTAGGACATGTTCGATTTAATTGTATTAATTTGACCATTTTTAGGCTTGTATAAGCACCCTTAAGTCATTAGGATTTTAGAGGTGTAGCTAGTTTAATTTTCAGCCTTGTATTTTGGCCTATAGGTTCTTTTTTTCTTTAGGAGGTGCAATTAGTCTCCTTGTGGAGTGTGTTAATTAGTTTGGGCTGGTCCAAAAGGATTTGGACGTGTGGTTATTAATTTCCACACCCCTTATTCCTCTTCACACCCTTCTAACTAACACATGAAGCATGTAGGCCATATGTGGGCCCCCTTGTCCCCTTGTTTCACTCCACATGTGATTTCTCACTCTTACATGGCTGATTTTTTTTGCTTCTTATTTGAATTTGAATTTTGGAAGTGCCATGTCATTGCCTCCAAAATTCAAATTCAAACTAGAGGGAACATAGATCCATATTTTTAAGGCCATGTTTGGATCTTTAGTTATATTAAATTAGTGTTAATTGAGCACATGCTAAATTAATACTAAATTAAGCCAACTAACCCTTAATTAAGCATGTTGGACATTCAACTTTATTATTTTAGGCCCATGGTTCATGCTTTGCTCTATAAATAGAGCATTCCCTCCTTTATGTAATTTTTAACACTCATTTTGAATGAAAATTATACTTCTCTAAATTGAGTGCTCTTTTGTTCTTGAAAGTTTTCATGTTCTCTCCTTAGTGAGAATTCTTCACGCTATTATCAAGGGCTCATTCCCTTGTGGTCACCTTCATCCTTTGGCTTATATCCTTCAACAAGAATAGTGCCTACTTCTCCTCCATTTTCTAGTCTTCCACCTCTATTTCTTAAACCTTGGAACCTCTATGAGCAAGGATCTTGAGAGAATTCTCTTCATCAAAGATTCTTCAATCTTGCCTTGGAGATGGATGCATCAGGAGGTGAGGGGAGTAGAGGGCCTAATAACCCAAACAAATATGGATCTCTTTCCACACCCCCTTGATTAGGTCATGCTATTCCCTAGCTTAAGGCTAGGTGCCACTTTTAGTGGGCCTAAGAGGGATTAGTGCTCCTAATCCTAATTAGGCCCAAGTCTCACATTACCTAGTTTTGAGTGCCTTGCTCTCTCTTTGGACTATAAATACACCTAGTCCCCCTTGTACAAATCACACTTGATTGAATGAAGTAACAATATTTTTGAGAAATTTATTCTTGAGTGTCATTGAGAATCCTCTCTCTTGAGGAATCTCTCCCTTAAAGCTTTTATCAAGGGACCTCTCCCTTGTGGCAAGCAACATAAAATTTTTGACTCATCTTTCTCCTAGAAAGTGGCGTCAACCCTCCCCCATTTCTAACCTATCCATCCTCCATTTTCTTAGAGGAAGGAACCTTGGTTGAAGAGATCAAGAGAGTGCATCAAAAGGCTTTTTGGAAGTCATCCTTGTAAAGACACTCAAACACAGAACAAATGTTTTGCAAACAATGTGCTAATTTTTAGGCAAAACATGTTCTCTCATTGTGGATGGTAGATCGTGTTGCAATTGTTGTAGCATAAGGGTGGTGGAAAAGTTAGCACTTACTAATACTCCTTATCCTTCACCTTATTGATGAAGAGGATGTAGTCATAAGAGAACAATGAGAGATTAGCTTCTCCATAGGGAAATATGAAGATAAAGTTTTGTGTGATGTAGTCCCTATAGAAGCTAGTCACATGTTGTTGAGAAGACCATGGCAACATGATAGGGCAACCTTTCATAATGGCTTCACGAATCAAATCACTCTCTCATAAGGGGAAAAAGATTACCTTACATCCTCTTACTCCTACCAACGTTATAGAGGATAAAAGGACCATGAAGCTTAAGAGAGAGAGAGGGATAAAAATGAAAATAAGGTTGTTAGTAGGAAGATCGAGCCTAAGAAAGGTCCACTTTTGACTTCAAAGGAGGTTCTTTACATAGAGAAATCTTCCCACCAACCCTTACAAAAACAAAAAATTGAATTTGAGGATGTGTCTATACCTTTTGAGTACTTTGATCCACACCCTTAAGTCTAACTTAATGAGTGCCTTATTGCACATAGACTAGTCTCGCCCACTATTTCAAAACCTTTGAGGCTAGCATCTAGTGCAATAGGAGAAAAATGGGGAGTTGTTGTATGGAGGCACATGTAGAATAAAACCTTTTCAAACCTTAGTGTCAACCTTTACTACCCCATTCCTAAGAGGTCTCCTTATAGACTCCTCCCAAAATCACTTGTCTACATATACTTATTGCTTTCCTTATTTTCTTGCATACTTTGAATAAGAGGAAGAAGGACCTCCAGATTTGAGGTCAAATCTATTGGAATTGAGGTAAAATCTATTGGAATTGAAGGTCTTGAAAAGCTTAAAGAATCCATTTAGTGTTTTGGTTTTGTGTAGCTCATACTTTTATTTCTAGGTTTTGCGCAAATCAATTTTACGATACCAAGCACATTTCATAGGTGTGGTACTTATACTGTATGTTTAGATAGGTATGAGGTTGTATTTGAATAGCTTAGGGATACCACTTGATGCAACCTCCATGGGAGATCTTCCAAGGATCCTCTTCTAAGCTCCTCAAGGATGTAGAAACGGTGATGGAAAGAAGAAGATGGTTGAGGGATGGCGCTGCTTCCAGAGATGAGCCATGCTTGGATGTTTGCCACAAAGGAAGGAGTCTTTGATAAAAGTCAGAAGAAACTCTCTCAAGAAAGGATAATTGCGGACACTCTAAAAGAGAAGAGAATTCTCACAAAAATAATTTCTATTCAAAAATGAGTGTTAAGAGCTACAAGAGGTGGAGGCACCAGTTTATAGAGCTAGGAGTGGGAGGGAGAGGAGTTGGACGTCCAACACTTAATCAAGGCCCAAGACGCTTAATCATGTGTTAATCTTGGCTAAGCATGATTAGCACATGTTTAAGAGTGTAGAAGATCCAAACAAGGCCCTAAGAAGGTGGATCAATGTCCCTTTAATTTAAATTTGAATTTTGGAGGGAATCCATATGGCATCCCAAAATTCATATTCAAATTTGGTTGGCTCGTGTTCAGCCAACTAGGCACCTAGTTGGAGGAGAGAGGTGTTTGGCACCCAAAGGAGGGAACAAGGGGTCCTACTTGTCTCCTAGTTGGTTATATGGTGTTAAGATGAATTTGAGTGTGTATTTAGCAAAAAACACACGTCCAAATCCTTCTTAAGGCCCAACTAATCAACTTACTCCTAAACAATACTAATTAGACCTCCAATTGCAAATTAGAAAAAATAAAATGCCAAAATACATGGCCAACAAAATACAAGAACAAAACTAGCAAGACTATGCCTCAACAAGTAGGTTTATCCTAAAACTAGCTACCTAGGAAGACTATGATCAATCTTGACTTCAAAAAAGAGTTGAGGTCTTCCTTCCTCCTTCCTTGCTACGTCCTCCTCTATCCTCCTAGCCATGACCCTTCTTATAGGACCCTTGCTACGGAGATAAAATAGATTGCATAGGCTAGGAAGTGTTGAAAAATCATCAAAAGTGCATTTTGTGATAAGGTAATTGATTACATTATTTTAGTAATCAATTACCCTTCGAAATTTTTGGGTTCTTAGATTACTGCTCTTGGGAGTAAGCGATTACCTGAAAATAGTAATCAATTATTCCAAAGACCATGCATTCTAGACCAATTTTGAGTAGGATATCAGGTAATTAAGTAAGTAATCAATTACCCTACTTCAAAACTCAAATAAAAGAATTTTCAAAACCGATTTTAACAACTTTCAAAGGGTCCATTGAATGCTTGCTACTCTTAACTATTTTACCCATATTCTCTCCAAGAATCATACTCATTTTTTATGATTTGAAGGTACAATAAATCCATGATTCAAGGAAGAGACTACATTGAGATTTGATCTATCTTGCTGGGTATTCATCACTATAGGTGATATTTTTCTATACCTTTTTTGTGTTTTTGCAAAAACTTTGACAATCTCTTGAAGTGCTTTTGAGATTGTTCTGAAATCTTGCAATGGAGTGTTGTGAGTGACTGGGAGTCACAGTGTAGCAAATTTTTAAAGGATGCAAGAGGGAGCCTATTTTTGTGTGATTTGAATCTTTTCAGGTTTAAAATTTCTATGTGTGGTGTGCATGTACTGAAATTTTAGTGGAAAACAGATTAGCGGAAGGTTAAGCCTAAAGAATGGATGTAGGTCAGGTTGGCCGAACCAGTATAAATTTATGGCTCCACCTTCTCCATGGTGTCACCAACTCTTCTCCAAGATGAAATGTTGAAATGGATCTTCTTCAAGGGCTGAAATAGGTGTGAAAAATGGAGCTTATGATGGCTGAAAGTGGTTCATGAAAAAAAATGGAGACAAAAGAATGGTGTTTTGGGTGGTAGTGGTTGGATGGTGTCTCTTTGGCTAGCTCACTAATCCTAGGGAGGCCCAAGCTCCTTCTAAGGTAGAGAGGAGAGGAAGGGGGCCAAGAGATCCCTAAATGACTAAGGAAGAGGAATGATGAGGAAAACTCTCTCAAATATCCAATATATCCAAAAGTGCCTACATGTAGTCTAACCTAGGGTATTTAAAGAGAGGGTGGGAGGCCTCTAGGAAATTTGCACGAAAATTTGAGAGCTAAATGCCTCTCAAATGAACCCTAAATGGACCTCAAATGAAATGTAGGTCCCTCCCCCCTAAATGACTAAAATACCCTTGTGTCTAGAAAATGAAAGAAATAGACTTTTGACCTCACAAGTCAAGGTTTAAGTCCCAAAATAAATCCTAAACTAATTTTCCCCATAATACAAAGGCTAAATAAAAATACACAATGAAATCCTAAGTGATTAAGGTTCCCTAAAATACAAGGAGAAAATAAGGAAAACAAGCAAAGCATTATGTAGATGTACCAAAGTCTACACATGTGATCATCAATGCTCTTGGTGTAGTATGACCTTCCTCTTCTTCTATTCTTCTTGCCATGGACCTTGTGATGGGTCCTATTTGATGCCCCAAGGATGATCCTCCATCATAAATCACTGTGCAAATTCTCTCTTCCTATACTCTTTAATTCTAAATTTTATTAAGATCTTTGATAACTATTGATTAGGTTTTTGTAGCTGAAACAATTTGCTGCAGTTTTCTTGCAACAGATTACATTTTACAACATCCTTATTTTGAAATTGGATTTGGGTAAATTGAAACAAGTGAGTCATACTTACTGTAACCTCTACCACTAAAACAGATACTAATAAAACATAAAACACTCTATATAACACTTAACAATTTCATTACCTTCCTGAATGTTGTTATTTGTGGTGGTATGATTCAACTTTTCATGTCTTAGGGTTTCACATTTGAAAAATTTTGAATTAGAAGGCAATTGTTTTACCTATCTTATAATACATTTGTTTGAAGATTTGAATGTTGGACTTGGCCTGCACCTGACACCTTTTATGCTTATATTCAATGGCATGGGACATGCCTCTCTTTCCATAGGGGGAACAGGCTCTAGCTGAGCAGGAAACTGGTGATAAGGCAACTGATCGAGAAATTGGTGAAGTAGTTGATAAAGAGGAAGCAGCTGAGGAGGAGGAGCAGGAAGAATGAAGAGAAGACTGAATGTGTTTGAGTTGTTTGTTTCAATTTTAGTTTCAGTCCTTTAATTTCAGTCTTTTGGTTTTCAATATTTTAAATTTAGTACTTTGGTTTGGTATTGTGTTGTTTAGTTAGGTGTTTAAATTATTGTGTGAATTTGTGAAGTGTTATATAGAGTGTTTTATGTTTTATTAGTATGTGTTTTAGTGGTAGAGGTTACAGTAAGTATGACTCACCAGTATATGAACATATAGATATATATAAATACATACACATAATAACAGCACAAAAACAAAATTTTTGGGAATTAAAGGAAAACTATTCTTGAACCTTAGGAAACATGATTTGAAAAGAATTCCCATAGAGGAAGTGTTGATGAAAAAATTTTGAACTCAAGTGGATGAACTCTTTTAACCTGGAATTTTGAATTTAAAACATAATCAAGCAAGTGTGAATAATTCTAAAGTTGTCTAATATTAGGAGCACCTAACCAAGCTAGTGAGTGACTGGGCCAAACACTTAATCAAATCTTGAGAGTCAGCACTGTTCAAATCTTGCCAGTCTTGTTTGAGTCTTTTATAGATCATAATTTAAGCGAAGCATGGATAGGATCAAGGTATTTGTTCCTTTATTTTGAGCCAGAGCTAAAAAGCCTACCATTGAACAATTAATTCACCTTGTTAGCCATTTTGGGCCTTAAGGAAAGCTTTTCTTTTAAATCCCCTTAAACCCAAAAAGGTAAAACAATTAAATCCTATTCCTTAACCCTAATTGGCAATGGAGTGTTTCATGAAAATTGATAAATTAGGTAACTTGGGAGGTGGAAGGCTTGTTCATAATGTTGGCAACTATATGTAAATATGTGTTGAATTTCCAATGTATACAAAAAAAAAAGATAAAGAAAAAAGTAAAGTTGATCATTTCTGTGTGTAAATACATAAGGAAACTATATGTTGAGAAGGAAGTTGTAGGGATGGTAGAAAAATTTGTCGAGAATGCAAAATCCTCAAGTGGAGTGAAACTGCTCTTTTGCCGGTTCGGCCTTTGAATTCACAGAAAAACCAAGTTTTCTTGCAGCCCGACCCCATTACAACCTTCTTAAAAGACCTTAGTGATCCATGCCTAGTACCATTGTGAACCAGAAAAGAGATGGGTAACAAGACTAATCCAGGTTGTTCAGTGACTAAATTAAGAGAGAAACACTCACCTGTACTTCAATGTAATTAGTGAAACACTTTGTGAGGAAAAGGTGCTCTTGATTGAAAGGTAATGGATTTTGAGTGATTAAATGCCTGAAAGTGTTTTATTTTTCAAAATGAAAAGTTAATTAGTGGGTACCATTTGAACAAGGAATTGAAGTAGGTACTCTCCTCTCTTAAATTCCAGAGAATCATGTTTACATGGATTGAACCTTAATGTCTTAGGAGTCCAATTACTTTTTGTGTTTGTTTCTCTACCTTTTTTTTTAGGAAAAACAAAGTCTTAAGTTGGGGGGAGTAAAACAACACTTGTAGCATTTAACAATGAACATGGATAAAGCTTTTACCTTGATGGTTGATGAAGTCAAATGAGTGAAGAAACAAATATAAGTAAGTTGTGTGAGTGGTTGGAGTGAAGAGTGAATGTGAGTGAGAGTGATGGACGTGATAAGAAGGGGAGGGGAAGTTAGGTTTTGGGGTATCTATAAGTTAACAAGCTGAAATGTGTGAGAGAGGAAAAACATTGAAAGGATTCTTTGAAATCTGCAGTTTTTAAAACTGCTGCTTTTTATTTTCGCACCCATCTGCTAAACGCATGTTCATCCGTTTAGCGGAATTGCTGCCGCAAGCAATACTGATGCAGAGTTAAATTGCACTGAGCTAAATAAAATCCGTTGGGCGGATTCAGTGCCATGGCCCTTCTCAAATTTTGGCTTAGCCCATGAAAGAATAGCTGGGCTATTTAATGCAGCAGAACTCTTAAGTTTTTTTATATAATCTGCTCAGCCCATGAATAATCTGCTCAGCCCATCAATCCCCTGTTTTCCATAAATTTATAAGTTTTCTTCCTAGGGGATAATCTGCTAAGCACATAGAAATCCGCTGGGTGGATTTGCTACCGCAAGCAATTTCAAAGTTTCAGAACAAGGGGCGGGATGCATTTTGGATCCGCTGAGCGAATTTGAAACCTGATGCTTTCCTCCATGAGCTTTTGATGCATTACTTTGCTTGGCTCCTTAACCTTAAATGCAATAAGCTTCCCCTTTTTTCTGTCTCACACAAGAAATTGGATGTTGACCTTACCAAACAATGACTCACATATAGACTCTATTACAAAAACATGTTATACTCAACTCAAAACATAGAATTACTTTTCAAAACATGAAATTGGCTTACTCATTCATATAAAAAACTATCATCACAACACAACAACACAAAAATGTATTTTCAAAACATGAAATTAGATGCAAACAAACACCAACACAACACAACACAAATTACAAACTACTTATTATTTTCAAACATTAAACATAACATTCAAATACACAACAACACAAACATGCTAATTTAGTGTCTTTAGCTTGACATTTTCTCATGATCAAGGTTCTCTAAGGTGTGTGATGGTGGTGAGCCTTTCAACCTCGCCACCCAAATATGGCTTAAGCCTTTGACCATTCACCATCCATGTCCTTCCAATAGCAGCATCCTCAAGTTCAACTACTCCATATAGTTTAACTGATTTAATTAAAAATGGGCCTGACCACTTGGATTTCAATTTGTCCAGAAACAATTTCAATCTAGAATTGAACAATAACACTAATTGTCGGGGTTAGAAATTTCTCTTCACAAGATTCTTGTCATGATAGGCCTTCACCTTACTCTTGTATAACTTGTTATTCTCATAAGCCTGTAGTCTCAGCTCCTCTAACTCATGCAATTGAACCTTTCTTTTCTCACTGGCTGACTTCATATCATAATTCAGGGCCTCTATATAAACCTCATCTAATACATCAATTCTGAAACATTCTTTCTTGTAACTAGAATGCTTCATGGCTTTAAAAACATCAAAATTTACCTCATTATCTTGAACTCGAACCTTCAAATTTCCATCATCTACATCAATAATCACCCTTACAGTTTTCAT
Source organism: Psophocarpus tetragonolobus (assembly GCA_037954015.1). NCBI lineage: Eukaryota > Viridiplantae > Streptophyta > Magnoliopsida > Fabales > Fabaceae > Psophocarpus > Psophocarpus tetragonolobus. The sequence goes on from CM075689.1 coordinate 76,912,260, forward strand.
AAAAGGTCGGCCAAGAATCAAAGGAACATCTGAATCCTCCTCCATGTCCATAACTACGAAGTATACTAGAAACATGAACTTATCAACTTTTACCAAGAGATCCTCCACAATCCCGTGAGGATATTTAACAGAGTGGTTAGCCAATTGCAATATCATCCTTGTTGGTCTCACCTCCACATCACCAATCCTCTTAAGCATGGAAAAAGGCATAGGATTGATATTGGCTCCCAAATCTAGCAATGTTTTTCCCACTGAAAATTGTCCAATAGTAACTGGTAACGTGAAACTCCCTAGATCCCTAGATTTCTGAGGAAGGAATCTCTATATAATTACACTGCAACCTGTTTCTAATTCCACAGTCTCTGCCTTAATCAACCTTCTTTTCTTTGTTAGGAGCTATTTCATAAACTTAGCATATGTAGGCATCTGCTCCATGGCCTTTGTGAAAGGTATATTTATCTGGAGTCTCTTGAGAATGTTAAAGAACCTAGCAAATTGATGTTCCTTGTCTCTTTTGGAAGGAGCATGTGGATATGGTAAGTTTTTAATGGGAGGTGCTTTAGCAACTTTCTTTCCTTTCTTATTTTTCTCCCTCTCAACTCCATTTGATTCTTCCATTTTTTTTCTTTTCTTTTTCTTTTTCTCTATTTACATCTACCTTTACATTTTTATTTAGTTCCATCTATGGCTCTTCTTCAGCTATTGATTCCTCAACCTCCCATTTCAAGTCATCCCCAATTCCTTTGTCAACCACAGTTCCTTTTCTTATAGTAATTGATTTGTAATACTCCCTAGGATCAACCTGTATGTTGGCTTAGAATTTCTGCTCCTGCTGCTCAACTAATTGCTTGGCTATTTGGCCAATCTAAACCTCCAAATTCCTTATAGAAGCTTCAGTATTCTTCTAATTTGTAGTGGAAACTTGGATAAACTGGGCCAAAGCATCCTCTATCATTGTCAACCTATCAGGATAATAAGGCTGTTGAGTCTAGTAAGGTCTAGGAGGAGGGAGGAAGTTGTTGTCTCTGTGAAAGACCTGCATCCTATTTCCACCCTTCATATTGATTCTGATTATTTATCCACCCCTAATTTTGATTATAATTTGCCTGGTAGTTACCCTGCCTACCTGCATTGTTTAAGTAACTCACTTCCTCCTCATGTTCAACTTCAGCCTCAGCACAATAACCATTTGGATGATCTCCTGCACAGAAATCACATTTCATAACCTGATGCTGTTGTTGAGAATGTGATGAAGATCCAACTTGCATCTTGGTTATCTGTTTCTTCAGATCCTCTATCTGTTGGGAAAGAAGTTTATTCTAAGCAAGGATGGCACTCTAGGTATCTAACTCCAAGATTCCTCTCTTTGGTGGGGGTGGGTTGCTTCTATCATGGTAGGCCTGGAAATCATTAGTTGCTAAAGCATCAATGATAGTAATAGCTTCCTCGGAATCCTTCATCATCATAGAACCACCAGCAGAAGCATCTAGTAGCATCTTGGTTTGTGGTCTAAGTCCATTACAAAACATATTTAACTGAGCAACATCATCAAACCCATGATTTAGGCATTTTCTTAGAAGGGACTTATATCTTTCCCAATCTTCACACAGTGGCTCATCTGTTCCTTGTGTAAATGAGTCTATGGCTGATTTGGCACTGGTGTATCTGGAAAGAAAGAAAAATCTGGTCAAGAACTTCCTTTCTACCTCTTCCTATCTAGTCAAGCTCTGATTTGGATGTGTCTGCAACCATATTCTAGCTTTTCCTATCAAAGAAAAAGGAAATAATCAAAGGTAAACTGCTTCCTCATCTTCACCAGGAACACCCATAGTACCATACAACTCATAGAAAGTAGAAAGATGTTTGTAAGGGTCTTCATGATCCATTCCTGCAAACTAGTTAGAAGTAATCAAAGATAACAAAGCAGGCTTCATTTCCACTCTCTTCTCTAGTTTCATAATGCTGGAAAAATGTCTGGTCCCCAGCTGTTGTGAATATTCTCCCAAGAGCCTTCGTCTGTTCCCAGCACCTCCAACTCGTCCATCACCATTTCCTGGTCTTTCAGCCATCTGTTCTGGTTGAGATTGTTCGGACTGCGAGGTGGATAGGTCTTCCTGTGGTTCCTACCTATCCAATTGTTGTTGTCTCCTTCTTTTTTTTCTATTACTTCTAGCTGTTCTTTCTATTTCTGGATCAAACTGTAATTGTTCAGTTGGAAGTTTGCCTCGCATATACAAGTACAAGCTTATACAGATGGATTAGTTTAAGAAACAAAACAAATATATATATATATGATATATTTTTCACAAATTAACTATTCACAATTTCACAAGAGTAGAAATCACTCAATATCGCCAAATGCCCGGCAACGGTGCCAGAAACTTGGTGAAGTGTTTTTCTTATCTTTCACTTTACTTAGCAAGCAGACCAAGTTTCGTTGTAGAAAATTGAGTGTCGCCTACTGAGATTTGTGATATTAAATGAGAACACTAGTATAAATATGAAATTTACTATGATACAAATGATCGGATTCAATGTACTTTCTAATCTAACATCCCTCTTGACTATTTATGATATGAATTTTTATCAGTCCCTGATGTGACCATGCCTAGCCAAGGACCTATCACTAGGGCCATGGCTAGAAGGATTGAAGAAGACCTAGCCCTTGCAAACAAAGGAAGAGTTCACCTCCTATGGAGAGTGAAGATATTAGGCTAGGGAATTTAGTTAATAAAATGTAATTTTCCTTTATTTTAATTTTGAGGAGCATTACGAATTTAATTTGGGACATGTATTTAGTCCATTTTTTATTTTTAGGAGGTGTCTTAGGAATTTAGAGGGTGGATTTAGCTTTTTGGGTCTTTATGAAGGAAATAAGGGGTAGCCTTGATATCTACACCCCTCTTTTCCTACATAAACCCCCTAAGCTAATAAGAAGGAATATTGGCCCTTGGTTTGAGAAACTTGGGAACCAAGTTTGATGATCTAAGGAAGGAATTGTTTCTCAATCCTCCTTCCTTATATCTCTCCTTTTAATCCTAAGCCTTCTTTTTTAGGTTATCTTATTCAAAATGTTAGCTACCTCTATAAATAGGAGCTCCTCCCTCACTTGTATTTTTTACACTTGAATTTAATCATAGAGACCATATTGGTTGTGAGGTTCTTACCTTTGAGTGTCCCCTTTTCTCCTTTGTGAGAGCTTCTAAGAGTTATCAAGGGACCCCTCCCTTGTGGCCTCTCCCCTTTGGCTTATCAAACCTAGTATTTGTGGCGCCTCACCCCATTCCTCTTCTCTCCATAAATCCATTTCCCTTCCAAGTGACCTTAGAAAGGATCCTTTGGGCACGTGATCATCAAAGATCACATCAAGTGGTATCAGAGCCACTTTCTAAAGGTCACGTTCTTTCTCAATTTTTTTTGCTTTGTTGTTTATCTCTTTGATCTCTTTATTTTAAAGTCCTTCATTTTTTGTCATCTCTATTTCCTTTATTGTCTAGTAGTATAGCTTTTTATTCTTGCTATTATATGCTCTTTTGTTTTCTATCTATGTGCCTATGTTCCATTTAATTTTGTGCAATTTTATTTGTCCCTTTCTTTGCATCTTATTTTCGTGTTCAAGTTGCTTATTTTTCCCTTGGTTTTTTATGTTAAAGTGTGCCTAAGAAGTTATGACCAGTAAACCCACATGGTTGAGGATTTTTTCACACCATTGTGGTGATCAACTTTGGCCACTTTGTTGTGCCTTTTCTTTTGAGTCTCTTGCTGAAATTTTTGCTCTATTTTTAGGTGTGTTATTTTTTCTTAATCTTGTGTTTTGTCAAATACTAGTCATGTTAGTTTCCTATTTTGTCTCATTTAAATTCCATAGGTTTTATCCTCTTAAAATTTTTACAAAAAAGCCTTCAAAAACATTTTGAATTGAGCTCCTAAGAGGTGAACCTCTTGTTAAGTCTCTTAAGTCTTTTATGCTTTTAGTTCAAGCATATTAATCTCTTTATTGTTCTTAAATATTTGCTCAATTCAATCTTTATATGTTTCTTGTTTTATGTTGAATTATTAGTAGTTTTCCACCTGGTTTACCTTCACTATTGGTGCCTCTTTATGGAATTTTTGCTTAGGTGAATTGTGTTAGTAATTTGAGCAATCAATTTACTTCAAAATCAGCCCTAAATCATTCCTTAAGCACCATTAGTTCAGTGGTATTTGGAACTACTAAGTTGTTTTGCCTTTAGTTGCATGCATTGCTTGAAAATTGTGTGACCTTACTTTGTGCTTACTCACTCAAGTGTTATTATTTCAAGCATCCTCATTAAAATTTCAATTCAACAAGCTATTAGGTGCAGCAAAATGATTAGAAAAAGTAAAAAAAAAATAGAAAAAGTTCAAATTTGAAGTTGTGTACCTAATAGTAGAAACATTTGATATGAGGAACCAATTGTGATTAAAAAAAATTACCTGAGTAAGCTTTTTAGTTTTTGGTCACTTAAAGTTTATTAAGTGTGCAACTATTGGTTTCATTTTTTTTGTTTGAGTCTTTTTTCATCTCTACTCTTAAAGCTAATCTAGGAAAGTTATTTGTGTGCTACCTTCCTTTGTGAGCCTTATGTTTTCTTGTTTGTCTTCTTTACTTCTTTGAGTTTGTCATTGTTTAATCTATCCACTTGTATTTGTGAACCTTGTTTTTTTATTCACGTTTGTTTGTTGTCTTGTGTTGTATTCAGCCTTGGTAAGGAAAGGTTGGGAAAGGTTCCATATATAAAATTTTGGCAAGTCCACACAAGAGGAAACAAGGGTAGCATTCTTAGGGTGGGTTGATGCAACTCAAAGGGGCTTGATCAAAAGGAGACAAGCACCAAAAAGCTTGGGGTGAAGACTTTGGCCTTAATCTTGAAATAAGAGACAAAGTTGAACTTTTTCCATATAGAGATTTTAATGAACTTGTTCAACTTTGTTCAAGAGTGGAGCACCAACTTAAAAGAAAAAGTTTCAAGAAAGACTTCACTCCATCTTATTCCAAGAATTTTAAGAAGGCGGGTCCCTCTTCTAAACATCTCTCCAAAAAAGATGAAAAAGAAAAAGATAAAGAAAAAGATAAAGAAAAAGAAAAAGCATATTCTTCTAAAGTACCTTCTAAGGAGTCTAAGTCAAGTGACATCAAGTGCTTTAAGTGTCTTGGAAGGGGTCACATTGCTTCTCAATGCCCCACAAAGAAAACAATGATTTTAAGAGGCCAAGATCACTATAGTAGCCTTGATGAAGCTACTTCTTCTTCTTCTACTTCAAGTAGTGAAGATGAAGACATGGATTCCATGGAAGAGACCCTACCTTGTGATGGAGACTTACTTATGGTAAGGATGCTTCTTAACAACCAAACTAGTGAGATTGACCAATCACAAAGAGAGAACTTGTTTCATACAAGATGCAAAATTTTAGAAAGTACTTGTTCTCTCATTGTGGATAGTGGATCTAGTTGTAATTGTTGTAGTACTAGATTGGTTGAAAAGCTAGCCTTATCCACAAAACCACATCCTAGACCTTATCAATTGTAATGGATTCATGAGGATGGAGGTATTATGGTTAACCAACAAGCACTTGTACCAATTTCCATTGGCAAATACAAAGATGAAGTTTTATGTGATGTTGTGCCTTTGGAAGCTAGTCATGTGTTGCTTGGAAGGCCTTGGCAATTTGATAAGAAAACCATGCATGATGGCCTTACCAATAAAATAAGTTTCCAACACTTAGGCAAGAAATTTGTGTTGTGCCCTCTAACACCTTCCCAAGTGTGTGAGGACCAACTCAAAATGAAAGCTAGGAGAGAAGAAGACCAAAAAGAAAGAAAACAAAAATAAAAAAAAAGATAAAAAGGGTCTTTCTAAGGCCAAAGTAAAGGAAGAAAAGGTATCAAGTTTAGAGGAAGGTGTCTCCTCTAAAGATGTAGTTCACAAGAGTCATTTATCACTTAAGAATAATATCAAGAAAACACTTTTGCTTGAACAACCCTTATACCTTCTATACTTCAAAGAGACACTCATTGCCAGTAATCATGAACTTGAGTCTCTACATAAAGAGGTCCACAATCTTTTAAAAGAATTTGATGATGTATTTCCTTAAGAGGTTCCAAGTGGACTTCCACCTTTAAGAGGGATAGAACATCAAATTGACCTCATCCCAGGGGCAAGCCTTCCAAATAGGCCTACCTATAGGACTAACCCCTAAGAGACCAAAGAAGTAGAAACTCAAGTTCAAGATTTGTTAAAGAAGGGTTGGGTTCAAAAGAGCCTTAGCCCTTGTGCTATTCCTGTTCTTTTAGGGCCTAAGAAAGATAGAAAATGGAGGATGTGTACTGATTGTAGAGCTATTAATAACATCACCATAAAGTATAGGCACCCAATCCCTAGGCTAGATGACATGTTGGATGAGTTACATGGGGCCATTATATTTTCCAAGATTGATCTTAAGAGTGGTTATCACCAAATAAGGATTAAAAAGGGTGATGAGTGGAAAACCGCTCTTATGACCAAGTTTGGTTTGTATGAGTGGTTAGTTATGTCATTTGGTCTCACCAATGCCCCTAGCACTTTCATGCGTCTAATGAATCATGTACTTAGGAATTGCATAGGGAAGTTTGTGGTCGTCTATTTTGATGACATCTTGATCTATAGCAAGTCCTTAGATGAGCATCTTGGGCATCTAAGTGAGGTTTTAAAGATTCTTAGGGACAACCACCTCTATGCCAACTTGGATAAATGTACCTTTTGCAAGGAAAATGTAAATTTCTTAGGTTTCATAGTTGGCAAAGAAGGAGTGAAAGTTGACCCCGAGAAAATCAAAGCTATCCAAGATTGGCCTACCCCAAAAAGTGTTGGAGATATTAGAAGTTTTCATGGTTTAGCAAGTTTTTATAGAAGATTTGTGAAAGACTTCTCCACAATTGCATCCCCTCTTAATGAGCTTGTTAAGAAGGATGTACCTTTCATTTGGCGTGAAGCTCAAGGAAAAGCTTTTAATGTGCTTAAGGAAAAGCTCACCAATGCACCCATTCTAGCCCTTCCAAATTTTGAACAAACCTTTGAGCTAGAATGTGATGCATCCGGTCTTGGCATAGGTGCCGTTTTACTTCAAGGAGGCCACCCTATTGCTTACTTTAGTGAAAAACTTCATGGGGCCATCTTGAATTATCCCACCTATGACAAGGAGTTTTATGCCCTTATTAGAGCCCTCCAAGTTTGGGAGCATTACTTAGTGACTAGGGAATTCATCATACATACTGATCATGAGTCACTTAAGTACATTAGAGGGCAAGGGAAGTTAAATAAAAGACATGCTAAGTGGGTTGAATATCTTGAGCAATTCCCTTACATTATCAAATAGAAGAAGGGAAAGTGTAATCTGGTGGCGGATGCCTTGTCTAGAAGGCACTCCTTGCTCTTTTCTTTGGGTTCCCAAATTCTTGGATTTGATAATATAAAGGAGTTGTATGAAGTGGATCAAGATTTCCAATCCACTTTCACCAAATGCCTCCAAAAGCCTTTTGATGGGTTCTACATCCTTGAGGGGTACCGTTTTAGAATGGGAAAACTTTGCATACCTCAAGGATCCATTAGAAAACTTTTGGTACAGGAAAGTCATGAGGGAGGACTCATGGGCCATTTTGGGGTTGATAAAACCCTTAGTCTTCTAGAATCTAAATTTTATTGGCCTCACATGAGAGTGGATGTTCAACGGCATTGCTCCAAGTGTATCACTTGTCTTCAAGCAAAATCAAGAGTGATGCCTCATGGACTCTACACTCCTCTCCCTATAGCTAGCACCCCTTGGCTTGATATTAGTATGGATTTTGTTTTTGGTCTTCCAAGGACTCAAAGGGGATTTGATTCTATCTTTGTTGTTGTGGATCATTTTAGCAAGATGACTCATTTTATACCATGCCACAAAGTGGATGATGCTAGCTATATTGCTAAGCTTTTTTTTAAAGAAGTGGTTCGTTTGCATGGTCTACCCAAGACTGTTGTTTCCGATAGGGATGCTAAGTTTCTAAGTCATTTTTTGAAAATTCTTTGGCAAAAACTAGGAACAAAGTTTGTCTATTCTACTACTTGCCACCCACAAACGGATGGGCAAACTGAGGTAGTGAATAGGTCCCTATCCACATTGTTAAGGGCAATTTTAAAAGGGAATAAGAAAACTTGGGATGAATGCCTTCCCCACATAGAGTTTGCCTACAATAGGGTGGTCCACAAGACTACTAGTTTGTCCCCTTTTGAGGTTGTATATGGCTTTAATCCTCTTACTCCTCTGGATTTGCTTCCACTCCCTAATACTACTTCCTTGTATCACAAAGAAGGAGTATCTAGGGCTGACTTTATAAAGAAATATCATGAAAAGGTCAAGAGTCAAATTGAAAATCAAACTCAAAAATATGCCAAGTACAACAACAAAGGAAGAAAAAGGGTAACCTTTGAAGTTGGGGATTGGGTTTGGCTTCACTTGAGGAGGGATAGATTCCCTACTCAAAGGAAGTCCAAACTAAGTCCTAGGGGAGATGGTCCTTTCCAAGTTCTTAAGAAAATTAATGATAATGCCTACATCCTAGACCTTCCCTCCAATTATGGAGTTAGTTCCTCTTTTAATGTTTGTGATCTTACACCTTTCCTAGGAGCTAATGACATGGATGAGCTTGAAGATTTGAGGTCAAATCCTTCTCAAGAAGGAGGGCATGATGGAGTACCATCCTTGGGGCATCAAATAGGACCTATCACAAGGTCCATGGCAAGAAGAATAGAAGAAGAGGAAGGTCATACTACACCAAGAGCATTGATGATCACCTGTGTGGACTTTGGTGCATCTACCTAGTGTTTTGCTTGTTTTCCTTATTTTCCCCTTGTATTTTGGGGAACCTTAATCACTTAGGATTTCATTGTGTATTTTTATTTAGCCTTTGTATGATGGGGCAAATTAGTTTAGGATTTATTTTGCGACTTAAACCTTGACTTGTGAGGTCAAAAGTCCATTTCTTTCATTTTCTAGACACAAGGGTATTTTAGTCATTTAGGGGGGAGGGACCTACATTTCGAGGTCTATTTAGGATTTATTTGAGAGGCATTTAGCCCTCAAATTTTCGTGCAAATGGCCTAGAGGCCTCCCACCCTCTCTTTAAATACCCTAGGTTAGACTACATGTAGTCACTTTTGGATATATTGGATATTTGAGAAAGTTTTCCTCATCATTCCTCTTCCTTAGTCATTTAGGGATCTCTTGGCCCCCTTCCTCTCCTCTCTACCTTAGAAAGAGCTTGGGCCTCCCTAGGATTGGCCTTCACCCTCTCCAAGTGAAGTGAGCTAGCCAAAGAGACACCATCCAACCACCACCACCCAAAACACCATTCTTTTGTCTCCATTTTTTTCATGAACCACTTTCACCCATCATAAGCTCCATTTTTCACACCTATTTCAGCCCTTGAAGAAGATCCATTTCAACATTTCATCTTGGAGAAGAGTTGGTGACACCATGAAGAAGGTGGAGCCATCACTAAGTCTTTGGAGCCTATCCAAAAGATCCCTCTCATAATATGAAGGAATGTGCCTTCTTCGCAAACAAGTTTTTAAATCATTCCAGTAGCGAATTTCAGGCATTTGTTTACAGGCCCTATCCTTGACTAACCCATCCCACCAATGCAAAGCAGAACCTTGAAAACTAAGGGAGGCCAAAGGTACTTTCCTTTTCATAGCATCGAAAGAGTTATTCCACTTTGACTTCCCAATCTAGGTAAGTCTCAACATCTTCCCTACCATGAAAATGGGGTAGGTCTACCTTTGGTTCCCTAGCATGATTTATGTTCTCTTGAGGAGAATGATGATTGTATGATGAATGAGAGTGATGCTTATATTGATTTCTATAGTATTCTTCTTCACTAGAGCTAAAATGCCTAGATGGGGATCTTATGAGAATTCCTTTATTTTTTCTATCACTCTCCCTCTAATCTCTCCTCTTACTCTCTTCTCCTCTCTTTCTCTCTTCTTCCTCTTTTTCTCTTTTTCTTTCCAGTTCTTTCATCTTCTCCTTTCTTCATCCTCTCTTCTCTCTCTTTGCCTTCTCTCTTCTCGCTCTTTTTTCTCTTTTCTCATTTCCAACATCTCTTTTTTTAACTCTTCCTTCTCTTTTTGTTTTTCCTTTTCTTTTATTTCTTTTTTTTCTCTCTTTTTCTTGTCTCTTTTCTTGTTCTTTAGCCATTCATTCCCTAAATTCTAAGTTAAGGTTTTCAAGAGTGTCTCCTTAGAAGGTTTTCTTTGGTTGACACTCTTACTTGATGAACAACTATGTGCACTAGAATGTGTGTGGGAAGTCATGGTGCTTGGATGCTAAAAACTAAAGGGTAGGCCAAAAACTTTTTTTTTCAAGCAACAATCCTCTCTTCTTCTTTTTTTTCTCACCTAAGGTGGCTTGATGAGTCTTTGGAACTCTTAGCCTCTACACGTTTTTTTCAAAATAACATAAAATAAAATAAAAGTGCAAAAATGTAAAAGAGAAAGGGCCCTAATCGTGTTCCTACGGTGTTGAAGGAAGTGCACCACTTCTCCCTTCTTCACCTAATTAACGAGGAACTATGCTAAAATTAACCAAAATTATTACAAACCAAGGGAGGGCCTTAAGGGCACTCAAACTCCCAATCTAAAATTAAGTATACACAATACAAAGAATAAAAAAAATAAAACAAAGTCTTCACTCCAAGCTTTTTGGTGTTTGTCTCCTTTTGATCAAGCCCCTTTGAGTTGCATCAACCCACCCCAAGAATGCTACCTTGTTTCATCTTGTTTGGACTTGCCAAAATTTTATATATGGAATCTTTCCCAACCTTTCCTTACCAAGGCCAAATACAACACAAGACAACAAACAAAGGTGAATAACAAAACAAGGTTCACAAATCCAAGTGGATAGATTAAACAATGACAAACTCAAAGAAGTAAAGAAGACAAGCAAGAAAACATAAGGCTCACAAAGGAAGGTAGCACACAAATAACTTTCCTAGATTAGCTCTAAGAGTAGAGATGAAAAAAGACTCAAACAAAAAAAATGAAACCAATAGTTGCACACTTAATAAAATTTAAGTGACCAAAAACTAAAAAGCTTACTCAAGTAATTTTTTTGAATCACAATTGGTTCCTCATATCAAATGTTTCTACTATTAGGTACACAACTTCAAATTTGTCTTTCTTTGAGTTCTTTATCTTCTTCTTTTTTTTACCTTGAACTTTTTCTATTTTTTTTTAACTTTTTCTAATCATTTTGCTGCACCGAATAGCTTGTTGAATTGAAATTTTAATGAGGATGCTTAAAATAATAACGCTTGAGTGAATAAGCACACAGTAAGGTCACACAATTTTCAAGCAATGCATGCAACTAAAGGCAAAACAACTTAGTAGTTCTAAATACCACTGAACTAATGGTGCTTAAGGAATGATTTAGGGCTGATTTTGAAGTAAATTGATTGCTCAAATTACTAACACAATTCACCCAAGATAAAATTCCATAAAGAGGCACCAATAGTGAAGGTAAACCAAGTGGAAAGCTACTAATAATTCAACATAAACAAGAAACATATAAAGATTGAATTGAGCAAATATTTAAGAACAACAAAGAGATTAATATGCTTGAACTAAAAGCATAAAAGACTTAAGAGACTCAACAAGAGGTTCACCTCTTAGGAGCTCAATTCAAAATGTTTTTTAAGGCTTTTTTGTAAAAATTTTAAGAGGCTAAAACCTATGGAATTTAAATGGGACAAAATAGTAAACTAACATGACTAGTATTTGACAAAACACAAGATTAAGAAAAAATAAAACACCTAAAAATAGAGCAAAAATTTCAGCAAGAGACTCAAAAGAAAAGGCACAACAAAGTGGCCAAAGTTGATCACCACAATGGTGTGGAAAAATCCTCAACCATGTGGGTTTAATGGTCACAACTTCTTAGGCACACTTTAACATAAAAAACCAAGGTAAAATTAAGCAAATTAAACACGAAAATAAGATGCAAAGAAAAGGACAAATAAAATCGTATCAAATTAAATGGAACATAGGCGCGTAGATAGAAAACAAAAGCGCATATAATAGCAAGAATAAAAAGCTATACTACTAGACAATAAAGGAAATAGAGATGATAAAAAATGAAGGACTTTAAAATAAAGATATCAAAGAGATAAACAACAAAGCAAAAAAAAAATGAGAAAGAACGTGACCTTTAGAAAGTGGCACTGATACCACTTGATATGATCTTTGATGATCACATGCCCAAAGGATCCTTTCTAAGGTCACTTGGAAGGGAAATGGATTTATGGAGAGGAAAGGAATGGGGTGAGGCGCCACAAATACTAGGTTTGATAAGCCAAAGGGGAGAGGCCACAAGGGTGGGGTCCCTTGATAACTCTTAGAAGCTCTCACAAAGGAGAAAGGGGGACACTCAAAGGTAAGAACCTCACAACCAATATGGTCTCTAGGATTAAATTCAAGTGTCAAAAATACAAGTGAGGGGAGGAGCTCCTATTTATAGAGGTAGTTAACCTCTTGAACAAGATAACCTAAAAAAGAAGGGCTAGGATTAAAAAGAGAGATCTAAGGGAGGAGGATTGAGAAACAATTCCCTCCTTAGATCATCAAACGTGGGGCCCAAGTTTCTCAAACCAAGGGCCAAGATTCCTTCTTATTAGCTTAGGGGGTTTATGTAGGAAAAGAGGGGTGTAGATATCAAGGCTACTCCTTATTTCCTTCATAAAAACCCAAAAAGCTAAATCCACCCTCTAAATTCCTAAAACACCTCCTAAAAATAAAAAATGGACTAAATACATGTCCCAAATTAAATTCTTAATGCTCCTCAAAATTAAAATAAAGGAAAATTAGATTTTATTAGCTAAAGTCCCTAGCCAGATGATGTGACCATGCCTAGCCAAGGACCTATCACTAGGGCCATGGCTAGAAGGATTGAAGAAGACCTAGCCCTTGCAGACAAAGGAAGACTTCACCTCCTTTATTAACTAAAGTCCCTAGCCTAATATCTTCACTCTCCATAGGAGGTGAAGTCTTCCTTTATCTACAAGGGCTAGGTCTTCTTCAATCCTTCTAGCCATGGCCCTAGTGATATGTCCTTGGCTAGGCATGGTCACATCACCTAATATCTTCACTCTCCATAGGAGGTGAAGTCTTCCTTTGTCTGCAAGGGTTAGGTCTTCTTCAATCCTTCTAGCGATGGCCCTAGTGATAGGTCCTTAGCTAGGCGTGGTCACATCACTAGTAATGTTTGAGATTACTGTGAGATTTTGTGCTTTAATGGAGGTGTCATTGGGACTTCATGACTATATTAGGATGTTCAATTATTTCCTTGTTATAATCGTATATCTAGTTTTCTTCTTCCTTTTAAGTTGGACTTATTATTTTCTTCAATTTAGAATTTGTTAACTTTAATTTTTATTAGAGATTATATTTTATTGGGAGGAATTTTGTAAACTTTTTTCTCAATTAATGGACTTTTATTTACTTATCTTATATTTATTTGGGGTGTCACACTTAGACAACGATTGTGGGCCACAGGGTTTCAAGTAGACACTAGACATCAGTTTATGGTTGTTAGATGAGTATTGCTTAGACTTAAATTGGTGGTAACATAGTGCAACTTAGACCTTTTTCGCCTATTAGAAGGGGTTATAAGTCGTCTCGATGTCCAAATTCAACATAGATATTCCAGAATATGTCACATCTGAACATAGTGTTGTGTAAAAAACTTGTATTCAGGAATATATGTGTGTTTGGTTTGATGGATTGTGATATTTAATTAATGTGTGATTGATTGGTTGTTAGTGCTTATGTTCAGGTAGACTATAAATGTGATTGATTTATTGTTATTGCTTATGTTCAGATGGAGCATAAGTGTGATTGATTCATTGTTAATGCTTATGTTTAGGTGGAGCATAAGTGTGATTGATTGGTATTTAGTGTTTATGTTCAGCTGGAGCATAAGTGTGATTGATTGTTAGTCAGTGCTTATGTTCAAGGGAAGCATAAGTGTGATTGATTGGTTGTGAGTGTTTATGTTCAGGTGGAGCATAATTGTAACAACCCAGTTATCATAAATAGGGTATTTTTAATTAATTTAAGTTAATTGAATTAGTTAATTAAAATTTAGTTATTTCTTATAATTAATTATCTCAAAGAGGCTAAATTATATACATATTGTTAGTGGAGAAAAGAATAAAAATAAATATTTTCGGAAACAATAATAATAAGGAAGGGTATATTTATATTATTAATAGGGGTTTACATATTATAAGTTAAAGGGATTAAGTGAGAAGATAAATGAGTGGAATGGGCTAGTCCCATTAGGGTTGTTATGTGGGAAAGGAAGAAGAGGCATGACGGCTCTTGATTCATTTTACCCTAGAGTTTCTAGAAGCTTGGAAAAAAAGAAAAGGAGAGGCCATAGAGAGGAACAAGGAGGAGAGAAAGTTATTCCCGCTCAAATCCTGTGCAGTTTTCGTAATATCATAACTATTAATTCGTTAACCGTTGGATTGGACTCGAAATTAGATAGTAGGTTTCATACTTGAGGCTATAGATTCTGACCGTTCGGATCTTTATTTTAAGCTCTTTTTAAGGATAAAACGACATTGCAATAAAAGATCTATTTTGGCAAGGGTTCATCGGATCGAAAAAGAAAAATCTTCGTTTGTCCTTGTTTCTTCATCGAGGTAAGGGGGTGGGAAGTTATCTCTTATGTTTCATGTATAGATTAAATTAGTAATGAAGTAATCCCTAAGCTTCGATAGATTTCAATGTTGCGTGTACATTATTGAAGGGTTATGAACACCCGCAACAAGTACTGATATATGTTTTAACTGTAACTATGTGGATATATGGGATTCTTGTGCATTTGATGTACAAATGCATGTCTGTATTGATTCTGTTGATTTTTAGGGATCATTGATTTTAAACATGATGATTATTTTGGCAATGAGATGTTGATGCATTCTTGTTGATGCCTTTCCCAAGATCACCTTCTAGCTTGGTTCCTTTGGAGAAATGAATGGTGGAAAGGGAAGGAATGGTGATGTAGGTGCCACTCATGGTGAGATAAGTCACAGAAGAAGCTTGCCACAAGGGAAGGAGCCCTTGATAAAATTCATAGAAGCTCTCAAAACTAGGGAGAGAAAGGAGACACTCAAATGAACTCACAAAAGGTTTGTATTCAATATGAAGTGTAAAATGAACATAGGAGAGGGAGGCATCTATTTATAAGAAAAATAATGGGCTAAGGGGGAGAGAAGAGTGACGTACAAGCTAGGGGAGATTATGAGAGCTTAATCAAGTGTTAATTGAGCTAGAGCCAATTAGCACTTTGATTAATCTCTAGGAAGATCCAAACATGCCCCTAACTTTAAGATCTTGGTCCCCTCTCATTTTGAATTTGAATTTTGGAGGGAAGCCACATGGCATCTTCAAAATTAAAATTCAAAAATGAAAGCACATAAAAAACATGTGGAAGCCACCTTGGAGGAGAAATAAAGTTTCGTCCAAGTGGAGGGGAACTGATGCATGCCTCCCTTGATCTTTTTCTAGAGGTTTTCTTCTTTGGTGAAATGGTTTGTGGAGAGGTAAGAAGTGAGGTGGTTTTAGGCGCCACTTAAGGTAAGATAAGCCTAAGAGGGAAAGTTTTCCACAAGGGATGGAACCCTTGATAAAAACCTAAGGAATTCTCAAAGAGAGAAGGGTGGACACTAAGAGAATTTTGGCCAACTCAAGGTTTTTCCATTCAATCAAGTGTGAAAAAATACAAGAGTGTGAAGGAGCACCTTTTTATAGAGGGAGCTAACCTCTTGGACAAGTCATGAAGGAAATGAAGGGCTAGGATTAAAAGGAGTCATCCAAGGGAGGAGGATTGAAGCCCAAAGTCCAATCAATACCCTCCTTTAGATGAGAATTGGTGCCCAAGCTACCTCATCCAAGGGCCAAGATTACTCCTTTATTAGTTTTGGGTTTTATTTAGCAAAAGAGGGTGTAGTTATCAAACTACCCCCTTATTTCCTAAATAAAGGCCCAAAAGCTAATCTTACCCCTTCTTATTACTAAGACACCTCCTAGAAAATTAAATGGACTAATACATGTCCAAAATAAAATCCTAGGTTCCTAAAATAAAAATTACAAGTAAATAAGTCATGGCTTGCATAACTTGATGGTCATATAGAGGTGAGATCTTCCTCCCTCTACTCTAGCCATGTCTTCTTCTATTCTCCTAGCCATGGCCCTAGTGATAGGGCCCTTGCTTGGGGAGAATGCATCAGGAACCAAGAGATCTCACATGTCTCTCATGCTTTATGTGTGAATTGGAGGGGTGTGGAACTAACTTAGGGGGTGTGGTTCAAAAAAACCACACTCCTAAGCTTCTCCAAAAAAGCCCAAACTACTCAACACATTCGACAAAAGAGACTAATCACACCCCTTAAATTAAAAAGGAGATAAAAGCCAAAATACAAGGCCAAAAATAAAAATAAAAACACCTCCAAACTCCTAAAGAAAAAACGTATACATGAAGGACTAAAAAGAAGACTATGGTCAAATTTCTATCATCTTAATCTCCATGAGAAGGTGAGGTATTCTTCCCTCCTCTCTTGCCATGTCTTCCTCAATCTTCCTAGCCTGGCCCTTGTGATAGGACCCTTGTTAGGGAGGAAGGCATCAGATGTTCCTTTTTATACCTTAGAAATTAGTATTCTTGAGTTTGTACTTAATTATAACAATTGTAGTATCCTTTTTGTAGTCCCTGGTGATTGGTTATAGCAATTGAGTTAGTGGGAGATACAGTTATCATTGCTTAATGATTGTTGGTGTTCTTGTTTATCATTGAATTTGGTATGTTGGTTCATATGATTATGAATTATGGAATGATTTTCCAAATTAGAATTTATGTATGGTTGATCTAGTGTAATAATATATTTTGTTAATTGGAGAGATGTTTCAATGAGACATAATAGAAATTAAGATTCAAGTGTGGTTGATACTCATGACTAATTATTAGGTGTTTGTATCAATTTATTTTATTAATTGGGGATATGTGTTTAAGTTATATATAAGAGAAATTGGGATTCATATGTGTTTTGAGTTCCTGAATAGTTGTGGAATGTCTATATTAATTTATTTTGCTACATATTTGAGAGTACATGTGTAGTATTAGATTATTTGGATTGTAATACTTATGTTGGCATTAAGGTTTTTCCTTTTATTATAGTACCCTTGAATAAAGTAATGGATAGTATTTACTTTTTTATTTGTTTCTATATAAGAAATAAGGTAGTAGAGGCGAACCCTAAGACTCCTTAGGGATGAACTTTGTGTAGATGAAATTGACTTATTAATTATATTATTCATTAATGTAATTGGTGCAATCCTCCCTAGCAAGGGTCCCATCACAAGGGTCATGGCTAGGAGGATTGAGGAAGACATGGCTAGAGGAAAGGAAGGAAGACCTCACCTTCTTTTGGACATTAAGATTAGGCCATATTCTTCACTTTTTAGCCTTGTATTTTGCGCCTTTTTAGTTCATGTATTTGGAGGTGTATTTAGTATTTCTTTGGCCGTGTATTTTGTCCCTCTTTTCGCTTCTTTTATTTGAAAGGGGGTGTAACTAGTCTATTTTATGGAGTGTGTGCATTAGTGGGCCTTTTGGGATCATATGGACGTGTGGTTTTGATAACCACACCCCTCTAGCTTATCCAACACCCTCTTAAGTCACACATAAAGCATGAGAGACAAGTACCCCCCCTAGTTCCCTAGTGTTCCGCCCATTCACACTCTCTTTCCTGCATGGCCCTTCTTGTTGCTTCATGTTTGGATTTGAATTTTGGAGGGAGATGACATGGCACTCTCCAAATTCAAATTCAAATTTGGATGGAACAAAGATCCTTGGTCTTAGGGCCTTGTTTGGATCTTGTTGAGTTAATTAAGTGTTAATAAGCCATGAGCTCAATTAACACCTAATTAATTCAACTAACCTTCCCCTAATCACCCTTGAGTTGGACTTCCAACTCAAGGCTCATAGCCTTAAGCTTCCTCTCCTATAAATAAGCACCTCCTCCTCTTGTATCATTTTTACACTTGAATTTTGAATAGACTTGAGAGTTCTACATTTTTTAGTGTCTTCTTCCTTCTCCTAATTGAAAGAACCTTCAATGGCTTTCATCAAGGGCTCCTTCCCTTGTGGCAAGTCTTCCTTAGGCTTATCCTTCTAAGGTGGCGCCTCCAACCTTCATCTCTTTGACTTCCATCCTTCATCTTCTTCTTTGGAGCAACCTCTTAAAGAGATCCTTGGCTTAGTATCATGAGGAGTGCACCAGTAATGATTAAGGGATTACTCTGTTAATTGAACTATTTTCCATATGTAAAGAATAAGGTGTTAGATGTTTTCTTCCATTGAGAGAATTTATGACAACATTGATTATTATAATGCAATTATGGGGTGTGATGATAATAAAAAAAAGATAGAGAAGTAGAATGTTTGAGGGTTTGAAATTAGAATTATATTGTAGGAACCTTGTAAGTTGAATACTTGTTATCTGAGAATTTTTGTATAACATGCCTCATTGTTTCTATAATATCTTTCTGTGTGGTTAACCAAATTGAGTTCTGTTTATTGTTTTATAAAATAGACATTTCAGGCTATAATTTAGGATTAAGAATCACATAAAAATGTTAGAATTGACTGAGTTATGTGGGTTGGAAGATGAGTCTCTCATCTAGTGCGCGAAACAGAATATGTGTATTGTGAGCTCTGCAAGGTAACCTAGATGACCTTTTAGGATTCGTGTTCTTCATGGAAGTTTTAGCCCTCGATGTTAGCTTTCCAATAGAGTTAGAATCACTTAAAATGGATGTATATAACTCAAGTTATGAATAAAATAGTAAGTAAAGGTCAAGCTATCATATTTGGGGTTAGTAGTTGTGAGCTTGTAATTTCTAAAAATAGTAGATGATAAAACTAACTTTGGATATAAACATAAAAGTTTTAGATAATTTTATTATCTTTCTAATAAAATTTGTACCACTTTATATCATTAATACAACTATAGATATTGTATTTAGACTACACAACACAATAAAAGAGTAAGATAAAAAGGGATAGTGAGAGCTGTAGTGGTGTTGATTACAATTGAGTGTATAATGTATTAATGATCGATGATACTCAGGGTGTGTGCCTAATGATATGCCACCCAAGCTGCGGTTGAGGGTGGATCATGATAACTTATTAGATTATCATAACATATCTTATAATTGTAGGTGTGGTGAATGATTGAATGTTTGAAAGTTGTTTGAGGTATGTGAATTGGAGATTTGTTTTACTGTGTGATATTGATGTTGATTTCAACTGGATATATAGTGTTTTGATAATGATGATGATGATTAGGGTGTGCCTAATAAAGTGTCATCATAGCTGCAGTTGGGCATGATGTATAATAACTTGACTAGATATTGATATTGTGATTTATGTTAATGATGATGGTCAAGATGTGCCTGACGAGGTGTCATCCCAACTACGGTATGTGTTGACATGATTAAATGTCTTCTAGGGTTTTTTTGCTTTGCACGGTTGTACCTACATGTTATTGGCGTAGAAGAGGATTCACTTTGAGTGGACCTATGGGAAGATGGTTGTACCTACGTGTTACTAGCATAGAAGATGACCGTTTCGGGCATGTACATGAGAAAGCATGCATGAGCATCATTAGTATGAACAAATTTATGTGTGTGGACTCTGTCATGGGCATGACATGAGTTTATATGTTGATTTCTTGTACTTTAGTTGACTGGTCATTCTCTTTATATGTGCCTGAACATCCATAAGATGTATTCTCACCCCTTTTGCTATTTGTTGCATTTTGTTTGGGCTGAATGCTACTTTCAGGTAAGCAAGATCTTGAGATGCTCTGATTAGGTGCGACCTCGGACTAGGGAGGATTATTTAGTATTTTCTGTTATGAATATCAATTATTCAATATTTCAATGAGTTTTAGTAATTGAGAATCATGTAAAGCTTATTTGTAAAGCCTAACGTATTTACTCATACACTAAGTTTTATTATATTATAATTTTCCACAATAAGGGTATAATGGGATATGTGAATCCTTTTACCTAAATGCAAAACCTACTATTTTAAATAAATACATTTTTTTGTTACTTTCTTTATTTAATGAATAAAGTGTTTGGGGTAGAAGGGTGTCACAATAATGGTGATTGATTGGTTGAGTTATCATTATTGTGACTAGGATTCGATATAAATGTAATTGTATATTATGTTTAAGTTTATGTTGATTTATAGTGTATGAGCTTACTCTTGCATTGTGTGTGTATTTTGTATGAATGTTATTATCGTGCTTTGTACATGAGCAAATATCAATGATGATGGTAGATCAGAACTAGCAGTTTTGTGGAGGATCAGAGGCATCAATGAAAGTTACTGGTTTTGTAATAGAAGTAGTTTAAGTTTAATGTATGTATATGTATACGTAGTTAGACTCTTTTGAGAAGGTTGAGAGTATGGATTGATTGAGATTGTAAACTATATTTTAAGTATGTTATAATGACTAGAGTTAGGTTAGGGTGAATTATATAATAGTTATGTTTTAACGGAGAAATGACATGTTATGCATTTGCATGATGTAAATTAAGTATTGGTTATTTTTTATTGTGAAAAAGCATGTCATGTATCGATGTAAATAATGTTATAAATCTATTAAGTGGTAAAAAGTATGTTTATGTATAATTGAACAACAGGGAAGGTTTGAATATGATGTCGTAGAGGTTTTGCTATCTACAAGGTCTCACCTGGTGCAAGTCTCACTCAGCAAGCTTTAGTCTCTATTAGGATTAAATTCCAGTTTTGCATTCAACAAAAAGTTGTCTCGGGTTGGATTATTGAGCATTTGCATCCAGCGACATGTTTCACTGAGTGAAGTCCCTATTACTGGGACAGTCTAATACAGGGTCTTTGTTGTGCGAGCTACCCTAGGTCCTGCTAAACGACGAGGTTCGTTGGGCAAGGTGAAATGGTGTGTACTACATTATATATTGCTTTGAACTTCGAATTATTGTGATGTTTGTTGTAATATTGAGTGTGATGTAATGAAAATTTTATATCTCAGTATTTTGGAATATAGATTGTAAGTAAATAATGATGCATTCCTCCTTTGAATGCCCTTCCAAGATCAACTTCAAGAGGTCCTTGGTGAAGTGAATTCGGTGGTGAGGAAGAAGGTGGAGATAGGAGGCACCACTTACAAGAGATAAGCCTCAAGAAAGGTTGCTTGCCACAAGGGAAGGAACCTTTGATAAAAAGCTCTAGGAACTCTCTCTAGAAAAGAGAACAAAGAACACTAAAAAATTATCAAACTCTCTATATTTCATTCAAATTCAAGTGTAACCAATACAAGGTAAGTAGAGGTCTATTTATAACCATGGGGTGAGCTTTGGTTGTCTAACTAAATGAGAAAAAAAAGGAAGGAGATTAAAATTTTAATTAATAAGCACATGTTCCTAAAATCATGGATCTTATAACTAACTAAGTGTCATGTAGGATGCCATGTGGCATTAGCTTCAAATACTGCACCTCCTAAGGGGAACAAGAGTCCCAACTTGTCTCTCATTTGCTTCATGTGCTAACTAATTAGGTTTAATTAGTAAAGAGGGGGTGTAGCTAATAAAACTACCCACTAACACCCCTAAATAACTCAATTAGCTAATACACTCCACAATAGATGCTAAGCACACCTCCTTGGCCTAAACTCATGAAAAATAAAGGCCAAAATACAAGGCCAAACAAGAAGGAATAGACCACTCCACCTAGGAAAGTACAAGGTAAAATACAATGCTAAAAATAAAGAAACATGGAGACTATGGCATAATCTCTATTCGCATAAAGAGGTGAGGTCTTCCTCCATCCGCTCTAGCCAAGTCCTCATCTATCCTCCTAACCATGGCCCTAATGATAGGTACCTTGTTAGGGAGGATTGTAACATCTCATTTTTTTTAGAAAATAGAATATTAATAAAAGGTGTTATTTATATTAATAGGCTAATTAATATTGTCATTATTAGAATAATTAAATTAAGAATTCATTTTATAAAATAAATGTGGGTATAAATAGTAAAGATAGTTTTAAAAATCAAAATTATCATCAAACTAGTACAAACAATTTGTTTAATGTTGAATTAAATAATCACTAGTTAAATGGGTTGAATTTGTTTATATTAAAAAATTAAATAGATATATGCTTAATCATTACACATGATAATGATGTTGTCAATGAAGTAAAACAAATAGAAATTTTCAGAGTCAAAAAGTTGCACAAGTTAACATTTGAAGTAACTTCTCACATAAAATGTGTCAAGTTATGGTGGCAAGTAAACATGGTGGTGGTAATGAGACAAAAATCATTAGAGGTGACAATGATGTTGTAATATCTTTCTTTTAGAAAACTAAAATATTAATAAAAAGGTAAATTTATATTAATAAGCTTAAATAATTTAATATTTGTATTTACTAGAATAAATTACGATTGATTTTATAAAATAAATAAATAAAATAATTGTGGCTGTAAATAGTAAGAGAGGTTAAGTTGTGTTGGGTTTTAGAAGCCCAATAAAGGGTTAAGTTAGGGTAAAATTAGTGGTCTCTAAGTGCTGCAAGGAAGTTCACGTTTTCTAACTCTAGAAGGGGGGAGAGAAAACAGCAGAGGAAACCTTACCAAGGGAGTTTAAGGAGCAGTTTTGGGAAGTTGAGGCTACACCCTTCACAATCAGGATCATCTCTTTGAGGTAAGGAGGGTGGCATTAACTTATACATAGGCATATATAAGAAATAGGGTAATGGAGGCGAATCCTAAACCTACGTAGGATCAAGTTTTATGTAATTGACTTATTCATATGTTGCTATGAATGAATGTTATGAATTATTAAAGATGCATAACTCTAAATATGTGATCAATTCATGTTATGTTGGGGATCCCTATGTTATTTGAATTGCTCTATAAACATAGGATTATGTGGGGTTATGGGTTTTCTTCCATTGAGCAGATCAATGAAAAAATTGATTATTATTATTATTAATGTGATTGCAAGGTGTGATGATAAGTAAGTATTATAGACAAAGAAGTAGAAGTTTGAGGGTTTAAAGTTAGAATTATATGTTGAGAACCTTATACAAGTTGAATTTTTGTTGTCTGGAAATTTGTGTATAAACATACCTTATATTTTCTATCATATCTTTCATTGTGGCTAACCAAATTGAGTTAAGTTTGATGGTTTAGAAACTAGACATTTGGAAAGAAGTAGAAGTTTAAGGGTTTAAAGTTAGAATTATATGTTGAGAACCTTATACAAGTTGAATTTTTGTTATCTGGAAATTTGTGTATAAACATACCTTATATTTTCTATCATATCTTTCTTTGTGGCTAACCAAATTGAGTTAAGTTTGCTGGTTTAGAAATTAGACATTTGGGACTACATTTTAGACTCAATAATCATGTAAATACGTTGAGAATAGACTGAGTTATGTGAGTTGGAAGTTGAGTCTCCCATCTACTGTGTGAAACAAAATTTGTGTGTTGTGAAGCCTGCGAGGTAGCCTATATGGCCTTATTAGGCTTTTTTTATTCATAAAAGTTTTAGATATCGATGTTATCTTTCCAACAGAGTTGCAATCAATAAAAAAGCATGTATATAACTCGAGTTATGATAAAATTAGTAACTAAAGGTCGAATTTCTAGAATTAGGCATATTACAATCAGCATTCATAATTTTCAGATGAGAAAAGATATAGGAAAAATATATATTTTGAGAAAGTAATATTCATGAAATTTGTATACCTTGATGTTATCTAACTAATGTTGTTGGTTTCACCCCAAAAAGATACCTAGAACTCAGGTTATCATAAAATTAGTAAGTAAAGGTTAAACTGCCAGAATTAGGCGTATTACAGTCCGCGTTCATGATTTTCAGATGTGAAAACCGATAGGAAAAACATGTAATTTGAGAAAAGTTTTCTCCATGAAAGTTTCAGCCCTAGATGTTATATAACTAATGACGTTAGTTTCACCTCAAAAAGATACCTAAAGCGCAAGTTATAATGAAATTAGTGACTAAAGGTCAAACTATCAGAATTAAGTGATAGATCCATGTTTCCTCTAAGTTTTTAAAATAGTAGATGTTTGTTTTAGCCCTTGAGGTAAACATAAGAGTTTTAGATAAATGTTCTAGCTTTTAAACTATATGAGAAAAAATATCATGAGATTAATAAATCTCTAGATATCGCGTTTATACTCGACAAAGGTTATAGAGACTTATTAGAAAATGAGTGAGGATATCTTCAAAACTTAGACAATGTTGTGGTGAGCTTTGAATGTAATAATTCTACATGAATATGTGAGAAAATTAATATATTCAATATTATAAATGATATTTTATGCATGAGAATATGTGCTTTGGATAATTTATGCTGAAGAGCTTATTTGTGCTAAGAGTTAAGTCTAAGCTGTTGTTTATCAGTTTGTGAACTCTGAATTGCTTGATCATTTGTGAAGTCTAGACTTCGTCTGGTGGTACTTATTTCTATAGTTATATGTTTAGATGTGTGATGTATCTTATAATTCAGAGTGTTGTGGATGTTTTAATGTTTTGAGTTATTGAAGTGTAAGATAAAAAAGGAATAGTTTGTGAATTGTGATGATTTTAATTATGGTGGTATGAAATATTGTGATACATCTTTTAAATTATGTGGTGGTGGCTGAATGAATGTTTATAAGTTATAAAGTTGCATGAATTGGGGATTTGTCACAATATATGAAAGTGATGTGAATTATAATAGGATGCAATAGTGTGTTGATGATAATGGTCAGGGTGTGCCTGACAAGGTGGCACTCCAGCTGCTATTGGGAGTGGATTGTGATGGTATAATTAATTATTGATATTGTGAGTTATGTTGTTAGATGACATGATGCATGAATATGACAATCTAAAAAGCTTGTAAAGACCATTGATTGTGTGGCACTCTATAGCAAGTTTTCTTATGTTGTGTTAAGTTGCACGGTTGTACCTACGTGTTACTAGCATAGAAGATGATTCACTTCAGGTGGACTTGTGCGAGATGGTTGTACCTACGTGTTACTAGCATAGAAGAGGATCACTTCGGTCATATACCTGAGAGAGCATACATGAGTTTCATTGCATGAGCATCATTTATATGACTTGAATTTAATGTGGTTGTGTGGTTTCATGTGAAACACTATGGGTGGTAATGTTTCTTATTTATGCTGCTTAATTATGTATGAGAAAATGTCTCACTCCCTATTTTTGTGTGTGTTGTTTGGGCTGAATGCCCATAGGTCGAAAAGATGTTGAAGAGGTAGAGGTCAAAAATGCTTGAGATTAATGTAGATTCAATGCTCCAATAGATATGACATTGGAGCTTTGTGACTATATTAGGATGTTTGAATTTATTTCTTTATCTTAAAATTATATAAAATATTTCTCAAGTTCTTTTCCTTATTTTAAGTTTTCAATTATAAAGACTTATCATTTTATCAAAGATGAGGTTTTTTTAAAGGACTTTTGTGAACCTTTTTACCTAGTTAAAGGAATTTTATTTAATCACGTTATGTTTATTTATCTGGGATGGAAGAATGCCACAGGGTCCACCCGAAAATTCATTTTCTATGTATATAATCCTCACAACTTTAATTGTAAGTTAATATGGTTTAACAGATCTATGTGAACTAGTAGTTTATATCCATTGACCATGTTTTAACTCAACATGGAGATAAATTATTTTCTCTTTCATAACTTGTTTAGTAATAACTAATTCGTGGTGTCATAATGTGAGTTATTTTACCTAAGTGTCAAGTCTAGTTATTTAAATAAATAAATTTCTATATTATTTTGTAAATTAACTAATAAAGTGTTTGGGTGTAGAAAGGTGTCACAAGGATTGCATCATGAATAGTGAAGGAAAATAATGGTGTAAATAGTATAAATATTTTGGGATGTTACATTAATTATTAAAAATGTTAGGTTTTTTGTTAGCAAAAAAAGTCAAACCTGTGATCTTCTCCCTCTTCTTAACCATCCAACCCACCTCATAGCTCTTCTCATCAAGCTAAGTGATTCTTCTCATGTCAGAAACACTATTTATAAACGTAGCACCATAATCTTAAATAAAAACAAAATTTATAATTTACAAATAATATATTTAGTATCTAAATAAATCGTAAAGATAAAATAATTTATTTCCTAAACATTATTTTAGAGATTTCAATTAAAATAATTTGAATTGTTTTGCAAAAATTCCTCCTCTCAATTAAAATTTATAATTTCATCTTCAATCGTCATAGACTAAGCACAAGATATAGATGGAATTATATTAATTGTGCAATTAAGCTCCTATAAATGATATTACATAGAAGATGTTACCACCAATTCTTTTGCAAAGTGAATTATGAATACTATGTTTTGCTTTTAGCATTAGGCATTAAATGTTTTAATATGTCTCATGTAATTTTCTTTTAACTTTGTACTTTCTTACTCAGTCACTCTTGTAATTTCTATTCAACTTTCTTTTTAATGATATTTCTTTGACTTATAAAAAAATTGTCATGAACATGCACCAAAATATGTTTCATAAGCTTTGGTATATATTTTTCTCATATAGTCCGTCATACTTTCATTAGAATATGTCACTTGACTTTTATCACCACTAACTTTATCAAGTTTTATAACTATCTTTTTTTCTTTCATCACAAGACCCTAGGACCACCAAAGCTCTAATATCACTTGTTGAGACAAAAGACACATAATGATTTTATTCATATTCATAAGAAAATACACCATAAAATAAAAAGATAATAAAATGAAATATAATAATATTTTTTTAATGTAACTTTCATCTCATGTCTATATCTACAACAAGTTTTATGGTGGTGACTCCTCATAAAGCTAGATAATTATTTCATATAAAAAACTTTGTATATTTATAGATGTCTCATCCTAATTTTAAATGAAAAAAAAATCTCTAATTAACATATAAATTTTAGAATCTAAATAAATCATAAAGGTGAGATAATATATTTTCTTAAACATAAAAGCCAAATATATCCCAACCGATGGCCGGATTCGCATAAATTATTTTAATTCGAAATGCAAATTCCATGTCCTTGTGGAATACTTCGTGAAATGCCTATACGTAAAGCATAATTTTATACATTTTATAAAATATATATTTATTAATTATTTTATTGAAAATAAAATTATAATTTTTTTTTTATTTTAATGAATTTGACTAGGATCGAACTAAAATCACTCGCTCATATTGTGGATTTGATATATATCAACTTTTTAATAGGCAGACAAATTTATGAATTACCCAGAACAACAGCTTGAATTTATTACGTAAAGAGCAACTTCAAGTCTTGAATTGTTTATAATATTTTCTAATTCATTTTAAATAAATATCACTAAATCACATCGCTCATAAATCATTTATATAATTTTTTATAAATTTTGTTCCAATTATAGATTCTTATAAATAATTGAAATTTTATAATTTTATTTCAATTAAGTTATTTTAACAATTTAAATTTTAATTAAATTATTATAAGTAAATGTTAATTAATTGTATAACACCACATAATATTAGTTTCGATAAGTTAAGTATTGGTCTATTAAAATTTGTACTTTTTTTAAGAAACTGTAAATATCCAGCTTCCTCCGATATAGAATTCTTGTAAGCTGTAAACAACGTTCCTGAACTCTGAGCTATATAATACGTTATCCAATTCAAAGAAACGAAATTGGAATCTAAAAATGATTGAAAAAAATATGGAATCTATATTTCAAAAAAAAATTATCAACATAATTACAATCCGTAGGAGATACTTCCAATAAACTTGAAATATTGAATATTTGAATTATGAAAGCATCTCCTTATAACACAGTAAAGACCGAATCTTATGTTTTGTTTCACTATTTTGATTCTATGAATGAAAGATTTTTGTGATCCACTTTGTTTAATTTGCATATGTCACGAGGCTTCAAGCGTGCTGCTAGAATTACATTTTTAAATTAAGGCTTAAATATATGTTTTATTCCACCTATATTTTAAAATCTCCAATTTCAATCTTCTTATTTTTTAAAATAGAAGATATTTAATTTTTTATTCTTAAAATTTTGATTATTTTAATTTAAATGATAATTTAGTCTCAATATTGTTGAAGTTCATTATTTTGATATATTTTCTAAAATTAAAATTATATATAATTAAAAATAATTAGATTTGAGTCAATTTTATGCACATAATGTAAATTTATTTTTTTAATCATAAATTGTTTATTTAATATTGGTTAAAGTAAATATTTATTTGAAAGTCAATCTTTAGAGATTAGAGATAGATGTTGAACAAATTGTCCAAAGCATTCAACTAAATTTTTAGCTGAGATGTTACTCATCTAAACTTACATATCACTTACATGTTGAGTGGGATATAAATCCATGTGAAATTATGTATTATTTTACTTTTACTCTTTTGGTTTCTTGTATTTTTTATGAAGACATTGTTTGTATTTTTTCTTTATTAATAAAATTGTTTGACTTATAAAAAAATATTTATCTAAAAGTAATCAGTAATTTTAAATATTTTTTGTGAGAATGAATCACTTAACCACAGGACTTAAAGTGTGATATTAATTTGGTATTTCATGTCCAGCTTTGTCATGAAATAAAAAAACTAATGATATCTTGTATCATGTATTTCTTTTACTTGATTTCATTTTGTATATTTACTCTGTTGATAAATTTTAAATACAATGAACAATTGTATTAACTGTATGAATATTTTTACAATATACTAAAAAATGGCATAAATTAAAAAAAATGGTTATATTTGTATATTTGTATTAGAAACAAAAAAATTATAACATTTTTAAAGGTTTCATCTTGCTTTGAAATTTATAAAGATAAATAAAAAGTTAACAAGAAAAATTGAAGTGTATAATTTAAAAAAGATAATGTAAAAAAATAATTATGATTATTAAACTTTAATTATAAATGTTTATATAAATAAATTTTATAATAAGAAATTATATAAAAAAATCCGGTGCATTGCAGGGAAACAAAGACTGGTTATTACCTTAAGAATGTTTAGAACACAAAACTCACTCCCGCTTCACACTTACACCTTATACCTTTACAATTATACCCGTTGGTTGTTACCTAAGATATGTGACAGACTAAAACTACTGTTGGTTGGTCACGCCTTACTGATTTAAAATTTATGGCCACACCTGAGTGATGTACTCAAAATGCTGTAGCGTATAAATCTCTATTAATTCATTATCATCGTACGTAACTGCCCTACTTTTTCTTTTATATAACTTATTGTATTTTCTTGTGTTATATAATAAGTATTTTGTTAAATTAATTTGTATTGATAAAAGTTAATAAAAAAGAATTATACTTTTTATTTGTAATATTATATTAAAATATTAACATATTTATTATAACTATTGTGAAAAATCACATTATATTAAAAAGTTAAGTTATAATATTTATTTTAGAATCAATTGTTTTTTAATGTATATCATTTAAAAACTCGAGAGTAACTTATGAGAAGAAAAAGCAGACAACATCTCTGTCTGGTTTTAGCAACGGACTTTTTTTAGCACAAAAGAAAATAGTATATATTTTGTTTGGTATGGATAATAATGTAGGAAATAAATTTAAAGAATAGAGTTCTTTTTTTTTATTAAATAAAATTATATTTCTTTCTTTTTTATTTATTCTTTTCTCTTTTCGTAATCAAATAAAACATAAATAAAAATGAAACAAAGATAACTAAAGATGTTCATTGGTTCGGATACGTGATGATCCAAATTAAACCAATTAAATGGATTTGAATTTTTTTTATTGTTTGAGTTAGATTCAAACCAAACCAATAATCAATTAAGTTTGGTTTGGTTCACAAATTCAAAATTTAAGAATTTTATCCAAATTGAATCAAACCAATTACTATATATTTTTTAAAATATTTAAAATTATAAGTTAAAAATTGTTAATGTCTTTCCTTCATGAAACAGATAGTTATTTGGACTTTTGGGTTTTTGGCTCGCCTCATTTTCCACTTACAAGTCTCACTCCCATACTCAATTTCATAGAACCCTAACCCCCACTCTTTCCACGACGACAGTGCTAGTTACCTTCTTCCCCAACTTTTCTTTGCTTTGTTCATGTAAGTATTAGAATCAAAGTCTTGCATGTCTATACTATCAACGTGCCTACCTAATACAATATGAAATTGTTTAGAAGCGTCAGATTTTGTCGTCTCTAAATGATATGAAAAGACTTTAAAAATTTGTATCTCTTAGTTGAAAAGTGAAATGATATTAAATTATTTATTGTCCGCTCAAGGTGCAAAACAACTGATGACCACATAATCTAATCTTAATTTCTAAACTAAGAAAAAAAATTGATCTAATTTTATTTATCCAAACTGAACCTACTTAATCGTCATTGGGCATGGCAACGAGAGAGGACGGGGACGGGTATGACATTCTCATCCCCATCTCTGCTTCTGTCGGGTATCAGGTATATCCGTACCCGTCCCATATCTACAAAAAAAATTATTATAATATTTTAATAAAAAATATTTTTTTAATAAAATGATATTAATTTAAAAGCTATTTAATAAATACAAAATTTGTAATTTATTAATTAAATGTCAAACATTTTTTAAGACAAATGAATATTTTAGTTATTAAAATAAGAGCGGTATGAGACGGGTACGGGTATGAGGTGCGTATGTATATCTCTATACTCGCTCCCATCCCGACTTAACAAATCGGATATTTTCCATACTCGTACACATGCTCGGTCAAATCAAAAATTCCCATCAATTTTAAGACAAATTTGAGAATTACCCACAAATATCATCCCTAATTATTATTTGTTCAGTTTGGTTTAAATAAAAAAAAAAAAAATCAGCCTTTTAAACCAACCCAAACTAAATAAAAGTAATTGGTTAAATTTTTTTTCCGCATAACAAAACCTAGCATGATAAAGGAGAACGGAAAGTCCCATCACATCATCAGTTGAAAGGAAGACAACGCCATAATTAATGTTATTAATTTTAGAGGACTTTGGTAATCAAAGAAAAATCATATCCGAAAATAATCATTTCTAACAATTAGGTATCATTTCTTTTTTGTTTTTTAATTAATTTCTAACAATTACAAATCAATTTCTAACAATCACGATTCATGTTAATCATGATATATAGATTCTTTTTTTTTTAAATATGATTCCTAGAAATAGTAAAAATGTTTTGTTAGTCATACATTTATGAGAATTAAAAGATTGATTTAATTAAATTTTTAGTTTTTGAAAATTGAGAATAACTTTTTATCCTAATTTCTAGTTTACATTATTTTTAGATTAAATTTAACTAAATTCAAAAATAAAATAAATTATTTTTAATTTTTAGAGACTAAAAATGAAATTTAATCAAATTTCAATTACGTAAAACAATTTATATTTTATCAAAATATATTTTTTAGGCATTACATATTTAATTATAAGACAGTATTTTAATATATTTTATTTTTAAAGAGATTATTTTATTAATTAATTTTTACTAATTTTAATCCATCCAATTAAATACTATTCTTAATTTCATCTTATCTCTTACATTAAAAGATGAATATACTGTTTTTAATGTTGATGGTAAATTTTCAAAAAGTGTTCAATAACATGAGCTTTCTTAAGAGATAATGTTTTTATTAGAAATCATATGTGAATGTAATTTTATCCGCTTCAATAAAATATTTTTTAAAAATTATTATATTTATAAGTTAAGAATGAGATAAATATAAATTATTGCTTAAAGTTATTATTTTTAAAAAATATAAATTAATTAACATTATCTTATAATTAAGGTTGAGATAATATATAAGAATTTAAAAAATCTTCTTTAGATGTAACTTTTCCTTAAATGTTATGAAAAGTATTAGATTTTATAAATAACTCAATTATATTTAGAAGATAATAAAAGTTTAACTACAAATACAAATAAATTTATTTATAAAAGTATTTGGAAAACGTTGGCCACAGTTCAAGGAAACTTTTGAACCAAACACACGTCCTTACAAGGCACGAGGAATTAAATAGAATACTTGACTTGAGAGTTCAGACCTACAGTGGTTGGTTAGGTCGTATTAAATGCTGCTACATTATATTTATATGGATTTAAATACAATCCAACCACTCTGCCAACCGTTATAAAGCTTCTTTTCTTTTATTCATTCCACCCACCTCCATCATTTCTCCACATTAACAGTATTATTTTTTTTCGCATTAAAATTAGTCCAAATTTTCGTTAAAAAAAATCTCAAATAATTGTTATTTGGTTTTTAATATAACATCAATTAGCGTTTATATTTATACTCTTAATCTTTTACTTTAATTTTTAATATAATATAAACAAAAATTTTAATTTCATAATAATTTTATTTTTTCCAAATTTATTATTATCTCCGTTCCTGAAATGACTGTCATTCTGTACTTTATATATATATCAAGAAAAGTTAATAAATAATAGTAATTTGAAAAAAAAATTAATATTAATATTATTTTAAAATTTAAAATTTAAAATAATAATATTAAAAAATGAAATACGAGAATAATTTTTTATTTACAAATTCGATGGAAGTAATAATTGTTTTTTTATATGAAACAACTTTGGTGGGAGTAGTAAATTCCTGAACTGCATGTTATCCACATTGTGTACAGGTTACGGGTAGACACATCAGAATTGGCTTATGCCATTAAACTTGTGTCATAAGATCGGTGACACTTGTTTTCATTCCTTCAAATTGGACACACCGAATTTGCTCGCTCCCAAATTCTCCTCCTAGTTCTCATTGGTTAACTGTAACACGAAAACACATTGCATTTTCTTTACTTACATTATTCTTATTAAAACTAACCGAAAAGTTAGTTTAAAAAATGTGAAAGTTTAATTGTAATTGTTTAATAAAATTAATCCATTAACTATCTAAAAGTTATAAGATATCAATAAAATTATTAATTATAATAAAATATTTTAATAATATAAATAATTACATATTTAAATTATAAATTATAATTATATATTTAAATTCTAAATTATTATAAGTATATATTTAAGTTATTAAATTTTGATAATTATATATTTTAATAATCTTAATATTAGATAATTAAATATTTAAATTATAAAAAATATATTATAAAGTTATAACGTACAAAAAAAGATAAATAGTGAAGGATAATTCATTATTAAAAGATAAACTTGTTGATTAATTCAGACTAAAGCTGCAAAAGAAAATTTAACTAGTAGTTAAAATAGGAATTTTTTAAAATAATTAACTAGAGTAGCTTTTCAAAAAAATAGCTACCTAAAAAAGTTTAATGCAATCCTGCCTACTAAGGTCCTATCACTAGAGTCATAGTTAGGAGGATAGAGAGAACATGGCCTGAAAAGAGTTCACAAGACCTCAACTCTTGATTAAAGTGAAGATCTTAAGTCATCACTCCTAATTTTATCATTAGTAAATATTAATTAGCTAGTAATTTCATTTGGACCATGTATTTGAGTCATTTCCTTTTAAAATAGGATGTAGAGGTGTTTTAGTTATTTTGGAGGAGTAGACTTAGTGTGAGATTCCATTTGTTTAGGTGGTTTTGGGCTCAATCTCCTCACATTTGTTTAAGCATCTCAACATTGTAAAGTTCACATTTAAATAACGTTTTTATTGTGAAGTAATTCTCATTTAAATGTTATTAATCAATTATGCAATTCTATGTGTATTAATAAAATATTTTTCCTCATAAATATTTAACTAGAGCCCTTAGTATTCTTCATTGGGTTGGGTGACCCGAAGACCCAAGACGTTTTTGGTAAAACTAGCTGAAAAACTTAGTGAAAGCTGAAAAACTAGTCGTAAGTGTTTGATAAAACTAGCTGATCAACTAGCTGAAAGTTGTAAAATAAAAAATAAGGGTATCATTAATCATTAGATTAACAATGAGGTATTTAAAATAATTATAACATATTTAAATAATATAAATTAATTATACCTTTAAATTATAAATTATTATAATTATATATTTAAATTATAAATTTCTATACTTACATATTTAAATTATAAATTTATGTACTTACATATTTAAATTATAAATTTATGTAATTGCATATTTAAATAATAAATTAATATATTTAATATTTAAATTATAATTTCTATAATTAAATATATATAAATTTTAAATTATATATTTAAATTATAATTTTCTATAACTATATATTTATATTATAAATTATTATAATTACATTAATGAACGAGAGAAAGAAGGAGAGAGAAGATGTATAATATGATGAGAGAGAATTAGTAGGGGGCAATGCATTAGATATAAAAATAAAATCAACTAGTAGCTAAAAACTGAATCTTTTGGAATAGCTACTTGGAGTAACATTTTTAACAAAACTAGTAACTCCTAAAAAAGCTCCTAGATTTTTGCTATCTAAAAAGCTTAAATCATTTCAGCTACTAGCTAGCTGAAATGGCAAACCAAACACACTCTCAATCCAAGCCAAACAGATTGAGTTGGATTTTTCTTATAATTGGATAAAACCTGACCAACCCAATTAAACTCAATCTACTACGGGTTGAGTGGCGGGTTTCGTAAATTGAACTCGAGACCCACCCAACTCGATCATAATATTAAATTATTACATACTATTATTATTATTATTTGAAATTATGTGTTGCTTTTGATATTATTTTTTTTTAGTTTAAACAAATTATGTAATTTATATTTATTTCTGTGACTTGACTAACTTAGACAAATCATGTTTACTTTTATTTTGGATAAATATTTCTTTAGTTATTGTGGCTTGAAAATTTAGGTGTATGTTCATTTTAATTTGTTTTAGTTTTGATATATAATTTGTAACTATAATTTATTGTTTATTTTTATATTATAACAGTTATATAATCTATTTTTTTTTTTAAATATGATAAAAAAGCTAACAAAACAATATTCTAAATTTATTTTAAACAATATTTTTTTTTAAATTGTGACTCAATTAACCTAACTCAACTGAATCCATGCAAGGACAGGTTGGGTTTAATGAAAAAAAAAAAAGTGAAAGTCTAACTCAACCCAACCCAATATTTTATATTGAATTGAGTCTTAGGTTTGTCTGAATCCGACCCAATTCAAATAGACTCAACCCAATATATTTATAAATAGGATAAAGCATATATATTATAACAATATAAAGTTTCTCTACCATGTGGAATATCATTTAATCACAAATTACGTGTATAATAAATTTGTGGGAATTTTTTTTCTCTCTAAAATATTAAGTGTTCACTTTTGTTCTCTTAACAAAATTTGATTTATTTTTTTTTCTCCCGATTTTGAAATATATCACTTTTAGACCTTAAAATATTTATAACATTTTATATAGATATAAAAAAAGTTTTGATTGTGTTTAAATGACTGACTAAAAGTGATGCATTTTGTCAAAAGCTCATTACCAAGGACAAGATTTATTATTAATATCTTTTAATTTGGCAAAAAGGTTTTGAAAAACACAAGAAAATTTTTTGAAATTGATTTGCATGTCGTCTTCAAGAACAAAAATATGAAAGGCGTGATCGTGGCAACACGAAAGTTCAAAATGCCTATGATTTGGTGCGGTTTTCAAGCTTTTAGCACCTATGAAAGGCATGAAACGCCTCTGTCTTCAATAATAAAGTTCCAAAATTGTTTGCTTTAATCCTTGCAATTTAGCTTAGTACTTTGGAATGGAGTCAGGTTGTAAGACTAACAACACATGGCTTTGCAAAGTGAGTGATTAACTCATCCTTATACGTTGCAAGGTGAGAGTCTGAATTTGTTTTGCTATATGTGAGGATCTTGATGTTATCCTGGTTCTCACGATGTTGTTTGTTTTTTATTCTTTTGTACTCAATCTTGAAGGCATGTCTTGTACTCTCCTAGGTTTTTAATTATAATAATACTGCTTAGCTTATAAAAAAATTGTTTTAAAAATTTATAGATTTGTTAATTTAATCCTTGAAACTTTCTTTTGTAGATGGAAGGAATTGCATCCTACTTTGGAGCAATCATGGAGTGATTTCAATGGCAAGGAAATTTTTAATGAAAATCAAGAAAGAATAACTCTTTGTCAGTAATTCGTTGAGCAGATTCAAATCCGTTCATCGGATTGAGCTTACTTCACATATAGGTTGAAACCTTGTCTCATACTCTTCAAGATATTTCTCAAAACTACACTTTTTAATAGTGGGCCAATTTTTCATAACTTGGTCTCGTGCCTCTTTTGGATGAACTAACATTTTGCATTTGACTTTCACATTTTTGTCTATATGAAAAT
Source organism: Psophocarpus tetragonolobus (assembly GCA_037954015.1). NCBI lineage: Eukaryota > Viridiplantae > Streptophyta > Magnoliopsida > Fabales > Fabaceae > Psophocarpus > Psophocarpus tetragonolobus. The sequence continues at coordinate 76,948,769 of CM075689.1, forward strand.
GGCACAACAAATTATGTGTTTCGAGAAAAACAATTTTAATTGCATTCATCATGGCTAAATCCCTATCAGTGACAAAAACTACTGGAATTGAATAACTTCTTGTAAGTCCTCTAAGCTTTTGTAGTGCCCAAAAAAATCTATTTTTCCCTTTGGCCTCCAAATATGAAAAAATCATAGAAAATATCATCCCATTTGATGTGCCACCAATAATCTCAAGTAATGACAATCTATATCTGTTGGTTTTATATGTATTGTCCATGAGAAGAATAATGTTAAACATATTAACCAGTTTTACTAAATCAGGTTTTGTCTAAAAAAGACCACACACAACTTTGTTGATTCATTCATATGCTAATGAATATACATATCATGTTCAAGTAACTTCATTAGATGTTGTATTTCTATTCTATGACCTTTTTCAGATGATCTACATGCATATTTTGCATTATATACTTTCTTTATAGTTATGACATTATTTTTTTTGTGCTCTTTCAGAGTCAAGATAAATTTTTGGTTTCACCACACTCATTAATGTTTCAGCTAAATCATGATTGTGAGACCCACAAATTAACTTTAGTATCCATCATTCACCATTTATCAAAGGTTTTCCTCTTAGATTAAAGGGACACTCACATTTTGTAGTACTAGTTATTTTTTGTAACAATTTGCCCATGTATTGTTTATACTTACCACTCTTCTCACAACCTATACAACAATAGTCTTCCTTTCTCTTTGCCCATCTTAATAGCAATTTCTCAAACCCACCTGAGTAAGTCATCCCTACTAATACATTAAAAAATATATAATAACACAATATTAGAAAATTACATCATCATTTTTGTTTGTGATCTTAAATGTTACAAAAAATAATCACCTCAGTTATTGAAAATGCTTCAAAATAATCCACTTTATTATTATTGACTTTTACTTTCTTCTTCTTCTTCGAACATATTTTTTTTTCATCTTTATTTTTAGGAACTTCCTTTGTCATATTTCCTAACCTAAAAGATAAAAAAATATTTAATTTAAATTTTTTTAATTCACATAAAGCATTCTGGAATACATTATGTATATTCCGAATCAGGTGATCTGGATGGCAATTGCATTTTAAATCACCTAATCTAGAATATAAATAATGTAATCCAGATCATTTGATCCAGAATGTAAATAAGGTATTCTAGATCAACTGATATGGAATGCATTATGTACATTCCAAATCAAGAGATTTGGAATGCAAACATGGACTTGACAAATTTCAGATCAGTGATCCGGAATTGTAACAAATTAGGGTTTGATTAGTTTGGTTTTTTTTTTTTAGTTTTGAAAACATTTTTCAAAAATAGTTTTCAAAAACTGTTTTCGGGAAGAAAAGAAAAGAAAACTTGTTTAGCAAGTGATATTTGAAAACTCTTTTGAAAATGTAAAAATGGAAAAACTTATTCATGTTTATTAGAATTTCATTAATGAAAAGCAAAAAATAACATATTCTGATTGTATTTTGAGTTTTCAAAACAAAAACAGAAAACTGAAAAGCAAAACTATTTTCAGTTGTTCCAGTTTTTTAGTTTTTAAAAACTAAAAAATCAGAACTGTTTTCGAAAACTGTTTTCAGAAAACACTACTCAAGCAAGTTTTTTAGTTTTAAAAACTAAAATACTGAAAACAGTTTTATAAAACTGTTGCCAAACAAGCACTTAGTATTTCGGAAGAGATGATCCAAAAGAGTAATCTTTTTGTGTTCTAGATTGGTTGATCTGGAACACTGCATACTAATTGAATACCAAGAACAATGCATGAAGAACACTCAAATCAATCTTAATCAATAAGAAACTGCAAGAAAGTCACATCTAAACAAAATTCAATTTTTTCTTCATAAATAACTAGAGGTCACAATCTAGGCAGGTTGGCTCGGCCTGGCCTAACCCGTTGGACTTTTCAAACAAAATGGACCAGGGGGGCAGAACCATATTTTGTTCAGAATATATATTTCTAAGCCCAGTCTCGCCATATATTAGTTCACTGGGCCTAAACGGGTCTTTTTAAAAGAATCAAAATTCAAATTTTTATAAAAAATAAAACTTATTTTATAATACAAGCCCAAACCAATTCAAAATAACACGGTAAATCAATAAAAAAACATCATAAATAAGTCTAAAATAACATAAAAATATATTTATATGTATATTTTATTTGTTGAAAATATATTATTAAATAAACATCAAACGTAATTTTATATGTAATTTATATATATATATATATATATATATATATATATATTAACAATATGTAAAGATTGACTTCACATCAAACATATTTTTATGTTATATTTTTTATTTAATATACTTTCAACAATATATTATATATATTATTAATATGTATTTTTAAAATTTATGTATTTATATTTGTATTCAGGTTGGTTCATGGCCCATCGGCCGAGTCAGCCCAAGTCCATTTACAAAGTTTGGCCAAATGGACTGGGCCAAAAAGGTTTGCTTCTATTTAGACCTCCTTTTTTAGAGTCCAGCTTGGCCCATTTTGTAGGCCTGTGGGCCAGACACATTTTGACTATTCTATAAATAACGCTTATATCAATGAACAATACCCTAAAGACTTGTAGAAAGATACAATAATTAGGGATATACAATAAGGTACAACGTGACAGTTGATATTTGACACACAAAGAGGAGAAACTACACAAGATTATTCACAACAAAATGGTAGGAAAAAAGATAGATTGGAAGGTTTAAAAATCAAATAAGGATAAACGTACATTGAGAATTTAAAGAAAATTATAAACATTGGAATGCGATTAGTAAATTAAGGGTATTAAAAGAAACTACATTTTTATCATCTATCTCTTTTCTTTTCCCACCCACTATATTAAAAAATCAAAATACCAAAAATACCTTTATTCACTTTAAATAAATATATATATATATATATATATATATATATATATATATATATATATATTTTGTTGTTCTGCTTACTCTCTTCTTTATGGCTTAGACAACATGGTTCTTAGAAGAAGTCTGAGGTTGATTTTTAAAATCCATATCAACTTATCTGGAGAAGGTTGTTGATATATGAACTTCAAACATCATGGTTCGAAGAAGGATCATGTTTGAACTCTACACAGCATGGTCCATCAAAGGGAAATTGTGTGCTTTGAACAACGCAGTCTACAGAAATGTTGTCCAGATGAAAATAAAGACTTCTGGATCACCCAATCTAGAGTTGTTTTAAATTTTATAACTTTTTTTTGCTAATTTTTTTAATTATTACAAAATACTAACTTTTAATATTCATGTAAAAAAAAATATTTTTTTAGATTAATTGATCCAAAATATAAAAAATTATTTATTTCTTAATCAAGTGATTTGAAACTCATTACTTATATGTTCTGGATTAGTTCATTTGATAAAAATAACTTGATTCAGGATCACTTGTAGTTTTTTTTTTCAAAATTACTTGATCCGAAACGCAAAAACATGTTATTAAAGATCATGCGGAAGTTAAATAAGAAACTCTTTTAATGCATACCATATCATTCCAAATGTAACTTTCTAATTTTTTATTTGTTACAGACAACATCATTCAAATTTCTTCTTGGACATGTAAAGATTAAAAGTTGAAGGGTACTTGACAAAGAGGTGTCATGGAACTTGAAGCTTGGCAGAGAGAAACAATTTGAGTAGATATGAAGCAAGCATTTTGCTTAGGTAAAAGTTAAGGAGGTAGGTAAAAGTTAAGGAGGTTAAAGGGGTTCCAAGGGCAATTTAGGGGTTTTGAAAAATCATTTAATTTAATAAGTGGAATATCAAATCAATACAGATTAAAAGATTTTTCCAAGACATTCCCGTGAACCTTTGTTGAATAGTTTGCTTGTTTTGCTAGCCTTTTGACCCTTCATTAAAATAAATAAATATGTATGTATGCATGCATGTATGCATATATGTATGTATGTGTATGTGTGTAGGTATATATATTGATTGGGTATGATCCTTGTTCTTTGATATCCAACATACCAATAGTTGACCCACTTTGTCTCGATTTATCGCTTGTAAAGGCATGCTTACTTCCTGCCTTTCGTAAAGGCATGCTTACTTCCTGCCTTTCTCTAATCTATGGTTTCCCATGACCTGAGTGAGATGGAGCTAAAATACTAAAGTTGCTAACTAGCCCTTGCTTTCTTCCGCTTCAACTATATATATATATATATATATAAAAGTGATTCACTTACTCCAAGAGTAAGTTTAAAAGAGTTACTATTCATGCCCACCATTTATTTTCTTAAAATATAAATATAATGAGTAACTAATCTTAACTATTAGATTTACAGAAAATGACTTGTTAGGATGAATCGTGATCAGACAAAATAAAACAGTTACCAGATTCAGATTTGAGCTATGCTAGGAGAAGAGAACAATTTGGGAAAAATATATTAATATAATAATGACAAAACAGGCTAGTTTGATCCACACAGGTTGATCGACCACATGTTGTATTTTAAACAGGTTGAATTGGCTTGACCCACCTTCTTAAGGATAGCCAAAAAATCAATTTGACTCAACCCATCACGGGTTGGTAGATTAGATGGGTTAATCCACCAAATTTAAAAAAAAAATAGTTAAAAATTTATTATTTTTTTAAGTGACATGTAATAAAAAGCATGCAAATAGTTCAAATAACAATATTAAAAAATATGCAAATGATTCATAAAAAAAGACTAAATATTACTTTTTGTCCATTACGTCTTAGTAACTCTTTGTTTTGATACATTAGTTTTAAAAGTTTTCCCTTTATCCTTTATGTTTTACAAAGTTTTATTTTAATTCATTTTTTCATATTCCATTAACTTTTGATAACTTAAAAATTTTGAAACTATTCAATGAAAATAATAATGGTTAAAAATTATTATTATCTTTATTGCAACCATATTAATCTTTTTAGATTACCTCTTCCATAATCACCATCACTTCTCATGGCAAAATTCATATTCAACATCACGACCACCATATCTGTGTGCAATAATTGTCTCAGTGGTGCAAAACATGCACATATCTTTTTATAAAGAACTAAAATTAAACTTTCAAAAATATAAAGGACTAAAATGAAATTTTTGAAACTTAATATACCAAAACAATAAAATATAATTGACCAAAATTAACTTTTAACCTAAAAAATCACTTACGTTTTTTAAGTGACATTTTTTTATGAAAAATATATATTGTTTTGAATTTTTTTATATTGAATTAAATGGATCAAGCTAACCCACAAGTTAAGTGAGCCAAGTTATATGATATTTACATATTGCATTTCAAATCAATTGTTAAATTCACATAAATAGTACTGTTCATGTTATTTTAAACACAGGAAATGCAAATAACAAATGAGAAAATGGCAAAAAAAAATATTGTCTCTAATAAATTTATTTATTTTATGGTACAATCCAAAACCATTGTGAGTCGAGCAAGCCCACCAAACCAGACTTGTTATGGCACCTTTGAAAAAATATCTTAATAGTGCATATTTCTTCTTGGTTGAATTCATTTTAGCTTAGTAAAATACATATTTTCCATCCAAACACAGTCTTAGATTTAGTCATGCATTACTTGTAGCTTGTTAGTATAGGAGGGTCTAATTATACTTTTTGTAACTATGCACTACTTGTGCTATTGATAAAATATAAAGTAGCTTATCCAGAAAAAAACAGTTCTAGTCGCGCTGCTAAAAGAGGATTGTCTCCAGTTAAAAAAAAAAAAAAAAACTCTAAAGATGATATTAAAAAAAAGGCAGATTTCGATAAACATGTATTGCAGAACCGTCTAAAATAAAAGGCTACGTTTCAACTAGATAGAAAGCTTGCCATAAAGAAGAATTCAGAGGTTTTCTCTTGATTTTCTCTTTACTTATTATTTGTACAGGAAATATCATATAATGGACAACACTCAGGTTCATTAGCTATATTGCTTAATGTGAACACTAACTTTGAAACTGCGGATAAGATATGACAATTCACACACTACATACAGTCCAGACTGTCTTGAATGAGTAAAAATTTAAAAAGGAAAATTAGGCATAAAGGATCATATAACATTAAACAGATCTTAAGACTATAAATGATCAACTTTAATACAATTTGAACTACAAGCTATCCAAAACAAGATCTTGCTCTTGCTATTAAGTTAGATTATCTCCCTCAAATGCGGGGGCAGTGGTTGGACAAGTGCTAATGACCACCCTGAACAACCTCTGTCTGCCCACTCTGTTGAATGTCATTACCCACATGCTGATCGTTCCTGCCAGACCTACGATGATCATTGTTCGCAGGTAGCTCCCCAAGTCTCTCCTGTAGATCAGACAGCCTGGTCAGTCTTCTCACAAACTTTCAGATATCAAGGGTTTCTAAGTGTATACTGCAGGTTATTTATTTTTTAAGTCATTAAAATGTGTAATTTATGTATGTTTTTCACTAAACAACTTTCAAAATGTGTAATTTATCAATCTGAACCTATTATTTGCAAGGTAGATTGGTATCATGCAAAACATGTTACTGCCAAGAGTGCTTATCAATTGGCATAAAACACCAAAACAGCATATTGCAAATGTTTGAATGGGAAATAAGGTGGATGCGAGGGAAAAAGTTACTTAAAGCCTTGTATACAAAGAGAGAATGGGTAAGGGGACCCTCAAACCTTAACAGTTCGTTCCTCTATATTTTGGAAATAATTAAAATGTTTTATATTAAATTAAATAAGGCTTTTGTGCCCTTTACTAAAAACTCTCAAATAAGGAGTACGGAGTTCCCCGGCTCTCCTTTTTTCTTTAATGAGACATTCGTCCTAGAGGAAAAAAAGACCACACTATCCCATCCCTTTCCCTCCTTTTAAGAACTCCCAAAAGTAGCAATATAAGATTTTAACATTACCTTGAGAGAAACATTCTCGGAGAGTAGCTGCTCATACTCACTCCTGATTCGGCTTACTTCTGACCGAAGGGAAGCATTTTCTTCCTTCAAAGCCTCAGCACGCTGAGCTAACTCATCACACTCGGCCTTTGGATGAAAAAAAAAGACTCAAAGAGGAGTTAGATATGTGACAATTATGATCAACCAACCGCAGAAGGAAACAACTATAAGGTACTCTCCATTACCTGCTTGCGCAACCTGGATCTGCGAGCAGATTCCCTGTTAGACTGCTTCCGCCTTTGCCTTTTAAGCTCTCTTTCATCCTGAGAATTAACCAGAAAAGATAAAGATTAAAATAAGGTGTATAAAGAAACTAATAATGCAACAATAAAACTTTAAAATCAGGTCTAAGATCAAACATTAATAGCAGTATGTGCGAAAGTTTCAAAAAGGCATTGGGTAGTTCCAACTTCCAACCTTAAACTCATTTACCAATTTATTCTCTATCTGAAAAAGAGATTAATAGGAAAGAAACTAAATGAAAAATTATTCTGATCGTGAACAATACGACATGATCAAACAAAGAGCCAGGCACAAGAACAACAAACAACGATGAATGAAGCTTGAGGAAGAAAATGAAACAATTTTATATCCTTAAACGCTTAGGTGAAGAATTAAAATACAGTACCGTCTGAGACTTAAAATACAGTACCATCTTTGAATGACTATTATATATGTTGCTGTAAGAGCAGATACCCTCATCAACCTTAAAATTAATTGCTACATAGCCATACAGTTACAAGCTTCAATTTTTCCAACTATTTTTTTATCCTTCAACTTAAGATCGCATTCTTTCACAACTTCATCTCCTTTTAGTTCAGCAAATAGTGATCATTTCAGAATATAGTTTTAGCCTACAAACTTCCAGAATGCACTAAAAGTATAAAATTCTCTTATGTCACAGCCAGAGAATGTGTCATGAACTTGACAATTAGGACATTAATTATATATTCAAAAAGGAAAACCAGTTAATATTTTTTTTCTATACATCAAGGTAATAGGCATCATATTATCAGTCTAGTAAAAAAGTAACCTGTAGCCAGAGTTGTGACTGAACACTATCCCGTGATCCAGCAGTAACCATCCCTCCAGCAACTGCAGTAGATGGAACCTTTCTGCCGAGTGCAGGAATGTTGGACGCGGCTGGCGTACCCCAATAGTCCATTCCTATATTTAAGTTTGTCGTGGGACCAGGAACAGCTCCAGGAGCACCACCTGCAGAGATAGGTATCATAGACATAGTTTGATTGACCACTGTATGAGGTGTATTTAGTCCCCCATTTTGAGGAGTGTATGCTGAACTGCCATTTTGAGATGGTTCATCTGTAATTCAATAGAAAAGTGCATTTCAGCTGAAGCATACAAACATTATGGATCAACATATGGCACTACAAAAAAAAGTCGGAAACTATATTGGAAACAGAAGATAGTAAGCATCCAAACCTTCATAAGAATCCTGCCTGCCACCTGATTTCAATTGAGAGTCCTACAAAAAAACAGAGAAATAAATACTAAAATATCTATCATAATAAGAAGGATTACCTACCACTAAGAAAAAAGGCACAAATAATATATTTAGGGCATCACTCCGAAGATAGTCAACCGAGTGTCCAACAAATATGAACAGCTGTCAGCATGAGCTACGTAGCCAAGGGAGCCATGTCATATTCTTCATCCAATTTCTTGGGTTTTAAACATAATTAGCAATTAAACATTAAACATAATTGACATTTATAAATTACATAAATCATTAATCTGACAGATAGACGTCAAGGAATAACAACACTGAACATCCATTAGTACATTATGCTGTATTGTGACAAAAACTAGTAGTAAGCCTTGTGATACACTAGTGCTGTCATTTTATAACAACAATAACCTCAAAATAACGGCATCTTCACAGGTATGCCTTTGGAGGGATGAACACCATGATTTAGAGAGGGATTAACATCATGTGCCTTCAAGATATTAAATGGGTTGCAGAAAAAGCTAAAAAGAACTAGACATTACAAGATTTAAATTTTGGTACAAAGGAGAAGTTAGAGGAAAGAACGACATGGGTATTATAGTGGATAAGAAATGGACGGAGAGTCAGGAAGATTAAGGATTGAGAACAGAATTTTATCTTTAGAATTAATGGCTGCCCAGGAATATATCAATATTGTTGAAGATCCCACAAACAATAGTATATAAGTGAGATGCAAATCTCACCTTACAAGCTGGTTTTGCAAAGTTGAGTTAGACGCAAATCCACCCTTTATAATAAATATCATCAATGTTTATACACCAAAAGTAAAATCATATGCACCTTCCCACGAGAAGTTTTGGAGGGATTGGTTCAGGGATATTCACAAGAGAAAAAAAAATTCTTACATATTAGTTGAGAAAGACAATAAAAAGGCATTCATCATAGGTTTGGTTTTGGAAATCTAATTGGGAAGGGACAATCTATTCTTATGCTCAATGGCATATTATTATTATCTCAATATAGTTTCTACTTTCTAGTAGGTAGAAATAATATCTGAGATGATAGAGAATCATTTCTTTTATACTAATGTATAATCTATGAAATAAAACTATAAAAAGATTCATTTGTGTATTCAGAGACATGAGTTTCAGCCCATTCTTCCTCCTTATTTCTCTTATTTCAACCTGATATCTAGAGCCTAATAGAGGTTCTCTTCTGAAACCTTTTTTTTTTCTTTGCCCAATAGATCCATTGTCTCAGGAGAACAATTTTTTTTTTTATTTTTGCAATTTGTGTTAATTTCCAATTCACTTCCCTTAGGTGAGACCCTTTTCCCGTGTTCTTTTTGACCATCGTTACTGCCTCCCCTGTCGTAACGGTTCAGACTGAAAATATCATTGTTGGGCTTGCCGAAAGCTGTTCTACACAGATCCAACCACTGTTATGCCTAGCAGTCACTCACGTGCCCTTACGCGCTACTTCTCTCACGAACTACACTTAGCAAAACAGTGCCTTCTCTCAGTGTGAGGGGCGCATATGAGCGTTGTTCGGGCCACGCCTCTCTCCACCTAGTCACCCAATCTGTCTGTCCTTACCCCTGGAGTTTTGCAAAAATTGGAGCTTGTTTAGTTTGTGTTTGCTTCAAAACGCCATTTTCTCTCTCCAATTTTGTGTGTGCAGGTACCTCTAACATAGCTGTAGCAGGACCCCTCTTGTTTACCAAGCCAGAGTCGAGAATTTCCTCTAATATTCCACTCTCTATTGAGAAATTATACAGAACCCATTATTTAGTATTGACTCATTACCAGTCACTGAACATGGTTCATGGAAGAAGGTCATGCACAACTATGCAGCGTTATTATGTCCACCATGACATCATCCATTCTTCTCTCAAACTGATCTTCCTCTCGCACGACACTTGTAATTTGGTTTGGAATGAGGCACATGCATTATACACCAATGACATGCAATGCTTATATGGAGTATGTAAACACTTAATCACATTGGTGGCACCATAACACCTTGAAGGAACTATGTATGCATAAATTGGTAAGATCCATGCAGCTCTGCATGCATTTAATAACCTCTTTCGATCTGCTACCTCCATCCCGCTGAAGCTAAGCAAGAGTTAGAGGACTGTAGCAAGTTCTTCTTAACTTTGGCACTTTATGGATTGCCATCTAATTACTCTAGTACACGATCAAATCCTTAGGTTTCCGATTACCCCAATGATGACATATGCAACCTCTGCAATCCTTAGGGTTCCTTCCATGTCAGTAGACTTGTCTTCTACAAGAGATACTTCTGCTATAGCCTCTCACAGCAATCACTCTAGTCGCTCACGCACAAGACCCGTTGGTTCCAAGGGATGTCATAAATGTGTGACCATTGTCATCGTATTGGACACACCATTGATAGTTGCTGGAAATTACATAGCAAACCACCCTACCATGCAAATGTAGCAAATACACTTACCTCTACTTCTCCATCACAAGATTCAACTTGCATTACACTAACTTCATATGAGGACTTTCTCTAGTGGTTTGAGAGCCACCAGAACTAAGATACTACTGCCTCCATTGCTCAATCTAGAAAATCCATTGCTTGTGTCTCCCAATCCCTTTCCTTGGGTACGACTCAGGGGTTTCTGATCATATATCCGATAATCATTCTCTTTTATCTTCTTTCTTTACATCTAGATATTTACCCACCATTACCTCTACTAATGGGTCTCAAATCCAATCCAAAGGCAATGGCACTACTCATCCCCTTCCCTCCCTCACTATTAAATTTGTTCTTTATGTTCCTAATTGTTCATTTAACTTGTTGTCTATGTGTCATCTAACCCAGTCCCACGACTTAGTTGTTATCTTCACTAAAAACTCTATTATCCTATAGGAATGGATTTTGAGACGGACGATTGGTATCGAATGTGAGTCACATGGTTTATACAATCTCTCTGCTTCATCCAACATAAGTTCATCCACCATATCCCCAATGATAATACATGCTCAATTAGGACACTCTGGTTTATCCACACTTCAAAGACGGTGTCTACCCTCTCTAATTAGCCAATTTACATTTTCAAATATGTTACGAGTTTCGTTTCCTAATCATGTCAACAACATGGTTGTGTCCCCATTTGCTTTAGTACACTCCGATGTTTGGGGTCCTCGCATTCTCACTCCAAATGGTTTTCGATACTTTGTTACTTTTACTAATGATTTTCAAGATGCACTTCGCTTTATTAAATGAAAAATAAATCCGAATTGTCTTTTATTTTTGAGAAATTTTAGAGTGAAATACCAAACAGGCCCCTGAAAGATTGAGACGTTGGCATTTGGGTCCTGAAAGAATTTCAAAGGCATTCAGGTCCCTGAATGTTTCTGCGGTTTGCATCCAGGTTCTTATATAACTGACGTCGTTAAGGATTGTCCCAATCAGTTGTTAAATGTCACGTTGGCAAGACTCCCCTCTCATAGGTGGCAATTACATGGCACTCGCTTATTCTTTTATTTAATTTTTAAAATTAAAGAACATGTGCGGCGGTTTTTAACCGCTAGAAAATCCTCTCCCGTTTCTACTAGAAAATCCTTCTTCTTCCTCCTTCAAACCCTAGACAATTCTTGAACAATTCCTCATTTTAATTTTTCATTCTCCCTCCACAATCCACCAATCCCTAAATTCACACATTTTCATTCTCCCTCCAATACCAACACACTTTCATTTCTTCACATTAAATTAAACACTCGCATTGTTTTCACTACCATTCAAGTTTGTTTCCGAAGACGGCAAGGCACTGGAGGTGCAGCCAACAATCGTAATCGAGGGGATTTGAACGAAGAAGTTGTTGCCGAGATGCAAGCGGCGGAGATTCTGCATTTGTGCAACAGCTAGAGGTTCTACATATGTTGTTTAAAGTATTATATTGGTTCACCTGGTATGCTGGATTTGTATGAAGCTTGCATTTCTCCTCCTCCAAATCAAGACATAAGGTACCAGTTGATTTGACCCAGTCATAAATGGCACTTGGATAGCTGACATTTTACATTTTAAAACTATTCACACCTGCACTGAAGCATCAATATTAACATTGAGAAACAAGATTATTTAGTGGGCTATAATCACACCTTTGGTGGAAGTGAGCCTTCAACATCTTCAACACGACACCTAAGCATGAAAGGCTCCAGAATCAGATGAACTCGATAGATAATAACTTTGTTCTCTGTCTCGAGCCAATCATCTTCTACATTGAGTGGTACCTTCTTTTTGAAATGGTTGAGAACCAATCATGGAAAATGAAGGGGAATTGTTCGAGAATTTTCTAAGGTTTAAAGGAGGAAGAAGAAGGATTTTCTAGTGGAAAGAGAAAAAAAGATTTTCCAGTGGTTAAAAACCATCACAAATGTTTTTTTATTTAAAGAAATAACTAAAAGAATAAGTGGGTGTCACGTAATTGCCACCTGAGAGAGGAGTATTGCTAGCATGACATTTAATAGTGGACTGGGCAGTTATGTAGGGACGTAGAAACATTCAGGGACCAAGATACCTCTGAAATTCTTTCAGGGACCCAAGTGTCAACACCCCAATCTTTCAGGGACTTGTTTGGTATTTCACTCGAAATTTTATAATGAAATAAAAATGCAGTTCAATATTCCTATTTGATCTTATCGAAGTGATAATGCATGTGAATATTTATCTCACAACTTTCAACTTTTTATGGCATCAAAGGGAATTCTCCATCAAACATCTTGAGCATAGCCCAAAACAAAATGGAGTTGTTGAAGACAAAAATCGACACCTTATTGACACAACTCGTACCTCCTTGTACATGGCCATGTTCCCTCCTTTTTGGGGCAATGCTATACTCACAATCGGCTACCTCATCAATCGTATGCCTTTCTCTATACTTCATGATAAAATTTCACTCTTTAATTTCCTAAGCCACCACTACATGACATCTTTCCCCGTGTTTTTGGCTCTACGTGTTTTGTCCATAACCACACACATGGGCTTGACAAAGTATCAACCAAGTCATTCAAATGTGTTTTTATGAATTACCATTGTTTACAAAAAGGTTATCAATACTTCTCTCTTACACTCAATAAATATTTCATATCACCTGATGTCTCATTTTTTTAATGTCCCATATTTTGAATGCTCCTACTTCTCCTTTACCCCCGTCTCTCAAGGTGTCCACCCAACACCTAACCCACCTCCAGTTAAACCTCTTCAAACATATCATTGTCGCCCATGACCCACTGCAGATATTCTTCCACCTGTGCCTTAGTCCAATGGGATTGTAAAAGGCATGCTTGACTCTTCCCCGTACCATCATCTTCAACTGATTTGAGCATTCTTCCTGATCTTCATTTGCCAATTGCCTTGCTTAAAGGTAATTGTTGTAGTTGTAACCCTTCCACTCACCCCCCCCCCAACTATGTATTACCCTTAGTTATCGTCTTTCTCCATCACATTATACTTATCTTTCTTCTTTGTCTTTTGCATATATTCCTAACCATCCAAGTCAAGCCATATCTCACCCAGAATGGAGACAAGCAATAATTGGTGAAATGTGTGCACTTCAAAGCAATGGTACTTGGGATTTGGTTACTCTTCCTGTTGGAACGGCCGTTGTGGGATGTCGTTGGTGATACACAGTGAAAGTTGGACCTAATGGTAAGATTCGTCAATTCAAAGTCCAACTTGTTGCAAAGAATACACTTAGATATATGGTCCAAGTTACAATGACACTTTCCCTCCAGATGCTAAAATAGCATCTATCAGAACATTCTTGTCCATGGCTGTCATGCACCATTGGCCCCCTTTTCTAACTTGATACAAGAATGCCTTCCTACATGGTAATCTTGATGAAGAAATTTACATGGAGAAACCACTAAGTTTTGTTGCTTAGGGGAGTTCACAAATACGGTATGTTGTCTTCGTAGGTCATTATATGGACTTAAATAGTCTTCACGAGCATGGTCTGACCGTTTTTGCACTATAGTACAGTAGTTTGGCATGACCCATAGTAAACTCGATCGTTCTGTCGTTTATCGCCATTCACCTCAGGTATGTATCTACCTCATCATGTATGTGGACAATATTGTTATTATGGACAGTGATCAACAAGGAATTACAAACTTGAAACAATATCTTTGTCAGCAGCTTCAAACTAAGGACCTCGGCAAACTTCAATACTTTTTTGGACATTGAAGTTGTTCAATCCAAGGACGGTGTGGTGTTATCTCAAGGAAGTATGTGCTTGACATCTTGGAAGAAACTAACCTTCTCAATGCTAAATCCAGCAGAAACTCTAATGGATCCAAGTATAAAATCGATACCTGATTAGAGGAAGCCATATGCAGACCTTGAAAGATATAAAAAACTAGTTGGAAAGCTAAATTATCTCTTGGTCACTCGACCCGACATTACCTTTGTTGTTAGTGTGGTAAGTCAATTCTTGAATTCTCCTTGCCAACCATTGGAATGTCGTTATTCAGATTCTTAACTACATTAAGAAATTCTTAGGCAAATGTCTCGTTAATGAGGATAAGGGACACTCTGATTTAGTTGGATATTCAAATGCTGATTAGGCTGGTTCACCAAGTGATAAGGAGATCCACATCTGGATACCGCATATTGATTGGTGTGAACCTAATTTCTTGGAGAAGCAAAAAGAAAAATGTTGTAGCAAGAACAACAACTGAAGCAGAATATAGGGCCATGGTACTAGTAACTTGTGAACTCATGGTTGAAATAGCTTCTCAGAGAACTCAGATTTGAAGAGATAAAGATGACTCTCATGTGTGATAATCAGGTTGCACTTCATATTGCCTCTAAGTCGGTCTTTCATGAAAGAACCAAGCATATTGAAGTAGATTGTCACTTCATCATAGAAAAAATTAAGTCAAGGGATATCGTTACAAGATTTGTCAACTTTGCTAACCAATTGACTAATGCCTTCACTAAGCCCTTGAGAGGACCTAGAATTGAATACATTTGTAACAAGTTCGATACATTTGACTTATATGCTGCAGCTTGAGGGGGAGTGTTGACAATATTAGATATTTTTAAATATAGTAGGTAGAAATAATATCTTCGAGATTATGGGGAATCATATCTTTTATATTCATGAATAACCTATGAAATAAAACTATAAAAAGATTCGCCCTATGTGTATTCAAAGACACAGGTTTTAGTCCATTTTTCCTCTTTATTTCTTTGATTTCTACAATATGAATCCAAATTGATTCTCCACAATCCTAGTTACTCAAGTTTTATCCCTTTGTGGTTTTTACAAAAGCTTTCCTAACAGTCTTCTAATAAAATACATAAGCTCTTCATTTTCTGAAAATTGCAATTCATCACTTGTATATCATAATTTTTTAAAACAAATAATTTCAATATTTATTCATTGTTTTTGCCCTCCTAACATCATCTATTGGCCTCTTTGATGAGCTTCTACAGAAACACTTAGGAAAAGAAAATGAGAAAAAAAAAAAGCAGCAAGTTTCTCTTTTAAGTTAAAATTAACTTATGTATAAGTTAATTAGTAAAAGGTCCTGCATCATTTAGAAAGGTTATATAAGAAAAATTCTACATATTAACTTATGAATAAACTAATTTTAACTAATGGAGAAATTCATTTTGTTTTTTTCCTTCTTATAGAAGTGCTTATGGCAAAACTTAACCAAATAGGACCTATATTAGGTAAATTACCGCTCTTATTCAGAATAATGAGATTAAATGCTTTTGTTGAATAACAATTGTATAAGAATTATATATATATTATTTATATTTATAAAAGGAGCTACAACATTCTATTCAATAACATATTCTTTTCACCTATTTTACACATATTGCATGCTTCAAAACTTCATATGGATGTGTGACCCAAGAAAGGACAAGAGACACACTGATTACATATTAGGAGATATTGGCAAGACCTATTTGGACACATGTAAATATGACAAAATATTTTAAGGTGGTTTGGACACATGTAAAGATGATCACTGGAAGCACCAATGAAAAGAGTATATCATAGTTTTTAGTCCTGTGAAGAGGTAGACAGAGACTAAGATGTTACAGGAAATTGTTATGAGGGTTCTCATACTGAAGAATATCCCTGAAAAATTTCCTCTTTAACCAAGTCCATTGGTGTTGTGTGATCCATGTAACCAACCTCACCTAGTGAGATAAGGCTTTTGTTGTAATTGCATACTCCTTAAAAATTACAATTACTGCATAATAAGTATTAATGGATACATAATGACAACATAGCAAAAACTGAGGACTGCCCCTGAACTTACATTTTGAGAATTTGCATCACTTCCTTCACTAGTACCTTCACCTTCGCTTGCACTCTCACCACTACAAACCCAGGATTTCCTATCAGCATAAGTAAACAGAATGCATCGCAAATGGAGAGCCAATATACTCAACAGGCTTACAAAAATAAACCATTGTCTAACCTACTATTGTATTTACAATTATTGACAGGAAAATACAGACACAGATAAATAAAAAATATACATGTCTATAATTCTATATCAAGTAACTGAGTAGGGGTCCTTGGGTATTCTAACATAAATATTAAATGTTCTGTTATCTAAATGTTAAAATATACAAGAAATATAGCAAAATTCTAAACGAAAGCTTACATACTGTATCCAAAAATTTCAGTAGATCAGACTAAAAAAACTTCAAGAAGTGACTAGTGTTTCTTATTCCCAACTAGACAGTACATGTTATTCAGAATCATTAAGTCATTTATATTTTATCATTGTGGTTCAGAATTCAGATAATGCTAGGCTCTGAAAGGCTGCAATAAAATCAAACATCAGAGTGAACTGTACGGAGATGCTTTGTTTGAATAAAATCAAATAACTTTCTAGCTTTATTCCATGATCTGGAAATACAAGAAAAACAAGAAAAAAATATTTCATAATTCAAATGAAGTTCATATTTAACACTACTGAAATACGGATGCAACGGTTACCAATAATACACAAACATCATATCAAATTCATATTCATTCCTCCAGTTCTGAATTAAAGAATTGGCTCTTGGATGTGTCAAACTGAGTTCTATTAGGTACATAATCTAGTCTTCCAAATATGTATTATTAATATTTATTTATATTTATATTGTATTATTCCCATAGCTACAGAAAAAAAAAACTGGTGATGGTAATTGGTGACATATCATAGCAAGATACTATGCTGTGTAAAAAGAGTGGATGCATTAACCAACAATTGGAAGGACATTTGGAAGCAAAGTGTGCCTTTCTTTGGCCAAGCTAGATTGTTTTGATTCAAATAAGAGGGTACATAATTCAACAATGAGATTGATCAACACCACATCTTACCTCTTTGAATGAATACCATTAGCAGATGTCCCCGGTGTTTTACCATGTTCATTATTTTTCCCTGTGATCATATTCAAACTACCCAAACTTCCTTTTGATCTTTTGATTGGCAATTTTTCCTTCATCTCAGGAGGCTTACCATCGGCTTCCATGCTGCCAGGAGTGTTTCCCTGTATGAAAACTAATATTATTTTTCCTTACTTGGGTTAGGACAAGTTCTGTCCAATGCCAGACAGAAGATGGAAAAGACAGACAGAAATGGCAAGAATGAGCACAAAACAGAAGGGAAAACTCACCGAAGCCTCAGCAATGCCATTTGGAGAAGGCATGGCAAAAGGACTAAAAGGATAAGATCCCTGTATAAATTTGAGGCAACAGTAGTTGATGAGTTAATGATTCACCACGATAACTTCAAGAAAGCATAGTTTCCAAAGAATACCGGAGGCATGGATGGATGAGCATAAATGCCACCAGGGGGATACATTGCAACATAGGGATGCGGTGGAGTGCCATAAGGAGGCATAAATTGCTGCAAATAAAAACTTCATTAATGAGCCAAAGGAAGAATAACGCAGAATTTAAATGAGATATTTCAAATGTTAGCGAAGTATAGTCTAGATGTAGTCTTGTAGACATAGTAAAGAACAATAGAAAGAATAAAGGATGATAAGAAAAGAAGACCATTCAACAATCAAGGACCAAAATCTATAGAATTCGTTTGCAGAGGTAAAAATAGTCTGTGTCAACTTATTTATAATTAGGAAATTGAAGCCTACCTTTCTTTTGAAACATACAGTTTTCAGATACAGCAAAACTTTAACAAAATACACCTAAGAAATAAAAGGATTATCATTTATCATGACTTGTGCATATTGGTGAAGCATGAAGTTCAAGAGATGCTGTCCCTAACAATAAGTTTCGACCTTGGTCTTGCAACACTTCAACCAGCTTTTCAATCTGAGCATCACTCCAGCCATCTTGCTAAGTTGTCTTTCCCACAATACTTATCTCTCCAACATCTCCACCATTCTAAAGTTGTTGCCTTGCTGGCCACATTCTACAGAGTCCACTTGATTTGGGTTTTTTTTTAGTGTTCATTTGTAACAAGATTAAAGCATGGCCAGCTTTAGCTAGAAGGAGTATGTTGGAATATCTAGAAAATATCTCTTAATATCATTATTATATGAATTACGAAAATATTTAAAATACCTTAGGATTTAATTTCATAGTTCATTATGTTTCATAATTTGTTTTTTTATTTAATTAGAATTACGAGTATAATATTTTTTTTATAGGAAAATATTAGTCATTAATGTGTTAGTTTTGTTAGTGAAGGAATTCAAGCCCACAACCTCTCTCTCCCCCCTTCTCCCTACATGTAGACTTTGTCACTAAACCAACCTTATAACCCCTAAGTCTAATATTGTTTCCTTATTTAATTAGAATTACAAATCTAGTATTGGCATAGATAAAGGTTATTTGCTTCATATTTTGAATCAAATCAATATAAATTCATATTACTCATTAGCTTGTTCTCTATCTCTCCCCTACCCTACCCTGTCTAAAACCCGATAACTTCAATATTTGTAATAGCTTGAAAAGAAGGGGGAAAAAACCAGAATTAATATCTAAAGTATTTTCAACTTTTTTTTTTCCATTTTACCACATTACCACAGCTCAAGTATAAAGAGTACTTTGGTCCATTTAGGTCTTAGATTTAGCTAAGCAATAGCACAAGGTTAATTCAAACATTTAACACTATCATCCATACAGGTACATGGGATAGGAATTGGTGAAATTGGGAAAGAAGCCCGAGTCAAACAATAGTATATAAGTGAGTGTAAATCTCACCTTACAAGCCGGTTTTGTGAAGTTGAATTAGGTCCCATTTCACCCATTCTAATATAGTATCAAAGCGTATCCTAGATCCATAAGAAGGGAACCCACCATATTATCCACACACGAAGCTCAATAGTGTTGGATGTGAGGAGGTGTATTTGGAAAGAAACTCAAGTCTCACCTCGACTAGTGATATGGCCAAATAATAGTATATAAGTGAGATGCAAACCGCACCTTACAATAATAGGTTTATGACAACGAATTATGCCCAATTTCACTAATTCTAATACGTACAAGTACAAGGGATAGGAATTTAAATTTTATAATTTATAAAATAAGTGAAAAAGCAACAATTACCTGGACGCCCCACATATAAGGGTGAGCCTGGGGACTAGATGCCAAGAAACCATGTGGAGGTATAGGAGAATATGCCTAGAAAATAGGGGAGCTGGATGAACCAAATCCAATCATGACAATAATGAAAATGATAAGTCATTATTAATGTCAACAAAGGCTGTTTCATTAAAAACCTGAAAGCCAGGCCAGTCAGGATTAATTGTTCCAGTGCTAGTGGTCGAAGACTGCTCCTGGAAAAACAACAAATGTTTTGGGCGTCACGCAAAAAGTACCAACCATTTACCATTAATACAGATAAAATTAAACAAAACCCAATTAGACCTGTGACGTAGGTGGCGGGGTCTTTGACTCCTTCTCTTTTGTGGTTTTATCCATCTCACTGCTGCCCATGCTTTTATATCAGTATCATACAAAATATACACTAAATCATCCTGCACCAAACATAACTTACATTACAAGACAGCCTAAAAGATACCATTCTCCTTCAAAACCTTCAACCAAATTCCTTCACTATAAAGTTGAGCACGTTAGACAAAACACTTGAATCACATGCTTCGATGTTGAATTTATCTACAAAGCGACAATCATTATATTGCTAAGTGCCAGCAGCAGTTGTACCAACAGGAATCAACCAAGACATTACAGTTTTTCCCTCCCAATCAAGCTAAAAATTCAACTTCTGATGCTGCGTTATGTTATCTCCAAACCAAGAAGGCACAAGTTCTGTTCACCGCTATAACAACACTACAACATTAATCTCTACCACAATTGACAAAGCAACAATAGCCAGAGCTCCAAAAACCAAGATGAAACCAGGGATGCAAAGTGAAACTCATACATCTCAACAAGCTAGCTATATATGAATAATTCAATTTAATTCATGGCAAATAGAGCAGGGAAATTTCAAATTACCACTCAGAGAGAGACTGTGGATCCTCCAAAGCTGGAGCAGAAGCAAAAATAAGACCTGATCTGCCGAGGATGACAAAAACAAACGAAAGAAGCGACAACCAAATGCTTAGGGAAAAAAATGGGAAGAAAAATAGATTTCGTGGGTAACACGAAGGTTAATCGGGGAAATTTATTTGGGAAATATAGCAAAAAATATGATCTAGAATTTATTAAGGAATGGATGAGAAGGGAACAAAGAATTAGGGGCAGATCAAAAATTAGGGTTTGTTTGGTTAAGGTTAATGTTTTCTTTGTTTGGCTTTGGGTGTTCATGGAGAGGAACCCATGGATCGTCGTACGGTGTCGCTGTCCAGTAAGATTTTGGTTCCCATTTTGCACAGTTTGTGAAATCCCCATTTACTCCCTGTGCTCACTGTTTTTATTTTTCTTTTTTGGTCATTGTTTTGTTTTGCATTATTTTTTTATTTTTGCGTTTTTAAGTTTTAATTCATTGTTTTCAAGTGGCAAGATCAATATACATCTTCTCTTATAAGTTATACTCACACACACCTACATATATATATATATATATATATATATATATATATATATATATATATATATATATATATATTATTATAAAGAGGACAATACTCAACAAAAAAAAAATTCAAGTAAGTATAAGAAAAATAATAACCATAAAATTTTAATAAATGGTAAGTTCAAGTGACAGTGACATTCATGACCATGGCGGTTGTATTAGTGACAATGTGTGAATGACAATTGTTTTATTTTCAATAATAAACAAGAGACAGAAATGTGAGTACGAGATGTAAACTCAAATTGAGAACACTCTATAATTACATTACAGTGAAAAGATAAGTGTTTCAAAAATGTTTTGTTTTGTCCTCTTTTGAATTTAAAACACCATTGATTTTTGAGTTGTTTTGTTTTTGTCTTCTTTCTCAACGTTACACCAATTCTTCCTATTCTCAATTTCATGTGTTTTTTTCAATTTGATTAGGTTTTAAACTATGACAGATTATGTATGTTTCACTCTACCACTGCCAACAGCGACTGTGGTATCGACGGTGATGGCAGCAGGGTGGTGGTGGTGGTGACCTTGCACACAATTCTGAAGGGTGGACGAGAGTGGTCCTTTAAGAGTTTGGGAGAAGGTTTCTATGGAAGAAAATCACTTGAGTTTGTTTAATTAACAACTCAATATTAACCGTTTATTGAAGTCATGTAATCATTATTGTGTTTTCTCATTTGTAATATATATTCTTTATGAATTGATTGCTTATTAAATAGATGGAGTTAATTTATTAAGTCAATATCGTTCCTGAACTTATTTATTTAATTATATAAATTTATGTATATATAATAATGTAGTTATTGTTACATTTTTTTCTATAAGATTTTAATTATTTATATTTTAAATCAATTTATTTAATTTTCATTTATATTCTATATAGGGAAATTATAAAGAATTTTAGGAGTTATTTATCAACAACTGTTTCTACATTTTTTTCTTCAACAACAATGCTTTTGAATTTTTTTATCGTTTATCCTTTTAAATCTATCATTTTCTACAGCAACAATAATTAAAAATAACAATGTATAAAAACAAATTATTTACCATAATATTATAATTCATATGATTAAAAGTATTTATTTATTATGAATATGAATTAATAGTATAAAATTTATATAATTTAAAATATTATATAATTATTTTGGACAAAAATATTTTCAAAAATTTTCTTCAATAAGAACATGTTTAAAAGGTTTTAGAAAATCTATTTAAAAATTCTTTTAAGATTTTCATATGCATAAGATTTTTAACCAAAGAGGAAGCCATACAAAAGAAATATACAACCCTTATCCCACTACTTAAACCTTACAATAAAAATTTGCATAACAAAGGATCATATCTCCACTTAGCAAAATTCAAACCAAGGCTTGACACTAATCCTATAAGATGTCCATTACCATAACAACAATTAGATGTGAAATAAGATGTTTAGAAATTCCAAAATTTTATTTCTAAATACAATAAAGTTTCTCAATTTTCTAATACACCAACATGTCTTTACCTAAAGCAAAAGTGAAAATTTTCCATTTTCCAAGCAAATACCCATTTCATTGAAACAATTGTGAAATGTGTTGTGGTAATGCAGCAAACAAATCAAACCAAATCAGAATTTGATACCAAATTAGAGATGCCATTAAGCATGTAAGAAAAAGGTGATTGCACTCATCTTCCGATTATTTGCATAGAACACATCTGGTACCTTTTTTTTGGAAGCATCATACTGTTGAAGTTGATGAAAATAATACATTTTAGAAGTCTCACATTGTTCAAGGTATGTTGGAGAAAGTAACACATTGTCTGAGATGAATAAGGGAGTGAGTGAACTAAGCTATATACTAGACTTAAATCCATGGTATCAAAGCGCACTAGTCAAAGACACTTTAAGCTTGTATTTGACTTTTATTATACTCTTGTTATAAGGTATTATGAGGTTTAGTTAAGTTACTTCCTTTAGAGAGTATAAATGTACTGGGGGCTAGGGAGAATAGTCTATGCATTGTAAACATTTTCACTAAGTTTTATTACCCGGTTGTCATTAGACAACGGTCGTGATTTTTCTCCTATTTTGAGGTTTCCACGTTATATTCTTGTGTTATTTGTTTTATTTTACTTCTTTGTTTAAAAGCATAATTCTCAAAGGGTAATGACGTCTTCTTTTACCCAACATTGGTATCAGAGCCTATGGTTCAGTAGGATACTCTTACTATGCTCTGTGGTTGCAATCTGGTCTTATCTTTTATATCAGAAAAGAGGAATTCATTGTTGTTGGAGAATCCTCCTTTGTTAATGCAATGTCTTTTTTTAGGTGTTGTCAAATATGACAAAGAGATGTTTGATGGTAGGATCAATGTGAAAAGTCTGGGCATGTAAAGAAAAATTGTCCAAGTGGAGAAGCATCTGAATGATTGTGGTGATTACACACGGGCATTGGCTAACATTGGTGTATGATGATTGTACATGGGCATCGGTTGCATTGATACAAGGTGCGTGGTAAACAGAAATTCTTTGAGTGGTTTAATTCCAAGTGAATATACCCTTTATGGTGGAGTATGATTGTCGGTATAGACAATAATTAATGGTGTAGGTAATGAAGTGAAATAAAATTCTTGGAGTGATCTAATTCCAAATGTGTATACTCTTTTATGGTGGAGAATGATTGTCGGTATAAACAACAACAATGACTATCGGTATAGGTAACGAAGAAAGTAAAAGAAAATTCTTGCAGTGGTTTAATTCCAAGTGAATGTACTCTTTGTGGTGGAGTATGCTTGTCAGTATAGACAATTATTGTTGGTGTAGGTAATGAAGAAAAAGAAAATTCTTGGAGTGGTCTAATTTTAAGTAAGTACACTCTTTATGGTGAGTATGATTGTCGGTATAAACAATGATTACCAGTGTAGGTAATGAAAACAAAATATGAGTTTGTTGATGCAATCCTACCTACCAAGGGCCCTCTCACTATGGCTAGGAGAATAGAGGAAGCCTTGGCCCGAAAAAACTCATCAAGACCTCAACTCATGATGGAGATAGACATATTAGGCCATAGTCCATAAATTCCCTTTTGTAAATATTAATTAGCTCTTAACTTCCTTTTGGACCATGTATTTCAGCCATTTACTTTGTAATTAGGAATAAGAGATGTTATTAGTTAGTGAGAGTAGGTAAGCTTAGTTAGGGGCCTTTTATCCAAGGCGTGTTGGGCTTCCTTCCCACACATTTGGATTAGCTTTTGCACCCCTTATAGGTTTAGAGTAGGTGTCTCTAATCCTAATTAGGCTTAAAGTCCCACATTGCCTAGTTTTGTGTGTCTAGCTTTCTTATTGGGCTATATATACACCTAGTCTCTCTTGTAATCATCACACTTGAATTTGGAATTGATATAAGACTGTTTAAGAGCATTCTTCTATAGTAAAGTGTCATTGAGAAACCTCTCTCTTAAGGATTATCTTCCTTTAAGCTTTTATCAAGGGTCTTCTCTCTTGTGGCAAGTCTCCTAGTAAAATTTTTCTTGACTTATCTTCTCCCTAAAGAAGTGGCGTCAAGTTCCCCTCTATCCCTAACCTTTTTTCCATCCTCCATCTTCTTAGAGGAAGGAACTTTGGTTGAAGAGATCAAGGGAGTGCATCGTCTGTTTTAATCATGGTGGAGATTGTTGAAGTTGATGAAAATAGTACATTTTTTAAGTCTCACATTGTTCAAGGTATGTTGGAGGAAGTCACACGTTGCTTGAGATGAATAAGGGAGTGAGCGAACTAAGCTATATAATGGACTTAAGTCCATGGTATCAAAGTGCATTAGTCAAAGACACTTTAAACTTGTATTTGACTTTTATTATACTGTTGTTATAGGGTGTTGTAAGGTTTAGTTAAGTTACTTCCTTTAGAGAGTGTAGATGTACCAGGGGCTAAGGAGAGTAGTCTATGCATTGTAAAAATTTTCAGTGTTATTATCTGGTTGTCATTAGACAATGGTCGTGGTTTTTCTCCGGTTTTGAGGTTTCCACGTTATATTCTTGTGTTATTTGTTTTATTTTACTTCTTTGTTTAAAAGCATAATTCTCAAAGGGTAAGGGTAATAATGTCTTCTTTTATCCAGCACATACCCATATTCAACTGTGCCACACATGTAGGAATTCGGTTCCAAATCAATCTCCATGAGCAAACAAAAATTTAAAAGGTATATGTTGCTATCATAAAACCCTAAGCATGTTAGACCACACTAAATACAAGAAAACATTGTCTACATACAAAAAAATTGTATGCAAAAGCAATAGTACAAGCCTAATTACTTCCAAAATCATTCCATACCCAATAGTCTGGAAAACCATGCCACAACACTATACTTGATGTTAATTGTGTCAAGCTTGGTAATAATTCTTCCTCGTAAGCAAACAAACACCTTCATAAATACCCATGAACTTCTATCTTCTTGAGAAGAGTACCCTACACTTTGCAATTACATCCTATTTATTTGTCGCAATATAATAAAGTCTTGGAAATAACATAGATAGAGAAACACCACATACTAATTTTAATTCAAAAAGTAAGGGTTTATTTGGTAACTGTTAAGTGTAAAGTTTTCTACACTACTTCCAACAAGTGCATTGGCCGTAGTAACAATAAATATATCGGGTCTATCAATAGGGACTTATTGATGCTAAAAAACGTCAATACTTTTTACTTGTATGAACAAAAGGTACAAATAAACTAACACTACTGAACATAAAGCAAATAAAACAAAATTAAATAAAAACACAATAGTTACACATATGCAATTCAGTTAGGTTTGACTCACTAAACCATCCCTCAAGTACACATATGCAATTTAGTTAGGTTTGACTCACTAAATCATCCCTCAAGTGCATAGATGGACTCAAAACCCTTATTCATTTACCACATTTTCATCACCCATAAAAATATCTTTAACCTCGATTCCTCGCAAGTAAGGAACTAAGCTATTTGGGCTTTAAACTATTGTTCTAACGCATAATCTAAAATCAAACAACTTGAATTAAATAAAGGGGCTTAAGATGGCCAATGGGTCTTACTCTCTCTCGAGTAATAAAACCCATTGGGAGTTCTTCCTGTTTTACAAGTTAAAATCCTCTCCCCAAGCTCATTCAACTAGTAAAACCCACGAAATATTTGGAAATAAAGAGTAAGATAAAAAAGAACACCAACATTGGAAAGTAAACTTAGATTAAAAGTACAAAAAGAAACAAGAGTTCAGGTAAAGCTACATAAAATCTCAATTAAATACAAAACCTAGCTACCCACAGGGATGAATATGCGTGAGGATGGATGAAGAATGGTCTAGAGCATGCCCTGAGCCAGCAGGTGTGCATCCCTAAGTCAAAAGATAATGTTAAACCCCCAGACAGAATCCCCTATTTGAACTAAACTCGGCTCCTTATATTTTGCAATTCGAAACACTAGCACCCAGTAGTAAAAAAGTGGTCGTTGGACGCCATAAAACTCCTTAAGAGCTAAGTTTTCATGGGCATTTGGCAGTGGAAAATATAGGCATTGAACGCCTGCCGTTAGACGCAAGTGGCTTCAGATGTCAACCGTTGGGCACTCGTGCCACAGCCGTTGGGTGCTCAGCATTAGATGAATATCCAAATTTTCTTATTTTTCTTCATTTCTTCAATCCTTCCTAAAATCTAACTCAAAATAACTAAAAATAAGTAAATAAACATAAAATATGTATAAACATAAATTTAAACCTAGATTTCCAACTAAATCTAATTTTAAGTGAAATAAGAGGAAAACACGACAATAAATAAGAAAAATTATGATAACTGCTCTATTTTACCTATATAAAAATAGGTAAATTAGGCAGTTATCATTAACAATTTTATAAAACTATTTTAAATATTTTAGTATTTAAAAATTAAAAAACTCATTTGATTAGTATTTTCTTAAAATAGTTTTAAAAAAAATTTTGATTTTTTAATTTTTAAAACCTGGAAAAAAAAATTAATAATTGAAAGAAGTTTTGTTTTTCAATTTTGTATTTTTATTTTAAAAACTCAAGAAGAATAGGTTTTTTTTTTCATTAATGGTATTTTCGTAAAACAAGTTTATTTTCGTAAAACTCAAAATTTTGACCTGATGCTTGCTCATATGTATTAAGGATGTTCTTCAAGGCTTCACACTCCTTGATAGTTGCATTACAGAAAAGGAAACAATCATCTGCATAAAGGAGATGAGAAACAGTAGGAGCTCCTCGACAAACTCTAATTCCGTGAAGGTTACGTCTAGCCTTAGCTCTCTGAGATAACCCTTGAGCACAAATAATGAACATATAAGGAGATAAGGGGTCTCCTTGGTGCAAGCCCCTACCAGGAATAATAGACCCCACTTTTGTTGAGTTTATAATGGCAGAATATTTCACTGAGTTAATACACATCATGATCCAATGTATCACTGAAGCCAAGCTTCTCCATCATAGCCTTCAAGAACCCCCAATCAACAGGATCATAGGCTTTAATGATGTCAATCTTAAGGGCCACTTCACCTTTTTTCCCTTTAGTTTTGCACTTAAGATGGTGGATAATTTCTGCAGCTATGAGTCCATTATCCAAGATCGATCTCCCTTGAATAAAAGCGGTTTGTTCCTCTGTAATGCATTTAGATATCCAAGATCGATCTTTTAGCTAATATTACACAAGGCGATAGACCTTAAGTCCCTCATAGACTGTGGCTTTTCGCATTTAGGGATGAGAACAATGTTAGTATCGTTTAGACTGTCAGACCCTGGAGCTTTATTTGGGTGCATGCTGAAGAGGGAATTCCTAAAATCTTCATCAGTGAAAGGGGCTAGGAGCTGTTGATTGTCGTCTTCATTGAGGCAAGGATTGATTAGGGATGTTATTTGATCATATGAGCTTTGTTTTTCTGTGAATAGTTTCTGAAAATACTCCTCAGTGACTTGGCCTATACCTGATTGATCTCTTATTTCCTCACCCTTTTTCCTTCTTTTTTGGAAGCTGAGATATGGAAGAATTTTGTGTTTAGATCCTCGTCACGAAGCCAGTAAGCCCTAACTCGTTGCCTCCAGAAAGCGTCTTCTTAGATAAGAAGATTGGTAAGTTTCTCCTTTGCTATGTTGAATTGAGTCAACAAATTCATCAGTTTTATCCCTCCAATCTTGCAGTTTTTTATGCCCTCTCTAAATCTGGACTGAATTTGGTGACCTCATTTGGCTAGCTCCTTAGCGCAACCTCCCAATTTCTTAATAATGGACCCATCATATTTATTCCAACCAAGAGTGCACTACCAGACAGATCAGGTTCAAGTAACCATGCATTCTCGAATTTGAACTCTCTAGGAATTTGGAGCAAATGTTGCTGGAGACATCTTAATAGGATGGGGGAATGATAAGATATAGGGGCAATGAAATTACAGAAATGAGCTTTTGGGAAGAGTTGCAACCAAGAGGGAGAAGCCAGGGCCTTATCAATACGTTCCTCCACAGCATTAGGAGACCTTTTACTACGAGACCACGTAAAAGGATACCCTTCCAGCTCTAAATCAACAAGTCACAATCTGTCACAGCTTGTTTAAAACCAGAGAGAAGCCAATCTGGGTGCTGAACTCGACCACATTTATCCTCAGCAGCTACCATGTCATTGAAGTGACCTATGATACACCAAGGTATGGTGATCATAAATGCTAAGTTTCTTAGGAGATTCCATGAGTCCTTCCTTCTATTTCTTTCAGGAAAACCATAAAAGCCTGACAACATCCAATTACTTTTTTCATCATCAGTAATTTGAATGTTTATAAAATTTTGGGAGTAGTTTACCACCGAACATTTCAAGGAGTCTCTCTATAGAATAGCCAAACCTCTACCACGACCAAACCTATCTACAGCAAAGGCATGATCAAATGGTCCTGGCAGATTCATTGATCCAGTTGAGCAGATTCATTGGTCCTGGCAGGCGGAATCAGGTCCTGCCAATAAAAAATGACCAATTGTGCTTTGGAGATATGGTCGAAACTTCACTACCTACCTCTTCAGTCGTGGTTCCTTATCCTCCTCTTCTTCTTTTTTTCTCTATAGTTGTATCCTCACCTGATTTGAGCTCTTCATTTGCCTGGGTCATAACAACTTCTGTTGGCTTGTTAGTTTGGTAGAGCTACAAGTGGCTGTATAAACCCCTTGTTTTCCAACTTGTTCGCATCTATCATATTCTTTTGTTCCTTCTTTCTGCTCATTTTTCCTTGCAGGGTTTAGGTTGATACTGCTTCCTTTTTCTCTGAGCCATTTGCCACTACTTCTTATAATTTGTTTCATTGAATCAGCCCATAGTTATATCCCCCATTGTCTAACACCATCATCAACCTCCCTTTTCAATAGGTGTTTCACAAAATGAACCGAGTCACTCATATTTGAAAGTCACAATGTTCCATTCTCCTCTGGCTTTCGCACTTTCTTATCCCTTGGAAGAGGTTTACGAGTGTCAACATTTACCCTTTAGGAGCATAAAGTTTCTCCATCTTCCCTGATTATCTTTAGTATCATACTCAACAAACTCGTCAATGAAGTTCCCTAGTGTTTACCAGCAGTCAAAGTCATAAATTCCACCGAAAGTCCATGGATTTATACCCAGAAAGGAACGTGGAAGAGAGGGATCTGGGTAAGGACATCCCCTTCTAGCGTCTTCCCTAGGACCAGAGTATGGTTATCGAAAGACCATGGTCCTCCATCAAATATTCTATCAACATCGAGTTTGTGGAAAAATTGAAAAAGGAGTAGGCTTTCTGTAACCTTCGAGATAGCAACCCCTTTGACCGGTCTCCAGACCCCAGCCATTCTCTCTTTCATAATATGTATTCGAATGGGTCTATCTGTTAGGAATCTACTCACAAGACAAAGAGCGACAATTACGTTTTTGTCTGGGTCTTCTTCAATGTTAAAAGTCAAACCATCTTCTTCTTCAACAACGCCTAATGTTAATTGGTGTAATTTGTCTTCCATAAAGATATGAGTAATATATGAGAGGTTGACGTGCGGCGACACCCCTCGGTATATAGGGCAAAGCGGTAACCAAGCCTTACTTCCCACAAGGAGAGAGAAAAAATGTATAATCATAATACTTAAATCCCCTCAAGAAAGATAGTAAAAATTACTTTGAATTTCATGATGAGCTAAAATCAAGAAATAGAATTAGACATAAAAAAATAACTAAAAAAAAATTAGAAAGATTTTGGATCAAGATAAATTGAAGGTACCAAACAGAGAGGAAGAGACTTTGGATTTTGGGATGACCAAAACTCGAAGTACAGCATGATCCCTTCTAGAGTAGGAAGTAGTATCAGTAAAGGATTTCGGTCTCGCCGAAATCTGAATTCCTGCATTAAATCAATCAAGTAACTAAATTAATTAAAGGACATATTAACATAATCATTGATTAACGTTACTCCCAATAAAGCTGAGTAGAGTCAACATATATCAAGATGAGCAGACAATAACCACTAGGTAACAAACACATTTTTACTATAAATACTGGTTAGGAGGTACATGTCATTCATTTATTTAGGAAAATTTATTACTTTTCACATTCTCTATATCACTCATTTATTGTCTTGAGCATCTAAGTCCTCTCTTGCAGGTTCTCCCCCATTTGTTTCTGAAGGTGCAAGGATATTTCGAAAAGTTTGTCAAGGATATTTAGGAGACTTTGTAGTGAATCGTACTCAAGTAATTTTCAGTAAGAACATTTTTGCGCCCATTAAAACTAGATCTCACAATCCAGACTACGAAAAAATGTCCATCATTAGGAGTCATAGAACTGCACCCACAACCAACCGAAAATTGAAGACACACCTTAGCAGCCCGAGGTTATAGATTCAAACAGCTTAATCGAAGTTCTCATATTACTCAAAGAAGAAATTGTGAAATTTCGGTGTGAGAACGCTGAATTCCGAAATCGTAGCTTTCAAGAAGATGAAATCAGTAGAAAGAAAAAGCAAAGGAAGTCCCACAAGGGTGAATCAAATGCTTCATCATGTAGCTGTTCATCCATGGGACACTCCACGAAGCCATCCCATAGTCAACTCACCTAGCCAAATCCCCCATCACTTTTAAAAGAAGTTCCCACTCCATTTCAAACTATCTCACCCTTCACACTTCCCTCAACACACCATATTCCCACCCTAGTCCAAACTATGCCCTAGGCATGAGCAGAATATTAGAAGTTCGACCGCATCACCCTTTCATACCTGAAATCATGGATATTTTTTTGTCAGAAAGTTGGAAGCATGTTGCCTTAGAAAAATATGATGGAACCGCAAACCCAAATGCCTATTTAGCTGCTTTCATGATGCAGGTAGGGATGTACACCAAGGACCAAACAACTTTGTGCAAGATCTTCCCTATGTCACTCAAGGGCCAGGCTCTGAGTTGGTTCATCCAGCTCTAGCCGAATTCCATCAATAACTTCCAGACGTTATATATGAGATTCGGAACCCAATTTGCCATATCTCGGCCACATAGGTTCACGTCAGCAGCCTTGGCCACTGTTCGGCAGGAAAAAAATGAGTCTCTCCAAGATTTCATAGACCGATTCGACCGAGCCACCCTAACCATAAAAAACCTACCACCTAACGTAGCACTTCATACATTCTTGGTTAATCTATAACCAGGAGAATTTGCCACCAGCCTAATCGACTTCCCACCATTAAACATGTATGAACTCCAAAGAAGAATCACACCTTTTATTGAAGTAGTAGAATTAACACTTTTTAGCAAAAAGCCCAGACTGAAGCCCCAAGCAGTTCACACAAAGATAAGGACAAAAACAACCTCGACAATAAGAAGGATTTGTATTGGGACATACCTCCAAAAGGACCGGGGTACACCTAGTACACTCTTCTCAACACTACCAAGGCCAGAATCTTAGAACAAGTGTTAGCAGTAAAACTGTTAACCATGCCAAAAAAGGCACATACACCTAGAAGGATTGATCCTACTAAACACTATAGGTATTAGAGGAATAAAGGTCATTCAACCGAAGAATGCATGGTCTTATGACATAAG
Source organism: Psophocarpus tetragonolobus (assembly GCA_037954015.1). Taxonomy (NCBI): domain Eukaryota; kingdom Viridiplantae; phylum Streptophyta; class Magnoliopsida; order Fabales; family Fabaceae; genus Psophocarpus; species Psophocarpus tetragonolobus. Next base: position 76,981,308 of record CM075689.1, read on the forward strand.
ATTGAAGATCTAATTAAGCAAGGACACCTCAAAGACTTTGTCCATAGAGCTAATAATCACCCACCACCAGCAAAACAAAATTATTACCAAAGGAATTATTCTCAACAAAGTGATCATAGTAACTATCATTCACGAACAGATAGGTGTAGAAGCCGTAGCCGAAGTCAATCAAGAGAAAGAAGAAAAGATATCCAAAACAAAGATAAAAAGATCATCAATACAATTGCTAACGGTTTTGTAGGAGGAGGATCTACCTCTTCAACGAGAAAGAGACATGTCCAAACAATCAGATCCATAAATTTGGTTGCTCCGTATGCTTGACCAAGAATATCGAGCATTACTTTTATGGATAAAGACTTCCAAGTTGTAGATCCTGAACAAGATGACCCTATGGTAATTAGTGTCAAGATTGTTAATTGCATTGTTTGAAAAACATTGGTAGATCAAGGGAGTTCAATAGACGTTCTGTATTGGCGAACATTCAAGGAGCTTGGACTATCTGAGGATCAATTGATTTCCTACAATGAACCTCTTATAGGATTCTCTGGGGAAAGGGTGCCCGCTAGAGGATGTATTAACTTGTACACCAAATTCGGCAACGGAAGAGAATCTCGTCGTATCTGAATTTGATACATCGTCATTCATGCTACCACCTCATATAACATTTTGTTAGGGTGACCCTCACCTAATAAGCTTGGGGCCATAGTATCCACCCCCTACTTGGCTATGAAATTCCCCTCAAAAGAAGAGAAGATAATAACCATCTATGCAGACCAGCGAATCACCAGGGAATGTTATTTGGCCAGCCTAAGGTCACAGACGTATGAAAAATAGCTAAGTTTCAACAATGTTAATACACGTGCAGCTTTAGAAGAATCCAATCTAGACTAGCCCCCTATGGAAAAGAAGATGAAAGAGTTGAACCCACTGAGAAAGTGGAACCTTTTCAGTTAGGAAAAAAGCCCGAGTAAGCGACCCATGTAGGGTCTTCGGCTAGGAAAAGGTGAAACAACAAATAATTGAAGTTGTTAGAAACAATACTGACTTGTTTGCTTGGTCAGCGGCAGACATGCCTAGAATTGATCTAGAGTTCCTTTGTCACCGGCTTAGTGTATGCAAAGGAGCTCGTCCAATAGCCTAGAAAGAAAGAAAATGGAGAAGAAATAGCACACAAAGCTAAGGAGGAGATTGCTAAACTCCTCACTGCCAATTTCATCTGATAAGTTCACTATACCACATGGTTGGCGAATATGGTTATGATTCAGAAGCAAAATGGTAAGTGGAGAATGTACATTGATTACACAAATCTGAATAAAGTTTGTGCGAAAGATGCCTACCCTCTCCCAAGCATAGACAAACTCGTAGATAGCGTCATTGGCCATCGTTTGTTGAGTTTCTTGGATGCGTATTCAGGCTATAATTAGATCTGAATACATCCTGATGATGAAGCCAAAAAAACATTCATTATGAAGTCTGCCAACTATTGCTATAAAGCAATGTCTTTCGGCCTAAAAAATGCAGGGGTCACATACCAAAGGTTGATGGACTAAGTCTTCCACAGACAGATAGGTAAAAATCTAGAGTCTACGTTAACGACATGGTAGTTAAGTCATAGCAACTAGATCATCATGTCCACGACCTACAAGACATCTTTTCCACCATTCGAAGGCATTCAATGAGACTCAACCCCGAAAAATGCATGTTTGGCATACAAGGTGGAAAGTTTCTAGGCTTCATGCTGACTAGTAGAGGGATAGAAGTCAACCTGAACAAATGCCAGGCAATCTTAGACATGAAAAGTCCGAAAAATTTAAAACAAACACAAAGGTTGATGAGCAGATTAGCATCCCTAACTAGGTTCCTCCCATGAACAACCGAAAGAGCAAAACCAATAATTACACTCCTCAAAAGGAACAAAAACTTTCTTTAGATAGATGAATGCGAGGAAGCTTTCACCATGCTGAAAAAATCTATTGTGTTCCCCCTATTTTAATCAAACCAAACCTAGATAAACCATTAATTTTGTACCTTTCGGTCTCCTAAGAAGCCATCAACGCAGTCACAATACAAGACACCCCTAAAAGACAACAACCAATCTATTACGTAAGCCGAATACTCCAGGATGTCGAAACCAGATATCAAATAGTAGAAAAAGCAGCATTAGCAGTCGTCAGTCCGGCACGAAGACTTCGACCTTATTTCCAAAGCCATACAATAATAGTCAGGACAGATTGTACAATTGCCAAGGTATTAAGAAAACTAGAATTAGCAGGAAGAACGGTTACATGGTCTATTAAGTTATCAGAAATTGACATCAAATATGAACCAAAGGGACCAATTAAGGCACAATGTTTGGTAGACTTCCTAAACGAATTGCACCTACTATCTACCAGCTACCTCTGCCATTGGACATTACATGTGGATGAGTCTTCCAATAGTGGAGGCAGCAGAGCAGACATCATCTTGGAAGACCCCAATGATGTTACCATTGAACAGTCTGTAAGATTTGACTTTAAGGCCTCAAACAACCAAGCTGAATATGAAGCCTTGTTGGTAGGATTCAAACTAGCTAAAGACATGGGTGCAACAAGAGTCAAATGCCTCACTGGCTCCAAGATCGTGGTAGAATAGGCAAATGGTTCTTTTCAAGTTAATGATGCAAAATTGTTACAATACTATCATGCATTTTCTCATGAAAAAACCAGGTTTGAGGAAGTGAAAGTCATACACATACCAAGGGAACAAAATGTAAGGGCTGACCAAATAACCAAACTCCCTAGCTCTCGCAAACCTGGGCAATTTCGCACTTTCTTGCAACAAGAGTTACCTCTTCCTAGTATCTCGGTATATTAAGTATCCACAAAGATTGGCGCATCGAAATCTTAGACTTTCTGCAAAACGGGATGACTCCTACAAAGCCAGCTAAAGCCAAGCAATTAAGGACTTTATAAAAGAAGCTTTTCGTCGCCTCTTCTAAAGTGTCTAAATAACGAAGAAGCTTACTATGTCTTCAACGAGATACATAAAGGAATTTGTGGTTTTCATTCAGAGGCAAGGTCAATGGCAAGCCAAGTACTACGAGCTAGTTATTATTGGCCCACGTTAAAAGGAGATTGTGCCACATTTGTAAAAAAGTGCACTTAGTGTCAAAAACATGCAAACTTGATCCAATCCCTAGCAAATGATTTAAGGATAATCATAACCCCATGACCTTTTTGCACCTAGGGAATGGATATTCTCGACCCTTTCCCATAAGCCTGAGGACAATGGAAATTTCTACTCGTGGCCATTGACTATTTAACAAAGTGAATTAAAGCCAAACCCTGGGCCACTATTTCGGCCAATAACATCTAAAAGTTGACATGGCAAAATATAGTGACACGTTTCAGCATCTGCACTCAATCATCACTGATAATGGTCTCCAATTTACTGATAAAAAATTCGACACCTTCTTGGAGGGACTTGGTATAAAGCACAAGGTCACTTCGGTTGAACACCCACAAACAAACGGGCAAGCCAAGGCAGCTAATAAAATCATTCTAACAGAACTGAAGAAGTGACTTGATGGATCCAAAGGGGCTTGGGTTGACCAAATACCTAAAGTACTATGGGCATATCGTTGTATTCCTCAGACATCTACACAAGAAACCCCATTTCGGTTGACCTTCGGAACAAATACTATGCTACCTGTGGAGATAGGCGAACCCTCGCTCTGAAGGCGCCATTTTGATGAGGAAGCTAACAATGAAGCACTTCGGGATGACTTGGATTGCATTGAAGAATTCAAAAATCACGCCGTAATAATTACAGAAGCCGCCAAACAGCGGATGTCATGACGGTTCAACTCCAAAGTTATACTAAGAACTTTTCTTTCAGGAGATTTAGTTTGGTGTGCAACTAGTGAAGCAAGAAACACCAAAATGAAGGAAAATTGGCTTCTAATTGGGACAGACCTTTTCAAATTCATTAACAACTCGACAATGACGCATACAAATTGCAAGAACTAACAAGGAAATTAATTCTTAGAACTTGGAATTCCACACACCAAAGATGTACTATAGTTAACATGAGTCTGTACTTCTTTTAGGACACTTTTTTCCTTACTTCGGTTTTTTATCCCACAAATGGGAATTTTTCTGAAAAGGTTTTTAATGAGGCCTCCCAACTATTTATAAAAGAAGGACACTTCGACTCTACTTGTTTGTTCACTCTTTTACTTACAGAAAGTTTGGCTCACTTAAACGCCCAACAAGAGTACCCTCCCGAAAATTCACATTTTTGGCATAAGGCCTTACTCTCCAAAACACACTTCGGATCACTCCACAATTGTAAGAGTACCCTATAAAAAATTTTCATTTTGGGCAAAGACAGTACCTTCCTTAACAAAAACGAAATCAAGCAAAAAGCGCATCACATAAAATGCATATCTTGATTAGGCAACACCCACCTGCAAAATAAGGTAATTTGGCTATATTAACCAATAACATAAAGAGAAATTAAAGAACAAGGAATAACTCGGCTAAACTTCACCGCAAAATAAATTTGTATATATCATCATTCCAAAAAGATTACAAAATAATGGGCCATTTACACCAAAAAGGAAAAACACAAAGAAGTTCCTACGAAGCTGATTCTTCATCTTCCTTGTCACTTTGATCTCCCTTAGCTTTATAGGCAGTCTCCTCCGCCTGAGTCTTTACTTCGGTTGATGGACTTAGAGGAGACTCACCATCTAGAAAGACCTCATCATCTACCTTATTGAGATGTTTGTAAACACCTCCAAAGATGTCATGATTTTTGAAAAATTCAAAGCCTTTCAAGACAGTGCAGAAAAAGCGTGTCTGGCGCATCGCCTGCCGAAAGCCAGCCTCATGCTCCACCACTACATCATCTTTGACTTGTTTTTGGAACGTCTCATGCTCCGCCACTACCTTCTCAAGAGCGCGCCTGTAGCCTTCACAACTTTTCTCGCTTTGCACAACCAACGTTCTTAAACTCTGGATTTCATCTCGAGCCTCCTCTAGGGCTTCATCCTTTTCAGCCAAAATCTTGACATGCTCTACATCTTTCGCCACCAAGGCCTTATCCAAAGCATCACGGGAGATCATGTCTTTGTATTTTCTTCCAACTCCCGTAATTTGTCTAAAATGACTTTAGTGGCTACGTGTAGGATTAAAAAGTTTTTGATTTTGAAAAAGCTATCTTTGGTTTTCCTTTAACGCTACTTTGCCGCCACCAACTCATCTACGAATAGATGTTTTCCTATCACTTGTGCCCGCGCTAGGAATTCACAGTAATTTTACCATTTTAAATTTAGCTTCATTCCCTCTAGAGCTTTATGGCTTTCCGCAGAAATAAAATCCCCGAATCTACTATAAGAAGCAACATGGTTGAAGTCCTCGTAAAAGAATTTTGGTGGCAGAAGAATCGTGCTGATGACGGAGGCCCTTGATGTTGAAGTTCGACCTTGGTCTTTTTGGATTTTCTGGAAGAGGACTTCTGGTCCCTCGTCCTCTTTTTTTTCTGGCCCTTTCTCCCCTTCAGACACCTTTTCTTTCCCTTTCTATTTTTCTTTTTTCTTCTCAAAATCTGTCACTAGGGGTAGGGTGTCCACTAGAGGGAATTTCAGAGGAGGATTTTCCTCAATTTAGATTGTTGGGATGGTCATCTTGACCATTGGATCTCAGCTTCTTTGGAGCTTGCAAAAACCTACAACTTTACCACCAACTTTTGTCATGATCTCTACAAACATTAAAACAACAAAACGTTAATATCATCTTGGCAACACATGTTAAAATTATTGTAGAAACAAAGCTCTTTTACGCTCACCCTCGAGATCAGTCAAAAGAGTTGTTGATGCATATAAATGCAACAATGCCATCATATGAAAAAGGTGGGGAAGCGAATCAAGGAAAATGACATCAACCTTGTCTTCATCTGTAAGCAACTCATCAGGGAAGTCGGTGTACCTTCTCGACACAGGCTCCTAGTAGAAGGGAAATAGCCACCTCCTTGTTGGTCATAAAAATGGTGCCAACCTCGAGATTTATCATAATCTTAAAATACTCGGACTTAAACCCTTTAAAAGAGGTGGTATAAGACACAAAAAGAAGATTATCGGCTTTCCGAAAAAGAGAAACCCACTTACATTTCTCATGTGGCCAAGTAGTAAAATGGTGAAGGAATAGCCTTGGTGTGACTAAACAAACACAGGGCTTAGAACGCCTAAATATAGCCCTAAGCGTTTGAATGTAGTTGACTGGGGGCACTGTTATCCTCTAGAGACTGATCCAGGAAGACAAAATTTGGGTTTGGCACATAAAAATCCTTACAACGCCAAACAAGAAAGGGAAACTCTTAACAATTTTTGAAATAACAAACTTTTGAACTTTATTTACAAAGTCATTTAGAATCTGCCTATTGCAGTACTAAGAAGAGAACACCTCACTTTCCCATCTACCCAATGGTAGGAAGGAATTAGAATGAGGGGTAATCCTTTTTCGGATTACCGTTGAATTTATGTTTCATGGCCACTTTAGCTAGGATGCTAACCTTCTAGTCGGGCAGAAATTTCAGCCCTAAAGGCCCAACATCATTTGCTTGCACCTTTGGGTATGTTGCAGACTCATCGTTGCTGCCTGAGGCAGAGGAAAAGACTTCGGCGGACCCAGAAGAACCCCTTTTGACAGAAGGGATTTTGGAATCAAAAGAAGAAGACATTTTAATTGAAATATAGAAAAATTTTGGGGCGTACCTAACTTTGAGAAAATGAGGCTGAAGGAGGAAAAACTCGAGAAAGATTTCGGCACAAGAAGGAAACAGAAATGACAAAGTGTGTATGAACTTGTCACCTCCTTCTCCCTTATATAGCAGTACAACTCCGAAAATTCTGGCTCTCATCATCACCGTTAATCTGCCTAGATCAACGATTCATGATACACGACTATTCATTTTCCTTTTCCGCTACAGTACCTGAGGCCAGCGAATTCATTTTTGCACCTTTAGTATCACTTGGTGAGAAAACTAATTTGCTAACCCTAATTTCATTCGTTCATACCAAGGGATCTCGACCTTAGGACGCAAATCCGAAATCTTCAACATCTTCCTTAAAAGATTCCACCCTTGTGCTTCACACTTTAGTTGAAGTGTCGGGGCAAATGTATAATCATAAGATAGAAGAACCTAAATTCCCTTTAGAGAGGATAGCAAAAAAGACTTGGAATTTCAGCATGGCCGAAAACCGAGAAATAGAATTAGACATAAAAGAATAACTAAAAAAAAATTAGAAAGATTTCAAATCAATATAAATTGAAGGCATCAAATAGAAAGGAAGAGACTTCGGATTTCAGTATAGCCGAAACCCGAAGTACAGAATGACTCCCTCTGGAGTAGGAAGTAGCATCAGTAAAGGATTTCAGTCTCGCCGAAATCTGAACTCCTGCAATAAATCAATCAATTAACCAAATTAATTAAGGGAGAGAGTAACATAATCACTGATTGGCGTTACTCCCAATAAAGTTGAGCAAAGTCAACAAAATACTTGCTAGATAAAAGGTAAGCACATTGGTAGAAGAAATATACCAAGATGAACAGGTGATAGCCGTCAGGTAACAAACACATTTTTACCCAGTTAGGAGGTACGTGTTATTCATTCATTCAGGAAATTTTATTACTCTTCACCTTCTCTATCTTACTTATTTATTGACTTGGGCATTGAAGTCCTCTTCTGGAGGTTCTCCCCCCTTTGTTTCTAAAGACATAAAGATATTTCGGAAAACTCGTCAAGGATATTTCGAAGAGTTCATAGCAAATCATACTCAAATACTTTTCAATAAGAACAAAAAATATTTTATAGTTATAAAGCTGTAAATAAATTTGAAATATACAAAAATAAGACATTAAATATCATATATTTTTACATAATATTTAAATTTTTTGTACTAAAATTTTAGTATGTGAAAATCATCCATATACTTCCAGCTCGAAAGAGCTTATTAAATTTAAAAATATATTTTAAAAGTAATAGTTAATAAAAAAATATAATTAAAGTTAAAAAAAATATGAAGTCAGAATGGGCCAGGCCCAATTCCCCCGAACCCCTCTTTCTTTTCTTTTTCTCCCTGCAATTTCACTTTCCTTCTCAAATTCCAAATTCCAAATTCCAAATTGCAATGGCAGCACCACCCACTGACCCAGAAGCGGAAGCCGAAGCGCTGCGCCTCAAGGCCCTGGCGGAGTCTAAGTTCAAAGGCTCGAACAACGTCAAATCCGCTCTCAAATACGCTAAGCGCGCCCAGCGTCTCTGCCCTCACCTCGCCGGCGTGTCGGAGACCGTCGCCTCCCTCGCCGTCATCGCCGCGCCCGACTGGTACCGCGCCCTCGGCGCCGAGCCCTTCGCCAGCAGCACTGTCATTCGGAGACAGTACAAGAAGCTCGCGCTGCTCCTCCACCCGGACAAGAACCCCTACGTGGCGTCCGAGGAGGCCTTCAAGCTGGTCGGCGAGGCTTTCCACTTTCTCTCCGACAGGAACCGCCGGAGAGTGTACGATGCCGAGCTTCGGCGGAGGATCGAGGCAGAGAGCGAGACGTTCTGGACCGCCTGCTCCACTTGCAGGCTCTTGCACCAGTTTGAGAGAAGGTACTTGGATCAGGAACTGGTGTGTCCGAGTTGTGAGAAGAGTTTCAAGGCTATGGAAGTGGTTCAGAGTGACGGGGATGGGGATGAGGTTGACGGTGGTAGGGTTAGGAGTAGGACGTTGAAGTTGAAAGAGATGGGGAAGAGGGGAATTGGGGTGAAAGGGAAAGATGATGGTGAGAAAGGTGATGGAGTTGGCAATGAGAAGGACGGCAAGTTGAGGAAGAGAATGCGTTCGGTTGGTGAGGTGTTGGAGAGAGCTAAACCTAGTAAGAGGGTTAACACTGGAGAGGAAACGATGACATTGGCTGAATTTCAGAATCAAGTGAAGAAAAAGTTGCAGGCAAAAAAGTTGAAGGAAAAGGAAAAGGAGGATGAAATTGAGAAGAGGAGCAACCGCCGGGAGAGGCGGCAGGGATTGAGGAATAATAGAGGTTTAGAGGTTGGAGAAGTGAGGGATTTGAAGAAGAGGAAGAAGGGGTTGAGAATTGACAAGCATAAGGGTTCTAGTGGAGGGGAATTGGTTGATATGCCAGTGGTGGATTCGGATTTTTATGATTTTGACAAAGATAGAGTGGAAAGAAGCTTTAAGAAAGGTCAAGTGTGGGCGGTGTATGACGACGATGATGGAATGCCGAGGAATTATGCCTTGATTGATGAAACTGTTTCAGTGTATCCGTTTGGAGTGAGAATAAGTTGGCTGGATGTACAGAATAGTGTGGATGGGAGGATAGTTAGGAGACAGAAAATGGGGTTTCATATTCCTTGTGGGAGCTTTAAAGTTGCCAGGAAGGCTTCTGTAAATTCAGTAAATATCTTTTCTCATGTTGTGGATTGTGACAGGGTAGCACGCGAGGTTTACAAAATTTACCCCAAGAAGGGCTCCGTATGGGCGCTTTATAGTGAGGGCAGTATTGATGCAGATGAGGGCAAGCAATGCTATGACATTGTTGTATTTTTGACAGGTCACAGTGAGGTGAGTGGTCTGAGCATGGCATATCTTGAGAAGGTTGATGGTTACAAGACAGTATTTAAGAGACAAGAGAAGGGAAGTGGTGCGATTAAATTTCTTGGGAAGGATGACATGTGGTTAGTTTCTCATCAGATTCCTGCAAGGAAGCTTCTTTCTGATGAAACTCCCGAACTGTTGAAAGACTGTTGGGAACTTGATCCTGCTTCACTTCCATCAGATTTACTTACTATAGGTGCCATAGACGATTGAGGTTGGGTAATCTTTTTTTGTGAAGAGATTCTTGAAATTGAAAGACTATTGGATGACTTAAATTGATAAGCTTTAGAAACTTTGTGTACAACAAAGATAATGATATTAGGAGATCTGACTGTTTTTGTGTAGCTTGAATTTTTTAAATAGATTAAGGAGATGTACATGAGTTACTTATATTCTGCTGGATCAAACTGTGCACCAACAACATAATCTAGTTAATATGGCCAAGTCATGCTGATGCTTTGTTCAGTTTCCATTTATTGGGTAAACCAGAAAGTTCGTTAGAAGTGTGCAGTTATTATATTAATACATGTGAGGAAAGTCCTCCATCTGGACAATATAATAGACTACTAAGATTTTAGTTCTCAGCAGTTTTCTTTAAGAAAACATTTTCACTAAAAACAATCTGATTCTATGAACAACATTTTAGTTCTAGAGTCCAACTTCATGTCATAGATCAATCAAATATGTTAGTTAGTGGACTTGGTCATTGCTCCAACCAATTGACTATAGCCTAAAAGTAGTTTTCTTTTCAGAGGTTTCACTGTCGTCTTTATGACATTTTATCATTTGTAATTAATCTAAATTTGGTAGGAGCTCTTACAAGTTATACACAAACTTTGTATTTCCATATTTCTCTATGGAAGTAATGAAGGTGAAACAAGAAGAGCTAAACAAGAGAGCTCCCAAGCAAGAGAATATCACCTAAGATCCCAAAACTAACAATTACATACACATGCCATATAGTCCCCTCTCTAAATATATCAAACCTCTCCTCCCTCTCCCTATGACTGATGTCCCTCCCCTCATTATTATTTCCTGTCTTGATCCTGTGATGGTTTATCTATTGAAGGCCTGCTGTTGATTTGTAACTAACTCATTCTTTTGACCCTGTCATCATTGAGATGTCAAAAGCTTTTAAAAGAAAGTAGGGCCACCAGTGTTGTTAAATTTCGGCCATGGTGCCGCTATTGCAGAATTTCCACATTCCGCCATGATATGGCGGTCGTGTATCGGCGTCCATGTTGTGGGTCATGGCGGCTGCCATGACCATGGGGGGCGTGGCGGAATCGGCGGCCATGGCAGAAATCGTGGGTTTTGGCGAAAAAAATTTAAAAAATGAACTTGGGTCGAAACTCGACTGACTTGCATTGAAGCTTTTTAACATTAAAAAACACTTCTCTTCTCTCTTTCTCGAGCACACAAAAACCTAACACACGAAGAAGACAAACTCGAACTAGTTCAGCGTGATGCGAACAAGTTTCGGTGTGACGCGAACCAATTTCGGCGTGACGCGATACAGTTCCGGCAACGACGCGAACTCCGGTGAAGACAGCACGCGAAGACAAACAAAGATGAATGCGAAGTTTGGCAACAAACGCACACCAGTTTCGGTGTGACACGAACTCCAGCGACCATCTCCGGCAACGAATGTGAGCCCTTCCAACGTCTTCTCCCCTTCTTTCTTTCTTTTTTCCTTTCGTTCTAGCTTTTCTTCTTCTCCTTTGATTCTGCCCACAATCCCGTGAGCAACCAAGCCATCTTTTTTAATTTTTAAAACTTATTATATATTTTAAATAATTTTTACATTTTGTAAAATTATTGATTGTGATATTATGTTTTAACATTTATGTACTGTATTTGTTATGGATGACACTATGAGTGTTGCTTTCAAATTTCAATGTGTTTTTTAATTACATTTCATGTTTTATATTCTGTTTTTGTAGTTTTTGAATTTATATTTAGTATTCTCTTAGTGTTTATAACTTTATATATAAATATATTACTATTTTTTAGTCCGCCATTTCCTGCAACACCATCCGCTATCATCATATGGCGATTTTTTGGCAAACTGCCATGGCCACCATCTGCCATAAATAACATTGGGGGCCACATGCAACTTTGTTACAATTTAGCAAGTGGTTCATATCAAATTGTATTCAAATCATAGTTGAGTGGTTTTTTTAAATGCTTTGTGAAAATACACACAAACTTCATGCTCAATTGAGTCATTTCAATTCTATAATCTGTTTCTTCTTTGAGGCATAGTTGGTTTTGTTCAATTGCTCTTGCCATCTTCTAATTCTGTGGGTTTGAGAAAGGAATGATCAATGCTAGCTAGTTAAATTACCAAAATTCCTACTACTTCTAGCTTTGTATGTTGCTAAGATTTCTATCAATCACTCTCTATTCCTTGTTCCAACACTATACTGAGGGGTTTGTAATCATGTCAATTCTTGCAGTTGTGGCTGGAGTTCTACACTTGATTAAATTGATTATCTTGTAAAATTAGAAAATGATTAACTTAAAAGGTCCTTTTCGTTGTATGAGTATGTAACCTTTTAGTTCTGTGTAACCATTTTACAGGTTTGTTAACTGCAAAATTTCTAAGTTCTCTCCCTCCCCCCACCCACAACAAAAAAAGCCTCATAGGTGAAGTTTGCAGTGGCTGTTGTGTATAAAATGCATTTCAGTTGATATCTCTTTCCAGTTTGTGGCACACAAATTCAGGCCAATCTACCTCAACTGCAATCCCCTTAATTGCAGTAAATTGAGTTATGAATAGAATATAGATTTTGTCATTTTGCTTAAGGAGTCTAGCCACACCTCATCTTCTGGTATCTGCTAGTTTGCTTCCTAATCTGTTTGATAACTCCTTACACATTCAGTTTATAAATGATTGCTGTGTTTGGCTTTCGCAAACAATCAAATTACATAACTTTTTTCCTAGTTATGTATAAAATGTATTTCAGTTGATATCTCTTTCCAGTTTGTGGCACACAAATTGAGGCTAATCTACTTCAACTGCAATCCCTTAATTGCAGTAAATTGAGTTGGGTATAGAATATAGATTTTGTCATTTTGCTCAAGGAGTCTAGCCACACCTCATCTTCCGGTATCTGCTAGTCTGCTTTCTAATCTGTTTGATAACCCATTACACATTCAGTTTATAAATGATTGCTGTGTTTGGCTTTCGCAAACAATCAAATTACATAACTTTTTTACTACTTATGTATATTACATACTCTTTTGTAGGCTATACATGCCTCGAGTGGCTGCAAATTCATATTTGTAAATTTGGTATTTCCAGATCTGGTTGGCTCCTTAGTTACTTCTCCTTGGCCAAAAGGAAATTTTATTTAAAATTGTGTCATTGAATTCTCTGTGTAGCAATGTTAATCTTTTCACCGAGAGACCATACAAACCTATTCATTTGGCATGTTATATCATGTATCTTTGCAAAACAATTGTTCATTAGCTTGCACATTTGATTTCCACTGATAGTGCAACTAATAGCTGAAATAAATTCCAAGACTCAGGCAATGTTGTTAAAAATCAGAGATAAGCCATGACGGAAATCGGTGGCAGGATTTTCGTCGGCTGCCATGGCATCGCGGTGGCGATGCGGATTTTTTGTTGCAAGGCGTCACGACCACAATGGGAGTTGCGATGTGGTGGTACGACGCCAAAACAGTGAAAATCGCAGGTTTGCAGCGCGATTAGGGTTCATGTTGGAGAAGGAGATGTAGTTCATGTGACCTGGCCAAACCCCTTTTTTTTCTTTTTTTTCTTTGCCTTTCACTATCTGCACCCCAATGTTTTTGCTTCTCTGCCCTAGGCTTGTGTGTTTTTTTTTTTTTAAATTCTTATTAGGCCGTCCCACAACCTGACCCGGAGCCTTTTTTTTTTTTAAAGAAAAAAATAGGGTTTAGCAACCTTCGAACTACAACAACCACGCCTCTTTCTTCTTAGCTTCCATTATGCGTTTCACCATTGTAGCCTCTTGCCACGGCCATCTCACCCTTTGCTGCCGCCGACGCTGCACCTCCGCCATCTCTTGTCGGACTGCTTTGTTGCCGGAGCCTCTACATTCTGCACTTCTATCTCCTCCACTATTTTGTACCTTCGAGAATCTCAACTCCTCCCTTTTAATTGAGATTAGAATATTAGATTATTTAGGGCATGTTTTAGGCTTGTTTCTATTGTAGATTAGTTCACATTTCATTATTGGTTTCTCGAATTTTAACTTTGGTATTTGCTATCATTTTATTGATATTTGAAGTTTTTAAAGTTGCTATTATTATTTATTTTATGTTTGTCTTTAATTGTTAATGCATTTGAATTATAATTCTACCTTTTTTTTATTTGTCTACGTGTGTGTATATATATATATTTTTACTGGTATGCTTCTGCCATAACCCGTTATAGCACCGTTATATTTTCATAAAGGTTTTTTGACCTTGACTGTTATCTGATATAGATAACACTGGACTCAGGTCAAGTAAACCAAATATCCAATTATTTCACAGTAATAAATTAGTTGGTTTTATACTGCATCTCTGTAAAATGTTTGTTCATAATGTAACATTGACCTTTGATTCTTCAATTTTAAGCTCGTACGGTGTTTAGAATGGATTTAGATTTAGATTTTATATTATATTTTGCCATGTTTTGAGGCTGGAAAAAATAAACTATAGTCACTCACTATTATTTTTGTAAAGTTAGTTACTTGTGTGCTTTTTTTATTTTCTGTCATGAGCTTCGCATGTTACTATCATGAGAGAATCTCAAATCTATATAGAACAGTTTTTTTATCAGCATTGCAGTGCATTGGATCACTAGTATACTTGACTAAAAGCTTCTTGTTTTCAGAAATGATATTAAAAAAGAAAGTGAAATACACTAGTGGCCCTTTTTATTTGGATGGTGGCTTAAGAAAGCGAAGTATCTCATAATTTGTATTGCTGTATCTTCGAACTGACGATCAATTTTATAATTATTCACTGTCTTTTGAGTGTGTTTGGACTGTTTATATGCATTGTGTAAATATACGAGATATATTTTGATACACAAACATATCTCAACTATCTCGATTTCTAATAATCACTACCCATTTCCCCCCTTTTTTAACCTGAACATCATTGGTGTTGATTAGGGGTTGTACATGAGAACTGCTTTTCTAATATACGTTTACATAAAGTTTCCCTGCATATTTTGTATGTTATTTTAGTGTGTAATTTACGGTAACACTCTGAAATTTAGTATACATATACATGTATTTTCTGTTATTTTTACCATTACTTTTGTACCCCTAATTCCCTAAAGGGTTATAATGTTAGGTTTGAGACGGTCACTGGTATAATGTTTTCAAACATGTAAAAGGTAGAGTGTTATTTTAATATTTTTAAACTTAAATAAAGGTTGGTGCAGGAAAATAAAATAAAAGAGAGTTATGTCTAGTTTCACAAAAGTTGAGGAATGATTATGTAATTTGCTGTAATTTATTTGATTTAATTGGAGATGAAGAGAGGCAGAGAATTTCTGTGCAGGCAAAGGTGGTTATATTATATTTTTATTGTGGGTGACAAAAGTCTTAGAATTTGTGTGCTTTGTCCTAGAATACGAGTGAGTGATCTCCTAATTAGTGGTCTGTTTTACCAAAAACAAAAATAAGCTTATGATTTAGAGTTCGGACTCATGCTCTTTATAATTAACATATATATATATATATATATATATATATATATATATATATATATAGTATAACATAAGAATGGAGTTAATTAATTTTGAAATACTTACAGAGGCACAGCAAGGCTAAAGGCTTAGGGCAGAGTTGTACAAAGGAAATTTATTAATGGATGGAGAGTTTACAAAGGGAGATAGAGAGAGATGAGAGAGATAGAAGTTTAAGGCTCTGCCGAGCTGTGTCTATCACCCCTTCTTCAGTTCTATTTATAGAGGTCTTATAGCCGGATGTGAAATCCGGAATTTAAACAAATTACAAACGGAATTCAAAATTTCTTAAAAGTAATTAAGTCTTCACAGTCTTCAGCCACCTGTCGCTTTTTTATCTCGAATCTTGAAAAGAGGCCGACAACCTTTATCTTCCTTTTTGAAAATTCAAAGATTCCGGACAATTGGCCGACATAATTATTTTAAGAGGGACCCTCCACTTGCAGACAACTTTCTTTGAAAGATAAACCATCTTTTCCAATTACCGAAGAACATTTACCAAACTGAAGATTTTCTTGCATTGAAGGCATTACTCTGTCAATAACTGCTAGTCAGAGTCTAAATTCGGGTCTTGAGCCATTTGAATGACATAACAGTCATCTGATAATAATTCTTCATTTTCTTCTGTTTCTTCTTCTTCAGAGTCTAATGAAGATAATGCTTCAAGGAGTTTCTTCTTTAATTCTTTTTTGTCTCTGGTCTGAGCTACCAAATCTTCAATCTTTAAAGGAGAGGATGAAGACGAAGCAACCGTAATATGAGTTTTAAGAGGAGAATTCTTAAATTGCCGAAACTTAGTTTCAACATAATCTATGTTGAACTTTTGCCACCAAAATACTTTCACGGTTAAGCATAACTGTTTGGGAAACGGTTCACCCATGTGATGATGTATTTGGTATTGGGGTTGCATAAGCCAACCAATTCCCATTTTAGAGAGAAAACTAGTTAATTTGTACCGGGAAGGTATTGAAGGAGATATTTCTTTGAAAGTATCATACATTTTTACTATTTTAGATGGTAAAATACTTTTTACAGGACCAAAATCAATTACCCATTTGATAAACCAAGAAGGTAATCTAATAGGTAATTCATTTTTAAAACTGATATACCAGGAATGCTTTGGATTGGTATTTAAAAGAATTTTACTCCAAGCTTCTTGATAATCAAAATAATTAAAAGAGGTTGGCTTAAAAGGTCTAGAAAACCCTTTCGAAGTCAACCAATTTTGATTCCAGTCCGATGGACCCAAAACATTTAAGATTTTCAGTTTTGAATAATTGGTAATGAGAGGATTTTTTGGATCCTTTTCTGGAATTAATTCAACAGAATTAGTATCCAATAAAATCATTTGATAAAAAGTAATGGTTTTTTCAAAGTTTTCTGGAATCCATGCCCATCCTTTAGGACTTATCTTTTCAATTATGGTGGAGGGCTCGTCTTCTTCCCACTCGGGCTCGATTGGTAGAATAGGATTACAGGGAGATTTTATATGGTAATCTTTTTGGGAATTTATAGGGTCCGGATTTTTAGAGGAGGAAGGTACCTTTAAGGGAGGAAAATTATTTTTGGAGGATAATACTTCTGAGTCTTTTTAGGAGTTAAAAAGGCGGGTAATATTATGGTATTATAGGGAGTATTTAAGGAGGACTTCATAGCATATGAAGGGGCTAAATCAGAGATATTTAAGGGTTTTGATTTTGAAGGATTTTCGGTTAAGGCTGTCTTTACTGATGGTCTCATTGCTGCGGGGGAGTGCCCTGAAGAAATTCTCTCGTTAAAAAATCTGGAATGGAATTATTAATTCTTTTTATAAATTCAATTTTAAAATCAAAACAGGATAAGATGCTTTGCCATCTGGCAAAAATCTGTTTGGAAACAATGTTTTTAACGTCCTTTTCTAAAACTTCTTTAGCTGATTTGCAATCAATTATTAAAAGAAATTCTTTATTCATTAAATCATTTTGAAATTTATTGATACATAGAACTATGCTCAAAATTTCTTTTTTAATAACACTATAATTAATTTGAGCTCCTGCCCAAGCTCCTGAATGGAATCTAATTATTTGTTCTTTTTCTCCCGCAAATTTTTGTTTTAAAATTCCTCCAAATCCTATTTCAGAAGCATCGGTATCTACAATAATACTAGCGTTAGGATGAAGGATTCCTAAACAGGGTAAAGTTTTAACAAGACTTTTTATTTCTTTAACTATTTCAGTATGCTTTTCTGTCCATGGCTTTGGATTTTTTCTAAGCCTAGTAAAAAGAGGTTGACAGGTAATTCTTATATTTGGGATAAAGTCTGCTACGTAATTAATAAAGGCTAAAAATCTTTGTAATTGGTTTTTAATTTTTATTTCATCAGGAAATTTGTTTGCAAATTCAATACTTCTACTTATAGGAGTTATTTTTCCCTGAAATATTTCATGTCCTAAGAATCTTATTTTAATTTGTCCTATTTTTATTTTTCTTTTAGAAATGACTAAACCATTTTTCTTTATTATTTCTTTAAATATTTTGAGATGTTTTAAATGTTGTTCAATAGAATTAGAGAATATTAAAACATCATCTAAGTAGACTACAGCAAATTCGGAGTAAGGATTTAATATATTATTCATGATATTTTGAAATTCAGAGGGAGCATTTTTAAGTCCCATAGGCATTACATTCCATTCATAATGCCCAAAAGGAACCGTAAAGGCAGTTTTGTATTTATCTTCTTCGGAAACTTTAATTTGATAATATCCTGATTTTAAATCGAATTTTGAAAAAATTACTGCTTGATATAATCTTCCTATTAATTCTTGTTTATTAGGAATCGGATATCTAATCCATTTTAAGACATTATTAAGGGGCTTATAATTAATAACCATTCTTGGTTCCCCTCTTTCTATTTCAGAGGCATTCATGACATAAAAAGCAGAACAACTCCATGGGGATTTACTTGGTCTAATTAATTTTTTATCTAGAAATTGCTGTATTTCTTTTCTACAATACTTAAGCGTTTCTTTATTCATTTGTACTGGTTTAGCTTTAGTAGGTATTTTACTTTCATGAAATCCTTCTATGTAAGGTAACTTGATAGTAAAATAATTTCGGTTCCAAAAAGCAGAGGGAATTTCAGCACAAATTTCGTTTTCAAAATCCTTTTGAATTTTTTCAAAATTCTTTCTTATTAAACTGTCATTAAGTTGATTTTCAATTCTTTGATATTTTATTTCTAATTGTAATTTATAAATCTGTCCATTTTTACTTTCAATTCTATTTATAAAGTTCTCTTCAGTTAAGTCTTTTAGAGTTAAGACTTCTTTGGATTTTATTGGATTTATAAATTCAAAAAGATGATTCTTATGTTTTATTCTTTGGGTAGATACTTCAAAAGGGTATATTTGAGTTAAAAAAGGAGTACCCAAAATTATTTCTTCCGTAATATCTTTAGTTAGAATAAAACTATTTTTAAAACATTTTCCTTTATTACAAATATTAGCATTAGATAGTTTATACTGAACTTTTAATTTAGAGTTATTAGCAGTGTACAATTTTTGTAAAAATTTTTCATAATATTGAGTGGGAATTAACCCTTCTCTTATACAATTTAGATCCGCTCCAGAATCAACTAATGCTATAAAATTTTTATGAAAGGAGTTTCCTATGGATAGAGCTATTTTAATTTTCCATTTTTGTTGAAGAATTTTTATTTGATTAATTAATTCTGTTTCTTCTCCATTAGAATTAGAGGTTGAACCATTATTATTATTAAATTGTTCTGTTAGGTTTTCTAATTTTAATTTTAATTCCTGCACTTCTTGTTTTAAATCTTTTATTTCTTTTTGCAGATCTTTTATTGTAACTGGTTTATTAAAGGAATTCATTTTTAAAATTTCTGAAAAATTATATCCCGTAAATTTTTCTTTTTCTTTATGTTCTTTATTTGTTTCTTGTTCTATCATCATATTTTTTAATTTTAATAAATATTCTAATTTATCTTCTTCATTAGCCATTTTATCAACCATTTCTAAAGCTAATTTAGTTTCAGCCTTAATCATATTAATTTGGAAAGAGCAATTACAGCTTTCTATATTTTCGCAGGTATGAATATTTTCTTCATTTTCACTATTAGAATCTTCAGTTAATTCATTATTTTCAATTAACTTTTCTTCTTCTTCCTCAGAAGATTCTTCATCTAATGTTAATAAATTAGCTATTTGTTCTTTTAATTCCTCACTCATTTTTAAAGCTTTTATTTTCTCTTTAACCCTACAATCTTTTTTCATATGACCAATTCTTCCGCACTTATAACACACTATATTAGGTTTATTAGGCTTATTGACTTTTTTAGAAAATTTTCTAAATTTACTGTTCTGGGTATTTTGAGGATTTCTAATATTATTTTGTTTTTTTAAGTGTCGTTTTCTTTTTTCAGAGGGAGGAATAGGTTTTTCATAACCATATTGACTACAAAAATTACCCAACTCTTTAATTCCCATTTCCTGATTTCTTTTAATATGATTTTGTAATTTAAGAGTATCACAAATTTCTAAACCTATTAACTTTGTAGCCGTACTTAATCTTCCATATGTTAAATCTCTTAACGGGATATCATTATATAATCTAGACAAACTTTCTCTTACCTTATCTGAAAAAGTAGACGGAAGTCCTACCAGAAATCTTTCTTTCCAAAAGGCTTCTCTACAATCAGGCCTAGTTAAGACTAAGGTGATGAAATTATCATGGTACCACCTAAAATCTCCTAAGGTTTTGCACCTAATGGTGTGGAGAATTAAGGATATCCTTTGATCAAATAACTGTGGATCTCCTACGAAATTATGGATAATTGCTAAAATTAATGTTTCTACCATAAGAGGCATAACTTGATCTGCTTCTTGCTTAACGTTATTCATTATATTAAACCTTTCTTCTTCGGAGAGGTAATGATCCTACCATCCTTTTAATTGTCCAGTGAAACCTGTTACTAGTAACTTAACTGTAGTAGCAGCATCTTGCTTAGTTCTATATGCTGAGCCGGCCATGGTCATTTCATTTGTTTTTCTAAGGATTTGCATTTTAGTTAGCCCGTCTATATTCCATTCATAGATACTAGAGCCATCAAAAGAGGATGGTGACTCCAGCTCCCATTCTTCAAACTGGATATCAGGGAGAGTGAGCCTATTATAATAATTTCTAGTAGTAGGTCTAGGGGTAGGTCCTAAGGAAGAGCTACTCCTAACATTTCTTCTTAATTTATTAAATTTATATAAATTATCATCAAACTGTTCTCTATTAAAATGTTCTCCTATTTCTTCATCGGGAATTATTATA
This sequence comes from Psophocarpus tetragonolobus, assembly GCA_037954015.1. Lineage (NCBI taxonomy): Eukaryota > Viridiplantae > Streptophyta > Magnoliopsida > Fabales > Fabaceae > Psophocarpus > Psophocarpus tetragonolobus. Next base: position 77,002,001 of record CM075689.1, read on the forward strand.
GTGTTGACTTTGTTAATCTTTAAAGCATCCAATTTTTTATTTATTTCGTCTAACATGGAGTCTTTTCCTAATTTTATATGTTTTAACTCTTCTTCTGAGAACTTAAAAGGTTTAATTAAAGATCTTTCTAACTTCTTAGGGGGTAAATCTTTATCTATTATTTCTGTGGCAATTATATGAACAATTTGATTAGTATAATTTAACTGATTATGCAAGTTTTGAATATCTTTAACAGAAATATCCCTTTTTTCAGTTATCATTTTAAAAGGAGAGACTATTACTTCATGATTTTGAATATTAGGAAATTTTACTTCTTCTAATGGGGGAATTATACTGATAATTTCTCCTTTCGATGTTTTCCAGATTTTTTCAGCGGTTTTTAAAACATTTATTTGGAGATTATTGAAACAGTTTTCAGAGAACCAATTAAAGAAGGGAATATTTTCTTCTTGTTCTTCTAAATAATTATAATATTTTTTTCTGTATTCTCTTAATTCTATTTGAGAAAAATTTTCGAAGAACCATTCTCTTTTTTCTTTATTATCAGGATTCAAAAATTCTTGTTTCAATAAATCTTTATTTATTTCAAATTTTTTAATAACATTTAATTGATTAAATTCTGAAGGACCGGGTGCTGATTCAAACTGTGGAGAATGAGGTTGGTTTTCAGTTTCTTCATATTCGGGTTGGGGAACAGTAGGGTCCGACCTTGTTCCCAGATATTGCAGAGACCTAGGTATAGAGAACCCGGATCTATCTATTGACCTTCTTGCAGTGGCAAAAGAGGTCTGGGGAGATCTGTATGACAGAGATCTTCTTAGGGGGGCGAAAGCTACTTCTACTGCCCCATCTCTAAATTCAACAATATTATTTAAAACAGGATTTTCTAGTCTTTCCGGAGGAAGAATTTCTTCTAGTTTCCATTTTAAGCCTGAAGTTATTTCTTCATGTCTTAAAGTTCAGGGAACTGTGGTGCTAACCTTTTCGGGATTTACTAATAACATAGTAGTGACATCTTTAGGTGACATTATTAAGGCTCCTGGAGCCAATTGAGTCTTCATAGCTTTATAGTATAATCTGTATGCTATAGTTAATGGAAAAGAGCTTTGATTCCATTTTTCTTCAAGAATTTTTATGGTTAAAATTATATTATTATTTGTTTCGTGAAGACTTTTTAGAGCAATTGAATAATTAGGATAATTATTAATATATACCGGGCCTTGATGTAGGTTAGTTTCCATTAAGGCTAGGGTTTGGTTTTCAAAATCTTTGGGTCTATTATCCCTGAGGATGGCTAGTAAGGGCATGTCCATTCCTAGTCTGAACAGGGATTTTATCGCTATTTGAATTGACCCTATATGCAGATATCTATAATCTTTTATATGTTCCATAATTAATTGGTTAGATATTAAGGGAATTTCTTGTTGAGTAGACTTTAAATCTATTTCTTTTTCAACCGTTTTAATGATATATTCAGATTTAAACATATCTTTAAAAGAGGTTTTATAAATAGTTTTAATATCTAATTTAGGTATATTCCATTTATTTAATTCATGTTCTATTTGCGGAATTCTTAATTCATGATGTATCATATTTAACTTAGTTTCTTCCGATTCTTCATTGTTAACATCTACCTTTTCTTTTCCTTTTAAAAGCATTTTTATTAATCTAGACATTTTCTGAAATAATTAGGACCGAAACGGGACCACCAGGCTAAACCAACGGATTTACTGCGTCTCCTACGACTGACTACCGGGACCACCCTTACCGGCTGACCAACGCTTCATCCTAATTACTAGATTGATTTCTAGATTATTAAACCTGCTTTTAAAAGTATATAGAAAATGATATAAGTTAAAGATGAAGATCTTGAAAATTAAATTAAGTATGAAAATCAAGAATATCGAATTTCAAATATATCGTTTCTGGTGTGGAAGATCGAACTAATCGCAACCACAGAGCATACTCAGATATATACTTTCAGCGAAAACTTTTTCGTTAGGCTCTGATACCATTTGTAAACGTGTGCATAATTGAAATATTTAAAGAAAGTATAACATAAGAAAGTATATATATATATGGACATATAAAATAAAAACACTTTGTTATAAAGGAGAACAAATAATAATAACAACTTAAATTAAAACAACAACTTAAATTAAAACTTCATTTGTCTTCATTTTTTTATGGTAATTTATTCGCATTCTCACCCTCACCACCACTGCTATCTACATAGCCGATGGAGGGGTATGGATAAGTTTATCAATGGAGAATTTTACTTATACTCATTATTTTCATGGTGAGACATGTGATAGTTAAATAAGTTGTTTTAATTTGAATTGTTATTTTTTAATTTTATTTCATTCTCATTTCTTAGTATAACAAAATATTCTCATAGTATATATATATATATATATAATTTATCGGTTTTTAACTTTAAATTTATCAATGGAGAATTTGCTTATACTCATCATTTTCTTCTTTTTTGCCTTTAACTCGTTAACATCCTTCTTTTAACGAATCTTCAAAGTCCTAGTGGCATTTGTTTGTCTTTTATTTGTTTTAATCTGTAGTTTAGATTTGTAATTTAAAATTTGGGTTTAAAGGTCATAAGGTTGGTGTTTTTTTTAGTATCTTACTGTTCAATTCAATTTTTATGATTTGGTATAAATTTTATATTTATTGTTATGTATCTTAAGATGTATTTAAAGCTAGATTTTGAAAACTGAACCCGTCGGTTCAATTGAGAATTTGACTAGTATTTGATCTATTGTTTTTAAAAAATTGGAAAAAAAAAACCAACTAGTAATCGACAAAATCGATAAAAAATTGGGAGAATAAGCCAAAATCGGTTGATTTAAGGGTTAGTTCTTTTTTGAAAAAAAGTAAAAAAATATAAAAAATCATAAAAATTAAAAATTTGTGGTTTTATGAAACTTTAGGTGCATAAATAAGAGATATTCTAATAAGGTATTATAAAATAAAAAATATTTAAAATAAATTTTTGCAAATTATGAAGCATTGATTACAATTAGAATGTAAATATTTCTCGAAAAGCCATTTTAGACAATGTGCTATTTTGCCTATTTGTAATATTATAAAAACAACAAAACTTAAATTTAATAAGATGTATTATAAATCATATATAGCTTATTTTTTACTTAGTATATTATTATATTACTAAAAATAAATATAAAAATAATATTTTATAGACAATGCTTTTATCGGTTTAATGACTGGTCTGATTTTGAAAATCTTAATTTAAAGTGATTTTGTATATTATGATATATGAATGAATTATATAAATCTTATAATTTATATAATTAAACTATTCTTATGATTCTTTATTATTTTTTTCTTTTTATTAATTTTCATAAACAAATAAGAAGTAATATAAACTTAATATCTTAAATAAAAAAGAATTAAAACAATAATTATAAATCTATCGTATTTTATCGTTTCGTTACATTATTTATTGTTTATTTATTTAATGCATGTACAATATTTAGCTATTTAATTTTTTTTGTTTTTATCTTTCTAAAAATGACTTCACTACTTATATCTAATTACTAATTTTGTTTTATAAGACATCTTGTTAAATTGTTTTATAATATATATAAACTATTATTATAAATTTATAGCTAATAATTTTGATCATAATTTTATGATTCATGATACAATTCAAAAAATAGGTTTTTTAATATACAATTTGTTATTCCAAATTAATTATCATAGTTTTTATTACTTGATCTTAGTGATTTTTTTCGAACGTTTCATTAATGCTAGTTTATCTTCCATAAGATAACTTTTTACCTTCTTCCTTGCTTTTGTTTTTACAGCATTTCAATAATTTTTTTGCTATAATTTGAATTTCTAGTCTTTCCTTAGATAATAGTTCTAATAACAAAAAAATTACTTATGGATGTTGTTAAAGAGTGTTAAAACTTAAAAAGATAAAATATCTTTCTGGTTGTTAAAAAAAAATAATATTAAATACATTTTTTTAAAAAAAATTGTATTATTTTAGTCTCTATTTTTTAAATATATTACTTTTTGTTGTTTAAACGTTATCTAAATTATTTTTTATTCGTTTAAAAAATATTATCCAAATTAAAAATAAAAAATAATGTATTTTAAAATTAAAAAGACCAAATAAATACGAAAAGTTTTAAAAACATATATAATATTTCTAAAACTTTTTAGGAATCTAAAAAATATTTTTCGAGTAGATTTTTAACACGAGATGTTTACACACACATACACACATATATATATATATATATATATATATATATATATATATATATATATATATCCTAAATGATTTTTCTAATGTATGCCTAAGGACACATTTTAACAATTATTATGTAAGAGAATCACTATATTTAAAAAACATTAAATGTGATTTTTAACATTAATTTACTTTCATTTTTAATCTTAATTTTTCACTACTATCTTCTTTTATTTTTACGATCTTCACCACTATAATCACCATCATCACCGTTTTTGTCATCGCCATCACTATTATGGCCATTAAAAATCACATTTAATATTTTTTAAATATAATGATTCTCTTATATAATAAATATATTTAAATTTATATTAAAAATCAGGTTTAATAATTGTTAAAATGTACCCTTAGCTACCTATTAGAAAAATTATCTTAAATAGTAAATTATCTTTTACTTTGGGTACATATTTCTCTTGTACATAGACTTTTTATTAGTATTTGACTCATTAACATGAACTTTTTGTACAACTGAGAGCTATGAAAAACACTCCCATAGTTTTTCCCTAGACTTCCGAAAAGTCAAATTTAGAGTAAAAGATACACCTCAAAATGGGAAACAAGGACAAATTTTCTATAAGACTTTTTTCCTAAAAATGAAGTTAATCCAAAAAGAAAAGAAGATCAAATCATTTTAATTGAGGGGTCAAAGAATATCACTATAATCCAATGGTGGCGATAGGTTAAGACTTTTTTTTTTTTTTCAAAAAAATAATTAAAATTAATACTAAAATTGGGGGAAGGTGGGTGCATGCTTGGAGCTCCTTGTTCATGAGGTTCAATCCATTTAACTTGTATATTGAACTTTCTTAAAATAAATTGATTAGTTAGGACTTAAAACTATTAGACGCTTGTTGATGACGAAGTAATATTCTTGAGGTATTTGAGTATTAAATATTTGGTGTTTGTTTATTATAGGGTTTGGAAATTTATTATCAACTTATGTAAAAGACATTGAAGTTTTGTCTCATAGGAATTTTTAAGGGAATAAAATTATGTCATATAATATGGATAAACAAATAATACAAGTTGAATTAAACTTAAGTTTGTTGACAAGCATAAAATATAAAAACCCTTGTCAATACATAAGCAATCCTATTAACTTGCGTCCATGCGATTTAGTAATCTGTCTCAGAAGTCACATTTTGGTAGTGGAGTTGAGATGCTGCTCAATAAATTGCATGTAATAATGAAATTGCTTCAACTTTTAAAGGTGAGATTCGTACTACAAGCTACACAACCCATGTCGATTCTGCAGATACAAAAATTTTCCTTGGGTCAGAGAAACAATAATAACCAAGAAAGCCATACTATATGTCTTGTTGGAATATTGTCCCATCAGCATTTTGTGAGTGGATAGAACCATTTTCCCACTTGATCATAAATAGGCCTTAGTTATGCTTTTGTAGTGTTAAATCGGTATATTAGCCCACACAAGCTAATTATCACAGGTTACCTTTTAAGTGGGTTGGGTTAACTTGATTTACTATCATGGAGTTTTGTTTGCTCTATCTTAATAATTTCTTCCTGCACCTGTATAGTTTTGTAAGAGTTTAATTAATATACATTGTTAGTGTAAAAGATTTTTTACACTGACATTTATGATTTTTTATTTTTTTGTTTTTTAAAGTAATAGTAAGTAAAATCAATAAATTCATTATAGATGAAAGATTGTGATTGAATGCCAGTATAAAAATTTTTACACCGACAATATACACCAATTAATTTTTTTTAAAATATAAAAATGTTCTTAAATAAAAAAGTTAAAAATTTGTGAAATCAAATAATCTAAAACTTGTAAAAACAAGTTTAGATTTATCAACCAAACTAATTTATTCTAGATTGACTAATCTGAATTTATAAAAAGAATTTTGATTTTACACGTGCGAGTTGACCAATCTAGTAAAGATTGCAGATGTTTCGTGAGATCAATTGCACTTGTTTCACCTGCTGTTCTTACATAGCGGTACATAACATAACGCTTCTTAAGGTAAGATGTGACTCTTTTAATAACTTATTTTATGGATATCTCAATCTTTTGAAAGAAATTTCGTCTTCTAGAACATTGTAAGATTTTATTTTAAACAAAAAAGTTGTCTCTCTCTGAACAGCCTTTTGATTGTTAATAGCTTGGGAGAATTTGCCGGTTAATGTGTTGCTTTAACTAAGGTTATTTTTTGCCCATTTAGCCATTGATCTTGTTGATGAAGCGGCCGCAATGCTGAAGATGGAGATTACCTCTATAAATAAGCCTACAGAATTGGATGAGATAGATAGGGCAATATGGAAATTAGAGATGGAAAAGCTCTCTTTAAAAAATGACACCGACAAGACATCCAAAGAACGATTAAGTAAGCTCGAACATGATTTAAGTTTACTTAAAAGAAGCAAAAGAGTTGGCAGAGCAACGGGACAATGAAAAAGTTTTTATGACTCGATAAGGTCAATCAAAGAAGAGGTAATGTTTATCTCTAGGAATGAATAGGTAAAAAGTACAAAAGAAAATACAGGAGAGGTTGAGGAAACACTTCTAACTGTAACGTTTCTTAATTAAGTCTTAATTATTCAATATAAATTTGTAAAAACAATTTTTTTTTATAAATTTGAATTCGTCAATCTATATTTATAAAAAAATATATGAGAATAAAGAATGAAGTTTTAATTTTTTTTTTATTTAAGAATATTTTTTATATTTTACAGGATTATTGAAGTCACAAATAAGATATAGAGGTGTAGGAGAAATATTTTTAAAATATATAAAAATTCAATCTAGGATCCACAATAAGTTGGTGGATTAGGTAGATTAACCTACCAAATTTAAAATAAAATAATAAATAAATAAAAATTTATTTTCTTCTTTTTTTAGGAGGCATTTTCATAAAAAAATTGCAAATGAATGAAATAATAATATTAAAAACATGTAAATGATTCATAACAAAATAATTTAATTTTTATTTAAGTGAATTTTTTATTAAAAATATGCCCTTTTAATTTTTTTAAGTGGATTAGGTGAATTAACCCAACCCAAACTGGACCAAATTTGGCTAACACACGAATTAAGTGGGTTGGATTACCAATTGCTTATGTTCAATTTTTTTTTAATTTTATTGCTTGAGCTTACATGAACCCATGGTTGGTCGAGGTGAACCAAATATCTCCAAGTGGGTCTCAATTAATGTGTCTAGGAGATAATATATTAGGCCTTGCATGTCCTCCCACTATAGTTGGTTGGTGGATATAATTGGATGTTGAATCATGTTATTTATATCTCTATATAGTAATTAATATTATTTTTATTATCTTTATTTTAAATATTATCTAAATACCCTAATAGTATGCCTCTTCTTTAATATATCCTATAATACGATGATTAATATATATAATTTCTCATTTTCTCTACATCTTCTCAAATATCACTACTTACTTCCTTTCAAAATCTCATAATACACTTCATCGTAACTATATTAGAAAATACAATATTTTGGAAAGTATTTTTGGGAATATACATTTATACTTTCTGAAAAAACTTTTGGAAGAGATGTAGAACTTGATGGATTTGATTTTATTTTTTAGTTTTTAAAAAAAGTTTTAAGAAATGGTTTCTAAGAATTGTTTCTGGAAAAAGAGAAAAACAAACTTTTTTGGTAAGTGGTTTTTGAAAACTGTTTTGGAGGTGTAAAAATGAAAAAACTTGTTCATATTTACAAAAATGTCATTAATAAAAAACAAAAAAACAACCTATTCTCCCAGTATTTTTGAGTTTTCAAAATAAAAATAAAAAACTGAAAAGGAAACCTACTTACAGTTGTTCCACTTTTTTAGTTTTTAAAAATTAAAAAACAAAAACTATTTTTTAAAAAAACTAACCAAACGAGTTTTTTAGTTTTTAAATATTAAAATATTAAAAACAATTTTATAAAAATATTATCAAACAAACACGTACTCTTCAGAAATGTACTTTTCAAAATTATGTTTGAAAATAAAGGATTTGAAAAGTACTTTTTGAAATATGCATTATACTTTCAAAAATAGTTTTTGAAAGAACACTTTATCAGTAGCATTCATCACTCATTCTTAATCTAGAAAAACAAACATGGAAGAATAAAATATACCTCATTGTAATAGGAAAGAATAATATGCAACTATTATTTCTTTTATTCACTGTTAATGAAATTATTTGAGAGAAAATTCAAAGATAATTAACAAAAGTATCTAAATAATTGATAGAGGTGTAAAAAAAGGTTTAAAGAATAACATAGAAGAATTACAAAAACATGTTTTAAAAATAATCAATCGAGAGTACAAAATTATGATAACAAAGATAATATAGAATTATGATTTATATTAGTTTTATAAAAAATGATATTTTAATAATAAAGGGTATATAAAAAAGAAATAAAAATACATTATTGATTTTAAGATTGTGTTGAAAAATATAATTATACAAATATTTAAAAAAACTATATAGAATAAATATAACAAAATAGAGGTATATTAATCCTTGTATAAAGATGCAAATAACATGAACCTTTGATGTTTAGATGATAGTATTTTTAAAATATTCTCATAACTAAAAGAATATCATATTTTTAGTTAGTTTTTTTCTTTATTTTTTATTATTTGTGGTTGTGCTAGTTAGATTGATGTGTATGTGCTTGTTTGATGGAGTTTAATAAAATCATTTTTATTATTTTAATATTTAAAAACTAAAAAACCCATTTGCTCAATATTTTCTTAAAATAATTTTCAAAAATTGTTTTGATTTTTTTAGTTTTTAAAAACTGAAAAAGAAGAACAGCTGAAATTAGTTTTGCTTTCAGTTTTGTATTTTTGTTTTGAAAACTGAAAACACAAGGAGAATATATTGTTTTTTCTTTTCATTAATGACATTTTTGTAAATATAAATAAGTTTTTTTCATTTTCACATATCTAAAATAGTTTTCAAATAACACTTACCAAACAATTTTTGTTTCTTCTTTTAAAAAACAATTCTTTAGAAACTATTTTTCAAAACTGTTTTCAAAAACTAAAAAATAAAATCAAATCTATCAAATTGTATATCTAGTTCTAAAGCATGCATATGTTGGGAGATGGGGAGGGGAAGGGTCATGGGTTCAAACCCCTCCACTAACAAAATTAACACACTAACAACTAACATCTGCCTTTTAAAAAAAAGAGTTTTAAAGCATGCAACAAATCAATTGAAGTTTCATTCTAATAGGAGTGTGTTTGTTATTGGATAATAGAGAGATAGATAAGAAGAAAGAGGGTAAGACTAAGAAGTCCAAGCCTAATTAGAAGGACAAGTCTGAGTGGAAGAAACAAATAACGTGCTTCAAGTCTGACATTGTCCTCAAAATAAAAGGAAGGACTCTCTGAATTCATAGGAACTTGTTGGCCTTCTGTTAGCATTTGATGGCATCTTCTAATGACTTATAAAAGAACTAGGTCATGGATTTAGGGTGTATATACCATATGTGTTCGGTGAGGGACATCTTTGAATCTTTAGAGCTAACATAGGGTGGAATGGTCATCCTTCAAAACAATTAACTTTGTAAGGTGCATGGCATAGATATAGACTTAGAATGTTTGACAATTAGGAGATGTTGCTACAAGGGGTAAGATATGTTTAAGATCTTAGAAGGAACTTTCTGTCTATAAGCATGTTTGATGTTTTGGGTTATTCCACCAATATTGAGTGTGGGATGACGAAGGTGTCCAATAGAACACCTGTAATTGCTAACAGTGAGAAGTGTATTGTCTGTACATCCTAGATGGTTCAACCATAAAATTGCATGCATATGTTGCTAGTCAAACAAAGCAAGATAATGTTAAGTTATTGCATCCAAGGTTGATCCACGTTAGATAGGGATTTGACTGAGCTTGAGAAGCAGAAATTATGATATGCTGCAGAAGTTAGAGTTTTATTATCAGTGTGTTTTGGGGGAGATTTCATAAAATGCATTTTGGGACTGGTAAACATTCATCCAGCAAACTATTTAAGTATATTCATGCAAACTTATGGTTTGTTAAGAACACAAGCTCAGGGTGGAGGGTCTTACTTTTTTATTATCATTGATGATTTCTTGAGGAGAATCTAGATCTACATTCTAAAGAAGAAGGTGAAGATGTTCCAAGTTTCAAGGAATGGTACAACATATCGAGAATCAACAGGGGACCAAACTAAAGGTGCTCAAAACAAATAATAGGTTAGAATTTGTATTAGAAGAATTCAACGAGTTCTACATGAAACAAGGAGTGAAAAAGCATAAGACTGTTGCAGAGACTCTTTAACAAAATGAATTTTTTAAGAGGATGAACATGACCATTTTGGAGAGTGAGATGTATGCTCTTGGGAGTATATTTGCCTAAGGTCCAGGGAGAATGTTTTAGTACTATAATGTAATGTATCTGATAAACAATGTTCATCGTCTGCTGTGGAGTTCAAGATACTTATAGAAGTATGGAGTGGAAAACCAGCAGACTACTTCAATTTAAGGTTGTTTAGAGCCTTCACAGTTGCACATGTCAAGTGTACCATCCGTAAATTTTAAATAAAAAAATTATCTCATAAAATAAATTAATAAATAATAATTATCTAGATATATCATAATTTAGCTACTTAATAAACAAAATATTAAGTTATTATCTTATTTAAATAAAGAAATGATTACAATAAATATTCATTAGAAGTTAAAAGTTAAAAAGAAGATATGATAGAATTTATATTCAATCTAAAAGATTAGGTGTTTGTTATTGTCAGATGATTATTATAGTTTAGATGAAATACTTATTGTATTTTAATTAGTGATCCCTAATAATGATATGAATATTTATCATGTTTATATTTGAATGAGTGATTATTAATAATAATATAAATATTTATCATATTTCAATTGAATATATATATATATATATATATATATATTAATACTATATTTATAGAAAATATATTTGGTATGAAAATATAATGTGAAATTTAGATAAGATGGTGCTATATTTTAGGCTTACATAAGTTTTTTATCCCTAAATTTTCACTAAAAATAAATTTTGGTCCTTGAAATTCAAAAATATTTTTTTAGTCCCTGAAATTAATTTGTTTTTTATGTTAATGTAAGTTTCAATGTATTTAGTTGTGCCGAATGTTAATTGAAGATTAAGGGGGTTAGGGTTGAGAAGAGGAGTGATTCCTGTTAGCAATTTTTTAACGGCGTTAACTAGAGAAGAAGGACTAAAAGTGAATAAAGGAATAAAAAAAGATTTTTGAATTTTAAGGACTAAAAGTGATTTTTAGTGAAACTTTAGGGACAAAAAAATTATTCATGCATATATTCTATTTAATCTTATATATCATATTTAAGATAATAAAAGAAAAATAAAGCTAAAATAATATATTAAATTTTGTTAGATAAAATAAAAGAAAAAAAATTAGATGAGAATCAATCAAGTAATTAAAAGATTAAACTATTAGGAATCTTAAGTAACAATAAATTGGCTTAAGATAATATTACTTTCAAAATAAAAGTCAGATAACATTAGAAAATATTTTATCTCACTTTAAATTTGAATAATAAAATCAATATTTTGTGGAGAGAGAGAAATCAATGTAAGTTATTTATATGAGGTTAAGTGGTTAATAGAATTATAGACAATCAATACTCATAATAAGAGGCTAGTTTGTTGCTCAAGGGTTGAGCTGAGAAAGAGAAGAATAAACTAAGATTATAGAGTTTTGTATGTGTTTTTTTCAAGATTTTTTATAATTGGGTTTCTTTTATACAATTTAGTTATTGTGACTCATTTGTGTACAATTTGTGATTTATAACTATATTAATTGTATCCTTATGTGACATATTATTCATATGATTGGTTGATATTTATAAAACTATGTGTTGGTGTGAGTTTAGAGATTGGGACGTTGTGTTTGAAAAATTTATGTGCTTGTTTGATATCCCTCCATTTAATTTGAGATGAAACTTATGATACCTCCATCTCGAATATGGATCAAATATGGGGTAAAAGTGTTTGCGGTGCGGTTCGGTTCAATTTTTCCTATAAAAATCACCTGAACCGAACAAACAAATTAAGTGCAGTTCAGCTTGGTTCGGTTTGATTGTATTACAAAATTCGAACCAAACCAAATGAATCGTTAACGGTTTGGTTTGGTTCTATTTTTGCAGTTTAGAAAATATGTTATTAAGTGTTATTTAATATGATTTCTAATACTTCTAAAAATACTTAAATAGTTTGTTTTAATTGAGAATTATTTAAACATCTATTGCTAATTTATTGAAAATCAACCTTACTCTAAAACTACCTAAAATATAAAATTTCATTACATATCTAACTAGTAAAAATGATAGTACGTAGTGCTAGTGAGCATTATTTGTTTCCTGCATGACTATATTCATAACATGAATCATGTGATATCTTCTAAACTAGACATTATTTGGGAAAAAAATAGGAGTTATGTATATTGCGGTTTGGTTTGGTTTGGGTTAATTTATAAATCTTAAACCACAAATCGAACTAAACTATGCTATTTAGAAATTTAATAAACCAAACCAACCCAATCAATTTTGGTTTTTTATCAATTTTTGGTTTTTTGAATCGGTTTTTGGTTTTTAGTTTGGCTTGTTTCAGTTTCGAGCACCCCCAATATAGGAAGAGGTTTTAGATAACTCCATCTAGGATGAGAAAGAGTTCAGGATACCTCCATAGAAGTATAGGGAAGGCAATGTGATTTCATTGTACGAAATATGAGCTTATAGACCTTTTATGAATCTATTGAAAACCTAGTTCTAGGAATTGAAGAGTGAGAATGAGTGATCATGAGTATTTGCAATTAGTGTTAATTAGATAATAGTTTTCTTATCGTGCATTAATTATTATTAGAGATTATTTAAAATTAAATTATACTTTTATGAGCATAACCATTTTTATTTTAATTTTGGGTATAATAGTTGGATTTTTCTTAATTCTTCACCGGCTGAGAACAATACTATTTACGAATCTTTTTGGAACTTGTTTTATTCGTTAAGATTATTATCTCATTAAGAGTGTTCTTTTTACCGTTTGATAAAGAAGCTGATCAAATCAAGGAGACTTGGAGACTTAGTTTTTATTAATTATATTTTATTTTAGCATTTGTTAGAGAATAAATGTCAGTGCGATTATTTTTTTTCTCTATTATATTCTCTTTAGAAGTGTCCAATTCAAGAGTTATGATTTGTTTCTTATGTAAAGATTCATATATTTATTTATATTATTTTAATATTATATTTTATACCTTTTAATTAAAAATTTGTTGTTTTTGAATAATTCTTTACTTATTTTATTATAGGTTATTACTGTAAAAAAGGTCATTATATCAAGCAAAATAAGTTGGAAGCACAATCTAAGAAGTGTTTCTTCCTCGAATATGTTGAAGGAGTCAAGGATATATACTGTGGAGGCTAGAGTCTAGAGCGTTTAAGTGCATAACAAGTAGAGATGTTACATTTGATGACACCAAGATATGTATATTGAGCTCTGATGAAGCGAAGAAGAAAACTCACCTTGAGGTGAATTCATCTACTGGCAGCTTTAGACAAAATTGTCTGGTGAAGACAAATGATACATTAGATGATGATGCTCAACCAACAAATATGAATTTGGGAGATTAGAACATGTTACTTTTGACTATCACTAATGCATGATAGGGGGAGAAGGACCATTAAACCTACTCAAAGATTTGATTATGTTGAAATCATTTGTTATACTCTTAATGTGGCTAGAAAGATAGAAGGTTTAGACTGAGAAACTTTAGGAGGCACAAACGAGTAAGGAAAGTCAGTAGTGGCAATGTGCCATGAACAAAGAGTTTGAGTCTCTCGAGAAGAATCACATATAGATGCTAGTAGATTTACCCAAGAATCAAAAGGTGGTTAGGTGTAAGTGAGTCTTTAAGAAGAAAGATGAGATTCTCAGGGTGGGGAAGGAAAAATTCAAGGCTAGGCTTGTGGCTAAGCGTGTCACAAGTAAAGATGACAACATGCCTTCCCTGCCGGGTACCGCCCTGATTTTGATAGGGAAAATCCGTATTGTTGGTCCTTTCCACGTCCTTGACCCCATCCCCACCTAAAAAAATAGGGGATAGAGATGGGTTTGTTGGTTTTCGCCTTGACCCTACCCATGTCCCGCTTCTATGTTAAATAAAATTTCATACATATATTTTTAATCTTACATGTCTATGTACAAATTCATACCCATGTGCACCATTAAACTAAAGTATAATTAATAACTTAACATATAATTTATTTATTTAATTAATAAATTAAATATAATTAATAATTTAACATATAGTTTATTTAATAAAGTATAAGTAAATTTAAATTATAAAAAAATAAAGTATCAAGACAACTTTTTTGCATAGAGATTTGGAGGAGACCATATATATGGAGCAACAAGAGGGGTTTACTAATGATCAAACAAAAGTGTGTGTTTTAAGATGTCACTATATAGGCTGAAGTAGACTCCAAGGCAGTAGTATAATAAGAAGTTAGATGACTTTCTAATGAGGATGAGGGTCAGAAGATGTAATATGAGTTGTGTCTACATGTTGGATGGAAAAAAAGGTTGTTGCTTATACTTACTCAAGTATATAGACAATATCCTTGTAGTTAGCTAGTCGATACAAGTAATTGATTGATGAGCTCAAGATGAAGTTTAACTCATACTTTAAGATGAAAGATATTTATTCTTTCATACACATGCTTGGGATAGATATTGTGAGGGATTAGGCGAAGGGGTTTTTGTGTCTGTCTCAGCAAGGCTACTTGGAAAAGGTCATGGAGAGGTTTAAGATGCATCAATCTAAATTTTTGGGAACATTTTTGGGACACCACACAGAGCTTGCAAAAATCAAGTTCTTAATTGTAGTGAAGAAGGAAGAATGATGTATTCTATTCTAATGCTAGTGGGGTAGGAAACATCATGAATGGTCTATACGAGACCAAACTTGGCTTACACTATGAGTATTGTCAACAATTCACGGGGGACCCATTCCAAGCTCATTGGGAGGCGTTGAAGTAGGTGCAGAGATATCTAAAAGAAGCTTTGGGTCAAGTCTTCAATATCAGAAGATCGATCACAAGGTAGAATTAGTATAGAAATTAAGTTTTGTAGATGTTGATTATGTAGGGAACATGGACACCAAAAAGTCTCTTTTTGGGTATATGTTTACGTTTATGGGTCTGCAATAATTTAGAAGGCAAACCTGTAGTTTGTGGTAACATTATACACTACAAAAGCTAATCAAGTATATTGCATTGACAAAAGGAGTGAACAAAGCTCTATGGCTTAAAGGAAGGATAAGTAAGTTGGGGATTTACAGGAATGTGTTCCAATCCACTATGTTAGTCAGGGAACTATTTAGCTAGCAAATCACTAGATGTACCACGAAAGGATCAAGCACATTGATGTGAAACTTTACTTTATTTAAGATGTGTTTCAAACAAAGGAGATTAGGGTTGTGAGATAACGTCTGAAGACAATACTACTTATATGTTTACCATGTATTCCTAAGGTCAAAGTTCAAAAGGTGCTTGAACTTGATGAACTAGGAGAAGAAAGCATCTAAGGACCTAGAAGGTGTGATGTCCTCAATTAAGAGTCAAGGTGGAGATTTTTTATATTGATTCAGAATCTTCTAATAGAATAGATCGTATGCTATGGTTTGAGAGGTAGATTAGATCATTTGTGAGTGAGTTTGGTATAAGTGTCTTATGGATGTGTCTAAAGTAGAACGTTTGATGACTAGCATCTGTAGACATTAGAGTCTTATGGACATGCTTGTAGTAGCTTCTAAAGTTCTAATAGTATGAATGTCGCATATGTAGGTTAGTTATGCCAAATGAGTTTTGTAGCTTATATATACCTCTATGTAACGGTCTTTGTTATAAGTGATGCTTTTGCACTCTTCTAGATAATCAATATAATATTTCTCTTATTTTCAACTCTTGTTTTCTTAGTGTGATTTGTTAGGACTTTTTTGAGTTATCTTGTGAGTTTCTTATTGAACATCAACAAGAAGATTGTTCAATTCTAGTGGTGATGGGAAATCCCATGTTGGATAGAAATGCACAAATTGAACACTAAGTAAGTAAGGACACCCATAAACCTTATACCTTAAGGTTTTGTGTTAAGGAGTGTTATCAAAACTTACTTATGGGGTCTACTCAAACTCATTGACTGACTATCTTTTATCAATAGTAAATATCTTAGGAAACACAACAAATAATTATCATTATACAAACTAACTTATGAGATTGAATTAGATGAAATTTAAACTCTAAAAACCTTTTGTTTTAAAATGATACTTTCAATCTTTCAACACTTGTTAAAAATTTTCACTTTACCAACACATACATATGTTAAAATTTATATAATTAATTTTAGATTACTTAAATGAGTGTTTTCTTTTATACATAAAAATAACACTAAAATTAACTTACTTTTGGTTCTTACGAATGCCTAAATTGATGCAAATTAAGAACCAAAAGTATATTATTTCTAAACTTTGAAAAACTAAAACAAACTTGGCGAAAGTTTGAAGAATTAATGTAATATTTAAACACTTTAAAGTCTCATTATAAATCTTTATTTAAATGAGTTAAACTAAAATATCTTAACCCTAGGTTTCCATGATGAGGTAGATTTTCATGTGTTTCATAGCATCATAGCTACATATGTGGATGGCATCTAATTATAAAATACATATTATATTATCTGCACAACACCAGGGAACAAGTATTCCGAACTCTCCGGTGGGCACTTAAAAATAGAAAATCAGTTGACACCCGTGATCATATAAAATCATAACCTTAATCTTTTCGTAATGAAAAATAATCGAATCACATTATTAACGATATGTTCAAGCTATAGTACACCTTTTAAGAGTGTCAATTGAATCATTTTCAACGCAATTAATAACATTGTAATATATCCCGCCTTAGTTGGTATGGGGTCGCTGACTTATTGTCTTAACTAAATGACAATGTTAGAGTGATTCACAAGCTAACTATTCATGGCTGTCTAAATGTATTAACCTTGCCCCAATTTTAGCTAGGTATCATTAAATTGATGCAAGCATGTTACCACTTTCCCTTCACAAGGTCATTTTTCTCAAACTTTGCTATTTTGATATTTCATTTTCTGACTCTTCCTATCCTAAGAGCTAAGAGGAGTGTAGGTTAATTCTCCATTACATCTTAAAATGTGTTTAGACAACACTCAAATCTTAGTTTATCCTTTATGAAAAGTTATACTTGTTTATTTGACAAATCATTTTTTTCAGTTGAGTTGAATGTGATTTTTACTCAAACCATGTTTTTCCATACGTTATTTCTCTTTTGTTTTTACATTTCAATTATATTAGTATGAAGTATTCATTAGTTATGCTATAATTGATATTTGTCAAAATAAATTTGACTGAACACCTATTGTATGTCTTCTAGGTGAATCATATTTTTTTTATCCACAAGCATAAATCTATGCGGTTTTTTTTCTTGAACATTAAAAGTTCCAATCATAAATAAAGTATACATTTTCAAAACTTAATTGATAAAGTTAAAGTTGAACTAACAAAACCCAAAATCAGACTTACTTTTAAGTTTTAAGACTTAAAAAATTTGTAGCATAAACTTGCTATCCTATTTTATTTTTCTTGCGTTTTCTATTTGCTTTGTTGAATGAAAGTTTCTTATTGTTTCCTTTTAAGTGCGTCTTTTATTTAATTAATTTTTTCATTTTAGTTTGATATATACTTTATTTGTGATGGTTAATGATTGCATGGGTTGTTCACCAATCAATTTCATTATCTGAATATATCGCTCTCTAACTTTTGTAACGAAGAAGCTATTCTGATAGAAGCTGGCATGCTTCCATATTCAAACGGATTTGTTATGCCTAATGAATTGTTAAATGTGGCATTATATAAACTTAATGTATGGGAATGATTGATGTGGCGGAATTATTTGTCGTCCACTTCTATAGGGCTGTAGAAAGCTTAGTGGAAGTGGGTCCCTTGGTAGCTTCTGTCTAGGATTATACCAAGGTGAATTAGCTCCTCAGAATCCTTTTGGTTTTCTGTCTCAACAACTACTAAAATAGGATGTCCTTTGCTGCTTCGTCTTGCAAAAGTATCACATTAAAATATAAATGGTTTATACATTGACATGTATTCCTAATCCTTGCTACACTTTCAATCCAATTCATTTCTCTCCGTCAAACAACGTTATACATATATATACAGTCATTCATATAACAATATATACAAATATAATTTTTTTACGCATCTAGTATCTCTTTCCATAATTTGATGTGTAATAAATAATGTGGAAGAAAGAGATTACAAAAAATATTATCGTAAAACTATTGTCCATTTTTTTAAAGACTAAATGTCATATACTATATATAACATACCAGAAGGAAGAATTTAGAATGTACAAGCTGCACATTGCCATCAAAACTGGCAACAGCCAACTTCAAGCATATATAAAAAACACACTACAAGAAAAATCACTTGCACTTAGATAAAAATTATCACTAAAAGTTAAAAAAATATAAGTAAATGTATATAAAATTTTGACCTACAAACTTATGGACCATCAACTATAGGTTTTACTTATAGATATATTTTTACCTACTCTCTGTCACCATTAGTAATACTTACAATTTACAATGTGTGTAGGTAAATGTTGTTAATTAATACCTATACTTCTAACCCAGATAAAAGTATTAATTTATACTTATGATCTCAAGACGTAAGTGAAATTACTACAATGTACCTATAGGCGTAAGTTATAGGTAAAATTCATAAACATATATCTATAAATAAAAGTTGTAGATAAAAATCATAACTTATATCTACTAAATTAAACTGTAGGTAAAATTCATAATAAAAAAACCATTAATCTATCCAACCAAACTATAGGTAAAAGTCACATAACTTATACAAACAACAATAATAATAATAATAATTAAAGGCCTATAAATGTCTTCTTAATTTTATGAATATTTTGAGTAGAAAATGAGATTTATGTTAAGGCAAATAAAGTTAATGTAATTAAAGATCAATTCTTCTTAATTTTATTTTCTTAAATTAGAAAATCAATTTAATTTATACATATTTAAATTTAAGAAGTTACCAATTAGTTATTAATATGAGTGGAAATATGTTTTGGTTTTTTTTAAATAATGTCTCAAGTTTAAGTTTAACAGATGATTTTTTTTTAAAAAAAATGTTATTATAGATAGTCTTCTCAATGTAATAGAGATAAAAAAGAATTAAAAAAAGTAAAACATATATCTAAACCAAAACTTGTTCTTTAAAAAATTAAATATATTACTCTATACTGTTAGCATTAAACATTTTTTTAAAGGCAAAAGAGTCAATGTTATACATGATGATAAAATTGTACAAATTAAATATACAGTATTACACAAACAAAAACCCCTACAATTAACAAAGTAAATACCCCATTAAAATTATAAAGACGTTAAAGGGTTGATGGACAATAAAACAAAAAAACAGTCGATTTTATCTTAATAGAAGACCAAAAATCATAATTTATTGTTGAAAATAATTTGATTCTATTAGTACATATACCATATAAATCAACAGTAGTTATCCAAGTAGAAATACATTTTTTTTCTTGACCAAGTTCCTGGAAAGCCAAGAAAACTTTTGCTAGAATGAAACATTATCGTATTGTTTTGCATCTTTTAAGTCCATAGTTCAATCCTTATAGCAGTTAAAATGACCTAATTGAGTGAGCTTCATTCCTTCCTTGCCTAAATCAATGTAAGGGCAATTTTAATTATATATGGTAATTTCCTGTCAAAATCTTCATTTTTTAATGATAAAAATGTTGATTTCTTAAATCAATAAAATTTGCGTCAATTAGAAGTTATAAGATGATCTTACGATAAACAGTTAGGATGGAGAAGAAAAAGGAAAGTCGCAAGTTCGAGTTTCTTTCAAAAAGTCCTCCACGCATTTAAATGGGAATTTTACTTCTCATAACTCAGTTATACCCACCCCAACCCGAAGAAAAAAAAATAGTGAGACAAATTAATGATTTTTATTGCATTGCGCAGTACTAAAGAGAATCCATTAAACACGTTATGAAAATTATTTAAACCTCTTTATTTAATATATGAAAATTACATATATTTAATAAACATTAGACAACTTAATCGTTCATATATTTATTCTAAAAAAATAGAAAATAATATACAAAAGGTCCATGTTCTAAAAGTGTTTATATCTAATTTAATTAAAATTTTATATTTTAAATTATTTTTAATATTGGTCATAAATTTTAATATTATAATTTATTAATTAAATTTTATAATTTAAATTATTCAAACTTAAAAAATAAATTTTGATATTTTTATTTTTTAAAGTCAAATTTCTTACACAACTTTATAAATAATTTAAATAACGTAAGAAATATACGTAAATCTATAACTAAATGTATCATGTATGTCATTGTCTCGTACAGTACATGGGTTAAACACAAAAATAAATGTTAAACATAAGATTACACACGTGTATATATATATATATATATATATATATATATATATATATATATAAAAGTTATTTTAAAACTAAAAACTTCTCTATAGCAGATAGTTAAAAGTTGTTGAATTAACTTATTAAATTATAGATGTTTAATAAAATTATGTGTTGAAGTAGCTGTAAATACAAATGACATAAATATAAAAAATCATTTTTTACTTTATATATAAAAATATTAAAAATAAAATTTAATAAATATTCAAGAAAAAATAAGTAATAAACATAAAATCTACAAGTTAGAAGATAGTATTTTAAAAAATATTACTTGAAATAGTGTTTCAAAAAGGTTAGAAGCTACTTAAAAAATGTTTAGCAAATAGTCAAGCAAACTTTTAAGTTAGTAAAAAAGTTCATAGCTAAGTGAAATATTTTGTCAAATATAATATAACCTATATATGATTCAACAGTTAAGTATAAATTTTTTATTTGTAAAATATTTTAACAAAAGTAAGTATGTTTTGATTGGCATATGACAATGGACAATGTTAAAATGATTAACTAGAGGCAAAAGTTATTGTAACTTAACTAAAGGTCTTAATATTCAATTCTTAGGAAGAGTTTGCCGTCTATACAAGACTCAAACACAATTACCTTCAACAAAACATACATGTAATTAAAAAAAATTATATTGTGTTTAATTGTAAATAATATTGAAAATTTAAATATGAAAGGAAAAATTATTTGATATTTTACAATAATATATTAAACAAAAATAAATTTTATTTCTACCATTTATGTTTATATAAAATATTTTGAAGAATTTAAACTATAAATCATAATTAAATTAAAACAAATTATTAGAATCAATTATTAGTTAAAATATTTTTAGAGTTTAATTGGTATACATTGTAGTATAAAAAACTTTTACACTGACGTTCAATCATAAATTTTCATTTATGT
Source organism: Psophocarpus tetragonolobus (assembly GCA_037954015.1). Classification (NCBI taxonomy): domain Eukaryota; kingdom Viridiplantae; phylum Streptophyta; class Magnoliopsida; order Fabales; family Fabaceae; genus Psophocarpus; species Psophocarpus tetragonolobus. The sequence continues at coordinate 77,023,816 of CM075689.1, forward strand.
GACTTTTAAAGTAATAGTTAGTAAAAATTTTTTCACTTACATTCAATCACAACTCTTCATTTATGGTAAATTTGTTGACTTTACTCATTATTATTTTAAAAAGTCACATAAATGAAAAGTCATGATTAAATGTCAGTATAAAAATCTTTTACACTGATAGTGTATACCAATTAAACTCATAAACTATATGATTTTTATCTTTTTTATTTGGAATAAGTGTTAATTTGTTAAAAATTAACTTGATGGATCTAAATTTAATGAGATGATATGAGATTATTTGTTTAATTCACATAATAAATTCTGATAATAATCAAAGCTTTTAGTTTGATGAAGGGTCAATTACGAATTTTATAAAATTTGGACAAAATGATGTTGCATAAAATTATTAGTTTCATTTTCGTATATCAATATTAATTTGATAATAATAAAACATTTTAGTTTTATGGAACCATCTTTTGGGGTGATTTTTTATTTACATTTTTCAAATTTATATAAACTAAAACTAGTTTTAAGTTTTCAAATATAGCTTATAAAAAAGTTTTCAAATTTATAAAAACAACATTGTTTTAATTTCTAAATTTAAAATATTATTTTCAAATCTTAACTGTGTTAAAATCTTTTCTTCTTAGGATAATAACCAAGGACAACCAGTAATATATATATAAGAAAGGTTAGAGGTGGTAACTAATAATAAACAATTGTAAGTAACAATCCGAGAATGATGATCAATAAGATTGGACATTGATTGACCTTTTAAAAATCTAATTTATATCCATTAAAATGGATTGATTAAAACCTATATCCAATTTATTTAGAAAAGTGGATTGAATTAAAACTAAATTTGTTTTATTGAATATGGATGGTATTAAAATCCATATCCATATATTTTTAGAAAAGTTAAATTTTTTAAAAAACAATTTATGGTTCAAAACAGTTTTAAAACTAATTTTAAATGAAAATAAAATATGATTAAAAAAATATTTTTGAGGCTATTTTGAATTTAACTAGTTTTAAAATTAAATGATTAAATTTTACAATTATCTTAAGCAACCAAAATTTTCTACACATATATATTTAAATTTTATTAAGCACCAAACTAATGATAAAACAACAAATAGTAACTAGTAGTTTAACATTTCATTGCACAAAATAAACTTTTATTACATTCAACTAAAATTAATTGAATCTAATTGGATGTGCTGATTAAAAACCGATTTTTTGTTTAAAATTGATCAATTTGATCTTAAAAATGGTTTTCTTTTTTTTACCTTAATTGTGACATTTTTTATTTATTTTCAATCATAACATTAGACTTAAATGAAGCTGAGTCTATTTAATGCATATTTGGATTGACATTAATCAAAGCATTCTTATTGAATGTTAACAAAAACATCTTTGATTTGACCAAGACATCTTAAATCTAGTTTGAATGGAGACATCTTTGGACAAGCATCAATTGAGGAACTTGTGGTATGAGTATTTGCAGTGCGGTTTGGTACGATTTTGTCTAAAATTAGTTCAAACTAAATTATAAAAATAAGTGTGGTGCGATTTTGTTTGGTTTAGATTAATAATAAAACATGAACCAAATTTTTTAAGGTTTGATTTGGTTTGGTTTTGCGGTTTAAAATTTCTATTATTAAGTATTAAAAAAATATTAAAAAATATTTTCTAAAATTGTATAAAAGTTTAGTCATTCCCAACAAAATTATATAAAAGTAACACCAACTAATTGATATTAATTATATAAAAGTTATATAATTCCAAAATCATATTAATTCCAAAATTGTATTAAAAAAACATTAAAAAATATTTTCCAAAATTATATAAAAGTTAAAGTATAAATAATCAATTTATTTAAATATTATATTCGAGTGATTGTCGTCAAATTATATTCAATGAAATTAAATAAAATAATTTTACTAAAGTATTTATTCATCAACTAATTCATATTAATTAAAATCTTAATTAAAGATTAAGTTAAAATCTTATAAACTTAAAAAATAACGAGGAATTGTATATTCCTTCTTGGAGATTTACTAAAACAACTAATGATGAACAATTTGATTTGCTACAGTTTCAACATCTCAAACCGTAAATAAAATCAAACCACGCAGTTTGAAAATTATACAAACCAAACCACTCCAAAATGAAACGAGTTTTTACGATTTTCGATTTGGATGGTTCAATTTTTAGTTTTCAACTCGGTTTGGTTCCATTTGAACACCCTTAGAAGATATTGTAATTTACTTTACTCTAACGAATTGTTACTTTTTGTCAAGGAATAATTAATAATCACATCTTAAATGAAATTCTTAATATTTGTCAAAAAGAATTATTGATATATTATTTTATATTTAGTTCTTAAAGTTAAAAAATTGAAAATAATTTATAATTACTCCATGCATTACAAGTTATTTTATTAATTTGAAAGGTTTAATTTGTGCTAAAAAAATATTTTAATAAAAAAGGTGTTTATTATTTTTATAAAAATATTATTATTTATTATAATTTCACATTAATGCATAATTAATTTATCAATTTTTTTTTCGAAAGTAAGGTTGATTAACAATAATGGATTCGTAAGGAAAAATAAATTATATAATATCTTTAATTGTTATTGGAATTTTCTTAGAGATAATATTTATACTGGATTATCATAAGAATTAAAGTAATAGAAGAAATTTTAAAAACAATTATTCTCATTCATTTAGTAATTAATGTTTTTATAATTTTTATTTACATTACTTTTATAAAATTACTAAACATAGTAAATTATCAAAATGATTAATAAGTTGATAAATCTTATGTTTGGATAATTGTAATTAAATAATAAATAAATTTGAAATGACATAATCAATTAAAAGTACTTAATATAATAAAATATATTACATATTTAATTTGTATCATTATAAGTCTAATTATTAAAATTATGAGAAAATTGCTAAATTTTTATTTTAAAAAAACAAAAATAATTTTAAAATATTTATAATAAAAATAAATATTCTGAAATATTTTGTAAACATTTCAAATAGTGATTGTAAATGACTTCTTATAGGTGGTGGTAGTGAGTAATTAACGGTAAAGATTAACCGTTGACGTTAGACAATTAAGAGTAGTAGCCGAGGTAGCAAGAGACGTTAAACATGAACTTAAATAAAGATAAAAAAAGAATTCTCAAAATTAAATTTTATTATTTTTAAAATTAAAAAAATTGTTTTAAAATGACTACAAAATAAAATAAAAAAATAATTTTTGCTAAACATATTTATATTTTCAAAATATATTTTAAAACCAAAATCTAGAAACACCAAACCAGAACACTGCCATAGATTTTATAAATTTGGAACTATAAAGGGATTTGAAAAAACTACTTCGGCATAAGAAGTATCATGGATTTTAAAATATTTTGTAAAAATATATGACTTATAAAATTTAATAAGACTTCAATACTTTACAGTTTAGATTTTAATGATTTATAAATTAAATTTATAGGATTTTAAAATAGTGTATAGATTTATAAGATTTTGATGAATTTCATATATTTTAAAAAACATTCAAATCTATAAGATTCAATAAAAAGATAACAAAAAATATAAGCTTTGAATAGAGAATAGTAAAATCAATATAAATTTTTTAATATTTTATGAGACTTTTGAGGTGATTTTTAATTAAGTTTCAAAATTTGAAAAAGTTATGATCGATATATGTTTTTAATTTTTTGTCTAAAAGTAGTTTAAGGATATATATAGTGTGGAGCTGAGACAATTTCAATAGTGATAACAAAAATAGTTGGAATTGTCAAATGTATCAATGACAACGGTATTCTAATACAGTGGTCAAGTGGTAATGATAGCTTAAAATGATGTTATTAGTGAGAATTTAGTGGTAATACATGCGGTAATGACAGTCCATCGAAATGAGTAGAAAAAGGAAAGAAAAAGAAGTATAAAAAAATCCAGGTTTTGAGTAATATTATTCGACCACAATTTTCTATTTTTCTAATAAATAATCATATGAAATCTTCAAAATCTATTTTAAATAACAATGTATCCAATTTTGTATATTTTTAAAGAGTTTAATTAGTATGCTTTGACAATGTAAAAAAGTTTTAAATTGACATCCAATCACAATTTTTTATTTATATAACTTTTAAAATATAATTGATAAAATAATCAATAACTTATCATAAATAAAAGTTGTGATTGGATGTAGTATAGATATACATACAAATTAAACTCATTTTTAAATCATAAGACTTTTTATTCTAAAAAATCTTAATTAAGTACACCAAATTATGTTCTTTCTCCTTAAAAAATCTTTTACTTTACAACAAAATTTTTTAATATTCTTAAAAGGTTTTGATTAATGAACATCTCTAAATTTTTTTATTTTAAAATAGAATATCAAAATTAAGGATTTTATATAATTTAGTGACTTAATATTTTTATTTTAAAATAAAAGACCAAAATTACGAATTTTAAAAAATAGAAAAACTAAAATTATTTTTAAACCTAAAAATATTATATGAAAATATAATCCATAAATAAAATAATATTTAAGTTAATAATTATAGTAATAATATTCTAATTATAATAAATTATGTATTTTGATGCGAAATATCTAAAATTACATCATCGCAAGGCCTGATAACTTTTAGTTATGTAGCAATACATGAATTTCATAGTCTTATTTTGTATTTTTTAATTTATATAAAATACAAATAATTTTGAGACAATTAATTATTTCTTTACGGTAAAATAATATACATTTTTATCAATCAATCTACCATTTGTCATCATTAATTTATTGAAAAATAAAATAAACCTATCTTGTGAATGACTGACAAAATAAATAAATAATGAAAAGGATACTTTATTTAAAAAGGTAATAAATATTGCTTTATTTAAAAAGTATAATAATAAAAATAATAAATATTTGAAGATAAAAATAAAATAAAATATAAAAAATGTAACATATTAAAAAATATTACTTTAAGTAACTTCTTAAAAAAAATGTAAAAACTATTTAAAAAAATTGGTGACTAAACAACTTGTTAGTACCTCTTCTTCCTCTTTTCTCTTTACTTATTAAACAAATTTTATAATTTTTTTCCCTTTTACACTTATCAATTGTTTAGAAACAAATGATTATATTAATTTATTTACTTTTTTTATTTCATTTTTAATTTTTTTTTTCTTTTCCTTCAAATCATTTATTATATTTATTAATTTCTATTCACTCTATTTTTACCTTATGTTCCTCCTAGCATTCAAATTTATCTTAAGTAAAGTGGAACTTTATATTTTTCTATTTAAATTTCTATTTCACTTTTACTTAGCTTTTTTATTTGTTTTTCCTTTTGTGTCACACACTTATTAATTACTTGTTTAGAATTGAGTAATTATGTTTTTGTATTTTAGTTTTATTTATTTATTTAGTTTTTTTCCTTTTCCATCACATTATACATTATTTTATTTTATCATCCCAGCAGTCAAATATAAATCAGGTTGTACCTTTATATTTTTCCATTTAGAATTTGAGAGGACTTGAGGAAACAACAAGGAGCCTATTTTACGAAAATGCCTCAACCTTTCTAAATTTTACGAAACGTGTTCACACACGCCTTCTGCTAAGTCCTCGCTGTTGGCGTCACCTTTTCTGTGGACGATAATGCCCACCTACTATCACATGTTTTACCCAAACCTACCCTACCTTATTCTAAACCAGTCCTTATATTTTTTCTAGAATAAAATAAAAACCCTCAAATTGTTGTCGTTTTTCATATTCTCCAACTTTTTTTTCTTTGGTCAGGCCTTTAATTTGAAGCTGAGCTGGCCAATATATTGATCCCACAAGTCACAGGCTTGGCATATTCTAACCCATAGTACGCGATCCACAAAAGAAGAATACCCTTATTCATTTAACTGTACAGTGTTTCTTTGTTTAACTTGTTTCTCCCTTAATAATTATGAAGCATAAGCTAGATATTAGGTGCACGAACATGATATTATTGACTTTATGTAATGATCATCAATATAGATTTAGCAATACTTTAATCAGAATTTATTATATATGTGAAATTAAATTAGGCCGTGTTTAAAAAGTTGAGGGCTTCGACCCAAAATTTTGGAGATGTCTCATTTATTAGAAATTACAATTAATGATAATATTTTCTTTTCAAATGATAATTTTTCTTGAAATGAATATGAAGAAGAACAATTCCTAAAAATAAAATAATATATATATATATATATATATATATATATATCAATGAGAGAGAAGAAAAAAATATTACTATACATAAAAAAGAATGTCCACCTTCCGCCGTGTCACTCTCATAAAAAGAAAGTTAAAAGCCTCCAAAACTTCTTTTCTTTTTAACTCTTCTCTCTTTCTCTCTCTCTCTTCTTTTTTTTTTTTTTGAAGTTTTTTTCCTCTCATCTTTCTTTCACTTTTATACAGTAGGTTAACCCATAAAACGTCACCATCTGGTAAAAAATCTATTTTATTATGTATAGAAGAAAGGTTCACTTGGTTACATGTTACTCTCAAAAAAATCTTTCGGCACTTCTTTTTTTTAAACTTTTATCCTTTTCTTTTTTAAGTTTTTTGCTTTTATCTTTGGGTTAAATATAATTGATGTTCCCAAATTTTTCAATTTTAAACATTGTATTTCCGTAATATATAAAATCGTGATATTATACTCTCAAATTTTAAAATGCATGAATTGATATGTTGACAGTTAATTGTGAGTATGTTGACAATCACGAGTTAGAAATTACGTGACATGACATATAATTACTGTTTAATAAAAATTTTAAGCTAGCAATTTAGGGTTTATATTAGAATTATATGTTATGATTTTTTACACATTTATACTCACGTAAACTCTAAAATATTAAATTAATTCTTTTATTAAACAGTAATTGTGTGTCTAATTTGTTACACGTGATAGTCAATATACTCACATTTAACCGTCAACAACTTAAGCAGGGGTATCAATTTACATTTTCTTAAATTTGGAGGCATAATGTCACGATTTTATATTATGGGGTACAATGTTTAAAATTGAAAAAATTGGAAACATAAATTATATTTAAGCCTTTATCCTTCTTTCACTTTTAATATATATAAAAGGAAGGTTACCTTGCAAATATTATTCTCTCATAAAAAACTTACATAAAAGACATATTAGTAAAAAAAAAATTTATTGTGAAAATAAAATAAATTAATAATAACCATAAGATTATCTTTAACAGTATTGATTGCATTGATTATTAATAATAAAATTTCTTCCCACAAGATATTTTTTATATATATTTTTGGAAATGCTAATACACATTCTATCTTTTAATTTGAGTGCCTTTGTAATAGTAGATCTTGCAAAGAGAGATCTTGATTTTAAGATGTCTTTTTGAGATCTCCCATTAAATATGTCTTTATTTACTTTTAATACTTAATTTAAAAATTACAAAATCTCTTTTCTGTATCCACTTTCTTACCATAATGCAATCTTATATTTCTTATTATATTTTATCTTCTTCTTTTATTTATCCACTTTTCATTTATATTTCCTACCATTTATTAGTTTCCTCAAATTTATGTGTTCTCATAATCATTTCTATGTATAAATTTTCTATTTCTGAAAATTATGAAATTCAAAAATATGTATACCTGATATCTTAGTTTAAATAACTTCTCATTAAACACATATAAAAATTAATTTTATGATATTTAAAAGTAAAATATTAATTCTTTGAACAAACAATGAAAGAAAATATGTGATTTATTGGAAAAAGAATAAAACAAAAGAGAAAGAAAAATATGAACTATATTGAGAAATTTAGAATTGCACTAATACACAATTAATAAAAAAATAATAGTTAAGATAAAAGATATCTTTAGTTTTAACAAACTCTAACTAGAAATAGAGTGCATGTGCATTTTTTTATATAAAAAAAATTACCAAAATGACCTATCCCGACATTATTTACCTAAATAATCTTTTTTGACTATTCATGTTAAAAAATTGATTGCTAAGGAATCAATTTCTCAATATGATTTATTTTTTATATGAAAAGTCAATCAATTTCTTATAGGGCATTTTTTTTAGATTTATATTTTTAGTCATTTTTTAATTTTTTTAAACTTATTTTATTTATGTATATTGTTTTAAATCATGAATTTTAAAATTAATTTTTGTATTTAATATATATTTTATGTTACTATAAGTTTTATTTTTACGTTGTGTATATTTTTTTATTGTTTTAATTTTTTTAAATGCTTTGTAATTTATTTTTAAGAATTATTTTTACCAAAATAATTTAAAAATAATTTAAATATTAGGTTTAAAAATATTAATTTAGAAATTTAAACTAAAAAATAAATTAGAAAGCATTTAAAAAAACAAAACAGATACACAACATAAAAATAAAATACATAAAAAATAAAATAAAATACAATTAACTTAAAAAGTTTTCAAAATCACACTTTTGAAAAAAAAATGTACAAAATAAAATTAAAAAGAAATTAAAACAAATTTAAAAGAAAAAATCTGAAAATCCTAAATCATGAATTTTAAAATTAAAATTTTAAAACTATTCTAGTTAATTTATATTTTATTTTATTTTATTATCTATTTTACTTTTATGTATTGTATCTTTTTTCATTGTTTTAATTTTTTTAAATGATTTTTAATTTATTTTTCAGTTTATATTTTTTAAAAATTAATTTTTTTAAACTTTTTTTACCAAAATAATTTAAAAATAATTTGAAATATTAGGTTTAAAATTCTTAATTTGAAAACTTTGAATTGAATACAAATTACAAAGCATTTAGAAAAATTTAAGATAATAGAAAAGATACACAATATAAAAATAAAAGACTTAAAAAACAAAATGAAATCCAAATTAACTTAATTTTTTTAAAATTATACCTCAGAAAAACATACTACGTAAAAAGTAAATGAAAAGAAATTAAAACAGATTTAAAAAATAATCTGAAAAGAATTTAGTCCATTTTTGAATTTTTTAAAATTTATTTTTTATCAATGTATATTGTTTTAAACCATGAATTTTAAAATTAAATTTTTTAAGAAAAATTAGTTAATTTATATTTTATTTTATTTTATTATGTTTTTTATTTTTACGTTGTGTATCTTTTTTATTTGTTTTAATTTTTTGAAAAATGTTTTGTAATTTATTTTTCAGTTTATATTTTTTAAGTTAAATTCTTTAAACGCTTTTTATCAAAATAATTTAAAATTAATTTGAAATAATGAGTTTAAAAATATTAATTTAAAATTTTGAACTTAAAATAAATTAAAAAGCATTTAAAAAATTAAAATGACGGAAAAGATACATAATATAAAAATAAAATACATAAAAAACAAAATAAAATAAAAATTAACTTAAAAAAGTTTTAAAATGTATATCTTTTCTGTTTGAAATACTTTGCATTTCATTTTATTTTTTTATGTGTTTTATTTTTATGTTGTGTATCTTTTCTATTTTTTAATTTTTTTTTTAAAATGCTTTGCAATTTATTTTTTAGTTTAATTTTTTATATTAAGATTTTTAATACTAGTATTTGAAATTATTTTGGTAAAAAACATTTAAAAATTTAACTTAAAAAATTTAAACTGAAAAATAAATTACAAAATGTTTTAAAAAATTAAAATAATAGAAAAAGATAACAATACAAAAATAAAACAAATAATAAAATAAAATATAAATTAGTTAAAAAGTTTAAGTTTAAAATTCATGATTTAAAAAATGTCCATAAATAAAAATAAATTTTCAAAAAAATTAAAAGTTAAACAAAAATACAAATCTGAAAAAAGAAAACACCCTATAAGAAATTAGTTGTTGGGCAGCCAATTTATTATAGGCTTTTTATATATAAAAATCAGGTTGAGAAATTGGTTGTTCAGCAATCAATTTCTCAACATAAATAGTAAAAATAGTTATTTAGATGAATAATTTGGAAGGTGTGTCATTTTGGTAAAGTTTTTTTTTTTTTTGTATATATATAAAAAAGTTGTGCATGTGCTTTAACATTGCATTTGTATTAATATTAATATATATAAATTTAACATTCTATTAAAGTTTTAGTTGAAAAAATAGATGAAACGATTTTAACTATACTTGGATAACAAAAAGTTAATGTTTTTTTAGAAGTTAGTAGCTTTTTAAAAAAAGGTAGTTCAATTATCTTTTTCAAAAGATTTCTTATTTTTAACTAGTAAGGTATTTTCAATAGGAGCAACTCCTATGAATTGCTCATTGTATTAAAAGAAGTATTTGGTTGTTCTTATAATGTCTGGTATTTGCTAAGCAACTCATACCCAATTTTAGTCTAATGGAGAAAATTATAAGCAACTCTAAGAAAATTATAATTTCTTAATTTTTTAATTTTTTTTTCAGTTGTATATTGTTATTAATTTGTAAGAATTTAGTGAAAAATTATCCTTTTTAATCATAAGCAATAGTTGTTTGACTTATTCACTTTTTAAGCAACTTGAATTGCATATAGAATTGCTTCAATGGAAAAGTTGCTTCAAGTAACTTATCATGTTTTTAAGCAACTTTACAAGCATCTGTGGTTGGAGATGTTCTAACTAATTTTCTTTTTCAATTTTTTCCTTTTTTATTTAATATATTGTCCTCCACTAATTCTCTTTATTCACATGATACATTATCTTTCTTCTTCATTTTCTCTCATTTGTTAATGTAATTATAGTAATTTATAATTTAAATATATAATTATAGAAAATTATAATTAAATATGTAATTTAAAATTTATATATTTAATTATAGAAAATTATAATTTTTAAATATATAATTATGATAATTTCTAATTTAAATATGTAGCTATAAAAATTTCTAATTTAAATATATATAATAATTTAGATTTAAATATGTAATTAATTTATATTATTAAAAAAATATAATTATTTTAAATACTTCATTGTTGATTTAAAGATTAATTATGCTTTTATTTATAATTTCACAATTTTGTGCTAGTTGATAAGCTAGTTTTATCAAATACTTCAACTAATTTTTCAGTTTTCAGTTAACTTTTCAGTTTTCTACCTTTTCTACTTTTAACTAATTTTTTAGCTTTCACCTTATTTTTCCAAGCATGCTCAAAATCTCAATTATTATTATTATTAAATATTTACTAATGTATATAACTTATCATACTATTATAACTATATACAGAAAATATCTCTTCAAAACTTCTCTTTCTTTATAATTCTTCTCTCTCTCCTTTTATTATTTTTCTTTTTATCTTTCTCCTCTTTATAACTTTTAAGATAAAAATATTTACTATTTTATTATTAATCTAAAATATCTATATTCATAATTTATTATCATGACTATATAATATTTTTATAATTTATTATATCTATTACGTATTCTTAATAAAATAATATTTTGGATATATACATGCGATTTTCTCATAAAAACATTCCTCTAAAAACTTATCTTTTTTAACTTTTTCTTTTTATCTTTTATCCTTTTCAAATTTATACTTATAAGTCAAAAATTTTACCATTCTATTAATAAAAAAATATTTATTAATATTATTATTTTTGCATAAGACAGAAAAGGACATCACAGATGTACTCGCTCCTAAATAAAAAGGGAGACGAGGATGAAAAGAAAATGTCTATGCTCATCCCACCTTAACGTTATTTCTATTCATAATTATCATTAAAATATTTTTGTATTTGATTCTTACTTACCACAAAAAGTATAATTTAAAATTTTGTAAATAACTTACTCCCACAAAAAAATGATTCACTTTAAAATAATAATTATAATAAATTAAATATTTATTATATTATTTATTTGGATATTAAACTAGATAAACAATTAATTACCCGAGAGCACAGGTATTGTGGTAGTTGGATAAAAAATGACTGAAAAAATGTCAACGTTTTAGGAATAAACAGTTGTTTTATTTTTTTGTTTTTTTTAAAAAGATAAACAGTTGTTAATTGACATGTTTTTTCTATGTAGGAATTCAACACAGCTATCAAAGAATTTATACAACTCATAAATTGAAGTATTTTAAAAAAATATGAAAGAAAATTAAAATATTCAACTAGAATTACCGCAATAAAATGTTTAGTATTTTAATATTAACTTACTTTTTCATTTGATCGTAAAAAATATTGTTTAATTTTTTTTATCATTTTATTTGGAGAGGAGGAAGGGATGGCAACTTACTGAAAATGGTAAGTATAAGGTTAGTTACTATTTATTAAAAAAAATGGAACTATTTTGTGTTACTAAAATCACACAATTAAAATACCTAAATTATATATTTTTGTGAATTGTGATATGGGAAAATATAAATATAATTAGTAATTCAAATTTGGAAGTTCACCAAAAAAAAGAAATTCATATTTGAAAGAATAAAATTGCATATTTATAATAGTATTTGAGAAACCTAATTGATTCTTAGAAAAAGTAATAAAGTTTATAATATTTTATATGCACTTCGATGTAAAAACCTTGAAAAACAATCACTGGTCACTTTGTAGTTTGACTAGCAGCGTGCATGATTAGTTTAGAAACTTAGGGGGAAAGATACAATCATCCTAATCTTAAAAATTAAGCTAGATAAGACGGTTCACCACTTTGAAGTACACGTGTGGAGGTCATAAGCCATTACCCTCCACTAGAGTTTTTCTTTTCATAGTTGTTATGGGCCGGATTATTCAATTATTTTGTCATTTATAATGGCATCAAAGACGTGAAATGTAACTAACCAACACCACCTCAATGTAAGTGAAAAATGCTTAAACTGTTAAATTAAATTCATGTCGGGGAATCATTATGCTAGATTATGATTATTTTTATTAATTTAAACTCGTTAATGAAGCCTTCTTTTATTATGGTATATTCAACACGACAAATTATGAATCCTTATCACAATATTCGTCGTCACTCCGACATAATTTAGGAGGTTCACGGAATAGCATCTTGCCCCTAAAAAATTAAAAATATTTCTATAATCCAGCAACGATAGCAGCAACCCAACGATAAGCACATATTCTCCTTAAAAGCTAAAAATTATAATTCATAAATTTGCGCCCACCAGCTCTTGAAAATGCAACATATACACAGTGGCACGTCTAGTAATAACCCCATCAAGACAAGGGCAAATTTGTACATAAAATTTAAAAAAAAATAAATAAAGCAATCAAATCCACTTCCATAAGCAGCCAAAGAAGCAAAGACCAATCAGCAATGCATATCCTTATTTCTTAATATCATTATGATGGTGTATAAATATAGAGTGAAGGGCGAAAACAAAGGGATGGAGAGAGAAAAAACACAACTACACAGAAACTGAAGACATCAAAATAAAATTATTATGGATCATAAGTTACGTTGTTTTGGGACAATACCCAAAATTTCTTTTCTTTTGCTACTTTCTCTGCTTCTCTTCAGTTTCGTTAACGCAGCCTTCGACCTCGCTACTATACCCTTCAACGACGGCTATTCTCCACTTTTCGGAGATAGCAACGTTGTTCGCTCCGCCGATGGCAACGGTGTACAACTCCTTCTCGATCGCTACACAGGTAATTATATTCACAAACACGTCATCATATACAATAATAACATACGTATCATCAAAATTAAGCTTCTAATTTTTTATTTTTTTTTATCTTTTTATCTGATCAATATATAGGCTCGGGTTTCATTTCCTCCAATATGTACAACTATGGATTCTTCAGCGCCAAAATCAAGTTGCCGTCGAATTATACGGCTGGTATTTGCGTTGCCTTTTATGTAAGTAAGCTAATTATTTTCTTTTTCTTCAAGCAAATTGAGAACACAATTGTGGTTCACATCAATGTTTATTAAAAAAAAAAAAAAATTTCCTGATTTTTATTTCATGCTGCTTTTTCTTCTTCTTTTGGTGGTTATTTTATGCTTGTACTCCTTCATGGAATTCACTCCCCGTTTCTTGGTCTTTTATTTTATTTTTTAAAATTTTATACGTATGCTCAGTAAAAAAGCTAAATATGTATTAGTCAAACTTCCATTTTTAATTTGCTGAAGAAACATCCGAACTTTTAGCAAAGTCAAAAACAGATTCAAGGTCGGTGAACGCCTTTCAATCTACGTTAGAACTTTCAAACAGAAAAAATTAATTAAAGAACTGTTCAAACGCTGAACTAAAAGTGATTGGTTGATGAGTAGCACAAGGTTTTAATTTTCAGTTATTTTTGAATATTATGAAAAATTGTTTCCAAAAGTTTGACGCGGTTAATTTTTAATATTACGCAGGCAAACGGTTTTTCAAAATCTCTTTCAACGTATCACGGTTATTTGGAGGGTGACATGGTTGGTTTTTTTTTGTGTTGTGACAGACATCAAACGGTGATGTGTTCGAGAAGTCCCACGATGAGTTGGACTTTGAATTCCTAGGTAACATCGGGGGAAAACCATGGCGGTTTCAGACGAACTTGTACGGCAACGGCAGCACGAACCGTGGGCGTGAGGAACGGTACCGTCTGTGGTTCGATCCAAGCAAGGAATACCACAGATACAGCATCCTTTGGACTGCGGAAAACGTCATGTAAGGGTTTATGTTTATGTATTCATGCTGCGTTTTACGCATTAGTTTGTTTGTGCTTGCGCTCGAAACACTTTTTTGGCATGCCTTGGGATTTAACTTTAACGTGGCGTGTTTCTGCTATTGGATTGGTTATTTTGTTTGACTTAACATGAGGGAGGAAAGTGTTTGGGATTGCGTGTGGGATGCGTCGCCTACAACTACAACTACAATTACAACTTGGTTTGTTCTGTGAGTTTGCCACTGCCAGGATCGAAAAGCATATAGTTTTCATTACTAAAAGGATGGTTTTAGATGGTAGAGTGGGTTTCGAATTGAATCATTATTTTCCCAATTTTAGACACCAATTACTGGCCCACAGTCATGGCCAACTTGAATTTTGTTAGATATGCTTTTACAATTATCCTTATTTTATTTTCTGTATTTATATGGCGATGATGATGATAAATTAAACAAATACATGACTTGTTTTCCTCATATAAATTTGTGCTTATCCATATATATTTTGCGATTGTAAAAATATTACTTTTCTTTTTTTTGTTTTGAGTCATACGTATCCATCACGGTCCTTCTCATTATAATGGGGTTGCCAAACCTTTGAATTGATTCTCTCAAGCCTATTATCTGGCTAAATTGTTTTGTGGGGTGAGCAAAAATGCATTATTTTCCTAAACAATTTCTTAGCACATAATTATAATCTATCAATCATGCGCTTCTAGAATTTGACTGAAACCCCAGAAAGTTTTCGTCCACTAAGCTTAATTTAAGTATAAACCATTAATTATCTGAAAGGTAATGGTCCAACTCCAAGTACCTAAACAATATGGAGCAAATAAAACTTGGGTAGCCAAATTCACACACTATAGGAACATGTGATCTTTCTTTTTTTAATCTGTTTAATTCATGTCACCAGATTACCGAACTAAAGCAAGCTCGTAGATTCCTATATCATTTGCCAAACCCCGTCCCCATAATTGCACCTAATTGAACACTAATTTAGCTGGCAGTTTTTTTTTTTGTTGATAATGCAGCTGGCAATTCTTCTTTATTTCATGGGAATATATACTCTTTGCTAATTAACTAATTAATAACTTACCTACCCTCTTGTTTTATTTTTATAACATCATCATATAGTTATGTTTAATTAATTATATTCATTAATCATAATATGTTGATCATTATTGCAGATTTTACATTGATGAAGTTCCAATTAGAGAAGTGTTGCGAAGTGAGGAGATGGGAGCTGATTATCCATCAAAGCCAATGTCATTATATGCCACTATATGGGATGCATCAAGTTGGGCTACATCGGGTGGAAAATACAAAGTGAACTATAAGTATGCACCATTTGTGACTGAATTCAAGGACCTAGTCCTAAAGGGTTGTACGGCCGATCCCATCCAAGAGGTTTCGGGCCTGGAGTCTTGCGCCGGCCAACACCACGATCTCGAGTCTCAAGACTACGCCACCGTGACCCCCATGCGCCGCCTCTCCATGCGGCGGTTCCGACAGCGTTTCATGTACTATTCATATTGCTATGATACATTAAGGTACCCCGTGCCACCACCCGAGTGTGTCATTTCACCCTCGGAGAAACAAAGGTTTAAGGAGACTGGAAGATTGAGATTCGGTGGCAGCCACCGCCGGCAATCACGAAGGAGGAGCCGTAGATCAACTCCGGTGTATAACACCGATATGGGTGATATGTGATGAATGATATTTTGATTATGTATATAATAGTGTCCTTTTTTTAATGTCTTTATATTTATGGTTTTTTCGTCATTATGTATTATTTATTTGTTGAGAGACATAAATAAATTAATCCAAGCGATTATATATGGTCATTATTTCTTTAATAAATGTGTTTTGGTGTTATGCTTTGTGTTAGTATGCAGATGACTTGCTTCAGTAGGTGGAATATGCATATCCGATGACGATGAGTGTGCTAAACAATAAGTCCACTTATTTTGAGTGTCCTGAAATGCATGCCTGATGGCTGGTCATTGGTTTTATATATATATATATATATATATATATATAATAAATTTTATAAATTGAATTTTTTTTTATTTTATATTCTTATTAATTAGATTAAATATACAAAATTCACACAAATTTAAAATTATTTAATCCATATCTGGGAATAAACCTTTTTCATCACAAACTTATAAAAACTGTTAATTTTAATAAAAAAATTATATTTTTTATAATAAAAACTGTGTAACTACCCAAATAAAACTACTTAACATAACATTTAAAATTCAAAATAGTAGCAGTTACAACAAGATAATTATAAAATATTATTATAATTTTCACCCTTTTAAAAAAATTATTATATATGTTACTCACCACCCAACTATTTATCATTTTCTTAACAATATTCCTTGATTTGTTCATTTTATTTTACGGCTAGCCATGATTGGGTTGTTATGCATTTATAAGAACAAAACCATTTTTAGGGGGATAAATCAGGATGTGAGGGCAGTATTGCAGACTATCAAACTCAGGTTGTGGTATTGAATTCAGAGTAGGTTCAGGTTGTGGTATTGAATTCAGAGTAGGTTCATTAAGGTTCCTTTCTCTTTCTACGGTAATTGACTGAGGTGCTTGGCGTTGGTGGGATCGCCGGTTCTAGAAGCGAAATCGGCATTGCTAGAAGCATTGTTGTGCAACGGATTGAAGGCGAGGGCGTTGTTGGGCTCGCGAACCTTAATGAATCTAGGTCGGGACAAGCCCGAGACGGAAGGGGTACTAAAATTTGAAACCTATTATCGTTATTGTCGTTTGGTGCTTCCATGGTTTTGGATTTTTTACAATCTAGATCAAAGGACCTACTGCCACAGACTAGGATGCCGAAGAAGTGTCAGAATCATCATTCAATCCACCATCCTTCTTCGGCTTTCGACAATCATTGGAAACCAACGCAACAAAACGTGTTTGGTCAAAATTCAAAAACAAATGCAACGATAAGTCATTTTCTTTCTTTCTTTTTTACAATTGTAAAAACCGTGTGCTCTAATTTCTTTTTTATATCTGTGTAACAATTAATTTTTGTGAGTTGAATGATATTTTTTTATAACTACAAGATAATACATTAATAATTTCATAAAATGAAAGAATAAATCTAACATCTAATAGAGATAATTATGATAATTAAAAACAAAATAATAGATCGTTATAATAATATATATGGACGATTTTTAGAAAAAAATGGACGATTATGATGTTATATTCACAACATCAAAGCACCTTATTGTGTCTGTTGCTTTTTCTTCCCTTCATTAGATTAATCTCTTTCTCTTATTCCCTGCGATGCTCTTAGTTTCTAGATAAAGTTGAAGTAGTTAGTTTCTTATTTTTTATTATTATTATCTTCAATTTTTATTTTCTATTTTTTGATATTATTTTTTCTATTAATTAGTGATTTGTACATTTTTTCCTGTTTATTTATAATTTATTTTTTGTTAAACACAATATTATATTGTTGTTGATACTTCGCATGGTGGGGAAGACGTCTTTGTTAAACACGGTATTAATTTGTAAACTATAATAAAATATTTGTAAACTATATTAAAATATTTTTATTTCTTAAAATATTTGTTACTTATTGTTTTGATTTTCGATGCAATTTGTTTTCTATTGTTTAAATATTTGTTACATTGTTTTTAAGGTTTTAATTAATTATTGATTATTGCACTTAGATTTTTCATATTATTTTATGTTTATTAATAATTTTTTTCTGTTAATTAGTTATTTGTGCGATTTTTTTTTGTTTATCGATAAATTTTTTTCAATCTATTTTTTTTTTGTTGTAAGTGAGGTTTATAGTGTTTTTTTTTTTATTAATGATTTTCATCTTTCCATTATTTGGGTTGCACATCTCTCCATTTTTTATTGATAAATTCATTCTAATTGTAATTCTTAAAAGATCTCTAATTCTGCTTGAATCTGCACTTTGAAACCACTGAATATCTTAGTCGCATTTGTTCCCTTTCCGTGAAGTATATACTAAAGACATATTTGTATTCACTTTACAGTAGACATATTTGTATCAAACTTTAAGATGTATTTAACTAAAGATTATACTGATTTTGGGAAGTATTTAACTTTTATCTCACTTTTTTTTTCAACTACTATTGAGATGTTGTAACCAACCTATGAATATCTCAACTATAGTTGTTCCCTTTTGGTAAAAGTCTATCTAAAGACATATTTGTATTTGTTTTCCAGTAGACATATTTGTACCAAAATTTAGGATGTATCTAACTAAAGATTATACTAATTAATTTTAGTATGTATTTAACTTTAATCTCACTTTTTTTTTCTTTTCAACTACTATTGAGATGTTGTAACCATGTATTTTCTAATTTTAGTGACCCTTATAATACTTTATTATTATAATTTTTTAATAATTTTAGTTTCATAGGGCTTTAATATATTTTGTAATTTTTTAAAGTTTTTGTACACACTATTTGATTTCATTATAATGTCGTCTTTCTTTTTTTCGCTCGACTCTGTCTACAATAATAATTTTTTATTTTTCCTTCAATTTTCATATTTCTAATATCGAATGAATCAATTCTGATTTTAGATATTTATTGTTATTATGATATGTTAAGTGGTGATTATTTATGCATTTGTTATTAATAAATCATGGAGTTGCAAGTAACTAACAAATTGGTTTATTAATAACAAAAGTGACATTAATAAGCAAATACATTTTATTATTATTATTTAAATGGTATTATTTTATATTTTTTTAAGTGGTATTGTTTTATATATTACTAAATCCAACTTAAAATACTATACAAAAACATAAATATAATAATTATTTATAAATTACATAATTAAATATATCAAATAAAATGCGAACACACTAGCGCCTGTGCTTTCGCTAGTAATCATAACTTTAACATATAAAATGATAGTCATTAGATAACATTTCTAATAACATATTATTATTATTATTACTAGCGAAAATACAAGCACTGCCACACTTGTATATTCGCATTATGTTATAACAATTTTAGGATTTTAAGTTAATATCTTTTGTAATAACATGATATAATATATAATTCACTTTTTGAAATAAATTATTATGTGACATATTTTGAAATATATTTTGTTAAGTTTTATATTTTTTTTTTATGATAACATGATAGAAACATATGTTAGATCCTCAATGGATATGTCAAATATGGAATGAATTTGAAAAAATGGAAAGAGAAGAAAGTTTGAATAGAACTCAAAATATTGATGCACATGTCTATTTGCATGTTTATTAAAAATATTTATCATGAAATGTATACATATATTAATGATATTTAAGGAAGATTGATTTGTAATAAGGTAGAAATTGTGAAGAGGTGTATTAATAGGGAGAAGTTATATTTGCGAAAGTGAGAACAGTCATAAAATGTTTAGAAGGATAAAATAGTCATAAAATGTAGATATCAATATGTTAAAGTAACTTTTGCTTAAAGTTATAAGGTTGATCTAGTGGTAAAATTTGTTTTTAAATAGGGAGAGATTGTTGGTTCGAGTCTTTCCTATGACAAAGTAGTTTATTTTTTAATTTTCAAATAGGTATAAGGGTAGAAT
Organism: Psophocarpus tetragonolobus; assembly: GCA_037954015.1. Lineage (NCBI taxonomy): Eukaryota > Viridiplantae > Streptophyta > Magnoliopsida > Fabales > Fabaceae > Psophocarpus > Psophocarpus tetragonolobus. Next base: position 77,044,018 of record CM075689.1, read on the forward strand.
ATGTATTTTGAAAAATGGACATCAAAACGGGGTATCCCTTTATTAATAGTATAGATATGGTGTATAATATAATATCATATATCATAGATATAATAGAACAATTACGTATGTTGAATATCAATATTTTAAAGTAGTTTTTTACTTAAAGTTATAAGGTTGATCTAATGGTAAACTTTTTGTTTATGGAGGGAGAGATTTTTGGTTTGAGTCTTTCATATGACAAAGTAGTTTATTTTTTAATTTTCAAATAGGTATAATGGTAGAATATGTATTTTGAAAAATGGACATCAAAATGGGGTATCCCTTTATTAATAGTATAGATATAGTACAACAATTACGTATGTTGGATATCAATATTTTAAAGTAGTTTTTTACTTAAAGTTATAAAGTTGATCTAGGGGTGAAATTTATGTTTGGGGAGGGAGAGGTAGTGAGTTTGAGTCCCTCCTATAACAAAGTAATTTATTTTTTAATTTTCAAATAGGTATAAGGGTAAAAGAGATATTTTGAAAAATGGACCTCTAAATTGGGTATTCCCTTTATTAATAGTATAGATATAATATATAATATCATATATTATAAATTATAGATATAGTAGGACAATTATGTATGTTGGATATCAATATTTAAAGTAGTTTTTTGTTTAAAGTTATAAGATTGATTTATTGGTAAAATTTATGTTTAGGGAGGAGAGATTGTGGGTTTGAGTCCTTCTTATGACAAAATAGTTTAGGTTTTAATTTTCAAATAAGTATAAGGATAGAATATATATTTTAAAAAATGGACATCAAAATGAGTATTCCCGTTATTAATAGTATACATATATATATTATATATAGATTATAGATATAGTATGACACTTATGTATGTTAGATATCCATATTTTAAAGTAGTTTTTTACTTAAAGTTATAAAGTTGATCTAGTGGTAAAATTTACGTTTAGGGAGGAGAGGTTATGGGTTCAAGTTCCTCCTATAGTAAAGTAATTTAGTTTTAATTTTCAAATAGGTATAAGGGTAGAATAAGTATTTTGAAAAATGAACATCAAAAGGGCATATTTTCTTTATTAATAGTATAAATTATTATTACAAAAATGCGCATCAATGTGTTTTTATTTGATATTTTATTAAAATAAGAATTCATTTAATAGCACACTTAACTATGAACTTATATAAAATTCAATGTTTATTAATTATTTTGAATTCGTGTCCTAAGGTCACTTGTTAGCATTCTTCTTATTATAATATTCAATAAGAAGATTGATAATAAATATCAAACGGTCTAAAACATACAACCTTGAGAGTTTTGATGATAATAAATAATAGTAAGTTTGATTGTATACAAATGAAGAATTAGCAAACTTAAAATCATATCAATCACATAACAAACATAAGACACATGCTAAAATAATAGAAGCATCTAAAAGCAAAGCATAACAAGCATCTAAAGATAAGCTACAAACATGTTAGAAGTCTCATGTCTTATCTTGCTCATAGATTGTTTAGCCAATAAATTTCATAAGCATCCTAATGTAAGAGCTTGAAAAGATCCTAAATGGTAAAACTTTCTAATGCTAATAAGAAGATTCTAAACCTTACATTTATTAATCTATAGAATCTTTTGTTAGTTATATCACAACAAAATGTCACATAACGTTAGGGATGACAAAAAAAATCCATGCACATGGATGAAACCCTTGAAAATATATGTACAAATAATTTAAACGGCTGTAAATACATTTTTTTCTACCCATTCTTTAACGAGCATGAGTATAAATATCATAGTACATATATCTGTGTGGACTTGTTAAATTAAAATACTGCACATATTTAATTTGAAAAGATAATATTTATGTGAAATAAATCAGCATAAAAAAATTAATTGTCAAATTTTATTGTTATCAATGATTTGTTTGATAAAATTTCATCTAAAAAATAATTTTTTTTAAAAATATCTGTAAGTATTTTTATAATGGGTACCCAATAAGTTTTTGAGCGGGTGATAGATACAATTTTTTACTCATCCCAGCCATTGTCATTACTACATCACATGTACAACAGATGACGTCTCATCAAAACAAAGTAGCTCCTTCATTGAAGACAATTCAACCTTTTCAAATATGTTATTTGAACTTTAATGTTTCTATAGAGCTATTCATAAATACTTTATATGGAAAGTTGAGTAATGAAAACAATGTTAGACATGAAAAAAAAGTTGAAAGAAACAACCTAATTTGTGCATTGTTTAATGTGTTTTACGTAAAAGGTGAACTTGCTTGGTAATGTCAACACAATGCCTTTCATAACGGCTTCATGCATCGTGTACCTATATAATGGACCTTATTACATGAAGAAAAGTGTCGATCAAATCTATCAAGACAAATCCTACACACTCTTTGCTACCTTTGTCTTTCAAAAGTTAGCAAACACTTAGTTTGTGAATAGACCATCTAGGGTAGGGACAATTTGCTTGAGCATGATTTGTATATTTTCACTTGTTGAAGTTATTCTTTATTTGTTAATGAAATTTATGTCCTCTTTTGTAAGAGTTACCTTTATAATAATACATCTTTCATAACAAGTTTGGTTAATAAAATCATCAAAGTTATCATTTAACTATTTATTAGTGCATAATTATTTTAGATATTGATAAAAAAAAATAAAAATGGCCTAGTTATTTTCAAATTAGAGAAACTAAACTTTTTGAAATTTGAGGGATAAAATTAAACTGCTTGGAATTTGAGAAGTTAAATGATATTTATATTATTTATTACTACTAAGCTTTTATTTACTGTATGACCATTTTTCCTAAGCTAAATTTATAACTATCAATTTAAATAAAAATAAATTATTAATGTCATCAATATTAACCAATAATAAAGTTACATTTCACACAAAAAATAAAATGTTTTACTTATATATATAAAAATAATTTGTAAAATAAAAAAGAGATGTTTGAGAGAATATATTATTCTATTATATATTAAAATTAAATATTTAAGATTTTGAAAATTCATAAATCTTAAAAATAATTATGAGAATTAGTTATTTAATATGATTTTACATTACTAGAATAATGTTGATTTTCTGCCATTTTTCCTGCAGAAAATGATCTATAAAATTTTTTTGCAAATTTTCATGCGAAAAAAAAACAATAGAAAATATTCCTGCAGACTTTAAAAGAGGCAGAAAAGTTACCTAGAGCTTTAAAATCCGTAGAAATAACCTCCTTTATGTACTGAGGAATTACCTATGGTTTTATATCCGCAGGAATTACGTGTTGATTTTTCTGTCGATTTCAAAAAAATTTTAAAAATAAATTAAAATCATTAATATATATTAATTAAATTTATAATTTCTAATTTCTAAAGCATCATAAACTAAATATCTCAATATAAAATTATCATAAAGTGAAAAGTTTCTTCCAACCAAATGACTCCTTAAATTTAAATTAAATCCACTATCTCGTATTTCATATCAAAATTAATGTTTTAAAAATACAAAATAAAAATTTGAGAAAAATAATAGATGATTTATTTATTCATTTTAAAAATAAAATAAAAAACGCTTAGAATTTGGATTTCACAAACTGAATTCTCAATGAGTCATAAAAATTGTATGAATAATACTATAATTATTAAATGACTTATTTATGCCTCTAAACTGAATTTCAATTCGTGTTGTTACTATAACTATACAGGGTGTTGAAATAACTAAATAGTTAATGAGTTTGATTGATATACACTGTCAATATAAAGATTTCTACACTGACATTCAATCACAACCCTTAATTTATGGTAAATTTGTTGACTTTACTCGTTACTATTTTAAAAGTCACATAAATGAAAAGTCATGATTAAATGTCAGTGTAAAAATCTTTTACACTGACAGTGTATACCAATTAAACTTATATTTAATATAATACTACAATTACTGAGTGACTTACGATTTTAATAAACGGTTCATATTGAGTTGTTAATTAAACAAGCTTACATGATTCTTTCACACAGAAACCTTTCTACAAGCTCTTCACAGGTCCTTCTCACCACCCTTGAAGAATCCTCTACAAGGTCGCCCCTACCTTTACCTACCACCACCATTGCTGACGATGGTGGTGGCGCCAGTGGCAATGGCGACGATCACAATTGTTCTGTTTCCAATAACAAACAAGAGACAGAAGTGTGAGTGTGTGAAATGTGAATTAGATTAGGAACACTTACTAATTACAGTTAAAGAATAATTGTTTCAAAAACGCAATTCGCTTAGTCCTCTTTCGAATTTAAAACCACCGATTTTCGTATCATTTTATTTTTGTCTTCTTTCTCATTACATCACTCTATATTTGTTGAATTCTTTCTCTTCTAAATTTCATTTTTTTTTTTCAATTTGATTAGGGTTTTAAATCATGACAGGTTGTGTATGTTTTACTCCACCACTACCATTAATGCCAACGATGGCGGCATAGACGATAATGGGATGATGGTGGTGGTGGTGACCTTACAGAGGATCTTGTAAGGGTGAAGATAGTAGTCATTTAAGAGTTTGTGGGAAGCTTAACGTGAATTTAGTTAATTAATAAATCAATTTGAACCGTTTATTGAAATCATATTGTTATTATTGTGTTTACTTATTTCTCACTGTAACTCTTTTTCTCACCTGAGTTGTTCTATATATATATATATATATATATATATATATATATATTAAAGAATTGTTTATTTTAAAAATTATTATCCATATTAAAGAATTCACTATTTTTGTAAAATTATAATTATTTTTTTTTTGTATATTACTTGTAAGCATTAGATTAGGTAGGAAAAAAGGACAAAATATTTTTCATAAATATATTTTTTTTATGGGTGGTTCACTTTATTTTAAGAACAACTTATTTTTTCTTTCAGAAGAAAATTTAAAAAATAATAATTTGTTAAAATTAAGCAACGATTATGGTTACTATCTACTAATATTATAAAATAAAAATTTTAACATAAATACTAATTTAAAAGTCAACAAGTTATTATAATAATAATTTATTATATTTTACATTTTATTATTTAATATTCAATTAATTTAAGTAATATAAAAATATTTAATTCATTTACTTGAATAATATTTTAAAATCTATTTAATAATATTTAATTAATTTGAATTTACAAGTTATAATAAAATAATAATTTGACATTTTATTATATAATATTTATAATGAACTTTATACTAATATTTTAAATTTAAAAATTTATAATATCATTCTATAATTATTAATATTTTAATTATTAAAGTTTAAAAAAAGTATAGATTATATTAATTTTTTCTTTCAATTTTATTTTTTATATTTAAATTATGCTTTGAATTCCATTTTTTAATTTGGATTTATCATTATATTAAAACGAAATTTAATTGCATATTTAATTAATTTAATTTACATATCATAAGATAATTAGACACTTTATGAATTCCACAAATAGTGTGGATAAGAATAGGTGCTTCGTAAACAGTTTTATAAAACTGTTTTTAGTATTTTAGTATTTAAAAATTAAAAAACTCGTTTATGTAGTGTTTTCTGAAAGCAGTTTTACTTTTTAGTTTTCTATTTTTGTTTTGAAAACTCAAAATACAATAAAAATATGTTATTTTTTTCTTTTCATTAATGAAATTTTAATAAATATGAATAAGTTCTTTCACTTTTACATCTTTAAAATATTTTTCAAATAACACTTGCCAAATATTTTTTTTTCTTCCCGAAAACAGTTTTTAAAACCTATTCTTGAAAACTCTTTTAAAAAACTAAAAAACAAAATCAAACCAATCAAGCTCTAAGTATTTTTTGTTTAGAAGTCTAAGTGCTTGTTTGGTAACAGTTTTATAAATCTGTTTTCAGTATTTTAGTATTTAAAAACTAAAAAACTCGTTTGGGTAGTGTTTTCTAAAAACAGTTCTGGTTTTTTAGTTTTTAAAAGCTAAAAAATAGGAACAACTGAAAGTAGTTTTGTTTTTCAGTTTTTGATTTTTGTTTTGAAAAATAAAAATACAATAAAAATATGTTATTTTTTTGCTTTTCATTAATGAAATTTTAATAAATGTGAACAAGTTTTTCTATTTTTACATTTTCAAAATAGTTTTCAAATAACACTTACCCAACAAGTTTTTTTTTTCTTCCCAAAAATAGTTTTTGAAACCTATTCTTGAAAACTCTTTTCAAAAACTAAAAAACAAAACAAAACTAATCAAACCCTAACTAACTCGATTGAGCTTAGTATGCGCGTGACTTAATGTATGTTTTTTAGCATGTATTTGATTTCTCCACATAAAAAAAATCTACACATGATTTTCTCATACAAACTAGTAAAAAGCATGCCCATAAAAATGGTGTAAAAATAATAATTAATAATTCCATTAACTACTCTTGTTCCTACTGAAATGTACATGAGTATTATCATAGTGAACTTGCCAAAAATGTCCTTTTTCCACAAGGGGACAACCTACAAAAGAGAACTTCAACACTCAAGTCAGATATGTAAAGTATGGGAAGTAAAGAGTAATAAGTACTGAAATTGACACGTACCTTATAACCAACTATTTATAGCAAAGACATGTTTCTTAATTGATGGATATTACTGGTTTAAAGTCATGTATTACCTTTACTTACTGTGCTTTGTCTTTATCTAGTGGGTATTCTGTTTACCTGGCTCAGTTTTACTGAGAATGACGTTAATCAATGATTTTGCTAATTAATTTAGTTAATCATTTTATTGTGGGTGTAAGGTTTTCGACAAGGCTGAAATTTCTTATATTATTGATATTACTTTCTCCTTTTAAATGATATATTCTTATATTTTCAGTTTTCGGTTATGCTAAAATCCGAAGTCTCTGTATCTTATGTTGGGTGCTTTTATGTTGAAAATCCAAAATTCCTTTGCTCTTGATGCCTGAAGGTTTCTTGATGTCTATTTCGGTTATGGCAAAATCTGAAGTCTCCTTTCCCCCCTATTCTAAGGGTATTTAGGTTATTTTGTTATCTTTCTTTCCTTATGATGGTACAACTTTCTATTTTAATGTCTAAAAGTAGAATAATATTTTACTTTGTTTCTTGTAAAAATAAACAAATATATTTATAGTCCTTAAAATTATAGCATTTTTTCTTATCTTGATTTGTTTAAAACTATTTTGTAATCTTTAAAAATTATAAGAATCATATTAAAATCATATTCTTCTATTTTAAAAATTATAACAAAATAAAGTAAATTTCATTAACCATCCAAAGGTTTACTTTTATTGTATCCCCTGCCTTTTATTTTTTAATTACTTTTAACCCACTAAAGAGATAGTGTAGTATGGCTCAGAAATATTAGTTTAATGAAAATAATATCTAAGTGTATTAATATAATGAAAGTAAAAGAAAAATGGAGTTTTTTTTTTATTTTAAAAATAGAGAGATGAAATATATAATAATGACACACATAAAGAGATGTGTATTAGTGTATGTAATTTATTGTTTCTGAGACTACATTGTCGCTCAGGTCATTTGGCGAACATTGAGAGTGCATATTACTCCAATGATCTCATATGAAGAATTTATGCAATAGATATGGGAAAACATAAGTAATAATTCAATTTTTTTTTCTCAACTACTCTATGGAATATGATGATTAATAGGAATTGTATCTCAACCGCTGAAGAAAGGACACTTACCCACAAGACTATCTCAGATATCAAGGAATTGCTATTGACATAGCTCAAGTTTTCAATACAGGGAGTAATACTTCTCTTGCAAAAACATCGTCTCTTGGAAGCCTCCATCATTTAATCAATTTCCTCTAAATACAAATGAAAGTTCAATTGGGAACCTAAGGATATAAGATTTTGGAGGAATTTCACGGTACTCACAAGATAATTGGATGATTGGTTTCTCTGATTGTTTGTATGCGAAATTGATGGGTATCTTATGTAACATTGCAAAATAATTACCCGTGTACTTAACATTATTCTTCGTCAATACCACCATTACAATATAAAATAAATCTCAAAATATTAAATTTTCAAATAAAATAGATTATGGCATGCACTACACAAGTTATCTCACCCAGTGACAACCATGAGTTGAACTGTTATAGCGGAGAAACTTCACTCAGAGAGATGCGTCATTGGGTGGAAATCAATTTAATTTAAAAATGATAAGACTTTGCGCAGGATGAAACTCCTCACAGGGTGCAAATCCAAACAATTCCCCAATATAAGCTACTTTGTGCTGGATAAGACTTCTTGTTAGGCGTAAAGTCAAGAACACACTAACAGAAGCAACTTTTTGCTGGGCGACAAGACTCTGATGAATGCAGAACTTCAACTGTAAAACTCATACCACTCAAAGAACAATCAAACATCTTACTACCTGAAACATTTCATCATATATATTTATATCAACACATTATATACAAGCTACACCCAATCATCACAAATCAACATAAAACATTCTTAAAGGACTATGTCTTTGGTTTCAACTTACATACATGCATATACTATAATTTGTTTAGATATTGTATAGTTTTCTCCTTAAACATAAACTTGTATAAGTTCAAAACATAAGTTAACAATTACATAGGCTCATTAAACGTCCTATATACAAAGTCTATACAAGACAAAATGAGCTCTCTAGTTCTTGCTGATCCACTATTCACTTCAGCCCAACCTTTCCTGCCTAGCAGGTTCACTACTGTCATCTGCTCTCATGCAAAACACGATTATCATAGTCAAACAGACTACACATAGAATGCAAGGGTAAGTTCATAATAATATGAATAAACAATTCTATTAAAAGCATTGTAAATTATCATTCATATTTATCACATAAAATTATCAATAAACAATTAACACTGAAACATTCCGACTTATGTTCCCAAACATAAGTGTTTAGAATCACATAATCATATAATTATACACTTTTTGGAAAGAATCACTATATTGAATTCGGATACCAAGGCAACAACTCATCTGACTTCCCACACTAGTATCTGATATCTATCTGACCCATTTGATAGCTAGTTAAAGTCTTAGCATACTCATTAGATAATCAATTGATGTCCAATCTATCTGACCCACTTTTGACATCTAGTTGCTATTAAAGTATATCTTATGGTATATTATCGCCATAAACAAGGGCCTAACACCAGTATATCATCGCCCTACACAAGGCCTTAGCACTAGGATCACTTAGACCTATTCCCCAATATCCCTAATTCAAAGTACCACATTAAAGATTTTGTTAACTCCTCATAACAACCCGATCACATAAGTCATTACTCTGCAATTCATTAGTTCAATAAACCATCATTTTGCAACACAACACTCAAATCACCATATAATCATATTTCACTGAAACCTGTGCAATTAATCATCAAATACTCCAAACGTAATAGTCCAATAATTAATTACATAAATAACTCAAATCGTGATCCAAACACAACAACTCATATTCATTCATAATGATATTAACATAAATAAAAAACTTCAATCTAAAATCAAGATTAAACTTCCCTTACCTATATGTCCCTTAAAAATCTAAATTGGTTGAACTAAGGAAAACTAACCGTGGTATTCACTCTGAACCTATAAAAAACCCCAAAACCAAATAAGAACTTAAGAAATTGAGATTTAAAATAATTCCCTTTTTAAAGAGAGAAATCGGACAGAAAACAAACAGAAAAAGGTTTGAAGATTTAGGATCAGTCATATCTATACTTATCAACAATCAAAATCAAAAGCAATGAAAGAGGTTGCATTGAATTCCATCGGCTGGAAGTCACACATGCAAGCAAAAGCAATAGTGGCGACAAGGTGAGAAAGAAGAAGACAAGAAAGAAAAGGAGAAGGAAGAAGAAGGGGAAGAAAGGTGTATTTATTAAGTTCCACTTGTTATTTGCACCTATTTCCTAAACAGATTCCAAAAACTTCCTGAAAACCATTCTAAACTCTTCAATTGAAGAAATAATAATTATACTCACCTCCTTATCTTACTATACATTATTCAGATCCAATTATATAACATTCATATAGTTAATACACTTAATTATTCCTCAATTAATTTATTAATAAAGCTAAACTTAAATTTAATTCTTCTTAATATTTATTTCACAAACTTATAACCTGTTAATAAATCAGGTTTTTACATCTTACATAGGCTTAAAACTGCCTGGAATAACTAAATACACAAGTTAATTTGCTACTAAAATGCAAACTTAGTTATTCAATTAATTTCAGAGAGGGAAGTCATTTACCATACATGCACAAAAGTCATAATTACGATAAGGGATCTACTTACTAAATTTTTGCAAGTTAAGTTTAAACATACCTTAAGACTTAAGAGAGGGAAACCTGTGTGCTTATTTTTTGACAAAAAGAGATACAAGGTAGAACCATCATCTTGTTCTACTTGAAGACCCATTACAGAAAATACATCTTATGCTTCATACTTATGCATCAAGAGTGTAATTTCTAAGAAAGTGCCTATATTTTCTTTTTATATCTTGTTTTTCCTTTTTTGTACAAAAAACACACACAAACATCTACATAGTTCGTTTCCTTTTCACCCAGTGATTACTTTTCTACGAGAGAATGATGATTGATTGATAATATTTTTTAATAATTATTTCTTAATTATTTAAAAAAGTTTCACAAAACTTTATAAAATAAACTTGCACACATGATGAAATATACCAAGGAAGCATTTACTACTGGAAATCTTGCATTCTAATTAAATTATTTTGTTAACAATCTTTAATATCGAGAATAATATTTTTGAGAAATTTTATAAAATATAATTATTCAAATTTTCTAAAAATATATTAATTAACAGTAGAAAGTTTAATAATTATAATTATTAAGCTTTTGATTTAATTTTATAATTACTTACTACTAAAAATTAATGTTTACTCTTTCATGTATTAGAATATTTTTTATTTTAAAAAATATTTTTATTCTCTTATATTAATATAAAAATATTTTATTCTCAAGTATTACTTTCCCGAATTTTTTAAAATACTGTCTTTCGTTTTGTAGGGGCCAACCATTGTTCGCTGTGTTCTAAAACATAAAATTATTACAAATCTTCAAAGTGATTGAAAGCTAAAGAATAAGAGGGAGCAATATTGTTAGTTAGTGCCATAAAAGTTTTTGGTTTTGAAATGACATTGAACCTACCTGTCGCTAACTCACTGATATTAACTACTAGTTATTTCAATGGTGTTAAAGAGTCTAGTTTAGTTGATTCAATAACTACATAAATTATTATAAGCTTTGTGACAGTGTTCTCTTCGTCTCTTACCAGGAATATCAACAAAAAAGAAAAGAAAAGTTATTTCAATGATACGTCAATCGAGAGAACAAGCTAAGGGATGGGATGATAAATTATAATATATTCTATATTTATCAGTTTGATAAAAAAAAAAAAGTACAAGAGTATACATATTTTTATGATAATAATAAATTTGTTGAGTTTTATTGGAATAATAAATAATAATTTTAAAAATTATAAAATGTTTTTTGGTTGATTATTGATTGGAAAATTAGTCTCATATATAGCTAGGAATTTGTATCAACTATCAGTAAACTTTTATGAGTTGGCAAATTCGGTACAGATTTAAAAGGAAACATACACTGATTTATTTATTTATTCTGTTTAAAAAGGAAACATTCACTCGTTTATATACTTTTCAATATATTGATGCATGTACTTTTCAAATTGATGAAAGATATATATGTGCATTAATTTGATATTTGCTTGGTTAAGTTAAATATATTGTCATCTCGTTGTTATATATATATATATATATATTTTTTTTTTCAAAAAGGTAATAGCGACTAGAGAGAGGATAAGAGTCGAGTATTCAGCATTTGAGCTCTATCAAATATCAATAGTAATGCCGTTAAACTATAAAAGCATTAGCCCATTAGCCCCAAGACTTTTTTAAGCCATCCGGGGCCATATTTCTCCCTAACTTTATGTCTTTATCTATATATATAAATACAATTTAAGTGAGAAATTGGGATATAAGAATTATAAATTTCGATTTTTATTATATTCGAAAGATTAAGATTCAAAGATAAGTTTACAAAATTTTTTGTTTAAGTAATTATGTAACTATTAATTTGATCATCCAACTATTATTATACACTCAAATTTGTAGTTATCACTTTTTTTTTACAATTTAATAACATTGTGATAAAATAATTCTCAATTTTTATTGTTACAATATTTAAAAATATATATTATGTTAGTTTTTTTATATATAAATGAGGTATCAAATTATTCTAGATTAAGAGTGTGTCTAGAAAACCTAAAAAATTATATTATTTTAATAATCAATTATTTTATACTTAATTGTAATAAAAAATAATTTTTTTAGATAATTTACTAAAAATGGTTTAAAAATAATTACTATCATTTAAATCTAACAAAAAAAAAAGTTTTATAGAATAAAAAGTGTGCAAACTACTAAAAGGATAAGTTATTAAAAAATAATCATTAGTTACAAATTTGAAATTTTTTAAAAACAATTTATTTTTTTAAAAATATTTTTCTAAATTTAAGTTGGTTTCTAATCATTAAACTTCTTTTTCAAAACATTTTATAATCTAAAACATATATATTATAATCATGATTATAATATTTCCCAAACAGCCTCTGACATAAAATTTTGAAAATATGATTTATCTAACAAAATATTCAATATAATAGTAGATTTTTAGATTAAAGTATCCAATGAAAAATTAGAGTAAAATATGTTTTAGTCCTTAAAAAAATATAAATATTAATACATCGCTCCAAAAATTTTGAATGTCTTTGTCTTCCTAAATTTTAAAATATATCAATTTTTATCTACAAGAAATTTACATAGCACTTTTTAAAAAAGAAAAAAAGTGATTTAGATAAATTTTAAAATACTAAGTTATTTATTTCCAAATTAAAAAGATAAAAAACATATACAGTTTCTTAGGAACATGTTTAATATTATGATCTCCTAAATAGTCAGTATAAATTTCACTAATTTAATTTGGTCTTTCTCCGCATATAATCCAAATAGTCATTTACTTTTTGTACATTTGTTTTTCTTTTACCAAAGTCAAACTCAAGATGATAAATCTACAATATAAATAAATATTTGGAACTAAGTAAACCATATGTCAAGTGATTTGGGTCTTCATTTAAGTGTTGAAATTTGTCGTATAGTTGTTTGCCTTCATCTAAGATGGTGTTAGGAAGCAAATATATTCTATGCTGAGTCATTTCATTAGTCCATGTTAAAATAGTTTAGGTTTCTAATCCTATCGTTACTTACACCATCAAAACTAACCTTGCCCTCAAGGTTATAGAATGGTATAATGGTACCCAAATGCAAATGACAGTCAGAGGGCAAATTAATAAACAATCATCTGCCATGTTTACAGGGTAGAGACCAGATGTTTCATCATACTACTGTGTGTGACACCTTTCTACTTAAAAATCTTTATTCTTTAATTTTAAAATAATATAGAAATTTATTCATTTAAATATTGGACATTATATTTAGGTAAAATGATTCACGTATTGCAATATACATTTATCTTTGTCCAAATAACAGTCACTCACATCCCGACTTTTTACTTTCCTTTATCTTGACTAATAGGTCACTAGTTATCCTCATTATTCTTAGTCTGACTTTGTAAGATATGATCTCACAATCCGAACTCATATCCTAAACTGAGTTTTAAAATTTGTTTCTCTTATTGTCAAAAACTTCATACTAAGACATCAACTCTTACATTGACTTTAATAGGGTGATAACTACACTCATAATCATAGTCTTTAAGAAATTCTAACCACCTCTTATGCCACATGTTCAACTCCTTCTAATCAATCAAATACCTAAAACTTTTATGATTGTTAAGCGTCTCAAATCTAGAACTATAAGGTATGAGTTCCATGACTGAAAGGTAAATACTACAATGGCTAAATCAAGGTCAAGGATAGGATAATCATTCTCTTGAGTTTTGAACTTCCTATGAGCATAAGCTATCACTTCACCCTTTAATGTTAACACTCTACACAAACTCACCTTAGATGCGTAAAAAAACACTACATAAGGTCTCTTAAGGTTAGGTAAACTTAAGACAGATGGAAGAGTTAACTTCTTCTTAAGGGGTTGGGATCTACTCTCGCACTTAGCATCCCAAGTCAACTTGGTTAAAGGTAACTCTAGCTTGAAAAACATCTATGCACCCCTTATAATGCTTTGCCCGACTAAATTGTGAAAATTCTTAAACTCACTCACAAAAGTTGGTCTTCCCAATATTATGCACCAAATTTCACAACTATTCTACTAGCAATTACGTTAACCCCTTTTTATTTTCTTAAATTCAACTAGCTATAAGGGAAATGTCCTATAAAATACCACATGTATAGGTTCAATGCTAGGCACAAGGTCTATGACGAACTCTATATGACATTTTGGTGGTAACCTAAGCATAAGCTCAATGAATACTTTAGAAAGATCACTTAATATTGGTATCTTACTCACAATTGTTTTAGTTGCATAATCTAAAAGAGTTAACGTCATCTACACTCAAACATTTTATCTTTAGGTTCCCTAATTTGGTTGGTAATCAAAATATCTCACTTACACTATCAACATATTCTCAAAACAAGTTAACAAACTAGACATGATTAGAAAGTAACCAATTCATACCAACAATAACAACTAGTTAACTAAGAGGCAAATAGAACAAGTCAACTACAAAATTCCTATCAAACTCATAATACAAAAAAAAAATTGAGGTTGGAACAAAATCACTTTAAAGAAGTAGCATAAGTATTTCCTACTAGAAGAAGAAGATTAGCAATGCAAGGGAGGAATCAAACAAGTCATTAGAAGGGATAAGAGAACACAAATGTAAAAGAGAAAAAGATTACCTTACTTCCTCTTACCTCTACCGAGGTTATGGAGGATAGAAGGATCATTAATCTTAAGAGAGAGGGATAAAGATGAAAATAAGGTTGTTGGTAGGAAGACCAAGTCTAAGGAAGATCCACCTTTGCCTTCAAAGGAGGTTCTCTATATAGAAAAATCTTCCCACCAACCTTACCAAAAGAACAAGTTGAATTTGAGGATGTGCCTATATCTTTTGAGCACCTTGATCCACACCCTCAAGTCCAACTTGATGAGTGCTTCATTCCACTTAGACTAGTCTCATCCACTATTTCAAAACTTTTGAGTCTAGCATCTAGTGTAATAGGAGAAGGATGGGGCACTACTATGTGGAGGCACATGCACACTAAAATATTTTCAAACCTTAGTGCCAAACTCCACTACCCCATTCCTAAGAGGTCTCCTTATAGACTTCTCTCTCCCCCTAAAATCACTTGTCTGCATATACTTACTACTTTTCTTATTTTCTTGCAGACTTTGAAAAAGAGGAAGAAAGGCCTCAGGATTTAAGGTCAAATCCTCTCCAAGGGGGAGGAGATGATGCAATCCCACCTAGCATGCATCATGGCTAGGAGACTCAAGGAAGGCATGACATGGATGAAAGCTCATTGAAGATTCAAAGCCATAGTGTTCATTATTTTTAGCTTGTAAATATTTTATTTTAATTAGCTAAATAGGAGAGTATTTTTAATTCCCTTAAAGGCCATGTATTTTCGGCCATCTTCTTAGTTTATAAGGTATAGGTGTCTTTAGTTAAAAAGGAGGAGTAAGCTTAGAATAGGTGCATAAGTTAAGACATGATTTTAGGCTAGCCCATTCACATTAGGAGATGCTAATTGCACCCATGGGGGGTGAACTTAGGTGCCTCACTTAAGGCCTAAGACTTGGTTAATTAGTCTTAATCCTAATTAAGCCCACATTGCCTAGAAAATTGTGCACAAGCTCTCCCATTGGGCTATATATACTCATTCCCTCTCATTGTAAATTTCACCTTTGAAGTTGAATGAAAATAGTCTCTTTGTGAGCACATTCTTAGTAAAAGATCTTGAGGATCCTTTCTCTTGAGGAATATCTTCCTAGTTGGTTTTTATCAAGGGTTCCTTTCTTTGTGGGAAACCTAAACACTTTGGCTTATCTCTCTTTGAGAGTGGTGCCCTACCTCCATTTTCTTTCCCCTCCATCATCCATTTCATGGTGCTTGGAACCTCAAGGAGAAAGATCAAGGGGAGTGCAAAAGCTTTTTGCATCAAAATAATGAAGGATAGAAGGATTAAAGAGGACTTGGCCCGGAAAGATTCATCAAGACCCTAGCTCATGATGAAGATAGATATTTTAGGCTATAGTCTTTAGTTTTCCTCTTGTAAATATTAATTAGCTTTTAATTACCTTTTAGGCCTTTGTATTTTTGCCATTTATTCTAGTTTCTAGAGTTTAGGGTGTAATTAGCTTCGGAAGGGAGGTGAGGGGAGTAAAGGGCCTAAAAAACCAAAAGAGTGTGGACCTCTTTCCACACCCCCTTGATTAGGCCATGATACTCCCTAGCTTAAGCCTAGACACCATTTTTAGTGAGCCTAAGAGGGATTAGTGCTCCTAATCCTAATTAGGCCCAAGTCCCACATTGCCTAGTTTTGAATGTCTTGGTCCCACTTTGGGCTATAAATACACCTAGTCTGTCTTGTACAAATCACACTTGATTGAATGAAGTAAGACTCTTTTTGAGAAATTTATTCTTGAGTTTCTTTGACAATCCTCTCTCTTGAGGAATATCTCCCTTAAAGCTTTTATCAAGAGGCCTCTCTCTTGTGGCAAGCAACATAAAATTTTTTACTCATTTTTCTCCTAGAAAGTGGTGTCAACCCTCTTCCATTTCTAACCTCTCCATCCTCTATTTTCTTAGAGGAAGGAACCTTGGTTGAAGAGAACCAAGTGATCATTTAAGAAGACACATATAATTTACCTTTATTACTTAATAGAGAGACATATATGTAATCAAGTCTTCGAAGATGATTGCATTAAGTTTTGATTTTTGTTTGTCATAATATCCAATTCACATTGCACAAGGTATTGAGGTGGTCAATCCCAACATCTTTCAATAAAGGATAAGGATTTATGATGTAACAATAACCAAAACACTCAGCTAGCACGATCACAATTTTAAAATGACACGCATATGAATATCAATTACAAGACACTACACACATGTTTGCACGGGATCTAAACAAGACAATTGATATTGAAATTATCAAAGCATTCAAACTATTTCAAACAATGTCACAAAATACACATCAGAAACATAACAAACACATAACACACTTCCGGAAGAACCAACCTGCTCTTATACCACTAAATGTGATACCTTTCTACCCCAAAAATCTTTATTCTTTAATTATAAAATAATATAAAAATTTATTCATTTAAATACTAGATTTGACACTTAGGTAAAAGGATTAACATAATGCAATATACACTTATTTTCTTCAAAACTATTATATAACAAAATGTAAACATATAAGTAAACACATTATGCATTAAAAATTCTCTTTACAAGATTCTTAATTAATAAAGCTCATAATGAAACTTTAAATAATTTGACACATGACGAAAAACTATTACCTAATCATCTTTACCCCAATGTCACACCTAATCAGAGTAGCCCAAGAGAAGAGGTAAATAAAAGCTAGAGCTTTATCACCTGTGATATCATCAAGATCTTGCTCAACTGAAAATGGCATTCAGCCCAAACAAAATGCAACAACTAGCAACAAGTGGGTGAAAATATGTCTAATGCATGTTAAGGCATATATAGAGAGAATGAGCAGATAACTAAAGTACAACAAATAAATATATAATTCATTTCACACCCATGATAGAGATTATACATCTATAATATTAATTCGTTCATATTAATGATGTTCATGCATTCTCTCTTGTGTACACACCTAAAGCAATCTTCTTCTACGCCAGTAACACGTAGGTACAACCGTGTAATACAAAATAATCCAAGAAGATCTAGTCTAGAGCACCACACAACGAGTGATCCTTACAAACTCCTTTAATTGTTTCATTCATGCTTGCTCTCTCAGGTACGTGCTTGAAATGGTCCTCTTCTACGTAAGTAACACGTAGGTACGATCATCTCATCATAGGTTCACGCAAAGTGAATCATCTTCTACGCCAGTAATAAAGTACAACCACACAATGCAAAACAATCCAAGAAGACTTATCCAGAGCACCACACAATGGGTGATCCTTATAAAACTTCTTCGACTGCCATGTTCATAGTTATGTCATCCACAACACAAATCATTATGCCAACGTTTATTCATATCATCACATTCCACCCCTAACTGCGGTTGGGATGATACCTCGTCAGGCACACTCTAATCATCAACATAAATAATAATATCAACATCTAATCATGTCATCACACATCATCCCTTAACCGCAGCTGGAATGACACCTCATCAATCACACTCTGACCATCGTCATCAACAGATTAATCTAATCATGTCATAACCCTTCATCCCCAACTATAGTTGGGATGACACATTAATTGTCATCCACACCTTGACCATCATTGATCGTCAACACATGATATGCTCAATTATAATTAACATCGATATCATACCGTGGGTCAAATCCCCAATCCTTGCTTGCTAAACAAATTTCTAATATTCATTCATTCACCACATTCATAATTATAAGACATATCATAATATTTCATACCACAACAATTAACACCATTAGTTCATTGCAACTCACATTATACATTCTTATTTTACTATTTTATTGAATTGCATGTGTAGTCTAAATACAATATTTATAGTTGTATGAATGATGAGGTGATAAAAATTTATTAGAAAGATAATCAATTTAGCTAAAAATTTTATGTTGATGTCCAGAGTTAGTTTTAGCATCTACTATTTTTAAAAATTACAAACTCGCAATAATTAACCCCAAATCTGACATGCAGAACATGAAACCTAATAAGGTGGTTTAGGTCACTTCGCAGAGCTTACAACACACAAACATATGTTCCACACACTAGATTAGAAACTTAATTTCTAACTCATGTAACTAGGTCAATTGTTAACATTTTCATGTGTTCTTGAGTCTAAACTATAACCCCAAATATTTATTTTCTATCACAATAAACAAAACTCAATTTGGTTAACCATATACAAAGATATGACATAAAAATTGAGGTATGTTCATACGAAAATTTTCAGAGAACAAGCATTCAACTTATGTAAGGTTTCTAAAATATAATTATAACTACAAACTCTTAGACATTCTACTCCTCTATCTCTAATACTTAATTATCATCACACCCTATAATTAAAGTGATAATCATCAATTTTTCCATCAATCCACTCAATGTAAGAAAACATCCAACATCCACAATACTATTATGATTATATATTATAAAAGTTAGACTCATCTTTAATGATGATGGAGTGGTTAATGATATTTTATTTTTATTTTTAAGAAATTATTAAATATAAATATATGTGTCTTTTGTAAATAAAATATATGTATAATATAGTCAATTTTATTATATATATATATATATATATATATATAAACATAGTTTATTATGAATATATGTAATTATTTTATTTTATTTTTAAATTAAATTACTTTAAAATGTATTTTATGAACAAGTGAAATGATATTTTTATGAACATTCATAATTAAAAATAAAAATTTTGTAGATAAAAATTAAATTATAAATAATATAAAAATAACATGAAATGCTATAATATTATAAAACATATTTTAAAAAAATATTTACAAATATTTAATTAAATTTAAAATCATTTATAATATTTTATTTTAATTAATAATTATATATATGAAATTTGAATGTCTCATGAATATGTGAATTGAATGTCTCATAAATTGGAAAAGCATGTATCAATCATACTATTTAATTTCATTATATTAGTATGAAAAAACACATGAAATTTGAGGAAGAAGGTAATCTAAAGTAGGTTTCATGATTAAATTATTTTAAAGTACAATACTAACATATATTCTAACAGCAACTTTCCTATACTAGAGTTATTACATTTCATACGGTAGAATATGAATAGAACAATGAACGACCAAGAAAATAAGTAAAAAACAACACAAAAGAGAACTTACCTTGAGGTTTGCAACAAAAGAAATCGCAACCTGACTTTCATGTTTCCAGAGCAAAAGGTATTTTTAGTTGTAAAGCTCCTAAAATGGGCACTTCTTAGTAGACCGATTTAGCGAACTTTTATAAGCGAATTCTGCTTGGGGTATTGCTTGATCCCCAGTATTGAGTGCTTGCCTTTTCCCCTGCAATACTTCTCAATCTATTTCCCAAATAGCAGTTCACAACTTTCGAGCCTTAGCAGTTTCAATTCCACACCAACCTTCCTCGGCTTAAAATAATCAAATTGACTGTTGATTGACGTTAGGAGGTATATCTTCTTCTATTAATTGACTTCCTGGAAAACTGCCTATTCGTCTTTCCCTTCTTCCTTAGCTGGCATAGCATCAAGAGTAGCTTTAGAATGGTTCCAAGCCATGGAATAAATGTCATCAGTCATACTGCGCCGAGTTTGTCTAGTTGTTTTTAAGAAAGCAAGCAAGGGTTTTGAGTTGTTTTCATTGAATTGAAACCAGTAGTAAACCCATTTGTTGTTGATTGAAAAGAAACTACTCAATATTTGGAATTATCTTTGTTCTTTATTACTTACCAATTTGCGCAAATGATATTAGTTAGTGTGTGTGAAGTTATACTAATATTACCAAATCTTTATATGTTAAGGAGTAAACATTGTTCCTTCAAGTTTCCTTGGAAAGTTAAGCTTCTATATTAGGTATTTCTAGAATGTTTTAAAATTTCAAGCCAACTTTGTTAATATTTAGAACTAAACACATATATTATCTATAGAAACATGGATTGTGTTGTTAAAGACTCCTTTTGAAATCTTCATTGTGTTACTGATATTTGACAAGTTATACACACATATATATATTATTTTGAAAAAGGAGGCAAGCAGAAAAAGCTATTATTGGAAAATAAATTACTGAAATTCCCTATGAATGTGTACACCAAACATATTGATTGCTAATTGCATACATTAGAAGCTTCTAATTTATAGGTATTAGATAAGATACAAACTTTCTAACAGTTAACTTCTAATAGAAACCTAATACTATGCCTATGTGAATGAGGAAAAATATAAAGGGAAAGTAGCTGATTAATGACTTGCATGAGCAAAAGAAGTTAAGGAAAAGGAAATATGTATAGGGATTTTCTTGTAAGTTACAACTGCTAGACAACTAGAAAAAGGGGAAGAAACAATGAGGAAGGTGCAATTTTGAAATAGGAGTCAATTTGAAGTATTGTTAATCATGAAAACCTTGTATTTTAAGACATGTGTTTTTAGAATTCTATCTTCTTTTTTTCATTTCTGCTTCACTTATTTTTTGGCATAATCAGTATTGCAAATGAGTAGTTTCATCCATTAATTTATCTTTCAGTTATAAATAGAAAAATCATACTAATCTCAGTTATTATAAGTACTATTCACATTACCTATTCAGATGCTAACTCAAGATTCTATCTCATGAATACTTTACTCTTTTCCTTGCATGATAAATGTGTAGCATTCAATCTAACTTCTTCCTATTGCATTTGCCAAATCCTTATGGAATGTTATTCTTCCACTTGAAATGTCTCATTTGTTATATGAGGATTTTTTATAATGAAAGAGAAACAGGAGAATAATTGACTGCAAAGGTAGAGTTCCGACGCAATGTTAAGATAATTGTATAGATGATTTTTTGTTGTTTTACTTCATGTCCCATCTTGACAAGAATTTTTACTTGCCATTCAATAACTATATGTGTATTTCTTATCCATAATAGCTACCTTACTACAATTTTTTCAAATTTTTGTTCTGATACACTTTAACATCTTATGAAAAAAATTAAAGCTAAAATCTTTTAATCTACTCAAATGCTTCAAAAGCATCATATCTATCTACAAATATTTTTTTTGTAAGCAATGAAATTGAATTAACTGCAACAGAGGTGCCATAAAATAAGGACTACAAGCAGAGATCACCTATAAGTTAAGCTTGGAGAATTATACCAAATACCAAGAAGAACCAAAAGGTTAAAAATAGGACACTACACATGCCAACTAAAATAGACCAAATCTACTAACAATGTCCTTACAAGTAGCAATCCAGACTGTAGAAAATTAAAAGAACAAACAGATTAGTGACCAACCTACACTATGACAGATAACAGAACCACTAACCAGGACCCTGCAAGATAGAACTAGATGTTGCACAGGAAAACTGACGATGCACAAAATTCTGAATATTACTACAACTTTCTAGCCCCAATAAACTAAAATCATCTTAATGCTTTATGTTATGAAGGTGTCACAAACAACATTCTACTTTGTTATGAAGACAAAAAAATACAACTCTCCAGCCCCAATAAAATAAAATCATCTTAATGCTTTATACCGTAAACATTTATAGGGAGTGGTCCATGCAAGCACCTAATAGATTAGATTCTAAGCTACACTTTGCATAGCTCAGAGAAACATCTAAACTCGGGAGTTACCCAAGTTAACTACTCTTGAGAAGATAAAAACAGTCACACTTTACATGATAAGTAAATGAAATAATGGTTATTAATTATCAAATGCTTAAGAAAAACATGGATTTCAATAAAAATTCTATTTAATACTCAGAATTGGAATTGAAGTTCAGAATTATAAATTTCAACTCTAATTCAAAAAAATAGAAATAGAAAAAAATAAAAATATGCTTTGTAATAGAGGAATACGAGACGGATCTCCAACTAATCCTAACTTATTGTGAAGTATTTCTTTCCATTGAAAGGAATAGGGTAATTCTTTTTAGAAGTATTCATATTTAAAGATTAAACACTTGACAGTTGTTTATAAATTCGGTACCACCACAGAAGGAAACATTGACATTTGAATCTCATGATTTTTGTGGGCAAGGGAGACAAACATAAAAAGATAATAGGTAGTAAGTTAAGTCATTTCTAACCTCTTCTAACAAAGTTCAGCTTTTCAACCACAAGAGTCCCATGGATGGTGCTGGAGGTATATATTTCCTGGGAAACTCCTTTTAAATCTACAAAGACAACATGTAGAAAAAGCCAACATATCAGAGTAACCTAAAAAACTATGTATGCATATGCAAAATATTTATTTATCTATATATCATACATACTCTACATACTCAACTGCATGCATAACCTAGGAAGCATACTTCTTAAAACATTTATAAATAGTGAATATATGTTTGAATGAATATATAATAGAACCAACACTCTTAAAGCCATATTAAAAAACCTAAATAAAAACGAAATCCTCATAAGTTTAAATTAATCGAATGTTCATCACAAATATAATAGAATGTTCAGAAATAAACTCTAAATCCTTAGGGATTTGAGACTAGATGCAACTGTTTAAGAATAACATACCAACTTAATCGAGAGGGAGGATTTGTGATAGTAGTTAGAATAGTGATGATGACCAAGTTGTTCTAGTGGTTAGGCTATCGATGCAAAAGGCCTTAAAAAGGAAGACTCACCATGACAATGGCTAGAAAAGTGGAAGTGATAGGGCTCAAAAGAAAGAAGGTTTGAGAGGGATGGCTCACATAATACTCAAAAGGCTTCAACAAGAGTGCTCATGGTGGTGGTGAAAGGGCTCATCAGAGGGATGGTTGCATCAGCTTGTGGCAAGGCAAAACTAACATGAGTCCAACTGAGGGGAAGCTCGTCCAAGGGAGGCACTGTGGGTGTGAAAGTAGGAAGAGAGAAAGGGCTTCTGCAGGAGTGCTTATGGCTATGGCGAAAGGGCTCATTAGAGGGATGGGTTGCACAAGGTTTTGGCGAAGGCGAGAATGATGTGAGTGTAAAGTGAGGACAAGCTGATCCAAAAGAGGCACTATGGGTTAGGACATGAAGGAGAAGGCTAGGGTCGTGTTGAGGGAGAATAAATTAAATTAAGATTTTTTTTCTCAGATTGTATAAAGAAAATAAAAATTATATTAATTTTTTATATTTAATTGTTATATACAGATTTTTAGTAACTTATCTATAGAATTATTTATCTACAAAACTATTTGTATAGGAAAATGTGTAGTTCGTCTTATCTACTAATTTTTTTATGGTTAATCTGTTTAATATCATGTTATCATTATCTACAAATATATGTCTTGCATATGGATATATGCTATATAAAATTTTTTAATCTACAAATCAAAATCTGTAAATAAAATTCTGTCAATAATTAAGCTTTTTTCTTGTAGTGGGTGTGGCATCAACTCCCAAATGCTACTCCTCAAAGATCCCTTTGCAAAGTTCTCTCCACAACTTTCTCACAAGCCTCCAAAGTCAAAAACATGAAAACTAAAGTGTAATTACCTAACCCCTCTAAATTATACTAAGTTAATAGTTGGACTGGACTTTCTAACACTAGACCTAAACTTAACTTTCAAACTATCTTACTATTTACACTCACATTTTGTTTATTTATTTATTTATAAAACTAATTATTAATTTATTCAAATAAATACAAGTATTAAACTAATTTAAGCCTATTAATTACACCTTTTATTAATAATTTATTTTTCCGAAAAAATGAGATGTTACACTGTGAATCTATAGCAACCCTAAGAAACCTTTCTTCATGAATTCCCAAGCCATTTGCATATGAGATCTTCTTCCTGTGCATACACCAAAAACTTGATTCCATCCTCAAGAAGAGTAGGACCATGTTCATAATATAAATCAGATCCATGTTTGTTACTAACAAGCCATCCTTATTATGAGACAGAGATAGTGTGCATGATGCATTATGTGTTGCAATGTAACTGAACCCATCAAAGTGCTCAAAATCTACAAGTGCCATCTTTCCATCACTAGAAGTAAACAAATTAGGGAATGTATCAGTCTCAACTCGATTGGTCGAAGCAATATAGTAACTATTAACTATTACAGTATTACGTCCCTCTATTGGCCATATTGGTTCACTATGTTCACCAACAATAGCGGATGGGTTGAAAAAAACGTCCCCACCATTCAATCCAAAGGCTAACCAATTTAGAGAATGGTGCCTAGAGTAACATATATTGATGGCTATCTTTCCAAATGTTGTTTCAGAAGCAGGATGACCAATATTTCCTTCCATATAATATGTGTTCTCATTGATGTCCCTAATTCTTGGTATATGGTTCTTCTTGTGTTTTCCAATTATATTGCCATAATTTCTAATTACAAGGGCAGTATTCAATATAACCTCTCCATGGTTAATATCCCTATCAAGAATTGGACTTATAATCACCATGTTATATCTTTGTGCAAAAATTTTATTGATTCCCCATCAACATCAACAGGCTCTGCAAATTTACACCATTTCTTCTCTCTTGTGTAGAAGGCAAATGACATCATCCATGATTCTTGCAAGTATAGTATGTTGACTTTATAAGAACCAACAAGTTAAATTATTGGCTTTAGTTTCTCAAAGATAGCATTTTTTTGGTCTAGAAAGTAAGTAGTGGTTGGAAGAGCAATAGAGTTTTGAATCAAACCAACCTTCATAACTCGAGGTTTCATTAATCCTTTTTTGTCAGCACAAAAGTAGAAAGGCTTGGAGGTCAAAACCATGTTCAATAGAGAAGGTTGTTGCAGATTTTGGGAGAGCAATTGTTTCAAGTGTTTTTCCACAATTGAGCCTAATGAGAAAACAAATGACTTCCCCATCAAAATCAACCTTGTCCTCAAGGTTCCCTGCAAGATTTACAATATCATTGTAAATAGGAATTTTTAAGATACTAGCACCAGCTTTGTAGGCTAGAAGAGAGACTGTCCATATTGAACCTTCTCTACTTTTACCAATCCCATTTGCTAGCAGTTCCAAAAGCATTGTCAGCAACCTTTTTCTTTGCACTTGATCTGCCACTCTTTCTTGAATGCAAGCCAATGTTCTTTCTAAAAGAAATTTCCATTTGCCTTATCAACTGAGATTTCCACTCCATTCTCAACACTTGAACCCTTCATGTCATAGTAAAAGCACAAGATTTTGTTTGTAGAATATTCTTGAAGATTCTCCTCCCTTGTTTGTGGTACAATGGTGAAAATAGTAGTAATGTAATTATAGCTATATTCTGAACAATAACAGAACCCTTGCGGTAGTGATGATGATCACGTTGAATGCATCTATGACCACGGTGAGATCTCCTACAGGCAAGATGCATAGTTTGAGCTTCAACGAGATGCGCTCGTGTACAAAAGGTGTGGTGATGGAAAACATGATCTCTATTATCACAAGGAACTTTGCAAAACTGACCTCGGCAATGAACGAGTTTGCGCTTATGAAGGAATACTTCTACAACAATGATGTGAGTGAGTTTGTGGCATTTGATGACATCGATATAGAGGATCTGTTAAAGAAATATTATAGAAACGACAAGATAAAATGCTCTTTGGTTTCTCTGATGATCGGGAAAAAAATGGAGATGGAGCCACACAGATAGGGTGAAATTTCTTGGGGTTTGATGTTGATCAATTTACAAGTATTGTGTGGATTTGGTTTATAAAAAATTGAAAAAGGGTGTTATGAAGTGGTGGTTTGTGACATGAGGGAATGATTAAGAGGGTGGATTGTAAGCATGTTGGTACAGCAAAAACGTGGATTATCTATAGGGATAAGAATACAAGTGGAAGGACGACCATTGATATGTAATGGTTGTTGGGTATGTTGGAAAATGGTAGGTGTGGATTGTAGTTGTGAAACCCACGAGTCCAATGTTGCAGAGGATGACTTATGAGGGTATGAAGGGAGGGTTTAGGAGTCTCACGAGGATTCTGACCATTATGGCCATAATAATGGTTGTGGCAATGAATATTGTGGTGGTTGTGTGGTTGATGGTCGTGTGCGCCAATAATCAAAACTGTTGGTGGCCATGAGGGAGAGGTGAAGATCAAACTATATTTTTTAGGAAGGAAAGAGTTTATTCTACACTACTTTTACAATCTACCATTAGCTATAGAAAAGATAAAACTGTAAACTTTTACAATCTTCTCTCATAGATTATATAGAGCTAACAAACTTATTCTAGAATATAGCTAAGTCACCACACTAGTCCATATTAAAATGTTTGGGCCTTTATGATCCTATCAGATGGCCTAACACTCATTTAACAATGAGGGAGGTGAGACAACCTCAAAAATACATAGCTATCTCAAAGTTAGTAATGTTTTGGTAAAGGTTGTGTTGATTTAAGTGTATGAAATATGTGAAATGATCTCCAAAACAATTGTTCCCAAGTCGAGATTACTTTAAGAGAAAAACTTAAATACATAGAAAGCTGGAGATGACCTCTAGAACAAAAATATAGGTGAAGCTAGGTTTGAATTAGAAACTATCTGTTTCATACGTCTAAGAATAAAATCTCATGCATGTACATTTTTATGAGTTCTCGAACTAATGTGTCTCTTTAATAGAGTTTCACCAAAGATATTACGAGGAAAACGTTTTTCACCAACCAGTTAAGTTAAACCTATTTTAGAGAGCTTAAATGATAGATTTTTTTTTTTATCAGTGAATGTTACTTTATAGTAGAACTATAAAAGTCGGCTGACACGTAATATAATCTAGAATAATATAATAATATTTTATGCTCACAAATACCAAGCTTTTTAATAATAGTAAGGTCAAATTTTCAACTAAAAATATAAAAAATAGATACTTTTTAACACTAAATTTTTTAAAAGGAAAATTTATTGAATATTTACAAGTCTAATCAAGTAATCAACCACAAGACATTATATAAAATGATTAAAAAAGTCAAACAAATGTTTTAGGTGAGTTGGGTGGGTTACAACTAATGGGAGAGGTTGGAAAATTTGAATTAGCAGTCCCCATAATTTGAATTAACACATACTTCCATGCAAAAAAACTTATATACCCTTCACTTTACCTCTCCTAAAGAAGTAACTTTTTTTCTTCTCTGATTTCTCCATCCATTTTGTGTTTCCTCCTTCTCTATTTCTACGTTTTTTCTTTTCTGATTTGTGTTGTATCGCCTCGCTCCCTTATTCTTCAAGGTAAGTTCTTTTTAACTTACTTCATGGCTTCTTACAGTAGAAATACATGGCTTCTCACAGTAGAAATACTCTGGCATCAATGGTTTCTGTGAGTTTTTTTACTCTCCATAAATACTTTGTTGCAAATTTTTTACTCTCCGGCAAACTTTTTACGGAGAGTAAAAACATTTGCAAACTTTTTTACTCTTCGTAAACAGTTTTTTGAAGAGAAAAAATTGCAATGTAATTTTTTTTCTATATAATGTTTAGTGTTTAATTAAAATTAATTCAATTTTTATTGATTAATTCCTTTTAATTAAATTTTTTATCGTTTAATTAAGTTTTATTAGATATCCAAAACAATATTTAGTGATAATTTTTATAGTTAATATATTTTTTTGAATTAACGAAATTATTTATTGTTAAATTTTTAGTTAAATTGTTATTAATTTTCTTTTATGATTTTAAAATATATTTTTGATTAATTTTCTTACTGGAATTTTTTAATTAACTTGTTTGCAATTGTAAATTTGAATGGAATTTTTAAATTATTGTTGCAGGTTTTAATAGATTGTCTGAGAAATATTTACAATGATATAAATATGGAAGACAATGAAATAAACTTGAATAATAGTGGGCAGTTCTACATTTATCAAGGACCATAAATTATTGAAAATGTCATTGATTTTACAAATGCATTCATCAACATGAAGGTACAAATATTTGTGTTAGTTTAATTTTATTTAATCATCAAGTAAAATATTTGAAAATTATTTATTCATTAAACTAGGTTTTTTGACTCGAACGAGTTATTAAAGTGGGTTAGAGAAGTAACATTTTAAAATGACTTTGTGATCGTTATATTGAGATCAAGTACAACCGAAAATAAATTTTTTCTTGATTTGGAGTGTGAGTGAAATGCTAAGTATAAACAGTACAAAGACCATGAGTCGTATGTTCGTTAAACAACAAGGACCACAAAGTGTAATTGTCCATTCAGATTAAGAGAAAGTGATGCATGCTCCCCAAGCAAGGGCCTTATCACTAGGGCCATGGCTAGGAGAATAGAAGAAGACATGGCTAGAGTAGAGGGAGGAAGATCTCACCTCCATATGACCATCAAGTTATGCAAGCCATGACTTATTTACTTGTAATTTTTCTTTTAGGAGCTTAGGATTTTATTTTGGACATGTATTAGTCCATTTAATTTTCTAAGAGGTATTTTAGTAATAAGAAGGGGTAAGATTAGATTTTGGGCCTTTATTTAGGAAATAAGGGGGTAGTTTGATAACTACACCCTCTTTTCCTAAATAAAACCCAAAACTAATAAAGGAGTAATCTTGGCCCTTGGATGAGGTAGCTTGGGCACCAATTCTCATCTAAAGGAGGGGATTGATTGGACTTTGGGCTTCAATCCTCCTCCCTTGAATGACTCTTTTTAATCCTATCCCTTCCTTTCCTTCTTGACTTATCCAAGAGGTTAGCTCCCTCTATAAAAAGGTGCTTCTTCACACTCTTGTTTTTTTTACACTTTATTGAATGAAAAAACCTTGAGTTGGCCAAAATTCTCTTAGTGTTCACCCTTCTCTCTTTGAGAATTCCTTAGGTTTTTATCAAGGGTTTCATCCCTTGTGGCAAACTTTCCCTCTTAGGTTTATCTTACCTTAAGTGGCGCCTAAAACCACCTCACTTCTTACCTTTCCGCAAACCATTTTACCGATGAAGAAAACCTCTAGAAAAAAAATCAAGGGAGGCATGCATCAGAAAGACCTCCGAAGAATAAAGATGGGTGGAAGTTAGGAATGGCAACGGGTCGGGGCAGACACGGGTAGTGGTTACCCGTCGCCAAACCCGCTACAAAAACTCATCACCTGTTACACGCTAAAAACCAGCTGGTACCCGCTATAGAAATACCAACGAGTTTTTTTAATACCCGCGGGTAGCCATGGGTACCCATGGATTTTTTTAAAATTAAATATTTTTTTGTAAGAAGTTTTATCAAATAAATCATTTATTTTTTTGGAAAATCTATAAATAAAATTATACTAGTTTCTACAAGATTAATTAGATCTAAGAGTAAATTAATATAATATATTATAAGAAAATATTTAATACAAATAAAATATTTATTTTATATTATCGATATTTTTATAATAAATAATTTTATTAAATAGGAAGTTTTCATAAAAAAATAAGATTGATATCAATGAATTTTGATAATTAATATTTTAATTGATTTATTTTCCAAAATATTATATTTTTAAACATATATATATAAATTTATTTTAGTTTAACGGGTCGCGGCTACCCGCGGGTATGGTTACTATGACACCCGTACCCGTGCACATTAAGGAGTGAGTAGAAAAAAACTCATACACGCGAGTGACAGGTATCCATTTATACTATCCATGCAAATTTTAGCCACGGGTATCCGCAGGCGCGAATTTTTTTTCCATCTCTAGTGGAAGTTGAAGGTAGTTTATGAGTTTCACTATCATGCATTGGAGAAAACGTTAATTGGTCATCCATATGATGGCTATTTGGTAGATAAAGGTAAAACATTGCTTGATAATTTGACGAAGAATATGGTTAAATCGAAGAATATTCTTCTAACCTTGAAAGACTACAATAAACAAAATGTTACAACCATTAGTCAAGTGTACAGTGCAAGGTACGCATTTTGTAAATCTCAAAGAAGTCCTACACCAAAAATTCAACATTTAATGAAATTACCAAAGTGTGATATTTATATTCACTGGCATAGAAGAGATAAAGTCACATAAGTTTTGTGTGATATCTTTTGGACATATCCTGATTTAGTGAAATTGGTTAACACATTTAACATTGTTCTGCTGTTGGATAATATGTATAAAACTAACAAATATCCACTGCCTTTACTTGAAATTGTTGGTATGACATTGTCGACACGTGTGTCTCAACGGATGGCGAAAAATTTGTTTTGAAAATCAGAGGAGTTGCCACCAATATTTATTTAGGAAAACATTGAAAAAATCTTTTAGAGAAAAGTGGTCCACAAAACCAAATTTTGAGTTCAGGAGCCTATTATGCGTAGGGAAGGTATTAGCACCCTACGTCGTCCATTCCAAGAACAATTACCTCTAATTAAACGTGCAAAATTAGATAACTTATAAGTATTTATTTCACCCTTAAAAGATAAAGACTACCCCTTTATTTTTGGTTTTAATATTTTAATAAAAAATATTATCAAAAAATTCCTTTTTCATAAAATTATTATTAATATTTTATTCATTTTTATTAACTTATTTTATTTTTAATTTTTGAGGCTCGATAGAAATGAACTTCTGCTCCAACGTATCTTTATGTGTAATGAAGAATGGAGAATCAGAGTATATGTAGCTCTTGAAATTATTAGTGTATTAGGTTTATAATTTTATTAATTAAATTTTTCAATATTCTTGGGTTTATTTTGAAATATATATTATTGTCGCAACCAAATTAAAAGTGCATCCAAAGTGGTTACAATAATTATTTAGCATAACCATCAAAGTATAAGTGCATCCGAAGTGAAAATTATTAAATTATGATAGCTTTTAGAATGACTAAATCAAAAGTGTATTTGAAATAGTCATAATTAAACTTTATGTTCTATGTTTTTATGTAAAAAAAATAATTTTAAAGGATTTCACAATAATCAAATCGAAAGTGCATCCCAAGTAATCATCATAATCTTTTTATAATTTACAATAGTCAAATTAGAAGTGAATCCAAAGTGACTATTATTTATATTAAATAATTTAAATAACATAATAATAATAATAATAATAATTATTATTATTATTATTATAATAACTAAGATTTTATAGAAGAAACCAAATTAGAAGTGCATCTAAAGTTTAGGGTTTAGGGTTTAGGGTTTAGGGGGTACACTAGCAAAAAACAGAAGTGCATACAATAAACTGGTCCATGTGACATAAAAGGGATGCAAATAGCAGAAAACGGAAGTGCAAACAATACCAAGCCTATGTGACTAATAAGGTGAATACAAATAGCCTTTATGGGGGGGTAAACTTAGTAAAGTATAAGAATTTTCAAAAAACAATTTAAAAATATGGGGACGCGTGTTGCGTCCCCTTCACGCCCATAATAAACGGATTTTATCCCTAACCTTTGAAGAAAGGTGCAAAGATGAGAAGAAAAAAATGGAGAAATTGAGGGCTTTCGACGTGGCGCCTCCTTCGCCTCCAATGGTTACTCTGGCACCACTTCTACCATCGGAAATGACTTCTGGTGGTAGCCAAGGGTATAGGTATATTTTTTTTTTTTATTTCTTCTTCCTATTTTACCAAAAAAAAAAATAGGAGATTGTGAGTTTGTACTTGTTTTTCTACTCCTTTGTTCCCAATCATCAATTTTCTTCTAACTATCCTTTTCCTCTTCCTTCGAAAAATTTTCTGAACCCATCCTCCCAAAAATTTTGTAACCTTCTTTTATAGAGTGCAGCTTGATATTTTTTTACTCACAAAAATTTAAACTTTGTATCTCCAAATTTATTGGGATTGTGTTAGTGATATAGCTGAGCTAAAGAGCATCTCCATTGATTCAGAGAGCATAGGCATGGCAGTGGCATAGGTTGATCACTCTTATTTCATTTTTGTCTTCTATTTTCTGTGGTTTTTTGCTGCTTATATTTTTTATTTTCCCATAAAATTTTCTATTTTGAGCTCTCTAGTATTGATTTATATTCTCAGCATTACTATGTATATTCTAGCATTGTTGTGCATGTGAAAGTGTATGGAAATGACATTTTGTTTTTTTCTGGATTTATCATTTTTTATTTTTATTATTGGTGTGTACAGACATCAATTGGCATGACATTTTTTGTTACATTTTCCTACTTAAGTATAAATGACAAAGTAACTTTGTTTGGGCACTTCAAGGTCTCAAAGGCATTTTTTTTAATAGTGATGCAGTGCCCAATGTGTTTGTTACAAATAGAGATTTAGCTCTTATGCATGCAATTGAAATAATTTTTCCAAAAAGATTAAATTTTTTGTAAGTACCATATTAAAAAAATGTGAAGTATAAATGCAAAATGCACATCTATTCGCAAGATGCATGGGACCAAGTTATGTAGTCATTCCATGATCTTAGAGAGTGTCACCCTAAAGATGCATTTGAAGGATATCTTTGTAAATTCTAATGTATTTGTCAACCTTGGTCTCTATTTATTGATTATGTCAAAGACACTTGCCTAACTCCTCAAAAGAAAAGAGCTTGGATCAATAAGTTGATGCACTTAGGGAACACATCTAGCAACAGGTATAATTTATTTTAACATTATTTCTACGTGTTTAATTATTTATAATTGACTCTTATTTATTGTTAACAGGGTTGAGTCATCAGATTCAGCTTTGAAAAAATTTATACAAACCAGTATGGGTGACCTTAGTAATTGTTGGGATGTCATGACAGTATGTTGCAATTGCAACCTACCCAAATTAAAGCATCTTTTGAGAAAAAGCATCAACGTTGTTGGACATGCCTTTAATTTGACGCTATATAAGAATTTGCGTGTCTTTGTGTCAAGGTATGAAATGAATATTATTTCACAAGAATATGAAGGAGTCCAACTTTTTTATAGAAACAATTCAAAATGTATGTGTGTAGTGAGGATTCGCATGGTATTTTGTGTGCATGTGAACTAGCCACATATGTGGTTGAGAGTATTCCTATTGGTGCAATTCATCCAATATGGAAGCAACTAAGTTTTGGTGATTTCAATAATGACGAAGTGTTGACAATCTAGCCACAGATTCATGTCATTTGTCAGCGTTTTAATGAGCTTGACTTTGTTGGAAAAATTACAATTAGAGACAAATTAGACGAAATAGCATATGCTGACTGTACTTTAATGTGTACTTCATAAGAAAAGGTTAAGACCAAAGAAGGGCAAAAAGGTTATGCACGTCAAGCTAAGAGATAATAAAACATGATCCATCATATTTTGAACATGTTGATGCATTTTTTTTAGCTCAGGATACTTATCCTTCACAAAAGTCGTCAAAGTCTATTGGCAATGAATTGAACATTAAGATTTTGCTCATAGATCAATTGTCTGTTTTTATGCATCCTTATGCTCAAAGCATAATAGATGTTGTAGCTGACAGTCATTTTGGCTATCATGCAATTTTTTGGTCTTATGAGTATGGGTGAAGATTTTTGGGCTTTTGTTTGTCAATAGTTTTATAGAGAAATGGGAACATGACGCTCTGAGTACACAACTATTTTTGGTAGTAACGATCGATTTCAATTTTTATGGAATTCATTACTTGTTGATGATCGACGCATGGTATGATTATATATTATCATCATTAATTTTTTTTTTTTAACATATGCATATGTTAACAAGAACCATTTTTTTTCATGCCAGTGTTAACAAATGGATGACTTTACCTAACATAGGATATGTCATTCCCACTTGATATAATGTTATGTTGATTTCTTCATCTCTAAAGTAATGCATGACATTTTTTCCTTAAGAAGTGTTCTTCTTATTGATACTTCAATTCATCGAGTCATTTGTGTAGCTTATGTGAATGGGAACTACTTTGTTCCAGTATAACACATGTGTTTTTACTACTCAACCAAAATTATACGTACTTCATTTATATCGTATTCTGTTTGTTTATAGATCTACTTAAAGAAGTATTGTCCAATGCCAAATGCAGATATATTGTGGAAAAGATATTGTTATCCGATGGCACGCGATTAGCTAACACTTTACGTTAGTTGCATTCATGAGTTTTCACAGTTGTTATATGTTAGGCAATAGTAAGTCAATTTAGATGATGACTAAATTTCCATGCATAAAATGAATTACTATGGAAATATTATTATGAACAAATTATTTTTAAACAACATACATAATGTCTTTTTTTACAACAACATCATATTTTGTTAAACAAAAAGAACATAAGTCAAGCATGTTGTTATTAAGTTGTTAGAGCACATTCATAGTAGACAATGTGCTAGTGCTAAAAGTTGTTGGATCTCTTCCCAAGCAGGTGTTCCTTTTGGTACCATTTGAAGGTCAATTATAGTTATAGACGGCTAACCATCTTGTGTAGAATGTCATTTAACAAAAAATTAACAATTATTGAAGTTATGTGAATACAACCTATGTAAATATTTAAATTAAATGAAACTTTGCTCCCAACAACTAAATTGTTGTTGGCTCGTGACTACTCAACCCTTATGATGACCCCTTTATCGGGCACATGTCAGTTTTGGAACCCCTTGAGGGTTAACTTTCGATGGTGGACAAATATATGGATGTGATACTTGAAAATACCACAACATATAGTCAAGAAAACAATCTGATGGATCAACCACCCCAATATCCACATATGTTAAATGGTGTCCAAAGTTCACTCATTGCTAGTCCATTTCATCAAGTGTGGTTGCCTCTAGTCTAAAAAATGCAGGATCTCTAGGAATTCCTTGGAGAAGCTGAAATTGTTGGTGAACCCATTCTGGGGTATGCAATTGCATATATCCACCTGCCCACCACCAAAGAACAAACTGATAGGTTAGAATTCCCAAGCTCGTCTATGTGCAGCATATGATAAACATATAACCCCCTCAAAATTTAGTTGGTCCAACTGTTGTTTGTATTCAAGGGTTGATGGTCTACATGTAGCAACATTCCAATGCAAGGCACGAGGCTTCCTCTCATTTTATGTAATAGCTAATGATTTTACTCCAATCGTCGGAAAGTGTTTATAGATCTAAGTCTGCATAAAACAATAACATACTCATACCAATTACATGTAATTCATGAGAAATTTTAAAAACATACCACATTTTATAAAAAGTACTAACCTAAATAAAAGTTATGTAACATGTGCATTGTCTGGTTGTGTTGTAGATTGCATCATCAAGATGATGCTACAGATGTGCAAATGCAGTCGCACCCCAAGAATAGTTAGCTGCTTGCTAAAATTCACTGAACAACTTCAGATACATTATGCAAACATGGGTGTTGCTTTTGTCTACAAATATCATGCATCCAACAAGGTGCAACAGATATGCTCGAGCAGTCTGTTTCTATCTTCTGTTTGCACATCTTGCTTCATACATATCCCTTAGCCAAAACAGACATATGACTCAAATCTACAAGTGATAACCTCATCAAAGTTTTCTTACAATGATATACCCAAAAACTCTTTCAAAACAAGAATTTTCATCTCCATGTTCATGTATTCATAATTGTACAAAAAATTCATCAAGGCAGATGCAACAAGCAGCACACATCATCAAGTGTGATGGTCATCTCCCCAATAGGTATATGAAAACTAATTTTTTCTATGTGCTATTTCTTCACAAAGGCATAAATTAGACTTTCGTCGATCGTCTCAACTGTGCAGCTAATTAATGAGAGTAACCCACAATCCATAATATAGTCTTGAATTTGAGTGTGAAGCTCTCTGATCTGTGTGATATGCATTTAAGGTCGGCACAAACTTACAAAAAGAAAGTCCATTATTAATTAACACATAATTAAGTAATTAAATAACTATATTAAAAATAATTAATTAACTACACTAAAAATTAATTAAATTACTATACTAAAAAATAAGAAATAAATAAATATACAAAAAATATTAAATTAAATACATGAATATACTAATGTAATTAACTACACTAACCAATTAATTAATTAAATAACTATATTAAATGCATAATTAATTAAATAAATTAATACACTAAACATGTAATTATTATAGTAAAAAATCATAAATTAAATAACTATACTAAAAATAATTAATTAACTACACTAAAAATTGATTAAATTACTATACTAAAAAATAAGAAATTAAATAACTATACTAAAAATAATTAATTAATTACACTCAATATTAATTAAATTACTATACTAAAAATAAGAAATTAAATAATTATACTAAAAAATAATTAATTAGATACATTAATATGCTACATATAATTAGCTACACTAACAAATAATTAATTAAATAACTATACTAAAGACATAATTAATTAAACAAATTAATATACATGTGATTATTATAATAAAAAATCACAAATTAAACAACTATACTAAAAATAATTAATTAACTACACTCAATATCAATTAAATTAATATATTTAAAAAATAAGAAATTAAATAACTATACTAAAAATAATTAATTAACTACACTCAACATTAATTAAATTACTACATTAAAAAATAAATTAAATAACTATAATAAAAAATTTAATTAAATACATTAATATACTACATGTAATTAACTACACTAACCAAATAATTAATTAAATAACTATATACTAAATATGCAATTCATTAAATAAATCAATATACTAAATATGTAATTATTATACTAAAATATTAATTAAACATAACATACGATTATTTCATCATTCTAGATGATATGTGCTATATGATCACCAAATGATACTAAAAGAGTAGTATCTCCTGTCATGTTGTGTCGGCATCTACCTTTTACGAGCAAATGTAGTCGAACGTACATGTTCATGATCGACAACATCAAAATCATAGACAATTCATGTATCCTAGGCATATATGTAAAAGTATTGTAAACAATATAACCAAATAAATAAAATAATATTTTTTTACTTAAAGACCCTCTCAAATAATAAATTAAAAAAATTAGCAACACTAAAAAATTCATAACAACTTTATGTCTAAAACAATTTTATTCATTATAAACTAAAAAATAATTAAAATTTGAAATAAATTTATATATAAATTTTTTTTTTAAATTCCTTAAATTTTTAACCCTTCGATAAGAGCTCGCTGGAGAGTTAAAAAAGTTTCACACAACAAAATCAGCTAAGAAAGATTTAAGGAGCAAGAATGAAAAAGGAGGATTTATAGTTGGGGTAAGATTTAAGGAAGCAACGGAGAAAAAATGAAGAAGAACAAGAATTAAGTAGCAGGAACAACAAAAAATTAAGATCAAGTAACAGGAAGGGCGGAGAAAATGTGGTAGGATTTAAGGAGAGAGAAGGGGAATTAAGTGGTCGAGAAAATAAGGTAGGATTTAAGGAGAAAGAGGGGGAATTAGGATTAGGGATAAAATGGAAATTTGGGAAAAAGTTTTGTAATAATAGGTGTGAATTCAAATAAATAGGAGTGTTAATTCAAAATCCTGAGAAGTTGTAAATTTCAACCAATTAAAAAACAAATCTATTTTTCTAGTCTGGATTTGTTGTGGGTCGCATTGGTTCGTGGGTTATAACTTATTTTGACAATTGTATTTCATACTATTGTGTAAGAATGTTATTAAGGAGTTTCTTTTGCTCCTCCCTTCCATTACCCAAATAAACTTATGATTTATTGATGAAAAATTCTAATACAATAAAGATTCAAACATTCACGGTACTCACTCTCAAATCTTAAAGAATGGAATTTTTTTTCATTATTTTGTATATTAAATGAGATTTCTCTCGTCACAAAAAAAAATATTTTCTATTCATTTTATTTGTTAGTTTGTATGACTTACATGCTCATAAAAAACCTCCTCTACTCAAGATTGGCAAAATTGAGAGAGTTTGTGTAAATTCATGAGTCCAATAAACTCAACCTATAAATTCGACTTGAAGAATCGTAAGAATTTTCTTTGTTAAAAATATTCATCTAAGTAATATAAAAATGGAAAATTTTCATCACATACTCAATCCAAATTACTCAAAATAAATACAAACCAAAGTGAAACACTTAAAATTAACAAAAACCTTTTCTAACATAATAATGGAAAATTTACTTTGTTAAAATATTCATATAAGTAACAAAAAAATGGAAAATTTTCATCACATAATAAGTCCAAATTACTCAAAATCCTTTTTTAACATAAGAATAAATTAGAGTTAAAACACTTAAAATTAACACTTAGAATCGTAAGAATTTACTTTGTTAAAAATATTCATATAAGTAACATAAAAATGAAAAATTTTCGTCACATAATAAGTCCAAATTACACAAAATCCTTTTCTAACATAAAAACAAATCAGAATCAAAACACTCAAATTTAAAGACAGTACAAGAAAGTAGCACCTAAGAAATTTGCTCAAATCTACTATTCATGAGTTTACTTTAAGTCTACCCAATTTCACTGAGTTTACAATTAGTCTACTTAATTCTATCGAGTGTGTTAAGAGTTTACTAACCTTTTTTATTCTATGATTTAACTCTTTAAAAACTTGTAATCTCATTGTCATACTCGGGCACCCTTTTTATTTTCACTTTCTTGTATTTCTGTTTCTTTGTATTTTTTTTTTTATTTCCATATAGAATCAAATAAAGTGCCAACAAATAAAACATCTGTCAAATCCAAAGGTCTTTTAATGCAGGTAAAACAACAAATATAAATAAATGCCACATTCAAAATGCAAAAGAAGTAGAAAAAGGTGTAAGTATGTGAGAACACGTGTCTAGTAGCAAGCATAAGGGGACAAGGGATTGGAGACTAAAATGAGAGAAAAATGTGATACGATTTATGCCACCAAAGTTGCTTGCAAAAACGTGAGAGAGGAGAGTAGCAGTATCTCCAGACATTGAGAGCTTCGGTGTCGTTTCCACCACTAGAAATTTTTTTTCAGTAGCTTTGCACGGTGGTAATTAAATTTCTACTTTCCTTTTCTCTTTTTATATTTTGTTACATGGTTGAGTTTTGAACTATATATATAGAACAAGAATAAAAAGGAGAATACCTGTTATGTGCACCTTCAAATTTAGGAATAGTAAACTTGTCTTCGCACTGGCTTTGGACTCTTCTAGCAGCTCTTTCCTTTCTTCCCTCAAAACAAAAAATCCTTCTCTCTCTCGTTCTCTCTGATTGTATTTATATTCACAATCTCCCATTTTCTCTTATCATTTAAAAAAATTATGAATAAAATAATTTTTTTATGCATTTTTGCTTTATTATTGTATGTAGTCTATGAAATGTTAGTTGTTAGAGGGCAATGCAAAACGGATCCGTATTGCCTCCTTCTATGTGAAGTAAATTAAGAACAAAGCTATAAGGTTGGGAAAAAAAGGGATAGTTTTGGGGAATCCATTGAAAAAAGCTTTTGGATTTTGCTCAAAATTGTGTTTTTTCCGTTTACTCTTATCTCTTGCCCAACTATTCAAATTTTTCGTCTTTTCTTTTCTTTTTCTTTAATTTTAGTTGTTGTATTTTTTATTGTATAAATTTTTGTTTTTTCTTTGTATACATTTATTTTATTTTTTTTGTTTAACTTTTTTTCATTTTTATCAAATTTTCTAAACAAAATTGGCTATGTACAATTACTCCTTTTTTACTTAAATTTACTAGACAATACGAATAATGAAAAGTTATCATATTATCGAAATAGAATATAAGTAAAGATAGAAACAACAATTTTGTTCGGTACCTAACACAAGAATAAAAAAAAGTATAAGGACCTAAAATTAGATAGTGATGCTCAAATTATAAACACAAGGACATCGAGATGTAGAGTTTAAATATAAATGTACATATGATTTGAAACATAAAAAAAAATTATATGGAGGTTTGGAGATAAGAAAATGGACAGAAGAGTCAAAACATAAAAGAAAAAATGGGGTCTGAAACATAAAGCAATGGAAATCAGAGTATCAAAATTTAAAAAGAATTAATGGACATTAAATTCCAAAATATAAAATAAATGGATATCGGGGTTGCAAAACTTAAAAAGAATTATTGGACATCATGATTCAAAATATAAAATAAACGAACATTAGGATTCGAAACATAAAAAACAAATGGACATTGAAGTCCCAAAACTTAAAAAGAATTAATAGACATATGGGTCCAAACATAAAGAAATGGACATCAGGGTCTGAAACATAAAATAAATAGAC
This sequence comes from Psophocarpus tetragonolobus, assembly GCA_037954015.1. Lineage (NCBI taxonomy): Eukaryota > Viridiplantae > Streptophyta > Magnoliopsida > Fabales > Fabaceae > Psophocarpus > Psophocarpus tetragonolobus. Next base: position 77,084,982 of record CM075689.1, read on the forward strand.
ATCAGAGTCTAAAATATAAAGATAATCGACATCAGAGTCTGAAACATAAAGATAATGAACATCAGGGTCCAAAAGACAACAAATAAATGGAAATCGAGTATGAAGTTAAAGAAATGGACTTCTTAAAGAAATGGACATCGAGATCCAAAAATAAAATCAATGGATATCGAGGTCTAAAACATAAAAGAACAAATGGACATTGAGTCCCAAAACATAAAGACAATAGACATTGGAGTCCAAAATTAAAGAAAAGAGCATCGAGGTCTGAAACATAAAATAAATGAACATTGAAGTCTAAAGTTAAATAAATGGACATTAGGTCCAAAACATAAACAATGGGTGCAATGATCCAAATCAAGTAGATTTATCGCGCAATACCAAACTTTGATGTAGGTTGCCAAATACCTACTAAACTTAGATGCAAATTTCATATAGGTACTAGACTTTGTGCATGATATAAGTGTGTCATTAGTCTTGGCAATGGTAGTAACCAATTTGCAAGTAATGTTAATAAAAATGAATATATGAAATTATCCTAAAGTAGAATTGACAAAATTTTGTTTGTTTTCTTTTTCTTTTTGTGACTGTTTTGTCCCTTTTTTTTCTTTTTTTTTTCATAAAGAAATGTTTTGATTTGATCATGTTTCTTGTAAAATACAAATTCATACAACCTTTGCATTACCAACTGACTTTTATTCTTATGATTTTAACTTTCAAGATGCAAAACTTAAAGTCAATCACAACCTTTTTTGTCTAACTTGTTAATTGAGAAAACTTGTTATCTTTATTTGAAGCATCATCTAATCAAACATGCATAACTTTGTCAAGATTTGTCATTTCTAGTATGATTTTTTCAACAAATTATTAATGAGAGATGGATGATAAGGTAGATGGTTGCTCCAATCTTAGAATTATAAATATACTCCTCAAAAAGTTGCAGTTGAAAATATGGATGAAATCAAGAATTGAACAATTTCCCCATTTTGTGACCATGGTGGCAAAGTGAGAGGTAAAATGACTGTCATAATGAAACAAAATGATGGAATAATACACAATGCAATCACCCCACTTTAGGCATATAGGGCGAAAATAATAGAGGAACAAATATGGAAGAAATCGTCCCAACTTTGGACTTAATAGGTGGACTTGTGACACATTTTTACCGTCGAACGTTTTATTATTTAATTTACAAAATAATATAAAAATTTATTCATTTAAATACTGAATTTGATATTTGGGTAAAAAGATTTACATTGTGACACAATAATTTATCTCCATATTGAGTTCAAAACATGGTCAAAAGGATAAAAATTGCTAATTTACAAAGATCCATTAAATTAAGTTAACTTACAATTAAAGTTGTGAGCATTATATGAACAAAAAATAAATTATCAATATTATATAATAGAAGTCTATGAACCTTGTACATTCTTCTACCCCAAATAAATAAATATAACATGATTAAATATAAGTCTTCTAACTAGGTAAAAAGATTCACAAAAGTCCATCTTTGATCAAAATTAAAGTTAACAATTTTAAAACGAAAATAATAATAAGTCTTTACAATGAGAACTTAAAAGAAAAAAAACTTGAGACATGATTGAAATAAGTTTCTAAAACAAGGAAATAATTTAAACATGCTAATTTAGTCACAAAGTTCAGATACCACATCTATCGGAGCATGGAATCTCACATCAATATGGTCGGGTTTTGATATGTACTCTTTACATGAGTAAAGAGAAGAATACTTGTTATGTGCACCTTCAAATTTAGCAACTATAAACTTTTCTTCGAATTGTCTTCGAACTCTCCTTGCAACTTCTTTCTCTCTTTCAATAAAACAAAATATCTTTCTCTCTATTATTCTCTCTTGTTGTATTTATACTCACGATTTTCCCTTTTCTCTTATCATTTCAAAAACAATTTTTTTATGAATAAAACAAATTTCTAATGTATTTCTGCTTCATTGTTTTGAGTAATTTATGAAATGTTGGTGATTAGAAGGTGATCCAAAGCAAATCTGTATTGTGTCCTACCATGTGAAAGAAATTAGAAACAAAGCTCTGGTATTGGAACAAAAAATTATAGATTTGGAAAGTGTTTTTATCTCTCAAAATAGTGTTGTTTTTCCTTTACTTTGTCCAACTATTCAAATTTTCCTTCTTCTCTTTTTTTTTATTTTAACTTTTATATTTTTTATTTTATAATTTTTTTTCTTCTTTATATATTTTTTAATTTTTTTGTTTAAATTTTTTTATTATTAAATTTTTCAAACAAACTTAGATATTTACACTTGTAAACTTAGTATGATTTTATGAATTCCTTTACAATTTTGATAGCTATATTCCTAGCTCTCCAGCTCTCAGGAAATAAACAAAACAGGGAGCATTTCGAGTAGCAGGACAAATTCTCTCTCACCGGAATTCTTTGACAGATGAAATTTTAGAAACTAGTTGTTGTTGTAGTGTCATATTCTCTTATATATAGACTCGTGTCTCATGATTGTACATCTCCCTCCGGTGTTTAACCCCCTCGGCCTGTCTCAACATTTGTTTGAGTAAACACTAGATGCTTATGTGTATGTGTAATGCCAATTTGTCAATCTGATGATCTGAAAAAAGTGCCACCAAATTAGTCACTTGATCGTATGAAAATCTGACATCGAAAGCATCACTAGATGCTTTGATGAGAAACTAAATCGATATCATATTTTCCTATCATGAACTAAATTAATTTTAAATTTAATAATATGATCAAATCACTATCAAATAAATTAATATTGACATAAAGAGTGGAATAGATCTGGTTTTTTTTAAGTGCGTGCATGAATGATATACATTTTATTTCTTTCTAACAGTAATTAATTAATTAACCGGTCAATAGTAGGAATTTATCTTTGGGGTTTATTTAGTTGGAACATGTCAAAACAAGCGTTTTCAATGTCAAAGTGTTACGTTTTCCTGGCTACGTAAGTAAAATCTGAAAGTGATCTCAAATTCAAATGCAATCTTCTAGAGGAGTTCATAGTTACCCACTTCTAAGATCCAAAGCAGTTGTTGAATTCTGATAGCTGCAGTTAAGCTGTCACGCCCAACCCTTGAAAAATTTAACCGATCTTTCTTGACAAAACAATAATATAAATAATAGCTATTGTGGTAGATTCAAATCCTTCACTAATAAAATTATTAAATTAATTATTAATATTTGTCTATTCAAAATAATAATAATGATAATAAATAATAGCTACTGCCTGTTGGACATATACTTGCCTTTTCCATACCTTTCTTTTCTCATGAGATGGAAACTCTTGGTTACCTAGAACTACTTTAGTTCATTTTTTCAATGAATATGCATAGGAGTAATTGACACTGCTATAACATAATAATGTGTAAAATAAGTCATGCATGTTAAATGAGTTAAAACCTTCTCAACTTTTTCAAAACCATTGTCCATTTGTTTATAAACTTATTTTGGACCAAACTCGGCCCAAGTCCATGGGCTACTACCCAAAGTCCTGCCTTTAGAGCACAGGATATATATATTAAGTATTAACATGCAAACTACTTCTCTACACTTTTTTAGAAATAGTAAAGAGTAAAGACGTTGGAATTGCTTTTTCTATCAAACGCAATTTTAGTAAGTATATGTCATGATTTCTTGCATGAGATAAAATCATCTCAACTTTTTCTAAACCATCATCTAACTATATCTAAACTATACACTTACAAATAATTCTTTACCTTTAGTAGATTAAAGTCAAACGCCGGAAATAACTGCAAATTAGCCTACTCGATGTTAGGAAACGGGTCTTATTAATAGAAAACTCGCACCATTTTTATTAAACTTGTTTTGAAAATTTTAATTAGCACTACTTCTTATTTGAATTAACATATATTATTTTAAATTTTTTTTTATATTTCTATTTTATTTCTGATTTTCTCTCTCTCCTCTCTCTCTTATATAATTTTTTTCACCCGCACTCTCTCTCTTCCTGCCCTCTCTTTTCTCTTTTCTCTCTTCACCTCATTTGCCAAATTTATCGATTGAATTGGAACGGTTGATTCGAAAATCATTGGACTATTCGTACTGATAGTTGAATTTTTTTTGCTTGCGATCAATTCATCTATTTTTTTTTATTTTAATTTAATAAATATAATTTTAAAAAATTGTTTCTTTTTTTCTTTTTGAGTTCTTTAAAAATGGGAGCAAAAAATGTAAATCTATTTCGACCAAAACCAGAAAAGGGAAATTCCACTTCCATTCCCCAAACAGTTAAAAAACAAAAGTTCTTTTTTTTTTTCATTGGATCTTTTTTCTTTTCATTAGATCGTAGCTTAGATTTAGTTCGTAGCTTAGATTTGTGTCAAGCTTTTAGACGAAAAGGAAATAATATCTTTATCTGAATACCATTGTCTTACCTCTTCCTCCCCCATTTCCTAATATGTAGAATTTTCCACTAGATACTCCTTATAACCTTTAAAAAAACTAATTTAAAACATTTATATCGAACATTGTCTTACGATCTATAATCTATAATATTATATTATCTATAACATGTATAAAGGGAATTCACCAATATTGTGTCCACATTTCGTTTTTAATTTTATCTTTATATCTATTTGAAAATTAAAAAAAAAACTACTTTGTTAAAAAAGAGATTCAAAACCACGACCTCTATCTCCCTCATTTCCCCATATATGGACTTTGCTACTAGATCAATCTTGTAATCTTAAGAAAAAAACTACTTTATAACATCTATATCCAACATACATAATTATCCTACTATTTATAATCTATAATATTATATTTTATATTATATTATAGAATGGAAATAGGATCTTTTGGTATCCATATTTTATGACTATTTTACCTGCCTAAAAATTTTATGAGTTCTCTTACTTTCAAAAATATAACTTCTCCCATATTAATAAATTTACATATTCACAAGTTCTACGTCAGTACAAATCAATGTTAAATACTATTAATATATGTATACCTTTGATCATAAATATTTTTAATAAAAATAAAAATATAGAGTCACAACAACATTTTGAATTGTATTCAAACTCTCTAATCTCTCCATTTTCTAAAATTCATTACAAACCAGTCAAATTCGTTGATGTTTTATATGTTTCTATCATATTATCATAAATAAAGAAATATAAAAATTAACAAAAATATAATTCAAAATATAGTAAACTAAAATTATTAATTATACTCAAAATGACACAATAAATTATTTATATTTTATCATGTTATTACAAAACATATTAAAACCCTAAAATTATTAATAACACATAAAAAAAATTGCATATAATGATGAAAGAAATATTGTCTTTGTGTCTCTCTTCTAGGTTAATATAACTACCAAGTTCAACAAATTTTTTTATTGAGTCACAATTTTTTTAGGATTATTATGGACATCATAATTTTATCTACTCAGAGTAACTCAAGATTACTTATTTAACTATATTGTAGAGTTGCCTATTATTAGTTCATACGTCACCTGTTACTTACCAACAGGTTGTTGGGAACAAGGTACTAAAGGAGAGAAGAGAGAAATAAACAACACTAAGAAGTATTTGTTTTGGTGCATTTATAAACCTTACATAAGCTTGCTTATATAGCAAAGTGAAGAACACCATCTCACAATACTAAGTAATGTGGGACTAAAAATCAAACTATAAAACTTAATCAAACTACAAAACTAATAATTCTCCTACTTGGAGTTTGATTATCACTTATTGTAGTTTCCTTCATCATCAATCATTCTTGAAGGCCAGTTGAGACACTGCAAAGCCTCAACTTCTCTGTTATGACAACCTTTGTCAACATATCCGCTGGATTCTTACTTCCTAGTATCTTCTTCAACGTTAGTACTTCATTCTCAAGTAAAGATCTGATGAAGTGATAACGAAGATCAATGTGCTTCATTCTGGAGTGAAATGTTGAATTCTTAGCCAGATGTATTGCACTCTAACTATCACTGTGCAAAACACTCTTTTCCTGGATGAATCCCAACTCTGTTAACAATCCTTGAAGCCATATCAATTCTTTGCTAGCTTCTGTTACTACTATATACTCAGACTCTATAGTGGATAGAGCAACAATCTTTTGTATCTGTGACATCCAACTAACAATTGTAGTTCCAACAGTAAATATGTAGCCAGTGGTACTTCTTCGATGATCAATTTCTCCAGCAAAGTTTGCATCTATGTAGCCTTGTACTTTTAATTCACCTTTACTAAAGCACAAACACTTCTCCTTAGTGCTTCTTAGATATCTCAAAATCCATTTCACAGCTTCCCAGTGAGCTTTACCTGGATTTGACATAAACCTGCTTACAACTCCCACTGCATAACCAATGTCTGATCTTGTGTATATCATCGCGTACATCAGACTTCCAATGGCTGAAGCATATGGAATTTTAGCATTAATTCATTTTCTTCCTCTGTCTTAGGAGATTGGTCTTTTGATAGACGAAAATGAGTAGCCAAAGGTGTGCTAACTAGTTTGGCATTGCCCATGTTGAATCTTTGCAAAACACGGTTGATGTACTCTGTCTGAGATAATTACTAGGTTCCCTTTTGCTTATCTCGCATGATTTGCATTCCTAGGATCTTCTTTGCTGGTCCTAAATCTTTCATGTCAAATTCTTTTGACAACTGTTGCTTCAAGTTTCTGATCTCACTCATATCTGAACCTGCTACTAACATATCATCGACATAAAGTAGCAAAATGATATAACTGGAGTTGTACCTCTTGAAGAAACAACAATGGTCAGCATTGCACTTCTTAAAATCTTCAGGCTGGTGCATGTAGATCTCCTCATCTAGATCTCCATGAAGAAATGCAGTCTTCACATCTAATTGCTCTAGGTAGAGCTCCTCACTAGCCACAATACTTAACACAGTCCTGATAATACTGGAGCAAAGATTTCAGTGTAGTCAACTCCTTCTTTCTGCTGAACTCCTTTGACAACCAGTCAGGCCTTGTATCGCTTGGAACCATCATGGTCTTCCTTCACCTGATACATCCATTTATTGTAAAGTGTTTTCTTTCCCATAGGTAACTCAACTAGTTCCCATGTCTGATTGGAGATCAAAGACTTCATCTCGTCTTTCATAGCAAGCTCCCATTTGTCGGCGTCCATGGTTTGACAAGCTTCCATATAATCTTCAGGTTCCCTTCCATCAGTCAGCAACATGTAGTCTATATATCTCCTGTTAGGCACATGGGGCCGAGAGGATCTTCTCAATACAGGAGTTGGAGTAGGAGGTTCTGATTGCTCATTGTTCTTTTTATTTGATTTCTCTGGCTGAGGACTCCTCAATTTAGGACTTTCTGGGGATATCTTCCACTTCTGCATAAACTGGTCCACTTGTTTCTGGGTTGCTGGTGCCAGTATTATGCATGTCCTTGTATATCACTTTTTCATTGAAGATTACATCTTTGCTGCAGATCATCTTTTTATTTTCATCATCCCATATGCGGTAGCCAAACTCATCTTCACCATAACCAAGGAAAGTACACTTCTTTGATTTTGGGTCAAGTTTGTTTATACCTTGATTACTGATGTGCACATATGCTACACAACCGAAAACTCTAAGATGTGAGAGTTTTACCTCTTTTTTGCTTCATACCTCTTCTGGTATCTTGTGCTCCAATGGTACCGATGGACTTCGATTAATCAAGTAAGCTGCTGTGTTGACTGCTTCTGCCCAAAACTGTTTTGGTAAGCCTGACTGGACAAGCATGCTTCTGGCTCTTTCAGTCAACGTTCGATTCATACGCTCTGCTACACCACTGTGTTGAGGCGTACCTGGCACGGTTCTCTTCATTCTGATTCCGTGCTCATAGCAAAACTTCTTGAATCTGGTGTCTACATATTTACCACCATTGTCGGATCTGACCTTTTTAATCTTCAATCCTGTCTCATTTTCTACCATAGCTTTCCAAATCTTGAAAGTTTCAAATACTTCAGACTTGTGTTTCAGAAAGTAAACTCATACCTTTCTGGAGTGATCATCAATAAAAGTTACAAAGTATTGCTTCCCACCAATGGAAGGGACAGTCGTTGGTCCCCAAACATCAAAGTGGATGAGCTCAAGCCTCTCTTTCTTTAGGATTTTTCTACTTGTCTGAAAGCAGACTCTCTTCTGCTTTCCAAGTATACAGTCTTCACACATGTCAATTTCTACTGACTGAAGATCTGGTATTTTTCCTTTTGAGTGCATGACCTTCATCCCTTTCTCACTCATATGCCTAAGTCTTTGGTGCAATAGATTGAGACTTTCATTTGTTGCAACTGCAATCAAATGACATGCTCGTGCATGACCACTCTTTTTGCTTCGAGCAATTGTCATCGCACCCTTTGAAATCTTCCAATCATCACCGTGGAAGATTGTCGTGTAGCCTTCACTGGCTAACTGGCCACTGAGATTAAATTCTTAATCAGGTCAAGAATATGTCTGACATTTTTCAATTCCCATACTGACATGTTTAACTTAATCTTTATTGCACCTTTACCTACAATCCCACATGACTGCTCATTAGCAAGGTAAACCTTACCAAGGTTTCCAAGAACATAATTCTCGAATAGTTCCGTTTGTGAAGTAGCGTGAAAAGATGCTCCAGAGTCTAATACTCAAGACTCCTCTTTATCTTCAAGAGAGCATATCAACACCTCATCTTTTTCTGAGGTGGAGGCAACGTTTGCTTCGCCCTTTGCTTCTTGACTCGTCTGTGCACTCCTGCACTGGTTTTTGTAGTGCCTGGTTTTCCCACAATTCTAACACTCGATCGTTTTCGAGTTTTGGGAACTATGATGATTTCTGGACTTGGATCGTCTCTCCTTTGATTTGCTACGTCCGCTTTCTTTGGTTGAACTTCTTCCTCTTGACTCTGTATGCCATACTGAAGAGGTTGATGGTTCACCCGACTCTCTCCGTCGGATCTCTTTACTGAGAACCAAATTTTGAACATCATCAAATCTTAACTTATTGCTTCCCGATGAGCTACTCACAGCCATGACCGTAGCATTCCAACTTTCTGGTAGGGAAAACAAAAGTATTAAAGTTCGTACTTCCTCATCGAACTCAATCTCAACTAAACTCAACTAGGTTGTAACAATGTTTAGTTCATTGAGATGATGTGTCACCGAAGTACCTTCAGACATCCGCAGATTGAACAATCGCCTCATCAAGTGAATTTTGTTTGAGGCTGATGGTTTCTCGTACATGTTGGAAAGAGCCTTCATGAGACCTGCTGTCGTCCTTTCTTTTACAATGTTGAAAGCAACATTACAGGATAACGTCAGTCTAATGGCTCCAAGGGCTTGTATATCAAGGAGACTTCAATCTTCCTCCTTCATACCCTCTGGCTTCTTTCCTGTGAGTGGTTGATACATATTCTTCTGATACAGATCATCTTCTATCTGCATTTTTCAAAAGCCAAAGTCCGCACCATCGAACTTTTCAATCGTCATCTTGCCTTCGTCCATTGCCATTACTCGTACTGCTTTTAAAAAAAACTCCCATTAGTTCTCTAGACTGAAATCCCCAAGAACAAGAGAAAAAATCTTTTCTGATGTAGAAGATCAGACACAGCTGCAGCCACAGAGCATACTAAGAAAATTTACTCTAACCAAATCTTTTCTGATGTGGAAGATCAGACACTGCTGCAACCACATAGCATACTAAGAAATGGGCTCTGATATCACTTGTTGGGAACAAGGCACTAAAGGAGAAAAGAGAGAAATAAACAATACTAAGAAATATTTGTTTTGGTGCATTTGTAAACCTTACATAAGCTTGCTTATATAGCAAAGTGAAGAATACCATCTCACAATACTAAGCAATGTGAGACTAAAAATCAAACTATAAAATTTAATCAAACTACAAAACTAACACAAGTTATATGTAGGTTGCCATTTCTAAAAATTAGAAATTTAACTTTTAAGACATTTGAACATATGTGCTTGAAAAAGAGAAAAGTCGTAAAAGATAAAAAAATAAAACCCAAAGGATATAACGTGAAAGTGTAAAACAGTGACCTGCATGTCGGAACATAAACTAAAATAATCCCTTACATAGTCAAGTGTCAACAACTCTATTGCTCAACTCACATGCACAAGATACAGAAAAGCTTGAAATTTCAAGAGCACTTTCAGTTCATGGCGCATTTCCCATTCTTTTCAGTTTTCTAAATTTTTTATTTTTTAAAAAAAATATAGAAAACTGAAAAAATATGTTGAGATACTGTCCAATATATATATTTTATCAAATAACATAGATTAATAAATAATATATATATATATATATATATATATATTATCTAAGAAACTATGAAAAAAGTTAGAAAAAGTATGGAAATCAATCAGCGAAATAAAAACCATAGTCAGAGAAAACATATAAAGCCTCAGGATATATATTATCCAAGTCACGTGAAAACACAGCGTTTTTGTTTTAGAAAAGTATGGAAAACTCGGTCCATGATTTTAAGAAAAAAAAAAAAGGTTAAAAAACAGCATCTGATGCTTTTTCAAAATGGGCGTGTTTTCTAGAATACTGGCTATTCCAATTTTTTTTTTTTTTCATTTCTTAGAAAATTGTTCCATTTTTTCTAAAAATGACCCCGTAAGAAGGTTAGTGGAGAATTAAATTGGACAAAACTCCATAAATTTAGTTGTGGTAAAAACCTTTGATTCAAAATTCTGATTTTTATTTATAAATGTTAATTTTATTTTTTTTAAGAGCATTTATAAATGTTAATTAGTTTGATAGTTTTTAATTTATTAAGTTTTGGTTCTGAATTCTGATTAAATGTTACTCGGGTGTGGAAAACGGGGATGACTTGTATGAGAAGTGGAAATAGTCAGGTGTGGGAACACAAGTTAGGGTGCAACATCACTATGTTAGAGAAAATTGATAATGAGATTATGACACATCGGTAACTAACGGTCCATTTCACTTATACTTGCCTATACATACCATCCATTTCAATAAACTAGTCTTGAGACTAACCACGTGCATGGAAACACGTTTTGTAACATAAAGCGTTTGTTTCACTATAGTATTTTCGGCTTATGGAAATATTATAAAATGTTATTTTTTAAGTATATTTAACAATGTATTTAGTTAAATTCTTATATTTTCATATTTTTTAAAAATTTAAAATGAACTTATATAAAAAATAAAATTTGAATATATAAATATAATAACCTCCATTTATTTTATGAAAATTTACATTCTCATTTTTTAATTAATGAAAATAAAATTGTAAGAAAATATAAAAAATAAAATAAGTTATAATATTTTTAGGAATCAAGATATCTGAATATTTTTTAAAACTTTTGACCAACGTGAACACGTTAAACTCACTCAAATTTACGTTTTGGATGAAAGAATCTCAAAAATTATAATTTGGATGTCTTACGAGGACAAACTATGCATCCCAGAGTTATAATAAGGTTTGTAATTACTACTATTTGTTGATATATATATATATATATATATATATATATATATAAAAAGTCACGCACCTTTAGGAGAGTCTCAACAATTACAATAATTTAACCTACCTACAAATGACACAGTTAAAAGGAATGCCTTTATAAAAAGTCACGCACAATTACAATATATAAAAAGTCACGCACCTTTATATGGTTTTACAGGAGATCCATAGTAAGCTTGTCACTTATTTACTCGGTTAATTTTTAAGTTTTAAACTTTTTTTATATGAGATATTTTTATATTTTATTTAACCTTCATTTTCAAAATTTGAGATAATATTAATTTTTTAAAAATATATATTTATTATTCATTAATTAGTACAAGATAATTTTCTATTAAAAAGTATCTCAATACTGATTTTAACTGTGAAATTCTCTTAAAATAAAAAACTTCAATAACTTTATTGATTTCTCTAATTTAATCTTAAATAACACTTAAAAATAAACCCAGTAACTTATCACTGCTTGTATAGGACAAAAAAAGCACATCCTTGAAAAAGAACAAAAGCAATGGAAACCCGTGCAGCAAGGAAAGCATTGACTATAAATTCTATAAAATTAATTTATATGTTATCTATATTAGATTTTTTTATATAAAGATCTAATTTAGTTTTTTGTCATATTATGTTATTGAATAAGTGATAAAATTGTCAAATCTTATTAAATGATTATATAAAGAGGATAAATCAAAAGCTCCAAACTTATAGAGATAAAATTGATTCAAAGCTAGCATTTATTTTGTCATTTTAATTGCACTAGTCATGATTCTTTTTACAGAAGCCACAAGGTCTTCATTTTAAAGTTTTAACTTATAGAATTGTGTTCGGAAAAAAAAAACACAGAAAAAACTTACAGAATTGTGAATATCTTAGTCTTGTCTAAGTTTAATACGTATTGCCATAGTCATCGTTCAATTAATCTGACGGGTTCCAAAGTTACAAGCTTGAAAACGTGAAGGGTAAAAAAATGTATGATTGATTCCTTCTTGTATGATCAATAAAATATAAGCAATAGCTTGTTGAACAATGAATGGTAACTACAAAATCTCATAAACCCACAAGTGGTACACTGGAAAGAGAGCACTAGGAATCAAGGGAATTGGAATGAGCCTCCAATGTTGCTGCTGCCAGAAGGAGGGTCAATAGCAACCCAAAGGAGTGAGATAGTAATTGATATTAGACCTGACCATACAAATACAATTGTGGGTGTCCTACCCCTTCTACCCATTAGTCCTTTTGCAAAGGGATACAAATGAGACAAGACCCAAAAACTGAAAAACACACCTCCAAGCAAACTGCTCCATTCACGATCCTCACTGTATATAGTTCTGCTTACTGCAACAGCAATTGCTATCAAATTGACCATCATTATAGTTAATGGTGGTATCATTAGAGATGTCCACTTAATCACATAAAGATCAGCAAATTCATCATTTTCGTCATCACCAGAAGATTTTGATGTCAAAGTGAATGAAATCTCAATGCCAGCCATAACCTTTAGTAGACCCTGAAGCACGGCAGCAAGATGTGCACTTGTGCCTCCAATCAACCAGAATTGTTCGTTCCTCCACCATTCTTCAAGCTCAATGCCAGACCACTTGATCTCCAAAGCAGCAAGGATGACAAGGGTCAAGGTGATGCCCAAGAGGTAAACTAGGAAGGTGACTTGAAGGGTTTGAACAATGAACTGGCCAGTGAAAAGTGAAAGAGCAGGAATGAAGCAATAGACAATAAGAAAGATGGAAGTGAATGGGTAAATTCCAACATTAAGGTAAGCAATCCTCTGCAGAAATTTCAATCTAGAGCTAGCCAAAAGTGCATTGTTGCGAGAAAAGAAGATTTCAACTGAGCCAGTAGCCCACCGAAGAACCTGATGCAGCCTGTCTGTGAGATTGATTGGAGCGGTGCCGCGGAAAGCCTCTCTTTTTGTAACACAATACACTGACTTCCATCCTCTATTGTGCATTCTATAGCCTGTGACAACATCCTCAGTGACGGACCCATAAATCCACCCAACTCTGAGACCCCATTCAGTCTTGTCCTCATACCAGCATGAGATAACATTGATGGCCTCAGCAACAGTAGCAGCATCGAGAGGATCGCGAGGGAGAGTTAGAGCACCCGGTGGACGACCATATTTTATAGATGAATGATCAGCAAGGGGCAGCCCTTGGAACTCAGCCACCCTTATTGAATCAACCAGAAGACTTGAGTTGCCAAATTTCTTGGGAACAAGAGCCACACTCATTTCTTCATCCTCCATGCCCCCACTCCTCAATGACTGTTCCTCACCACCACCTTCTGGGACTGAGGCCACTGTTGAGGATTTCTTCTTCTTTCCACCAAACCAACCGCTTTCTTCTTTGTTCCGTGGTGGATCAAACCCATAGAGAGCAGTTCTTCGAAATAGGCATCCTGTGCCTACATACATTGGACCTTGAATTCCATCAAGAGCCCGCATATTGACATCAAAAAACACTGTGTTATGATTCGCATACCGATCATTGGGGTCAATTCCTTCAAACCTTTGAGGAAATTGAACATAGCATAGCCTCTCCCCTCCACGGTCCATCATGAAGCACATTCCTTCTCTCAAAGCCTGAGAGTTATATATGTAATGATCACAGTCAAGATTAAGTATGAATGGACCATTGGACATTACAGCCGAGGCTCGAACCAGGGCATTCATGGCCCCAGCCTTTTTGTTGTGATCATAGCCAGGTCGTTTTTCACGAGAAACGTAAACAAGCATAGGAAGACGAATATCAACTTCAGAGAAATCCAAGGCATTTGAATCTGATGATGTGAGATTCAATGGTGTATCACTTGGGGGTTTTAACATTACCTGCATCAAGTGTTTCATAAAAATGAACATGCTTGGCTAATACACCCAACCATATTGAATGAATAATAATAAGATTGATAATTAAATTACTTGTATGATACTGGCATGATCACCCCTGGAATGCTCGGATGCAGCAGTTGTCCATGTACCAGGCCAGTGAGTGCCATCAGCCATCCATGTAGCTTTAGGAATTTTCAAATTCTCCATTGGCTCTTCATTTCCGTTCTCTCTCCACTTCTTCATTGCTTTCATTTCTACTGTGGCATTGTAAGCATCGGAACGCCGCCGGATCGAATCAGGAAGGCTGTTAATCCGAACCTTGAACTCATCATACTCACGCTTTACTCGCCTGCGGTCCCTCACAAAGTCAGACCGCACTTTGTTCTTGTAGGGATCTCTCTTCAGGTTAAAATAAGATTCTGGGTTCCTAGGTTCAATGTCATGTTTCCGACAAAATGGAACCCACAAGTTGGCAAAACTCGCTGCCTCTGCCATGGCCTCAAAAGTTAGAAGTGCACCGCCATCATCAGAGACATAACATGAAAGTTTCTCAACAGGATAATCAGCAGCTAGAATAGAAAGAATAGTATTTGCAGTAACTAGGGGTGGTTCCTTTTCTGGATCAGCAGTTGACACAAACATATCTATTCCTGGAAGATCAGACTTCCCAGTAGGATTGGTGGGATTAGGAGTTTCAAACTTCTCCTTCAAAACATCTAGGTCAACAACTCGATTTACAGGGAAGAGCTTAGGAAGCTGGTCAAGCAGCCAGGAGAAGGCAAACCAGATTTCACAAACAACAGACATGCCCCACAGCCAAATTGCATCATCGTTGGGGTTTTGGACCCTCCACTTTAGAAAGAAAACTAGAACCACCAGACGAATTAATATCATGAGCCTGAAAGTAAAAACAACAAATTAACTTTATATTATAGCTAATAATTATTATGTTACTTCAAATGCTACTACTGCTATATAGAGTAGATAGAACATACATCTCATAGTAATAATTCCAGAAGTTAGACAAATAATGCTAATAATACAATAACAAGTAAACAGTTAAAATTAGAATAAGCAGAAAGGCATATTTACTAAAACATTATAGTTTATCCCATTCCCTGTGTTTATGCAAAGTAGTAGTTTGTGAAATATAAAAATTCCTCAAGAAGAGGAGGACATTCATTTGCAAAGGAAACAAATTCAAATTAATGTAAGATAATGAAGATTCCAACTTAGGTTAAAACTACCATCCATAATCCACAACACAGAACAAAATTGCATTCATAAGCAATGGCCAATGCATCTCTACAAGCATCTATAGAAATGCAGAGAACAAAAAAGAGTATTATACCGATAAGGACTGAGAACTGCAGCAGATATGCTCAATTTCCGGGTCAAGGGCCTCCACTGCTTTTCCTTGAATACATTAGGATCACCCCCCATCCATTCAGAACCAGAACCAGAACCAGAATTGGAATCAGGTTGAGAGTCTTTAGGCCACATGGCATTTCCATATCCATAACTCCCCTTGGTTTCGAACAACCATTGAGCATGATCAAACTCATTAGTCTGGCTCCTGGTCAACGCCCCCGATTTCATCAACGACAACCTCCTCTCCATCTTACTAACCCCAGCACCAGGAGGCAAAGGCAGTGGCTGTGAGTTAGTCAGACCTCGCACCTCAGGCTCCTTGTAAGGCTCTTTACAACCAGGACAAATCCCCGCACCAGCCCTCAAAGCATCCCTATAACAATCCCTACAAATCTTGTAATCACACTCACAGGGAACCACATCCAACCCCCTCTCATCAGTCATAACTCTTCCATCACACCCAGGCACTGCACAAGAGGACCCTTTTGCACCAGCCATCTGGGGGTGGCTGGATTCGGACTCAATCACCTTGTCCTTCAAATGGGCACGTGTGAACTGGTTAAAACCACCAGTGAACATAGAACTAGAAGCGTATTGGTCCTCCACTCTCCGAGAACTCGACCTCTCCAGAGAAATCTCCATAGGCTGGTTATCTGGCGTTGGAGGAATGTGAACCGTGTAGGTAGCAAGACCAACACTCCCATTCTCACTCTCCTGATCCATATCATTGCTCAGCTGCGTGATCTTACGAACCGTAGAGGACCCACGCTTGAATTTAGAAGCCATGAATATGAATCAGAATAACACTGGAAGACCTGTAATTCAACAACACCCCCTCACCAACTGTTTCATCAGAAGAAGGGAGTTTATATAAAAGATGAAACGTTTAGAATTGTTCAAAAATAGTACAATTCAAACACGAAAATTGAAAATAAAGAACTACTCTGCCCTGTGTGTATGTCAAGTGGCGAGACGGAGTATACATGAATTATAAAGAATAGCAATGGAGAAGAAAGGTTCTTTAAAATGTCTTACCAACTCAAAGACAACAACAACCAAGCGCGTGTCTGACGCTGTCAAGTGTCGACCTTCCGTTTCTCTCAAACAGGACCGAGTCCAACACAGACAAGGATTTTCAAACCCACTAAACAAAAAGGAAGCAAAACAAAATCCCCTTAATAATTCCAACACAATCAGACAGAACAGATCACATCCTACTTTACAAGTAAAAACTCAATGCCTGACCGGCAACCTTAATCTCTGCTTCAACTTCAATGATGTCATGTGAAGGAGGATTGGGTGTGTGTTTTGCTGTTTTTACCATATAGACGACCGCGTGAAAAGGGAGAGAGAAAAGAAAAGAGAGATACTATGATATGAGATATCCTACGATGTTTCTAACAACGACAGTCTGCCAATTATATGGGTACCTGAGAAGACAAAACACCCATATCCTCATTTTTAAGGGAACACACTATATACATAACATACAAGCATAAAATTTAAATTTGACATCTAAAAAACATAAACTATTAAATTAATCTAAAATCAAACTAATTCAATATTTAAATCTAAATACTATCTTAAAAATTTTAAATAAAACTAATTTTTAAATAACTCTCTTTTAAATCTCAATTAACTTCATTATTTAAAATTTAAATTATTTTTCATCATTTCAAATATCCAATATTATTACTGCGGAGAGGTTCTTTCGGGAAGTACGAAGTGTCTGATCGATACAGAATGAATTTAGTTTTCCTTCACTTCATTCATGCGCTTTGTACGCAGCCAACGATATAAATTTTCTAGTACTGAGATCTTTCTGTGTTCTTTTTCTTTCTTTCTTCTTCTTTTTCTTGCTTAATTGATAAACCAAAACAAGGGAAAAAATAAATTAAAAGTTAAGTTTTAAACTTTTAGTTGTTGAAAAAAGGAATACTAATCTGCGCTTTTACATAGTAAAATAAATTATAAATATCAGATTGATTTAATGACTGATTCCATCCAGTAGTACCAATTAAAACATAATAAAATAATATCATCTATTCACAAATGATTTATATGATAACTTTATTAATTTTATAATAACTATTTTAAATTTTAATTAATTAAAAAGTTAAATTTTTCTACTAATAATGTATATTAATTGAAATCTTAAAAAAGTAATATTATTTTTATAGTTGATTTTTAATTATCATAAAAATTCCATTTTATCTTTTTATTTATATTTTACCTATATATACCTGTACAATTATCTAAAAAAATATACTAAATGATGAATCCTAAACAGGATATACTGTTTGGACGGGGGTATACTTATAAACGAAAAAATCAAATATTATTTTATTTTAAATTTAATTCAAATTTATTTTCCGATAAAAAATATTTTTACAATTTCATCTAAATAAATTATATATAATAAATGCCTAGATGAAAAACTACCTACTATATGAAGATTTTTCTAGAACTTTTTTTAATATTTATATGGTAAAATAAGTTCTTAAAAAATTAATATAATTTATTTTTGTTCAACCTATTTTTTTATGGAAAAAGTTAAAATAAATTAAGTCCAACAAAACTTAAGGTTACTAATTATTGTAATAAGTTTTTAATAGACATATTTAAAATGGTATCTACTCAATTAATAAAATAAAAATCAATGGCAAGAAGGTTAAACGCGTATTTTTTATTATATATTAACTGTATAAAAGGTATCGAAATGAAAAAGATTACAAATTTGAGATTTTAAATAAATAAAGATCTTCAATAAAGCTTGAAAGATGAGGTTTTAAAGCTATTCAGTTTGACCAAGTGAATATAAACAGCAGTAAAATTAAATCAACATTCATTCTCATTATTTGAATTACTTTAAATAAGGTGGAATGAAATGAATTTTTTTATAGCAAAAAATTTATTAATATTTAAATAATGGAAAGCACAAAATATTAGAGGCACAAACATCATACCTCATAAAGTTTACATAAGTCATTTCTTTGAGATAAACCGTGTAAATATAAGGAAAAAACACCCTAAACACAAAAGTAGGGATTCATTACCCATTCTACATATGAATGAGTTGTGTAACACCATTCACATGTCCTGAGCTACACGTCTTGAATTAACTTTTGCGATTGTAGAGCTTTGTTTTCGAACATAGTTGCATTCCTAGCCTTCTTTCCAAATTTGTCAAATCCTAGCAAACCATAAAAAAGACCATGTGTCCTGTTTTTTTTTTTTTTTTTTTGCTCACTCACCAGACCCTGAATTGATAAAATGACCTTGAACTGTGTCATAGAGGTTCGATGATAGATCCCACCAACAACACAGTTGTTGCCAAACTTGATACGAGACAGGGCAAGTCAGAAATAGATGCACACTTGTTTCCACAATGATGGAATCCTACCTTCCAAATGTCTTATCACAAAGGTCATGGCAAGAAGCATAAAGTAAGACTTGGCTAGGAAGGAGTATGAAAGACCTTAACTCCTATTTGAAGTGAATACATTTAGGTCATGGTCTACCTTATTGTACTTGTTTTGTTATGTTGCACCTAATACATTGGTGGGTGTGTATAGCTTTCTTTGAGGCCTTGTATTTTTGCCTATTTCTTCTTATTTTATGCTAGGGGTGTCATTAGTTTTTTTATGTGGAGTGTGTGCATGAACGTGGACCTTTTTATAGCATAGGGACATGTGATTTTTCTTTCCACAACTTTCCTGTTTGTTTCCCACACCTTTCTAGCAACACATGAAGCATGAGAGACAAGGGGGTCCCATTGTTCCCTTTAGATGGCACCAATAACATCTTTCTCCTAGGTGGCCAATTCAAATTCAAATTTAAATTGGAGGGAACATAGATCCACTTATTTAGGGGCATGTTTGGATCTAGGCAAGTTAACTATGTGTTAATTAGTTTCATTAGCTAAATTAACACCTAGTTAACTCTCCCTAATCTTGGAGGTGAACTCTCTTATAAATACACACCACCACTCTTTGTATTTTCTTTACACTTTAATGAATATTGATTTCCCATATTGTGACTTGAACTTTGAGTGTCTTATTCTCTCTACCTTTTTAGAGTTCTTCCTTATGGCTTTTATCATGGATTCCTTCCTTGTCGCAAGCTTCACCAAACCAAGGTTTATCTCCTTTAGAGTGGCGCTTCCACCAAACCATTTTTACTTCTCCATCTCCATCTTCTTCACTCAAGAACCTCATAGAAGCAAGATCATTGAAGGAGCAATCTAAGATTGCATCACACCTATCCACCACATAGCCTACAAGCCTCCTCACTAGATCAATATATTTGTCTTTTCAGCAAGTTGGAACATGTTGGCAACATGTCTACTTCCAACTGCTAGACCAAGAGTTGAGCCTTTGGAGGTACCTCCTTTAGCCACATCATATTAAAGAATCCACTAGCACCATTTCTATTATCCACAACTAGCACCTTGTATGCAAATCAGATAGAGTAAATTTGAATGACTCCTATAACCAAACCTATTTATCTAAAGCCCTTGTTGTCAGCCTCACTAACTCCAACTGTTGTACTGCCTCAACTAACCTTTCTTCTTCCCAAGAAAATAAGTACCGCCTGCCTCCCTTTCCCTTCCTGAGCGATGGTTACGTGTTTGTCTAAAGCCAACCATATAATTAGGGGTATTCCTCTCTTAGACTATATTTCCTTACCCACGGCTCCTCCCAGAATGCAACCTTTGTATTGTCCCTTACCTCTCGCCTAACATTGGTTATCCACCAATCCGTTGAACCCACCCACCCCAACTCAATGGAATTCATACCAGACCATTAGGTAGAACAGTGCTTACACCTCACCTTTTACCCCCTCCTACACATGTGTACTTAGATTTTAGAACTCTAATCCACAAGACCTCAGATTCCACTCAGATCTGCCATTTCTACTTACTTAATAACGCTATATATTAAACCAGCCAATATCCCTTAATCCTAGCCCACCTGCTTCTTTCCCTTGACACACCTTGTTTAGTGCCATCAATTAAATTTCCTACACTCCTTCATCCCACCCCATAGGAAAAGTTTAAACAAATAACAAAGTTGAGGGATTATACTTGTTGGAACCTTAAAGAACAAGAAAAATTAGATTAGCATAGCAACAATACAAATTTAAGACATGAATTATGAAGCTATCTTGTTATTTATTAATTTCCTATTGTTCTAAAATGAAATAACATTTTTATCCTTTCAAAAAATATTTAAATAACGATATAAAAATATTTTTATTTCACTCATAGTCAGCATAGTGATGCAAATTTTAACAAATAAATTGCCACTCGTCTAATAAATAATTAATCATATAGATTTTACACATATATTTTATATTTGTATGTTACTTTTAATTATTTTTTTTCCGAATTTACTCTTTAGATATTTAAAATATTAATATTTTCTTTATATAAATTACAGTACACAATTTTGAAGGAGACTCGATTTTTTTTCTATTCATTTAACATTTTTTTCTTTAGTCATTTGTTTTTTTATTTTGAGTGATTACATTGCAATAAGTATACGTCTCTGGAAAATATTGTGTTTTTTATATATAAAAAAGACTAAAATAGTTTTGCATCAACAAGTATACATAATTACATTCGAAAGTAGATGTTTTTATGGTAGTAATATTTCTATGGAAGTTTTATGGGTAGTAATGTTGAGAAACTATTGTTAAGTGTTTTATACACTATTTCTAACAAGTGTATCAGTTGTATATAGCATCTAATAAATATATCAAATTGTCTTTTCAAGAATCTGGAAGATAAAATAAAATTTCAATAATCCTTATTAAAACTTTTTAAAGTTGGTGTATGAATTTTATGTTAAAAAAACTAAAAGAAACTACAATGAAATTGAGTAGAGGTAAGAATTAAATAGAGATTAATGAAAAGAGTGTTGGGATTGAATGTTTTATGTAATTTTTAGATTTTCAATACGTGATTTCAATTACTCGATGTTAATGGATTCAACAAGTCATTCCAAGTTGATTCCACAAACAAGGAAATCCTAAGGATCCTAACTTAGCATCAATTCCTTTACGACTAATATTGGGAATTTAACCAACTGATTAATCTAAAGCTATTTCGAGCATTTAGAGTCATTAAGTGAATTGACTCATATCAAATTTAGAAAACATTTTCCAACCAAATCATAAATCATAAGACAAGTGGTCAGTTCATCCAAAGCATTAAGAACAGAATCAAATCACTAACATGAGATAAGAGAAAACATATATAAATCAAAATAATTACAAAGAGTTTGATAGATTACATTCAATCTCAACAAGAAAAAGATTTGATACCCATGTCAATGAGAGTCATCATCTCTTACAAATAAAATATGAAGAATAGATCGACCCCTTCATTTTCAAAAGCAGAGTTTCCCCCTTCTCTTCATCTCTACACTCTCCCGTTGGTCTTTGTTCAAACCTGTAGCAAGTTGTTTTTCTCTTGAACCATGCTCTTCTTTTTATAGCTTGAGTTTGGATACCATCACTGAGCGAAGATCCTTTCGCTCATCAAATTTGAGTGTCAAATTAAATTTGTTGAGCTAAGATTGGCTCACTAAGTGAAAATCAACATGATTTGTCATTTTTTCTGCACTTCATTTAGCAAGAGAAGTTTCGCTTAGCGAAACTTCTAGGTCTGGATGGTTTCACTAAGCGAAATATCCATCACTTAACGAAAAAGGGTGCCAAAATAATTTTGCTGAGCAACAAATAACTCGCCTCAGCAAAGGACAACATGATTCAACCTATTTTTACTTGTCGCTCAGCAAAACTGGCTCGTTAAGTGAGGTAGAATCCTTCGTGATGAAGAAAGTTCAATTCGCTGAGTGGATTCCTCACAAAATAATTCCTTTCTTTTATAAAAAAATCTTCATTTTTTCATTAAATTGCTCCATGTTTGTTACAAAGTGAGATCCAATTTCTTCATCTATAAGACAAATCAAGGGTTAAATGTACAAATTTATCAATTTTTTTTAAATATTTTTTTTTTATTTTTTTACAATAAAGTTGGGTTTTTCAAAATATTTTCTTCAATGTCTCGTGCGATAATTGTTATAGAGATAAAGATTTTAACATAAAATGAACATTTATCAACTATGATTTAGTTTGGCAATATTTTTTAGCTAGCTTTTGTATTATGTAATTTACTTTAAATTAATAAATAAGGATAGAAAATAATAAATAAATCATAATGTGTGTATATTATTATTATTATTATTATTATTATTATTACTATTATTATTATTATTATAATTATTATTATTATTATAATTATTATTATAATTATTATTATTATTATTATTATTGTTATTATAATAATAATTATTATTATAATTATTATTATTATTATTATTATTATTATTACAATTATAACAATAATAATAATAATAATTATTATTATTATCATTATTATTATTATTATTATTATATGTGGTGAATTTTGTTTTTAATAAAATATATAAATTAAAATTAACAAATTTCTATCTAATTTCTAAAACCAAAAAAATTGATATTTATTTGACAAACTTTTGAATACAAAAGGTACAAGTGTGTGAGGTCTTGTTATTCAAACTAGTAGCAATTAAAATTTAAACCGAAAATCATGAATGATGATTTAATAGTTTGAGATTTGATGAAACCATGGTTATTTTTCATTGTTAAGTTCAAATTTAAGAAAAAAGGAATCCCAAGTAGGATATAATCCAAGTTTTGTTCAGGAAAAGTTAACCTAAAAAATAAATGAATGAAAAGTAAAAGTAAATGAATTGCAAAGTATATCCTCAAAAGAAAACTTCAAATATCTAATACTAGTAAAAGTAAAATGATGAACCTAAATGTAAAAGACTTGAAAGATTAAATGTGGCTAAAGACATGAAAGTAAACACAAAGGCAATAAAGGAAATTGTAGAAAATGTAAACTTCATTAAAAGTTACAATAAGAATATATCTCAATCTTTTCAGTCCTTGTCATTCCCTAAGCTTCTTGAGTTTAGGAAAATCTTATGCAAGTGTTAGGACCCCCTAATTTTTCCTAATTTCAACAATGTTGAAAAGTATTTATAGAGCTTTTTATAGAAGATATTTGGTTACATGTACTAAAAAGAAACTATTATTTTATTCCTAATGGAAAGGTTTACATAAGTTTTTTGTCCCTAAAGTTTTATAAAAAAATTACTTTTGGTCTTTGAAATTCAAAAATATTTTTTTAGTCCCTGAAATTAATTTTTTTTTATATTAACAAACTCTATTTATCAGTTATATATATTTGGCTGTGCCGAATTTGAAATTGAAGATAAGATTGAGGAGAAGAGTGACTCACAAGTACAAAAATATGCTCCTTGTCAGCAAGTTTTTAACGATGTTAACTGAAAAAGAATGATTAAAAAATTATTTTTGAATTTTAAAAACTAAAAATAATTTTTTTATAAAACTTTAAGAAAAAAAAACATTATATAAATCTAATGAAAACCACTAACAACTATACAATGCGCAATAACTTCTCGTTTTGATTTTTTATCTTTATCCATTTTGGCTCATTATCTCTCAATTTTTTCCTCTTAAGCTAGGTTTAGGTGCCTTTTTTCCTCTAAGTGTCTACTGTGGCTCGATCTTTGTTCTTTTTCCTATTTGCTCAAACATATTGCCTTATTCCCCTTTTTCTTGAGATAATGTTATTCAGGTAGTGTCGTTTTTAGTGGGTATCTCTAGAAGAAGACCTTTATATTTCTTTTCGATACTTTCCTTCCGATTCCATTTCTTTTTCTTATGGTCTCCTCGATCTCTAGCACGTTTCGATTTTGATGCCTTTTATTAAACGTTGTGTTCTCTTAGATAAAATTTAAACAAAATATTTTCAAATTACTTAAGTTATTTTTCTCACCCGACAGCGACGAGAATAATAATAATAACAATAATATTTAAAAATGAGAATTATAAATCTATAATACAGGAGGTAGAAGAAGTGTATGTTAAAGTATTATGAATCACTTTAAATATAATTTTAATATATTTTATAAAATTATTAATTTTTCATTACATCAAAATTTATTATTAAATATTAGTATAAAAATTCTGATACTATTAACAGATTATAATTAGATTATTTGTTAAGAATTGAAATAGTCGAGATCTTTTTAACAATAACTTTTTTCTTTTTAAAAAAAAACACAAACATATTTGGATGATATTTTAAAATTTTACAATGGGAAGAAGTCCAATTGAATAGGGGAAACTCGAAAAAGAATCATATAAGCAAATAATAAAGCTGGCAAGGCCAAATAGTGTCAGTCAGTTTTTTTGCCAGGTAGATCGATCCTGGATGGGGTGTTGGTAGCGAATGAAATAGTTGATTCGGCAAACAGGAAAAAGAAACCATGTTTTCTATTTAAGTGGATTTCCAGAAGGTATACGATTCGGTAAATTAGGACTTTCTGGATTATATGTTGGCTAGGCTGGGGTTTGGGAGTAAATGGAGAAAGTGGATGAAGAGTATTGTCAGGAATAACCATGTCTCAATTCTAGTCAATGGGATCCCAACGGATGAGTTTAGGCCGGGGAGACGTCTGAAGCAGGGAGATCCACTATCTCCTTTTTTGTTTCTTCTAGTAGCTGAAGCCTTAACTGGACTGTTTAGGTCAGATGTAGGGAAAGGGGTGTTTAAAGAGCTCAATTTTGGTGCTGAGGCAAAGTTTTCAATTCTGCAATACGCAGATGATGTTATTATGATGGGGGAAGCTGATCTTCAATCAGTATGGTATCTGAAGGTTATTCTCCGTGGATTTGAGTTGACATCAGGGTTAAAGGTGAATTACAGCAAAAGCCAATTTTTTGGTTTAAATGCAGACGATTCATTTACACGAGTTGTAAAAAACCTCTTGAATTGTGCCGTATCATCACCTCCATTTAAATTTTTAGGGATTCCAGTGGGAGCGAACCCAAGGAAGGTACAAATGTGGGCACCAATCATCGAACAGTTCCAGAGGAAACTGGCAACGTGGAGGGCAAAACATATGTCATTCGCAGGAAGGTTAGTTATGATAAATTCAGTATTGTCTAGCCTCCCACTATACCTCTTCTCATTTTACAAAGTGCCCAAGAAAGTTCTAAAAGTCATTACCGGTTTACAGCGTTCCTTTTTGTGGGGAGGAAATGACCAAGAGAACAAAATTGCATGAGTTAGTTGGGAAAATGTGTGTCGGCCTAAGGAAGAAGGGGGTCTGGGGGTAAAATGTCTATGAGACTTTAATTTGAGTTTGCTTGCAAAGTGGAGGTGGAGAATATTAACAGAGCAAAATGTGATATGGGTGAGTCTGCTGGAGAGTAGATATGGTCAGACATTCAAATTCAATCAAAGACAGCAAAATTTATCTACAGCTTCGCAGTGGTGGAGGGATCTATGGGGTATTGATGGGCCGAAAGCGGTGATACCAGACTGGTTTGTGAATAATGTCATGAAAAAAGTTGGGAACGGAAAGGATACTTTGTTTTGGGAACAGAATTGGATAGGAGACGAACCTCTTAGCTTAAAGTTTCCCAGGTTATATGGGTTAACGGCAGATAAGGGTACCACTATTAACCTGAAAAAGGAAGTATCAGAGGGGTGGAGTTGGGTATGGAGGAGGGAACTATTTGTATGGGAAGAAGATCAACTCCGTCTTTTGCAAAGTGTGCTACAGTCAGTGGTAATTGTGGATTACAGGTTGGATAGATGGAGTTGGAGGTCTAGTAGGGATGGAGGTTTCTCAGTTACGGAGGCTTATGTGCTACTACGCATGCATCAGACCTCAACGAGATTAACCGAGGTGGAACCCAACCTTCTGAGACGAATGTGGAGAGACCGTCTACCTTCCAAGGTAATTGCTTTCTCATGGGGATTATTGCTGGATAAATTACCAACCACTGACAATCTATTGAAGAGAGGAGTTGAGATTCCAGGAGAGGGGGCTCTATGTGTCTTTTGTAAGAGCGATATGGAAAGCAGGAATCATTTGTTCTTAACGTGTGCCAAGGCCCAGTCTGTGTGGAGCAATATTATTAGCTGGCTGGGAATCCAAGGACCTATCCCAGGGATTTGAATCAACTTTTTATTTCATCATCAGCATGGGTGGTTGGAAGGAGAAAGAAGAAGTGCAGGTATATTTTCTGGCTGGCTGGTTGTTGGGGTATCTGGATTACCAGAAATCAGATTATTTTTTATAACATGCCGGTGGATTCAGTGGACATTCTGATGACTATAAAGGTAATCTCGTGGAAATGGCTATCATACTCCTTAGGGTTTAATAGGGGGTGTGTGTTCTCGAATTGGTACGTTAATCCTACATTGTGTTTATTAAATATGATATAGGGGGGATAAGTTAAAACATGCTCCAATAGGATATGGAGGAGAATGTTTTTCGTTTGTATTCTAAGAAACTATTTGTTTCTTTTATTGAATATATTCTTAGCCTTTAAAAAAAATATAAGCAAATAAATAAATAAACTCATGCATAATAGCTTAGGCCTGAGGGTAAGTTTGTGATCGGTAAATGCAATGTTTAGGTTCAAACCACCGTTTATTAGTAACATTACCATCCGACAATTTCAAATCTCTCAACTACTAAAAAATTAATAGTTAATATTTTTTCAATAAAAGATACAAAAGTAATATAAGTAACATATAACAAAACAAACACTTAATCATTATTTATCTTGATATAAAAATTAAGGCTAAATGTTATTTAGTTGATTATGTTTTGGTATTTCTTCATCTTGATACATTAATTTCTAAAAGTTTCATTTTTATTCTTTATAAAAATAATTAGTACAAGTTTGACTTGATCCATCTAATTTGTCTAAGTCATACACGTCTTTGCATGCTTTAGCAAGTATATAATTATTGCACTTAGCTACAATGATTATGACATTAAAAATTAATTGTACTTCAAAAAGTAGTTGCGGTTATGTTATGTCGGGATGTAATTCTAGAAGATCAATATGATTTTTAGTTTATTATTTTAATTTAATTATTTACAAATTTTAGAATTGTCAAAATCTAAGTAAATACGGAATATTAGACCAAAATGAAACTTTCAAAACTATAAATAATCATAATGAAATTTTTAAAAATTAGTATATTAAAAGGAATACTAAAACATAATGGATAAAAAGTAATATTTACCAAAATTAATTCTTACATCCTGTTGTTCGGTCTAGAGCATTATCTATATCTTAACCTTCTGCATCTTCAATAACTTTATAGAAATAGCTATAGATGTGACACTTGGTTTGAAACTTCAACATAGCATATGTATTCATCCTACCTGTCATCCACATCGTTATACAAATCGTTACAGAGGTATGAAGCTCAGTCTAGAGCTTCAACATTTATCTCTTTTCTACCTTGTCATCCAAAAATTATGGGAATCATCACATAGGTGTGACATACGATTTATGCTTTTGCAAATATTCAATCATTTATGTTGGTTATTGAACATTTATAATGCATACAAAATTAAAAATACTCATGTATTCTCTCTTAGTACCTTTTTTAATATATATATATATATATATATATATATATATGTAATTTTATTTTATCAATAAAAAATTAATATTTGCATCATTTTCATGTAAAAGAAATACACATTTTAGTAAAAATGCATGTTCTACATGGATTTAAATATAAATTTAATGATTACATTTAACAATTCAAAATCAGATCTATCAAAACTAATTTTTTTTAACTTTAAAACCAATATATATTTAATATAATATCATTATATAAAATATAATAATGAATAATAGTACCTATATTCCTGTTGTAGGACACCATTTTGAAAAAAATTGGTAGTTCTTTTTAGTCATTATTATCTATTGTTCCACTATTTTTTTAAAATGTTCAATTTGGTCTCACTATTTATTTTTTATCAACTTTTCCCTGTAATTCTTTAAATAGTTTCAATATCATCTTATCATTATTTTTAGATTCAATTTTGTTCCACAATTCTTTAAATAGTTTCTTGTCATCCCTTTGTAAATTGTAACTAACACGACAACATAATTAACATATATGATTAATAATAATTTTATTGCTAAAAAATTGTTATAGGATAACATTGGAGTTATTCAAAGAATTGTAGACATTAGTAATATTATTATGTTAAATTTAATATGACATTAAACCTATTTTAAAAAAAAATAATAGGACGACATTCAATCTATTTAAAAAATTGGAGGACAAAATTAAATAAAAAATAATAGTGAGACAAAATTAAATATTTAAAAAAATAGTTGGACTAAAAGTATAATAAGTCTTTTTTTTTTATAAGATATTTTACAATTTTTATGGAATATTTAATTTTTGTTTCCATTCGTTACCCTTATTAAATATTTTAAGTATTTTTTGTTTTTATTTATAGTAGAGTATTAGTAAGAGTAAAATTGACAAATTAATAATATTTATTTAAAATATGAATAAAAATAACATTAATTTTTTTGTTGGTATGTGTAATAAATACTAAAAAGGGTATTAATAATAAATTATTTACATGTTCGATTTCACATTTAAAAATTATAATTCATATTAATTTTTTTCTTGAACATTAGCTGTGCCAATATAATTAATATTTTTATATTTAATTGAAAGTAAAATTATTCTAAACTATAGTTAAATTAAAAAATACTTGTTTTTTGTTAACTATAATTCATAGTAACTTAACTTTCAAACTATTATCTAAACATAGGATATAAAATATATATTGCGCAAGATGACGTGAGCATCACCCTTTCTTGTGCATCATCTTCTGTAATAATATTATTATCATATAATATTAAAATAATAAACATTATTATTAGTAATGTATTAGTAATAAAAATAATTATAATATATTTTTATTCAACATCAAATTATTTTATTTTATTATCTAATTTAAATATTTTATTTTATTTCAACAAAAAATTTTAATTTATACTATTATTCTATTGTATCGAGTAAATTTTAAAGTAATCTTTAAAATGTGTTATAACTTTTTAAGTTTGAGAATTAAAATAAGAATTTAATTGTATTTAACAGTTAATCATAATTATGTAATTTTTAAAATAATAATAAATAAAATAAAAAAATGTATCATAAATAAAAGGTGATTATGAAATAAAATGTTTTACACTGAAAACTTATATCCATTAATCTCTTCCAACAATTGATTGATATTATATTTATAAAAACATAGAAAGCGTATAGTTTGATAGATGATAGTACATATGATGGCGTTAATTTAACTTTACACGTAATGGTTTGAGATTTGGGAATG
This sequence comes from Psophocarpus tetragonolobus, assembly GCA_037954015.1. NCBI lineage: Eukaryota > Viridiplantae > Streptophyta > Magnoliopsida > Fabales > Fabaceae > Psophocarpus > Psophocarpus tetragonolobus. The sequence continues at coordinate 77,115,030 of CM075689.1, forward strand.
AATGTCCGCATGAGCGATATTCTCTCCGCCCGCGTACCATGTGCCGCAAACCCAACTGTGAAATCCAACATAATGTGGGTCCCACCCTCCAATCCGCGTGGGTCCCACCTCTTTCACTTTTTCACATGAATTGATTCCTGAAAGCCCGCCGCTGCCTCGCCCCTAATTATTGCTGCAAATTGGAAAAGCCCCAATTTCATCTTTGGTTATTTCCAATGAGTGCTTTCACACGAGAATTTATTTTAATGAAAATTCATCAAATATATTGTTTGATAAATGAATTTCAATTTTTAGTTATTTATCAAATAATTTTGATTAATTAAAATTGTAAAATGTTAAACTTTTTCAAAATAGTAAAATTTTTAAATTTTTTAAAGTTCAATTTGTTTTACAAAAGTTGGCCAATAATATTTTTTCTTTGATATAAGCTATTTTTTTTTTACATCGATGAGATTGTTTTTCGATTAGTATCGATCAAGGTTTTTTTTTATGATTTTGTCATTTTTTTAAAATATATTGATATAATATTTTGTTAACATTGGTTAAAGTTATTTCTTAACATGCAAAACTTAATAGCATTAGTCACCCATAATATTTTGTCTTACTTCACAATATTATGGTTGATGTGTTGATGATCAAATTTAAATCTATCATCTCGTGGTTGAGCCTACCATATTATGGAAGTTACCTTATTTTACACCTTTTTCAAATAAAATAACTTTGATCAACATCGATTGAACAAATCTTTAACAAATTGAAAAAAAAAAAAACTTGACCGAAAAACATCATTAATTGTTATTTTTAAATTATTAAATATTATTTGATATTGAATAAATTTTTACTTTCAATGGAAATTGAAATATATAATCTTCCCATATAAAAAAATTAAAATTCAATAAATTTGAATTACCTTATCCAAACAAAATATTTGAAAAAATGTAGTTATTTGAATAGAAAGTATTTTAAAATCAATGTATTTCAAAATCTTTACCTTCCTAAAATTTTGTATCCAAACACACCTAAGTGTTAATGCAATGAGTGTGTATGGTTTATCATTTCAATTAGTTAAAAGCTGAAAAATTAGTTTAAATAATTTTAACTTTTATTTGGTAAATAAAAAGTTACTAGCATTTTTTTAAGTAGTTATTAGTTTTTTTCTTAAAAACTACTTGGTTTAAAGTATGTATGATTTGACATTAGCTGAAATAGTTTCATCTTCTATTGGTAAGCACAAAGTTAGAAGTTATTTTAGGTATCTAATAGCTTTTTCTGAAAAATGACTCCAATTAGTTTTTTCTAAAGATTCTATTTCCAATTACTAATTGATTTCCTTTTACAACTTTACGATTCATTAATTAATGAATTGTCTCTTGCTAATTCTTTGTCCTTACTTTTTCACATGACATCATCTCCTTCGTTAATGCAATTATAGTAATTTATAATAAAAATATAGAATTATAGAAATTATAATTTAAATATATTATAGTAATTTATAATTTAAATATGTAATTACATAAATTTATGATTTAAATACGTAATTATAGTAATTTATAATTTAAATATATAATTATAGAAATTTATAATTTAAATATGTAATTATAATAATTTATAATTTAAATATGTAATCGATTTATATTATTAAAATATATTATAATATTTTAAATACTTCAAGTTGATACAAAGATTAATCATGTCCTTATTTTTCATTTTACAATTTCCAACTAATTTTACCAAACACTTAGTGCTTGTTTGACAACAGTTTTATAAAACTGTTATCAGTATTTTAGTATTTAAAAACTAAAAAACAAGAACAGCTGAAAATAGTTTTGCTTTTTAGTTTTCTATTTTTGTTTTGAAAACTCAAAATACAGTCTAATATGTTGTCTTTGGCTTTTCAGCAATGAAATTTTAATAAATATGAACAAGTTTTTTCATTTTTATATATTCAAAACAGTTTTCAAATAACACATACCAAGCAAGTTTTTCTTTTCTTTTCTTTCCGAAAACAATTTTTTGAAATTTTTTTTCAAAAACTAAAAAAACAAAATCAAATCAATCAAGCTCTTACAACTAGTTTTTCAGCTTTCAACTGTATTATCAACTTTTAGTTTTTAGCTAACTTTTCAATTATCATATAGTTTTAAGTTAATTTTGCCAAATACACCCATGAGTGTTAGCTTTTTCAAAAGATCTCCTATTTTCAACTATTACTCTACTAACTTATTTTCTTTTACAATTTTACCTTAATTAATGAATTATTTCTCACTAATTCTGTCTTCTCACATGTCACAACCTTCTTTTCTTTCATTAATGTAACTATAATAATTTATAATTTAAATATATAATTACAAAACGGGACAAACAATCTCACGATCATCTTATGAAGAATTGACCCTCTTTCAATATTTTAATTAATTTTTTAAAAAAATTATTTTTTTAAAATAAAAAATTTATAATAATTAAAGTATGAATTAAATTATTAAATAAAATTTTTAAAACCGACTTTATTAAAAAAATAAAATTCGATATAACTTTGTCATTTATTTTTTAAAAAAATCATGATGTTGTCATGAAAATAAAACAATAATGCAAGGTTTATTTTTTTTGAATTTTCGTTTATTTTGTAAAATCATGACTTTATTAAGAAAATACAAAATGTGTTATTATTTTCTAAAAAAAATCTCAGATTTAGCTAGTCAAATTGCTTGAGTCATCCTAAGTATGACAGTTTAACTCATTTTTTATAATTAAGGAAAAACTGGTCCATTTGTGTTTTACAATAAATTTCAATTAATGATGCATTAAAAAGAGTATCATAGAATATAATGTTAACATTAGGTCAAACACTTTTTGTTTTCATCCAATAAAAAATCATAGTTGATTTTACTTTTAAGACAATTATTACCGTAAAAAATGTTAACAATGTGATTCTAGGATACTGATACACTAATTAAAGAATGAGAAAACAGTTATTAAGACCTTATGCAATTGCGATCACATATAATTTTTAATAAAACATTTTTTATTCTTAACCAATGTCTTAGAACACTAGTTAGCAATAATTTTATTACATAAATCAATAAACTTATATATACACAGTGAATTTTTATAATTTCTTTTTCAAATTATACTTCGTAATTCAACGTAAAAAATAAAAATCCTCTTCATGTTAATTGTAATGTGCGATTGGGATTGCATTCCTCTTAATTACAGGAGTTTGAATCATTTTCATCTAGCATACTCTCCAACTTAACCTTTAAATATATATGTTAAGATTTTTAGGCTAGAGAGGGATGAGAGAATTTATTTTGTTTCCTCTTATATCAGTGTGAAACGGATGGATCCCAGATTCGTATATAATATAACCTAAAAGGAAGAAACCTTCACCAATCACCATCATATACCGTCGTCATAACTTATGCTGCAATGATACTTGAGATGGTTTTATTAATGATTTGTTTCGTATGAAATTATGAATTTCGGAGCGGATAAGAGTAGAAAAGTGTTGTTGTCTATACACGTGGCATGCGCTCATCCAGAGTATATTAGAAACAAGAGATTGATATGGGAGTTGATGATGTCTTTAAATTCAATAATCACTTCAACACTGATTTCCCAATAAATTCATTTCTGATATAGCAGTACCATGGGGGTGTCCCTGTGCACACATATATCCTTTGTTCCCATGATTAAACATGTGACCAAACGAAACCAGGGACAAATGGACCCAAAGTATTCTAATTTCTTCTACTTTATTACATTGTTGATTGCATAAAGGTCTCAGTTCCACCAACAGTAGTAGACCCATCATGATTTGAATTTGAACCACCACCATCAATTCGTGTCCAAAGTCTAAAGAAAAGTCAAAACCAATCCAATAATTAACCATGCATTTCCCATGCCCATTGTATAAATGTATGAATTTACCTTTTACTATAAAAAAGTCAATTAGGCTTTTATCACCCATTCCATGAAATAGCTTGCGTTTGGGCATCATCCTTTCTTAAGTGGACCAAAATATAAAAATCAGAATTATGTTAGGTAAGCGGTGTGATTGACCAATTTATAAAAAAATATTATAAAATTTAATAATTAATATAGATAAAAAATAGACGACAATAATTAAAACAATTATGCTATTTTAAAATAAAATCAAAATAATATTTCATTTAAGTTTTTCAATTTCTTCAAGAAGTTTTTCAATTTTTGTTGATGATGGATAATTAACACCAATTTTGTGTATAAATTAATGCTTCATTTGTCTTTGCTAAAAGAAAACTCCTATAACAATTAAGTACTTTATCAAAAAGTAGATTTCTAAAGCAATAGTAGACACAACATGATCAACAAATCTATAACAATAGAATTAAGAATGAGATATTTGCTAGAATTTACCATCCACCACATTAAGATGTCAAAAAGTAGAAATTTTTTCTCCAAACCCTCCATAAGATATAAATCTACTTAATTTTTATTTATACTCTCGTTAATACTCATTTCTGCAAATAAAATTTTAAGAGTATCAAATTCTTCATTTCACAATTAAACAAGGGGTTGTGTAGGAATTTTAGTACGTTCCACGTCACTAAAAGATATCCCAGAAGTTCAAATATATCATATAATGTCTCCTTTATTTTGTCACATATTTTCAGCGACATCTTTCCTATAACATACAGTCATGCCCCCATTGATTAGATTGAAACTTGTTTCGATGATCAAGCAATACAACCACAAAAATCAATACATTAGTATTTCTAATGCTCCCCTAATACTTATCATATTTAGCTTTCATTTTTTTAGTCATGCCACTAAATAATTGTCAAAAACGTCCTATTCATTTCTAAAATACAAGTAAAATTATGCAATGCTCTTTGAAGTATTGAAAAGAAGTTACAAAAGTTATCCCTAAAAATTTTTAAGTGATACAAAAAGGAAAAATCAAGAATCTAACAAAACATCTTGCTTTATCCCAATCCTCATCACTTTGAACACCACCATTTAATATCAAATAATGTCTTTTGAAATTTTAATGCACGTTCAAAGCATTATGTAGGAAAAATTCTATCTAGTAGCAACATCCAATTACATACTACAACTGTCATCCATCATACCTCCCTTAATGTAAATTTTGAAATCCATATGACTAGGTGATGCATGTAACAAACCCAAAATCTCTATATAATACATATAAAATATTACACTTAAAATTCCTTTTATTTCAAAATATGTCAATTATTTAAAATTTCAACAAAACTAAGGGAAATAAAAGTCATGGACATCTTGTTCAGGGAGATGTCTAAAAACTATAGAATTTCAGCAAAGAAGTGTTGTTCAATGAGACCTTTCGTTGAGCACAAAAGTCACAAAATAGATAATAGAGAAAACTTTACGCTAAGCGAGAGCTCTCGCCTGGCAAGACTCTACAGAATTCCAAAGCTGCTACTACATAAAATCTTTACAATTTTAATATACTAATCAATCATCCTATTAGTTACATACTAGGATACTAACATCCAAAATTCTCATTTCAAATGTCGAATAAAAGTTATACATTTACATGCATATGTAAATAATAATCCCTATAGTGGTTCTCACTATTCAAACACACATACACAAGTCATAGGAATCCAAAAGAAAGAAGAATCAAGTTCGGCAATCAACCATATCTTTCCTTATTCCTAGACATCTCGAAGCCCTTAAACATTACATATATTTGCTCTTATGTTAAACACAATCATCATAGTCATACACAAAAAAGTAAGGGGAAGTATACTGAAATAAGAAATCCAATGAATGTATTTACAATTACATTTCAACATCCATTCAATAGAATTTCCAAATAATCAAACAGATTTATGTTCCCTTGAACATAAGCAATCAGTACAATAGGAGTAAATATGTACTATTATTTGATTCTTACAATATACCTAATGACTTCTCTCAATTGGTGTACGACATCCACTTGACCCATCTAACAACCAACTAAAGTCTAGGCATACCCATTTAATATTTAACTAGTTTCTGATGTCTACCTGACTCATCTGACAGTCAATTGCTATTTGAATATATCCCTCTAGTACCCCTCTAGCACCCTAGATCATATTCCTAACTCAATGTACATCATACATTTCAACCAAGGTTAAGTTACCTCACTTTAACAACCCATAACCAACATCTCACTATCTCATCAAAACAAGTATATACCATATCATTAACACAATTCAGTGCATTTCATTCCATTTCATACACATCATAAGAATCAAATAATAGTACATATTTACTCCACATAATTAATAAGTATTAAGTATCAATACATATGTTAAACACACATGACAGTAATCAAATCACTACACATATTCACTTCATATCATTAATAAGTATTGAACATTAACACATATATTCCCCTCACATAACAATAATCAAATCACCACACATATCCACTCCACATCATTAATAAGTGATGCAATCCTACCTATCAAGGGCCCTCTCACTAGGGCAATGACTAGGAGGATTGAAGAGGACTTGGCCCGGAAAGACTCATCAAGACCCCAGCTCATGATGGAGATAGATATTTTAGGCCATAGTCCTTAGTTTTCCTCTTGTAAATATTAATTAGTTTTTAATTCCATTTTAGGCCTTGTATTTTGGCCATTTATTTTAGTTTCTAGAGTTTAGGGTATAATTAGCTTAGGAAGGGAGGTGAGGGGAGTAAAGGGCCTAATAACACAAAGGAGTGTGGATCTCTTTCCACACCCCCTTGATTAGGCCGTGACACTCCCTAGCTTAAGGCTAGGCACCACTTTTAGTGGGCCTAAGAGGGATTAGTGCTCCTAATATTAATTAGGCCCAAGTCCCACATTGCCTAGTTTTGAGTGCCTTGCTCCCTCTTTGGGCTATAAATACACCTAGTCTCTCTTGTACAAAGCACACTTGATTGAATGAAGTAAGACTCTTTTTGAGCAATTTATTCTTGAGTGTCATTGAGAATCCTCTCTCTTGAGGAATCTCTCCCTTAAAGCTTTTATCAAGGGACCTCTCCCTTGTGGCAAGCAACATAAAATTTTTTTACTCACCTTTCTCCTAGAAAGTGGCGTCAACCCTCTCCCATTTCTAACCTCTCCATCCTCCATTTTCTTAGAGGAAGGAACCTTGGTTGAAGAGATCAAGGGAGTGCATCATTTGGTATCAAAGCCATCTTCATGAAGGTTCATTTCCTCCTCCTTCTCCTTAGTTTATGTGTCTTTCTTTAGTTTCTTTTTTCTGTAGTTTTTATACTTTATTTCTTGCTTCCTTTATTGTCATTTAAATTCCTTATTGTCTTGAAGTTTATGTTTTAGTTCTTGCAATTTTTATTTCCATGTCTTTATTGCTTTCTAGATTCAATTTATTTTGTTCATTTCTATTGAATCTTTGTGTGTTTCCTTTAGGTTTGTTTCTTTAAATTTCTGCCCATCTTTTTAATTTTTCCTTATTCTAGTGCTTACCCTAAGAGGATCATAGTAATGACTTCACAAACTTTGTGAAGGAAGCCACACAATTGTGGTTTTGATCCTTGGATGCACTTTTGCTTCTTTCATTTAGAGTTCTTGCATTTTAATTCTATTTTCCTGCACCTTTTTCTCTAATTTTTTCCTGCACCTATTTCTCTATTTTTTCCAGCCCCTATTTCTCTGTTTTTGTGTCACATTCTTGGTCATTTTGAGTTATTTATTTTCAGTTTTAATCCTCCTACGTTGTGTCTTATTTTGGTATTGTTTAGTCCTTTTAATTGTCACTTAAAATCCATTGTTTAACTCTTTTATTTTACCATAAAAGTGTGTTATTTCTCTATTGGAAATTGAGCATCAAAGAAGCTTACTCTTGATCCCATGTCCTTAGAGTATCACATGCTATTTAGATCTTAGCATGTTCTTAAAAAAAAAAACTTCAAAAAATGAATGCTCAATTTCTTCCAAATTTCATTCACTTGTTCAATAATTTTAGTATCTTAATTTTGTGCTAGTTTTTGTGGTGATTTTTGTTGATTGGCTTTGAGAGGCATGTTGGGTATGTAATTGGGCTGATTATTGAGTAATCAAGTTGGCCTCAACTTCCATAAAACTCTCCTTGTGCCATTTATTTTTTATCACCTAAAATTACTAGTTCATATTAGGTTACTTTGTTTCTTAATTTTGCACTTTTGTATATCAATTATGGTGGCCATTTCCTATCCTTTGTTCAAGCATTTATGATTCTTAGACTCCTCACCGTATTTGCTTCAAAATTTTGTTAAGAGGTGTAGCAAAATTGTATAAAAAATAGAAATTAAAAAGAAAACAAGTGAAAAAAAAAAACGTGTTAGTAAAAAAAAAATTTGTTAAAAAAAAAAAAGAAGTGAAAAGAACAAAATATCTTTAGTGCACCTCATATTGTCCCAATGACTAAAAGGAGTGATTTAAAAAAAAATTAATGAATCTTGCTTGAACATACTTGCATATAATTTGGCCATATTGATTTTAAATGATGCAAATGATTGAAACTTTTGAGTCATTTTTTTTTTTTTTTGTAGTCCATTCTATTCTATGCCCATTCTAGGAATTTCTTTTGTGTACCATCTTTCTATCTACACCATTTTTACTTGCTTGTCTTCTTTGATTATCTTTGTGTTTGTCTAAATAATTCTTTCCACTTGGATGTTTATCTCCCTTCCTTGAGTTTTCTTTTCATGTTTTATTATTGTATTGCACTCTCTTGGTTCCTCCTTGGGTGCGCCACTTTGTTGAAGGAAAAGAAAGGTCAAATCAAGCTTTCCACAAAGGAAGCATCTTGAGGTGTGTTGAAGCAAGCTAAGGAAGAGGTTCATTCAAGGGAGCAACACCCCTTTGAGAAAGGCAAACACTTGGAGCAGAGAACAACTTCAAACATTAAGCCTTTTGTTTATTTTTGTTTAATTGGGTGTAAATTTTATTAAGACCATTTTAATTGAGGTGTTGGATGCCCATAAGGGTCACCTCTTTGATTGTAATAATTTTTAGTTTCTCGTTTAGGTGGGAGAAGGAATTGGTACCCCATCTCTCCACCTTAGGTGTACGCCTTTAGATCCTTACCTTTGCTTTAAATTTCTTTTATTTGTTTTGCATCTTAGTGTGAAAGGCTTTTGAGTTCCAAAGACTCTTAAGTAATTCTCTTAGGGAGAAAACAAAACAAAAGAGTAAGGAGTGTTGCCCATAGGTTCTTCCCAATCACTTTCAAAATAAGCTCACACACATCTAGTAAAGGTAGTGTAAATCAACAAGGTTCTCAAAAAACCAACAACATGGATAAGTTTGTGAGTGAATTTAGGGAATGGAGGGTAGAAGAGAGAAAAGAAATGGAGAAAAAAGAAGAAAAGAGGCGTGAAGAGAAAGAAAAAGAAAAGAGAGAAAGAGAGTTAAAAGAAGAAAGACGAAGAGAGGAAAAAGAGCGTGAGAAAAAAGAGAAAGAAAACGAGGAGAAAAGAGAGAGACAAGAACGAGAAGAAAGAGAAGAAAGACGGAGGGAAGAGAAAGAAAGAGAACGAAGAGAAAGAGAAGAAAAAAGGAAAGAGAAGAGAGAGAGAGGGAAGAGAGAAGAGAAGAGCGTGAAAGAGAAGAAAGAAGAGAAAGACGAGTTAGAGAAAGGCATAGGTATAGGTCTGCCTCTAGTGAAGTAAGTGAAAGTGAGGGATATGAAAGACCTAGGGTAAGGAGAGCACAACAACATCATAACCAACCCCAAGCCCAACCTAGGGAATAAAAAGTTGACCTCCCTCATTTTCATGGCAAAGAGGATGTGGAAGCCTACCTTGATTGGGAAATGAAGGTAGAGCAACTCTTTGTTTGTTATAACATAAGTGAAGAAATAAAAGTTCTGCTGGCAACCCTTAGCTTCCAAGGGCATGCCATGTATTGGTGGACCTCCTTGGTCAATAAGAGGCGCCGCCTTCGTAACCCTCCGGTGGATTATTGGAATGATCTCAAGGGGGCTATGAGGCGGAGACATGTCCCTTCTTATTATGAAAGAGAGCTCTTGGATAAACTACAAAGATTAAAACAGTACAACTCAAGTGTTGAGGAGTACAGACAAACCATGGAGCTTTTCATGATGAGAGCGGACGTCACCGAAGAACCAAAGGCCACCGAAGCTAGAATTTTAAGTGGTTTGAACTCTGACATAAGAGACAAAGTTGAGCTCTTACCATATAATAATCTAGATGACCTAGTCCAACTTTGCATAAGAGTGGAAAATCAATTAAAAAGAAAAGGTGGAGCAAAAAGAGAATTTCCATCCTACAATTATGCAAAGAGGGACCTAGGCAAGGGAAGCTCTTCCAAGAGCTCTCCTAAAGAGGAACCATCCAAGCATGTGCATAAAGAACATAAACCCATGCATCATAGAGACAACCCCCCTACTAGTTCTAACAATAAGACTAGTAGTATTAAATGCTTTAAATGTCTTGGGAGAGGCCACATTGCCTCTCAGTGCCCCAATAAGAAAACCATGATCATGAGGGGCCAAGAGATTTTTAGTGAGAGTAGTTCATCTTCCTCCTCTAGTGAGAGTGAGGAAGAAGGGGGTCATGAGCATCATGAGCATGACATTGTTGAAAATCCTTGTGATGAAGACCTCTTAATGGTTAGGCGCCTTCTTGGAAGCCAACCCCTTGAGCTTAACCACTCCCAAAGAGAGAACATTTTTCATACACGTTGTAAAGTTTTAGACAAAACCTGTTCTCTCATTGTGGATAGTGGATCCTGCTGCAATTGTTGTAGCTCAAGGTTGGTAGAGAAGCTAGCCTTACACCCAATTCCCCATCCTAGACCTTACAAGCTCCAATGGCTTAATGAGGAAGGGGAAATGGTTGTAAACCAACAAGTGAAGATGTCATTCTCCATTGGAAAGTATCAAGATGAGATCTTATGTGATATAGTTCCAATGGAGGCTGGCCATATCTTGTTAGGGAGGCCTTGGCAGTTTGACAAACAAGTCATTCACCATGGCTACTCTAATGAGATAATCCTCACTCATAAGGGTAAAAGAATAAAGTTGACTCCTCTCACACCTTCACAAGTGGCTGAGGATCAACTCATCATGAAACATAAAAGAGATGAGGAAAAAAAAAGTTCAAAGTCAAAAAAAAAAAAAAGCTTTCATCCCTAAATCTTGAAAAGGGTAAAGAGGGAGAGTTGGAAGGAGGTACCCCTTCCAAAGAGGTAATTAAGAAAGAGAGTCATTTTGCAACAAAAATGGATATTAAAGAAGCTCTCTTGCTTGATCGACCTTTTTATCTCCTTCTTTGTAAAGAGGTACCTTCTGGCACTGCCACAAGTCATGAAATTGAGTCTCTTCCAAAAGGGGTTCAAAATCTTTTAAAAGAATTTGATGATCTTTTCCCTCAAGAGGTTCCGAGGGGATTACCACCTCTAAGGGGAATAGAACACCAAATTGACCTTGTTCCTGGCGCAAGTCTGCCCAATAGACCTGCGTATAGGACAAACCCCGTTGAGACCAAAGAGATTGAGTCTCAAGTTCAAGACTTGTTGGAGAAGGGTTGGGTTCAAAAGAGCCTTAGCCCTTGTGCGGTTCCTGTTTTGTTGGTGCCCAAAAAGGATGGAAAATGGCGGATGTGTATGGACTGTCGTGCCATCAATAACATCACCATTAAGTATAGGCACCCAATCCCTAGGCTAGACGATATGCTTGATGAATTGCATGGAGCCAAAATATTTTCAAAAATTGATCTTAGAAGTGGTTATCATCAAATAAGAATCAAAGAAGGAGATGAATGGAAAACCGCTTTTAAGACCAAATTTGGTCTTTATGAATGGTTGGTGATGCCTTTTGGGCTCACCAATGCTCCAAGCACTTTCATGCGTCTCATGAATCATGTACTTAGGGATTGCATTGGCAGGTTTGTAGTTGTTTATTTTGATGATATTTTAGTCTATAGTAGGTCTTTAGAAGAACATATAGGACATCTTAGGGAAGTCTTATCTGTCCTTAGAATGAATAAACTATTTGCAAACTTAGAAAAATGCACTTTTTTGTGTTCCTAGTGTGGTTTTCTTGGGCTTTGTCATTAGTGCCCAAGGGGTCCAAGTGGACCCCCAAAAAATCAAGGTCATTCAAGAATGGCCCACCCCTACTAGTGTGACTGAGATCAAGAGCTTTCATGGTCTCGCAGGATTTTATAGGCGCTTTGTGCCTAACTTCTCCACACTAGCTTCACCACTCAATGACTTGGTGAAAAAGGAAGTTCCTTTCTTGTGGGGTGAAAAACAAAAAGAAGCTTTTAAACTGCTCAAGGATAAACTCACTAATGCACCCATTCTAGCCTTCCCCGACTTTTCAAAAACTTTTGAGCTAGAATGTGATGCATCGGGAGTAGGTGTAGGAGTTGTGTTGTTGCAAAGGGGGCACCCCATTGCTTATTTTAGTGAAAAACTCAATGGTGCCCACCTCAACTACCCCACCTACGACAAGGAGTTTTATGCTTTGATTCGTGTCCTCCATACTTGGGAACATTATCTTGTTTCCAAGGAATTTGTCATTTATAGTGACCATGAGTCACTTAAGTATTTGAGGGGGCAAGGAAAGTTGAACAAGAGGCATGCTAAATGGGTTGAATTTCTTGAAACTTTTCCTTATGTCATCAAATATAAAAAGGGAAAAACAAATGTGGTGGCCGATGCTCTTTCAAGGAGACATTCTCTCCTTGCCACCCTCAGTGCTCAAATTTTGGGATTTGATGACATAAAAGAAATATATCCTTCTGACCAAGACTTTGGAACCATTTATAATGCCTCATCTTCCAAAGCCAAAGATGGCTTCTACATGTGTGAGGGGTACTTATTCAAAGAGGGCAAACTTTGTGTACCCCAAGGATCCATTAGGAAATTGCTGACAAAAAAAAGCCATGAAGGTGGGCTCATGGGGCATTTTGGAATTGATAAAACATTAATGCTTTTAAAAGAAAAATTCTTTTGGCCCCATATGAAAAAAGATGTCCAAAGACATTGCTTGAGATGCATAGCTTGTTTACAAGCTAAGTTCCGAGTAATGCCTCATGAACTTTACACACCTTTACCCACTCCTTCTACACCTTGGGTAGATATTAGCATGGATTTTATCCTTGAGCTTCCAAGAACCCAACGAGATGTAGACTCCATCTTTGTGGTAGTGGACCGCTTTAGTAAAATGGCACATTTCATTCCCTGCCACAAAGTGGATGACGCGAGTCACATCGCAAGGCTTTTCTTTCGTGAGGTTGTCCGCTTGCACGGAATACCTTCAACCATAGTCTCTGATAAGAATGCTAAGTTCCTTAGCCATTTTTGGAAAACCCTTTGGGCAAGGTTAGGAACTAAGCTCTTATTTTCTACCACTTGTCATCCTCAAACAGATGGACAAACTGAGGTAGTAAATAGATCCCTATCCACTATGTTGAGGGCACTCTTGAAAGGCAACCACAAGTCTTGGGATGAATATCTCCCCCACATTGAATTTGCATATAATAGGGATCGAACCACTAAGCACTCCCCTTTTGAGGTTGTATATGGTTTTAATCCTCTCATCCCTCTGGACTTGTTACCACTCCCTAACACCCGAATTTTTCATAAAGAAGGGAAAACTAGGGCTAATTTTGTCAAAAAATTACATGAGAGGGTCAAAACTAATATTGAAACCCAATCTAAGGGGTATGCTTCATCTAGCAACAAGGGGAGGAAGGAAGTCATCTTCAAAAAGGGCTATTGGGTTTGACTTCACCTAAGAAAGGATCGTTTCCCTTCTAAGAGGAAGTCCAAACTTAGCCCTTGAGGAGATAGTCCCTTCCAAATCCTTGAGAAGGTAAATAATAATGCATATAAGTTAGACCTTCCCGAGGATTATGGAGTTAGCACCACCTTTAATGTTTGTGATCTTACCCCCTTTTTAGGTGCTGACATGGAAGAGGACGACCCTTCAGATTTGAGGACAAATCCTTCCAATGGGGGAGGAGATGATGCAATCCTACCTATCAAGGGCCCTCTCACTAGGGCAATGGCTAGGAGGATTGAAGAGGACTTGGCCCGGAAAGACTCATCAAGACCCCAACTCATGATGGAGATAGATGTTTTAGGCCATAGTCCTTAGTTTTCCTCTTGTAAATATTAATTAGCTTTTAATTCCCTTTTAGGCCTTGAATTTTGGCCATTTATTTTAGTTTCTAGAGTTTAGGGTGTAATTAGCTTAGGAAGGGAGGTGAGGGGAGTAAAGAGCCTAATAACACAAAAAAGTGTGGATCTCTTTCCACACCCCCTTGATTAGGCCGTGACACTCCCTAGCTTAAGGCTAGGCACCACTTTTAGTGGGCCTAAGAGGGATTAGTGCTCCTAATACTAATTAGGCCCAAGTCCCACATTGCCTAGTTTTGAGTGCCTTGCTCCCTCTTTGGGCTATACATACACCTAGTCTCTCTTGTACAAAGCACACTTGATTGAATGAAGTAAGACTCTTTTTGAGCAATTTATTCTTGTGTGTCATTGACAATCCTTTCTCTTGAGGAATCTCTCCCTTAAAGCTTTTATCAAGGGACCTCTCCCTTGTGGCAAGCAACATAAAATTTTTTGACTCATCTTTCTCCTAGAAAGTGGCGTCAACCCTCTCCCATTTCTAACCTCTCCATCCTCCATTTTCTTAGAGGAAGGAACCTTGGTTGAAGAGATCAAGACAGTGCATCACTAAGTATTAAACATCAACACATATAACAAATAATAAAATTTCAAACACATAAAATGAAGTTTTATTCTCCAGCGTTATGGGTGAGGTCTTGATGCAAATTTCCTTATTGTGCGTCATTCACACCCCTGTGGGGTTTTTCGCAACAATGTGGTGCGCGCTTGCACAATAAAATACAAATTTTCTACCACATGCAACACATCTCCACTTCAATAAATCACACCTAAGGAAAGAAAAACACATTCAAACATCAATACAAGTCTAAACAATCAATTGAATGATAACGATATTAACTCGAAATATCCCAAATTCAAAGAAAGGTTAAGCTTCCTTTACCAAAACTCGAACTTGATCTTGAAGAAGGGAGAAAAGATGAGAGTTTGGATCCAAGATGTAAGTTTTTTTCCCACTCAAATCAACAGTTCCACACCACCCAAACCCAAAAAACAAACAAAACCCCACATTAAAACCACGAAAAGGAGCAATCTCATAAATTCCCAAAAGTGCCTTGTGGAGAGGAAAGAAACTTGAGAACAAGAAGAGAAATAAAAGGGTTTCTTACCACTAAACCAACTCCCAAACTCTAATAAGCACTACCACAAGGTATCTTGATTGAGGAAATCAAGCTTTAAAGTTCTCTAATGAAGCGTTTGTGTTGGAGAGGAAGAAGATAGTGATATGGTGAGGTTTCTTCAATTAAATCAAGAGAAATGTTTTGTCATACAAAGGAAAGAAGGTTTTGGCTGTTGGAGAAGAAAAGAGAATGAATGGAGAAATGAAGTTCTAACAGAATAAAAGAGACAAGGTGTTGTGCTTAGTAATTTTGAGTTTTGCTAATTCACCCCATTTACCATTGACACCTCACCTTACTAAGCTCACTATCCTTCTCCACCATTTAAAACACCCTTAAATTCAAGCACATCTATAAATAAATATTCATATTTTAACAAAATATTAACATAATTATAAATTTCACAACCGAACACCCAATGATTAATTAATTAATTACACTTTAAATTTAATTTCTCTTTTAATTATTTTCATACACTTATAAAATAATAATTAAAATTTATAATCCTCCCCAATAAGAAAAAATTTAGTCATTGAAAATTCACTCACTTAGAAAAGAGAGGTATTGCTCACACATAACAACCCAAGTTTCTAAGTGGCAACACTGATAAAATTGCTCCATACCATCTTAACTAGACGAAAAATAAATGTCTTGAATTTGTCTAATTCTCAAATCTTCATTCCTTACAGGGCTAACATTCATAAATTAGATATTCTCATAATGTTTTTTTGTGATGCTTTTTTTACCGAGATACATGGAAAACATTGTATAGGTTTGCTATAAAAAGGCGGTGAAATAATTTTATAAGCAATTGGACTTATGCATTTGTTGATCCAATAATGCCCAATGTACTTATGAGTCAACTTCTGTGGTCATTTATCTCTTTCTACACTAGTTGTTGAATAACCATTTCAAAACATATTATCTGCAACTTTAAACTTAAGTAATATTCTTCCCTTATTTGTATTAGTTTTCTATATTTTCTTAAAAATTTCCAGTCTTTCGTAAATCCATATGACTTTCTCTATAAAATGTTGTAACAACTTTGGTCCATTAATTAGTTCACCTTGTCTCAATACCAAAACATTTGTTTTCTTCACATTTTTCCATCTAACATTTCAATCTAAGTCATACCAATACCAATGAAAAACTATTATTATGGTGAATTCTATGAATTACAACATAGTTCTCAACATAACATTTAGAAATTAGTCATCCTCTTAAACTATCCTTTTGTCCAATGGTCATTGCAAGAATTATTTATATAATTATTTCATCACATATCTAACAAGTGAAATTGGAGTAATTCATGGTAAATTCAAAAAATAAAAAATGCAATTGCAAACTCCAATTATTAAAGCCTAAATAATTGAAAAGTAGCTGTTAAATAAACATTGCAACTACAACTTACAAGATTGAAGATTGCTATCATTAATATATGGCATATTCAAACATAGTTTTCAATTCAATAAAAAATAGGGGTTGTGATATGGGAATGGAATACCTTCATCGTCATCGTCGTCGTCATCATTATCATTATTGTCGTTGTTGTCATCATCATCACCATAACCACCATTACTAGCATCACTACCATTGTTATCGTCATCATCATCATTGTTATCTTCATCATCATCATCACTATCACCACCACTATCATTATCATCATTATATGTAAAAGAAATAAATTTACAATATTTTTTAAAACATACTAACTCATGAGTTTAATGAAAAATATTAATGGGATTTAAAATAATTTCATGCTAATTAATTTTCTTTTGAGGTAATTATGAATACACCCCTTCTTTTTTTTTAAATTACACAGACCCTCTTTACTTTTATGTACTCATTACTGTTATACCCCTTCTTTCAAAATTTATTACATGTAATATCATATTTAAATTTATTACACATGTACCCCTCAAGTTTTATATGATATTATACATGTACCCTTGAATTTTGTATGTTATTATACCTGCACCTCTTATATTTGTCAAACTTATAGTAGACACCCCTTTCACCTCCATTGTCGCACTATTATGAAACTTGAAAAAAAATTATTCATATAATATTTATATGAAATAAAACATAATAATACAAAAATAAATGAAAGTATGTGTAGTTTGGAAATGAGACATACAACTATAATGAGTATGTAAAAGTAAGGAAAATCTGTATAATTAAAAAAAAATGCATTTGTAATTACACTAAACTTGAGGAATGTATCCGTAATTACCTCTTTTCTTTTAACTGTTTAATGGAACATTTACTAGTTTTAGTTTAAAATATTTATACATATGCTAGTATCTAACTAATATTATTAAAGATAAAAAAACTAATATTATTAAAAATTCATTCCTCATTTTTTTCCTTTTCTTCATTAGTATTCCTCCAATCATTGTTAAATTCATCATCATAGGAAAGTTTTTCTCTTGTGAATATATATATATATATATATATAGAGAGAGAGAGAGTGTTTAATTGGTATACACTGTTAGTGTAAAAGATTTTTACACTAACATTCAATCATGACTTTTCATTTTATGTGACTTTTAAAGTAGTAATGAGTAAAGTCAATAAATTTACCATGAATGAAGAGTTGTGATTGAATGTCAGTGTAAAAATATTTACACTAATAGTGTATACCAATTAAACTTTTATATATATATATATATATATATATGTTGACATGTGGTGCTTGATGGAACGATGAAGAAACGATTACATGTAGAGAAGGTATTAACATCCTGCAACCTCCATCTAATTAAACACGCAAAATTAAATAACTTTTAAAAATATTTATTTCAGCCTTAAAATATAAGAATTATTTTTGTTTTATTATTAAGGAGAATTTATTATTATAAAAGAATTATTTTTATTATATTTTTTATCTTTAATTATTTCGCTTTTATTCTCTTATTAATTGATTTTTATATTTTTGGGATCGACAGAATGACTTTCACTTCTACGTATCTCAAGGTGTAATACAAAATCAGAGTTTTGGTAGTTCTTTAATAAATTTGTTTATTGATGTTTTTATGTTTAGTTTTATTAAGATTTAGGATTCTGAACTGTCACAGTTCATATGTCCTAAAATTAAAATTGACAAGGGTGTACACTCGAATCAATTAAAATATTCTTATTTTTTTATTTTTTGCTGTAAAAAAAAGCATTGTTATTATTATTGATTATTGTATTTTAGAGATGAGTTTTTGAAATAAAAATTGTCACAACTTATATCTCGAAATTCTAGGATAAAAAATATGTCATATCTAATTAAGCCTTTGATCTCTATAAAATTTATGAGTTTAATTGAGGGTAAATATTTTTACACTTATATTCAATCACAATCCTTCATTCATGATAAATTTGTTGACTTTACTCATTACTATTTTAAAAGTCACTTAAATAAAAAGTCATGATTGCATGTCAGTAAAAAAATATTTTACACTGAAAGTGTATACCAATTAAACTCATAATTTATTCATTGTATATATTCTATGCTATTTATAAGAAGATATTAAAATTATTATGAAAATTAAATAAATTTGACCCCTCAAATTCCATAAGGTAAAAAAATGTCAAATTTAATAAACCTTACTTTTTCTCTTGATACAAAATTATCCAAATCTTAATACTCTTAATTCAATATATGATTTTAAATCTTAGGAATAAAAAGATATCACATTTAATTGACTACTTGATCTCTATTAAAAATATTACAAATAAAAGTGATAGAAAAGAAAAGTTTAAATATCATATATTTATTTATGAGTTTAATTGGTATACATTAGTGTAAAACTTTTCATTCATGTGACTTTTAAAGTACTAATTAGTAAAGTCAACAAAGTTATCACGAATGAAGGGTTGTGATTGAATGTCAGTGTAGAAATCGTTACAATGACAGTGTATATATATCAATTAAACTCTTTATTTGTAGAAAGAAATTATTACCAATTATACCAAGAAATAGATAAATTTGAGTAGGCTAAACTGTCACAGTACACATAATCAAGGTCCATAAGATTGAAATTTTTTTATGAGTTCTAATACTTTTAATTATGTAATCTTAAAATTAAATACTTATTATTAAAATCTTCAATGGTTATTATGAAATTTTGGTTAAATTATTTATCATTTTGTTATTATTATTATTATTATTAAAGCTAATAAATGCTGATATTAAATGTATTTGAAAGTTTTATTCTCAGCACATGGTACGTTACCTTCATTGCCTGCACGTACATCTAAATTAAAGCTCATTCACGTGTCAAGAATGTTCAAGTGCTACAATTCCCTTTATTGAATTTTTAACGTGTGTAACCCACCATGCAGCCCAAAGGAACACGTAAGCCCATAAGTTACCTAATGTAGAGTTCAACACCAAATCAAAACAACAACAAAATAGGGGCACATATAAGCAATTGCCGGAGAGAGAAAAAGGGATTTAGGTTCATGCAGAGATGATTAGTGCGCAGCAAAGAGAGAAAGAGCATCTAGTAGTGATGTCAATTCGAAGAAGGAGCTGACACCTAAGGGTTATTAACGACGATATCTCAATTAGCGGATTTGGTGAGTGGAAGTTCAGCAAGTGGCGAATGACGGTAGTTTATTTGATTATGGTGGCACAAACATGCATGTGAGGAGAAGCAAAAGAGGCGAAGATGGTGAAAAAGGGTAGCAGAGGGAGGAGTCACGACCACGGGAAATTGTTTCTGGTAGACGGATACGAGGATAATTTTCTACTCTTTTCTATCTAGTATCCTATGAGGGACATCCGAGGATTACTTATTTGACTACATTTTTAGATTATGGTAGAAATTGTTTCTCACATGGCATGTTCGTAGTTAACAATAATATCAAAGATTAATTGCAAATGTAAAGAATAATTACCTGTTTGTCTCCTATAATCTGTTGTGATGTCCTAATGCTCCTTGAGCTTGTATTTTGTTAATGGTTTAATGCTTCCTCTTGTTTTCTATTTTTTGTGTTTTTGGTTGGAAAAAAACCTCCTTTCACATTTTGCCTTTTTATAGGTGATTTTTACTTCACGTTAAAGGAAGTGGCAACACTGCAACTTGACTTAAGTTGGACGGTGACGCAGCAAGAGAGGCACCTAACTGAGGTGAGCGGTGGAAAAGGAGAGTCGATTAAAACAGACTAATCAACAGGTAGCAGAGTGGTCGCAAAAGAAGCTCTGGTCTGGTCCTGTTTTCCTGCATTTTTATTTTTTTTTTTTATTATTATTATTATTATTATTATTATTATTATTATTATTATTTCTGTGTTTTTAATTTTTTGGTTATTATATATTTTTTATTTGTATCTTATATTTATTTTTTATTTCTCTATTTTTTTATTTAAGGATTAGGCCAAATCTGGATAAAATTGGTATCTACATCATATTTTCTTAAAAGTTAATAAATTTTATGGATATGGAAAAGATATTATTTCTTTTCCATAAGTTTGAGATATAGAAAAAAAATTCTGAAATTTCATATTCTATATTACATATGTAAAGAAAGTTTGAAGAATATGCAGCATTGATCCTGAAGTATTTATGACCGTTAATAAAATTTAAAATTCCATAGCAACTATTTATTATTGTTATTATTATCTTAAGGAAAGAAAAAAATTAAAATATTTTTTAAAAGCATATCAATTTATGTGTTTAACGAAAAATTATATTAGAACTTAAAACTATTTAATGTTAATTAATTTGTTTTTTAACATTTCAATTGAATTTATTTGGTTTAATTGGATTTTAATGGAATATTTATTAATTTTAGTTTTTTAATTTGTATGCATGTTATATTTAATTAGCATTATTAAATATATTATTCCAATAAAGAAAAACTAATGAATATATGAAAGAGATTGATATTATTACCAAATTAACAATGATATTAAATACAAGTAAAAAATAACTAATATTACATTAAAAAATTTAAATATAACACTTATCTTCACGTGGAGATAGCATTAGTTTCCATCAATGTTATTTCTAAATACCAATGCGTAACACCAAAAACTTAGGTTTCATCCGGGGTGGTTCTGAGTTTTTGGTTTTTGATTTTGAAACGTATTTTGAAAACAGAAACCTGTTTGACAAAAATGGTTCTGTTTTGGTTTTTTACTCATTTTTTGAAACAGTTTTCACTCAATTTTAAAAACAATTAAATTTGGTTTTTAGATTTCTGTTTTTAGTTAAGTTCATTACTTAACGTCATTTGTTACCATTAACTACCACCTCTGGCTAAAAGTCACCGACCGCCACTCCGACTATCGTCGGTCATCACCTTTGATCGGTGGTCACCAGCCCCAACTTCTGACTAGCAGTCACCGGTTGTCACCTCTGATTGACAGTCACTGATCGCCCCCTCCAACTGGCGGTCAACGACAGCCACCTCCAATTAGCGATCACAACTGCCGATCGCTCCAACTGATGATCATCGGTCGCCAACTCCAACCAACGGTCACAGCCGCCACCTCCGATTGGTGATCACCGGCCCCCAACTCCAATCAGTAGTCACCGGCCCCCA
The DNA here is from genome assembly GCA_037954015.1 of Psophocarpus tetragonolobus. Lineage (NCBI taxonomy): Eukaryota > Viridiplantae > Streptophyta > Magnoliopsida > Fabales > Fabaceae > Psophocarpus > Psophocarpus tetragonolobus. The sequence goes on from CM075689.1 coordinate 77,136,855, forward strand.
ACTCCAATCAGTAGTCACCGGCCGTCACCTCCGACCGGCGATCACCGGCAGTCACCTCCGATCGGCGGTCACCGGCCGTCATCTCTGACCAACGGTCACCAGCCGCCACCTCTGACCAGTGGTCACCACCACACCTCTGACTGGCAATCGCTAATGACCGACTGTCACCTTCAACCACTGTCTCGATCGCTACCTTCAACTAGTGTTTTAGTTAAGATTTGAAACCAATATTTTAAATTTGAAAACAAAAAACAATGTTATTTTTAAAATTTTGAAAACTTAAAACAAAAACTAGTTTTTATTTTTAGAAATTTTAAAACTAGAAACCAAAAACCACCCCGAACGGGACTTTAACTAGGTACTCTCTATTGGTATATAATAAAATAAGAATTGTTTAATTCTCTTTCGATATAAGGTGTAAACCAAGTTTAACAAGTTATGATTTAGATCAAAACCATAATAAGTCAAGTCAATAGATTGGTTAAAACATTTTTTTATTTCTTTGAACCTAAAGTATTAAGGATTTTCTTTTAATACCTACCAACTCTGTTTGTACTTATCAGGATTTATAAAATATTCAAGTTTCTTGGACCCCCAAGACCCTGCTTAGCTACCCTCCCAAATCCTAATCTGAAATCACCCCTAACCACAAAAATCCCTCCCCCGAACACCCTGAATCCCCTGCCACAAAATTGGCACATAACTATCCATCTCAATTCCCAATTAAGATGTCCATACTAGTTCACAACCATGCCTTTGCTCGATGCTTTTTTTTTAAACTTTATTCATAGAATAAGACGTCTCTGTGTCACAAAGAAAGATTTAACACTAAGAAAAAATTAAACATGGGTTCAAAACCCATTTTGCAAACAAATGAACGGTAATTTAACCTACATAACGTCATTCTCATAGATGAGTTATACTGTGTGAATAATATCGTGAACCTGAAAAAATTTATTCTTAAATATTACTGTATTTTTTGCCTTCTAAATATGTCATAAACAATTAATCATTCCTCTCACTTTTGGAACCATTCACATGACTCAAATATTAGTATCACAGATACAAAAATCATCATGAAACGCCGTCGTCACCCTTACCAAGAGCGTCATGATTAAGTCATGGAAAGCTGCACTGCCAACTAATACATTTCTTTACTTATAAAATTATTTAATATTATATTTTCATATACCAAATTTTAAAATCAATAATTAATTTCATATATTGATTATATATTTTTTTAATTACCATAAGTATAGTCTATATGAATATTGTTGATCAACCATTTAATTAAAGACATTTTTTCTCAAAATAGATTAATAACAAAATAGTAGTAGTAGTAGTAATATTAACCAACAAGTTGTTCCTACACATGCTGGACGAGTCTTCCATCTTAGGCCTCCCAAACTTCAAATCTAGTAGTTTTCTCTAAGTCAGTACAGGTGGAGTACCTGCAAAAACACTTTGATGCTCAAGTTAGAGGGGAGTTGACCAATGCACTGGAAAATACAAAATATCAATAGAGAAGTAATACAATAACTCAGTAATCAAACTTGTACACGCATATTACATAATTAAGATTTTTTCTTTAACCTATAAAGGGTATTTTGACCTTTTCCATGGAGTGGTATGAGTCCTATCTTAGACAGAGTGTTTAGCTGGTTGAGGGTAGACCAATCTTGAAGGGAACAAACTTTTGGGTAGATCTGACCCGGTGGTTCCCTTCGGGATAGGTCTGTCCCAGGGTATGTTAGGTCCCATGGATCCCTTCGATACACAAGTAAATTAATCAATTCAAAATAGTACACTTTAACATTTATGAATCCCAAACTAGCTTAAAAAAAACTTGATGAAATAAGGTTGTCCAAGCATAATATGTGTCATTATTTCATATTTTCGTGGTTTATAATTGTTTGGTTTATTTGCCAACTAAATTCAAATACATTTAAATCTTACTGATTTATTAGTAACAAAAATTAATTTCATATTATTTTAATCAATATCCAAAATTAAAATTAAATAATTTAAATTTGATTTCAACATAAAAGATATAAAGTGGTTTAGTTGATCAAGAAGAAAGGAGTGAAGAAAGATCATAGATTAAATCTTTACCGTTAATAAAAATTAATATTATTAACAACATTAACATTTAACCTATAAAAAGAAATCAAATTTCAATATATGTTACTGAAATAAGAATAATTAAATATCTTAATATATAGTCTATCATTATATAAATATAAATTGGAAATGAAAAGAAAATAATATAAATGATTACAAAAGCTAAATTTTTAAGAGTTTAATTAATATCACTGATTGTGAAAATGATTTTACACTAACTTTTAATCATCACCCTTCATTTATAATGAATTTGACTTTACCAATTAATATTTTAAAAGTCATATAAATAAAGAATTGTGATTGAAAGTTGGTGTAAAATTCTCTTTTACACTCATAGTGCATATTAATTAAACTCGTTTTTTAATATGCATGTATATGATTTATATTAATAAAGTTTAATATGCTTTAAATGGATATTACTTTTTTTTCTACCGTTTGAATTTTAAGTTTTAAAATTTTTAGAGTTATTAAACTAATTTTTTTAAATATATAATTTACATTAATAAAGTTTAATATGCTTTAAATAGATGATATTTGTTTGTTCCATTCGAATTTTAAATTTTAAATTTTTTATAGGGATTTTTTTAATAAAGGTAACCATTGCACTTTTATATTTACTATATTTAATTATTTATTATTATATATTGTGATTGAAAACTGAAGTCTATAATATATTTTTCTATTTTAAATAATTATTTTTGTAAATTATCACAATCAAATTTTGATCTACTCTATGATATATGATATTATTATTTTTCAAATCAAATAATAAGACATTTATATATAGGAATAACAAATTACTATTTTTAAGAATAATTATAAACATCTTAACAATATATGTTTTGTATTAGCTACATTTAATATTAGTTACCCAATCTATTAAAATAAAATTTGTAAATTACTTATTTAATATATATATATATATATTAAAAAAATTATTCACAACAATTTTTATGTACAATAATAGACTTAGTAATAATTTATATTGTAAGCTCTCATTAATCATATAATAAATAGCGCTTATAAAATATGATATATTAATTAGATATGTTTTCAAATTACCTAATTACCTTGATAACTTTATCAAAATTTATAAATAATTAATGATATAATAATTAGCTATCTTATCAAATGACCTAAATAATTTTATTAAATTACCTTAATAGCTCTTTGCAATTGATCTCATGTTAGACTCTTGTAATAAAATGTTGGTCGTATATACAAAATTGTAAATGGTTGTAGTCTTTTAGTGAAAGTATTCAAATAATTAGATATTTTAAGGGTGGAAACAAGAGTCAGCTTGCGTGCCTTTGGTCAGTTGATAATGCGATCAACGGGAGGAGCGGCCTATCCTGTCAACGTCAGAACAAGTAAAACAATTTGCCCTAAGCAGGTTGACAGACTAGGGCTAACTAGCCAAAATTTGATAAAAATATATTTTTCTTTTTTAAAATAATATAAAACTTAATCTATTTTTTTTTATTATCTGGATAAATTATAATTTTACAAAAATAAATGAAAAAATACTAATATAAATCTTATATCATTGGTTTTATTTCTTAACAAGATTATAATTTTACAGAAATAAATAACAAAATCTTTACAAAGTTTATTTTATTTTCTTAACAAATTTATTTTTATAAATACTACTTAATAATTTTATTTTATGTTTGAATTATTATAATCATTTTATTTAATTTATATAAAGCAAGATAATTTTTTAAAATAAAATATAATCTTGATGGATCAACATGCTCTGTTTTACCTTTAACCACTAAATTGGTATATTAGGCGGAATAAGTCAAAGGAGTTAAAATACTGGTCAATCCTATGACACCCTTTATTCTTTAATTACAAAATAATATAGAAATTTTTTCATTTAAATCTTAGACTTGACATTTAGGTAAAATGATTCACATATCTCAATATACATTTATTTTCCAAACTATAATATTATAAAACATAGACATATAAGTAGACGCCTTAGACTTTAAAAAATTGTCTTTACAAGATTCTCGATTAATAACACTCATACTGGAATTTTTAATGATTCATATATAGGACAAAAAAACTATTAATTTATCCTCTCTACCCCAATGTCATATCTAATCATAACAACCCAACAAAAAGAGGTAGAGAAAAGTCGAAGTTTCATCAACCACGATATCATCAAGATCTTGCTCACCTGAAAATGGTGTTTAGCCCAAACAAAATGCAACAACAATGCAACAGAGGGGTGAGAATACGTCTCACGCATCTTAAAGCACATATATAAAGAAAATAAACAGTCAACAAAAGTACAACAAATAAACATATAAATTATCCCACACCCATGACAGAAATTATTCATCCACATACATAAATTCATCCATGCTAAAGAAAATAAACAGTCAACAAAAGTACAACAAATAAACATATAAATTATCCCACACCCATGACAGAAATTATTCATCCACATACATAAATTCATTCATGCTAATGATGTTCATGCATCCTCTCTCAGGCACACGCCCAAAATGGTCCTCTTCTACGCAGTAACACGTAGGTACAACCATCTCACCATAAGTCTACTCAAAGTAAACCATCTTCTACGTCGGTAACACCACGAGGTACAACCATGCAATGCAAAACAAAAAAAGATGATTTGGTCCAGATCACCACACAATGGGTGATCCTTACAAAATTTTCCAACTGTCATACCCATGCATGCTCTCTCAGATACGCATCCGAAGCGGTCCTCTTCTACGTCAGTAACATGTAGGTACAACCATCTCACATAGGTTCACCCGAAGTGAATCATCTTCTACGTCAGTAACACGTAAGTACAACCATGCAATGCAACACAACCTAAAAAACTTGTTATCTAGCACCTCACAATGGGTGATCCTTACAAGTTTCCTAGACTACTATATTCATGCATCATGTCTTGTAGCACCATAACTCACAATATCAATAATTAATTATACTATCACAATCCACCCCTAACTGCAGCTGGAGTGTCACCTCGTCAAGCACACCCTGACCATTATCATCAACACACCATTCCATCCTATTATAATTCATATCACTTTCATATAGTGTGACAAATCCTCAATTTATGCACCTCAATAACTTATAAACATTCATACCATCATAATTAAAATCATCACAATTCACAAACTATTCCTTCTTATCTTACGCCTCAATAACTCATAAACATCCGCAACACTCTGAATTATAAGATACATCACACATCTAAACATATGGTTATACAACAAGACTTAAGCACCGCTAGACGAAGTCTAGACTTCATAAATGATCAAGCAAATCAGAGTTCACACACTTATGAGCAATAACTTGGACTTAACTCTTAACACAAATAAGTTCTTCAGCATAAATTATCCAAAGCACATATTCTCAAGCACAAAATATCATTTATAATATTGAATATATTAATTTTCTCACATATTCATGTAGAATTATTACATTCATAGTTCACTACAACATTTTCTAAGTTTTGAAGATTTCCTCACTCACTTTCTAATAAGTTTCTATGACATTTATCGAGTATAAACACGATATCTAGAGATTTATTAATCTCATGATATTGTTTCTTATCTAGTTTTAAAACTAGAACATTTATCTACAACTCTTATGTTTACCTCAAGGGCTAAAACAAACATCTATTATTTAAAAAAAAAATAGAGAAAACCTGAATCTATCACTTATTCTCACAGTTTGACCTTAAGTTACTAACATGATCATAACTTGAGCTTTAGGTATCATTTTTTGTTAAACCAATGTCATTAGTTATATAACATTTTGGATTACAACTCGTATGAAGACAAGTTTCTCATATTACCTCATTTTCCTATCAGTTTCCTCATCCAAAAATCATGAACACTTATTGTAATACGTGTAATTCTGACTGTTCCATCTTTAATTACTAATTTTATCATAACTTGAGTTATATATATCATTTACTATATATACCAACATTTCTTTTATTTATTTTATAAAATCAATTCTTAATTTATTATAATAAATACAAATATTAAATTAATTTAAATCTATTAATATAAAATTACATATTTTTATTATATTTCATTTTTCTAAAAAAAATTAAAATGTTACACCTCCCGTCAAAATAATGACAGAGTCCGTCCCGTCAAAATAATAGCAGAGTAACTACCTTTCCAACCTCATTTTATCATCTCCAATAATTTTGAGAGCAAAACTTTGATAAGTTATGATGCATTTTATTAGAACGACAATTTACATTTTTTTTTTAACTTTAAACTTGCTTTTATTTCCATTAATGGAATATTTTGTTCTTTTATTAGAAAGAAAATTTATATATTATTTTGTAAGTGTCTTTTTTATATTTTTTTCTCATTTTAATGTTCTATAATTTGTTAAGGTACTCTTGAATTTTGGTTTGGATAAAAGTAGAAAATTATTGCAGACTCATCAACAAACAAAGGACAAACAAATGACAAGGAGATTGAAAGCATCCAGGATTTAAAGAAAACATTATTGAAATATTTGTCTCGAAATTTAATACAATTCAAATATGCAAATATTTATCGGTATTGCTAAAATTATATAAAAAGGAAATTTTATATAAAAATACATTAATACATAAGTTAGAAAAACCAATATGAATAAAAATATAACATTCTGAAAACCAATATATATGCTAATATAATGATATATACTTCGTAGAGTCCTAGTCGATTAGAATTTTGAAAATTGCCCTTTATTTTACAAAATAAACATGATTCACATTTCACACTACAGAAGTTGATGGGTTGTGTTAAATTTCGAACCAAGATAAACATTCTGCATTCACAGCCCGGAAAAAGAAAATGCTCATAATATCAGCTTACCCAATTCCTGCAACTCCATAACTCATTGTCTCTGCTGGATATGCATGGTAAGGTAACATCACTGAAAACACTAGTGAAGGTCTTTGTCTGTTTGCAAACACCACTGCAAAACTTTTAAAGGCTACAGAACTAGAACATACAATGACGTCATTCATCAACTGCCGGAAAATTAATTAAAATACCAATGTTTTATGAGTAAAAATTTTCAATAGAACTTAAGAAATAACTCCAAATAAACCAAAAATAATAGAGGACTCTGGACCATATCACTTTCCTACAATTGTCATCCACTACTTCCTCTTTGTAACACCACTGCACAATGTTGAAGGGTGTGTTAGCAAGACTTGGCCATTCTATACAAGCATTTTATGACCCCATTAGCCATTCTGTTTTCCATTTGTGCCATCGCTATGTTTTCCCACACAGCATTGCAAGCAGAAACAGTTCATGCAGCAACTTGGTCTGGCACAGTTGGGGTAGCAGCTAGGTAATGAACATTTTATCACACAACAGCTAGGCCATGAGCATTTTGTGCAGCAGTTTGATCCCAAACAACTAGAGAACTTTGGGAAGCAGCAAAAATTTCTGCACCTAGGTCTCCAACACCATTCAGGACAGTTGATAGACCAGGAAACATTTGTGTAGCAGCAGCAATCAGAGCATTCCGGACATTTAACTCTACAGCACTTTACTCTACAGCATCCACTACATATGGAACCACTGCTTGACTTTGATTGATTCGCCCGAATCTTTTTGAGCCGCTTCTCGGTTGTCATGCTCTCCATTTCTTGGATAAATTTGCAAAGATGGCGGATGTAATCAGGGTAAAGCTCCAAGTTGCAGTGACCCCCTCCTTTGATCCACAAGGGATCATATGACTCTCTTGCCATCTTCCAAAGTCCATTACCATGTAACCAATTGACAACATCGTCTTCTGTACCCTGAGGGAAAAAAAACACATCATTAAATTAGATGAAGCCTAAGTCAAGGTGAATTTGTTCAAGGAAAATGTAGAAATTGTTAATCGCACATGCTTGCACGCACGGACAATTTCTTATTTCCACACATGCATATGACATTCACAAAGCTTAGAGGTTAAAGTATTAGCATCATGCGTTGATGTTTAATACGAATTTCCATCAAAATGCATGGGGAAAATTAAGAAAAAGGGTTTGCTAAAACACCTACGACAGTTTGTGATTCTGATATGCAGTTAAAGTTAAACTTTTAGTTTTTAAAAGTTAATTAACAGACATAAAATGGCAACAGAGATCTCAAGGATACAGGACCACTATTCACTGTGGTAGTTTTACAACTCAGCGAAGCTTCAATAAAACTTAACAAAAAATAATTATTAGCCTACATAGGGGGAAAACTATCATGAAAATCAAAACAATTAATTGTAGAAGCATATCATAGCCTACAATACAGGTTGTTTAACAAAACATTCAAAATTTCAAACAGCAGTAAGTAGAGCTAATCGAAAAAGTCAATAATAACCTGAACCTGTGTTAAGCATTAAGCAAATATCTCTCACTATGTGGTTGCTATTAGTTCGTGTTTGTGCAAGTTTACTTCAACGAGTCACCGTCTTAATTAGAAAAGAACCCAATTCCCAGTCCTTACAGCTTTATTTTCTTTTCCGTAACGATATGCTTTATCTACCTTTATAGGGAAAGAGTTCAAGTATGATGGGTAGTGTGCCTGGTACATGTACACTAAGAAGCTCCAAAACTAGAGTCATTATGTGTGATAACTGCTTTGTCTACCACTTGTTTCAAATGCCAACACAATACAGAGACGAAAAGCAGAGTAATTACAGTGAATCGTATACTTACATGTATTACAAGTACAGGGCACTTGACCTTCTTTATTTTGTTGATGTTCTGCATGATTTAGAATAAAAATCTTCAATTAGATCAAATGACACAATACAGGAAACAGAATATTAGTTACTCACTTACTCCAAATGATGACATCATAAAAGCATTATTGTTTTAGTGGATTTCATATTTGATCAAAACAAAAAATGAAACATTATACATTTACAATAGTCATCATTTATACAACATTCTGGTGCCAAATGTCAAAAGTAGATAACCATTGTGACATACTGACATGCTTAAGTTTTTATAACTATATTGTATCAGATTCCCTACATATTATTAATCATTCTAATCTAGTACTCAGGTATAAACTGTGCGTTTCTTTTTAATCAATAATAGCCTTGTAAATGTTACCTTGTAAATGTCAAAGCAAAATGTGAACTTCACATGGCAAAGCACTCGAAGCCCAGAAAGAATTCCACTGTGTAGAACCACACCTCTCAACCTTGGCAATTTAGATGCCAAATGCAGTGTTGGTCCGCTTCCAACTGATTGTCCATACAAGATTACATCTTCTTGGCTAACTCCATATTCAGTTTCAAGGCATTCATATATTGCCTCTATGTCAGCATATGTGCCGGATTCACTAGGCTGTATAATTTTAAAGTATTGGTATCACAAATCAATAATGCAGCATTTATAGAATTTCTAATAAATAAAATTACCATTTATTTAATTATCTCTAACTAGATAGGCACATATCATTACACAAATTAAAACAAAAATGTCAACAGGGGCATTTGCCTCTGCCAGTTCTATGTACAAAAGAACCAATGACATCAAACAGGTACAAAGTTAGTCATCATGAACATTTTATTGTACCAAATACCAATCAATGTGGATGTATACACTGTTCTTTCAAAAGTATATGTCAGAGTACCATAATCTATCTTCAATTTCCAGTCTACTAGTTCTTTCTCTAACACATAATTTTAACAATTCACTAATATTATTAGCAGAAAGTTAACTAGTAACTGTTTCAAAATATGCTTGCTATAAACTCCTCTAAGGAGTTGTTGGAAATTAGAAGTCCCACATTGGTTAAGAGTACGCTGATAAGGGATACATAATGTTTTGCGTGAAGATGCAAATGTTCACTTTAGTTCATTGTCGCAGGTCTCCCTTGCTTTTGGGCTTCCCCTTATTCCAACAAGTGATTATAGAGCCAATGGTTTAGTTATTGAGTATTTGGAGGCAGTGGTGAGTTTAAGCTATTGGTCAGTAGTTAAAAACCCAGTTAACCTAGTTGTACTTGAGGAAGCCTTTGCAAAAGGAGGAGCATACTAATGGGGTAAATAAAGATACCCCACCAGGTATGTACATGAATGCATCCAAACACCACCTTTTTTTTAGCAGCTTATCCAGACACCACTATTATGCATCTTAGTGTCATATACTTCAAACACAAAATAAAAAGAATAACACAGTGAAATTGCAATTTTTTTGGTGAATAAGTGAATTGCAGACCAAAGAATATAAAGTACCATGTTCATGCCCCTTTTATGTTTTAATAATAATAAAACAGAATTATGCTTATATGTGTGTATGTGGTCCATTCAATATAACAGAACACATAATGTTCTATTTGCCAAATAATGGCCTACCTTGCCAGTAGATGCCCCATATCCAGAGTAGTCATATCTGCAAACAAAATGTTGCATAAAACATCAATTTAGAACTTTAGTCTCGAAATGATGGCCCCCTAAATATTGAAGTAATATCATTTTCATCTTTCAAAAACTTTCTACATCAATTAAACACAGTAATCTCCTAATTCTATTCAATCAAGTCCCGTAACGGGCTAAGTTGGGTCAAATGGTGAATTTAATGGGTAAAACAAAATTGATGTAGACACAACCATTTAAGGACCAATAATCAGTAATCAGTCACATATCCATGAAGATCTAATTTCGTATTTTTTTAATTTAATTTTGAAACCGAACTAAAACAATGTTGGAAGTAGGAAGTAGTTTGGGGTAAAAAGGAGAAAACATAGACACAGCAGCCTTATGCTCCAAACCACTAAACACCAAGGAAACTCTACGCTACGTCGCCATCAAAGTATTGGTAAAAACTGGGATACTTTATACAGATGAGAAAGAAAATTAAAACGGAAGACAGAGAGATCAGCAAAAGATTGCTACGGACTACTAAGAAGCAACCATAAATACAATACAATCAACTTTTCTTTTTCCCTTTCCCTTTTACTTTTTCCAATTTTTGTTTGTTTGTTTAGCAAGGCCACCTCTCAGGTGTCCAAAACTCCAACTCCATTCACTTTCCACACTGATTGAAAAGATGTAGGAAAAGGCATTGACATGGGCATGCCATATCCGATTCACACACTCATCACTCATTCACCACCAGATCTAAAAAAACACGCACGACAACAACTCCTCAAAATGTTCACTTCACCAAACAAAGCATGCTAGATTCACCTAATCTCAGATCTATGCTACACAAACAAACTCAATAAAATAGGGGGAAAATAAAAATAAAAATAAAAATAAAATAAAAACATCATTAGTGGAAGAAAGAGTAAGAGAGAGAGAGTAAAACTAAACTTAAAAATAAAAAATGAAAACAGCGAGATAGTACAAAAGAAGGGTCAGTGATAACGTGCGGGCTTTGAAGTTCGTGAGGTTTAATGAAGTAAAATAGGAAAAGAGTACAGAGAAAAGACAAAAACAACAGGAAACACAAAAAATGAATGAAAGGGAAGCATGATTTATCAGAAAACCACTAACCCCATGAGATTAACTCTAAGATTGACCTTGAGTTGCAGGAAGAGATCATAGAGTTGACCCAAGTCAGCGGCATTGCCATGAGAATAAAGCAGAGTGAGACGGGCGTAGGGGTTTCTGAGATAAAAGGCGACAATCTTGTTTCCATGTTTAGTGTCGACGAGAAGAACGTCGAGGGAGGTGTCATCGGCGTGGGGAATGGGCGCCGCCGTGGTGACCACCGCGAGTTTGCCGTCGTCGGTCTTCTTGAGCTGGTAGGTGGGAGGAGACGGTGGAAAGAAGGCGAATTTCGCGGCTAACTGAGAGAGCATGCACCCCATTCACCCCCCAAGAAGAGAAGAAGAAGCTCAAACTCATTTGATGGTTACAGAGACTGTGACTGCATCTGGGGCTGCGGCTCCCCTCTCTGACTCAAAAGAAGGGTGGTGAGTGGTGAAGAAGCTTTTTCGTGAGTGCAGAGAATGATAGAAATGGAAGTTGAGGCCCACTGAAGAGAGAGACAGAGAGAGAATTAAAAGCTAAATGGTGATGTTATGGGAGTTACTCACTGAGTGAGTGAGTGAGTTCTATGGTTATGGATATGAGTAGAGTGTGTGTACTGTGAGATGTGGATTGTGGAGTGTAGTGGTGGCAACACAGAGTGAAAGAGAAAGAAAGGACACAGGACTTAATTTCAAAACTCAGTTTAAATTTATGTGCATGACTTCATAGTTGTCAGCTACACAGAGAAGCACCTCATATTGTATTTCTGCTAACTGACAATTTTTTTTTATTGGAAAATGATACTTTCTTTCTTCCCTATTCAAATATAAACGTTTTTCTTTTTTATGGATCTTATTTAATTCTTACAAGCAGTTACTACTTACTAGCACTATTATTTATCGAAGAATTTATTTTTAATCTAACCATTAATGGATGCCTTTCAGAAAAACATATGAAAATAGTATTTATAACTTGCTTTTAACTTATTTCAATACAACTTCTTTAAATACGTTACAAAATAGAAAAAAAAAATTATATTTTAATAAAAATTATATAAATAAAGAGTTGTAATTAAACGTAACTATAAAATTCTTACATCGTTCCTATATATTAATTAAACTCTTTTTTAGTGTATTTTTTATCATTCATTTGAATTTATTAAAAATTATAATTTTTTATCATTCTCTATCATATTTAAGAATAAATTGTATCAATATCTTATAAAATTTAATGAAATTACACAAATTTTTATATTTTTGTAACATTTACAATAACATTTTTTAGAATACAAAGTAATATTTAAAAAGTGTAGGATGCATAGTATTAAAAAGGATATTAATAATATTTCTCATAGGAAAAATAAAATTAATTTTATCCTAATTTTTTATCATAGGAAAAATAAGGTTGGAAATACGAACTCAAGTATGCAGACTTCCAAATCCGTATGGGTTTTGGATCTTTTTTTAAAAAATCATAACTATAAGAGAGATTTGAGTTTGATCCATGAAAACCACGGACTTCACGGCTCGTAGCCTTTTCAAGGGACAAAATTGTCATCTAGATTATTAGTTTGTATTAATGTTATGTTTTTTTTTTTGTAAATTGTGATATTTTATACTTTTAATATTGAAAATATTTAATGTTTTAGATTATTATAAATAATGATATAATTTTTAATATGATATATTAGACATTTTTTTAATTATTTTTAAAAAAATATATGTGTATATGCGAGTCCGCGGACCGATCTGCTAAGCTTGCAAACTTCACAGACCGGATCCAGACTTACAAAAAAAATTCATTTATTTTAATAGACCAAATTTATCCAACCTGTTTAAAATACGAGCTTCGCGAATCAGACTTAAATGAGACAGATAAATCCGTATACTCACCCTGAGGAAGAAGGTAAATATAAAATATTATAAATATCTATTCTATAAAAGAAACAAATGCATTTTTTTTTAATTATTATAAATAAAGTGTATTTTTAGATGCATTAATTATTAATTTTATTTTATCTTAATATTTATTATAAAACTTATTAACGAGAGACACCTACTCATTTATTTTGCAAATAGATGTATTGATTGACTTATTAACAATATACTAGTGAAAAATCACCCCTTAAATTATAAGTAATGTTATAATCATGGCTTAAAAATACTAATATTGTTTAGAATAAAATTTAAATTTAAATTATAACATCATAATAAAAAGTCACTAGTGTTCATCGATAACAACGAAAATAGGTAAATTAGTCCTTATAGTAATAATAAAAGACAAGAATTATTATTTATTTCAAATACAAATAATCAGAGTAAGAAAATGCGTAGATTTTATTAGATAATTTTTCAACAAACGTTCATAAAAAATATAAAATGAAATAAGTACTTCTTAAGTTAAAAGCTTAAAATATTTATCATAAACAAAAAATTATAATTAAATATAAGTATATACCAACAATGCATTTTTTTTTTCTCTAAAACATATTCTTATTCTTTATGAATTGTATTTTGTGTCGTATTAAATCATTAGACATAACTAAATTGATCCGTTTAACTTTATTATATAATTTTATCAAATCAACTAATTGAATTTGGATCTACATTTTTTTTATCTAATCCTGAGAATTGGTCTTAATGGACCGATTTTTATTTAAACTATTTTTACGAATAACCTTATCCATCATGTCAAAGAGTCAATGTTGATAACTCTAATCATGATATTGATGAAAAATATATACTAATTTTATCAATTAGGTACTATGAATAATGAAATACCTGATTTCATTTAATTTTTTATAATTAAATTGAATTCCACTCCAATTAATCAGACCTTGATACATTATAAGGTGTTACAAGTAATGATTAGTTATTTGTTAAATATATGAGAAACAGTGGCATGTATTAATGTTGTGGTGACTGTGGTTGGCATGTGTGATTCATGCATGTTCTCCGGTGTTTGGGGTATACACATCTTGAAAAATTCTAGCTTGTCACTGATTGCTGACACCTGTATAAGTCCTTTTAGCCAACGCCAATTACAAAGTAACGTTTCTCTGAAGATTAGACCCTTGAGACTTGAGAGCGTGCAATAGTTATAGTGATCCAATTCCTTTGTGACTCATGACTTATGAGTAGTAGTGGCAGTGCCTCCAGGACCATAAATTTTCATTCCATATTTTCAGTCTTCATTTCTAAGTAGCCATCAATGTCAATTTTGATGGCTCCGTATGATTAATTATCGATCAAATCAGACATAATCATGTTTCTGAGAAATATTCTTCATCAAAAGGAAAAGTTATGCACATAATGCGATTTCAAGGGGGGAAAGCAATTTTTTCATCATTAACAAGGTGGTGATAATTCTTTCAAAACCTGAGTCATTTTATTTTATTTTATTGGAATTTTGTTTCTCTATGTGAAAGAAAAAATGGGATTAGTGGAATAAAGTACGTGAAAGAAAATTGATAATGACACAACGGACAGCGATTGGAGTTACTATTTAATGGGGATAATTTTATTTTATTGTACTACAATCTAGTGATGTTCACACTATGTATGGGCATTAATTTAATTCTTTTTTCTAAATAAAAGATTTATAAAACTAATTCTTTCTTCTTATTTATTGTACGGTAACTAGAAGATAATAATTAAAGAAAGAAAATCACTGTTTTTTGGGCAAAGAAGAAAACAACTGTTTGTAATCAAATACTAATAATGAATAATCCAAAATAATTTGTTTGTAATAGAATGTGATGTTAATGAAAAAAAATCAACAATTAATATTATGTCATATCTCATGAATGAGGAATATGTTTTAATTTCAATTATTAATTTCTTTATTATTAATTAAAATTACTTAATTTTTATCTCTTGCTCATCTTAAAAGAAGCAACTTCAAAATATATCACCTATTAACAAAAAGTTCAATCATAACAAAAAATCAAATAATGTAACTTCATCATTATATTTTATATATATATATATATATATATATATATATATATATATATATATATATATATATATATGTGTGTGTGTGTCAGTTACTTACAATCACATATGTATGAAAATTAGTTTGGTTGGAAGAAAAACTGGTTACATAATTCAGTCGTTTTTCTAATAAATCAGACATGTGACTGATCTGTGTTGAACCTATTAAAACCGTTCAAGCAAAAATATCAGTTACTATTGATTCGGATCGGGTTGAGGTTCGACTATTTTTTACAAAAAAAAAATTGAAATGACATCATCTCTTACTTTTGTATATTTTTTTATACAACTTACGAATGTAAAAAATAAGAATTGAGATGTTATGTTTTTATATATATTTTTTATTTTTTTATATATAGATCGGATTAAACTAAGTTAACCGGTTTGATCGCTAACCCATTTACCAACTACCTTGACCAAGTTAGTGGCCAAACCGGTTTTCACAATAAACATCAGTGTTTGTTTTGTGTGATTAGGATTAACGTTTAACATGATAGAATACGTATAAAAAAACACACAGTAAGTTAGTTTAGGTAAGATTAATTTATTTTAAACAGTAAATATTATTAAATTTTTAATAAAATTGTAGAATGAATAATATTCGTGTTTTCTAAAATATATATTAAAATTTGAATTTTTAAAAATAACTGATTTGAGAAAATATAGAAAGAATCTTGAAGCCTTTAATAACAATATGCCACTAAGAAGACTACAAGTTCCTTCATAAGCCGTGATCAACAAAATAGTCTTTAAGCATGATGAAAAGTACAAAGTAGCCAACAAATTATAATCCAATAATATAAAAAAACCAGTTAGCATAAAATAACAATATTGGTTCACAGCAACAAAAATGACAAACAAAACTGATATAAAAAGAAATTATATATAGTTTGTTGATCACATCAACGTTTTATCATTAGGTGCAGCTAGCATTCTTGAATGCCTCTTATGACTTGCTGTTGGTTTCTCTTTTGACAAACAAACACAACATGAAGCTTTTACCAATAATAAACAAAGATGCCTAATTACCTTAAAAAGTTGCCTCATTCACTATGAAAAATAATGAAATACGGAGAGTAGCTAGAAGTGCAAGGCATGCCTCTAATAACACACATAATTAAATGATAATAATAAAATAGTGATGGGGTGACATAGAGAGGGTACTATGAAAAGAAACCAAAATTGGAAGGAAAGGACAAGTGAGTTGTTGCGAAGTGTGGGAGGAAAATAACTTGACTGTACCAATAGCATTAGCATGGCAAGGCAAGTGTGGCAGAAGAGAGAAGATGCATAGGCACAACACAACAAATCAACAATTGAAAATTGGACTACAGTGAAAGGGAAAGAGAGATATCAGACTTATGCACTGTCAATGAAAATTCATTCTTATAACTTGCATTCAGTGTGGTAGAGCTTGTAGGGACACTTCACCAAACCACGAGAGATTTTGCTAATAATATAACTTCTTTTTACGTACGTACAATTCTTTTCTCAACAAAATTTTCATCTCCTTATCATATTTCTAGATTTCTTCATTTTTTTTATAAATAGTAAACTTTCCATACGCAATCTTATGTAACATTCTTACAATTTTAATTATATGACATCGAAAATTTGATCTAATTAATCACTAAGAAATTGGATAACAGTTAACAAAAATGTGGTTAGAAAAGTATCACAACACTGTTTTCTTTTTTTGTTTTATGTCACTTTTAAAATGAACTTAATAAAAACAGACACCTTAAATTTAGGAAAAATTATTGATTTTGAATTTTGAAAATAATATATTCGTTGTCCAATAATCTTGAACATGGGGCGGATACTTGTGTATTGATTGATGCTTCTCTCACACTTTATTGCTCTGCACTATTTTTATATTCTTTCTTTCATGATTAAAAAAAGGAATCCAAATTTCTTTTCTTATTTTTTACCATAAAAAGACGGGTTGAGAGTTTGCAAAAAAATAAAGGAAGTGTAAATTTCTTTTTTCAATTTTTACCCCCAGTTAATTTAATTTACTATGTTATATCTGATGTCAAATATCTAATTAATAATTTTATTGACAGCTAATTTCTTTCTAGAAATCTAACTGGTTATTTTAGTAGATTTTAATTACATTTTTTTCCTATAAAATTTAAACATGAGAAATTATTCAAGAAAATTGAATTCACTTTTACTTTTACTGACATAGTATATGTTTGTTTTTTTTTTATAAACTAAATGTTGATATGCTAGTTTTTATTAAAAAAGAGATTTGAAAGCTACGATATTTTTTTTTCACTTCACCTCAAATCAATCTTATAATTTTAAAACAAATTTATAATTGTCTTCTCATATAAATATTAAAACCACAGTAATATATACAGGACTACTAATCACTGATATTTTTGTGGCAATCGCTATGAATATTTTATTATTAGTTAAATTTAATATATTAATTTCTCTCTTAAAATTGGTTCTTTCTGTGGGTCTGCTACCCCGAAAAAGATTACACAGTGCTACCATGAGCCCCACTTGGAGCAATATTAGGAAAACAAAAACAATTGACGAAAAAAAAATACTTCGATTTTATAAATTAAGTTTTTCAAGGACATGATGTTTGAATCAAGATTTTTTTTTTAATTTAAACGATACTCAATTGACTAACACATTTTTTATTATAATACTAACATATTTTTAATTTAAACAAAATATATATATATATATATTTTATTTAGTTATATGTATTTCTTAATATATAAATATTACATAAGAAGTTAGAGGAGTTAGAATACAAATAAGAGGATGTGTACTTGAATGAAAAGTCTCAAGACAGATGGAGTTAGATTGCATATGTATTTAGAGTGTATTTAACGCAGTCAGCATACAAGTTCTGGTTTTCGAAGGACACCACTTCAAGGACGACTTCTTCAAAGTGATTTCGGCAAAAGGAATTCCTTCAAAAGGTACAATGTTTTACATGACAATTAGAAGCAGATAGGATGCCGACAAGGAATAATCTATCCAAGAGAGGAATAATTACAACTAATGTTATTGAATGTGTGGTTTGTGGACATGAGATGGAAACAGGTAAAACTTGTTTTTTAATTGTGATTTGGCAAAGCAAGTATGGAGTCACTCTGGTCAATTTATGGAGTCATTATGGCAAAGCAAGTATGGGGAATCTCAACGACTCTCTACAATACATCATGGGGTCACTGTCGTTAATTGATGGGATTAGTTAAAGGCTATTCGGAATTAAGACACATTTGGTCTTTTAACTGGCACACGACATTGTAGCATATAGGTAAAGCTAGAAATGCAAAAAAAAAAAATTCAATGGCAGGTTGTTGACATGGATAGCATACTCCAGAAGTGCAACAAAGAACATATGAATGGTCAAGTGTTGCAAACCCTAAACCCTAAATCTGACAACTCAATCATTTACAAAATAAATTATGAAATCCAATGATATGTTCTTCATAATAGATGTTAGGTTTTTCTGCTCTTTTGACATTGATATAAATATCATTATATACTGGTAAGCAGATATCTCTTATGCTTTAGCTTAACTTTTTATTTTGAAATAAAATTCTTTGACTTATAAAAAAAATATAAATAGTACATAAATATTATTATTAGTTGAAAATATAATAGTAAAGATATATGTTTCAAATAAAGAATAAATACAATATAAATAAAAAGTATTAGAAAATGTGACATTTGTAATAGATTGAATTTAAGTTTAATATTGGTTTAATTAATTCACATATACATGAATTTTTATTAAATTTGTAATTGAGTATGTAAACTAATTCTTTACAATTTGATACTTGATTTTTTTTATCTTAGGTCATTTTGTATAATTTTTATGAAAAATAATCACAAACACCAAATTAAAAAACCAAAAAGCAAAATGATGTTTAGGAATAGTGTTATAAACATAATTAAGTCAATTGTGAGACATTTCTGCTAAGTTTCAACATTGCAGTGCTGAACAATTGCAAGAGATTTCTAAAGAATACTTAAATATAATTTACCTACAAAGATTGAAACTCAATAAAAATCTTATTTAGTTAATTCAACTTTGCTTATAAGTTCTTTGTCTATAAGTTTATTCAAGTGTTTGGTTAATCAGAGGGGAAAAATTTAGAAGGTGTTAACATGTGTCTCAACAAAACCTTGTTTTAAATATATATATATATATATATATATATATATATATATATATATATAATTATAGATATAGGATACATATTAACGGTCATTGATTCAAAGTAAAAAATAATATTTCATAAAAATATTATTTCATACATAATTAATAATAATAGTAATAGAGATTTTTTACTAATAAAATGATATTTTTTTGTCAAATATAAACATAACAAGAAAAAAAATATTAAAAAGTAATAGAGGCAAAGTTAGAAAGAATAAAAAGTTTTAGAGAAAAGACTTTTTAGATGGTGGTCACAAGTATCTAGATACGACCCAAATAGGCAATTCAGTCATTTAAGCCTCTCAAATTGTAAAGTTTACAGTTCACAACTTTTATCAGTCTCTAATTTGTCAAGTTTGCATCTGCCTCATAATGGGTTAAATGGACTCGTATGTAATAACAAAAAAAAATTATAATTTAAAACTTTTTTATAAACATTTTTTAAGATAATTAGCTTATTTTTTACCATTTTAAATTAGGATTTTTTTTTCAAAATTCATCTAAATAATCTAATATAATTTTTTTTATAATTTCTTTAATATTTTTAAATCAATAATATTCATAAAATTGTCTAAAAAAGTTAAATACATATTATTTTTTAATTAATGTGGGGTCACATAGGTTGCAAACTAGATTTGTTTAACTTATGTGCTAAACGTATTAGGCTAAAAAATCCGCATTTTAAAATGGACTCAAAAAATTAAATTTATATATTGTGTGGATCACTAGTTAAACGAAAAATTTGTGATTATAAATTCATTTGTCTTATTTTACATTTGTCACTTCAAAGCCTTCTTTTATTAATAGATGTAAATATACGCATAGATATAGAGTGTGTTTAGTTCCATTTGGATAACAAAAACTTTTTAAAAAGCTACTAGTTGTTTTAAAAAAAATACTTAAAGTAATTTTTTCAAAAGATCTTCTATTTTGAGTTTGGATCCTCCCTATCAGTGGAGCATCTCCAGCTAAATTTTTAGCTGTTAAACTTAATGAAGGGTGAGATCAATTACTAAAAGCCTTCTTTTATTAATAGATGTAAATATAAATTCATTTGTCTTATTCTACATTTGTCACTTCAAAGCCTTCTTTTATTAATAAATGTAAATATACACATAGATATAGAGTGTGTTTAGTTCCATTTGGATAACAAAAACTTTTTAAAAAGCTACTAGTTGTTTTAAAAAAAATACTTAAAGTAATTTTTTCAAAAGATCTTCTATTTTGAGTTTGGATCCTCCCTACCAGTGGAGCATCTCCAGCTAAATTTTTAGCTGTTAAACCTAATGAAGGGTGAGATCAATTACTAAAAATTATGAATTTATGTTCAAAAGATAATATTATCACATATAAAAAAATAATATTACTATGTTTATGAATATTTCTTATTGAACTACATTTTACATCATATATAAAATTAGATTTCACAATAAATAAATATTTTCAAATATTTAAACTATATTATAAATGCTATAAAAAAAATTTGAATCGTGGATTATAATCATAAAAAGAATAAAAAAATTGAAATTGTAAATAAAAATATTGACAAAAAAAAACTATAGTTTAATTTAAATTTTAATTACAAAAAGTAAGTTTTTGTTGTGAATAATTCTAAAGTATTATATTATATATAAATTCATAATTTTTAGTCTAATTAATTTCATTTGCTCGTTAAATCTAATGGCATAAAATTAGCTTAGAGGTTTGGAAAAACTACTGGAAAGGATCCAAACTCTTATATTTTGAGCTATTAGCTTATTTTCTTTTACAACTTTACTTTCTATAATTATTGTCCCCCAATAATTCTTTTTCCTCACATGATACAATCTCTCTCCTTCATTAATGTAGTTATAGTAATTTATAATTTAAATATATAATTACATAAATTTATAATTATAATTTAAATATGTAGTTATAAAAATTTATAATTTATATAATAATTTATAATTTAAATATGTAATTAATTTATATTATTAAAATATATTATAATTATTTTAAATACATCACTATTGATCTAATAATTAATTATGTTTTTATTTGTCATCTTAAATCTTTTAACTAGGTAATTTGTTAGTTTTATCAAACACTTACAACTAGTTTTTCCATCTTTCAGCTAGCTTTTTGCATTGTGTTTGACAAAATTAATTAAAAGTTAAAAGCTAGTTGAAAGCTAAAAAGTTAGTTGTAATGTTTTGTAAAACTAGCTACTCAACTAGCTAAAAGTTAAAAAATGCTAAATAAGAGCATCATTAATCATTATATTAATAATAATGTATTTAAAATAATTATAATATATTTTAATAATATAAATTAATTACATATTTCTATAATTTTATAAATTTATGTAATTACATATTAAAATTATAAATTATAATTAATTATATATTTAAATTATAATTTTTTATAATTAAATATATAAATTTTAAATTAAATGCTTAAATTCTAATTTTCTATAATTATATATTTAAATTATAAATTACTATATTTACATTAGACAAAAATGAAGAAGAAAAAAAGTTGTATTATGTGAAGAAAGAGAATTAGCAGGGTGAGAATACATTAATTAAATTAATGAAGGGGAAAGTTATAAAAAAAATTTAACTAGTAGTTGAAAATAAAAGAAACACACAGAATCATATAGATATAGATGATTTAAAATTAAAATAAAATATTATTTAAAAGAAAAAATATATATAATATTAAAAAAATATGTAATTTAGTACTAATAATAATATTGATACTAATGCTAACGGTAATAGAAATTTCGGCTAATAAATTATAAATTTCTTTTTCAAGTATAAATATAAAAAGATAATAAAAAGTAAGAGAGGAAAGTTACAAAAAATTGATTTTTTTTTTTTGAAAAAAATGATAACATCTGTCCATCGAATTCTAAAAGGTAATAAATAGAATATAAATATAGATTTTTTTTTAATTTTGAAAACAATACTCAATTAAAAAAAAAAAAAAAAGCTCCTTACATATATGTTTGGGTGAAAAATAATGAGTGAAGTAACTGTTTGGATGGATAGGGAATCGTTAAGTTCTGGTTCTGGTTTGTTGAGTTAAAGTTGGATGGAGAAATGACAAAAGGACAAACGGGGAAGAAACGATTGGTTTCTTGAGATAATGAGATTTGAGAAACAGAGTGTGCAAGTGAATGAGATGATATGTTTTGCTTACACATTTAATTATTCATACAAAGTGGAATCAATGTGTGGTTTCCTTTTCATGCATTATTATGGCTACTAAGACAAGAAAAGTCGAGAGAATCGAAAAAGACTAACACACCAAGACAAAAAGTCAAATGAAGACGCATGACCCCAGATTGATTTCCATACTCTCTGTTAAGATAACCCTATATATCTATCTATCTATTCTGTACAAATGTTATCTTTCAGACACATTGCTGCATATATGTCTAACAAATAATAATAGAGAAAATATATTTTTTATTATAAAAGGATTCAAAAATATATACAAACTTTTTTAAGTATAATTTAACACTTTCTTATTATACCAAAAAAATATAACACTTTCTAACGTATTCTTTTTATTTAACATATATATATATATATATATATGCTGATGGTTTGCGATGCTTCGAGATGGTAGACAGGAGGTGACAGGAGTGAAATGTTTTATATTTGTCTGGGATCCTAATATAAGCCCTGGAGTATGAGGAATATTTTCGTGTTTGTTTGTTTAATAATTAGTGATTCTTAATGCTGGATAAAATTATATAACTAATGAATTTATCTTATTTATATTAATAAAAAATATTTCATAAAACAAATAGAAATATTTAAATAAAAACAAAAAAAAAATTATATTTTTTCACCTTTTATCTAATTTGATAACAAATTTTTGGACTACGAAAACCTGTAAACATTTTAAAAATTTTTTATGTAATTTTTACATAAGTAATAAGTTTTTTAACTATTAAAAAATTTGTAAACTCTCTTTTTATATCATAGTTATTGTCTCACCTGGTGGTGATATAATCTTCAAATTCATCGATTCTTTTCATTTGAAAGTTATTATTTATTTCTAAATCACTAACCATCTTAATATTAAATAACGAAACAAAATATATATATATATATATATATATATACATATAATTTTTATCTATATCTTTAACTTTTAAATTTTAAAAAAATCTTGAAGAAAAATTAGTATTATATTGTTTAAACAATATTAAAAAAATTTAAAATTAAAATAATTTAAATTATTTCCCAACATTTACCTCGTCTGTATTACTGCTGCCTTGTCAGATAAACTTCTACGAGTACTGACGACGTGTTTTTTGTTTTATGTTTTAAAATTTCAAAAATTAAAGTTGGTTTGTTTTAGATGTAGCTTGTTTTTTGTTTTAATTTTTTAAAATTTAAAATTAGATTGTAGTTTTTAATTGTACTTTCATTTTTTTTTTCAGTTTTAAAACCCTGTAAATCTAGTAAATTTTATTTTAAAGTTCATTAAAAATTTAATTCTTTTCACATTAAGCTTTAACGAGTCAAACCTGAGTGAAAGTATAACTTAACAGAAAAAAAAAAAGTTCTTACATATATTTGCCGATTGATTCCAAATTGAATCATAATCAGATTTGGTTGAATATACAAGTTTCATTCGGGCACAAAATTTATAGGACGAGACGAAACCTATATTTCATCATATTGTCTTTTATAGCGTGTCGATGCAAAATGTCCAATTCAACTCATAATTATAAAATAAGAAGAGCTTAATGAAATTTCAAATAACTTTTAAAGCTCTAATTTATGTAAAGAGAACCAAATTTAATTTGTGTTTAAAATTTAAAGCTGAAGTCCCTCATTTCATTTCATCTTATGAATTGGAGGTAGGTCAAGTTGATACCAACTTGGTGCGGATAGCGACAAAACTCCAAATTCATTTCAACCTTCCAAAACCAAGTCCAAACCTAGTAAAAATCTCAATAATATCGGGTCAAAATATGTATATTTAATTCGTGCTAAAAAATTGAAGCTCAAACTAAACAGTTTTTGCTTGCTAAGTCCAGATCAATCCATTGTTGGGTTGAGCCAACAAGATCCTCATTCAATTCATCCTGAAAATTTAAAGTTAAAGTTACATTTTATTATTTTATCAAATGGGGTTTGAGCCAGCTAATCATAATCTTGATGTTGGTTGCAAGGTATGGACAATGAAACCAAAAGTTTAAATTCAATTTATACTTCTAAAATGAGATTTAAAGTTGGTTAAAATTTGTATGAGCTAGTTTTGCAAGTTAAATTCATGAAAATGCTAGATTTAATTCAAACTTAATTTCAATTTTATTATCTGGGTTGGGTCAAGTTGATCAACCCCTGTCATCTTTATCAAAAACTAAACAGGGGATAAAGGTTAACTGGGAGAAAAAAATATACATTAAACTAATAAAAGATTAATTTTGTGGGTTTTGTTGCAATTACAATAATGTGTGGCATGTATGATGTCGTCAAGTAATAAAAATGATTATTTTACGGAGACTATGTTTGATAAAGAAATAACTGCTTTTAATTTTAATTATTTTTTTAGGGTAATTTAAATAAAAGAAAAGATAATTCAAGGATTTGAAAATCAAAGTTTAGCAAACTTTCAAGATTGAGGATATGACATCATGACTACCTATTGAATCAATTTTAATTATTTTAATGTTGTTATTGGTTCTCTGTGCATGTGAATTAACATAAGGTAATTTTCGTCTTCTTTCAAGGTACGAATGCGTATCTAATTGAATTGACCTCTACTTTCGTGGTAGCTATATTCAATTAAATCCTTAAGTTCTTTGTTAATTCATTGAGTCTTCGAAGGGTTAAAACTACTTTCGTGATTTAATTCTTAAGTTCCTTCCTTAGGGTTCCAATAATTAAGTTCACCTTTCGATCTTTCTCAAATTATCTATTACTATAAACACGATGATCAAACGTATTGCATTGGTAAAATCAATAAAGAATAAATCAAGAGAAACCAACATAAGAACAATAAAAATGTTTAGTTAATCATCAATAGAGTCAAGGATTAAACCCTAATCCCAGAATAAAAATCTATTCACACATGTCCATGAGTATAAAATAACAAGAAAATAAATTTTGTTCTTGCACACACATACTAGACCTATTTCCTTCTCCTTCATTCCTGACTCCGAACTTCTGATCCACTGCAGGTGGGTACCTCCAAAGACACTCTGACGCTTAAGTTAGAGAAGGTTGACTGACGTACAAGAAAGGTATAATATGTAAGCAAGAAAGTAATATAATAATCTACTAGTCAAACCTGTACTGGTGATTTACTATTTATAGGACATTGTTCTCTAGGCTTGGGCTGTATAAAATTTTAAGGTTTCTTCCTTACCTATAGGGGCAATGGAGTATTTTTACGTAGCAGGTCTCTTTTCTCCCTATACCTAGATCCTATCCGGCTCCGGCGATCCATCCAGATTCAGGGGGATGTCCGGTCCTAGAAGGTCTTCCGGTATATAACCTCATCAGTGTTGAGGAGTAAAGCAAGGAAGACATTCACAAGGGAATGTATGGTCCCTGTGTGTGGTGACAGAGACGTTCAAATCGAGAACTTAGGGGTTTGGTTTAGGGGGTTTTCCAGATGACGATTCTTGCCTTCTTACTAGGGTTTTTTCTCGCCCTTTTACTGTTGAACATTATTGCTTTTCAAGTAAGGCAATGTAGGACTAAAGGTGCGACTGGACGCAGAAAGAGAGTGATTGCAAGTTGCTGATCTTGGTTGATCTAACGATTCATACGGCTCTGCCTCTTGAACTGTTGTAGGCCTCCCTCTTATAAATAGAAAAGTGGTGGCTTCCCCATTTTACTTTTGCCTTTCCTCCAATAAAAACTCCTGAGTCTCTCCTTCTTCTGTTCAAGTACTCTAAGTCTCCCTGCTTTTTGTGTTTTCTAGTTATGGCCTCTAGGTCTAGTTCTTCTGTGAGAGAGGTTTCTCCTCCCTCAATTTTCAGCTCTCTTATACAGGTAAAGGCCAGTGCTCAAGATCAAGTAATGGAGGAAACTTCCACCTCTGCTACCAGAGGCTTTGCTCCGGGGTACCCTTCTCAAGGGAAGCACTCCTCTACTAAAAAGGTCCAATAGTACCCTTTTTGCTCCTTGCTGGGCTCGAGTGGATGAGCGCTGAGGTGGTCAAATATTGTCCCCAAATAATGGCTTGAGGTGATTATGTGTCCTTCTATGACACTTTGCCTTTTTGTCCTCTCGCCGACCTAGCATTGTGGCCCTTTATGATAAGGGAGTGCCAGAGTAACAGGACTTTAAAGTCAAACTTCATCTTTAGGAACTCCTTATTGCCACACCCGAGATTACTTCTATGTATATACTTGTATGTTTAAAGACTTATATGTAGAAATCCTTTTCAACCAATTCACCATTGGTGTGTTACGTATCATGAATTGCACTCCTACCTAAATTCATCCCAACATACAGACTGTCATCCAAGTCTTCAGAATTTTGTGTCGGCTTTGCTATATCGAGCTACTCCAAGACTCTTTTTTCATTTGTACTGAACCTCTCCTGTCACCCTGGTTTTGTGGTCCTCCGTTAGTTGTGTGGTGGGTCATCCTTTTCTTGAGGTTTTTACTTCTTCCTACAAGGACTGGAAGTCTAAATTTATGAAAATAGTATTGAAGTCAGACCTCTGGGCGAATTTCTTTTATGACGGGAGGGGAAACCTTTGTTCCCCTTTCAGCTAGCAACCAAAGCCCCACCGCTTGTCCGCTCTGCCCTTTGAAATGCTCTCAGAGCAGGAGAAGAAGGATACAATTTTTTTTATGTCGTTGCCAAAGTGCCTTCCTGCCTCCCAAGTTTTTTGCCTTTGGCATTCTTCCAACCCAGTCTAGGATTTGGAAGGTAAAGGATGATATCTTGTTTGAGTCGAGTTTGTCCTTTCTATGGTTTTAGTGCGCTTACTCACCAAGTTCATTTTGTAAGGATAATTAAGATGTCTTGTAGTGATGACAAGACGGTTCTCTTGGACTTCCGCTCCAAGATCTAGGCCTAGTCTTCTCTAGGAACAAATTTTAGACGGCAATAGATCATCCCAATTGAGCCAAACCCTGACCCTATAGAGCCCTTGTGGATGTTATTCCTTTCATGATCCCTCACCCGAAGCCTAAGAAACAAAAATCTAAGCCTAACTCCAAAATGCGACCTCAAGGTGATGAGAAAGGCTCGTCAAAGAAGCCGAGACATCAAATGGACCCTTCCTCCTTCCTCGCAATTCCTCTGCCCTTATGCACTGAGGTTTTTTTTGTCGAGTCTTACGATCTGACCATTTATATGGATGAGGATAACATTTCCAGCCCGGTCCACCAAGCCTTGTTTGACATTTAAGATGTTGCCGGTTGGAAGCACTACTAGGAGTTGACTGCTCGGGCTCAAGTTGTGGTGTGTCACCTCATGATGGCTCCCTGATATGAAGCTAAAAACGTAAGACAAAAGCTCAAAGACATTGAGTCCACTCTAAAGGCTACTATAGAAACTTCCTCCAAGATATCGACAGATAATCAGGCACTGCAGTGGTGAGTAGGAGATTTGAAAAAATAAAAGGATGTTGTTGACTCCTATGTCTATCAGGCTAAAGACGATTGAACCCTCCTGGAGGTCAAGGTTAAAGAGCTCTCTATTTCCATGACCAAGATGACCGAGGAACTTGATAAGGCTTTTCAAGCCAGGGAGAAGTCCAAAGCTAAGTTCTAGATATGGATGGAAAAAGGGAAAAAATTCATAGTTATTGAGCATCATGTTCGGTTCCTTCAGGCGGTTCGACAAGCGAAGAGTTCTCTCAAATTCCTTATGCATTTGAATTTGATTGGGAGAGGGACTTCTTTAATAGGAATTCCTTCTCTTTACTAAGGTGCCAAAATCCCTAGCAGTTGATGCTCACGCTCCCCGTTACTTCTAACTAGGTGAGGCAGCTAGGATCACTGAGGTCGAGAGTGACAGGGCTGATGTTGAGGAGGAGCCTCAGAGCTTAGAGGAAGAGAATGTGGTTGGGGGGCAGTTAAGGAGAATTGATTTTGTTTAGACAAGGGGGAGGGGAACTTAGGCTTTTTGTTTTGTGAATCTTTGGATGTGTCAACTCACTTTTTGTACCTTGACTTTAAACATATATAAGATTTTTCGTTTTCTGCTCTGTTTATTTTGTTGATCTTTGTTAGCTTATCTGAGTTTTCTAGTTTTGTTTTTTCCTTTTAAAGTTTCCGCTTAGCCTGTGACATTTGGTCAGGAGAGTAACTTCACATTTCCCTTTATGTTTTCGCCTTATCTAGGCTGTTTGTCCGGGAGGATAACTTTGCGTTTTGATTGACTTCAGTTATTGCCTTACCCAAGTTGTTTGCTCAATAGGGTAACTTCGCGTTTTTATGGACCTTAGTTACTATCTTGCCCGAGCTGTTTGCCCGAGAGGGTAACTTCGCATTTCCCTTTAAGTTTCTGCCTTAACCGGGTTGTTTTTTTGGGAGCTAACTTTGTATTTTTATTGAGTTTAGTTACTGCCTTCTCGGGTGGGTAACTTCACATTTTTATTTACCTTAGTTACTGCCTTGCACGAGTTATTTTCCTGGGAGGGTAACTTAGCGTTTTTATTAATCTTACTTACTGCCTTACCCAGGCTGTTTGCCTTGGAGGGCAATTGTGTTATGTGTGTCCGCTTGTCAAAGGATTTGGTAGGAATGTTAGGATAACTTTAATATATTAATAAGGGTGCCTCATTAAACACCTATTCAACCAAAAACCCTTTCAATTTTTTATAGGAAAAAAAGATTGAATTTAGGAAAAAAGTACACCAATTGTCTTTTTACATGTTACTAACTAAGATAATGCTTTAGATGTGTCACATTCCAAGTTCTAGGTAACGCATTGCCATTTAGCTTCGCCAATCGATATGCTCCATGCTACAAATTTTTGAATGACCCGAAAGAGACCCTCCCAATTAACAACTACCTTTCCATGTCGATTGTCCTTGCGTGATTCCCCTGTGGCTCTCCACACCAAGTCTTCTTCTTCTCATCTGATGTTTGCATGCTTCAGCAGCTATTGTTGTTTTGTGGTGGAGTTCATCAATAGTCTCCAACTCTGCCATAAACACTTCTTCATTAATGGCTTTTTCAAACATAGTTCACAGGAGCAAGGGCTCCCCGACCTCGACAAGCAGCATCACGTCCGTCCCATAAACTAAATGGTAGGGGGTTTCTTGGGTGGTGAATTGGGGAGTAAACATGTAACCCATAGTACTTCCAGTACTTCTTCCGCCTAAGCTCCTTTAGTTTCTCCTAGCCTTTTCAAAGTTCCCACACGATGATTTTGTTCGCTATTTTAGCCTGCCCATTAGTTTGTGGATGTTCGACCAAGGAAAATTGATGCTTAATCCCAAGACCGAAAATGAAATCATTCAATTTTTTATTTGTGAACTACAAACCATCAAATTAGCATGCTCGGTATGCCAAATCGAGTGATCACATTTTTCCTAAGGAATTTTTGTACGTTTGATATCGTAATAGTGGTCAATGGCTCTACCTCAATCCACTTAGTGAAATGGTCGATGACCACCAACAAGAATTTTATTTGCCCTAGGGCTATAGGGAAAGGGTCGAGGATGTCAATCCCCTATACCGCCAACGACCATAGGGTCGGGATGAGTGTTAGATTCCCTGCTAGCTGATGTGTTAGGCCCCTAAACTTCTGCCATGGTATAGATTTTTTAACAAACGCTACACAATCTGCTCTAAGGGTTGGAAATAATATCCAACCCTCAGCACCTTGGCTGCCATCGTTTTTCCTCCTGAGTGAGTGCCACAAACCCCAGTCAGGATCTAAACATTGTAGCATTGGTCCCATAATTCTCCTTTTAAACAACTCTGGTCCCACCAATAAGTAGCGAGTTCTCCTCATTCTCATAGCTCAGCTTCCTTTGTGTCAGCTTGAAGTTGTCCCTATTGTAAATACTTTAGGATAGGCGTCCGCCAATCTATCGACTCTTCCTCAAAAACTTGATGCGCTTGGGTTTTCACTATGCTAGGTTGGCTAATTTCTAAGAATAACGATGCTTGCAATTGACTCTTCTTTATAATACTAGCTTATGTGTTAGATTCCCTGCTAGATGATGTGGTAGGCCCCCAAACTTCTGGCATGGTATAAATTTTTTAACGAATGCTACACAAACTACTCTAATGGTTGGGCAATAATATCCAACCATCATCACCTTGGCCATCATCGTTTTTCCTCCTGGATGAGTGATACAAACCCTAGTCGGGATCTAAACATTTTAGCATTGGTCCCGACAGTCCATCTAGATTCGAGGGGATGTCCGGCCCCGGAGGGTCCTTTGGTACAATCCGAATGGACCGGACAGGATCCAGGTATAAGGAGAAAGGAAACCTGTTACGTAAAAAGACCCCATTCCTCTAATAGGTAAGGAAGAAACCCTAAAATTTCATGTTGGCCCAAGCCCAAATAACAATGTCCAATAAATAATAAGTTACTGGTACACGTTTGATTAGGAGATTATTATATTACCTTTCTAACACATTGTACCTTTACTGTATGTTAGTCAACCCTCTCTGACTTAAGCGTTGGAGTCTCTTTGTTGGACCCACCTATGATGAATCGGAGGTTTGGAGTCGAGAAGGAAGGAAAAGGAAATAGGTTTGGTACGTGTGTGCAAGAACAAATTCATCAAACTCGAAAATAAAGAGTGAAAAGTAAAAGCTCCAAGTCTTGCTTTCAATGTCATCTTTGAATCAGAAGTTCAGAACCCCTTAGTTTCGAACAAAAACTCTCTATTTAAACTAATGGGGTTTTTTTGTCTAAACCCAAAAAGGTCTTAACAATAGAGCAATTGAACTAATTATAAAAGAAATGCATATTTTTGCACAAGAGTTCAATCTTTCATAAATTAACTCATTATTTTTTTTTCTAAATTTCCTTGAGAGTTCCAATGTTCCAAATTAGTCCAAAAACGTATCAAAATCTAGCAAATTATATCCCAAAACACCAAAAACACTAAAAGCGTAACAAATTCCAAAATGTAATTAAAAGACACCTAAAATGAAAATATTAAATATAAATGACATAAAAATAAATAAAATTTTAATTAAAATAAAAACTAAAAATAGATAAAAATGCAACACATCATACGAGGAGACAGACTATTATCTTTTCTTTACTTGGGACTCCTCTCACAAGGTTTGGATGATGCTTTGTTGTTGGTAGGACATAATCACAGTGTTATAAAATGAGAGTAATCTTCACTACTAGCAATTGAAATAGGCAACAAGCTTGGTCCTTTTTGTGGTTTGTGAGAATCTAGCAAATTTGGAAAGTTAGGAATGAAGCGGTATTTAATACAAAGAAAGTCATGATTCATGAGATTATCAAAACCATACTATTTTTAGCTTGGTAATGGTGTAGAATAGCCAAACTCACAAATTATTCCTTACCCAAATAAATTATGAATCATTAGTATTGTATTACCGAATTGTAATTTTTTATTTTTTTCTTTCTATTTTGTGCTCCTCTATTGAGTACGTCATCAACTTTTATTATACTAGCCATGAAGATATTGTTTATATTTTTCATTCCTATAAATAACATTTTTTGCTTAAAAAAACAAAAGATGAATGTTTTAAACCGTAGTCTAGATATAAAGTATAAAGTTTACTATTGTTTGGTTGAGAATTGTAAATGCATATAAAATTAGTATTCTTGATATTCCTGATGTATAAGACTAGAATTCTCAAATCTTGAATAACTTGATAAAATCACACAAGATGTTATTATTTTTGTCAACTAATATTGATATTAAATTATTTAGTTAATCTAATAGTATGGAGTATATTAAGATATAATATCTTTAATAATTATAAGGTATATTTATTTAACAACATAATTTTTGTTAAATATGTAACGAATCTAAAAGAAAACTCTGTAGATATATTGGCCTGTTCTTTGATGATTCCTTTCGACATGCACAGGGAGTGGTCGTCTTTGTATTGATTGGTTTTTCAGATTCTTTGTACTAGCTAGTCAAAAACAGCCACGAAATGTCGAAATCTACCATTATTAACATTTGGACGCCACTAATAAAGTTTATACTCTATGGTGCTGAGTCTACGATGCATTAATGATATTGTTGTAATTACAGGATCACTTTTTTTCATATCATAAAGACGATATAGAATTTTACAAAATAAATATCAAACGTAAACTAATTTGAAGAACTTCCTACATAAACGTCTTCTATAATAATGGTTCGGCATTTGTCGGAGGATGTAGGGTTTTTGGGAAACATACTTCCAAATTCTCATTTGTCAGGCTCAAATTTGTATGGAAAGATTATCATTATCATTTTGATTTATACGGTTTGATTCTGATTTGATTTGTTCATAATACATATATAAAATATTTCATTAACTAACGAAAATGGTAAGATAATACATAAGGATAACAAATAAATTTATACGTGAGTAATTTTTAAATTTAATTTAAAAATTGATGAAAATTTTTTTATTTGATTGGACACATGTACAACGGAAATATCAATATAGAAAATAATTAATTTATTAAATCCAAGATAATAAAAATGAGAATATATATATATATATATGATATATTACCTTGTTTTTACTTTTTATTTTAATCATTAAAATATTTAAAACAGTTATTCTTGATTAACTATTGACCTAAATCTTATACTAAATGACTTTTTAAATCTTTATTTTTTTTACAAATTACAAATTTTTTTGTTGTCAAGAAATGTTTGACATTTGTCTTCTAAATAAAAAACATTTGACATATAACTCACAAACTTCAACCATTGCATTTATTAAATAACTTTTGAATTAATATCATTATATTCCAATAATTTTTATAAGTTTTTTTTATAGGTAAAATGTTAATGTTGTTAATAATGTTAGTTTTTTATTAGTAGTGAGACTCAAAACTATAACCTTCCCTCACTTTACTTCTTCTTTAACCAATTGAGTCATCTTGTATATTTTTTCATAGACTAAATGTTAGTTATTAATTTATTAGTGAAGGATTTGAAATTCACGACCTCTCCTTCCCTTCTTTTTTTAATATTCAAACAAATATTTTTTTATTGAAAAATTATTACAATTTTTTTTTTTGTAGGTATGAAACGAATACAACAAAGATGAGACCTGAAAAGATATTTTCTCGATATGCTAATGTTATTTTAATGATATCAATTAAAAATATATTTTATATATTATTTAAAAAATTTATTATAAAACCTTGATATTGTATAAGAGAAAAATGGTCATTTATTGATCTATAATTTAGAATTATTATATATAATAAGTTTATTAAAAATAATAAATGTTACAAATATGGTAACAAAAGGTTTTATCCCTGATGCTTTAGCGGGCAGATTAATCCGAAAAGAGAAAAACAATGAATGTTTGAATTGTGGAGAGAGAAATGAGAAGGTTCTCTGGGCAGTGGGTGGCGCGTGTAGTTGAGACTCCACTTGCAAGTTGCACCGTCGTATGTCAGTCACGTCATTCATTCTGATTTGAAGAATGGTAGCGTTTGCGAAGGAAGACGTGGGGAGGGGTCCATGGAGCATGGAGCATGGAGCATACATAGGTAATGTATCTTATCTTATCTCTCTGGATTCTCATTCTCACATTCTCATTCCTTCACATTTTCTCCTCCTCTCGCACCACCTCTGCTGCTTCCACTATTTTTCCCATACATTCACTGCATTAATTTTAAACTGCTTTTGATTAGTTTTTGGTTTTATATTGTAAATTTATAAATAAGTTTTTTTTTCTAGAGTTTTATTAAGAATTATTTTTAGTTTTTAAAATTCTTCTCTAGTTAATGTCGTTGAAAATTTGGTGACAAAAAACACATATTTTTATTCGTGAATCCCTTCTCTCCTCAATTGTAACTCCATCAATCTTTAATTTCACATCCGGTACAACCAAATCCAATAAAACTTATAAACCAATCATGTTAGTAAAAAAAACAAATTAATTTTAGAAATTAAGAAAAATATATTGAATTTGAAGACAACAAATTATTTTTGTTAAAACTTTAATTACAAAAAACTTATGTAAGTCTTATAAAAAATCACTATTAGTTTTAAATCTTTCAATTTATAAAATAATTTTATATTTTAAAATATTGTTATACAATCTTAATCTTATTAGAACTTCTCATCTATACTATTAATAAAAGAAATATTTCTTAATGTCCACTTTTTAAAATATCTATTCTACCTTTATATATTTTTTAAAATTAAAAAATAAACTACTTTATAGTAGAAGGAACTTGAACATGCAATCTCACTTCCCAAATGTTAACTTTGTCACTAAATCAACTTTATATTTTTAAGAAAAAAATCATTTTATAAGATTTATATCCGACATAGATAATTGTTATACTACCTATACTCTATAATATATATTATCAGAATACTCCCTTCTTTTATTTTCACTTTTCAAAATACTTATTCTACCTTTATACTTATTTAAAAATTAAAAAATTTATACTATTAATAAATACATATCTTCACAAGTTCTACCTTATCACAAGTCAATATTCTTTAAACATAATTAATGTATCTATACATTCGATCAGAAATATTTTTAACAGAAATGCAAATACACATGCATGACAAAATATTTAATTTTATTCAAACTCTCTTCTCTCTCTATTTTCTTAAATTCATTACAAATCCTACCTATACCTTGATGATTTCACATGTTTCTATCATGTTTACATGAAAAAATACTAAATTTATATTATTGTACAAAAAATGACACGGTGAATTATTTATATATTCTATCATGTTGTTAATAAACATACTAAATTAAAACTCTAAAATTGTTATAATATCAAAATAAAGATGTAAATACACAGGTACGATAATTCTTGTGTTTTTACTAGTCACAATAAAAGTAATGATAAGTGATAACAATAATAGTTGTGATGATATCAAATAATGTAAAAATCTGAATACTAATTTTTATTATTTTTTAAAAGGATAAAAGTTATTTTAAAATAACTAAAAAATCACCACAAACATTTTAAGATAAACTTATTTTTATTTTTAAAATAAAAAACATAAAACTAACAATCACCTATGACTCTTTTTTATGAACTTGTTTTTTTATGAAAAACAATCACCAAAAACATATAACTAACGATCACCTGTAATGGGACCTTAGCTAGATTATCATTTATTTAAACCATGTGAACTGTGTAATAATGCAAAACTCCGTTGTGTTTACATGTGAAAAAGATAAAAAGATTTTGTGTTCGATGTATTTATATTTTTTTACAAAATTCCTTTAAACAACCTTCACACATTACAAAGTAATGTTTTATAAAATTGTTTTCAGTATTTTTTAGTAAATAAAAATTAGAAAACTTATTTTGTTAGTTTTTTTTTTATAAAAATATTTTCAAAAGCAGTTTTTCTTTAGTTTTAAAAACTAAAAAAAAAAGAAGAACAATTGTAAGTAGTTTTGTTTTTCAGTTTGTATTTTTACTTTAAAAACTTAAAATACAAGGAAAATAAATCATTTTTTACTTTTTATTAATGACCTTTTCTATAAATTATGAATAAGTTTTTTTTTCATATCTCCAAAAGAGTTTCCAAACAACAATTACCAAACCATTTTTTTTTTCTTTTCTTCAAAATTTCTCGAAAACTATTTTGCAAAACTCTTTTAAAAAACTAAAAGCAAAATCAAATGAATCAAACTCTTAGTATTTCACCCATGAATTGGGAGACATAAATGACATCTAACATAAGATAGAAAAATTATTATATTTATCATCAAAGCTTAATATGATGTATGTTAAACACGCTTGTTTTTTAATTTGTTTAATTACCATATTATCTGTTAGTTTAGAAAAAAATTATTTTTAAATAATTTTTTTATTGAATTTTTTACAAACTAAATCAACTTAATGATCAATTCATCATTAATTTGGATCATAAAACAAAATATAAAATTCAAAACAATTAAAATTTATTATTTCAATTCTTTTTTTCAAAAACTACACCAAACCAATCTAATTAATGTCCAACCTCAATTTTTTTTCTTCTTATAATTAGATTAACTAGTTTCTTATTAACCGATCTCGACTGAATTGTAAATATTTCTAATAATTGATTTTTCAAGATTAAATTAAACTAATTGCAAAATTTTTTTTATTCTTTTAAATAAAATTATAGAGGTAAGATAATGATGTCCCAATTTAAAGTAAGAAAATATTTCAACTTTAAAAAAGGCAGCTGTAAAAAAACTTACCTCACTCTTAAAAGAAATGAATAATTTTTTTTTTTGAAAAATGAATTACGAAGATAATTGTATAATTTTTTGAAGAAAAAAAAAACTCTATCTTAGATCAGTTATTTGAAGTTTATTTAATCAGTTATTTGAAGTTTATTTAATCAGTTATTTCCTATAATTATCTAAGGTCTTTTTTTCAGCCCGAATCCTTACCATTAAAAAAAATCTAAGGTTCTTTTCGAGAGATTTTAGTTTTTGGTTTTTGAATTTTGAAATGTACTTTAGAAATTGAAGTTGTTTAACAAAAATTGTCTTGTTTATTTTTTAGTTATTTTAAAATAGTTTTATCCAAATTCTAACGCAATAAATTTTGGTTTAGATTTTTATTTTTGTTTTAATTTAAATTCATCTTGTAACCACTTTTGACTGGTGTCGTCACTCTCAATCGTTGTCACCTTCGATCATCAATTACAAGTCATTACCTCCAACCATTGTTCATCGGTGCTATCCTCAACTGTCAATCATTAGTTGTCACCTTCGACTGACAATTGGAAACCTTCAATTATTATCAATCACCTCCAATTATCGATCATTAACTACCAACATCGATCATCATCTCTAAGTTGATCACTAATTGCCTCTTTCGGTCATCAATTGTTGATCGTCGATCATTGGTCACAAATTACAACCTCTAATCACTAGTCACAAGATCATAGGTCGTTGATAAATGATTGTCAGTCGATGATCACTAGTCATTAGTGGTTTCCTCTAACTACCAATTACTAGTTGTCACCTCTTTCGTCGATCACTCAAGGCTAACCCAACATTTTTTATATTTAAAATATCGATTAAAATATTATGATTTTATTTAAGATTTATTTAGAGATGTAAAATTATTTATTAAATTGTTATAATAAATTTTATTTAACATTTATTTTTCAATCGATGATAAAGCTAATCCATTTAAGAACATGGTCGTTGTTTTGTTGATCAAGGAATGTTTTTTGGTCATTTTATTATCTGTTTCTTCACAAGGGTCTGTCAAATGTCAATTGCTACTGATAGATTAACACAAACACTTACACACATATACAGTTACATTGGGAGAAAAGGCTGATAAAAGGCTAATAAAATTAGAGAGAGTGGTCGCCAAATAAAAAAAATTGTGTCTTGTTCAATTGGGCAATAGAATTTAGAGAGTGAATTAGGAAATAATAGTTGTAATAGTAGGAGAAAAGTTATGAAGAGAAAAATAAAAATAATATTTGATAGGATGGAACAATTCACAATTAATTGAAAAAATAACCAATTACCTAATTATTATTTATTTAAAATATAATCAATAAGGAGAGAAAATTGTGATAAAATAAGATTTTTTTAGGAGAATTATTCAATTGCGGTTAATAATGTAATATATTTTTTTATAAATATTTGTAATAAATATTTTTGGAAGTGAGTATTTTTGGGCCTAAAACAAGTGCTCTAGCCGTCTTTGAATTAGTCAGCTCTGGATTACTATCACCGATGGTCAATCATTGGTATCGATTGTTATTTCCTATTACTGTCACTAATTTTTAATCTCCGAAAAGAAAGAAATATAATGAGATTAAAATTTAATAATAATATTTAAATATGAAAACCAAAATAATATTTCTATAAATTTAAAACTTAAAATTAAGACTATTTTTATTTTTATGAATTTAAAAACTATAAATTAAAACCTATCCCAAAAAACTATAAATTAAAACCTATCCCAAAACTAGCAAACTCTAATTTTGTTTCACATTAATTCTATTTTTAGCAGTCAAATCCTTCCTTCCCTTTTTGACATTTTCAGCTGTACTTTTTTTTTTATAGTCTAAACTCTAAATAAAAATTAACTTCTTTTAATGGCAGACCAAATCACTTTTTTATAAAAGCATTCGACAATATGTACTGTAGCATAATTGACAGGTTATAGTAATTACGCCGTTTAAACAAATCTCCAGTTCGGATTTGGCGAACAAATTACTAAACAAAATTTCTCCTTTTCATCCACACATTAAATGCAGAAGCTAAAATAGAAAATGCAAATTGAATTCATATACTGTCGATTTTCCTGTATTTCTTAATCAATTCAATTAATATGCTCTATTTTTTCTTAAAAGAACGCTTATATCCGAAACAATTTATCTGGTTAGCAATATTGGATAACTAATTTAAATAAAATATATTATTTTCTCAATGTAAAATTTTGAGTTTAAGTTTTGAAAGTCGTAAACAAATTTAAATAAAAATAAAAACTAGTCTAATTAATCAAGGGTAAGAGTTTGAGATATTTTAAACATTAAAATAAGAGTGAGGCAGAGATGGAAATGTTATGGGTATGTATATCCTTATCTTCATCTCTATCTCTGACTTAACAAACCGGGTATTTCTCATACTCGTGTCCATGCTCGGTCAAATAAGAGATTTTTTGTCAACTTCCGGGTGAGTTCGAAAATTATCCATGAGTATAGGTTTATTTGTCATCCTTTACTTATAGTGCACAAGTCATTTTTTCTCAATATTATATACTATATGTAACATCCCAACAATTATTAATATAATTTATACTACTACCCATCACTTCTATCATTTATAATACAAATAAAATTCAGAATATTAAAATTTCAAATAATAACTCATTTAGACACTGCACATCTAGCCCAACATGCCACGATGCCCAACTAGGAATTGGGACTCCTCGCCTAACTAGATATTGGAACTCCTTGCCCAACGACAAATGTCACTCAGCGAGGTACCTAAATTAAGAGTTCCCAGTAAAAGGGTTTCTCTCAACGAGATATGTCGTTGGAAAAAAAACTACATAAAATTCTAACAATAGATTCTTTATGCTAGACGAGAGTCACCGCCCATCGAGAACTTACAAAACTAGAATATAACTCGACTACATGATTTCAACAAACATAACACTCCAGAAATCTTGTCCATAATATCACTTTAGACACTTCATCTTATCACTTTTAGACCTAATTTACAATACATAACCATACATTTATATGTTCAAAACGATAATGTCTCTAACATGCTTCTTTTATATACATATCTAACAAAAATGTATAGTATCATAAAAAACTCCCAGGTCCAAGCCTAAAATCCTTCAGTCCAATGCATCTTGCTTCTCACCATCATCACCATTATCTGCTCCTGTGCAAGGCACAACCATCACAGTTATACAAAAAACACATACAAGCAAGGGTAAACTCATGAACAGGATAATCAACATAAGTATAAAGACAACATCATTTAACATTCATGTTCATTCATCATAACATTAACAGTCACACAATGACACTCATGTTCCCCATGAAGATAAGTAATCAGTATGTAATTTGACGTTTTCTGGAAAACTCATTGAATTCAAATACTTGGCAGCCTATCTAACTTCCCTTACACTGATATCTGACATCTACCTGATCGATTACGATAATTAGTTGAATTCTAGGTGTACTCATCCAATACCCAACTATTGTCTAACGTCTTTTTGACCAAATCTGACAATCAATTGTTATTTGAGTACATTAATGCGTAAAATATGACTGCTTAAGGACAAGCGTATCTTACGCAGTAGTAATAGGGGACTAAGTCCGAATATCGTACCCAAAAGACTAGATCTAATTCTCAATTAATTCAATTCAAGAGACAAAAGAACAACTAAACGAATCGATGATTTAGTATGTGAGTCGCAATAATTCAAATTTGGAGTCATAAGTAAAATAAGAGATAAAATTGGTTTTAGAGTGCAATGAGT
This sequence comes from Psophocarpus tetragonolobus, assembly GCA_037954015.1. NCBI lineage: Eukaryota > Viridiplantae > Streptophyta > Magnoliopsida > Fabales > Fabaceae > Psophocarpus > Psophocarpus tetragonolobus. The sequence goes on from CM075689.1 coordinate 77,177,756, forward strand.
TACGACCTACGGTTGTGATTTTCACTACAAGGTTTTTATCCCCTATTACTAAGCAATTTCATTCTTTGTTATTCAATGATTACTGATAAATTACTACATTGTTGTAGTGTGTTTGGTCATTGACACTACATTATAATCCTAATTTGTTATCCAGTTTGATCATGCAAGATTTCACATTGAGATCGATTTCTTTTTACCTAATTGGAGGTTTTTGATAAATTTGGTCAATTCTACCAGAGCAATAACTTACTCACTCCCCAGATCAATTATTCAAACATCAATAATCATGAGTAATTAAACAATTAAAATGTAACTAATAAAATAGAAGAGTAAATTAATCATTGAACGATATTGAATAATCATGCAAAGTGCAAGAAGGAATCACGAATAGTTACATCATAACCCTAGAAGAAGGGGTTTAGCCAGACATAGGTAATGCACAACCAAACATCTTTCTAATAGCAGAGTACATAAAATAAATAAATAAATAATGTATGGAGCACTCAGAATTGCCTCAATCCCAAAGCTTATTTGTCGTTCCTCGCCTTTTAGGTCACATATTTATCTCCTCTTCTAAGCCAAAGTGAATCATCTTTTGTTTCTCCTTTTCTGGTATTTCTAAGAAGGGTTTGAGCTTTTTTAATGTCTTTTCTTGAGGCCTAACTCGCACGATCGTGTTACTGGTAAGCATGGCCATGCTGGAGGAATTGCAATTGCAGCATGATCGTGCTACTTTTAAGCAAAGTCGTGCTCGTGATTCTGAGATCTCAGCATGGTTGTGCTAAATTGAGCATGACTGTGCTTCTTCTTGTTGACTTTTGGGTTGTGTTGACTTAGCTTGATCGTGTTGAAATGGAGCACAACTATGCTAACTTGGATCTTCAATAATTGTTCTGAAAAGGCCTGATTTTGCCCCATTTTTCTTCCTATTTCTTAAGTATCTGTCTAAAGTGAGAATAAACACTAAAAATAAGTTTTTTCAATAAATATGCAATTATTTACTTACAAGTAGATATTGAACATGATAAAAATATGGGTAAAAATTCAATTTATCATACATCCTTTAGGTACACACTCATCTTCATCGACCTTAATACCAGGATCACAATGGTCACTATGTATCTCTAATTCAATTTACACGCATTGCATTTGTCATCACACTCATATACAAAATGGATTATGAACCTTAGACATTGTGTTTGTTGGTTCTGTTATATGGGTGTGCTTTGTTTCTTTCTTTTTTATTTTTTTATTTTTTATCTTGCTAGGCACACACATCGTGTGTGTCTGCTCTACTATTTATTATCAATAAATTTCATTGGCTTATAAAAAAAATACTTTGTTACCTACTCGCAATAGTCCACAATACATTTCATTAATCGTTATATCAATCAATCATCAATATCAGAACACTCAAAATTTTCACATATCATATAAAACAAATCATTCAAAAACTTCACATAACATATTAAAGCTCAAAACATTTATCAAAATCTGAATCATTCACATGAAGTACATTCATAGTAGTAAATCAATGTTCTCCTAAACTAAAACAAGTATCGAACCTCTCTTACCTATTTTTCCTTTAGAAGTTAAATTTTTGTGGAATTGGGGGAATTCAACCGTAGGAATCGCTCAAAACCTATAAAAAATCCCAAAACCATAAACGAAACCTAAGAAATTGGGATTTCAAGGAGAATTTTCCTTCAATGGAAACAATTGAACCGAAAAAGAACAGAAAAAGGCCAGAAGAAATAGGACCAAATATACATATAATGATCAACACTCAAAATCAAAAGCAATAGAAGGAATTTTGTTGAGTTCCATAGGCTGGAAGGCCCACATGCAAGAGAGAGAAGGTTTGTAGTGGAGAGACACATGAGAGAGAGACACAGTAGAGAGAAAGAGAAAGAGAAAGAAAGAGAAGTGAGGGAGACAGACAAATTTTAAGATTTAACAATTAAACCTTTTTAAAAATAGTTTTTTAAGACAAAAAGTAAGATTACATATAACTAAAAGATAAAAAGGTAACACAAGATATGTCCCCCCTACAATTAGGGATGACAAAAATATTCATACCTGTGAGTACCCATCCAAACTCACCCTGATTTTGACAGGTATTACCCGCTTTGGTCAGGTATGGGTAGGTACGAGTATTACTCGATGTGTTGAACAGGGTAGAGTACGAGTATGGGTATTTGAGTACCAACCTCGTACCTGAACCCATACCCACCTCGTTATAATTTTAATAATTATATAAGAAGTTTAAATTTATATATTTAATTAAAAATTTTAATTTTTAAACTTTAATTTATAATTTCTTGTTATTAATTTTTCTTTACATACTTTTAAAATAAAATATAATTAATAACTTAATGTATATAATTTATTTAATAATAATTAAGTAAATTTAAATTATAAAAAATAATATAATGGGAATTTTTGGGTATATCTGAACCCGAAAATACCCGACGAGGACAAGGATAAAGATTAAAATTTTATACCCACTTTTTTTTATATCCAAACGTACCTCGCCTTTTGCAGAGACACGGAGGACCAAACTCGCACCTGTCCTACCCTGTTGCCATCCCTACCTGCAACAAAATACAACTAGTCCAAGTAGTTTACACTATCATACAAAAACACCGAGACCAACAAGTAATAACTAGATTTAACATTAGAAACCTATCATGACAACCCATAAATGTTCCTATATTAGAAAACAGAGAAAATAAGGAAGACAAATTTTTACTCATTAAATTGCTAAAAGAAACAATAGAGGTTATTTCCCCATTCATAATGGGAAAAGACAACTCTATTGTACTTAGCAACAATCCAAGCCCAAGAACGGTACACGAATAAGTAAAAAACTCATTGTAGAGAAAAATGTTCATTTCTAAAAATTATCTCATTTTTGTGTAGCCATATAGACCAAACAACAATCATCTAAATTGTTCCCTGTAGTTTTTTAATCATGTTCTAGTTAATTGCACCCGTATGTTGTTGATAGTGCATGACAACTAAAGAAGGTAGAACACAATCCAAGTGAAACCTATGATAGTTTTTTTGCCACACCACATATGTAAAGTCACAAGTTTTTAGTAAGTGTTGAACAATTTCAATGTCTTGTTGGTAGCATGGGCATAAATATTGTTCCTCTTGTTGAATGATATCCCTTTTTGAAAGGTTATCTTTTGTTTGTACTTTCCTCAATATCAATCACCAAACAAAGATAATAACTTTGGAAGGTGTCATAGTATTCAAAATTGATTGCATGTACTTATTATTGTTGTCTTCTTGGTGAGTCATTAATGCTGAATTAATAAACCTCTTTAACTATATAATCCTTGTTCTTCCCAAGATTCCAGCTCCATTGATATTTCTCATTTTGTTTAATTAAATCACATTGTATTACATCAAGCAATTGTTGAATCATATTTTGCTCAATATCTTTCACCTGCCTTCTCCACCATAGTTGCTATGACCAATTGTTGTTTTCACAACAACCCATATGTGAGATAGAAGATTCCTTTATATCAGATAGTGCATACAAACATGGGAAGATGTGCTTCAATGGTTGTTTACATAACAATTTATCCTCTCAGAACAGTGTATTATCCCCTTTCCAATTACTTTCATAGAATGTCTTTCAAACCATCCTCCATCCAATTGCCCTTCGAATAATTGAATAACTTCTTTTTGTCAAGGTGAGTGATAATGACATGATGTCATTGGCAAATATCCACCTTTTAAAAATAGTTGCTATCACTAATTTTTCTTAATATCAATTTAAAAATTTTTAAACTGTTGAGCAAATCTCCGCCTTTTTTATTTCATAAAAGAAAATTTCTGTCTTTTTTTAAAAATGTTCAAAGACATATAATTTCTATTTTAATTTAATCTTTTTTTGTTTTATATGTATTTTGTATGCATTTCACATCGTGTAAAATTTTGTAATTATGTTGCACCAATTTTTCTATCAATTGAATAACTTATATTTGTTTTCATTTATGTAAAGTTTTTAATAAAATAAATGGTGAGAAGGAGTAAGGAGTATGATTTCTCTCTATTTATTGGAAAGGTCTAGTAAGAGAGAGAAAAACATAAGGTTCTTATGGAGCTCACCTTTGTAAGTGAGCCCCATAAGGACCTTATGTTTTAACTTAAATTACTTATTGATGAATTTATTAGTTGTGTTGAGACTATGTGGTTGTACTCTGTTGATGGTAGAACAATAGGGAGATAAGAATAATTATTATTCTTTTTTTTCGAAAGGTTTTAGCTGAGTTTCAAGAAGTTTTCGGAAAGTCTATTGTTTGGAAAAGGGTTGCATTAGCAAACTAATTTTACTAAATACACCCTCGACACTATATATATTTAAGAAATCTTTCTCTTTCCTTCGAAATTTTGTTCTCCCTCATTGTGATTTCTTCTTCGTCGTTTTCTCTCTCTTGGTCGTGGGAAGTTTACCTTGCATGGTTAGCTTCTGGTTGTCAGATTTGGACGCGGTCTCTTTCACACCTCCTCTTACCGAGTGATTGCTATTATAAGTAAGTTTGGTCTTAAATCAACGAACCTTTTTTTCCAATTTTTTTTATCTTTTCATTTTCGTTAAAAGGGAATTTCTTTAGAATCTTAATTTCTTGGGTGTCTATTTGATTTGGAGTTGTTGATAAGATGAAAGTGATTTCTTCGATAGAATTTCTCCATAATTGTTGAATTCAGCTCAATCAGGGATAAATAGGTAAGATAAGCTCTTTTGTTGATTTTTGTCAATGGATTGATGATTCGGTAGTTAAGAGTTTTGAGATATTTAAGATAATGTGTATTTTAATTGTGTTTTGAGTTATTTAAGATAATGTGTATTTGATTTTGATTTGAGCTAATTGAGTTAGCATATTTATTGATTGTGATGTAAGGTAATTGAGTTAGCGTATTTGTTGATTGTGATGTGAGCTAATTGAGTTAATGTATTTGTTGATTGTGATGTGACCCAATTGAGTTAACGTATTTGTTGATTGTGATTTGATCTAGTTGAGATAATGTACATTTGAATTTCATAGTTAAGCTATTTGGGATAACATGCATATTAATTGTATTATTGAGCTACGTGTAATAACGTATATTTTGATGGTATGAATGAGATATTTGAGATAGCGTGTATGTCAGTTATAAATGCATAGTGATAAGGTGTTTATTAAATGAATGATGATGTATTAAGTTGATTATGCTTTGAGTAATATGTGAAATTGTGTACTATGTGCGAATGATGAGTTATTGGAATTGTGTTTGTGGATGATTGGAGATTGTAATTCATTAATAAGGAGTATTAATTAATTGTGTTGTGGATTGTTACGAGGAGATAACAGAGCTCTTAAGGTGATGCATTGAATTGGGGAAATGGATATGTTTAAGTGATCCTGGTGTTGAGGCCTTATTTCAGGTGATGATGCAGTTTTAGGGCCCTATGTCGAGTGATGATATACTGGTGTTAGGGCCCTATGTCGGGAAATGATACACCACAAGATATACTCAGATAACAACGTGATGCAGTGTTAAGGCCCTATTTCGAGCGATGATACACTAGGCATCAGTTGGTTATTCAATGAGTATGCTCAAACTTCAACTGGTTATCGGATGGGTCAGATAGATATCATATACCAATGTGGGGGAAGTCAGATGAGCCGCTACCTTGGTACCCGAATTCAATGTAGTGAGTCTTTTCAGAAAGTGTCAGTTGAATGTTATTAGTGCTTATGTTCAGGTGGAACATAAGTGTGATTGATTGGTTGTTAACACTTATGTTTAGGTGGAGCATAAGTGTGATTGATTGTTAGTGATTGCTAATGTTCAGGTAGAGCATAAGGGTGATTGATTGGTTAAGTTATCTTTATCGTTATTGTGATTAAGATTGATTATCAATGTAATTGTATATCATGCTTATGTTTATTTGTAGTGCATGACCCTACTCTTACAATTTGTATTCTTGTTTGTGCATGACTGTGATGATTGTGAATAATAACGATGATGCTAAGAGGTTGAATGCAACGGAGTAAAGGACATCAGGCAATGCTTAGGAGACTAGTGATGATATTTTATTGTTATATTTGTACATAAGAAATTTATGTATCACAATATGTATTTGTATATAAGTTAGACTTGTAAGGAGGTTAAATGTATGGATTGACTGAAGTTAATAGCTATGTCATGTTATGTATCCACTTTGCACAAGTTATGTTTTGAAAGTTAGTAGATTTGTAGGGTTTTGTGTAAATAATATGTTATGAACTTTGTTAGCAATGTTAGAGTGATGTGTAAAATTTATTATGAGTATTTGAGTGTTTATCTAAGAAGTTAAGATGAAAATTTATTTTGAAAAGTGAAATAGATAGTTGAGCATTAACAATATAATTAGTATAAATAGATTTAGGATGTTACAGTGTCATGATCGTTCGTCAAAGGTGGTGGTCGGTTGCCGATCCAGTCAAAGGTGGCAGCTGGTGACCAGCAGTCAGAGGTGATAGTCGGAGACCATCGATCTAAGGTGGTGGTCAATAATGACAAATATGCCAAATGATAAATTTTAATAAAAACAAAAACAAAAATCTAAGAACCATTTTTTATTGTTTTTAAATTAGGGGAAAACTATTTTTAAAATAACTAAAAAGTCAAACCAACACCATTTTTGCCAAACAATTTTTTGTTTTCAAAATACATTTTAAAACAAAATAACAAAAATTAAAAATCACCTTACATTTGAATTTGCAATCACAGTGCATGGTAGGGATCGAGCCATATAACAATTTAGGACTAAATAAAAAATATATCTATATATAAAAAATTAAATAAAAATAAAAATTAATATTTATATTAGATAATTTTTTTTACAATAAAATTGATCAACAAAATTAATATGAAATCTTTTTTATTTTTAAATCAAGATAAAAGAAAGACTAAAAAATATTTAATTACTAATGCAATCTTTTATATAATTTAAAATATCAATAAAATATTATTATTAAAAATAAAATTAATAATACTTAATATTTTATCTAAAAAATTAATTTATAATATATTCACCCTAAATATTAAAAAATAAATATAATATATTTGTATAAATTAAAGAAAAATGTTATTATCTTCATAATAAATACTATAAAAGAGGATTAAATATTTTATAAAAACTAAAAATAATACATAAATATTATTATTTTTACATCATATCTCAAATAAAAATAATTAACTATATAAAAAAATTTAAAAATACATGTTAAAAATATTATATATATTATATATTAAAATTTTATTATTATAAATATTAAAAAAAGTTAGGGACCTATGCTATAACCATATAAGTAAATCAGTCGCAAGGTGCTCCATATTATACTTGAATCAATTAAGTAAAGTGATTAAGACAGCCAAGAAGGAAACACATAATAGTTTCTTTGTTAAATATAATATATTGTAATTTCTTTTTAGGTTTTTTGACATAATAGTTTGTTTTTTGTGTATTGATGTGTGTATTAATTAATCTATGGTTTAATTGTACGTTCATTTAGTTTATATAATAGCACAAACTATAACTTTTAGTGTTACACTTAAAATTCATCTGTTGTTATAGATTAATACGATTTCCTTATATTAAACTAAAAATAATAAACATATTAAAACATAATAAATAAATTATTACAATAAATTTATTATAGCACAACAAAATACAACAATGGTATAAAAATGTAAATATAAATGTGTATGTGTTTCCAGTCATGTGTGTATAAAGGAGATATACTTGATTTATTATTTTTAGTGCGAATGAAGGAAAGCTCCGCATTTATCTTTGGGAGGAGGGTAGTTCAAGTTACTCCAAGATTTAATTAATTTACTTCTATTACTTTTCCTTTTATAAAGCTCCATATGTGGTGATTGCAAAGTTAGAAAGTATTAGAAGAAAAATCTTTTGGAGTGAAATTGTTAGAAAGATATCTTGGGTAGTTTGGAGTAAAATTTATAAACCAAAATTAGAAAGACGCTTGAGTGTTAAGAATCTTCATTAGTTCAATTTAAGTCTTTTAGCTAAATGGTGATGAAAGTTTTTTACTGCAAAGGATACTATCCAAGAGAGTCTCTTAAAGGAGAGATATGATGATTATTCATGTTCGGTTATTTATTGGGAGAATTTTTCTCGAAAGTCCATTTGGTTGAGGAACCCTTTTTAACATTAATTCTAGTTTTTTTCTCTAATTTTGATTGGTTTTGAAGTTCTATAAAGAGGTTTGTAGGAGATGGACAAAATACAAGTTTTTGGAACCTGCCATGGTGCAAGGATCAAACTCTTAAAAGACATTTTCCCAAGACTTTATTTAGTAGATCATGACAATGAGGATTGTGTGATTGCTAATTTAGTTCGGTTTCTAGATAATTCATGGGCTTGGCAATGGAATTGGAGTTGGAGTTTGTTTGCATGGGAACAAGAACAAGTTGTCAAAGTTAAATTTTTTTGTTAGTAATTGGGTCTCACAAGTGGATAAACTAGATAGGTGGTACTAAATAAATTATTCCTCCAAATCTTACACAGTGGCTTCAGGGTAGAAAACTATTTTTAATTTGCATGGCAATCTACAAGGAGTGGAGGAGAGGCGAAAGATTTTTGGAAATGCATAATTCCTTAAAAAATTATTGTGTTTTTGTGGAGCATTTTGTAAGATCGGTTACCAACTATGCAACAACCAAGTCTCAGATGTTGAAATTTGCAAGGTAAATACTTAACCTGCATTTTTTGTTCTTTGAACAAAGAAAATATTCAGCATCTGATTTTTGCATACCATTTTGTTAAGTTGGTTTAGGTGAACGTGTTTCAATTGTTAGGCATCCAAATAGTATGGCCTAATTGTGTTCTTCAATTATATGATTCTCTTATATCTATTTAGTTGTCTAAAAATGTTGTGATGGTGGTTTGATATACTTCTTGTTGGGTGGTTTGATTGACACGTAATGTTGTCATTTTTAAAGAGCAAGAACCTAATCAAGATATTGTTGAAAGGATTAGAGTTTTATCTTAGAGTTAGATGATATATAAGGTTGGGGTGCCTTTTGGAGTAGTTTTTCCCTCATGGATTTATAATTTTTATTTTGTATCTAAGTGTTTCTTATTGGTGCTCCTTAATCTAGATGGAGGTAGGGAACAAATTCTTTGTCTCAAATTGGTGTCTCATTCCATATCCCAACTAATAAATAAATGTCATGTCATTTAATGATTTATATAAAATATAAAAAAAATTATAAAAGAAAATTCATTAAATGATGTAACCTTTATTAATTGGTTCGGACATGGAATCAGAGACCAATCTGGAACCGAAGATTTTCATGTATGGAGGTAGATGAGTTATTGTAGTGTGATACATATAAATCTTGTATAATATAATGAAATCAATTTCTTTTGGGTGGGTAAATACCTCATTTAATTTGTACACAAAGAATTACTTTAGTATGGAAAAGATTTTCGTAAGATGGAAAACATATTTCAATAATCACTTCATCCAAAAAATAGAAAATTATACTTCTAAAAATCTAAACTATTGATAGATGTATAGAGATGGTGGTTACCCCACACTGGATTATGGTAGTATTTTATATCAATAATTTTTGAAAAAAATAACCAATTATTTCATTTGTTAAAATAAATCAATTTAGAGATATTTAGTAAGTAATAATTTCTCTTTTAGTCATTATTTCTCTTCTAGTAATTATTATTGTCACTTTTTTTCTTTCTACTCTTTCACAAGATTAATTTTTTAGACCTTTTTTTCTCTTTCCTCTCACTAATAAAGATGGACATTTTAGTTCAAGTTTGCAAAATTCACAACTCGTGTGATAAGTGAATTCTAAAATTTTGAACTCTTTTACATATACGGATTTTTTAAGTTCGATATGGAAAACTTGCAAATTTAGAAGGTTAACATATGGTTTCTACATAGTTAACTTTTCAATAAAAAATTATATTACTAATAAAAGATGGGATGTAATAAGTAAAAAGATAAAAAACTGAATACTTTTTTATAATATTTAAGAATTGAGATTTAAAATTTTATTTTTATGGTGCATTTATATTTTGTTTGATTGCATTTTAAATATGAACTATTTCATTTTAATTTGAGAATTGAGATTATCTCTAAAATGATATTTAAAATTTAACTATTAAGTAATAACTATTTTTATTTTGCTTAATTATTATTTTGTAACCCATTAAGTGATGACTTTAAATATATATTAAAGTTTTTATTTCAGAGACAAATTTATTTTAAAAGAAATTTTTTTTCACGTTTTTATACAAATTGGCGGAAAAAATGCAGATTCAAATCTAATGAGCCCATTTAGAATGTAGACTCCGTAGACCGAGCTTCATAGATTACAGATTTTGCGGGTCAAGTAATATGCATATTTACCTCTACTAACCAATATATAATATTAATATAACTATGTATAATAATTATTTAATAAATATTTACATAATTATGCAAATATAATTATAAATAATAAATACACAAATTAAATGTAAGTTATAAGATTTTATGCAATTTAAATTTATAATTTACTATAAACATTACTTCAAGATAACAATTTCCGTCCATTAAAATTATTATTTTATTTTCAGTTAAGAAACTAATTTTTAATTAGAAAATGCTAATGCACACAATCTAATTTTAATTGGATTACATAAAAATATTATTATATTTTAATACTCAATATTAAACATTAAAGAATCTATTTTCTCTCCCTCTTTCCTTCTATTATTGTTTTTTAATACTCAATTTTAATAATTTATATCAAGACATTATTATTATCAATGCAATCTTATATTTCTTGTTACATTTAGAAAAGAAGACATGTCTACTAAAAAAAATTCTACATTGTCTACAATTATAACGCTTCATATATGCTAAGTTTTGTTGACTTTATCAATTAATACTTTAGCAGTAATGTAAATAAAGGATTGTGATTTAAAATTCTTTTACACTTCCACCGCATAGGTATTAAACTCTTATGTTTAATTTTCTTCCCTTCCATTTTATTTTTTGTTTTACATTAAAACTAATTTAAATTAAAAAAATATCGTTAGCTTTCTCAAATTTATGCGCTCATTAATTTTTATGCATAAGTTTTTTTTTAAAAAAAATTATAAAATTTAAAAAATATATATATATATACACACAGAATAGGTTAAATAATTTCTCATTAAACACGTTCAAAAAAATATTAATTTTTTAACAAACGGTGAAAAAAAAATATGTGAATGAATTACTAGAAACAGAATAAAACGAAAAAGAAAGAAGAAGATGAAATTAAAAAATTTAGGATTGATGTGCAATTAACGAAAAAGAAAATAGGTGAGAGAAAAAATATTTTTAATCTTTAAATTTAGTATTAAAAGACTATAATATTCTTGATTTAAGTCACTAATGTATTCTAACTAAAAATAGAGTAGGCATGTGTTACCAATTACCATTTATATATGTACTTGGTTAACATATATTTACATTTCTTTCTAACAAATAAGGATGACAAAAAATTTTGTGTTCGTAGATACCTACGGATAAAATCCGTAAAACACATGCGGATAAATTAAATAGGTACCTACCATTGTGAGTACTATTTTTTTTACCCTAGGGATAAATCAAATGAGTATCATAATACTCGTACCCTTTACCTATCAATTACACATATTTAATTTAAAGAAAATAATATTTTTGTGAAATAAATCAAAATTTTAATTTGTATGTACTGACAATCTAAAAGAGTTTTACACTAATATTTAATTAAAGTTCTTCTTTTTATTGTTAAGAGACTTACTATAAATAAAAGAATTATTATTAAACATCAGTATAAAACTTTTTACCATGACAGTGCATATTAATTAAACTCATAATCTAATTAAAATATTAATTGGCAAATTTTATTGTTATCAATATTACTTTTTATGAAAAATATATAATTCATAGAATTGTTTTTATAAAAATGTAGGTAATGTAAAACGAATATTCTATTTATATTAAATATTTTTTATATATTATATTAATCTATTTTTAAATCCAATTAATTTTATAGAAACTAATATAATTTTATTTCTAAATTTTTCAATAAATAAATTATTTATTTGATAAAATTTCATTTAAGAAAATGATTTTTTTCTATTTTTTTTAAATATTTATGGGTATCGCAAATATTTTTGTAACAAACAATTGGTAGGTTTTAAGTGGATAGCAGACACAAGTATTTTATAGTAGGTCGAGTAACAAGTGACACTACCTATGTCTGTAACGACTTGTCACTCCTACTAACAAATGCTTTTATTAACATTAAATATCTAAAATGAAAAAAATAATATATATATATATAACTCAAAATTATATATAAAATTATAAATACAATTTTATTATTTGAATAAAATATTTTTTCTTATTATTCCTTAATCAACGGTCTCCTTAATTTTATGTGTGAAAGATTCTTGTAAGCTGTACATGCGTTTAACCTTCAGGGGTAGAATGGGCAGCTTTTGGTTGGCAGTATAGGATGTACTCTGATTTATGGTACTGCAGCCTGCTGGTACCTAAATTTACCTATATAATAATATTTATTTTAAGATTAAATATAAAATAAAATTTAAAAAATTATGATTAAAATTGTATAAAATTCTATTATATAAAATAAAACTAGTAATCAATTAATTATTAACCATTAATATTTCTCATTTCTGAATGCATACACTATTTAGTTTGCACGTATTTACGTACATGCTGCAGTGTATATGAATTAGATTTATTAAAATTTTACTTCCCCAAAAAAAAATATTACAATGTAAGTGTCATCCATGTAAATATACCGAGTTAATTGGATTGGGTGATCTAATTATTAAATCTAACTCAAAGTGATTGGGGTAGTTTTTTTTTAGATTTGGTGAAATCCAACCCGATCTAACTCAATCTCCCCAAATTGGGTGACAGATTTAGTGAGTTGAACCAAAGACTTAACACAACCGATAATAATATTATATTATTATTATTTATTATTTAAAATAAAAAATATCTTTAATTATAATTTCTTAGCCTAGATTATCACACACTAATTAAAAATTTTGCACTTCAAGAACATACCATCACTCCATAGTTAATGTTTATTGGTAAATAAAAAACTAATAATAAACTTTCAACCATAGTTTAAACTTTCTGAAAATTGATTCTTCACATTATAAGAATCAATAGTTTATTATTTATTTTTATGTTACAATAATTATATATTTTATTTTTAAAAAAATATCCTAAAAAATATATAAAAAATGTTCTAAACATTCAATTTATTTTTGAAAAATATTTTTTTTAAAATAGTGATTCAATTAACTCAACCAAACTCGTTCAATAATAAATTGAATTTAATGAAAAAAAATAAAAATCCAACCAACTCAATCTGTTAAATTATGATTAGATTAAATTTTAGATTTGTTTAAATCTAATTCAACTAAAATCAATATGTAAACACCTATATGTATATAGTTTAGTCTTTAGAGTTTAGATAGAAGGTGTATTGGGTCGTGGAAAGAACATGCACAGTCCTCGGCAAGATTTAGTGAGCTTCTTTGGTCATCGTAAGTAATAAAGTAGTAATTTAAACCCTGCATGAGAATGTGACATTATTCGGGAGCCTCGTGCATGCAACCTCAAACAACTCGTTTCACTGTTATTCAAATCACATCCCCTAAGCTTCATTACACTTCACCAGTGTCGTAACGTTACTACCTACAATTCAGTGGGACCAGACACGAGTTGCTATTATGTTTTTTAAAACACCAGCACCAGTTATTGAACTTCAAACGTGAATAAAACATAATACTCGTGCTCTTACTAACATTTACATTTAATTAAAATCATTTATTTATATGGCTTTTAAAATATTAATAAATAAAGTTAATTAACTTATCATATATATATAAAAGTTGTAAATAAATATAAATATAAAACTTTCTGCCCAAAATAATTTTTACACCGAAGAGTTGTAATTAAAAAATTTGTTACATTTGTTGTGTATAAGTTTTTTTCTCTAAAAATTATATTGGATAATTACATGTTTTAAAAAGTTAATCTATCATATTTTTTTTTCTTCACATGCATCTTTTTTCAGAAATAATGATATGAAACATTGTTGAGCACTAAATATAAAATCTCAGTCAAGGAATTCAAACCTTTACGTTGTGTTCCACTAGATTGAATCTCCTTGATATATGTTAAATTTATATATAAAGAATTTTAAACTTTTATGTCTGAATGTAACATATGTGGTTACTTAGATAATTAATGTTGTCGTGCAGGGTAATAAAAAAAGGAAGATTAAACGAATGCAGAATGGGGTTGGAAGTTGAAAAGTTGATCCTGTATCGTATTCTGCATAGCAAAGTGGAAAGGCATTGGCCAGATTAAATGAAGATTAAGGCATTGGCCGGGTGCTGAGTATTTAACTCTTGTCATATGCTACACGTAGTAATTCAAACATAGAAACAGAAAACTTATAAGGGACACACAAATGGAAAGCTTAAGTGAAAATGACGGGCAATAATTTATAGAAAAGTACACATAAAAATATAAGCAGGAGGTCAAGATTCTTGAAGAAAGACGAGTCACCAATTGTCCATCTACTCAAAGTTAAAAGGAAAATTAGCTATCTCATTTTAAGGCTAGTCACAAATTTTAATAATACTTATGAATTGCTTATATTATGGATATTACTAGTCCATAATGCAACTTTAATATTTCATAAATCCTCGCCAACTTAACCAAAACCTTTTTCACAATTAAGGGTATAAATTATTTGGTTAAATAATGTGCATAAATATTGTAAAACCAATGTTCAACTCGCAGTACCCGGCTTGACTCAATATTGTAAATCCTCGTCACGTTACCTTTTCTTTCTTTTTCTTTTTTTTTTTCTTCTGCTAAAACATATATTGTAAATCTCTTAGAACTGTGTTCAATTCCTACCCATTAAATCCTTTCTCATGGTCTCTTTGTATTGATGAAAGATAATATTTATTTAAAAGAAAAGTACTTATACATTGTCAAGGTAAAAAATTTTACATTACCGGTTAATCACATTTTTTATATATAATAAGTTTGTTAATTTTACTAATTAATATTTTAAAAATCATGTAAACGAAGGATTGTAATTAACCACTAATATAAAACTCTTTTACACTGACAGTGTATAAGTGTTAAACTTTTTATTTAAAACAAAAATTTAGTCAAATTTTAGACCAAGATGGGTATTATTTTTCATCACAACCATAGATAACATAATGTTAAGAACATGCAATATAATCTTACTGAAAAAAAAAATGCAATAATTTTTTGTTGCTAACATTGCTAACGGCTACATATGCAATACATGATACACATTTGAAGCGGTAGATTCTATCGACTAGTAACATACTAAAAGCCAACCAACAATAACTAAACAATGTGTTACCCTAGATTTAGATACTAACAACCCCTCTTCGCTTGTCTTGTTATGATAATCCTATAAATATTTACATACGAGATTTAATAGTTGCAAGTTTCCACAGATTAATCACGAACCGAAACTCAACAAAAACTCCCACACGTTCCCAAGTACAAGATGCTTCAACAACAGACGACTCTTCTTATTTTGTTTTTCTCAATATATTCTAACCAATAACTATTCTCCTTTTATAGTTTTCAGTAAAATCTAAATGATAAAGTTTGGAAAATGTGTTATTAATGCTCCTCATTTAAAATATTCACTACATAAAACCAAACCTTAAGGGGCAAGAAGAACCTTGGCATCGAGCAACAAAGAGCAAATGTTCCTCAGCTTATGATAAAATGAAGTATGTTTCATTATGAGTCACTAAGGGCCAACAGGTAATTTTCTAATACCTCTAGCATTTATTGGACAGTACCAAATTTAGGTGAAAAGTGAAATTAATTAAAATTTATAATTTTCAATAAATTTTAATCAAAAAGCTTCGGAGAGAGTTTCCTTGACCCTGACACTCTTCTTTATGATTACCTCCTTGTTATAGCGCGTAATAGTTATTTAGGACTTGATGGTATGGGATTTTTTGTTAAGAGTTAAGACTAAGGGCCAATAGGTAATTTTCTAATACCAAAGCATTCTTTATTTCTTTATGATATGCTCGTTTAAGCGCATAATAGTTATTTAGGACATAGGCTTAATAATAAAATAAATGTCTATCTGGATAAATTTATCTAAAAGTACTTATAAAAAAAATACAAAAAATAAAATAAAAAGAACTTAATCATAGATCAAAATTAACCTATTATAAGTTAAATCAAACATAACTTACAGCTAGTATCAATGCAGATAAATAACATACTTGAAAACATAATGGTAACTGTAGCGTTTTTTATTTTGCCAATATGAAGAATCTTTGCATTAACAATTAGACCAGTTTATTCACTGACCTCGTCTGAACAATTTGATTCGGAACATGTAATATTAACATCTATTCATCTACAAGGGAACAAAGTTAACTTAAAAATACAGATGAAAGTGATTAGATTTTATCTATTCAGCTACCTAAGCCTGATCACAAAATTGTAGGTAATTTTTTTTAATATTTATCAGTCAATGAAACGAATCTGACACCGAACTAAGAGAGACCTGTACAGTAAGCAGCTGAATATGCACCTTCTGAAAACAGATTCCAGGTGAATTGAATGCTGATAACGGCAAGCAAGAGCAAAAGAAAAAAAAATGTATTAGACTGCAAACTTCCATCAACCTAATCATTCGGCGTAGTAATAGGCAGTTCCTCAGAATTGAATCAGTTGAAATTGTTTGACCGACTTCTCGTAAATTGCTTCTGAAAGGGAACAAAGCAGTTGGAGCCTCTAGTCATGAAAATAAAGTCAGTGGGGCATAGAACATTGAACATTAATGTACAATTCTAAGTTTTAAGTGAAGATGAGCATTTTATTTGGACTTTCCATCTACTTGTTACAGTTATTGACTTATTGTTTGGCTTAAATCGTAAAGACAATAATAAGATCATCCAAAATTTAAGATCTTCGGAACAGTTAACACGTGGCAAAAAAGTTCACTAGATAGTATCTCGGGCAAGACAAACTCACGGTATAATTTCTTGTCTTAGCATTTCAGTTCTTTAAAATTTCAGATTCTTACAACAGAATTTTAATTTAGGGGGTAAGAGAACCATATTAACATCCAAAAGTTAGAAATCAGTAAGTACTGTCAACATCTTACACAAATTCTTAATTGCTTCGGTAACTATCAACGACAACACTTAATAAAAATCAATTATGCAATTGGGTTATTCATGGTCTACATTAATTTTCACCCGTGGTATTCTATTTTACAAAAGGCATATTATTTTCATATAAAAAATTCCAAGCAACTACTGAAAATGGAGAATGATATTAAAGAAAAAAACAAATTGCAGGTCAAGGAAAACAAGCCATCCATCTAATAAGCATAAAAAAAAAAAACAGTACGTGAAAAAAAAATGACCCCCAAACAATGAAAAAGATTTCAGTTATAACCTATATACAATAGAACAACTAAAAATATAAAATTTCTTAAGTTAGGAATTGTACCTGCATCAGAGAAAATTGTAATCAAGAAGATGCAGAGTTCGACTACTTCCATGGCTGTGACAAAGAAACTACAGGAGTTGATGCTCCAACTCCTTTCTTGCCATGTATCGCAGATTTCAGCACATTATATTGCTCAATCACAGAATCGTACAGGGCTTTTGAGAATACCTCCTTAGCCTACTCCATAAAAAAACCCATACAATCAAGTTACAGAATAAAAAAACCTTCCAGATAACGAATGTCATGTATCAAAGCACTGTGTCTATTTTTTAATTTCAGATTGCTAAAAGTCACAGAATACTGCTTTTATTTATTTACATAGACAATTTCGCGATGTTTAACACATTACCAGTGGTGACATAAGTTCAGTTGGATCGAGTTTAGGCAAACTCAAGACTCAATTCAATTATAAAATATTGGATTGTGTTGGGTTTTTACTTTTTCTTTTTCATTAAATCCAACCCAACCCATCCCGCCTTTCAATGGGTTGAGTTGGGTTAATTGGATCACAATTTTAAAAAATTATTTTTTTGAAAAAATAAATTTTAAAACATTGTTTTGTTGTTAGCTTTTTAGGATTTTTTTTAAAAAATAGATTATACCATTGTTATAACATAAAAATAAACAATAAATTACTGTTACAAATTATATATCAAAACTAAAACAAATTAAAATTAATATACAACTAAATTTTCAAACAATAATAACTAAAGAAACATTTGTCTAAAATAAAAGTAAACACAATTTATCCAGGCTAGTCAAACCATACACATAAATACAAATTACATAATTTAAACAAACTAACAAAAATATAATATTAAAAACAATATATAATAACAAAACGCATAATTTTAAATGATAATATTAATATATAATTTAATATTATGATCGGATTGGGTTGGGTCTTCTTGGGTTCAACTTATGGAACTCGTCACCTAACCCATTGTGGATTGGGTTTGATTAAGTTTTACCCAATCATAAGAAAAACTCAATCGAACATGTTTGGGTCGGATTGGGTCTTTGAGTCACCCAACCCAATAAATACCCTACACATTACAAGAAACTACAGTCAATTTCTGTAACCAACAAATATTAGTATATAATTGTACATCCTACTATCCAAGGACCTAGAATGCATTGAGGCAAGTGAGTTTCACTAGAGGGAAGGAAGTCCATAGGCTCACAACTCACATGAGGTACTGTTATAGTTGTGAAGCATCAAAATGTTGTGGTTCAAAATGCTCACTAAAATTTACGTGTGCAACATCAACAATTACAAGCAAAAGAGATGGGTTATCCATACAATCCGTACAACAATTTATACAACCCTATTTATCTCTCTACCACGTTATCCATCACATCCTATGCTTCTCTCTTTTCTCCCTTCTCTCACATTGTTAAAAACTTGACATACAAACATTTTTCCAAGAAAACACCGCACCACTATATATCTATACTTAACTACTTAATAGTGGCTTATAAATGATGTCATGTTGCATCACATTCTTAAGCAAATCATATTTTCTTAGCCTAAATGTAAAAAAAAAAAATGACAAGTGACTTCTCACAAGAAAAAATGGGGGATTCAATGACAAAATAATAAACTCAATTCAGTCCAGGCTATCAAACTCAACTTACCTTTTCAGGATTTTCTATAGTAGCAGTAGTTTGAGAAAAGCTTATCGCTGGACCCACTGATATGCCAGCCCCATGAAAGGATATAACTCTTTTCTCCCCAATTTCTTTCTCAACCTGCAAAATTACATGGTGTTAACAAAAAAAAAATTAAAAAAAGAGGGCAAGACATTCCAAGACAAGAACACCAAACCTTCAGTGGAGGGGGCATTATATCATGGCAAAGTATAGCCAAAGGATACACATGACCAGGTGGACCCGAATGTTCAACAAGTCTTCGCATATTATCTACCGAAGAAATATCAAAGGGTGCCTGGATATTGAAATGCCAAAGAATCATAAAATTGGTGATGTAATATATTATGGAACTGGAAATAATCCAATGTGTTTCTTGAAGATTTGATTCTATTTTATATGATTTGATTCTGTTTTATGTCTTGCTTACTATTTTAGCATTACATTGAATTTCTTATCCATGTGATAGGGATTCTACATTTATTGTAATCTATTATTATTGTAAATAGAGCTGAGGAACCTTTCTTCCTCAAGCATCTCTTCTAACTTGGTATTAGAAAATCTGGCTACATTAAACATGACTGACCTTAATCTTCCTTCCTATTTTAGTAGAGCACAATCTGCTACTCATGAAACTAAAACTCTCATGACCACCAATAACCCTAAGAAGATGATAGAAAAGTTGGATAATATATGCATGGTATATGTTCTCCATGGTCTACACAAAGACTTTAAATTTGTTTGCAATCAAATTCTATCAATTCTTATGTTCCTACTTCTGAGGAGGTCATGGTACGTCTCCCACAGGTTCCTTACTAGGAATCTTTGACAACCATTTGTTTAGACTCTTCAGCCTTTGTTGTAGGTCAAGAAAATAGCGGACTTAGTTGAGATGCTCATAGTGAACACTAGAGGTAATCATCCACAATGCTCATATTGTCAGCGCATGGGCCACACTCTAGATAAGTGATACCATTTGAATGGCTTTCCTGATATGTTTGTTGTTCACATCATCTCAAAATCTAGCCCTGGAACAAATAGAGAGCAACACCTACAATACAATTTCTTATGTTTGTTAAAGATTATATATGTTATTTCCTTATTTATGTTTAGATAGTAATTGGAAATTTACTCCTTATCACCTATTATTAGATTGATATTTAGTCATTATTAGAGAGATTCTATGTAATCAATATTGATTCTATTTGAACATATTGACTCATTATAAATAAAGACATTGTGTGGTCATCCAACACACACATTTACATAATCAAAGCCTAAACCAGATCCTAGGAGCTTGAGTGTCTTAAATGCCTAAATTGTTTACCGGTGGCCTATGGCCACCGATGGACCACTGCCCAATGACCCACTATCATATTGTGGCCGTCCTCACTGATGGATCCACTATTTTCCACAGTCATGTCTCTACCTTCCTTGTCAGAGACCCCTTTCTGAAAACCATTTCCGGAGACATTCCCATATATAGTTAAGTCATCCACATGCGCAGTCCACTCAAAACACTGTTGCATGCGGCCCCAAGCAAGGCCTTGGTCGTGAAGTTCACATACATAATGCATGAAATATCTTCAAAAACTCTTCTTGGTGACTCTTCCCAACATTTTTCTTTTATTTTTCTGCCTCATGGCATGTTTTTTCTTCCACCTTAGGACGTGCTTTATTTACAGGTGAACAATACTTGTCGTCATTGCAAACCTTTATTGGTTGTTGCTAAGCTATGCTTATTTGGCACAACTACACTATTGGGACCACCTTTGGTTTTTTATTTTTATTAGATTTATCACATTTGTAACAAGTTTGATTCATATCACATATATGCTCCAGCTTTGAGGGAGAGTGTTAAAGATTATATATTATTTCCTTATTTACGTTTAGATAGTAATTGGAGATTCTCCTTATTATTATATTAGATTGATTTTTATTCATTATTAGAGAGATCCTACGTAATCAAAATTGTTCATATTGACTCATTATAAATAAAAATATTGTGTGGTCATCCAACACACATACTAACACATTTACAACGTTGAATACAAAGAATGCCTCCAGTACAAGACATCCCTACAAGTCTCTACTGCAGTTGCTCAGCCTAGTACGTCTACAATCTGTTTCTCACCATCATCACCCATTGGGTCTTGGATTTTGGACTCATGCTTCCAACAACATAACTGGTAATCCCTCTCTTGTTTTCAATTTGTCCCAACCTTGATCAACCCACCACATTTCCCTAGTTGATGGATCCAAAACCCCGATCACAACTATTGGCCAAGCCAACCCTACAACCTCATTATCCTTAAAAATTGTCCTTTTTGCACCTAAATCTCCTTTTAACCTTGTCTCAATTAGTCAACTTACCCAAACTCTTAACCATTTTGTAACCTTTTTTTTCTGATTCTTTTTGTGTACAAGACCAGAGTACTAGACGGACGATTGGCATAGATTATGAAGCATGTGGTTTCTACTACTTCCGCTCACACAAATTTTGCTTGCACCATTTCAGAGTCTCCACTTTTACTTCATCATTATAGTTTAGGACGATTGGTATAGGTTATGAAGCACATGGTCTCTACTACTTACACTCCTTGTAACCAAAATTATTAAAATTGAGAGTTTCCGTAAACTCATGAGAGTGCAGTAAACTCGACTCGTAAAATCGTAAGAGTTTATTTCATTAAAAATATGATTATAAATCACATAAAAATTGAAAGCTTTTAATACATAAGTTCAAATTCACATAATAAATTTAAATTACTCCAAATAAGTAAAAATTAAAGTCGAAACACTCAAAATTTCAAAACTTTTTTAGACATAAGAACAAATTATATTTAAAACACTCAAAATTAGAGTCAACATAGAAAAATATCACCTAAGAAATTTGTTCACGAGTTTACTTTGATTCTGAGTTTACTACTCTTCCGATATTACATGCAATTTAACTTGTCAGGGACTTATAAACTCGTAAACTCATACGATTTTACGAGTTAACTCGCGATTTTGATAACCATGCTTGTCACACATACTACTTTTGCACTTGTCCACCCTAATGTTTGGGGTCTTAGTTGCGTATCTTTTGTTTTAGGTTTTTGGTATTATGTTATTTTTATTGATGATTTTTCTAGAAATACTAGGATCTTATTGAAAGAATAGTCTGAATTGTTTTTTGTTTTCCAAAAATTTTGTGATGAAATTCATACTCTGTTTGGACATGTAATTCGTATTTACACAATGATAATGCATAGGAATATTTTTCTCAACATTTTATGTTCTTTTATTGTATGATCTACTGGTCATCTTGCCCTCGTACACCATAACAAAATTGAATTGTTGAACGTAAGCATCGTCATATTATTGACATTGCTCATTCATTGTTAACACTTTAATGCACCTTTA
Organism: Psophocarpus tetragonolobus; assembly: GCA_037954015.1. NCBI lineage: Eukaryota > Viridiplantae > Streptophyta > Magnoliopsida > Fabales > Fabaceae > Psophocarpus > Psophocarpus tetragonolobus. Next base: position 77,200,453 of record CM075689.1, read on the forward strand.
AAATTTTGGGGAAATGTTATTGTTTCTACAAGATAATTATTAATAAAATGTCATCTTCCCTTAATAACAAAATTTCTCATTCTATTTTATTTCCTGATGCATCATTGTTTCTCATTCCTTCCTGTATTTTTAGTTCTGTTTTTTTTTTTTTTCAAGATCTTACTCTAAGTCTTGACAAGTTGAAAGCATGTGCTATCAAATGCATATTTCTTGGGTACTCTTAAACACAAAAGGGTTATCGGTTCCTGTATTTTTAGTTCTGTTTTTTTTTTTTTCAAGATCTTACTCTAAGTCTTGACAAGTTGAAAGCATGTGCTATCAAATGCATATTTCTTGGGTACTCTTAAACACAAAAGGGTTATCGGTGATACTCTCCCATCACCAACCACTTCTACATGACTACTAATGTCATATTTTTTTAAAAGTACTCCCTTCTTCAGTAAGTCCACCTCATTTGAATACATTTTCCAAGTATTACCAATACTCTTAGTCATTCCTACATTGTCTGTTCAATCAATTCTCTTTGTCCCTCCTCTCTTTACTTACCAGTGTCGTCCACGCCTCCACCAACGAAAGTAGCACCCATTACGAAGACTATTGAATCTCTCCCATCACCAACCCCTTCTACATGACTATCGATCAAGGTTGTCAGGAAAGTTATAGGCAGATGGCAGTCAGGACCTTTAAGCGGCATACTGCCATGGCGGATGCCATGGCGGACACCATGGCGGGCAAAAAAACAAGTGTATATAGTCAGGACCTTTAAGCGGCATACTGCCATGGCGGACACCATGGCGGGCAAAAAAAGAAGTGTATATATATATATATATATATATATATATATATATATATAATATAATATAATGCATAAACACCAAAATAACAAACAGATTAATCAAAACCAACAATGTAATAATCTAAAATTCATAGAATTCATAATCTAGTGATATTATCATCATTAAATTTTAAAAACATAAATTCCTAATCAAATCAAAAGGATTAAACAACCATCAAAACAAAGTTAAAAACAGTAAACACAATGACAAATCCTAAACTGAAAAAATTTGAGGATACATTTGGGGTGTTTGTTTCTACCTCAGACATGATTATTAAACTGAAGAAAAAAATTGAAAACTAGTTTTTATAAAAAAATCAAAAACAAAAAACAGAAAAAAAAAAAAACTAATATCTCTTTTATAAAAAAAAGAGATATTAAAGGAGGCAGAGACCTGTGCGCGAGAGGAAGAAAGAGGCTTTGGGGTGAGGTAGAACGTTATCCGCGACGGCGGGAGGAAAAAGAGGAACAGTAGTCGCACTTGCGAGGAAGAGAAACGTTGTTCGCGCGGCTCGCGAGGAAGAGAAGAGGCGTTGTGAGGTGGTTGCCGTTGTCGTCGACGCCGAAGAACTTGTCGGAGACTGAATGCTCGTCGTCGCCGAGGTGAGTTCGTGAGGTGAGTGAAGTTTGTGAGATGAGTTGGTGGCTAGGACATGCAAAAACATAGTGTTTGGCATCAACCGGGTCGGGTCGGGTCAACCCGGTCCAAAAACGTAGAAAACAAAAGAAAAACCCAACTGGGCGTTATGTCCGCCATACCCGCCATGCGCCGCCACACTGTTTCCGCCATGGCGCCCGCCACACACTAAAAGGCGGACTCGCGCCATACCCAGGCATAACGCCCATAAAGGATTGCGGCCTCTGCAGCCATGGCATTATGGCACCGTTATGGTGCTGCCATAACCGCCGTTTGATAACACTGCTATCGATGTCACATCATTGAAAGTACTCCCTTCCTCATTAAGTCCACCTCATTTGAATTTGTTTCCCAGATATTACCAATAATAACTTTAGGCATTCCTACATTGTCTACTTCATCCATTCTCTTTGTTCCTCCTTTACTTACTTAACAACGTTGCCCATTCCCCCACCCGTGAAAGTAGGCAAGTAACATCCATTACAAAGACTATTGCTTCATCTCTTGTTCCAACCTCTCTCAAACAGCTTTGGTCCAATCTAACTTACATGTTATCGTCCACAAAGATAATCACTCTACTCATAATCCATACCACATTTATAATTTATTGAGTTATCATCGTGTTTCCCCTTCCCACTATTGTGCCTATTCCCAAGACTGTACAGGAAACACTTTTCCATCCAAGATGGCAACAGGCAATGATTGATGAGATGTAAGCTTTGAAGTCTAACCAAATCTGGACTTTTATTCCTCCTTTTCCAAGGAAGTTTGTTGTTGGTTGTCGTTGGGTCTTTACTATTAAAGTTAGTTCGAATGGACAAATTGACCAATCAAAGGCTCATCTTATAGCCAAGGATTACAAACAGATCTGGACTTGACTATAGTGACACCTTCTCTCCAATTGCTAAGATGGCCTTTGTTTCTCTCTTCTTATCTATGATTGTCATACGTCATTAACCCCTTTATTAGTTGAACATTAAGAATGCTTTTTTATATTACAATTTGATTGAAGAAGTCCATATGGAGCAATCTCCTAGGTTTGTTGCTCAGGGGAAGTCCATTGATTTAGAATGGAAAGGATTATATGGCCTCAAATGAAGTTTGAGAGCATGGTTTGGACAACTAAGTTCTGTCTTGCAAAGTATTGGCATGACTCAGTGAGTTTGATAATTATGTATTTTACCAAATTTTCTTCTACTAATTAGTGTATTTATCTTGTGATGCGTGTAGGTGATATTGTTATTACTGGAAATGAACATAAGGGTATCCAACACCTTAAAATCACTGGCTTTAGCATTTTCAAACCAAGGATTGGGCCAATTAAAATATTTTTCGAGGTTGAAGTTGCCCAATTAAAGGTTGGCGTTGTAGTTTCCCAAAGGTAGTATGCTCTCGATGTCTTAGAAAATGCTAGAATATTAAATTGTAAGCTCGTTGACAAGTTACCTTTACTACATGTGAGTTGATTTGGCTAATGCGACTCCTTAATGAACTCAAGTTTTGCAAAGTTGAATCCATAAAGCTTATTGGCGAAAGCAAGCAACCTTATATACAGCATCTAATCTGGGTTTCTAGTAATGGACTAAACATAACAAAATTGATTGTCATTTTATGTAGGAGAAAATTGTTTCTAGAGAGGTCACCATTGTCTTTGTTAAGTCCATGATTAATTAATAGATATCTTCACCAAGTCTCTCAGAAGCCCAAGAATATCTTCCATTTGTTTCAAGTTAGTTACCTATGATCTATATGCTCCAGCTTGAGGGAGAGTGTTGAAGATTTGATTCTGTTTTATATGATTTGATTATGTTTTATATCTTGCTTAATTACTATTTTATATTTCATTGAATTTCTCATCCCTGTGATTAAGGGATTCTACATTTATTGTAATTTATTATTATTATAGTAGTTAAAAGCACACTATAGCAGCAGAGCAGAGCGGACCCTCAACACTCCAGAGGTGGCCATTGCGGCGCAGATGGGAAGAGTGGTGGTCGTGCCGTCTTTCGCAGCTCAAATCATGGCGAATAACAGCAAGTCACAGTCCGACACAACACTTCAATGTGTTTGGGAGAAGAACTTGTTTGTGCGGGTTCATGCTAGAGAAGATGATACATTTTAAGTTGGGTTTTTTTTTTTAAAAAAAAATCCCAAAATGTTTTGGTTAGGGCTTCGATTTTTTTTAAATGAAGGGTAAAAAGGGAAAACTCCTTTTTTCCTTTTTACCCTTGAATAACATTACATTCCCACGCCAGAGTCTCTTGTTCTTCTTCTCTAGCGGGTTAGAAACTTTGGCCATCTTCTTCTTCTCTAACGACGACCAACTTCATCTCCATCTCTGGCCAGCTTCATCTCCGACCAGACGCATTCCGACGGGCTTTGTTCAAGCAAGCAACGTTCCGACGAGACGCGTTCTGATAAGATGCATCCCAACTTCATCTTCTTCACTCTTCACAGCAACAAGTAGCTCTTCATAGTGCTTTTCTTGGTTCCACTTGTTTGGTTCAACTTTTCTCCTTCTAGAATGGCTTTACAACCCACTCCTTCTAATGGGTTAATAAATATATTATGTCTTTCCTTACAATCAATTTTTTATTTTTTAGCACATATACATTATATGTATTAGTAATATACAGAATCTAAATAGCGGTCATCCCACTCCCACTATAGTGTTTTTGGAAGGTGACCCCTTTAGGCCGTTATCCTCTATTAACTACTATGATTATTATTATTATTATTATTATTATTATTATTATTATTATTATTATTATTATTATGAATAAAAAAAATTTGAGGAACTCTTCTTCCTCAAGCATTCAAAACAACTCAAATATCTCTTGTAATTGTGTTTATTTATAATGTATGACATTCTGATTAACACATCTCAAGGTCATTGTTTTATATTATGACTACTAGCAAAAAACAAAAGAATTAGTAGAACATTTACATTGGTAAACTGTTTGATGCACACAATAAAAATATTGTATTTATATAATCGGCAGATATACCATATACCTGTAACCTCTTTTATGCAGTTTTCGTAAATAATAACCTTAAGTACAAGCAGCAATCTATTGCGGGCCCTTGTATACAATAGTTTACACTTATCTTCCTAAGCTTAAGTTCAATTTCTCTTTACTCAACATATAATGAAAGACAAATTACATGCAAACAAGCGCAAGAGCAATAACAACATAAAATAGAAGTACAACTTCACCATAGAACACAATAGGCAGAGAATACAGATAACCCAATAATCATTATCAAGAATCTGTTTTCATGCGAAGCAAATCACAAGGCAATAAACGTAACACCTAACTGAATAACAAAATGGGGCAGCAGAGTCAAGAGTGAACTCAATATTTGAGCCACAGCCCACAACTCATGATTTCGTTTATAGTCCTCCCTTCCCCCCCAAAAAAATACAAAGGAAAAAATATCTTTAGTCGCAAAACATTCAGTCAAACGTGGTCAAGGTCACAACACTTTCATATAGATGTATTTGGTCCTCAAACTTAAAAAACCAAGGGATTTAATCCCTATCTCGAAGAATACATCATATTTTTTAAGGTTGGGAGAGACTATATCCGTATGTATTTTAAGTTTGAGGATCAAATTCATCAATATGAAAGTACAAACAACTAAAACATTTTTCAAAAACAAAAAAATTCTATAGCCCATTTGTGATACATCATCCTCGTACTCTTGTAGTTTACCATAACAAATGGAATAAGGCTTCACCGTTATTGTATCAAACACTGAAGTTCAGATAAAATTTAAATTATTTTCAGAACAAAAACAATCACTAAGCAACTTTTGCAAACAACTGATTGTGTTTAAATAAATATACTACTATCTGTGACTCCCATCCTGTCTGCTTCTAACCAAAGCTACATGCCTACCTACCTCATACCTTTTTGTAAGCATATTGAAATAACCATAAAGAATAAGAGTTGGATTACCCTTCTGTAAGTATAAAAGATTCTAGCTCTCAATGCCAATACAATTCACTTTTCTCCACCTAAGCCCAGATCAGATAAACTTCTTAATAAATACATATAAGAAAATAATAAGGTAAAATAAATCAAACTTCCCCTACAAGTTAAAATCAACTTGTGCACATCAATTTTTTAAAAAGTTTTGTCGTCTAACTTCTTCAGAAGTTGATGTGCGTAGGCTAATTTTTTTATAAGAGAAATTTGATTTATTTTAACTTTTATATTCCTTTTCCTGTTTCCCGTAGAAGTTTGTTATGAAGTTCATCTAATATGTCCCCTAGTCAATGTCAAAAGCTATGTTTTTGCAAATGATAGATAACAGGTGAGACAAGTTTGTTGAACTAAAACTGTGATACACTTTCTATATTTACTTTAACATGAGAGTAAACTTACTGGCATCCATTCTCTGCTGTTGGGATCCGGGCGATCCCTACCACCACTTGGGGCAATCCAGACTATCTGTGATCCACTCCTGAACAAAAAGGTCAAGGTAAAGAACATTTAACCAATCAATAACCATTACTTACGAAGATACTATCTAAAGCAAATGTGCCCACTGCAGTTACTTATAATTAGAACATTTGGATTTATTAGAAATTGTGAAATTGAGTCTAACATAGCCTTACAAAACCGGCTTGTAAAGTGAGGTTTGCACCTCACTTATATACTATTATTTAACCATATCATTAGCCAATGTGAGACTTGAGTTTCTTTCCCAATACACCCCCTTACGCCCAACACTATTAGGCTTGGGGCATGGATAAAATGGTGGGTGACTCTTTAATGGTTCTAGCATAGACTCTGATACTAAATTAAAAATGATGAAATTAAACCTAACTCAACCTCACAAACCGGTTTGTAAGGTGAGGTTTGCACCTCACTTATCTACTATTATTTGACCATATCACTAGCCAATGGGACTTGGATTTCTTTCCCAATAGGATTCTTATTTATCTGTTTGCATATTTCTAGAAAACTTGCCCTCAAATTGACTCATTATGGTCTGAATCAAGTGTACTAGGGGCATTGCTAATAAGCATTTAAGGAATATAGTAAATGCTTCTAATTATTTAAAAGAAAACAAGTATCAAATTATTTGTGTTTTTGATAAAAATACTCTTTTCCAATAAATATTTTCTATTTTCTTTCCTTGACCAGTACCCTAAGGCCAATGGTTAGTTTCCCCAAAGAAAAGCAGTCATTCAGTCATAAAATAGAAGATATACCTTAAAAGCATAGCCATTTCCTTCAAAGCTCGTATATTTGAAGTTCTTTTCATCTCTACAAGTTCCGGATCATCGAGCATGTGTTTTTTAGAGTAAACACAAATGAGATTCCTATTCACAAAATTGTAAGTAAATAGTTTCAGAAGTCAACTTCATTGATGGAAATATGTTGGCATAAATTTTTAGTTTGATAAACATAAGTATAAAATTAACCTGCCAATACTGAATGGTTTGCACAGAGGATCAGTTATAACTCTATCTCCTGCTACATACGTCTGTAAAATGAATGGCAGAATTCAATTACTTCAGGATTTTTTAAATGTACAGCCTGCACTTTAAAATAACCTGACAATAAATATGAAAACTTTACCATGTTTTCAGCAACATGTGGGAGTTGTGTTTCAATCAGCAACGCAATGATGGCTGGATCAGCTTCAGTTTGGTGATTTGACATCAAGATGATGTTGTGTCCCTGCAGTAATTTTTTCATACTTTCAAAAGTTTCTCCCATGTCTATGAAAATGTTAACATAGAGCAAATATACACAAGAACCTCAAAATCAGAATCTAGTTTGACACTAAAGTCATGGATATTTCTTTCCAGCTTTCTATATCTTATACACAGGTATAAGCAGTACTTATTGGAAAATTAGATTGATACAGAAGCATCAAAAACTTCAACTCAGTATCTAAATATGACTAGAATAACAGAAGAATCTTACAATGATTTTATTGGTTTTCTGTTATAAATTTATAATAGTAATGTAGATACACAATTAAGAATAGTTCATACTACAATAATGAAACTGATCCAAAGAGCAATGGAAAATTGAAAACAATGACATAATTCGGGTCAATTGCCACAATCTAGATCTAAGATTGACTTGATTCTTGTTCCACAATCTGCACTGTATCATTAGAATAGTAAAGAGGTACCTATGCAATATGCATATTATCCTCAGCTTTAAGACAAAAGACTTCTGCATGTCTAACAAACATAAATTCCTAATATGTTATATACCTCATGCATAGATACCAACCTTGGGGGTGAGATAGGCATAGTAAAGGAGGAATATTTACATTATTAACCTCACCCTACTTGGTGAGACAAGAATGTTTACAAATTCTACCAGTAGTTTACAGTAAGAAAAATAATCCCTGAATACAAAGAAAGCATATAAAAAATTGGCACCTGCTTAAGTTTCTCTTCCATTTCAATGAAAAGGGGCATGTTGCCAACATAAGAATTTCTGCAACAAAAATATCACCTTTAAGAATAGCCATGAGGTGAAGGCAAATGGAATAGACATAGTCTTGATACAAGCTGATTATAAATGAGCCCTTAAGTGCCATGAATACAAATGAGGCATACAAATTACTATACCCCAGGATTATACTTCTGGAAGTGCAACAGAGAAGCCTACTTCTGAAGTAATTAGAATGGTTCCAAACCTCTAAATTAACATAAAGTAAACATTGAGTTCATTCAAAACCAACTCTGCCTTCTCCAGATAAAACCAGGAAGGAAGGATCAAGTTAACCACACAGAAATCATAACTAGTAGAGTTACAGCTGAACAAGTGCTATATTGTATACATGCATCGGAAATTCATAATAAACCTCCATTTGAGGGAAGATAAAAAACTGAGAAGAACAAGAAGCAAAATGCTGCAAAGGCATAACTCCAATATCATTTCTATCCTATAGTTAACCACAAGCAACTTCCAACTAATCACAAATGTAATATTAAATACTGATAGATACCCCATTGTGTGGCAAGGAGGGACTCCAATTTATGCTTATCAGAGAAAGAATGGAGGAAGGGAAGGCAAGGGCAGGAACAGAAATGTGTTGGAGAAGTCTATTAGGGCAGAAAGGGAGGAGTCCAACAGAATGGATGCTTGAAAGCAGGACTTGTGAGAAGGAGATGTTGTAAGCATAGAGGAAGGGCTGGAAGAGAGAAGGATATCAAATCTGTGAAGGAAATTCCGGGAGACTAAGGGAGTGTTTGGTTAAGGTACCCAAACCTCATTTTCTCCCTCATGGAAAGTTTTGCCTACTTGTTTGACAAATATTTTTTTGGTTGAGTTGAACAAGAGTTTCACCCAAATTGAAGTATACTCAAAACACAAACAAAGTTACATTAAACAAATTTCTAACGAAACTAAAGTTTACAAAGTTAATTTCAACCAAACTTCACTGTTTAAACACCAACCAAACACGCACTTAGAGGTTGGGGAGGGGTAGCATATATCTTTTCTGAGTTTCTCTCTTATTTTAAATCTACTTCTGCTATTTTCTCCTCCTCTCTGTACTTCTTCATACCGTAACAGTGTAGAATACCAAAATCCATCATCCATGCATCATAAGCTCGTTTCAATTAAGACAAGAAAGCAGGTGAATTAGTTTGTCTATTATCAAACTATACACACTTTTCTAAAAGAAAATATATACTCTTACTAAAAATTGCTAAAGTAAAGCAGATTTGTCAAAAAAAATGGGAGGAATAAAAAACTGCAGCACTATTGCTCTGTAGTTTGACAGTAGACACCAACACAAAACTAGACATGCAATCCCTCATTTTTCAAGCGACAAGGAATTTCCATGTGACTCCTAAAAAGGGGTATCTGAATTCTGAAATACACTGCAAACCATAGTGTGTTGTGTTTACAAGCTTTACCGGAAGCCTTACCAATTAGAATATTAACTTACACTTATTTACATATATAATAAGATTGCTCACAGTTTCTATTTCTACATAAATTCCATACTAAAACGTAAATGTTAGTTATCTTACCTAAATTTTGATGTATAAAAGGATTTCACTAACAACAAAGCAAAAAGTCAGAGAGATCAAGGGCTCAATCACCAGTTGGAAGGTGGTGAGTCCAGGATTCATAAAAGAAGTAGTAGCTTGTAAACCATGACAAGAAACATAAGAATCATCAAAACTGCATTGTTATTCGTTTCAGATATCACTAGCTTTAACACATGTGTTAAACATTAGAGACTTCAAAGTTCCAACAGGGCCTGTACATGCACATTGCACATTAACTTCCCCCAAGAAACAAAATCCTTTGTTTACGGAAAACATGTGCATCTACCTCTTAAATTCCATGGAAACTAGCTTATTGAAGTAATAAACTTCCTAAAAATACAAATGCCCAAGAAAATGATATAATGTTCATGCATTAAAATTCGACTAACCATCTGCATAAATGATCAACAATAAAAGACAAACATAAACTAAACTGATTGCTTCCAAACAAAAGAAAGAAGAGAGACTATAGCTTGTAAACTCACTTGAAATCAACTAAAGGACGGATATAATTCTGACCAAACACGTAGTAGTCAAAAGGCTCTCTCTTTGCTTTGTGATGTGGTTGAAAGACAAAAGGATCCTGTCAAAGATCAATCTCACGTTCTAAGTATGACAATTGACAATTAATAACATGAAAATATGACTAAATTTGCATTAGCCAAGACGCTATGAAAAATTCTTCAATAAAAGATTGTTAACTTGTAGAAACAATTAGCAAAGCATATCCTAGAATTCAATCTTACCGTCACATCCAAAAATACACGATCTAACAAAGCAATCATATTTGACAATACAACCTCATTTGCCTTGGGATCTCCACTTTGTATAACCTGAAATGTCGTTGTATGCAAAAAGGAAGTGTATCTAAATTTTAAATGCCAAAATAATAAAAAGATGAATTTGTATATTAAACTGCAGTACTATAAAACTCAAACTAACTAAACTGTTGATATTGTAAACTATACACACGCTAAGGCTAATAAAGCATGAACAAGACAGATTTATCCATCAAATCATAAGCATGTGTGCAACATAACAACATTACAAATAACTTCAATTGTTTGTGTTTTGAATAACCATGACTAGATATTGTCATAGGACTCTTGGACCCAAAACCAGAACAAAAAGGCCCATAATATGGAGGGTATATTCACGACGGAAGAAAATAGGGTCAAGGGAGCATTAGGTGGCATTTGTTTTGAGCGTTTTTTATTTTCATTTTCAGAGAAAACAGAAAACAGTAATGAAAATATGTTTAGTTACAATTTAGAAAACATTTTCGCTGAAAACATTTTCAAAAACAACTGAAAACAGAAATAGAAAAAAGTTGTTTTCAGTGTTTTAAAAAGTTAAAACTATGTGAAAACTTAATAATAATATTGTAATTATATAAAAAACAATATATAAATGTATTTTAAACTATATATATAAATAATTTATAATATTTTTGCTAAAATTAATTAATTTAGCAATAAGTTTTTTTGAAAATAGAAAATATCAAGTGAAAACAAACATATTTTCTAAGTGTAGAAAACTTGAAAATGAAAACAGTTTTCAAAAAATGAAAATAAAAAATGAAAACAGAAAACATTTTCTCAAATCAAACGTCACCTGTTAGTGATGTGGGTAGTAGTGCACTAGTGCCACATGAGATGATATTCTGTTAGGCAGCAGGGATCTAGTGCATGTTGCAGACAGGATAGAGAATATTCATTCAAGCATTTTGTATCATTATGGTTGAGAGAGTATCTTTCAGCATGAGCCCTAGTAGGCTCTGATATACGCAGTTTTCCTTTTCTGTAAGAGCTCTAGCAGCTCCATTATACATTGAATTATACTACCTGTTCAGGTCCTTATCATATTGGAATTGATAATCTAGTAATCAACATGTTACAAAGAACATATTAAACCGTCATTAACATGGAAATAGAAAGAGTACGCGACATCCATATTTTGATCAACTACGCATGAAGCAAAGAAACAATAATAGATGACAGCAACAATAGACACAACAATTTTCATCCTTGAAGCATGTAAGCATATGATTTTTGGAGTTCAGTTGCATGGTCAATTATGAGTGAACTAATATCTGTTCCCACACCATATATCTAGAGAAGTTTATATATCAGCAAGGTTGGTGGAGGATGCATTATTCATATATGAACATATGACACATGAATATAAACATACAGCATTTTTATAGTTATTGTACACTTCTTCCATTCCAGCAGCAACATTAGCAGGCAGAGATCCAGCTTCAGCTTCTTTCCTGATTCCAGAAAGAACATCTGCAAAATAAACAACGAATATGAAGGAAAACTGATTGTCAGAATTAGGATAATAAAACAGGAATGAAATAAAATAAGTTAATTTGAGGCTTGCCAGAGAATCTTAATTCCAATTTTCCTTGCTAAATAATGGACTACTTGATTAAACTCCATAGATTATTATGAAGAAAAAGTTGGAGTTCAACCCAATTCAGGAAAAAAAAATGATAGAACTTCCTAAAACAATTTTGGTCCTTCTTCTATGAAGCAGAGTGATTTATCTTTGAAAAAGAAACAAACTGATACCCTTGGTATTTATAAATTAATCATAACATTATCCAATGTTCAACTAGATAAATCAGAACTTCCTTAATGCAAGAGCTGAGAACCTTCACTCCAAACTCCATATTCTGTCATTCCTCGTGACAAAATTGTCAATATCATGATGAACTATCAACAATTTTTCACTCTCTCGTTTCTTAAATCCCTACAACCATCTATCACATACGACAAGGCTCAAAACAGGAGCCACGCATGAAAAACCAAAATAAATAAATAATTCATTAATAAAATAATATAATTCTTCGCTTACTCATCACCTAACCAAACAGTAGAGCATATATACATAAAAAAAAAAAAAATCAATCAAAGAGAAGAATATATTAATTATGCAACCAAAATAACGGTATTTATTTCCAACAACCGAAACAAACTTCAATCTAAAAACGTTAAGAGAGTCGGTCTCTTAAAGTAAGCATATAAGGTTTCTCGATTCATTTCGATGTAATAAAAGAAAAATGAAGAAAAAATGGAGGGAAGAGAAGTGAACCGTGTTCGTTCTTAGCGTTGAGGAAGGTGCGGGAGGAAACTGAAGCAGACATGTTAGGAGGGGAATGTTTGGCGGAGACGAGGTAGTTATCCTTGGGAGCGATGGAGGAGGAAGGCGGCGAGGGCGAGGGCGAGGGCGAGGGCGAGGGCGAGGGTGAGGGCGCGGTGGAAGATCGCAACAGTGATACGGAGGAAGAAGAAGAAGATTTTGAAGAGAGAAACGGAACCCTAGAAGTATTTGGCGTAGCGAAGAATGTGGTTGGCGGCGTGGAGAGGATAAACATAGTCTTGTTGGTGTGCCACACAGTAAGCTGAAGAACCGGTCCTGCTCCTTGTTCAAACTTGAAAGATCAAACCCAAAAGAGAGAGAAAATGATAGAGAGAGAGGGATAGGATCCGTTCGTATGTGGTGACAGTAAAGGTGGGATTGGCGGGCACACGTGCTTTTCGTCTTCCCGGGACCCACTTCCCACTGTGGGACCCAATACAGACACGTGGACCGCGTCCATCGGACCCGTTACATGAACGGATCAAATAAAAACTTTGAACAAGAACCTTTTACCAATGACAACGTAACCATAACTCCTCCAATATTATTATCGTGCCCTTCCTCTCTTCAATCTTCTTCCTTATACTAATTACTATATATATTTCTGACTCCGCATTAATCCATCTGCCGTACATATCGCTTTCGCTTTATTATTCTTCAATTCATTACTAAGTTCCAACTTTCTTTTCTTCTTTCACTTTTGCTTACTTATTTTAATGTGTACATAAAATTTATGAATTTATTATATGTGTTCCTGAAAGGTAGTCTCGGATGATACCTGCAAAAGACATTTCGACGCTCAAGTTAGAGTGGTATTCGGTTTTGAGTGTCAGACAATGAATATATTTTTATTTTATTTTTTATCTTGGGCACTGTTACCTATTTATAGGGATGAACTGAGTCTTTGTCTATTGGGTCTTGTTTAAGTAGCTTGAACTTAGCTAATATGATCTTAATCAGGTTAACGACTAATAATTGAGATTTGTCCTGATTAAACCTGACTCATCGTTGATCGAGTGTCCGTAGCTGAGTACAGTATGTATTTGGCTTTGACAATGTGTCAAGGCTGAAGTCTATCTCGCAGTGTTCGATTTCGACAATATGACTGAGTTCTATCCTAATCAATATATATAAGTAATTTGTCACACTTATAATTTTTTCTTAATTGTAGTTTTTATTTTTAATTTGAGATACTCTTCGTTTTCATCCTCCAATTCAAAATGTCTCATTTTTAATGTCTCAAGTTATGCAATATTGTTTTTAGTCCTAGAATTAATTTGAGAAATTAAAAAAAAATTAGCCCTACCATTAAATGAGAGACTAAATATAATATTTCTACAAATTGAGAAAGTGGAGACGTTATATATAATATTTTGGGTGTTTTTTGTAATGTTTTTCAAAGAAAATTAAAATAGGGATATTAATTTATTAAGGTTTGGATAAGATTCAATAGTATTTTTTTTCTATATCTACGTTAAAAAATGTACACAAGGTGCTCACAACTTTAAAACTCATTTATATACAAATATTTATGTACTCATACTTGCATTTGCAATTTATATTTTATTTGTATATATATAGAGATAATGTAAATCAATATTATTTACACGTACCAAATTTTATCAAAATCCTTTTATGTATATTTATTTTAATTGTATGGTTTAGATAAGTTTTAAGTTTTGTAAAAATACTTATAATCATAAATTTTATATAATAGATTTTGATTATGCAATGAATAAGCTAAATATTAAGATAAATAAATATTATAATATACAATTATATAACTACTAGTATCTGAGTTATTTAAACTTTAGTGGAAATATAAGTTAATATAAAATAATTATTTTGATAAGTACATAAAATAACTTAATAAATAGATAATAGAAATCAACTTATTCAAATAATTACTAAATATTATAACTTTAATGAGAGTGGTTTATAAATAATTTAATTTCTTATTGTAAATTGTATTTTTATCTTATTTTTCTTTTATTTTATAATTATATTATTTATTATAAATTACCATGTAAATAATATTTTTAATAATATATTTACTCAAAATTATAATTATATAATAATATATAATTATATTAATATTAGATTTAATGTGTTGGATAAGATGAAATAAGTACTATCGTATTCTTATTTATTTTCATACACGTATAATTTTTATATGTCAAAACTCTTTTCACACTAATACCTAATTTACAAGTAACTATTCATTCTAAGACTATTTTTTTTAGATGCTAACAGAGTTCAAGTACACTTTGTATTTTATATTTCAAGATAAAATATTATTTATGATTCAAGATTGACAAAACCATAACTATGGTTCTACTTGTAAGATTTCTCTTTTGATAAATTAAAAGAATATTTTAATATGATGTGTTCTAAGAAGGTAGCCTTTGGGTGTCTTTTTTGCTACCTCTAGAACTTGAGTACTCGCGTGTGGGTGGTCAAACAAGGACGGTACTTGCAAAAGACACTCTGACGAACAAGTTAGAGTGGTATTCGGTTTTGAGTGTCAGACAATGAATATATTTCTATCTATATCTTTTACCTTGGGTATTGTTACCTATTTATAGGGATGGACTGGGCCTTTGTCTATTGGGTCTTGTTTAAGTAGCCTGAACTTAAGTAATGTGACCTTAATTAGGTTAATGACTGGTAATTGAGATTTGTACTAATTAAACCTGACTCGTCGTTGGCCGAATGTCCCTAGTCCAGTACAGTATTAAGCCTTGGCAGCATGTTAAGGCTGAAGTCTATCCCGCAGTGTTTGGTTTCGGCAATGTGTCGAGGCCGAGGTCTTCGACCTTGACCGAGGTCTATCCTGTTGACTTGCCCCTAGCTTCAGTCACAGCACAGTAAGAATCGAAGTTAAAAAGAAGCTAGGAGAACCGAGGGGAGAAAAATGGAACATTAAGGGTCTCGGCTAAGGTGGAAGCCTTGTGGTGGTCAGTGTGAAAGGGCGAGAAATCAGAGGGTGAAAGATCTAGGTCGTTGATTTAAGGGGTCATCGAATTTGGGTCGTTGATTTGGAAAGGCCTGAACGGTCACGATATGTTGTGTTACTTGGGTTTTTGGTACTATATATAAAGGGTGTTCCTCATCCAGTTTTCACCAAATTTTCTACCCTCTGAGCCGAGATCTACGAATTTCGACCTGTTAATTCATCTTGCAAAAGAAATCTGACAAGGGACGTCATTCTGAAAAATGTCTCGTCTTCCTTTACTAGCTTTGTTCCCTCTTCTTCTTCCTTTTCATGAGGTGACGCCTTGGACTCAACCGAAGTCACCCTTCCCGAGAGGGTAGCAATATTTGTTATGCTACCCGTCCTTTCTCTGTTCTCGCTGCAGCCACCGAAGCCGAGGTTGGGGTTGCTCCTCCTAAGGGGTCGCTGAAATAGGAGACCCCTAATCATAAGGCAGTGGGAAACCCTAAAAGGGAGTTTCCCCCCATTAAAGACCCTGAGTACAGTTGGGTTGATGACGAGGTCACTGCCAACTACTCCTGTTACAATACGAAGAAATTTTTATTAGCCTTCGTAAGGAGCGTGGAGTTGTGTCCCTTCGAAAATGTCGTAAATTTCCCTTTTTTCATTCATCGTTGTCGAAATGGCAGTTTCGACACACCCGATTTTGTTTATCGTCATAAGAGCACCGAGGACAAGTTCAACTAATTCTATGTCCGTGATTGCATGTTTTGAGACCTCGGCGTCCAAGTTCCCTTCGACGACTTCACTATGGGGGTTCTCCGTATTCTTAACACCACTCCCACGCAATTGCATCCGAACGCTTAGGCCTACCTCCATGCGTTTGAGGCCTTGTGTTTATTTACGCATGTCAAGGCTAGTCCCGGCTTGTTCTTGTGTCACTTCACTACTCTTCCGCTTGAGAAGTGTAAGTGGGTGTCCTTATACCGAAACTCTAAAAATCCTCTTCTCCAACTATACACCACCTCCTATAAAAATTTCAAAACCGGATTTTTCAAACTCTTGGTTGACCCGGAGGCCGGTCTGAAGCATTTTTGTGACCAAGACGAGGAGTGACTGCTCCCTTTCTACTAGCAGCAAGCGTCGAAGGGGTATGATTCTTATCCTGCAGAGTTGCTCACAGTCGAGGAAGTGACAGCAACTGCCTTTCTGGATTCGCTTCCTCGTCGTCTCCCCGTCGAAAAATTGATAAAGTTGTTCCAGTCTTCTACACCATTCAAGGACTTAGAGAGTGAGTAGTCGAAGTTAATCTCTTGTCTATTTATTTGTCGTATATGTATTTCAGTCTAATGGATGTGTTGTTTTGCGCAGGTATAATCATGGAAGGGGGAGGAAATGTGATGGATTTTCGTAAGAGCAGGCATATTCTGGTCGACCTCTCTTCGGATGATGAGGAGGAGATCTCCCATGAAATTTTTTAGCTGGATCCGGTGCCAAAAGACCCTCCTGCTAACATCCTCCCTCCCGCCCCTGAAGGAACAAAAGGGAAGTCCAAATCAAAGGGGAAGGACGCCGAGAAGGAGAGGGATAAGGGGAAAAGGAAAAGTCAGGAGGGGAAGAAGTCCTCCTCCAATAAGTCCAAGAAAGCAAGGACCGAGGATCCTTCTCCCAGTTTTGTTGTTCCTGCCGCCATGGTTACTTCATCCTTTTTTCATGAAGATTTCGACCCCCTCGTCGTCATGTGCCAATTTGGGAAAAATTTGTCTGAGGCGAGCCAAAGCTACATGTCAACACGGACCCCACTCTCCACTGAGTTCATTACTGTGAGCTCTCGGCCCATATACAAGCTTTAGGTCGCCATCTATTTGCCACCGAGATCACAAAATTGTGACAACAACTGAAGCGTTCAGAGGATTCGTTAGAAGAAGCCATTAAGGCTGTGGACTCCCTGAATGTCGAGGTCGCTGAGCTGAAAGAGAAAAACAATTTGATGGTCGCGGTCGAGGAACATGATGCGGCCTTGAAGGAAAAAGATATGAGGGTCGAGGAGGCACTGGAGATGTACAAAGAAGCCGATGCCGCCCACGAATAGGGTGAGAGGGCCTCTGAATCGCTAAGTCGTGATCTCAAGATGGCCAAAACTAGCTTCTCAAAATACAAGAAACAAGCGATGAAGGACATATGTGCGGAGCACGAGACCGGGTTCTGCCACGCTGTTCGCCAAGCTTACCAATTCGGCTCCTTCCCTCGAGACTTGACTTCAACTGAGACTTCTTCGGTGGGGAGTTCAAGTACTTTGATGAAGTGCCAGATGATCTGCCCCCAGACACCCATGCCCCATGTATGACGGTTGCTCTTTGTCGTACTGAACGCGTTAACATAGAGGATAAGGACGTCGAAGATATAGATGGGGGAAACGTAGGCACCTAGGTTGGGGAGTTCTTGTATGGGGGATTCTTTGGGTGTATTTTTTGTACAGGCAGAGGTGTGGACCTTTCAGCTTTTTGTGACTTAGGTCTTCCTGATATGATGGATACCTTTTGTATTTACAAGTACACTTTGTATTAAATCCGTGATTAATGAAACATTCCTTCATTTTTGCTTTATCTTCTTGTATTCCTTAATCAATGTTTTGGATTCTCCTAGACAATTTTCGCACGTCCCGTTTGTTTGTCGGAAGTCTTATTCAAAACGCGTGTGTTTTGAGAGTTATCGTAGTCTGCATGTAGTTGATAGAACGCTTTATTCACAAGTGTTTCCTTGGGCGAACTTTGTGCTGAGTTGGTAGGACACTTTAATCGTGAGTGATGCCTGGACCAAACTTTATGTCGAGTTGGTAAGGCACTTTAGTCGTGAGTGCTGCCTGGACCAAACTCTATGTCGAGTTGGTAGGGCACTTTAGTCGTGAGTGCTGTCTAGACCAAACTCTGTGTTGAGTTGGTAGGGTACTTTAAATTATACGAGGTTCTTCCTAGAAGAAGAAAAATAGTGAAAGTAGTGAGACAAATGATCATGTTATTAAATTGAACTCAAGCCTCGTTAAAAACCTCCCTAGCCAAAACCCTCCTTAGGGATAAAAGACTAGGTGAGGAAAAGAGTGCTTGCATTACATTGTACTAGCTGTAGTAACTTTTCAAGTGAGTGGAGTTCCAAGTCCTCGGATGAGTTTCCCGGATAGTTCTTCTAGCTTGTAAGCGTCGTTGCTGAGACTTTAGTGGATCTGAAATGGTCCATCCCAATTGGGAGCGATTTTTCCTTCTCTTCTATCTCTCCTAGCATCCCTAGTCGCTCTCCATAGTTGGTCACCTTGTGCGAATACTCGTACCCTTACCTTGCTGTTGAACCTTCTGGCCATCCTTTGCTTGCATGCCTCAACAGCTATTGTTGCTCTGTCCCGCTCTTCGTTGATGCAATCCAACATGGTTAGCAAGGCTTCTTGGTTACCTTGCTCATCGAAGTGGGCCCTTCAGAATGATTGTTCTCCTATTTCAGCGGGAATCATGGCATCCGTTCCATACACGAGTCTAAAGGGTGTTTCTTTTGTAAATGACTGAGGAGTGCATTGATACGCCCATAGGATCTTGGGGATCATTTCAACCCATTATCCCTTTGGCCCCCGTCATCATTTGCTTCAACTCTCCTAAGATGAACTTGTTAGCAACCTCGGCCTGTCCATTCGACTGTGGATGTTTTACCGAGGTCACCATTTGATTGATATGCAAGCCCTTTAGGAAGGAGTTCATTTTTTTGTCCATGAACTGCAGCCCGTTATCGGTGACAATGGCCTAGGGGATCCCAAACCTGGTGACTATGTTTTTTCCATAAAAATTTATAGACGCTTTGAGCAGAGATGGTGGCCAAAGGTTTGACCTTGATCCACTTTGTGAAGTAGTCGATGGTCACAAGTAAGAATTTCACCTACCCTTTCGCCATAGGGAAAGGTCCAAGAATGTCCATGCCCCACATGCAGAATGGCTATGGGGCGGTTATTGATAGGAGGTTGTTTGCTGGTTGGTGAATAACATTGTCGTGCCTTTGACACTGTACACATCTTTTGAAAAAAACCGAACAATCTTGTTGGAGGGTGGGCCAATAATATCTAGTCCTTAGTACTCTGGCAGCTAAAGTTCTTCCCCTCGTGTGCATACCACAGATGTCGAGATGTATCTCTTTGAGAACATAGTCAACCTCGTCGGTGATGATGCATTTAAGCAATGGGGTTGAGAATCCTCTCTTGTATAGGTCGTTTGCGATCATGGTAAATCGAGCTGCTTTCATTCTGACGGCCTTGGCCTCAGTTGGGTCTACAGGTAGCTTTCCTTGTGTTATGTAACTTATGATTTCCTGTCACCAGTCATTAGTAGCTGAGATAACATACACTCCTATGCTCGGCGACACAAGCTCTTGTTGAATGATTGTTTTCAATTTCCCCGGTTTCTTAGTACTAGCCAATCTAGCCAGCTGATTCTCCCTTTCATTCTGTTCTCGTGGTATATGAGCTACCTCAACTTTATCAAACTAGGGAAGCATTTCCTTGTAAGCATGGTAGTATTGTAGCAGCCTGAGCTCATTGACATGAAAAGTATCATTGACCTGCTCGGCCACTATCTTGGAATCTGTTAAACACTTTACTATTTTTGCTCCCATCTTTTCGGCTAACTTTAGGCCAACTAAATGGGCTTCGTATTTTGCTTGGTTGTTAGAGGCCTTGAAGCCGAAACGTAATGATTGTTCAATAATAAGCTCATTTGGTCCTTCGACGATTACCCCTGCCCCACTCCCACTGCTTCCCGTCAACCCATCTATGCGTATGGTCCATGAGGCATATGGGTTATCCTCTAGCTCGGTTAGGGGATGGAGCTCGTTCACAAAATCAGCCAATAATTGGGACTTTATGGCACCTTTGGGTTCGTACTGGATGTCGAACTCAGATAATTCTATGGATCATGCTATCATTCTTCCTGCCAGCTCTAGCTTTCTCAAGACCCTTGCTATGGGGTAGTCAGTCCAGACAACAATTCAGTGACTTTGAAAGTACGGTCTCAAGTGTCTGGCTGTGCTTATTAGAGCCAAGGCCATTTTTTCCACGACTTGGTACCTAACTTCGGCATCACGTAGAACACGACTGGTGAAGTACATAGGGCATTGACCCTTTGAACTATGACGACGCTTATAGCCGAAGGGGAGATAGAGAGATACACTACCAACATTGCCGAGGTTGGCTTGACCAACACTAGAGGGGAAGCCAAGGTCTTTTTTAGGGTAGAAAATGGCTCCTCACATTCTTCAGTCCATTTGAGCGGTTGTGCCTTCCAGAATAACATTATAATGGTCTTGGTTTTCTCGGCCATACAAGGCAAGAACCGAGATAAAGCCGTCAACCTGCCCATTAGGCGCTGTACTTCTTTCTGGTTAGTCGGGCTTCTCATCTTGAGAACAGTTGAGCATTTGTCAGGGTTGGCCTCTATCCCTCATCTTGTGATCATGAATCCGAGAAATTTACCCCCTTGCACCCCGAAGACATATTTTTCCGGGTTTAATCTCATTGAATGCCTCCTTAGGGTTTGGAAGACTTCCTCCAGGTCTTGCACATGTCCTGCAATCTTTTCGGACTTGACTACCATGTCACCGACGTATACTTCCATGTTTCTCCCTAATTGTTGGTGAAAAACCTTATCCATGAGCCTCTGATAAGTCGCCCTAACATTTTTTAGACCGAAGGGTATGACCCTATAACAGTATGTGGCTTCTTCCATGATAAATGTTGTCTTTTCCTCATCCAGGGGGTACATTCGAATTTGATTATACCTAGAGAAAGCGTCTAGAAAACTAAGGGTGATGTGTCCTGAAGCCCCATCTACCAACTTGTCAATATTAGGCAAAGGATATGCATCCTTAGGACATGCTTTATTAAGATTTGTGTAGTTAGTACACATCCTCCACTTTCCATTATGCTTCTTCACCATGCCACATTTGCTAGCCATGTGGTATACTTGACTTCCCTTATGAATTTGGCTACCCTGAGCTTGTTGACCTCTTCCTTTACAGCTTTTGACCTTTCAGCCCCCATCTTTCGTCTCCTCTGGGCCATTGGTTTGGCTAGAGGGCATACCGCTAATTAATGGGATAAGAAATGAGGGTCGATTCTGGGCATGTCGGCGGGTGTCCAAGCAAACAGGTCGGCATTCTCTAGTATCACGGTCGTGATCTCTTTTCGGTTCTTTTCGAGAAGGGAGGAGCTGAGATAAGTGACTTGGGTGACTATTTTTCCAATTCGGATAGGTTGAATTTCCCTTATAGGTTTGGCTTTCTCTGCCTCGTCGGGTCTAGGGTCTAGGTCCAGACTCGTAGGGTTGTGGTGTGCAAGCATGTTGACGGAATGAATCACTTGCTTTTCTTCCCATGGTTGAATCTTTAGGCTAGCCAAGTAACACTCCCTAACTGTCTTTTGATCAACATGGACGGTGATGATTTTTCCTTCTTCGGACGAGAATTTCATGGTCAGATGAGGTGTAGACACTACGGCTCCAAATTTGTTAAGGGATGGTCTCCCAAACAATATAGTGTAAGAAGTGTTCGCTTTGACCATAATGTACCTAATTTTTATGGTACGGTTCTGCCCATTTTCGGTTCTGAAGCTAGTGTATAGGTCAACACAACCTTTAGTCACCACTCTTTCCCTGGTGAAACCAATAAGTGGTTCGTCAAAAGGCATCAGTTGTTCAGGTGATATGCCGAGTTCTTAGAATGTCGTCCAGTAAAGCACATCGGCTGAGCTCCCTTGATCTATCAAGGTTTTCTTAACAATACAATTGGATATTTCGATGCTGATGACCATGGAATCATCTTGTGTGGGGTCTACGGCCAAAAAATCCTCATCCGTAAAAGTGATAGGTGACATTCTCGGTCTGAGGTGGGGAACTATTGAGTTAACAGATCGTAGGGTTCGCATATGCCTTTTTTTCACAAAGATAAAGTGGCCTCTTCGCCAGCAAACCCTCCTGCAATGGTGTTGATTACCTTCTTCGGGGGGCCAGGTTGGTGAGCCACCCTTCTCTCCCGAGATCTGCTTCGGTTTCTGCCTCTATTCTCGTACCCCCTATGGCGATAACATTCACGTGGGTCCTCTCGACGCTCATGGCCTTGTCTCCTCTGGTAGGTTCTGGTGGTAGGGATATTGAAGCGATAACTTGGTTGGTAAACACAAGTTTTCAAGTGGCCTTGCTGGATGAGGTTCTCAATCTTGTCTCTTAACTCCAAACACTCTTCAGTGAAGTGTTCTTTGTTCTGATGATACAAAAAATGTTTAGAGGCGTCAGCCCCCAGAGGGGTGTTAGCCCTTCTCTGTATAACTAAAAGGTCAACCAACAATGCTTGTTCCAGCACTTTCGATCTCGAGGTGTTGAGGTGGGGTGTATCAGTGATGTCTCGGACCCTTGAGTGACTTATCATTGAATTGCTCCTTTTTTTTTGCCTTTGTCTCCTCTATCCCTCTCCTTGGACCATAAACTGGGGACGATCTCATGTTCCTTTTTTTTGGAACGCCTGCAATTCTTCAATTTCAATGAAGGAAACAACTCGACTTTTCATTTCCTCCATACTCCTAGGGGGAACATGAATCATGCTTTTGGCAAAGTCTCCTAGCTATAGGTTAGTCAGGAATGTGTGAAGGGTGACTTTTGGCTGTAAATTTTTAATGCTCAATGCAGACTTTCTGAAACGGGTTATGAACGACCTGAGGGGTTCTCCTTTTTCCTACCTTACGATTGTCAGCGCTTGAGAAGTGAACCGATGAGGTTTGGACGTGGCGAATTGATTTCCAAACTTGGCAGCTAGAGTCTGAAACCTATCAACCAAGCTTGGGGGAAGCTGAATAAACCAATTCAAAGTCGGTCCCTGGAGGGACATTGGAAATATCTTGCATAAGGCAGTTTGGTTCTTTGTATACATTCTCACCTGGGTCATGAAAATTGCTAAGTTAATGTCAGGGTCTGTGGTCCCATCATATTTTTCGAGGGAAACATGCTTCTAACTTTCAGGCAGTGGAGTTCCCATTATTTCAGGTGTGAATGGGTGGTGAAGTCTGACCACAAAGGGTGTCAGCTTCTCGTGGGCGCTGCCGATTCTCCCCCATGTGATTCATCTCTTGCGTGGTCCGAACCGTCATCTTTTTCTCTGATGTCTCCCTCTGATCTCGGTTGTTTCTCAACGCTGCTCCGCTACTTCTTCTGTCAACTGCCTGATGACTTCTGCCAAACTGACTCGTTCACCACCTCGGGATTACCTGTTGTGGTTCTGGTCCCTGCTCCCTCATTGGTTTGGTTTTTGGGCCTTCCTCCGTTTGGTTCCTGGGCCCTCCTCCGTTGCTTCTTGTCTTTGCGATGGTCAATCAGTAGTTATTAGTGGGGTCTGACGTTTTACTTCAGGCCCTACAATAGGCGCCAAAATGTTCTTGGAAGGTAGTCTTTGTGTGACTCTTTTGCTACCTCTTGAGCTTGAGTACTCGCGTGTGGGTGGTCGAACAGGGAAAGTACCTCTTGTCTATTGGGCCTTGTTTAAGTAGCTTGAACATAGGTAATGTGACCTTAATCAGGTTAATGACTGATAATTGAGATTTGTACTGATTAAACTTGACTTGCCGTTGGTCGAGTGTCCCTAGCCGAGTACAGTATTTGGCCCTGGCAACGTGTAAAGGCTGAAGTCTATCCCGCAATGTTCGGTTTTCAGCAATGTATCGAGGCCGAGGTCTTCGGCCTTGACCGAGGTCTATCTTGTTCATGATGATTAAAATAAAAAAAAAACTATTTTAAAATTTAAAAGCATATATGTCTAAATTTTTTTATCGATAAATATTTAACATTGAAGTATCAATTTGTATTGTGAATTTGTATATACACCATTAAATCCTTATTTATACAATCAAATTACTTAATTTATTAGGATTAAGAAAAAAAGTTAGTAATAAGTTTATTTTTAATTTAAAAGTTACTTTTAAACTAAAGTAAAAAATTAAAATTTTAAAAATAAGTATAAATTGTTTCTTAAATTTTATTTTTTTAGCACAAAACTTATTCTTAATAAAAAAATTATTAGATAAAATATTATTTTTTATTGTTTAATGAAAAACATATTTATAAAATAAAAATTTACTTTGTAAAATAATTTTTTCAAAAATTTAAGTATAAGTACCATTTACCTAATTTTTTGTTTGCTTGAAAATTAATTTTAAGAAGAAACTGAGTCAAATAATACTTACACTTAAATTTTTAAGAAACATATTTTACAAATTGTATATTTTTATTTTTCAAATATATTTTTTCATTAAACAATAAAAAAGAATAATAAATCACCACTTTTAATTGAAAAGGTTTATCAGTTAAAAAAATGACAAATAATATATACTTATTTTTTAAGTTTGATTTTTTAATTGAACTTAAGATAATTTTTAAGCTAAAAATTTTAAGAGCATATTTTTTTATAAAAATAAAATATTAATAAAAATATTAATTTATATTAGTAAATTTAAATTAATTTATTATTTTGTTTATTAGAATAAATTAAGAATTAGTTTTATAAAATAAATAAATGAAATAAATATGTGTGTAAAGTAAGACTGTTTAAAGGTTAAGTTTGGATGTTAGAAAGCTCAATTCAACTATTAATCTAGAATAATTAAGAGGAGTTAGGGTATTGTGTGTCACTTTCACATTTTTGGCTACAAAAGTTTGAAAGAAAGTTGCAAAGAGAACATTATCGAAGAAGATTGAGAAGAGGAACATGTATTTGAGAACATGATGACACACTTTTCGCATTCAAGATCATCATTTGAGATAAAGAGAGTGAGAAATTATCTCTCATGTAACATGTGTATGGCAAATGGGTACGAAAGCAATCTTTATGAATGTGATTGTATGTCATCAAATGGTTATGAACACTACAACTAGTGTTGATAAAATAAATGTGATTGTGTGAATTTATTGTTTTATTTAATTGGATTTTTTCATTTAAATTATGGGAAGAATTAACAACTTGGAGTCAATGTGTTTGGTGCCCTTGAATAATTAATTGCTGTTTGTATGAATTTCTTTTGTTGGATTTGTCAGGGATCATGTGTACTATCAGATTATTTAGATGTAATGATTATGTTGGCATTTAGGTTCTCCATTTTTATACCCCAAAGATTAGTACCCCTAAACACATGTTTGTATTAATTATTGAACTATGATATATTATTGGTAGATATGACAATCACGCCCGCCTCAATTTTGACAAGGAAAACCCACATTGTTGGTTTCCACCTAGTTCCCGACCCCGTCCCCTGATGGGGACAGGTATGAGTTTGTTAATCTCTGTCTCGTCCCCGCCCTGGTTATATGTTTAACATATGATTATATGTTAAATAAAATGTCATATGTCTATGTACAAATCTACACATCTATAGATCATTAAAACTAAAATATATTAAAATATAATTTATTTATTTAATTAATTAAATATAATTAATAAAATAACATATATTTTATTTAAGAAATTATAATTAATTTTAAATTTAGATTATAAAAAATAATATAACGAGGTACCCAAGGATATACCCGACGCAATGAAGATGGGGACGTGAATTAAAATTTCATACCCATTTCGTTTATACTTGCCCCAGCCCCATACTTTTTTCGATGATGGGGATGAGGAAGGTCAAACTCATCCCCACCCTACCTTGTTGTCATCCCCAATTATTTGATTGTTAATTATGTTGATATATTGTTTGTTTCTATAAATGTTATCGATTACTAAACGATATAGAACTTTAATTATATTATCAATTAATATGATGATTGAGAACTGCTCTGTTAATTAAATTATTCTTCATATGTAAAGAATTAGGTGTTAGGTGTTGAAGGTTTTCTTCTATTGAGGAGATCGATGGAAAAATTGATGATTATCACTGCAATTATAGGGTGTCATGATAATTAAGTATTAGAGATAGAAAAGTAGAATGTTTAAAGGTTTCAAGTTCGAATTATATTATATGAAACTTGTATAAGTTGAATACTTATTATATGAAAATTTTCGTATGAACATACCTTAATGTTTCTGTAATTACTTTCTATATGGTTATCCAAATACATTTTCTTTAATGTTTTAGAAAGTAAACATTTAAGGCTACAATTTAGGCTCAATAATCACTTAACAATGTTAAAAATTGACTGAATTATGTGAGTTAGAAGTTGAGTTCCTAATCCAAAGAACGAAACATGTGTTTGTGTGTTGTAAGCCATACGATGTGACCTAAAACCTCATTAAATTTTGTGTTTTTCATGAAAGTTGTAGAATTATCTGTTATCTTTCCATTGGAGTTCTAATAACTCAAAAAATATGTATATAACTCAAGTTATTAATAAATAGGTAGTAAAGGTCAATCTGTCAGATTTGGAGTTAATGGATGATTAAATCAACTTTGAACATCAACATAAAAATTTAGGTGATTGTATTATATTTCTAATAAAATTTGTACTGCCGTTATATCATTAGTACAATTATAGATATTGTATTTAGATTAAACGATGTAATAAAAAAGTAAGATAAGAAGTGGTAATGTGAATTGTAATGGATTGATTATTGTGGTGTGAAATATTGTGATGCATCTTATAATTGTGGGTGTGGTGAATGACTAAATTTTTAAAAGTTGTTTAAGGAGTATAAATTAGGGATTTGTCCTACCGAATGATATTGATGTTGATTACAATTGGACGTATAAGGTGTTGTTGATGTTGGTTCGGGTATGCCTCACAAGGTGTCATCCCAACTACGGTTAGGGGTGGATTGTGATGACATTATTAGATTATTTTAATGTATCTTATAATTGTGAGTGTCGTGAATGCTTAAGTGTTTGTAAATTATTTGAAATGTGTGAATGGAGAATTTGTCCCATTGTATGATATTGATATTAATTTCAACTAGACGTATAGTGTGTTAATGAGGATGGTTAGAGTGTGTCTGACAAAGTGTCATCCCAGTTGTGGATGACAATGGAGTGTGATAACATGATTATATTTTAATATTGTGATTTATCTTAATGATGGTGTGATCAGGGTGTGTCTCACAAGATGTCATCTCAGTTGCGGTTTTGAGTGGAGTATGATGACATTATGATTTATGTTATGGATGACATGACGCATGAGTATGACAGTTAAAAAGTTTTGTAAGGATCGTTTACTATGTGGTGTTTTGGACTAAGTCTTGTTGGGTTATTTTGCATTGCATGATTGTACCTACGTGTTACTAGCATAGAAGATGATTCACTCTAAGTGGACCTATGGTGAGATTATTATACCTATATGTTACTAATATAGAAGAGGACTACTTCGAGTGTGTACCTGAGAGAGCATGTGTGAGTATAACAGTAGAAAATTTTTTGTAAGGATCGCTCATTGTGTAGTGTTCTGGACCAAATATTCTTTGTTTGTTTTGCATTGCATGGTTGTACCTATGCTCTACTGGCATAAAAGAGGATTCACTTCAAGTGAACCTATGATGAAATGCTTGTACCTACATGTTAGTAACGTAGAAGATGATTACTTCGGGCGTATACCTAAGATAACATGCATGAACTTGCATTGCATGAGCATCATTAGCATGAACGAGTTTATGTGTGTTGATGTATAATCTTTATCATGGGTGTGGACTGATTATATGTTTATTTGTTGTATTTTAGATAACTACCCACTCTCTTTATATGTGTCTTAATATGCGTGAGACATATTCTTACTCCCTTACTGTTTGTTGTTGCATTTTGTTTGGACTGAATGCCACTTTCAGGTGAGTAAGATCTTGATGATATCATTGGTAATGAAACTTCTACTTTTCTTTACCTTTTTTTGTTGGTCTGCTCTGATTAGGTGTGACATTAGAATAGAAATTATTAGTTTATAGATTTTTGTTATGTACACAAATTATTTAAAGTTTCATTATGAGCTTTATTAATTGAAAATCTTGTAAAGACAATTTTTTTAAAGCCTAACATGTTTACTCATATGTCTACATTTTATGATGTCATAGTTTTGAAAAATAAGTGTATATTGCATGATGTAAATCATTTTGCCTAAGTGTTAAGTATAATATTTAAATAAACAAATGTTTATATTATTTTGTAATTAAAGAATAAAGAATTTTAGGATAAGAGAGTGTCACAAAATGAACCTAGGTCTGACGATACATAAATATTGCTTGGCTCAACTTCTCTTTAAAAATAACTTTTAAGTGAAAATTAAGTTGAACCAAATGATACCTTAGTTTGGTTTATAACAAAATATATATATATATATATATATATATAAATAAGTATAAAATAATTAATTAATGCGAAAGACTTTATAGGTTAAGATCTATTTGGATAATTTTATCTACAAGGACTTATAAGGAAAAAATACAAAGAAAAAAGTCAAAAAAAAATTTTGATAATTTTTTTTAAAAAAAAATTCATATTTTGTAAAAAACTATGTTAGATAGCTTATACATATTAACTGAAATTACCTTTAAAAAAGTCTCATTTAAAAAAAAAAAAAGCACTTATAGAGAAGCTTTTGTGACTTTTTTCTTTGTATTTTTTTCTTTTGAAAATGCTTATAAATGCTCTTATCCACACATATCCTAAGTCTCATAAGAAAGACCAATCATAATTTTTATTTCAAATGTTATAAATAGGATCGCAGAAAGAATTATTTTTTACTATGCAATCTTGTATATAAAAAGATGAATATCTCATTATTTATAATTAATAATTTTTTGTGGCCCCGATAACATTTTGTCCACTTTAACATACTCATTGACTTAATGCTCTAACCGAGTCAATCAGTGATCCAATTTTTAAAACATTGGTCAAGTTGTTGACGTGTTTAGAGAGCTTTTAACAAAGGGTAAAGCTTTACAAAAATAAATAATGACTAAGAGAATGTGAAGTTTTGGTTCAGTAGTGATTCATATGTGAGTTTTAATTCTCCATATTTACAGTTTTTACTAAAAGTTAATTATTGTAATTTATAACAACTTGTTCACGCGTCTTAAAGCAATCTAATAGATTCATTGGAACATTAAATGTCTTTCACTAACTAGTCACATTTGATATGATAAAATACTTTGCTTATCTTTTAATTTTGTACTTGTTGACTTATTTAGCAAATGATAATAAACAGATATGTCAAATCTATCTTCAAAGAGTAGACTTGGCTTTTTAATTCTTGATAATATTTTTTGTTGGATTTTTAACTCTTCATTTCTCATTTTTATCCGTTCAAAATTGTCTCTTTGTAAATAGATAATAAAACATTGTAGGACACAAAACAAACATATTTCATATAGAGAATGATAAATACATATGCATAGAGTTTACCCAGGTGTATTAAAGTTCATGTTGTTTCATTCATCTATTTTAATGCATATATTATGCGTTTGATTTATTCCTTTTGCAAAAGGTGGACAAAATTCGATTCCCCAAAAAAATCGAACCAAAATTGTTTAAATAGTTCGATTCTCAAACAAAAAGTGAATTCTTTTAAAAAACTAGTTAGAAATTGAACTATTTCTTATAGAACTAGTCTAAAATTAGTTTGAAATAGTTCTAAATTGAATTGATTTCAAACTAATTTTTTCCCGTTAGTACATTTCCCACATTGTTTTGGACATTACCACCTTTGTGTAGACAACTTGAGGGGGTGTTTTTCATCTAAGTATGTTTTCCCATACAATTGTAAAACTTCTCATAGGTAAAATTAAAATAAAAACTTATAGGAATCAAATTTAAAAAAATGTGAACCAAACACATAATCAAGTAAGGATGATAACGGGAAGAGACCGGGTGGGATTGACCCCCTCCCCCTCCCAATCCCTAGGGTGGACAAAATTCGATTCTCCAAAAAAATCGAACCAAATTGTTTGTATAGTTCGATTCTCAAACAAAAAGTGAATTCTTTTAGAAAATTAGTTAAAAATTGAACTATTTGTTATAGAACTAGTCTAAAATTAGTTTGAAATAGTTCTAAATTGAATTGATTTCGAACTATTTTTTTTTTGTTAGTACATTTCCCACATTGTTTTGGACATTAGCACATCTCTGTAGACAACTTGAGGGAGTGTTTTTCTTCTAAGTGTGTTTTCCCATAGAATTGTGAAACTTTTCATAGGTAAGGATGACAAATAATCTCGTACTTATAAATAATCCATGAACCTACCCTAAAGTTGACAAAGAATCTACCATTTGACTAGAGATAAGTACATGTAGAGAGAATACCTGATTTGTCAAGTTAGAATGAGAATATAGATAACTACCCATAATTGTACCTACCATTATTTTAATAACTAAAATATTTCAAACTTTTATCATGATTTAATTTCACCTAACTTTAAACCAATAAGGCCTTAGATTCTTGATTTGCTTCACAAATTACATTTTTTGAATGTCAAGAAAAATTTGACAAACAAATTATAAATTTTGCATTTATTAAATAACTTTTGAATTAATATTATATTAAAACAATTTGTTTTTTATTGTAAAAATTATTATATTTTTTTTTTGCAAATACACTTAATATTCTAGGAACGAAAATGAGGCAAAAACCTCATACCTATCAGTTATAAGGGATAGGGATGAGAATGAATTTGAAGAAAGATGTTAACGAGAATGTTAGACATATCCTCATCTTATCCCATTACCATGCCTATTCATAGGGGTTGGGCAATGTTTGGAATGCTTTTTTGTGGTTAATGTGTTTTCCACAAGGTTGTGGAAATTGACATAGAAGGGTGAGATGCATAAAAAAAATAGAAGCAATTTTCTTTTTTTACCATATTGCAATGCCTAAAAAACAAAGATAAAAAATTCCAAATCACAATGTCAACGTTCTTAAACAAAAATTACTAAACACCTAATCATAAAGATCCTTTTATCTAGGTATGCAATTGGTTACGTGATATTGAAGAACTGGTTGTAGATATTATAACATAGATGTGGGAGAATGTTTTATCCACTCAGTATATTCTCCAAAGCTTTATGGAAGTGTATTATTCTCTGCATGGGTTCTTTGATTTATCAATTCCTTCATTGGCTTTTTCACCAACTGTTTCTTTCACTATGTGGATTGTCTTTAACAAGAAGATCACAAAAAGGCATATCTAGGTGTCAATCTATCCTAACTGTTAGTTGTCATCTATAAATTTTGTGAAATGTTCTTGATTCTGTATCTAAATCCTTTATCTAGACAGGAAATTTCTTGATTTATCAACCTCATAATGTGGTGGTACTGGCACAAGAATGGCAAAGTAGTTTAGAATAGGTGAGCCAGAGCCAGTCACAAAAAAACAACAACCATAAGTTCCTTCTGATCAAAAGTAGTTTAAACTTTAAAAGAAGGGAAAATCTCTTTCGTTCAAAACAAAGAACCAAAAATGGAGGGGAGTCAACATAAAACTAAAGCAATTAGTTGGATGCCAGCTACTGTCTATAAATACTATTACAAAAGTCTAGGTATACTACTATTAATTTTTATTATCCCAGGGTTCAATCAGAAACACCACAATCACCCGAAGCCAATTTAACCAAGGAAGTTCATGATCACAAGATGAAGCACCAAATTGCAGAGAACAAAATCTGCAAAAGCACGCTCAGGTGCAAGATCCTGCAGTAGGATAAAAAGTCAGATATCTGTAAGAATTTATCAAGCTAAAAGACAGGAATAATGGACTAAAAACATATGTATGAATACACAATGGAAACATGTTTATATAAGTTAATAACATTGATTGTAAAGAAATAGAGAATATTTTGTTTCCTCTAAATAAAACATAATGTGCCTATAAAACCACTATTATTACTAGATCAGAATGTTATATTCTGATTTTCAACAATGTCCTTCTTACTTTGATTTCTCATGTTAAAGATGTAGGCATCTAAGTTTGAAACTACATCAGTTGGCTAGATTGTTGAAATATAACATAATAAAAAAAAAGAAAGAAAGCCTAAAAATATTATGGGTTGCAACTAGCATAGGCAATTGCAGGTTTTAAATTTACAATATCAACTCAGATCCAGATAGACAAGAAAAGAATTTTTACCTTGAATTCCTTATTCTCTTTATTCACTTGGATCCTAAGACAAACTGGTGCAAAATAAGGAGGATAACAACAATCAGAAAGACAAACAATAAACATAGCATGCTTAAAAGTCCCATGCTGCACATATGCATCTAATAGACTTAGAAGGCTCAGCGTACCAAAATATGTGTGTATAAATTATGCATAGCAAGCTAGCCTAAATATTGTGATATACGTAGCACAATTACCAGCAAGAACAGCAGTTCCTACACATGAAAGCACTCCTGATAGGAAAGAGTTAAATGGAAATGATCCCACCAAAGCCATGTAAACTACCTGTTCACATAAATGAAGACAAAATGTTTGAACAAATGTAAATCAAACATAAACCCACCAAACAACCTCAAATACTCAGCAAAAAAAAAAAAGAAGAAAAATTCAGCAGTACAATATTTTCTTCTAATGTTTAAAGAGGAAGTAATTAAAGTAGAATCTGGAAGAATATCCATCCAATAAAGCAACAGGATAACAGAGTCTATGACTATACAGTTTTACTAACGCATGAAATGCATAAGCTTGGTTATGAGAAATAGGGTTAGGTGAGTAGACATTTTAGAGGCGTTAAGGCAATGAATCCGCCATTAAACACAGATCAGCGGCTAATCCAATACCGAATTTTAGTCGTCGAGCTCTGATTATGCAAAAAAGGCACCGAAAGGATCTCAAAAAAGAGGGCAAATAACATGATATAGAAAGAGAGTGGTATGGATCTGAAATAGAAATTGGGAAAGTAAATGTGATTGTAGAAAGGAGAGTGAAAGGTACCTGGATGAGAGCCGTGAAGAGAGCGTAGATGACGTAGAGGTCAATGATCTGAAAGAAAGGGCAAAAATGCGGTTAGGAAAAAGAAGAGAGTTTGAAGAGGAAAAGAGTGGTTTGTTTGTAACCTTAAGATTTGTAGGGGTTGCGGCATAAGCAGACCAAAGAGCACGAAAAAGGTCTTGGGCGTCCTTGCTGCTGCTAGACCGAGCCATTCTCTCAGATCTTCGCGATTTCACACACCCTCTCTTCTCCACACTCCAAAACCCCCCTTTTTTTTTACTTTACTTTAATTGTAAAATTGTTATTTGGTCACCCATATTAAAGATATTTTTATAAAAACAGTGGAAATAAAAATTGTGAAATAGTTAAAAATAAAATGGGAGAGAAGCGAAGGAAAATTACAAGATGGCGAAATTGAGTGGTTTTAAAATTTACAAGATGGCCAATAAATTTAGCGTGCTGGAAAGTTCAACTTCCATTTGTTCTTCTCTTCTGCTCCTCAAATCAAATGGCGTCGTCGTTTTTGGCTCTTCTTTCTGCCGTTTCGGCTCGTCCCATTCCCAGTACTCCTTTCTCTCTCAGAAGACCTCTCTTTCAATCTCCACCCGCCTTGCATTTCAAATATCACCGGTTCGTAACCACTTCTCCACTTTCCTTCTTCTTCATTTTTCTTTTTTGGGTTTCAATTTAAAAAAACATATTAGTTCTTTGTGTTTTCTGCTATTTGCTGGTGCTTGCAACATGAAACCATTAGATTAGTTTACTGGGGTTCTTCGTTTGTTTGGTCGGTGATGGGTGATGTCACACTCGTCAATATGAGTTTTGGTACCTAATTGGAAGTAATGGGTTGCAAGTTAAATTTCAGGGTTGATCGGTGAAGAAGTTTAAGCTACTGCTTTTCGTTGTTGTCCGATTAATGTCTGAGATAAGTATTTTAGATACGAGTTTAATTTATATGCACCCATATGGTGCCAGCCATCCAGAAATTATGGTAGGTTTAGCTTTTAAACTGGTTATTCCAAAAACACCTTATCCCATCAGTGCATGCACTATTTACTCTTTAGTTTTAGCTTTCTCATGTTGCATTGAGAGCCTAAGGGGGAATTGGATGGTAAGTTAACTCATTCATCAAGGTTTAATTATTTATCTTCAACTAGAAGCATTGTGGTATCAATCAAAGAAAGCACTTTTGGTCATAGATTACACTTCCCTTGCCCCTCTCTCTTTTAACATGAGGTTTTAAGTAGTGATTATGCCCCTATATGTACCTACTTCTGCAATATGATTCACAAAATTCTTCGTGAGTTCGTGTTGCATGTGACGAAGTCTACTTGCATGAAGTTTTCAGATTGTGTCTGCTTCAGGATACTGGTTCAAGTTGCCAGCTACTTAGTGCTAGTTATAGGCCAATATTGGATTCCCCTTTGCTTAATCGATCTTCAATTGAATGATCCAGGAAAGGATTTAAAAAGTATCTATAATATTTCATCTCATCATTTTATGTATACGTTTCTTCAGGTTTGCAGTTAGTTGCAGTTATGCACGAGCGGGTGTCAATGCTGATTCTATATCTAACACCATAGATGTTGTGGCTGATGTTAAAAGTGAACGGGTATGTAAGCATATCCCAGTCTTTTAGAAATTTGAGAATATCCACACATTCTATGTTTTTGTATATTTTTTACAAAATATTCACGTAAAAATGTCTCTCTTTGTAGATTGTCGTCATAGGAGGGAATGGCTTTGTTGGTTCTGCCATATGCAAGGCAGCAGTATCCAGGGGCATAGAAGTCATAAGCCTAAGCAGGTTTGTCAAATGAGTAACTGATTGGCCACAGTTGTCTGTATATCTGTCTCTTCCTCTCTGTATTTTAATTTTATTTTTATTTTATTTAACCAACATTTTGTTTTACAGGTCAGGGCGACCTACTTACTCGGATGCATGGGTAGATCAAGTTACTTGGATTTCAGGCATGTTAACCTAACCTAATGCTAAACAGATACATAGTTGTTTTCTTGTAATTGGTTAAGGGCATCCAAGCATACACAGCAAGAGGGTAGAGTGAGAGTAAACACTTGTCAATTGTGAAGAAGAGTAAGCAATTATTAAGGCCAGTAATGATGCATACACATTTACTCACTTCAGGTCTTTGACCAATGTGTTGTGTTACAGAACTTTGCTTATTTATCTGTTGCCTTTCTAATTGTGATTGTGTTTGTATCCTTTATAAAAGAAACTTTTGTGTATACAACAATCATGGCCAATCTTAGGGCATGGCTTTACAGTTTTGAAGTTGAAATTAACAATCTGAATAAATGTCAATTTATTTTAGAAAATGCTAGCAACTCAATCTTTGATATACTCTTTTGAACACACTCTATGTGAATATGTGATAAAATGACTCTCCAATTGTAGTTTTTGATAAATTTTAATCAAATATTTGTTAGTGTGTTGTTAGCACTCCTCTTTAATATATTATGAATTCATGGTACACCAGTAGTAACTATGAGGAAACTGGATTTGCTTTAAATATTTCTTAAGAATTTTATACACTACGATTTGACCAAATAAAATATAATTTCAATGCCATCTTCAATATTTTTTATGGTTCCTTTGCAATTATTGAGTATATCATAAACCTGAAGATACACACACCAAGTATGATCTAATAAATAAGATCCTATTGTTCCATCTAACCAATTATTAAGGTTGATTTGTGAGAATTTAAACATGAGAATGATATTGATGAATGCAAAATGTGAGATTTATCAAATATAATATTACGTGGCTTGTAAGGAATTTTCAAGCAATGTCTTCACTTTTTTTTTTTCTCCAGAGGCTATTCAGTGTTTTCCCTGATGTGCAGGAGATGTTTTTTATGTAAACTGGGATGAAGTACTTGTTGGAGCGACTGCAGTTGTTTCAACACTTGGAGGTTTTGGTAGTGATGAACAAATGAAAAGAATTAATGGTGAGGCTAATGTTGTGGCTGTGAATGCTGCAAAGGAATTTGGTGAGTCATCTCATTTAGCATGAATTTACAGTTAAATTCACCTGTTTTCAGCCTTCATCATTCATGATGGACTATATTTTAGATGGAGTTTCATGCACACCCTTTTTTAATGCAAGACATAACCTTGAGTGCCATGTTCTTTCATCTTTTATTCTTTGTGAAGCAAACCTCGTTCTCATTTCATAATTGTTATTAATATTACTACTGATATCCTTATGTGATTTCTTGAGTTCTTTCAAAAGAGCTACTATTTGTTGACTCAGGATTCGCTGTGCTTTTTTTTTTTTTTATTTCTGAATGTTTATATGGATCTGGGGAAGGATTAGAGGTAATCAACCCAACTATTTATTTTAATTATCTAGGTAAGGTTTAATAATTGTAATAATGTTGTATAGCATGCCATTATGCGATTATTAATGAAAGCTTACTTTCAAGTTATGAATTAATGGAACATAAATGAATAGACATGGCAAGCAGCCTACTCTGACTTAGCAGTTGTTTAAAAAAATCGATTGGCACTTTCCCTTTCTTTAGCAAGTTCATTTTGCACGAAAGTACTTGGCATATTGCAACATTTCTTCACATTTCAGCTAGTTGGTTTGGATGAGAAACTGCTGTAAGCTATTGTTTTGCATTCAAGTTGATTTAAAGTGAACATGTGACTTTATATGATGTATATTTTATTTTATCTGAGAAACTTCTTTATATGGAACCAAAGATTAATAAATTAATGTTCTTTAAAGTGAACATGTGACTTTATATGATGTATATTTCACTTTTGCCTTGCAGGAATTCCCAAATTCATCTTGATATCAGTTCATGATTATAACTTACCATCGTTTTTACTTTCATCCGGGTACTTTACGGGAAAGAGGAAAGCAGAATCCGAGGTTCTCTCTAAATACCCCAATTCAGGTAAATTATTCTAGTATGTCATGATCTAGAACTAAATTGGTATTACAGTTTTGTAAACAAAGACCTAAGGTTCTAAAGTTAAACCTATTTGCAAATAGCATCACCTGTTCTGTAAATGATTCAATTTGTTGAAATGACTATTTTAAAACTGATAGAACTAAAGCTCATTGAAGATCTAGCAATAGATTTTATTAATATGAATATCAGGCTTCGAAGGATGTAAAGCTTAACTAAATGGATAGGTCTTGTATTTCTTGAATTCTTGACTGTTGACTTTGATCTTCACATCTTCAGGTATTGTCTTAAGACCTGCTTTCATATATGGGAAGAGGAGAGTGAATGGTTTTGAGCTTCCTTTGGATTTAGTAGGGGAGCCAGCAGAAAAAATCCTAGGAGCAATAGAGAACATTACCAAACCTTTAAGCTCTCTTCCTGCATCTGATCTACTCTTGACTCCACCTGTTAGTGTCGATGATGTTGCGTTGGCAGTTATCAATGGGGTCACAGATGATGACTTCTTTGGTATTTTTACAATTGAGCAGATCAAGGAAGCTGCCAATAAAGTACGCGTATGAATATGATTCACATATATCCGTGGAGTGAACCGAGATAAAGCAGCAGTTATAGTACTTGTACAGTCAGGACGTAAATACAATGAGACTATTTTCCTCCTTGCTTTAAGACCGGCAACTTTTGAAGCAAATCTTTTCAAGGGAGTAGTAGGGTGGGGGGAAGAGAGAGAATGGTCTTAAAAACATTTAATGTAGAGGTTCATATGTTTTTTCGTCATGCAGGTAATGTATTGTTAGCTTATGTTGGACCATTCCTTTGTCTAAGCTCTCATACATCTACCGAACTAGTGACTAAATTAGACGCCGGTCGTTAGATTTTATAAGTACGAACTACAGTGTCAGCAGAAACATGGTGGTCTAATAAGTTATGTAGAAAAAGGAAAAAAATAAAAAAAAATAAATTAAAATAGTGAGCTTCTCACTTCTGACTGACTCATCTTAGTAGGCGTTTTAACCATACGGTTTATGTGAAAAGTGGATTTCATTAGGGAGTGTAAGCAAAATCTTCACTAGTATAAATGAGCGCTGCGTGGAGTATATTAACAAGACCAAATCACATTTTGAAGTAAAAACTTGCTCTATATTTCATATCTTCAAAGAGTAAAAAAGTTGGGTTTAGAATAAAGTTGTTCACACTCGCTAACACTGAATATTTGAAAGAATTTGTAAAAAAGATCAGTAATTGTCAAGTTATTTTAAACTTAATAAACTTTCTAGGATAACTTGCGGAAATAGTTTTAAAATTATTTCTCAGGCTGATTGACCCAAGTGGGGTTGTTTTTTAAAAAAATTACCGGTATGGGTCTGTTTTGAAACATATTACCAGCGTGGGTCTGGTTTGTTGGTTGACTCGGTCAAACCGCAACTACGAATTGCGGTTTCATTGCCACGTCAGCAACGTCATTACGTGGAAGCCAGCGTGGAAAAACGCCCCAGTAAAACCGCAAGTCGGAATTGCAGTTTGACTGGTCTTTGACCAGCACCGTCTTGTTATCCAATGGGTAAAAAGAAACAGAAAACGATGCACGTAAAACCATAAGTCAGACTTGCGGTTTGACTGGGGTTTAACCGGCCCCCCTTTACCCAGCGGTTGCAAACGAACGGGTGCGGATATTGAGGAAGAGGCGCGATTTTTTACGCAGATAAAACCGCAGATACGACTTGCGGTTTGAATTAAATAATATTTTTCGTTGTAAAACCGCAAGTCAGACTTGCGGTTTTATGGGGGTTTAACCGACCCCCCCTTTATCCAACGGTTGCAGACGAACGGGCGCGGTTTTTGACGCATTAAAACCGCAAGTGCTAACTGCGGTTTTAATTAAAAAATATTTTCCACATAAACCGCAGATGCGAGTTGCGGTTTATGTGGAGTTCGCCTCTTATAAATCCCCCCCCCCAACCCGATAGAACCGCACACCTTTCCGCCGCAGATAATCGCAGACGTAGTTGGAAACTACATAGGGATAATCGAAGAAAGCTTTTGTTTTGCGGAAATTATTTAGAAATATTGAGGTTAGTTTTCGTATATAATATTTGTTTGTTATTTATTAATTTTGTATTTTGATATATATTATTTTGGGTATTATATTAACATAATGTTTTGTATTAAATTGTAGCAATTGTCATGACATCATCTTATTCTCGCCCTTCTGTTGATTGTGTTCATTATGGACCTGTGGAGAATGACGTGTTGTACATGCAAAATCAACACGTTTCTCAACATATATGGAATGGAGAGGACGACAGAAAACTCTTAATCAGACGTGCAGTTCCCACGTATAATGGAGAAGAGTCAATTCCTCCTCAAATTGTACGATATTTGCGACAAACGGGATTTTACACGGTCGCACAGATGAGTTTTCTTCGTATTAATGCAGGTTTAATTAATGCATTTGTTGAGCGGTGGAGGCCGGAAACTCATACTTTCCACATGAGATGTGGAGAATGCACTATCACCCTTCAAGATGTTGCAATTTTGTTGGGTTTACGAGTAACTGACATTCCTGTCATAGTTTCAACCAATGTTAATTGGGTTGAACTATGTCAACAACTGTTTGGCGTTTCACCAAATAACGATGAAATTGATGGTAGCTCTATTCGAGTTAGTTGGCTAACTCATCATTTTGGTGATATCGCAAATTTTGAAAATAATGAAGAAAATTTACAGAGGTTTACTAGGGCATATATTTTACGCCTCATTGGTGATGCCCTGTTTGTAGATAAATCTAGTAGTAAAGTATCTTTAAGGTATTTGTTATTGTTGCGAGATTTTGCTGAGTGCAGTGCATATGCATGGGGTGCTGCTGTACTTGGTTTTTTGTATAGAGAACTATGTGTCGCAACAAACTACAAAATAAAATCCATGGGTGGTTTATGCCTATTAATACAGATATGGGCATGGGAAAGATTCCCAAAAGTTGCACCCACTGTATTACCCCCATACAAACCAAACAAACCCGTTGGATCAAGGTAGTGCCAAAACCAAAATGTTTATCGACCCAAGAAATGCAAGAGCATCGTTGTTGGTAAAATTTGTCATAGTTATCCAATTTGTTTTTTATTTTTTGCAATAAAATTTTTATGATTTTAATGTTTTCCATTCTGTTTTTATTGTAGGGTGAAGTTGGAGAGACATTATCGTATACGGTGTCGCCAGAGGGAAGAAACAAGTGGTCAGTGGACGATTTAGTCCCATATGTTGATAAAATAATGGTCTTGTTGGAAGATGAAGATCGAATCACACGAGCGGCAGTGCCAACACCCGAAAGTATGCCTGAGGTGGATGTTCCAGATTTTCACGTTAAAGAGTCATATCGTGAAAGTCGTGGTCTAACTAGACGGAGGGACGTCGTTCAGGCAGAAGTTTATCCTGTTCCTAATTTGCCTGAACGTCAAGAAGGCATATATTATACACCGACACAACTAACTGGAAATATGCCTACTACTTACTATTATCTGTCTCAGACAGACGTAGGATCATCTTACCAAGGTCATATACCGTACGGTGGTGGCATGCCCCAAGGCCATATTTTTCAACAAATATTTGGATCACTTCGCACACCGGAGATGCCAGGACAGCAACAACCCGCAACGACAGCAGCTATCGCCGAACCGCAATTCGATATACCTTGGGATTCTCCCTATGCTGCCGCAAGTCTAGGATTAGGTGGACAATTTGATCCAAACTCATGCCAAAATGTAAACGATGATGATGATGCTCAATGAAATATTTTTTTATTTTGACTTCAGTTTTTTATATTCTTTTTTAAAGTTATTATTGTAATGTTTCCGAAAATAAATGGTAA
This sequence comes from Psophocarpus tetragonolobus, assembly GCA_037954015.1. NCBI lineage: Eukaryota > Viridiplantae > Streptophyta > Magnoliopsida > Fabales > Fabaceae > Psophocarpus > Psophocarpus tetragonolobus. Next base: position 77,241,758 of record CM075689.1, read on the forward strand.
CAAATTATAAAATATGACAACGTTGCAAAAGTCCGAAATAGATAATAATAAATTATAACATATAACAACGTTGAAAAACAGAATAACATTTAAGGTAATTACATATCACCATCGGTTGGTTGAGAGCATCCTACATCAGCATGCAAAGGGCAACTTCTTCGATTATGACCCTCTTGTCCACATCGGCGACATTTATTTTTTTTCTGTGTTTGTGACTCAGTAAAATCCATTTCATTTCTTATCCTCATTGACTTTGGACGTCCTTTTCCTCGAACAGCAGAATGGTTTGGGATAAGAGTCCAACTTTCTTCATTTTGAGGGATCAAGTCGTCATTCCCAAGAGGAAACCATTGACCAGAGTATGCACGCATGATGAAGTCATTCGTGTATACTTCATCAACAAATTGATAATAGTCTAAACTAATTGCACCACACACAGCAATTACATGTGAACAAGGGTAATGGAAAGCTTGGAATCGCCCACATTGGCAGTATTTGTCGTTCAAGTTAACTACCCATTTTTGTCCTCCACGTTGAGTCAGTGGATTAAAGGCGTCTTCGACTTCGAATCTAGTCGTTTCGATATTGTACTGACGGACTATATGGGAACAAGCGTCTTGTTGGTTTTTACGCAATGCTTGCATCAATTTATCGCAATAGACCTTTCCAGCTTCCAATTGGGACCTACCATGGGATCCTCTTTCGACAAAATATGCAACACATTTACTATATGTTGACCTTACCAAAGCACTGATGGGAATATTCCTACAATCCTTGAACACTTTGTTAACGCACTCAGACAAATTAGTTGTCATGTGTCCATACATGTAACCTTTTGTATCGTATGCCATACTCCATTTTTGCTTCGATATGTCATTTATCCAACTACCTACTTCAGTGCTTTGCTGACAAAATTTTTCAAAGTTTCTGTCAAATATATGCATGCATGGAGTGTAAGCTGCAAAACAACACAATACAATGGCTCGTTTATAATAATAAAAAATACAGTTGAAAAAAAATATCATGTGGATAAAAAGAAGTCATACCTAATTTTATCAACATTTTTTTCTGTGCCATATTTTTAAATCGGGTGTTGAAATTACTTGCAATATGGCGTATGCAATACTTATGATAAGCATATGGTGGTTGCCATCCTAATGCCTCATTTTGCATAGCAGACTTAATCCCAGCATGCCGATCAGAAATTAGACAGATTCCTTGTTTTTGTGTCACATGCAGTCGTATGTGGGATAGGAACCAAGACCACGAGGACGAGTTTTCACTTTCAACCACAGCAAAAGCTAAAGGTAATACATTGCTATTTCCATCTTGTGTGGTTGCGATTAATAACGTTCCACGATACTTTCCATATAAATGTGTTCCATAAACCTGTATCAACGACTTACAGTAGTTAAAGGCATCAGCACACTGCTTAAATGTCCAAAACACTCTTTCAAACTGTTGGTATTGACGGTAACCTCGATTGCCAACAACAAGATCATCATGACATATTTGACAGAAAAAACCTGGCGATTTACTTTCAATGAATTTCAAAAATGTTGGAAGAGTCGCGAATGATTCTCCCAGTCCCCATAAACACGCACAATTGCTTTTTGTTTTGCTTTCCATGCTTTCCTGTATGATATCTTGTATCCATATTGACTACAAATTCTCTCCTGAATCAAATTAATTCTTAAAGATGGATCTGAACCAACCATTCCTAAAAAAATTAAAAAGTTAACAACAAATGATAATAAATTAATTTAAATATTACGTTACATATGGACAAGTAACCAAACCTGATATCAAGTTACTAATGAAAGTTGAGTTTAATTTTTTGTGGTCTTGTGTCACTGCCGGATTGAGACATTAATGATCTCCACCCTATTGAGTAACCGTCCAATTGACTGTTTTCCGAGACAAAATTGCCCTCATATAAAATGGACACCCATCTTTATGGTTGGGACATTTGATAATGTATTTTGAACTTTTTGACTCCACAACATGATACGTTTGATGTGTTCGCATTGAATATTGTATCAGCGCATTTTTTAGATCTTTTGTGTCAAACTGTAGACCTTTGTACAATGCATCTCCAACATTCCATGAGTCATGCAAGTCTTCGCCTAAAATATCTTCTTCATCAGGATGCAACCAATTAATGTGTGTATAATGAGCTGCATCAGTCCAAGGTAGATGTTGCCCTGCAACTGTAACAGTATTGTTATTCATGTGTCTGTTATTCAACAAATTAAACTAGTAAACCGTAAAGAAAATAATTATTTTTGTTAAACATACCTTGTTCCACATTTGTTACCGACAATAACTCCATATTACGAGTTTCATTGTCATCAGTATCAGATGAATTACCATAAATTGAAACGTCATTTTCTTCATCAGATGTTTCCTCACCACATGATTCACCAACAACATCATCATCATCTACTTCAACTATGTCAGAACTCATTATACCAGTGTCTACTGCAGTGCCTAAACTACTACCAGCTGATGATTTATGAACATACAATTCTATTATATCAACATTATTTTGTTGTTCAAATGCATTAAACATAATTTCAATATATTCATCATCAACAATTTGTAGTGGCACATATTTTCCAGAAAATAAAAATCTACAAGTTAGAGATGATATAAATTCATTTAATGGCATTTTTAACTTTTCCTTAATTTTGTTCTTCAACGAAGTAAAACTGATATGACGCGTAATTCTAATTGCTCTTCTACTCCCTTCAAAAATAACACCTTCGTCTCCTTCGTACATTCTTCCATCACTATAAATAAAGGTGACAATTGGAGCAGAAATAATATTCATAAATGTACCTACAAATAAATAATAAAGTAAATTTAAACATAAAAAATAGAGTTATAAAAGCAATTTGTTTTTAAAAATATTTTAAAACACACAAAATTTACACATTACGTTTTTTACCTGAACAATTGGACTGTAACGTAAACCTTTGTTTTACGTCGGGTGCAACTACGTCGGCGGTTCTCTGGGTCGAACAGCTGTGCGGTTCTGTGGGGCGACGGGGGATTAAATAGCAACTGCACGTAAATCGCAAGTCTGATCTGCGGTTTATTAAAATTATTATTTAATACAAACCGCAGTTCGCACTTGCGGTTTAACAAAAAAATATTATTTAATTCAAATCGCAAGTCGCATCTGCGGTTTTATGTGAGTAGAAACACGGATCGTTTTTGCAACCGCTGGGTAAAAGGGGGCTGGTTAAACCCCCGTAAAACCGCAAGTCAGACTTGCGGTTTCGCAAACAAAAAATAGTATTTAATTCAAACCGCAAGTCGCATTTGCGGTTTTATCTGCGTAAAAAACCGCGTCTCTTCCTCAATATCAGCACCCGTTCGTTTGCAACCGTTGAGTAAAGGGGGGCCGGTTAAACCCCAGTCAAACCGCAAGTCTGACTTGCGGTTTTACGTGCATCGTTTTCTGTTTCTTTTTACCCATTGGATAACAAGACGGTGTTGGTCAAAGACCAGTCAAACCACAATTCCGACTTGCGGTTTTACTGGGACGTTTTTCCACGCTGGCTTCCACGTAATGACGTTGCTGACGTGGCAATGAAACCGCAATTCGTAATTGCGGTTTGACCGAGTCAACCAACAAAACAGACCCACGCTGGTAATATGTTTCAAAACAGACCCATACCGGTAATTTTTTTAAAAAACAACCTCACTTGAGTCAATCAACCTATTTCTCATTTGATTATAGAAATAAATAAGTGTTTTATTTAAATTGTTCGCCCAATTCACTACAAACAAAACTTGTTTACCCAATTGCACCCAATAGAAATCACTTCATTAAATTATAGGACATACAAACCTAGACCTAGGACGGTCTTCAACTTCAGCATCGATTCAAAGCATGGTTACACTTCTATATGCCATTGCCATTATATAAGACCAGTAGCAACATTTCAACACTCGTGTAAAATCTTCAACCAAGGAAAAGAGCAATAAGTGATGACATCACTACTCTCTTGTTAATATCAACTATTAACTACAGATAAAACAACTATACAAAATGTTATATGCATTTTGAAGTTATGCATTCAACAACAAATCGGGTAAGTTATTCAGCAAAGAGCAAAACATTCACTGAACATGTCCAGTAAAATCTTACTAAGAAAACTAGCAACCGGGCAACAAAATTTATGATGGACCAGCCTATCCAATCAGATCAGAATACCACAATTCTTCTGATTTCCCAAAGATGTAGACTGATTACCCAACATTTGAGTATAATCACAAGGACATGTATAGTTCTACGAGAATCCTTTTGACTCCGGTTGAAGTAGGAGCTTTGTTTTGAATCTAGACTCTGAATCAATTTTCAACGTTAAAACAATTCCGCACTAATTTTGTCTTCTGTTTTGAATGGATTGTTGAGCAAGATACCTGTTATTATCACAACTCCAATCATTATACAAAGGTAGAAGTTTGTTTCAGGAGATCAAAGCAGCTCATGGAAATCTGACAGTTAAGCAACAACTATTATAATTCTAAGTGTCAACAATCATTCGGTCAAATCATGTTCTTCAATTACATGCACAATCACATATAGTGCAAAGCAAATAAAACTCAAATTTTACACCACGATATATGTGTTTATGACCATGTATACCGTATGGTCATATATTCAGTTCCTGAAATCACTAATATAGTGGAGAGAAGTATACAAAAACGGAGCAATAGATCAAGATGTTATCTTGCCAAATCATTGTTTTAACTGTTAAAAAAAATGTTATCTCGCCAATTTTTTGTTTTAACTAAAAAAAAGTTCAACTGAGATTAACTTTAATCTTATCAATCACCTGCTATAGCATATTAGAAATATGCGCTTAGATGAAAAAAGAACGTTTATCATGAATAAAACTTGGATTAACACTTACTTTCCAGTATAAAAGCCAGCAGAATACCAAGCATTCAAAACAGCCGCCAGATCTGTCTCTGAGCCATTAATTTGTTCAGGTTCATAATTGTTTTTATCCTTCCCTGGATTGCATGTAATGTAGCAAATACAATTACCCTGTGTATCATATACACTCAAAAAATCTAGATAGTAATGAAGTAAAGCCACATATCTAGACAACAAAGTAAAGCTATAGAAACACAAAAAAGGGAGGCCATTAAGCATTTGGTTACTATTACAGTTTTATCAACCAATTGCACAAAACACTGGAAAGAAAGAAGCAACAATTAATACATTTTAATTATTTAAAACCAACATAAATTAAAACTGTTGATACTAAGCTTTTATAAACAATAAGTGGTGGCAAGTTATGATTGACAAATCAGAATTATAATTCAAATCTTGAATTCTTAATTCATCAAATCAAATTACAACGTCAAACTAGAAACAATATACTACACAAACACAATATTATTCAGCTGACGCCAGTTCAAATGTAACAAAATTACAAAATATGCATGTAAATTAACTATAGGTCCTACAAGTGCACAGAATAGATCCAATATCACGTAAAGAATCTAGGGTAGTCGTATCCAAGAAATATCAAAAGATACATATGAAGCAAGGAGCATTTGAAATGGATTTTAGTTTCAGAATGTAAGAAGTAACCTTTTCATGCAAACAAAATGAATCCAGTTTTTAACTCAATTAAAGAAATTTACAAAACCATAAATTTGGCGCTTTCTATTAAAAACAAAATTTGATACTTCAAATTATTTTTACTTGGCACTTGCTGCAACAAAATGGCTCCTAGAGCATAAATATTAAGTACAAACATTATATTATATTTATGAAAATGGGAGAACCCATGCATTAATTAACTAGTTTCAATTCAATTTCAACAACTATATATTAATGCAGCTGTCTTCTTCTAGGAATGGGCTAACCTTCATTTATATTAAAATCACCAGATATGGTTGTTCTGATAGTAGACAGTGCCCTCTCCGCTGCTCCCATTGCCATTTTGTGGATTTTACCATCTTCACAAGGAAATGACATTTTATGATCCATTTCCAGAGAGGGATTGTTACAAGGCTTGCCAACAAATGATTCACCCAGAGAACAACCAGGAACGGACGTGCATGGAGCTGATGGACATTGACTATAACATGGGCAACATGTACAGACAGCATTTGGATCAGAAACTTGGTATCCAGCCATTGAATAATCTTGAGAATTGGAAAATGGTACAGCAGCGCTAGAATCAGCAGCCACATTTTGGTAATTCCAACCACCATATTGATGAAGTTGTTCCAAAATCTTTGCCCTTTTCTCCTCAAGTTCATAGTACTGTGCAACTAACTGATTATAATCATCTACACCTTGCACATAGTGTGCATTGTGGATATCTTGAACACTTGTTGAATCGAGACAGGGTTGATCAACCAGTGGCTCAGTTTGATTGTTTTCGTCCAATTTTGACACGTTAACAGAATCAGGGGCATCGGTAGCAGGAATATGGCCATTTGTGTCAGCATCCCTGGGATCAAAAAGCAAAATAAATTGTGAAAAAGAAAATTAAGAAGAAGAAGAGAAGTTAGTGGGAGAAAATTTTCTGGTTTGTACAATAAGCCCTGTATTGGGATCTAATATAATAAATGATGGGAATTCAATTGAACCTGGTAGTGTGGGGAGTTCCGAGGTGAGCACTGGAGGCATCATCTCCGACGAGTGTGTCGGCCTCTTGAGGCATGGTGGCTTTGTGTTTGGCGGTGCTATGCATTTTCTGTAAATGAATAAGAAATTGATGAGAAGAAGAGGGAATTTGAAAGGTTTGATTAGGAAAAGAAGAAAACCTTGTAAGTAGAAATAGCATCGTCGAAGGCATGAATGAGAGCTGAATCGTCCCATAGATCTCCTTCCTTTCCCATGTCTAGATAGAAGAGAACACCAATTTCGCTCGCACTCGCACCCTCCTTCTTCCTAAAACCCTTTCAACTTTAAACCTAAACCCTCTCAATCACAAATTCTACTATATGCTAGGCTCATACTATATATATACTTTAATTACTATCACGTCCCTTAATTTAGTTTAATTTTGGACATCCCACAAATATTACTAGGAATGAGTACGGGTTGTGATTACCTGCTACTTGAGACAAGTCCCGTTTGTGATTACCTACTACAAAAATTTGTCAATTTTTATTGTCTAAAAATCTTTCAAGTACTTGTTATAGTGATATTTACAAGTTTTTATTACCTGTGGGTATTCACGGGTACTCATAATATTTTAAAAAAATAATTTTTGTAAAATTAAATATTTTTTATAAGAAGTTTTATCAAATAAATCATTTATTTTTTGGAAAATCTATAAATAAAATTATACTAGTTTTTACAAGATTAATTAGATTTAAAAGTAGATTAATATAATATATTATAAGAAAATATTTAATACAAATAAAATCTTTATTTTATATTATTGGTATTTTTATAATAAATAATTTTATTTATTAACTATAAAGTTTTCATAAAAAGATAAGATTGATATTAATTAATTTTGATAATTAATATTTTAATTTGATTTATTTTTCAAAAATATTTTTTTAACTTTTATATATATATATATATATATATATATATATATATATCATTTTAGTTTAGCAGATAGCGGATACGGGTTTTATGATATCCGTACTTGTGCCCATTAAAGAGCGAGTAGAAAAAAACTTGTACCCGCAGATAGTGGGTATCCCTTTACACTATTTATACGGATATTTTGACGGGTTTTATCCACAGGTATTTGCAGACGCAGATTACTTTGTCATCCCTAAATATTACAATGTTATTTGAAATTTTGGTATCATCCTTATTTTGTCAAGGTTTAATTAACTCATGTATGTAATTTTTCACTAAATTTGTAATACCTAAACTTTTTTTTCAATTAAATATTGAAGCCTTATTTTTTATTTAATCAAAGATTTTTTAATTATTATTACCCCAGACACTTCATGTCCCTTTTTACATTTTTAAATAAAAATGATATAAAAAATTAAATAAATATGAAAACTGAAAAGAGAAAAAAATGTAAAATAAAATTGATAGTTAATTTTTTAATAATTATTTAAAGATAAACATGTCTACTTAAATGTGTATATTGAAATGAGGTATTTCTTTTGCAGTAGTTATTATAAATTATGAATAAAATTAACCACAGACACTAAATTAAACATTATATTGTGAATCTATGTGACCCTGAGTTAATTTCTTCCTAGTTTCTGTAGAAAAATTCAATCTGTTTTACAAATATCTTCACAATTATTTAGCATTATGAAAGGCTAAAACTTGACAGACATATCTCATAATTAAATTAGTTGTGCTATAATAACACTATACAAAAATATTTTTCTAAATGTCTTTGGTATTTGTTTATAATGATAATTAGATAAAATGACCTAATTAAATGAAAAAAAGCCTTCCTATTTAGTTATAAAAAATACATATAATTTGGTATCCAATTACAAATTTGAAAAAAAGTATCTAAAGATATTTAAACTTACTTTGAATGATAAAAAAAATTATCACATCCCTTAATTTAAAAAATACTAAATTATATTGGTTCTTAAATTATTAGAAAATTTTTAAATTAAAATTAAAAAAACAACTAGATCCCAAATTGAAAAAATAGGTTCTTAAGATTAGTTCATGATAGGAAAATAAAATGGGAGAGATATTAGTTTATGACAATTTTAAACTGTCAGAAATAATAATTTTAAAAAATTAAATTAGAGAATGCTAATCAATGTGTTAAAAAATACTGATTAAAATAATTAAAATTACGCTCTCTTGTAAATTTTTAATCATACTTCGTTTTTTACGGATTTAGGGTAATAGACTCTTAACATTTTTACGGATTCAATTAAAAAATATACGATTCAAAATTTAATTAAATAATAATAATGATTTATAAACCTACTTCAAAATTACTAATAATAATTTAAGGATCAATAGAGTCATTTAATATTTAAATAATTATGATAAATTGTGAGAGATTTATATTTACAAAATAAGGGAATATCATGTTATTATATACAGTATAATAATTATGACAAAACTTTTCTGAAGTTAAAAAGAAGAAAAATATTAAGTAAATTTTGTTTAATGAGATAGTCTAAAGTTACTATTGTTGTCGTAAAAAAAACTTTTATGCAGGTATAATTATCAGTCCTCTTATTTTAGTTTTTATTTGCCTTGAAATTTATATAAAATCAATTATTTAGATTTAGTTTATATGATATTTTATGGATAAGAAAAAGGTTATTATGATATTTTTGAGATCATGGATTTAATAGTATATTTCTTTTAACTTGATTAACCATATTGAATTCAATACTAGAATGTGCAAGTGTATTACATATTTAAAAGAAGATATTTTTTTCGTTTAATTAAGGTTGAATAATATACAAATAAATTATATTAAAACATAACTTGATGATACATATCTAAATCATAAACTAGAGAAGCATAAAACTAAAATTAATAAGTAATAATATTATTAAAAGTAGTTAGCACAAATTATCTAATATTTTAGTCTCTTAATAAATACAGTTGGTTTTACCTGCAACTTAAGACTGAAGTTGCAACTACATATATCATTTTACCAAAATATAGGTCAACAAGTGAAAAAAAGATTACTTGAATGTCAAATAAAAACTCCTAAACTCCTATTATACAAAAAGAAAAAATTGTATTACAGATAGTAACATATTGAAAGTGTAAATCCTAAAGTGTAAATTATTATTTATATGACTTTTAAAATAGTTATTACAAAATTAATAAATTTAGCATACACTATTGTGATTTATACTTAGATGATAATATAAAACAATTTCATATTATAAATACATAGTCACTTTCTTACTTTATAACACACATTGATAGGTGAGATAAATGATTTATTATGGATAAATATTTTTCATCATTAGATTTATTTCAACAATCATCATGAGTTTTAAGGTTGTAGCCATAGCAACACAAAGAAAACTTTATTGGAGCTATAAATTTGAAAATCAAAAGCCAATCTATATTTTGGTTCATCCAATAAAAAATAGCATAAATAAAAAGTGACAAACAATTTCAATTCATCCAATATTACAAAATCATAAAATAAACCATAACATTACCTAGTCAACAAGAATCAACAAAAATTGTCATATAACAACTCATGCATTTACTCTTCTCCACACCTTCCACTTTCCTTGAATTTGAGAGAAAAATAAAACAAAAATCAATAAAATATAGAAAGACCATAATTGACAAAAATGCACATCACCAAGTCACCATCACAACACCTATCTTACTTTATATTTGTTAATAAAGCTATAAAAAATGACCCTCTTCATGGTTGGCCAAATGGGCAAGGTTGTGCATGGTCGATTTATTAAACAAGTCTAAAAGAAATTTACTCAATTTGACAAGCCAAATTAGTCAGGTTGGGTTGATGAAATATAGGCTAAAAACTACCAAACCTATCTGGCAAATATTTTTTATGTATAAAATACATATACATTAGTAAAATAAAGGGTAATTTAGCTTGGTTTGATGACTAAAAAATTTAAAGACCTATATGAAACTTAAATGTTGATGTTATTTACACCTCCCTTCATTGATTGATGTATCTTTCTATTCCTTTTTTCTATTAATTTATCTTAAATGTCCATTTTAATTTCAATTTTTTTTCTCATTTACCCCTTTTTATTCTATAAGGATTCCAAATATAAACTCGTTTTCTTTTTCTTATTTCATTTGTCCCTCACCTTCTCCTTTTTTTCACAAACTTAATTTTCTTAGTTGTACATCTGCATCATGCATGCACTCCTGCCGTACAAATTAACATTTATTGATACAATGTTAATTTGTCACATGATGAAAAAGCTACAAAACAAAGGATAAATCAAAAGGTCTATATTTAAATAGAGATATAATTTAAACATGATCCTTCATATGGGAGCATGTTGATAAACTACTTTTTGTTTATGATAGCACACTAGTTTGTGTGACAAAGTTATATGTGTGCGAATATGCATAACTAAGAATTTTTGTTGGATAAAAAGGAGATAGGTTGTGACAATGGAAGATAAATGAAGGATAAAGGAGAGGTGTGTTTAAAGTCCTTGAAGAACAAAAAGGGTGTAAGATCCTTATTTTTAATAATATGTTATAAATGTGTAAAATAAATGAAAGGGATAAATAAATTAAATTTAAGTGTAATTAATAAATTAATTTCAGAATATTGATTGAAGTATTTATAGAGAGAAAGTCTAATTAGTATACACTCACGATATAAAAGAATATTACTCTAACATTTAATCACATCTTTTCATTTAATATGACTTTTAAAATATTAATTGGTAAAGTCAATAAACTTAGCATAAATTAAGATTTGTGATTGAATTTCAGTGTAAAAAGTTTTACATCGACGGTGTATACCAATTAAAATCTTATATATATATATATATATACATTATATTGTTAACATGTAGTTATTTAATTATGAATGTGATTTGGCTAAGTGATTTGTAAATAATGTAATAAAAGAAAGTAAGGATTAATAAGATAACGAATGAGTAGAAATGAGATTCTTTTAGAATGAGATAGTTAAGTTGGTTTTAGAGAACTATTTGGAAAACCTTAAATTTGAGTGGAGATTGCAGGTAACAAAACAGAATTACTGAGTTCACCCTCACCTCTTTTCTTCTTCTTCTTCTTCTTCTTCTTCTTCTTCTTCTTCATTTTTTAGAATTGCTTCTCTTTCTCTTATCCACTGTTTGCTCTCTCTCCCTCTTCCCTCTCTCTTTTGCATGGTGACCTTTTAGCCTCAAATTCCAGAGAAATTCCTTCTATGTCTCATGTTTTTAGGTGTTGATCATTATAGGTATGTCTAAACCTAATCTTTTGGGTCTTTTTCTATTGCTTTCGATTCAATTGTTCCCTTGAAGGGGAATGCTCCTAAAAATCCTAATTTCTTAGGCTCCTTTTTTTATTTTGGAGATTTTATAGGTTCTGAGTGATTTCTACGGTTAAACTATCCTTATTTTGCAAATTTAGATTATAAGGGAGAAATATGTAAAGGAAGTTCAATTGTTGTTGTAGAATAGTTTGCATGTGAATGGTAGAGACTTTGATCAATGAATTGAATTTTGAATATCTTGTGTGACTTTTGTGAATTATTTGTAATTTGGAATATTTCAAGATATGGATGTTTGGTGGAATTGATGATTTAAAATGTTATTCTTTGTAATGATGTTGAATTGATGGTTTGTTGGATTTTTTATTTGTATGTTTTGGATTCGGTGAATTGTTGGAAATAATGATCAAATGATTGTGATGTGGGTTGTTACAGGGAAGTAACTGAGTAATTGATGTGGTACATTGAATTAGGTGGACAGATTTAAGTGATCCTAATGCTAAGGTCCGGTTAGGGTGATGATGCAGTGCTAGGCCTGGTTAGGGAAACAATGCACCTGATGTTAAGCCTTATTAAGGTGATAATACACCAATAGGATATACTCAGATAACAACTCCATATCAAAATTGGGTTAAGTAGATTATACATCAGCTGGGTATCAAAAGAGTATGCATAAACTTCAATCAATTATCAAATGAGATAGATAGACACTAGATACAGTGTGAGGGAAGTCAGATGGGTTACCATCTTGGTATCCAAATTCAATGTATTAAGTCTTTTCGGAAAGCATCATGTTATATACTTGAGTGTATTGATTTCTTTTGTTTATAAGGAACATAAGTGTGAATGGTTGTTTGTTAATACCCTAGAATGAATATTGATGTTGAATTGTCTTGTTTTCATATTTACTTTGATTTATGTTATTATAAATTTACCCTTGCTTGTATGTTTCTTCTGTATGACTGTGATGATCGTGTCTTGCACAAAAGCAGATATCAATGATAAAATCGAAGATCAAGGTTAGTAAGATTGAAGATGATAGTTAGATCTGACATTGGATTTCTTTTGGAATAACCTAGGATATGTAAATTATGGTTTTGATTTTGTAAAGTAATATATTTCGTTAAACTTGATGTTGTAGATTTGTAGAAACAAGATGTATGAGATAGAATTATAATATACATGAGTATGCAGATGTAGATGGTTAGTGTTTGAATTTTATTGATAGTTGGAATGTTCGTTTTTAGGTTTGGAATGACAGAGACTTATGCAGTAGAAGTTCTGCAAAGTCTTATTGAGCAAGTCTTACCCAGCAAAAAATTGTTTCTGTTAAGGAATTTTTTGGTTTTGCCCTTAGCGACATGTCTCTCTCAATGCAAAACACTTTATGTCGGGTTTTTCCTAGGGTTTTTTGCCTAGCGACCCCTCTTGTTGAGCGATGTTCCTTAACTAGAAGTTCATGTTTGAGACCTCTTGCTAAGCCACACTTGCAGTTGAGCAATGTACCTTAGTTCCTCGTTGGTGTAAGCTATCCAATATATGATTTTTTGTTATTATTTGTAACCTTTTATGTTGTGAGTATAAATTCATATATAAATATATGTATTAAATCTATGAATGATATTAACTATGTTAGAATTTCTTGGAATGTTATAAAAGATAATTTAAGAAGAAATTGAGAACAAAAATTAAAGATAATTTAACAAATGCTAATGGAAAAAAAAAACTTAACATGTTTTCCTTCTTTGTTCATTACACATAAAAACACATAAACATTCTATGTTAATACATTTAACCTTTGGATTTTGTTTTATTTTCATTATGCTTGGAATATCACGAATTGTATTTTTGGTTCATGAAGTATGCCTAATTTTGGTTCTTAAATTTTAATTGAGCCAATCCAGGCTTCCAAATTTTATAATTATATGATTTTGGACATTCACAAACTTTATATGAGATATTTAACAAATTTACCGTTACAACAAATAATGTAACAATAAAAACTAACTAAACAAATGATATCACATTAATATAACAATTGATGTTATGTGACTTTTTTTTTATACCAAATAATTAAATTATTTATCAAAATAACTTACTTTCCATATTATTTATTTAAATAACTTATTTCACTATTTATGTTGAGAAATGTTTGTTAGGGTGAATTGATTTATGCTAATTTTTTTAAATACCTATAAGAAATTACCAATTTCTTATAAGTTTTTTTTTAGATTTATTTTTTTTCAATTTTCAGATTTTTTTAATTTGTTTTTTAATTTTTTATATGGAATGTTACACTCACTTTCAGTGATGTTAGCAAGTAGTTCCACACAATTGAGTAACATAAATAAACAAATTAAAAAAATATATGAAAATTGAAAAATAATAAAAAATTAATTGTTGGACAACCGATTTCTTATAGTTTTTTTATTAAAAAAATAGCATTTTTTTATAATTCAAATACTAGTTATTAATGTGTTAGTTTCTTTAGTAAGGAAATTCAAATTCATGACATCTCTCTTTTCATATCTTCACTTTACCAACAGACTAACTTAAAAAAAAAATAGCATGTTTAGAAAATGGGTTCTCTCAACCGAATTCAAAACATGAATAATAAAATAAGTTATTTAAGTAAAAAATGTGGAGATGAGTTATTTTGCTAAATAATTATTTATTTAGTATAAAAAAATACATGTTATATAACACTAATGAAACTTTCATTTATTAATCCTTGATCATTCATCAAACTTTTTTCTTTGACTCTTCCCTTTCCTCTAGTTATTCGTCCTTCCTATATTTTCATTTTTCTTTATGCAACTATATTCTCTTTAACATATAATTTATTTTTTATTAATTATTTTTAAATATTTTTAATTTATTTACATAGAATACGTTATTTTATAATGGTTTAATATATCAAAATTAAAATATACTATGCAAATGTAAATTTTTAAGTGAATTAAATATGATTTTTAAAATAATTATCGTAAAAATTTATAATTTTATCTCATTTAATATATAATATGATACTGATATTATAAATAAAATTTATAACAGCTACCAAAGTTGTATTAACCATTTCCAATAACTTTTAATTAAGTTATATTAAAATTATTCGTTTTCCTCTATAACAATCACACACACACGCAAATAAGCAAGAGATAAGCTAAACAATTCTCCTAATTAGGATATCGATTTTTTGATGAATAATTGATGTTTAAATATTTTAAATAAGCAATTAGGATATATATATATATATATATATATATATATATATATATATATATATATATATATATATATATATTTTGTGCATACCGCTGTCTTAAAATCGGATGGTCAAGTTAACCTATACATTAAATATTAAAATCGGAGTTTATAAATAACTATTAAAGGGATCAATTAGTAAAAGATATTTTTTTTTTGTTTAACTGACTTGCAATTTCTAATTAATATGAAACAAACTCCTTACTTAATCTATTAATATATATTAATATGTAAATAATCTTTTCTTTTTAAAAAAATGGTGGTGGTTAGAATAAAAGTTATGCAAATTTGAATAGCTTTTTTTTTAAAAAAAATAAAAAAATATTAATATGACAATAGATTTCTCTGTAATCAGTTATGAGGAAGAAGAGAATGGATGAATGTATGAGTAGGAAAAATAAATAATTATTTCCTTTTTAAATATAATAAAAAATAAAATTAAGCTAGATTTGATTTATTTAATATGTTAAATGATATGTAAAATATAATAAATACTTTTATTTTAGCAAAATAATTATAAATTTGATATGGATAGTAACTTTTTTTTATTTGACTAAAGTGATTATTTATTAAAAAAATGGTAATAAGAAATGATTATTTGCATACCACGAACACCTTCATGGTTAGTATACCACATAGCTTGAAAATAATTCACAATTTTTTTATAAATTTTGCTCTAATGTTAAATTCTTACGAGCAATCTAAAGTTTTTATAAATATCTATTTATTTCAATTACGGAGGAGAAGGACAAGCAAGTGACTGAATTACACCAAGGGTGTGGAGCAGGAGCGACTGGATACAGGAGCTGCCTCTGTTAAAGTTGCATCCCCTGGGGTTGGGTTCATTACTCGTGGATTAAACTTCACTCGAGCACCTTCTATTGAGCTAAATGCTTATGAACTTGCATACCCCACCTTTTAAACAAGAAAACTCAACCTATGGTCTCTTTTGGGTATCTAAAACGCATTTTCCAAATCTAAATGACCCTTGACCCATAAAAACCTAAAACTCAAGATTTGGATTACTAAAACACCCCTTAGAGACCGTTTTAAGATAACTTAAAATTTTAATTAAATTATTATAAATAAATAAATATTAATTTAATAGAATAAAAAATAAAAAATAATATTCAGTTATGTCCATTGGAAGATCAAAATCAATGTAAAAATTTATTTTTCATATTTATAAGCATCATACTTATTTAAGAGTTAATACTTATTTTTAAACAACTCATGTTGTCATATTATCAAATTCTAACGAGAATAAGCACGATTTTTATTATAGTTTAAGAATTTGCATTGAAAATTCTCTAACGTTTGATAAGAGAACATATAATTAATTAGCACATGATAAATCAATTTAGTGACACATGACATAAAAAATTTAGAAGTTAGACAAATTTATATATACTATTAACTACAACATATAAATAACTTTTTTTATAAAAACAACATTATAAAATATTATTTATTCTATTTTAATTGTTTTAATTGTCATATTTAGAATTTTTATTATTCATTGTACCATTATTTTTTTTTTAAAAAAAACAATGTTATTATTATGTAAATGTAAAATTTTATAAGGTTTTTTTAAGCCTAGTGAATATTATTAAAATAAAAAATAGAAAGTACAACACATGCCTTCCTCATGGTACACATGATCTAGAACTGTATATATACAACAATTACCTAAGTGTCAGGTACATGTTTCTTGAAGATCATCACATTTTTTGCCTTCCTTATATGTCTTCATTGGCGTTATTTTTTCGACCAGAAGACTACGAACTGATTATGGAGACTTGTAGGTACTAGTAGTTACAATGGCAAGGGGTTGATTGATGCTTCCTTGGAATATCTTTGCATATGAGCCAAAGACTTGCAAATCATACAAAATATCATGCAATCTTTCTTTCCTTGACCCTGTTGACCAACCACTAGGATTAGTACCCATATTTTTGGAATATGTAGATATCCCTCACCAAAAGAAAAACTTTCACCATCCCCTTGCAAACATCATGAATAAGTGTTTACCGCTTTCCACTAGCCTCCACAGCCACACAGATTTGCAACATGATGTAAAATCCTTTTCTTCTACAGATTCTCCATTCTTGGCAGCTTATCTGCATCTAACTTCCAAGCTAAACATTGGACTTTGGATAATACTCCTTTCATCTATATTTTCTTGAAGAAATCCTTTTAGTGCTTCATTTCCTTTGTCAAGATCTCTAGGCCAAGGAGATAAAGTACAATATTGTACCTTATGCATCCACCTATCTTATACCCCCTCCTACAACATTATTGTCTATAACCTACTCATTAACCCTAATAGCATATCTTCCTCCCATGCAAATAACCTCATCCTCCATGCCCACTTTCAACTCAACCTGCACTTTTACATATCCTTAGTCATTATATTATGATTTATCACTATATCATATAGATGAGTGTACATTATATTGTGATTTATCGCTAAACCCTAAACCCCATCCTCAGTGCCCACTTTCAACTCAACCTGCACTTTTACATATCCTTAGTCATTATATTATGATTTATTGCTAAACTATATAGATGAGTGTACATCTTGAAAACTTTGACCCCCTAATCATTTATCTTTCCAGAACACGACCTCACCTTCGTCCCTAGTCGTCGTCTAACATTGCTTGACCGCCAATTCCTATGTCCTTGGCCCTTCACCTCAATTGAATTTAAATTCGTCTACCAATAAGAGCATTATTTTCCTCTTACTACCCAACTTTCATTTGCACACTCATACTTTGATTTCAAAATTCTTGCCCATAAACTATTATGTTCCACCTACATCCTCCATTTTTACTTTCCTATAAATACTATATTGAATTTAAGCATATGTCTTAAACATAGACCTTTAACTCTTTTTCTCTACACATTTTTTCCTATAACACCAATTAGCCTTCCTATTGTCCTCCTTTCCTCCCTATAAAAAAATTTTAAGCAGAGATATGAGTTGAGAAAGGATACCTTTTAGAGCCCTGAAGAAAGAAAAAAAAAATATTGGTAGCATAGACAATAAAACTATAATAAGCATAACTCTCTTACCATCACGATGTATTTATTCTACCATGATGTCCATTTTCTCTTTATTACTCCCACCACTGGTTTTCACATCTCCAATTTTGAGTGAGTCGCTTCAATAGGTAGACCCAATTACTTAAAAAGCATGGTTCCTACCTTGAAATTCAAGAGAATGGATTCCTTTTCCATCTAGTACTCGTTTACATTTACTTTGAGAAGCTAACTTTTGTGAAAATTTACCTTGAGTTCTAAAATAAGTTTGAAATTCTACAACACTACTTTAATTACCTCCACTGACTTCTAATCTATCCTTTAGAAGCAACATGTCATTTGTGAATTGCAAGTGCAAGACAAAAATCCTTTCCTTCCTTATGTTATACCTCTTCCACAATTGTAACTATAATATTGACTTTACAATTTGGCTTAGTCCCTCGAATGAAATAAGAAACAAACAAAAGGTTATAAAGGATCACTTATTACACTGACCTCTTTCGTAGGGATTTCGTTCAGTAACACTAATATTCTTGCCGAGCTTATACATTCCTTTATCCACTTCATCCTAAACCCCGTTATTTCCATAACATACCTCAAATACTGCCAGCTCACACTATTTTTTTTTCCTCTCATCGCATCTTTCACCCACTTGTTTACTATTAAGACTTCATCCAAGATTTGTCTTCCTTCTAAAAAATTTGTTTCGTTATAGTAATTAATTATTGCATTACACTTTAGTTAGTGGTGGCATTGTTTACTACAGAAGTTAAATATAACGCATTGGCGGAATAAGTAAAGGAGGATCTGCGGCTAAAGGAGATGCTAAGTGAATTGGTGATTGAGCAAGAGTTCATCCCAATTTATTGTGATAGCCAAAGTGCTATTCATCTAGCTAATTATCAAATGTATCATGTGAAGACCAAACACATTGATGTGAAGCTTCACTTTATGTGAGATTTCATTGAAACAAGGACAATGAATGTTGTGAAGATTTCTTTATAAGTCAACCATGTCGATATGTTTACCAAGTTTATACTAAGACACAAGTTTACAAGGTGTTTGAACTTTGTAAACTTCATCTAAAGAAGCTGCTAGTGGAGGTCGATAAGAAGATCATGGAAGTATGCTAACCTTTGATTTAGGATCAAGGTGAAAATTGTCAATGGTTTTTTTATAGGTGATCAACTGAATTTTGACTTATATTTATCATGTTTAATACTTGTTTGTAAGGAAAAAAACTACATATTTGTTGACAAAACTCATTTTTTGGTGTTTATTCTCACTTTATACATGTATTTAAGAAACATGAAGAAAAAAAGGCAAAATCAGACCTTTTTTAGAGTAATTATTGAAGATCTAGGTCAGCATGACAATACTCAATTAAGCACGACCATGCTAGGTCAATGTAGCCCAAAAGTTATCCAAAACAAGCACGATCGTGCTTAATTCCAACACACTCGTGCTAAAAAGCCCAAACCATTCCTATAAATACTAGAACATGTGAAACAAAAGGAGACTCACCTTTGGCTCAGAAGAAGAGTCACATTTGTGATAGGTGAGGAATGAGAATGAAGCTTTGGATTAAGTCAATTCACAGTGCTCCATAGCATTAATTATTTCTTTTATCATTGATGCATTATGTAATTCACGGGATGTTTGGCTTTTCATTAGCCATGTCTAGCTACTTCCTTTTTTTCTAATGTTGTGATGTAAATTCTTTGTGATTTCTCCTTATACTTTTCATTATTATTCTATGTCATTCGGTGATTAAATTGTCTTACTATTTTTTTTTTAAATTGTTTAAATATTCATGACCATTGATGTTTGAATAACTGAACTGTGAGTTGATTGAGTTTGTTCCAATATAATTGACCAAATTTATTAGGTAAACCTCCAAAGGAACCCGATCCTAAATTGGAGTCTTGTATGGCTAAACTGGATAACAAGTTAGGGTTATAGTGTGATGCGAATGACCAAATGCATCACAACAACCATGGTATTGGTTGGTGATCAATGAATGATAGAGAATGAAATTGCTTAGTAAATAGGGTGTAAAAATATTGTAGTGAAACCACAACCTTACTCCTTAATCCATTGAATTCCAAACTTATTACTCTCTTCCTATGTCTACTGTTGTGAGCCTGATTTATTGAGCACATAAATACCACATCATTGTTTTTCTCTTTCTTTTACTCTCTTTTCATGATTGATTTATTTGAGAACTAGGGATGGTCCATTGGGTATGATATCTGGACTTAGATCCACTAATACTAATGCATATGATACATTTTTTGTTGTTGCGAGAGTGCATTTGGTGAGAAAGCATCTTGTAGAAGTGTCTGGTGGACATCGACTGATGGAAGCATATGGAGTGAATCATCTAGTACTCATGTTTAAGCCATCTGTTGATGCTCTTACAAGAGCTTCTGTTGTAACTTTAGTAGCTTCTAGCCTTTCAGCCCTATAAATACATTTATAAAATGGTTTTCTGTTATGCTTCATTAACAAATGCATTTATGTTCTATTGAGTTTTCGTACTCTATATTTTTTTGTTCTCACTCACGATTCTCTCTTTTGTTCTTGCGTTTGGAATTGACTTGACCTCAACAATCAACAACTTGATAAATAATTATTTATTCTATTTTAGTTGTGTTAATTGTTATTAGGGATGAGTATATGGATTCGAGTTTGCGGACTTCCCAAACTTGTGTGGATTTTTGACATTTTTTAAAGAACAAATAGCGTAGAAAAAATTTGAGCCCAATCTGCGAAACCAAGACTCACGGGCTTGGTCGTAATCCGTTTAAAAAGATAAATTTATCATTTGGACTATTACAGTTTGTGCTAATGTTGTGCCTTTTTATTTTAAAATATGATATTTAGACTTTTAGTAATGAACATATTTAGTATTTTAGATTACTATAAATAATTATATAATTTTTAGTATAATGTATGTATTTTGTGAGTCAAACTTAAATGAGTAGGACGGATTCATTTACTACCTAATTATATTCAGAATTTAGAAGTTATAATTAATAACTTATTCACCATACCATTATTTTTTTTCTTTTAAAAACATACTAGTACTTAAAAAATAATTTATAATACTAATACAATTTATGTGAAAACAATAATGCGGAATTATAATCGTTATTTATGCATAAACAGAGATAAAAGAAACGAACATTGGATTTTGTCATCGATTTTCACGTGTATTTCGTTTTAATTGCACAGATGATGGTTAATTAATTTATTGATTTAGTTACCCGTACTTTGTATTTAATTAAGTCTGTATAAGTTATACATGGACCTTGTACGTTTTATTTTTAATAATAAATATTAGTTTTTCTAGCATCTTGTTACCTACCCATAATGTGTTCTTGACTTCTTGTCACGTTCCTTAATATGTCTACTCAAATTAATTTGCTAATATCAAGCATACATAGCCTCATCACTTGGTCCAGAATTATTCCCAATGAAGAAACATTACAACAAATCAAAACCTAACCAAAAAGATTGAGAATTTGCAGTTAGCTACATTACAGACACAGCCTTTACGCTAGTACTAGTAGCATTCTTCGAAAAACTTGAAGCAGAGAGAAATTACGCATGCAGTGATTGTGAAGTCCCTTTTTTATAAGAACTAAGAAATCCATTGAAAGCAACACGAGTTGACATATTTGACCCAACCATAAACCAAGAGCTAGGGCTCCCCTCATGATGCAAAATTTAAATTTGTTGCAGAATGATCATAATTAAATTTCCAAGGCAATAAAATCCCCTGCTCTAGTCTTTCCACTAAATTTAATTCCATAGGGGCTTTGGATCGATAGCGTGGTCCCCACACGAAAGTGACACCCTTGGATCTCTCTGGTTTCAGTGTCAAACCTCATTTAATAAGTCACCCCATCACCACCTTATATTTTCATTAACGGCTGTGATCTGTTTCACCCTACTACTTTATCACCCCTCTTCTCTTCTCTTCTCTTCTCTTCCATTACAAGTCAATATTTCTCTCACTTCCTACATGTCATTTCACAAATACTCTTATTTAATCATTCATACACTACTCTTTCTAATACTAATATTTTATTACTATTAATTAAAAATTCATATTACAATCACAAATTTGTATTAGCAATTAACATTCTTCTGATAATTATAGAGAGGGTAAGTCTTATGTGACTTAGTGAATTCTGAAAGATTAATGTGTTTTTTATAAAGGGTTCACTTGTTTATACAATATTCTATGTCAACCAAAATTATATATATTCTTATTATTTTTAAATAAAATTTAAAGTTTCATTTTAAAAATTTATATTATTTTAAACCTAAATATTTTTAATTATCACTTAGAATATCACGATTATGAATTATATTCGGTCCAGTGTGTCATGATCCATTAGGTCCAAAATAATAAGTTTTGATATCAGTCAAAATCATTAATACATAGGAACTAGAATACAATCTAAAATAATAAATCACATTTAATATAATTTCCTATTGCTAAAGTAAAATTGGATATATATCATTGCCCATGAGGTCCTGGCTTGTCCAAAAATTAAGGTAACTCTGTGTATATGTTAATACTAACGTCATTGTAACAGCAATATATGTCGTTACTTTGTTTTACTAACTTTAGCGTTATCCTTTGATAAATATCTACTTTCTTTCTTTTTTTTTATAGGTGATAAATATCTACTTATTTTTTACAACATCTCGATTAAATTAATAAAAAGCTCAAACTTTAAAACACACCAAAATTAACACTCTTTAGGAGTAGAATATATATTTACAAATTGACATTCATCTGAGATAAAAAATCTCTAGGTTTAATTAGAAAATAGCAACAGTAAGTGGTAAATTGAAAGTTTTATGTTTGTGGAAAATGGTTTTTAATTTTGAGGAGAAATATGAACATGGTCTTTGCATAATCCATATGGTATGAGTAACGTAAAGCGGAGCGTGGAATGCAGTGACTTTGGTTGAAAGACAGAAGGAGGGAGGAGGCGCGTGGAGGCGAGTAGAGAGGGAAAAAAGGTTTGACTTTGGTGGAGGGTGTGGGAAACGTTTAGAATAGCCACTGAGAAAGCAGCACGTGGAACGAAACAGCCGACGAAGTAAGTGGCGTGATCGGTTTCTGTCGAGCTGCATTTACCATTCACAGTAATTTATTAAATTAACCGATTTATTACAACACAGTGTGAATATGACCATTATATGAGAGAGGAACAGAGGAAACTAGGATAAGGTAGAGTAGTAAAGGTCTAAGGAGAAAGAAAAAGAGAGGGACACTGTCCCCTTTTGTGTGCGTGTGTATTGTGTTGTGTTAAGTGAACTTTCAACTCCACCAAAATCCACTCTCACACCCTCTTCTATTGCTGCTCCTGGTATTCCTTCACTTTTTTTTTTTTTTTTTTCTTTTTCTCATCATTTTCTAAAATCTTTCAAAGATTGTGGGGGGGTTGGTTGTCTGGGGAATCTTCTACTCATGTTTTTTGGTGTTGATTGAGAATGTTTTTATGGTTTAAAAGTTTTTTATTGTTTGGATTCTGATATGGGAAAGTTTTGTTGTGGGGTGGTAGAGACAGGTTTGGCTCAAGTGGAGTAAGGTTTGGTTATATATATATATATATATATATATATATATATATATATATCTTATATCTCATCCAATTAAAAAACAAAACAAAGTAACACACAAGTGAAGTGTGGTTTTGGGTATAGCAAGAATGTATGGGGATTGCCAAGTTATGTCAAATATGGGAGGGAACGTAGTAGTAAACTCCGATACCCTCTTCTCTTCCTCGATCCAGAACTCTAACTTCAACTTCATCCCCACCATGCCTTTTCAACCTTTTCCTTCCATGGTAATTAATCAACCATTTTTATTTTTACTTTTTTGCTATTTGCGTTTGTTTTTGTTAAATCTATTTGTCGCACAAAACAGAAAGAAGAAGATGGGATCTTGCGAGGGAAGGAAGAGATGGAAAGTGGATCAGGAAGTGAGCAAGTTGAAGACAAGTCAGGGAATGAACAAGAGAGTGAACAACAGGCCACAAAGAAGAAACGTTATCACAGGCACACTGCACGCCAGATCCAAGAAATGGAATCGTGAGAATACGTTAACTAAAGTTCTAGATCTCTCATTCTCTCTATTTTTTGTTTCCTTTGCTATGATGGCTTTAATTTGTTTATTCATTGTTGATGCATGTGAAAACGTAATGTAACTTTGGCAGTTTGTTCAAGGAATGTCCTCACCCAGATGATAAGCAGAGGCTGAAACTGAGTCATGAATTAGGCCTGAAACCCCGCCAGGTCAAGTTCTGGTTCCAGAACCGTCGAACCCAGATGAAGGTACACTCAAACTTAATTACCATGCTTCTTCAATTCTCATTTCTCAGCTTTCATTAAAATAACGTTTACTTCCACTGAATAATAATAATAATAAAACCAAACCCTAAACTGTACACGCCCTTAACTCCACCTATTTAATTAATTCAACGTCTCTCACTACACTAGCACGTTTCCCAATGAAACCGCGTTTCCTTGGCTTTGCATTAAAACTTTCCTATGCCCTAATAAACAGCTACACAGACAGTGAGAGAGATACCAAGAAAATAGATTATAAAAAATCACACACATGTTATATTTATATCATCAAATCGATAAATTGGTAAAAGAAAAGAAGAAGACTCTCATTTACTTGTAGTTCTTGGTATGTCCATCATACAGTCTGTATTTCATTAATGTACGCATTAAACCCTACCTGTCACAAGTGGTCTCAAACGGCACTCATATTTATTGCTATTATCATTACGGTTTTAGGGTTTGAATAAGGGTCTTCTATTCCTCCTTCATAAATTTCATAAGCATTTTCCATGTTTTTGGATTTCGTGAATTAATATGATATTCATCATTATTATACATGTTACAAGATCACGAAACTATGGAAGAATATTTGGACTTTTTTTATTAACCATTAATTCGTGTTCGATTCCTCAATTTTTGGGACATAGGCACAACAAGATCGGGCAGATAATGTAATACTTAGAGCTGAGAATGAGACTCTAAAGAGTGAAAACTATCGGTTACAAGCTGCACTGCGTAATGTTATCTGTCCCAATTGTGGTGGCCCATGCATAATGGGTGCTGATCTGGGCTTGGATGAACACCAACTTCGCATTGAAAATGCCCGGTTAAGAGAAGAGGTATATTTTATTACCTTATCGTCAATTCAAGCGTTACTCTTCGAGAAGCACGTAATATATTATGATATGAAACGTATTAATAACTAAAGTTCCTTCTGATATGAACCAACTTGGTTAAGATCTTGAAAATGAGTCTAATGGATAAAAAAGTTTTTAAGCGATTATTTAATCAGAAATCAATCTTAAATAACTTTTAAACAGTTTTACACCATATTAATAATAGTTAAGTGATATATATGAAGTTATTTTAACGATACCTTAGTTTCGATAGGGTATGTGCTGAGGCTCAGGCAAGTAAGCGTATATGACTTAATTAATTTTTACAACTAACATATATGAATGTTAATTTTGCAGTTAGATCGTGTGTGTTGCCTGACTTCTAGGTACACTGGGCGTCAAATACAAACAATGGCAGCAGGTTCAACTCTAATGGCTCCTTCATTGGATTTGGACATGAACATATATCCAAGGCACTTTTCGGATCCTATTGCTCCATGCACAGAAATGATACCTGTGCCAATGTTGCCTCCTGAAGCTTCACCGTTTTCTGAGGGCGGTCTCCTAATGGAAGAAGAGAAGTCTCTGGCCTTGGAGCTTGCGGCTTCTTCCATGGCTGAACTTACGAAGATGTGTCACACAAACGAGCCACTTTGGATCCGAAGCAGCGAGGGTGAAAGGGAAGTGCTCAATTTTGAAGAGCATGCAAGGATGTTTCATTGGCCTCAGAACCTCAAGCACCGGAGCGAACTAAGGACAGAAGCTACTCGTGACACTGCTGTGGTTATAATGAATAGTGTCACTCTTGTTGATGCTTTCCTTGATGCTGTAAGTGATTGTTGAATTTTTTAACACTTTTTTTTCCTTCTGACTATAAATCTTCATTTTCATCTGAAAAATGGAAGTGCCTTTCACTTTAATCTCTTTATTTTACAAAAGTTTCACTTTATTCATACAAAAAAATTACACTACTTTCTATAACAATATTATTTTTCTTTCCTGCTCCTCCTTTTCTTTTCTGTCTGTTGTACAAAAAATTATACAGAATGAGTTTATTATATAAATACAATTTCGCTTTTTGTAATATACTACTTTTTATTTTACACTTGCTTTTTATTTTATTTTTACCCTTCTATTTGCATCTGTTTTCTCATGGCTTGTATCCTTCAACGTAGCAAAAATGGATGGAATTGTTTCCTACAATTGTTTCTAGAGCAAAAACTGTCCAAATCATATCTTCTGGTGCTTCCGGTCATGCAAGCGGGACTCTTCAGCTGGTAGGTGTCCCATAGCTGTGTAGATATTTAATTGCTAGTATCACAAAGTGATTTACCAAGATATATATATATATATATATATATATATATATATATATATATATATTATTGCATGTATTTTACAGATGTACGCAGAATTTCAAGTTGTTTCTCCTTTGGTGTCCACTCGTGAGACTCATTTTCTTCGGTATTGTCAACAAAATGCTGAGGAGGGAACCTGGGCCATTGTTGATTTTCCTGTTGATAGCTTCCACCAAAATTTTCACCCTTCTTATCCCAGATACTGCAGAAGGTCCTCTGGCTGTGTGATTCAAGATATGCCAAATGGATATTCAAGGGTAAGTCTTAATTCTCCAAAGTACTATCATGTGTTTCAATTTTTACAAACTTGTTGATTCTAATTATTTCATTTTCAACAATTTTCTGTTGCTGGTGTCCACTGTAAATGTAGGTAACATGGGTTGAGCATGGAAAAGTAGAAGAGAAACCTGTCCATCAGATATTCTGCAACTATGTGTACAATGGAGTGGCCTTCGGAGCCCAGCGTTGGTTAGGAGCTCTGCAGAGACAATGCGAGAGAGTCGCAAGCCTAATGGCCAGAAACATATCAGACCTTGGAGGTTCTCAAAAACTAATCTCATTAAGTTATTTTAATTTTTAATTCAGTAATTAACAAGGATGTAGAAGTATTTCACCTAAAATTATAGGCTAGGGAAAGTAGAAAACAACCAGACATGTTACATGAGCATGTGACAGATAAATGTTGTATTATAATTGCAGTGATACCTTCACCAGAAGCGCGAAAGAATTTGATGAAACTAGCACAGAGAATGATAAAAACGTTTAGTCTTAACATGAGTAACTCGGGTGGTCAATCATGGACGGCCATATCAGATTCCCCTGAAGACACTGTTAGAATCACAACTAGGAAAATCACAGAGCCTGGCCAACCTAATGGGGTGATTCTAAGTGCAGTTTCAACCACGTGGCTGCCCTATTCTCATACCAAGGTCTTTGATCTCCTCAGGGACGAACGTCATCGATCTCAGGTAGTTTATACCCGTTTCTCACATCCAATCTCAACTCTTAAACCCTAAACTAATGAATAACCTTTTTGTTTTTTTGGCAGATGGATGCTCTTTCAAACGGGAACTCATTGAATGAAGTGGCTCATATTGCAAATGGCTCACATCCAGGAAACTGCATTTCCCTTCTTCGCATAAATGTAAGATCATTTGCCAACAGAAGTATTGTTGTCTGATAGAAAATGACCTGCTTCCCCTCCCCTTCTTGTCTCTCCGATAGAAAAACAACCGGTGATTTTGGATTCACTGCACCCTCCACAAATTGGGATTCAAATTTTTTGTGCATTGGCCCTTAATTAAAATACATGAGATGTATTAAAATGTAACACTTTCGCTTTTGGTTAATTTTTTTTCTCTTCAATATCACCTTTTAATTGGGGGGGATGATAAGGGAGTAAAAAAACTGATCGAATTGATTACCTAGTTAGGATGCAAGTGAAAGGTTTTGTTTTGTAAAACTATGTTATTATTACATGTGCAGGTAGCAAGCAACTCATCTCAGAACGTAGAGCTAATGCTGCAAGAGAGTTGCACCGACCAATCTGGAAGCTTAGTAGTGTACACCACCATCGATGTGGATTCGATCCAGCTAGCAATGAGTGGCGAGGACCCATCTTGCATTGCCCTTCTTCCCCAAGGGTTCATGATAGTGCCAATGATATCATCAACCATAGGCATGGGTGGCAACTCATCAGAGGCTCCATGTATGAACTCAGGTTGCCTCCTAACCATGGGGCTGCAAGTTGTGGCAAGCACAATCCCGTCTGCAAAACTGAACCTCTCAAGCGTGACAGCCATCAACAACCACCTTTGCAACACCTTGCACCAGATTGAATCTTCTCTCTCAGGGTCTCATGAGAATGGCAGTTTTGTTTGCACTGAACCCACCACAAGTGCACCTCTGAAGCAGTGAAAAGTCACTGACATGATTCCTTCTTACCCCTCTAGTTGTAGCTTCAGAGTGGAGGTAAGAATGTTTTAAAATAAAGATGGATTATTATTACTATTAGTTAGGGAATTGAAGTGTGTTAGAAAATGAACTTGTGTTGATGAAGGGTAGAGGGACTGAGGGGAGTCAAGAGCGCACCAGATAGTACCCTGGGTTTTCTAGTGATCACTAAGGGTGCTGTGGTTCGGGAATTGACTCTTGTTTCTATGTCACCCTCCACTCTCTTCATTTCAATTATGCTTATCATGCATCATTCAACTTGATTAACGTAATTATTATTTCACTTCTCTTCCACAATATCATATATTATCCATTCAAAGCTCTTAAATTGATCCAATAACGTCCAATGCCATTTGCCTCTCTAGCCTTCTCGCACTTTGATTCCAATGGAAAATTGTGGTCACACAATCACAGACTCCTTCCTTAAAATCTCTATCCATTCTATGTGCATTATTATAATTCTCTTGATTATTATTCAATTACAAATTTACATAATAAATAACAAATTATTAATTTTCTTTAGCATCATAGGAGTTAAATATCAAAAAGATTTTTATTAATGGATTTTGAATACATCACGTAAGTAAATTTGATAATAATTTTTATTTAAAGAACATTAAATTTATTGGTGATTGTCATCTTTTATATTTCTCATTTTTTTATAGTGTTTAACTTATCCATTTTTATTTAAATGTGAGACAAGAATTTCACTTTCATATTTAAACTTTAACTTTTATAATAATGATATTAATAAAAGAGTTTAACTAATATGTATTGACATTGTAAAAGAGTTTTAAATACAATTTTTTGTTTATATAATTTTTAAAGTATTAATCGGTAAAATTAACAAACTTATCATAAATGAATAATTGTGGTTTAAAATATATCCTAATTAAACTCTTATTAAAATTTATATTTTTAATGAATTTAATACTTATACTGTGGGTGCAAAACTTAATTAAAATATAGAAGTATGATTGAATGTTAGTTAAAAACTTTATACACTGGCTATGTATAAGTGTTTTCTCTTTTTTAATTAGTTCCGAGGATAAAAATAAATCATCGAAAACATAGGTATAATATACTTTCTAGGCTTACCAGCTACAAAAATATGTCACCCGTTTGAAGACCGACAGGTTTTTTAATACCCACAGATATTTTAAAAAAATAAATTTTTTGGAATTAAATATTTTTTATAAGAATTTTTATCAAATAAACAATTTATTTGTTAGAAAATTTAGAAATAAAATTATACTAGTTTCTATAAGATTAATTAGATTTAAAAGTATATTAATATAATATATTATAAGAAAATATTTAACACAAATAAAATCTTTATTTTATATTATTGGTATTTTTATAATAAATAATTTTATTAATTATGAAGTTTTCATAAGAAAATAACATTTGTATAAATGAATTTTGATAATTAATATTTTAATAAATTATCTCTTTTAACTTTATATATATATATATATATATATATATATATATATTATTTTAGTTTAGTAGGTAGCGGGTATCTGCAGATACGGTACTATAATAGCCGTACCCGTGTCCGTTAAAGAACAGGTAGAAAAAATCCATACCTACAGGTTGCGGGTATCCATTTATACTATCCGTGCAGATATCTTCGTAGGTTTATGTACGAATATCTATTTGCTTTTTTCGCAAATTTTATCTACAAATATCTATGGATGTGAATTTTTTTACCATCTCTAGACCTACTTGAACATGGTAGAAACCGGAGAAAAAATATAAAAGAGAAGAAATAATAGAAATTTCCATAGATATTTAAAAAGACATAAGAATATCTCTTTGTCCTTAACTCCTTATTTTACATAAAGAGATGATATGGAGAAAACAAGGAAGTTTTGTCGTGGATAACGGAACGGATGGTGTAAATTCGAGTAATAAAAAAATGTGGAGGTGCATTAGAAATTTTATAGTTTCTGTTATACGTGGAAATAGTCAATCAATAAGACACAAAGCCCAAAGAGAATAAGGCTTTTTGTATTTTCACTTCTTTATTTTTAGTACTCCTCATGCATTTTAAAGATAAATTACTTAAATAATTCTTCTAATTTTACTTGTTTCCCTCATCTACTCCTTTTAATCAATTGCACTCTCACACTACATGTGATTTTAATAGAAATGATGAATTGTGTGTAACTCAATCTCACAAAACCAGTTTGTAAGATAAGGTTTATACCTCACTTATATACTATTATTTAGCCATATCTCTAACTTATATGTAACTTGGGTGTCTTTTCCAATAGCTTTGAAAAATAGTTTCCAGAATATTAAAATAAACAAAATATGCTCCCTATTTTGTTTTTTATTAAGTAAAAACTTAAAAATAAGAAAGGAGAGCGGAGTAGTAAAAAATAAAGTGGAATAATAGAAAATGCGAGAACGAAAGGGTAGTGTTATCTTTTTTATTTTTTTATTTATCTATTATAGCTTCAATTTCTCCTTTTATTCCTAAAATAAAATTTAAATATAAAGAAAAAATTATAAGATTTGTAATCATATTTAAAAAAAAAAGATTTTGATTCTATTTTTTTAAAATTTATTTTTTAGGACAAATTTAGTTAAAATTCACAATAAGTGGCTTAAACCAATCCATAAAAAATTATATATCTTAGATTCACATAATATATATATATAATATATATATATATATAAAGCTATATATAGGTAATTTTTTTAAAAATAAATTATATGTAGTCAATGACACAACATAACCATATTTTCATTGTATGAGTTTTTTTTTTATAAAACTTAACACTACAAAACATGTTTTTATTGTGTTAAATTCTTAAAAAAATACAATAAAAAGCCTTTCCATCAGAATTATTTTTTAAAATTAAAATCAACAAACAAACATTTGGATGGGAAGAGCGGAATCTGTGTGGCAATAGTAAAGCTCTCTTATCCTTTTCTTACTGAAAATCACACTGGCCAAGATTGGGCTAATCTTTTCTGCCACAGCAAAACTTCCGCGAAGTTTTCGTTTTGCACATCATGTTCTTACTATTTGCACCTAAAACTTCAAAATACCCAAACTACCCTTATAACTTTATAAATTATGCGCATTCTCCTTCAGTTTTTGCTTCTTCTTCCGTTCCTGTTTTCAATTCTTGCGCTTCAATTTGCTGCAGATTTGCCATTTTTCTTATCCAATACATTGTGTTTCCAAATTGAAAGTAGAAGCTTATATCATTTGCACATTATAGTACTCTAATGAGGTTTATTAAATTTGTTTGCTTTTGAATTGTGGATTAAGAATGAAAAGAATTTAACTAGAATGCCGATCACATGTGATCCGTAAGTGTAAAAAAGCTTTTTTTGTTTAATTGTAAATCCATTAATTCGTGATTGATAAAAACTAATTTCTTACCGCGTAATGTACGGATCTGTATATAATACAATTCAATTAATATAGTATTTTATGATATATATGTATATAATATAATTTGCAAAATTATAAAATTAAAACTAATAATATCATAACAATGTTTTTGGCAAGTAAGTATTAAACCAAAATAATTCTTTTGTAATAAAATATCATAAACATAATAAAAAAATTAAACTACTTTACTTTTAAATATCAAAGTCAAGATAATTAATTTTATTTCAACAAAATTCAACACTCTTATACATGAACAAACGACAAACTTCAAAGATATTTTGTAAACTATAAAACCAAGAAAAATGCACATTCTCTATCTAATATCAACTTAACATACATGAAGTTAATTATTTTATCATTAAGAAAAATTGGTCCAACCAAGTAACATTTATATATTTTTTAACAAAAGTTAAAGGAGTCCAACATTCATCTAAAAAAACATCAATTAATATTTTTTAATAATTTAATGGTAATATAATGATACAAAACAAAAAAAAAAACAACATTAAATTTAATAAATATCTTCACATGATTCTGATCCAAAACAAATCAACATGAGGATTTTATAATCTAAATTTACATCTTGCTTAAGTTTAATAGGTTATTCATCTTAAAGATACTAAAATGAAATGTAAAATCTAATATTGTCAACAAACTACAATATAATGTAAAATTATAAATTTGAAGACAAATTTTTAAAAAAACTAAAAAATACTCTAACATTAGTGTTTTTTAACATTAAAAAATATATAATTTTTTAATAGAAGCAAAGTATATAACCTAATAATAAAACAATATGTTTTAAAAAAAGAAGAAATTATTATTGTTAAACACAACATGGAAATTTTTGTCTACATTAGCTTCAAATGGACCATTGATAGAATCTATGACATGTAAGCAAATATTTGATTTTTTCAATTACATGAAAACAACACACAGGATCTTGAATTTTCATGATACTCACAATACCCACATACACAGTAAAAGAGAACTTACCTGGATCCATTGTATAATTCTTCTTGTTTGTTCCTGTCAATTGTTCTCTCCCCTCTTACTCCTCTTTAATGCTTTCTTGATGATATAGAAATTTCAAAGATGGTTTTGCTCTTGTCAAAGTTACTGTTTCTCTTTCTGCCTTTCCAGAGAACGATACTCTTTTTTTTTTTCATTTCAGAAAACGTAACTCTCCCACCGTAATCAAAACCTTTTTCTTTTTATGATATTTTAATTAACCTTAATAAAATACCAAAATACCCTTTTGAAGTGAGAAGAGAGGGATTAATTTTAATAATTCTAAAATAATCCCAATAACTTTAATACCTTATATTCTAATAATCATCACATTAGAATCTTTACATCAAAGTTATACTTTAAATTACATGAACCAATGTTAATCATTAATATAATTTAACATTCTCCCACTTGGTTCATGTGATGACTTGAAGATCTAACAATAAACTTTAAGTGCGCACCATTCATTAGAATTATCAAGTCATCATCCTTATATGAATTGAAATGATCGGATCATGGCGGGCAAAAGTCATGATCGACAAGATTCCTTCCATGTACCACATAATCAAAACAATTCAACATAACTTTTAATCAATCTTACAACTTTCATGTCTCTTAAGGAGACTTATCATGTTACCACAATCAATAATACATGTATATAACTTAATGTGGATAACAATATAATAAAGAGAAACATAACTTCAATTGAATTCATAAGTGTCATGACAGTACAAGCATATAACTATACATATCCATATAGATAGATAACATCATCATGTTAATATTGACTTATCCATAATGCCCATACTTTCAACATGGCCAATAAAAGTTTTGGGCGGTAGTCCTTTAGTTAACGGATCTGCTATCATCAAATCTGTACCAATATGCTCAATCAACACTCTATGTTTCTGCACTTCTTCTTTGACCGACAAGTATTTTAAATCCATGTGTTTAGCACCCTTTGAGTACTTGTCATTTTTAGAGAAGAAGACGGCTGCGGAATTATCACAATAAATCCTTATCGGCCTAGCAATACTGTCAATAATACCAAGCCTCGATACAAAGTTCTGCAACCACAAAGCATGAACCGTGGCCTCAAAGCATGCCACGAATTCAGCCTCCATGGTGGAAGTAGCAATGACTGATTGTTTTGAACTTTTCCAAGAAATTGCTCCTCTAGCCAAAAGATAGACATACCCAAATGTGGATTTTCTTGAATCCACACATCCAGCATAGTCTGAATCCGAGTAGCCAATCACTTTAAGATGATCTGACTTTCTGTAAGTGAGCATGTATTCTTTGGTACCTTGTAAGTACCTAAGAACTTTCTTCGCAGCTTTCCAGTGATCCATTCCAGGATTACTTTGATATCGGCCTAACATTCCAACAGCAAAACTGATATCTGGCCGAGTACAAGTTTGAGCATACATCAAACTCCCAACCACTGATGCATAAGGAATTGACTCCATGACCTTTCGTTCCAAATCATTCTTGGGACATTGCATTTGACTAAATTTGTCCCCTTTTTGAATTGGAACTATTCCAGGAGAACATTTTTCCATTCTCAATCTCTCTAACACTTTGTTAATATAACCTTTTTGAGACAAACTTAACAATCCTTGTGATCTATCACGAAATATTTCTATTCCTATCACATAAGATGCCTCATTCATATCTTTCATTTCAAAGTTGTTAGAGAGAAACTTCTTTACATCATGTAACATACCAATATCATTAGCAGCAAGAAGAATATCATCAACATATAGAACCAAAATAACAAACTTACTCCCACTGACCTTTATGTATATACACCGATCAACAGTGTTCTCCACAAAACCATACGAAGTTATGGTATCATTAAATTTTAGATACCATTGTCGGGAAGCTTGTTTTAGTCCATATATTGATTTCTTTAATTTACACACCAAATTTTCTTTTCCTGATATTGTGAAACCTTCTGGTTGGTCCATATAAACTTCCTCTTTTAAGTCACCATTCAGAAAAGCGGTCTTTACATCCATTTGGTGAAGCTCTAAATCATAATGAGCCACCAAAGCCAAAACAATTCTCAAAGAGTCCTTCTTAGAAACAGGAGAGAAGGTCTCTTTGTAGTCAATGCCATCCTTTTGAGTGAAACCTTTGGCGACTAATCTAGCTTTATACCTTTCAATATTGCCTTTTGAGTCATGTTTAGTCTTAAAGACCCATTTACAACCGACTCTTTTTGAACCGTTAGGCAATTCAACTAGATCCCATACTTTATTGTCGTCCATTGATTTCAATTCTTCTTTCATAGCATTCAACCAATTCACTGAATTGTTACTTTCCATGGCTTGTCTGAAAGAGACTGGATCCTCATCAATGCTCAAGTCACATTCATGTTCAACAGAGTAAACCACATAATCATTCGAAATAGCAGGTCTTTTCTGCCTTACAGACCTTCTTAATGCTGCTTCTTGTGGTTCCTCTATCAATTGCTCATTTATGAGTTGCTCATTTGTGACTTGCTCATTGTCAATTGGCTCAACATTTATATGTTCATTTTGTGGGATTGGAACATTAACTTGTTGTCTCTGCTTGTTGTGTGACTGTGATACAACAAGAGGGATAACAACTTCAGAAGAGACATTAGATGTAGAGACACTATCAGTATGCTCTTGAATGTCCACTATTCGTGATTCCTCACTCCCACTAAATTGACCATTTTCAATGAACCGAACATTTCCAGACTCAACTATTCTTGTACTATGGTTAGGGCAATAAAATCTATATCCCTTTGACTTTTCAGGATAACCGATGAAGTAACCACTAATGGTTCTTGCATCAAGTTTCTTTTCATGTGGATTATATAACCTTACCTCTGCCGAACATCCCCAAACATGAAGATGTCTTAAACTGGGCTTCCTTCCAGTCCATAGTTCATAAGGAGTTTTAGAAACTGCTTTGCTAGGAACCCTGTTAACCAGATATACAGCAGTCTTTAATGAATACATCCACAAAGATAAAGGAATGTTACTATGACTTAACATACTCCTAACCATATCCATAAGAGTACGATTCCGCCTTTCTGCTACACCATTTTGTTGTGGTGTACAGGGCATTGTATATTGTGCACATATACCCCGACTTTCAAGATACTTTGCAAATGGACCTGGACATTGTCCACTCTCATCAGTTTTACCATAATATTCACCACCTCTATCAGATATCACCACTTTTACTTTTCTATCTAATTGTCTTTCCACCTCATTTATGAACACCTCAAGGGCGTTCACTGATTGAGATTTTTCATGCAATAGATATATATAACAATAACGTGAGAAATCATCAATAAAGGAGATAAAATATTTTTCACCACTCCAAGATTTAATGTCAAAAGGACCACAAATATCAGTGTGTATTAACTCAAGAAGTTGACTACTTCTTGTGGCGGGATATTTTGATATGTGTTTTGTTTGTTTACCCTTAATACAATCAATACATACATCCCAGTCATCAAAATCCAATTGAGGTAAAATTTCATTTTTTACTAACCTCAACATCCTTTCTTTGGATATGTGACCCAATCTTTTATGCCATAAGAAAACAGAACATTCCTTTCCTGCACTACAATTTCTATCAACAACATGTTCAACATTAAACAAGGATTCAGAAAAATTAACATCAAGATTTAAACGATATAAACCATCCAATAATGTACCAGAACCATAATAGTACGAAAGTTTATACAAATGGAAAATACCATTTTCAATCCTAAAGTTAAAACCTAAATAATCCAACTTTGCAACAGAAATTAAATTTCTAGCACAACCAGGAACATAGAGACACTTTTCAAGATTCAGACAATAACCAGTGTCTAGAATCAATCTGTAAGTCCCAATTCCTTCTATTCGTGCCTTCATTTTGTTCCCCATATATAAATACTTTTCAGTTCCTTTTATGGGCTGGATTGAAAGGAATCCCTGCATAATATTAGAAACATGAGTTGTAGCTCCAGAATCCAACCACCAGGTATTATTAGGCACTTCAATAATATTTGCTTCAAAACTTAAAGAAACATAAAAAGTACCTTTCTTTTCGAACCAAGATTTTCTTTTCGGACAATCTTTCTTGAAGTGACCTACTTTCTTGCAAAAGAAACATTTCTGGTCCTTCTGGATACCACCCTTATTCACTTTCATTGGGGCTTTGTCCTTCTTGTTCTTCTTTCCTGATTTAACTTTACTGAAGCTAGCACCTTCATGAGTTGTGAGATGGATAGAATGATCTCTCATTTTCTTTAATCTCCCTTCCTCTTGTACCAACATGGCTTTGATTTCTTGAAAGTT
This sequence comes from Psophocarpus tetragonolobus, assembly GCA_037954015.1. NCBI lineage: Eukaryota > Viridiplantae > Streptophyta > Magnoliopsida > Fabales > Fabaceae > Psophocarpus > Psophocarpus tetragonolobus. Next base: position 77,279,255 of record CM075689.1, read on the forward strand.
CCACTTATCTTTAATAGTGTTATAGTTCACTTGGAACTGGCCAAATTCAGGAGGAAGAGAGTTCATGATGAACTGTACTAGAAAAGACTCATTCACCTCCATTCCCATTGACTTCAATCTTGCTGCTATATTAGCCATTCCTGTTACATGTTCATGTATGGGCTGTGACCAGTCAAACTTTTTGGTAGTCAGCTCACTCATAAGAGTTCCCACAATAGACTTGTCAGTTATGTCTGATTGTGAATACTCCTTGATCATTTTCATGAATTCCTTTGCGTTTTCTGTTTTGGGCATGGAAGGCTTTACGTTTTCTGCCATAGACATGCGCATCAAGTTTAATGACAACCTGTTAGACCTATGCCAAGCCTCATAAAGAGACTTTTCATCACTTGTACTGGTCTTTGTAATGGCTGCGGGCATTTCATCCATCATAATAGCCATATCCAAGTCTAGAACACCCAGTTGGAACTGGATTTGTTCTGACCAATCGGCATAATTTAGCCCATTAAACTTGATGACATTGTTGCTCAAACCTGCTAAATTCATGTAAGCTGGAAATAATACACAAAGTCATACATTAATGCTTTGATTAAAATTCATGGATTCAAACAAAATTACTACACTAGTCATACATTTAAGTTTACCTTTGGGCGACACTTAAACTGATAGGTAGTCAATTAAGTCATTCATTTAAGTTCACCTTTGGGTGATCCTTAAACTGACAAATTTCATATATACTTTAATAACAATCAATCATACTTAAGTCTATATGTATGCTATCTTTGGATATACAAACATATACTAAGTACATGAAATGTCTCACTTTAATGCCATCAATTATAAACAATGGTTCACCTTTGGGTAATCCATAACATCCTTATATCAATGACTAATCACTCTCCGAAATTCAACTTAATTGAATTTCCTTCTTTCAAATGCATATAATATCCATTTAATGCACAACAATGTTAAAAATTAACACAGAACAGTAAAATTGCTTTACTGTGACAACAATACTGCAACAATAAAATAAAAGGTTTGTGGCTTCCGAGATTCACATTACAGTGAATCGAATTTTCTTTCATCAATAAACCAATTGAAATCATGAAACCCTACGGCCTTTAATTTTCTTTCATGCCAATAAAATTAATTAAACATCTGAAAAATTAAAATCCCTAAATTTTATAATTCAAAAATTAGGGTTTTAAAAATTGGGGAAATTACCATCCATGGAGAATCATAAAATTCAGAACCAGGCTCTGATACCACTTGTAAGCAAATATTTGATTTTTTCAATTACATGAAAACAACACACAGGATCTTGAATTTTCATGATACTCACAATACCCACATATACAGTAAAAGAGAACTTACCTGGACCCATTGTATAATTCTTCTTGTTTGTTCCTGTTAATTGTTCTCTCTCCTCTTACTCCTCTTTAATGCTTTCTTGATGATATAGAAATTTCAAAGATGGTTTTGTTCTTGTCAAAGTTACTGTTTCTCTTTTTGCCTTTCCAGAGAACGATACTCTCTTTTTTTTTCATTTCAAAAAACGTAACTCTCCCACCGTAATCAAAACCTTTTTCTTTTTATGATATTTTAATTAACCTTAATAAAATACCAAAATACCCTTTTGAAGTGAGAAGAGAGGGATTAATTTTAATAACTCTAAAATAATCCCAATAACTTTAATACCTTATATTCTAATAATCATCACATTAGAATCTTTACATCAAAGTTATACTTTAAATTACATGAACCAATGTTAATCATTAATATAATTTAACATGACAAATCCAACATAGTTCATACTCAATACTCTTATATACCAATAAACTACAAACCTCAAAAACACATTGTAAGTCTGTGAACTTCAACCAAATCATAGAAATAAATCAAGATGTTCACACCATTCCTCGAAAGCGCACCTTTTCTCTCAATCACCAAATTAACATACATGCAATTACTTTTTTTTATCATTAAACAAAATTGGTCCCGTCCGAATAACATTCGTATAATATTACCTACATTTCCTAAAATCTTAAAAGGATAAAATGAAAAACAATATAAATAGTTTTCATAAATATAAAATAAATAAAATAATACAAATAAAAAATGGAAATAATATGATTTAACATTAAAAACATAACTCAGTATTGTTAAAAACGACAAACTTCAAATTGTAATTTATGATAAGTTATTTTGATTATCATAACAATTAAATATAATTTTTATAAATTCATTACCAGATAAGTGTTCTAAATCTCAAAATAATTATTGGAAAATTAAATTACAACTACACTTATAATTATAATTATAAAATTAAAATTATATATACAATAACAACGAAAGAGAATATAAAAAAACTTAAATTCTTAAATATATTTATATATAAATTTTATTTTTAATATATAATAAATCACTTTAGCACTACAATGATTATACATAATATTGATAAATATATAAAAAATGTAATACTCCCAAATTTAAAAAAATGAAAACCCATTATATATAATTTTAAATATAATTATAACTAAATATAATATTTTTTTTATAAGTCAATGAATTTTATTAATATGAAGAAACGTTAAACAGAAAGCACAAGGAGTGTTTGTGAATAAGTAAGAAAGTCTTACATATCAAAGGAGCTTATACACATAGCACTGCTGAATTCATGATCCATTCTGGAAATAAATGTGTTGTGAGTTTTTCTACATAAACCATTCCCAAGAGCTTAATTGAATGACATGAACTATGTCGTCAATATGAAAATTGTGACCTTTAAATACTTATGCATTCCTTACCTTCCAAATGTATCACAACCTCGCATACCAAACAAATGACCAAACTTTCTTTCTCGCTTTAGATCCACTAATAAGACCTAAGAACTGATAGCAGATTGCTACAATATACTTTCCATATTCATCAGTTGTCCATACCCACCTGTCTTGCCTCCCCTCTGACAACGAAACCTCACCCAACGCCTCTACTAGATCACCTAATAGATCTTTCTCCCACCTGAATAACTCCCTCTGCTAGTTCCATTTTCACAAGCCTTTCACCTCCTACATATCCTTTAGAGATTGATTTCTCTAATTTGCCAACTTGAATAATCAACCAAATATGTTGCTTAGAGCCTCATCACCTACCCACCAATGTTACCAAAAGCTTATATGCTTTCCATCTTCCACTATGCTCCTTATATGTTGATTCCACCAACCTACTCTTCCGGGCAAAACCTCCTTTATCAACACCAAATCTGACCAGCATCTAGAAAAATTTCTTCCTTTTACCACCCAAGATCCATCCTGTCTCTCATACTTAGAACGTAGGATTTTCACCCACGTCCTACTCTCCTCTATACTAATTCTCCATTTCCATTTCCCCAATAAAGCCAAATTGAGTCTATGCAAATCCCTTTAGCTTAATCCACCATCCTCCTTTCTCCTATAAAATTTATTCCACGGATCTAGTGAATCTTCCTGCTTAACTCCTTTCCACCCCATAACAATCATTGGAATAGAGACTCCAGTTTAGCAATTATACTTGATGGTGCTTTGAAGAACAAGAGGAAATATATAGATAACCTTGATAGGACTACTTTAATAAGCACCACCCTCCCTGATATATAAATACATATGTTCTCCCATACATCCAATCTTTTTCGTACCTTCTCCACCACCCCTTTCCATATTGCCTTTCGAGCTAGATTATCCCCCACTGGCAGACCCAGGTAATTAAATGGAATTGACCCCTTTTGCAATTCGTCAGAGATATTGCCCTATCAAGCCAATGATCTAACACATTTATTCCCATGATTTGACTTTTGAAGAAATTTACTTTCAAACCAAACAGTAATTCAAAATTTAATAATATGGCTTTGATAACTTCCAACGAACCTCAGTCACCCTGTGATAATAAAATCGTATCGTTTGCAAACTACATGTGGGAAGTGTGAACTTTATCCTTTACAACCTCATAACTCTTCCATAAATCCCTTTCCACTGCTTTCTAAATCAACTGTCTAAGCCCCTCTGCTATCAAGACTAGAAAAAGTCATAATGGATCACCTTGTCTTAGACCTTGACCCATCTCAAACTCCTCATTAGGGCTTTCATTTATCAAAATGGATAACCTTGTTGATCTCACACTTCCCAAACCCATCCGACCTATAATCTCATATAAGTACCGCCAAACTAAATATAATATTATCTTGTCCTTCAAATTTTAAATTAGCGATAACTAAAATTTAAATTAGATAACTAATTTTTACATTAAACAATGAAAGTGTAAAAAAATACACTGTCAATATTATTTCCATAAGTTTTTTCCATTAAAATTTTCACTTTCACTACTTAATGATGTCTTCGGTTAAATATCAAATACATTACATTAAGGTTTAAAAAAACGTGGTTATTAATTTTGAAATTAATAGCAAAAATAAGTTGATATTACCACAACAAAATATTAGATAACTTCTTAAATAATTTATAACAATTATTGCCAGATTTAAAACTTTTTATACTATTTCTTAATAAATTTTAAAATTTTATTTTTAATTTAAATTAAATAATTAATTACAAACAACATAGATGTTCAAAATAAATTATTTGTATTTAATAGATAAATTTTATTATTTAACCATTTATTTTAATATACTAAATGAATATTCAAACAATTTAACTGACTCTTCAAAATAATTATAATATTTACTATACACACCCAATTTTGTCTGCATTTTGTTACTTATTTTTAGCCCATTTTTTTATATATAAAAAAAGGAAAAAAGAGAACAAATTAGTAAGCTTTCATTGTTGGGAGGTGCATTTAGAAAACCTATAGGTATGTTGGAAATAAATTCATTTGACCTTTTAAAGAAAAAAAGATACACTTAGCAAATATAAAGGAACAAAAAGTGATTCACAATCTAAATGAGTTATAAAAGTACAAAAAGTGATTCACAATCTAAATGAATTATGGAGTGTAGTTAGCAAATTTTAGCAGTATAAATAGCAGAAACACAAATTAAGGTTTGTTGAGCCAACAAATAATATTGGGTGGTGTGTTCAATAGTATAAGAGGTGTAGAAGGCAAAAATATAAAACTAGAGTCAACCTTAACTTATCCCATATTTTTTCAGTAAATAAAAAGAGAAAATATACATAAAAATAAAAAATATAATAATAAAAACAAAAAAGGAATTAAAATAAAACTAAATAAAATAAATAATTATAAAAAGAAGGGTCACCAATTTTGATCCTGTTCCAGCCGCTACTATTCCTCCATACCTTGCCATCGGCCAATTTTTTGTTTCAGCTATCATCAACCTTCCTTTACCATGAAGGAAGCAAACTCCTATAAATAAGGGAATATACACAGTGAAAAAAAGAAGAAGAAAACAACATAGATGACAGATCAAGGAGAAGTGAGGTATTCGGAAAACAATTCAGGTAACAGTTCAAAGGAAATTCAGAGAACACTCCGAATAGCAATTCAGGTATGTAATCTGGTACAAATCCTTCTTTGCTATGTGGTTTGATACAATTTGAATAAAAACGTATAAATGATTCACAAATAAATGCAAATTGATTTAGAATAAAGATCAAACAGGGATGAATAAAACAGGAAAAATCAAAATTTTCAGCCTAAGACAACAAAAATTCAATCATTTAACTCACATTTTGTTATCTTTGTGAAAATTGTTACTAGCTGGGAATCACCTTTGAGTCTGAGAAGCGGCTTTTGGTATGGCGTTTCTCTCATCGCAACCCTTTGTTCCTTTCTCTTCACTACTTTACCCTTAATAAACTAAAACTCTTTTATCACTATCAACATAATCGGAAGCGTTGTACATTCCACCGTTGGCACGACGAAATCGAAACCCATCACCACCCAAAACTTCCATTGTACCCTTTACCAAATTGTTGGAAACTATTACTTTGCAACAACCCGTCCATTACACGAACCAAGTCGCCGAAAATTGTCATGAACGCATTTTCACTATTTTGAAACCAATCTCGAAGCTTCGAGTCCAAAATCGTGAGACCATCTCCACCACCACTTGATTATGCTTCTTCCTACCACATGCATGAAGCGAATGGTCATTTGAGCGCGAATATGAAGCCAACCATACTATAGTGGCACCGCAAAGTCCTTTTCTTTCATTCTCTCCTATGTGGGTCATGTTTTAGAGTGTTAAAAGGGTATAGTAAAGCGGTGGTGGGTTTTGGCCTTTGGGCCTATTTCAATCTATCATTTTTTTTAAAAAAAAAACTAAATAAATAAAATTAACCTAATTCTTTTACTTTGAAAACCAACCGTGCATCAATAAAGAAATATGGGAGTTAAAGAATTTATTAACCGTGCATATTTTTTCATTTTACTCATTGACTTTTGTCTTCATCACGTGCATAAGGTAATTAGTTCATAAATCCTTAAAATTAAGTTTTTTCTATTTACATAATTAAGTCCATTCTTTCAATATTTGGTATCTAAAGATTACTTTTTTTTTTTCTTCCTTTCATTGATTTATCCAAATCTTGTAACAAAATAAATTCAATATTAGTGCAGACATAATATTTCTATATACTTGCCTAAACTTGTGACATTTGTAATGAAATTAATTACCGATTATTTAAAAGTCAATTTCAAAATAATATAATTATAGTTTAGCTGCAAGAAAAAAAAACAAGATTTATTAAATATGACATTAGGACATGTGACAATTTAGTATACTCAAGTTTGTTTAGTATTTTTTTTAAATGATATATAATAATATATACAATAACATCTAAACATTTTTTCTACCACTTTTATTTGTAATATTTTTAATAGAAATCAAATGGTTAAATAAATGTGATATCCTTTCTTAATCTTGTATTAAAAAATAATTTAGGTTTATTAAATTAATATTTTTTAAACTCATGGAATTTGAGGATATATACTATCACAATTTAGTGTACTCAAATTTGTTTTATTCTCATAATTGATAATATTCATTTTTTATAAATAATTTATAATAATTATGTGGCATCTCAACTTTTCCTTCTTACTATTTTTATTTTCAAATATCTTTAATATAAATTAAATGATCATTAAATGCAATATTTTTTTATTCCCAAGATTTAAAATCATATATTAGATTAAGAGTTGAATTTTTTTCGTATAAAAAGAAAATAAGGTTTATTAAATGTGACATTTTTTTATCTTATGGAATTTGAGGACATTTACTGTGACCATTTAGTATACTCAAATTCATTTAATTTTCATTGTAATTGTTACTTATAAATAATATATAATACATAATATATACAATGACATCTAAGTTTTCTTTTTAACACTTCAATTTGTAATTCTTTTTCATAGAGATCAAAGGAATAATTAGATGTGACATTTTTTTATTCTTGAGATTTTGAGATATAAATTGTAACAACTTTTATTTTAAAATCTCATATCTAAAATATATGATAAATAATAATAAAATATGTTCTTCTTTACTCTAAAAAATAGAATTTTCTAATAAATTGATTCGGGTGTACACCCTTGTCAATTTTAAAGTTTCAGGACGTATGAACTGTTACATTTTTGAAATCCTATATTTTAATAAAAAACTCTAATACACAAATTTAAGCAAGAACTACGTAAACTTTGATTCTTCAAAATATTTGGAGATACATAGGAGCAGGAACCCTTTCTTGTCGAGACCAAAAACGTAAAAAAAATAATAATAAATTATCTTGTTAATAATACTTTCGCAAAAGGAATAGATAATAAAAATCCTTGTTAAAATTATTAAAATTAATACAATAAATTTAATAATTTTGTATCTTAAGGGATGAGATAAATATTTTAAAGTTATCTAATTTTACACATTTAATTAGAGGTAATCGTCTTTATGACGAACGTGTGGGGTGCTAATACCTTCCCTACACATAATCGACTCCCAAACTTAAAATTTGGTTTCGCAGACCATTTTTTTTATGCTTAAAGGTTTTTCGATATTTTCCTTAATAAATATTGGTGGCGACTCCCGCTGATTTTAAAATAATTTTTTTTTTGTTGTCTCATCGAGACATCACATGCTGACAGATAGCGACTCCATTGAGGACTTTCGAGATTCAGGCCTAAAATAATAAAACGTGCAAAATTGATAACTATTTTTATATTTGTCTCACCCCTTTGTTTGTTTGTTGTTTGTAAATAATTAGTTTGGTCAAAGTTATTTGTTACCTCCCTTGTTTGTTTTAGTTTCTTATTGTCTAAATTTAAACCATAAGATAGATGATATATATTCGATATTATTGTATTTTGAGGGATTGGGTAGTTAAGGAATTGTTCCTATCCACACACTACACATACACTGTTTTCACACACTTATGAGCGAGGTCCTATTCTCAAACCTGAGTGCAACTTAGGGTGAGTGAGAAGTTGAGTAGTGATAATCTTCTAGATGGACATCCTACTTGGTTATCATGAAGACCTCACCTAGAGTTTGATCCTTTCCAAGGCATTATTGGTTCTAATAGTTTACCTATGGTTGTGATCAATGTTCTGAGATAGGTCTCTGACTCTATGGACCTTTTCAAGAACCTAAAGAACCACCTATTGGGAAAGAACACTTGCTATAATAATTCGTAGAGTCCTCAACTGTTAGGAATATCTTTCATAAGATACACTAGGAATAGTACCTTACCCTTGCACTTCAAATGACATAGCAAACATTGTTTTGTTGCATAACGTACATTTACATAGTCATAAAATAAATATGGGTTAAAATTATTATCCATATAGAACCTTTATAGTTTGTTACATTTTCAACAGTTATTGGAGAACCATAAGAACCGAATACTCGCGTAAGCAACATGGAATCAGGCTTAAGGAAAACCTTAAAATTGAAAGTTAAACAACCTGATGTAAAAAGCTTAAGGAGTCTTGCTAGCAAACTAAACACTATCCAAAGTCAGAATTTTGTTGAGAAATACGAGAATATTCTCAAGTTATTAGAGGTAAATGTACAAGGAGAAACTCTTACTACCCTGACCTAGTTTTATGATCCCCCTTTAAGGTGTTTTACTTTTTGAGACTTCCAATTGGCTCTGACATAAGAAGAGTTTGAATAGATAATGGGATATCCTGCAAAAAACGAAATGCCTTATCTCTACATGGGACATTATCCTTCATTAGCTACAATCTTCACATTCTTGAACATTAATGTAAAAGAACTAGCAAGTAAGAAAGAAACGAAGGGAGGCATTGGTGGTTTCTCAAGAGGGTACATGGAGAAGTACGCACAACAGTTAGCTGAAAAAGGAGAATGAAGTGATTTCATGAATGTGCTCGCCCTTCTTATCTATGGGATTCTCATCTTCCCAAGCATTTAAGATTTCATAGATTTTGCGGCAATCGATGTCTTTTTGGCCTACAAGCAATAAGGGAAAAACCCAATACCAACCATTCTTGCAGACACATACCACACCTTTACCTTACAACATAAAAAGAAAGGAGGGAACATTATGTGTTGCTTATCCATATTATACATTTGGTTTACCTTCCACATATCCAAAGGAAAAGGTTGGGTAGAGATTAAAAACAAAAATGATTGGGCTCGTGACCTTGCCAACCTTAGTGAAACAACCATATCTTAGTGTTTATGTGGTCTAGAAATAATTGATTTGATATGTCGATGTGTGGATTTTCATAATGTATCTCTCATGGGAATAAAAGGGTGAGTAAATTACAACCCGATTCTAGCATTAAAACAATTTGGCTACCCCATAAAGAATCGACCTACTGAGGAAACAATGGCTTTTTTTGTCGTTCGTAGATGGGATCAAAACTTGGAAATGATCCGTAGAGTAAGGAAAGCTTGGCATCAAGTCACTCAAAAAAGAGAAGGATTAGAAGTGGGAAGTTGGGTGGAAAATGAAAGTTATTGGCAATGGTTAAGAGTGTAAGAAGTCAAGTTACCTTTTTGTTCTTCAATCCCAGTTGTTAAAGATGAACCTGTACATCCCTCTTTGAGTCTAGATGAAATAGAAAATCTTAAAGAAGAATTGGAAAAGTCCCATGAATAAGGGAAAAGATTGAAAATGGAATTAGCAGAAGCTCACCTAGAACTCCAATTAGCATAGAAAGAAGGTGCACAATGGATGAACCTTTCAAAAGAAGCCAACAAGAAAGCAAAGATAGAGGAAGAAAGCAAACTCAAAATGAAAAGTTGTTTGAATATTGATAACACAGAATTAGGAATGCGAAGACGAGAAAGGGACAAGGCTAAGGCTAATGATTTGCGATGGAGAAAAGCTTGTTAAGAATCCAAGGTAATAGAGAAAAACACCTATAGACAACTTGTTGATTTGAAACAACAATTGAAAATGGTCGTAGCTGAATATAAGAATAGAGTCTGAAATGAGAATGAATTAAATGAAGAACTTGTGACAAATAATCAAGTCATAATGGATGAAAACAAGGAGTTAATATACCAGCTGAACCAACTACATGAAACTATTGAAAAGTTCCAACAAGAGCGCAAACTTTGGGCGCATAATTTTGTGAGTTAAGCCTTGCAAGTCAAAGAAATGCTTAACGATGCCTCATACTATTTGCGAAGAGCCAATGGATGATGGATCCACTTCCAAAACCTATTGAAATATATGAATTCATTGAATTTTGTAAGGGCATGGAAAGCCAAATGAGAAATATGATCATTAACGATAAGTAATAGGGCAATATTGTTTGTAATCAACAATGAGGCAAAGTTGTAAGCTATTTTGTTTACACTACTCCCTTTTAAGTATCAATGAAGTTGTTTTGTTATTCTCAATTCTTTAATCTTCATGACTTGATACTTAAAACATGATGTTCTATGGAAACTTAGAAAAAATATTTACCTGTACTACGTTAGAATCTCACACTTTGCTTACTACTTAGGACGTGACGTTTTATAGGAAAAGCTTGAGAGAAGATGTTTGCACATATGAAGATCCTAGGGAGAGATATAGGTATATTGGGAAATTAATGCTTACACACGAGTTATGCAACTTATGGTTTTCCAATAATCTAATATTTAAAGGAACTAATCAATAAATGTATCATCATTCACATATATACTCATAGGACATTACATTAACAGAGTGAAAGATACAAAAAAGATTGAAGGAAAGAGCATCCCTGCGACACTCTTATAGGACTCATTCCAAGACAAAAATCATGGAAAGGGTTATAGATGACTTGGGACAACAACATCAAGCGTTAAAAGAGGAGATGCATCAGATGAAGCAATAGATGGACAAGATAGTAGAGATGCTGGAATCAATTAAAGACACAAATAGGAATCCTTCAGAAGAATCTCAGAATACGTCTTCCCATCCTCCTAGATTTAACCCAGTCCTACAATTCAATGTACCAGTCTTATTCCCTCAATATGGCCTTCCTCCTGCCTATATGCCATATATGACCACCAATGCTATGGAAGTTAATCACCCTACTTCTACTACGAATCCCTCATATGGTCTCCTTCCAGGTTACACCACACCTATAACTAGTGATCCTAAAAATAACCCTTTCATTTCCAACAATCAAGTTCATCCTAAAACCCAACCCAACCAACCTCATGGAAATAATCCATGTACCATTTCCCCTTTAATCCTAACATCAAATCAAACTCAAGACCTTGGAGCTTGTACTAATCAACTCCCTCAACCAAAAGCCACCACCATACATTATGCCAAAAAATCTTTACCCAACTCGAAGGCCATAGAAACCCAGACGAACCACCAGACAACCAATCATGCCATGCATTTCTACCAACCTGAATAGCCTAATTCTATGAATAAGTTACAGTTCCTAGAAGAAAGGGTGAGGGCCATTGAAGGGTTCAATAGTTATGATTTAATGTTGCAGAACTTTGCTTGGTCTCAGATATTGTAATCCCACCAAAGTTTAAGGTTCCAGATTTTGAAAAATACACCAAAAGCATTTGTCCCAAAAGTCATCTAACCATGTACTGCAGAAAGATGGCTTCATGTGCTCATGATGACAAAATTCTTATTCATTTCTTCCAAGAAAGTTTAATAGGAGCGACTCTTAGTTGGTATATGAACCTAGAGAGAGGACGCATACATACTTGGAAGGATTTGGCTGAAGCTTTCAAGTAATACAAGTATAATATGGATATGGCTCGTGATCATACGCGATTGCAAAAATATGATGAAAAGGAGAATGAAACATTTAAAGAATATGCTCAACGGTGGAGAGGGGTGGCAACTCAAGTGTAACCCCCTTTGTCCGAAAAGGAAATGGCCACCATGTTCATTGATACACTCCAATCACCCTTTTAAGATAGGATGATAGGAAACGACCTAGTTATCATTGGAGAAAGAGTTGAGATAGGAATAAGGAGTGGGAAAATTTATCAGCTCCAGCAGGGGTGGTAAATGCAAAGAAACCCCCAATTATTGAAAAGAAGAAAGGAAGAGAAACAAATGTCATAATACATGTATCCCATATGCCTAACTTTAACCCTATCCCTTTTCATCAACCCCACTTCATGTATAATCCACGAATAGCAAAAATTTCACCAATACCATATCCACAACCTTATCCACTTAGAATGACTTACTGACCGCCCCAACCACAAGTCCTACCGCCTTCAACACCTCAAATGAACCAGCCAGTGGCTCCAAACCCTAACATAGACAAAAATCCAAAAAAGAGAAATAATCAGAAAAGAACATTTTCTCTAGTTCCAATTACCTACTCTAAACTCCTACCACATCTTATTCATAACTCTTTGATTATCCGTTTCCCCTTAAAACCTGTTCAACCACCCTATCTGAAAGGTTATGACCTAAATGCCAAATGTGATTATCATCTAGGTACTGTAAGACATTCCATTGAAAAAGGTTGGGGTTTAAGGCATAAGGTCCACGATCTGATAGAGGCAGGGATGCTGAGTTTTAAGGAAAAAGGACCTAACATCGATAACAATCCGCTCCTAGGCCACAACAGTTTATCTATAAATGTAATTTAGGAGGGATGCGATCAATAACTCATTAAGGAAGTACAAGATATAAAAACTTCCATGAGGTTCATCCTTGAAAAGTTATGTGACTTTGGAATGGTTGAAGAGAAAGAAAATTGTTGTCTCTCAAAAGGAAAACACTCAATTGAAGATTGCCAAGAGTTTAAGCTGACTCTGCAAAGATTAATGGACTCAGGGTTGGTTCAGATCAGTCATTTGCAAAAGGATCAAGATGTGTCAATGGCTCAATCAGAGGAAAGGAAAGTTCTACTACTCTAAGACTATTAGTAATTCATTTTACAAGAAGCACTCCCTTGCCCACACCTCATGCTCCCAAACCTATCATAGTGCAAGTTGCAACCCCCTTTCCTTATAAGGATCCTAAGGCAGTCCCATAGAAGTATGGTGTAGAGGTGTAAGTAAGTGATGACTTCAGTAGGGAACAGAAGATAGAGTCTAGTGTTGAAAGAACCGTCATCACAAACATTATGGGGGGAGGTGGAATGACACAATGGTAGGATATATGCTGCTGAAGAATTCAGAAGAAAAGACCTAATGAAAGATAATAGAAGGAAAGAAAAAAAGGTTGTTGAAGAAGAAGATAAGGTTGATGGAAATAGGATAGTTATTGAAAACGAGAAGAAAAAGGAAGTGACGGATGATGAAGCTTATTTGTTTCTCAAATTCATACGACAAAGTGAATACAGACTTATTGATCAATTGAATTGTATCCTTACAAGGGTGTCTCTCTTGACTTTGTTGATGAACTCAGAAAGCCACAAAAAAATATTGATGAAGGTTTTAAATGAAGCTCATGTGACTCATGACATTACATTGGACAAGTTTGAAGGTATAATAGGAAACATGACTGCTAACAATTACCTCACCTTTACGGATAATGAAATACCGAGTGAGGGAAAATGGGCATAACAAAGCTTTGCACATCTCAGTTAAATGCATGGACCACATCATTGCTAGAATGCCAATTGATAATGGTCCTCTCTTAATGTGATGCCAAATTTGACATTGGATCAGTTATCTTATAATGGGACCCATGTAAGGTCAAGCTCCATGATTGTGAGAGCTATTGATGGGTTGCGTAGGGAAGTGATGAGAGAAATTGAAATTCCAATCCAAATTAGTCCTTTCACTTTTGAAATCACTTTCCAAGTCATGGACATTAAGCCAACATGTAGTTGTTTGTTAGGCAGACCATGGATCCATTCAGTTGGAATAGTCTCTTCTACCCTGCATCAAAAGTTGAAATTCATAGTGAATGACAAGTTAGTAATTATTTCAGGTGGAGAAGATATGCTAGTAAGTATCTATCCCCTTACTCGTTATATTGAAGCAGCTAAGGAAGCCCTTGAAACTTTTTTCCAGTCCTTGGAAGTAGTTAGCACTGCCTATGTGGAGTTTGTACCTAAAAATCCACAATTTTCAAAAGCTACATTAATGGTTGCAAGGGTCATGCTGAGTAAGGGATATCAAATAAGTTGTGGATTGAGGAGAACCTGAGAGGGAATCACGAATATATTGGAGTTGCCTAAAAATAAGATTCGATGTGGATTGGGGTTCAAACCCACTAAAGTAGACAAAAAAAGGATGGTAGAAGAAAAGAAAGAAATGAGATTGTCTCGATTAGAGAATTGACAACAAAGGATTGAAAGGATTCCTATTGGTGATCTTTATCAAAACTTTCGAAGTGAAGGAGTAGTGAATGCAAAGCAAACAACTATGGCGAAAGAAGAACAAGACGATAAAAAATATGCCAACCTCGTGTACCCATGTGGCCCTAGTAAAGAGCTTCAAAACTGGAGGATTGTTGAATTTCCCGTGGTTTTTTATTCTCTTTCAAAGTAATTGTAATGTCAAATTTATTGTTATGCCCATGGCTTGGTATTACTTTTTGGTTAAGACGGGCTTGCATGTTAATGTTTTGGTATATGATTTTAATAAAATGCATTTGACAAAATTTTGCTATCTCCTTCTGTTCATTTGTGTCTCTTTTATCTTAATATCATATCTCTACTCTCCTTTGTCTATTTCTTTTTAAACCCCAAATTGCAATATGAAAATCGTCATTTTGAAAGTGACAGAAATAATATCCCTAGCTATAATTTTGATCAACCTGTCTACCAAGCAGACAAGGACAACGATGATTCGGAAACTCCCCCTGAGTTGAAATGGTTGGTAGAACAAGAGGATAAAATAATTCAGCCCCACGAAGAGGAAATTGAATTAATCAATTTGGGAAATGAAAATAATAAAAGGGAAATTAAGGTTGGTACTACCATAAAAGGAAGAGAACGAGACTGGTTGCTTAAGCTTTTAGTAGACTATGTTGACATCTTTGCATGGACTTGTGAAGACATGCCTGGTTTAGATCCAAGCATAGTTGAGCACAAACTCCCATTAAAGCCAGAATGTATACCGGTCAAGCGAAAGCTAAGGCAAATGAAGCCAGAGGTCTCCATGAAGATAAAGGAGGAAGCTAAGAAACAATTCGATGCAAGGTTCCTTGCCACGGCCAAATATCCTCAATGGGTTACTAACATAGTACTAGTCCCGAAGAAATATGGCAAAGTCAGAATGTGTGTTGATTACCAAAATTTAAACAAAGCTAGCCCTAAAGATGACTTTCCAATACCCCGTATAGATGTGTTAGTTGATAATACTGCTCAACATCCCTTCTTTTCCTTCATGGATGGATTCTCTGGATACAATCAGATCAAAATGGCATCCAAAGACATTGAAAAGACTACAATCATCACATCGTGGGGGATGTTTTGCTATAAAGTGATGTCATTTGGTTTGAAGAATGCGGAGGCAACGTATCAGAGGGCAATGGTGACCTTGTTTCATGACATGATGAATAAGCAAATTAAGGTGTATGTAGATGACATGATCGCCAAGTCAAAAATAGAAGAAGAACACATTGCCAATTTTTAAAAATTGTTTGAATGGCTAAGAAAGTATAAGCTTCGATTGAATATCGCTAAATGCACTTTTGGTGTGAGGTCTGATAAATTGCTGGGATTTGTAGTTAGTGAAAGAGGTATAGAGGTCGATCTTGATAAAGAGCGAGCAATCTTGGAAATGTCACCACTAAGTATAGAAAAAGAAGTACGTGGGTTCCTAGGGAGGTTAAACTACATTGCCAGATTCATATCTCAATTGACTGCTACTTGTAGTCCGATCTTCAAGTTGTTGTGTAAAACTCAAATAGTGGTATGGAATGAAGATTTCCAGAAAGCCTTTGAAAAAGTCAAGAAATACTTGCAAGAACCTCTAGTCTTAATGCCACCTGTGTCAGAGAGCCACTTATTATGTATTTGACAGTATTAGAGGAATCTATGGGTTGTGTATTGGGGAAACATGATGATTTTGGTTAAAAAGAGCAAGTTATTTATTACTTGAGCAAGAAATACACAGCTTGTGAAATGAGGTATTCTTTGCTAGAACGAACATATTGTGCCCTAGCGTGGGCTGCTCGCAAGCTGAGGCAATATATGTTCTGTCATACTACTTGGTTGATTTCCAAAATGGATCCAATCAAGTACATACTTGAGAATCATACTATTACTAGTTCAATTGCTCGTGGCAAGTCTTATTGTCAGAATACGATATTCTTTATGTCACTCAAAAGGCTATCAAGGGTAGTGCCTTGGCTAAGCACTTGGCTCATCATCTTATTAAAGATTATCAGTAAATGCACTATGAATTCCCAGATGAGGACATAATGAATTTATTTAAAGAAGAGCCTATGGATAAAGATAGGTGGACATTATTGTTTGATGGTGCTTCAAATATGTTGGGACATGGAATCGGGGTAGTGTTAATTTCTCCTAAAGTCAATTCATCTCATTCACTGCAAGATTGGGTTTTTATTGGACAAATAATATAGCAGAGTATGAAGCATGTGCCATGGGAATTATAGTTGCCCTCGACTTCAAAGTTAGAATTTTAGATGTATATGAAGACTCAGCCCTAGTTGTTCATCAACTCAAGGGAGAATGGGAGACTCAAGACACAAAATTAATCCCATACCACTCTTATATCAAGGGATTGATGGAACAGTTCGATGAAATTACTTTCCATCACATCCCTCATGAAGATAACCAATTGACTGATGCTTTAGCCACCTTGTCCTCAATGTTCAAGATAAGTCAAGAAGTAGACGCTCCACTCGTACGAATACAAAGTCGAGAGCAATCAACTTATTGTCAAGCAGTAGAAGAAGAAGGGGATGGGAAGCCATAGTTTCATGATATCAAGTGCTATGTGAAAGATAAAGAGTATCCTTCAAGCGCTTCTGAAAATGACAAAAGAACATTAAAAAGATTGGACATGGGATTTTTCTTGAATGGTGATGTGCTTTATAAAAGAAACCATGACATGGTGTTGCTTAGATGTGTCGATGCAATTGAAACTAAAAAGATAATGAAAGAAGTTCATGAAGGTTCATTTGGAACACATGCAAATGAACATGTGATGACAAAGAAAATTTCAAGATCTAGTTATTATTGGTCAACCATCGAAACTGATTATTGTAATCATGTGCCAAAATGTCATAAATGTCAAACATATTCTGACAATACCCATGCACCCTCAATGCCTTTGAATGTTCTGGTTGCACCTTGGCCATTTTCTATGTGGGGAATTGACATGATTGGTCTAGTTGAACCCAAGGCTTCAAATGGGCATCATTTCATTCTTGTTGCAATTGATTACTTCACCAAATGGGTTGAAGCAGCTTCATATGTTAGTTAACAAAAAATGTAGTGGTTAAATTCATAAAAGAGATCTTATTTGTCGATATAGGCTACCACATCATTATTGATAATGAGACCAACCTAAACAATAAGATGATGAAAGAATTGTGTGATGATTTCAAGATCAAACATCACAATTTTTCACCATATCGTCCTAAGATGAATGATGTAGTAGAAACGGCAAACAAAAACATCAACAATGGTGATGACCTATAGGGATTGGCATGATATGCTTCCATTCGCGTTACATGCTACCACACCTATGTACGCACTTCAACTGGGGCAACCCCGTACTCTTTAGTGAATGGAATGGAAGTTGTGCTACCTATTGAAGTTAAGATCCCTTCATTAAAAGTATTAGTAGAGACTAAGCTCGAGGAAGCCGAATGGATTCAAGCCCTCTATGACCAATTGAATCTCATCGAAGAACAAAGGTTGATCGCCTTATGCCATGGTCAAGTATACCAAAGAAGGGTGAAAAGAGCTCATGACAAGAAAGTTCATCCTCAAAAATTTCAAGAAAGTGATTTAGTAGTCAAGAAAATCTTGCCGATCCAGAAAGATCATAGGGGAAAATGGACCCCAAATTATAAGGGACCTTATGTGGTAAAGAGAGCATTTTCAGGAGGGGCTCTAATTCTTACAAATATGGATGGTGATGACTTACCTCTCCCTATAACCTCTAAGTCAGTAAAAAATGAAAGGATTACGAACCAAGTTATGCATGGATAACAACTCTAAAAGAGCACATGGGAAAATAATTCTCCAATTCGATTTAGCGAGACATTAATCAAGGTTTTTTCGAATGTGACTTCCTACTTGAATATTTTTACGCTAAGTGAACAAGCCACTAACACTATCTAAATCCATCAGACCGTAGCAAGCCATCATAGAACTCAATAAATCAACTCGAGATGCATTAAAAGTACCACCTGAGACTTTTAAAGGGAGTAAAATTTTGTTGAAATCTCCTAATAACAACCATGGACTATTATATTGGTTTTTAATATGGCACAAGTGATCCCATAAGGAGCAATGAAGTGAAGGAATGAGAAATGCATATACCATTTAATATTTCTTCTCTCAACCAAAAAGGAAATAACCTAGTGCATAGAATGAATTATATTAAAAGAAATATCCTTAGCTGAGGACAAAACCCAAATTCCACTTGTGTGATCAACTACTTCATGTATACAAATTGCTGGAAACTAATCTGATGTAATCCCTCCCAAGACCCTTTAAGGATACATGAGGAGCTTTCTTCAAATTAGAATTAGGACTTTCTTTGTAATTTTGTTGACTTTGACTTTTCAGTAGGTTGACTCCTAAAGTCAAATTTCTTTTTTACCATTGTATTTAGGTCATCCCTTAGTTTCTAGGTCACCCTCTTATTTACTAAGGTACTATATTCATCATGATAGAGTATGCTAGTTTGGACTAGCTTTTAAGTGAGTTGAGCGTGTGATATATCCACTCATTCTCTTAAGAGCACACCCTTTAGTCATGCACAAAGCATGACTACTATTCCTATCTTATTCTTGCTAGGGGCCACCCCTTGTTATGCTTTAAGCATAACTACTCTTTGCCACCCCTTTTTACTACCCACACCTAATGTATTTAGACTAGATTAGAGGCACATTCTTAGTTGGTTATGCATGACCATAGTTAGCCTACTATGGTTAGATTTGACTCAACTAGAGTTAGCTTAATGTTGATTAGATTAACCCATGATCTATTTAGCCTAACCTATCCCCTCTAGCCTATATATAGGATCCATCTTTTCCATGTAAGGAATCTTTGCATTTTTTATGAATTGAATATACTTTAAGCTTAGTGCTTGAGTGTGAGCCTTTGAGTGAGTGAGAGAGAAAGCCTCTTTTCCTTGGTCGTGAGCTTCTCTCCTTTGGAAGAGAGTTCCTTCTAACTTTTATAAAGGATCCCTTATTGTGGCAAACATCCTTCAACACTTATCTCTAATCCTTTAGAGTGGCATGAAACTCATCTCTATTCCTACCTTTTCCATACTCCATTTCACCTTAACAAAGTCTCTTCATCGAAGTAGGTCTTAGGGAGAAGATGAAACTTCATCATCTTCATCACAATCTATCCCTAAAAGCTTGAACTTTCATGAAGGGACCATGAGTCTCAAAGACAAAAACCATTATCGGGTGATACTGTGAAACAGTATCCTGTACATGGCACCTAGATAACTTATCTAAGGCACCTCAAATGTTCCATGAGACTATAGAGAAATCACAGAATAAATTCATAGTAACTAGTAAAAGCTAGAAGACAAACAAAGGATGTTACATCATAACAGGTTGGTTGTCAAGGGTGGTTTCTAGAGCCCTATCACCTAGTATTTCTTTATCTCTATGATGCTCCTTCTCCATAGATAAGTCTTCGTTATCTTCTTCATGCAAAAAGACAAACCTATTTGATGAAGTAACTTTTAGAAATAGTTGAGTTTGCTCTAAAATCCAAATCATAGACAATTGGACTCTTGTTGGTCCTACTCTCTTGTTCATAAGAAATGTTAACTTGCTAGGTTGATCACCCATGTTACCCATTTTCTTCACATGACTCATGTTCACATTATGACCAGAGTCACTTTTTAGTGATTTATTTCTCTGTTTTGCTTCCATTGATTTATAGTTGAATGGGGTAGACAAGTTTTTGTCTTTATATTCATGATAATTCACTCCAAAAGCAAGGGTGCCTTGTTTCTCTTTCCTGCTAAAATTCTGTTGATGAATTTTTGGGTCAACATTATTTCCAAATTTGGCATTAGATTTTGAAGATTTATTATGTGATTTGCAGTTAACAACAAGCCAATCTCTATGCAATGTCTCCGGCTCATTATTGAACATGAATGCCCCAATATTCTCCGCTTTATTTTTGTCAATTGCTGTTCCATAATGAATTACCATATTAATTGCTGCTGAAGATTTTCCATGGTGATTCTTTGACGTAGGAGCAGGTTGTTGGTACCAAAATTTGAACCTCTCTCACCGTTACATGGGAGACTCTTGTTAAGTGTCCATAACAACCACACGTAGAAAAGATTCAAACTTGGAAACCGCACCCACACTAGCATCTTGTCAATTTTTTCCACTAGTGTTATGAAATCATAATACTGTGTTTGAATGATTAAGTAATGATCAAAGATTATCCATGGACCTTTTCCGATAATGTCCATATATGGGTCTCGACTAAAGGTGACAAAATTATTGGAAAATTAGAAGAAGTCATTACCAATGTTTATTGAGAAAAACATTAAAAAAAACCTTTAAAACAAAAAATAGTCTTTGAAACCAAATTTTAAGTTCAGGATTTGATTATGTGTAGAGAAAGTATTAACAACTTGTAAAGTCTGTCACCAAAATGTTTACCTCTAATTAAATGCACAAGATTAGATAACTCTAAAATATTTATTTCATCCCCTAAGACACAAAGTTATTTCTATTTTATTAATTTGATTTTAATATTTTAACATGAAGAGTTTTATTATTGAAAAAATTTTATTTGTAAAAATATTATTATATGTTTATAAATTCATTTTTTTTATATTTTTCAGCTTGACAAGAGTAGACTCCTACTCTTACATATCTCCAGGGGCAATGGAGGATCAAAGTGTACATAGTTTTTTAATGATTTGATGTTGGGTATTTTTGAATTTTAATATTATTGTTTATTTTGAAACATTTTTGTTATGACCAAATTAGAAGTATATCCAAAATGGTCACAATAACATTTTTATAATGTAACTGTCAAATCGAATCCGAGGTGACAATTATTAAATCACGTTAGCTTTTCTAATGCCTAAATCAAAAGTTATTCAAGGTAGAATTTTAATGACAACCAAATTTTAAAATTTGTCAAAGTTTTGCCTTTTACGATTTACGATTTATTTTAAAATTTTTAATTTTTATAAGAGTTCACAATAATCAAATTGGAAGTGTCTCCAAAGTAACTATCATAAATCCTTTTATCATTTGTACCACAGTTAAATTAGAAGTGTGTTCAAAGTAACTATTATTGAATTTTATTTATTTATTTAATTTAGAAAATAAAAAATCTAATTATAATAATAAGAATTTTAATGACAACCAAATTAGAAGTGCATTCAAAGTTGTTATCACTTTTGATAAATTTCATTAATTGTCAAATTAGAATTACATCTAAAGTGACTAAATTTTTAAGTTTAATTTATTCTTTTTTAGAATTTGTAATTATAATGACTAGAATTTTAATGAAAACCTGGTGCACTTCCTTGATCTATTCAACCAAGATTCCTTCCTCTAAGAAAATGGAGGATGAAGAGGTTAGAAATGGGAAAGGGTTGACGCCACTTTCTAGGAGAAAGATGAGTAAAAAATTTTATGTTGCTTGCCACAAGGGAGAGGTCTCTTGATAAAAGCTTTAAGGGAGACATTCCTCAAGAGAGAGGATTCTCAATGAAACTAAAGAATAAATTGCTCAAAAAGAGTCTTACTTCATTCAATCAAGTGTGATTTGTACAAGAGAGACTAGGTGTATTTATAGCCCAAAGAGGGAGCAAGACACTTAAAACTAGGCAATGTGGGACCTGGGCCTAATTAGGATTAGGAACACTAATCCCTCTTAGGCCCACTAAAAGTGGTGCCTAGCCTTAAGCTAGGGAATGTCACGACCTAATCAAAGGGGTGTGGAAAGAGATCCACACTCCTTTGGGTTATTAGGCTTTTTACTTCCTTCACCTCCCTTCCTAAGCTAATTACACCTTAAACTCTAGAAACTAAAATAAATGGCCAAAATACAAGGCCTAAAAGGGAATTAAAAGCTAATTAATATTTACAAGAGGAAAACTAAGGACTATGACTTAAAATATCTATCTCCATCATGAGAGAGGTCTTATGAGTCTTTCTAGGCCAAGTCCTCTTCAATCCTCCTAGCCATTGCCCTAGTGAGAGGGCTCTTGGTAGGTAGGATTGCATCATCTCCTCCTTCGTCGGAAGGATTTTTCCTCAAATATGAAGGGTCGTCCTCTTCCATGTTAGCACCTAAAAAGGGGGTAAGATCACAAACATTAAAGGTGGTGTTAACTCCATAATCCTTTGGAAGGTCTAACTTATATGCATTATTATTTACCTTCTCAAGGATTTGGAAGGGACCATCTCCTCGAGGGCTAATTTTGTACTTCCTCTTAGAAGGGAAATGATCCTTTCTTAGGTGAAGCCAAACCCAATCGCCCTTTTCGAAGATGACTTCCTTCCTCCCCTTGTTGCTAGATGAAGCATACCCCTTAGATTGAGTTTCAATATTAGTTTTGACCCTTTTATGTAATTTTTTGACAAAATCAGCCCTAGCTTCCCCTTCTTTATGAAAATTCAGGTGTTAGGGAGTGGCAATAAGTCCAGAGGGGTGAGATGATTAAAACCATATACAACCTCAAAAGGGGAGTGCTTAGTGATTCGATGAACCACCCTATTATATGCAAATTAAACGTAGGGGAGATATTCATCCCAAGACTTGTGGGTTGCCTTTCAAGAGTGCCTTCAACATAGTGGATAGGGATCCATTTACTACCTCAGTTTGTCCATCCATTTGAGGATGACAAGTGGTAGAAAATATAAGCTTAGTTCCTAGCCTTGCCCAAAGAGTTTTCCAAAAGTGGCCAAGGAACTTAGCATCCATATCAGAGACTATGGTTGAGGGTATCCGTGCAAGCGAACAACCTCACGAAAGAAAAGCCTTGCAATGTGACTCGCGTCATCCACTTTGTGGCAGGGATTGCAATGTGCCATTTTACTAAAGCGGTCGACTACTACAAAGATGGAGTCTACACCTCGTTGGGTTCTTGGGAGCCCAAGGATAAAATCCATGCTAATATCTACCCAAGGTGTAGAAGGAGTGGGTAAAGGTGTGTAGAGTCCATGAGGCATTACTCGGGACTTAGCTTGTAAACAAGCTATGCATTGCAAACAATATCTTTGGACATCTTTTTTCATATGGAGCCAAAAGAATTTTTCTTTTAAAAGCATTAAGGTTTTATCAATTCCAAAATGCCCCATGAGCCCACCTTCATGGCTCTCTTTTTTCAGCAATTTCCTAATGGATCCTTGGGGTACACAAAGTTTGCCCTCTTCGAATAAGGACCCCTCACACATGTAGAAGCAATCTCTGGCTTTGGAAGATGAGGCAATATAAATGATTCCAAAGTCTTGGTCAGAAGGGTACATTTCTTTTATGTCATCAAATCCAAAATTTGAGCACTGAGGGTGGCAAAGAGAGAATGCTTCCTTGAAAGAGCATCGGCCATCATATTTGTTTTTCCCTTTTTATATTTGATGACATAAGGAAAAGTCTCAAGAAATTCAACCCATTTAGCATGCCTCTTGTTCAACTTTCCTTGCCCCCTCAAATACTTAAGTGACTCATGGTCACTATGAATGACAAATTTCTTGGAAACAAGATAATGTTCCCAAGTTTGGAGGGCACGGATCAAAGGATAAAACTCCTTGTCGCAGGTGGGGTAGTTGAGGTGGGCACCATTGAGTTTTTCACTAAAATAAGCAATAGGGTGCCCCCCCTTGCAACAACACAGCTCCTACACCTACTCCCGATGCATCACATTCTAGCTCAAAAGTTTTTGAAAAGTCGGGGAGGGCTAGAACGGGGGCATTAGTGAGTTTATCCTTGAGCAGTTGAAAAGCTTCTTTTTGTTTTGCACCCGACAAGAAAGGAACTTCCTTCTTCACCAAGTCATTGAGTGGTGAAGCTAGTGTGGAGAAGTTAGGCACAAAGTGCTTATAAAATCCTGCGAGACCATGAAAGCTCTTGATCTCAGTCACATTAGTAGCGGTGGGACACTCTTGAATGACCTTGATTTTTTGGGGGTCCACTTGGACCCCTTGGGCACTAATGACAAACACCACTTTGAGAGTGGCAAACACTTGGAGTAGAGAGAAACTTCAAACATCAAGCCTTTTGTTTCTTTTTGTTTAAATTGGGTGTAAATTTTATTAAGGCCATTTTAATTGAGGTGTTGGATGCGCATAAGGGTCACGTCTTTGATTGTAATAGTTTTTAGTTTCTCGTTTAGGTGGGAGAAGGAATTGGTACCCCATCTCTCCACCTTAGGTGCACGCCTTTAGATCCTTACCTTTGCTTTAAATTTCTTTTATTTGCTTTTCATCTTAGTGTGAAAGGATTTTGAGTTCCAAAGACTCTTAAGTAACTCACTTAAGGAGAAAACAAAATAAAAGAGTAAGGAGTGTTGCGCATAGGTTCTTCCTAATCACTTTCAAAATTAGCTCACACACATCTAGTAACGGTAGTGTAAATCAACAAGGTTCTCAAAAAACAAACAACAAGGATAAGTTTGTAGTGAATTTAGGGAATGGAGGGTAGAAGAGAGAAAATAAAGAAAAGAAATGAAGAAGAGAAAAGAAAAGAGGCGTGAAGAGAAAGAAAATTAAAAGAGAGAAAGAGAAGCAACAGAAAAAGAAAGAGAAGAGAAAAAGAGAAAAGAGAGAAAAAAAGAGAAGAAGAAGAAAACAAAAGAAAAGATTAGAGAGAAAAGAGAGAAGAGAAAGGAGAGAAAAAGAGAAGAAAGAATTGGAAAAGAGAGAAAAAGAACAAAAGGAGTTAGAAAGAAGGGAAGAAAAGAAGATACAAAAAGAGAGAAATGCCTATAAGAGCTCTTGTGGTAACATTTACACACATTATAGAGACTTAGAAGAGCCTAGAATAACCCATGACATTCATGCTTCTTCTAGTAAGAAAGAAAACCCTAAGAGGCATCATAAGAAAAAGACAAACCCTTCTATAATTAAACCCAAAAGAGAGTCATCCAAAAGAAAGCATATTGAGAGAAAACCCTTGAGTATGAGTGACACCTTTACCACTAGTTCAAGACTCGCTCTTGAAGTCCTAAATGTTTTAAGTGTTTAGAAAAAGGGCACATTGCTTTGTTTTGCAAAAAAAAAAGGACTTTAAGGGGAACATCAAATGAAAAGGGTACTCATTCATGTGATGATCTCTTCAAAGTGAAACAACTTCTTGGAAGTCATCCTTGTAAGGAAAATCAAACACAAAGAGAGAATGTTTTTCAAACAAGATGCAAAATTTTTGGCAAAACTTGTTCTCTCATTGTGGATGGTGGATCATGTTGTAATTTTTGTAGCATAAGGGTGGTGGAAAAGCTATCACTTGCTACTACTCCTCATGCTTCACCTTATTCTTTGCATGGACTTAATTATGAAGATGGTGTAATAGGAAGAGAGCAAGTGGAGATTAGCTTCTCCATGGAGAAGTATCGCGACAAAGTATTATGTGATGTAGTCCCTATGGAAGCTAGTCACATGTTGTTAGGAAGGCCATGGCAACATGATAAGGAAACTTTGCACAATGGTCTCACTAATAAAATCACTCTCTCTCATAAAGGGAAAAAGATTAACTTACTTCTTCTTACCCCTAACGAGGTTATAGAGGATAGAAGGATCATGAAGCTTAAGAGAGAAAGGGATAAAAATGAAAATAAAGTTGTTGGTAGGAAGACCGAGTCTAAGGAAGATCCGCCTTTGCCTTCAAAGGAGGTTCTCTACATAGAAAAATTTTCTTGCCAACTCTTACAAAAAGAACAAGTTGAATTTGAGGACATGCCTATACCTTTTGAGCACCTTGATCCACATCCTTAAGTCCAACTTTATGAGTGCTCCATTCCACTTAGACTAGTATCACCTACTATTTCAAAACCTTTGAGGCTAGTATCTAGTGTAATAGGAGAAGGATGGGGCACTACTATGTGGAGGCACATGCATACTAAAATATTTTCAAACTTTAGTGCCAAACTCCACTACCTTATTCCTAAGAGGTCTCCTTATAGACTTCTCACTCCCCCTAAAATCACTTGTCTGCATATACTTACTACTTTTCTTATTTTCTTGCAGACTTTGAAAAAGAGGAAGAAAGGCCTCAGGATTTGAGTTCAAATCCTCTCCAAGGGGGAGAAGATAATGAAATCTCACCTAGCATGCATCATGGCTAGGAGGACTCAAGGAAGGTATGACATTGATGAAAACTCATTGAAGATTCAAAGCCATAGTCTTTGTTATTTTTAGCTTGTAAATATTTTATTTTAATTAGTTAAATAGGAGAGTATTTTTAATTCCCTTAAGGTCATGTATTTTCAGCCATCTTCTTAGTTTATAAGGTATAGGTGTCTTTAGTTAAAAAGGAAGAGTAAGCTTAGAATGAGTGCATAAGTCAAGACATGATTTTGGGCTAACCCATTCAATTTAGGAGATGCTAATTGCACCCATGGGGTGAACTTAGGTACCTCACTTAAGTCCCACATTGCCTAGAAAGTGTGCCCAAGATCTCCCATGGGGCTATATATACTCATTCCCCCTCATTGTAAATTTCAACTTTGAAGTTGAATAAAAATAGTCTCTTTGTGAGCACATTCTTAGTAAAAGATCTTTAGGCCTCTCTCTTGAGGAATCCCTTACTAGTTGATTTTTATCAGGTTCCTTCCCTTATGGCAAACCTAAACACTTTGGCTTATCTCTCTTTGAGAGTGGTGCCCCACCTCCATTTTCTTTCCCCTCCATCATCCATTTCATGGTGCTTGGAACCTCAAGGAGAAAGATCAAGGGGAGTGAAAAAGTTTTTTTGCATCATTACCAAAGTGGTAATCACTTTTGATAAATTTTAGTAATGGTCAAATTAGAACTACATATAAAGTAACTAAATTTTTAATTAGTACTATTATTATTATTTATTTTGTAAACTAAGTTATTACCATATTTTAGTATAGAATTTAATTACTACTCATTACATACATAGATAAATGGACAAGAAAAATAAAATGATGTTGGCAACGTGTGATTCCAAAATGAAATAACGCTGAAGAAAGGATAATAGGCCAAATCCAAGTTTAGGTGCCAACGTCCAAATTAAAAACACTGTCATTCTATTTGACACATTTTTTCATTTTTTCTCTTTTTTTTGTGAGATTATGAATTTAGTGTCTTTGATACAAACATTATAGGGAG
The DNA here is from genome assembly GCA_037954015.1 of Psophocarpus tetragonolobus. Classification (NCBI taxonomy): domain Eukaryota; kingdom Viridiplantae; phylum Streptophyta; class Magnoliopsida; order Fabales; family Fabaceae; genus Psophocarpus; species Psophocarpus tetragonolobus. The sequence goes on from CM075689.1 coordinate 77,307,094, forward strand.
TGAAAAAGTTTTTTTGCATCATTACCAAAGTGGTAATCACTTTTGATAAATTTTAGTAATGGTCAAATTAGAACTACATATAAAGTAACTAAATTTTTAATTAGTACTATTATTATTATTTATTTTGTAAACTAAGTTATTACCATATTTTAGTATAGAATTTAATTACTACTCATTACATACATAGATAAATGGACAAGAAAAATAAAATGATGTTGGCAACGTGTGATTCCAAAATGAAATAACGCTGAACAAAGGATAATAGGCCAAATCCAAGTTTAGGTGCCAACGTCCAAATTAAAAACACTGTCATTCTATTTGACACATTTTTTCATTTTTTCTCTTTTTTTTTGTGAGATTATGAATTTAGTGTCTTTGATACAAACATTATTTTTGCCCCAGCAGGGGTGATCCTTGTTTCAGGTGATTTAAAAAGAAAAAACTTTATTTTTAAACTCAAAATTGATAGAAAAGGTTTATATATATATATATATAAAGAAACATAATTACATGTCATTTCAAGTCATAATTGTTTATTTTTTAATAATTTTTCACCCTAAACTTGTTAACTTTTCCTTTTTTCTTTGTTTAATTTCACACCTAGACTGTCTTTGTAGGTTTTCAACATAGCAAAGTCTTCATTCAAAATTTTCTCCTTTCTTAGTTTATTTTTTTATATTTTTTTTGTTTCTTTTTATTTTTATTTTATTTTTTTTATTCAAAAGACTTGTGTCAAGCAAAACAAATGATGACCCAAAATATCGGAAGTTTTCTCGTATGAACTTTCACCTTGTTGTTTTATGTGAACAATGTAGGATGAGAATGAGATCAGGAAAAGATGAATGGATATAAGCAAAAAATGATTAACTATGAAAATTATTTAAATAAAACGCTTTAAATAAAATACATGAAAATTTTTTTTACTTGATAGAACAATCTTATCAATTATAAGATGGGACTACTTCATGTTGCAAGAAAAATTATAAAATCTATTTTATTCCTTTTTTTTGTTTATCTCATGACTCAAATTTGCAATGAATTTGTAATTTGACATAAAAAAAATCAATCCAAAAACTTTTTTTGAATGAAATGTTTTATTTCATGCTAAAAAATATATAAAACATGAACCTATCAAAATGCATGAGACAATTTTTTTGTGATGCATGATGTAGGACATGTATGATGAAGGACATGTATAATGGGCATGCTAATGATGAAGATATGAAAATGAGTCAATGCAAAAATGTTGAATATGCATGATGCGTGAGTCCCTCATAGTTTTTCTTCCTTTTTCTTTAACTAAAGATGTGATGAAATAAAAAATGAGATTGTTTGTATTATTTAATACATGTAATGAAATGTTATTGATATTTTCAATTGAGAAATGTAATGAATAGGTAATGAATAGGTAAATCATGAATGAAATGAGAATGAAATGATTATGAGAGATCAGATTTAATACATGAAGGAAGAAACTTACAAAAATAAATGCTATGTGTGATTGAGATGTGTATGTTATTCTTCTTTTAATTATCCTCCCTCTTTATTTTTATGTTAACATGAAATTCAGATATTCATGGATAACAAATGTGAATGAGATGGTAATATGATCCTAAACGGAATAGGATGAGCATTTCCTCTTTTTTTTTATATGACAAATGCATGTTTAAGGAAGCACATGTTTAAGGCTATTTTCATTTTTTTTTTCAAGATGAAATGCATGATTATGTTTTTTTTTAAATGTAATTTGGCTTAATTATGCTTTTAGTCTTCAGTAATTTATGCTTCTAATCACTCAATTTTTATTTTTTTGTTACATTTTAAGTCCCTTAAACGCATAAAATGTCCTTTTAGGTCCTTGATTGTTTTCTTTTTATTTTGTTTTTTTATGTATATTCTATATCTTTTATCTTCTGTTTTTGCAATAAGGACTAAAAAAAACATCTTATTTTTAGTTGGAGGGCTAAATTTAAAGGACTAAAAACATATTTAAGCCTACGATTTTATTGTTCTAAAGTAAATGTGATGATTTTTTTTTTTACCTACATACTCAAAAAAATGCTCAAAGTTATGAACAAAATTGTATTCAAGAAAAAAGCATGTCCCAAAGTACTCAAGAAAGGGGGAAATATCTACCCTACGACTTTAAAAGAGTGAATCTCTCTGATAGTTTGCCTAAAGATCTTTAGAGCCCTATACTCATTTCAGAATACAACCACAAATTGAAAAAATGCATCCACAAGAAAAAGTTACACTCTAGATGAGATTTTCATGATAACCATATTAGAAGTGTAGCTAGAATGGTACCACTAATTGTCTCTCACTCCCTAGGTTGCGTTCACACCAGGTATAGGATCACACTCATAAGGGACTCTGAGTGCTTATGCATCAAACTAAATTTTCAAACAAACATGAGAGTCTTTACTTCTTCACTTTTCTATTTCTATCATTCTTTCTTAGGATATAAACTTAAATGACTTTCTCCATGATGTCTTAAAATAGGTTTCTAAAAATTATTGGATTCTAAACTCAACATTTATAGGCCATATAATAGTGATAAACTCCAAAAGTTGACTTTATAAACCGACAAAAGGTTCCCAAAGTCAAGTACCCTTTGAAGAATATGACCACAAATTGGAAGGAGATCCAAAATGTAGGCATTCCAGAAAGAATGCATTCTAGGTGAGGTTTTTATGATAACCAAATAGGAAGAAAATCCACGATGACTACCATTAATAACCTCTTACTCCCTAAGTTTCTGTTAGGCTCGGCTATAGAGCCACGTTCACTAGTGTGTGTATATAGCAAGACCTGAACATTCAAATACAACAAATATATATACAAAAGAAATTATGTCACCTATCCTATGGTTTGATGAAAAATACTACACAGATGAATAATAATATACTAAATAAAAGCAGATAACCAAACAAATCAAAGAAGGAGTGAAACAAATAAATTAAAAGCTATTTGAATGTTTAATTATTTTAGTTTTGACTCTCGAAAGTCCTAAGTGGAGTCGCCATCTATCAACACATGGGTCTTGACTAAAGGAAAAAAAATGATTGAAAAATAACAGGAGTCACCTATCAATGTTTATTAGGCAAAACATCAAAAAAATCTTTAAAATAAAAAATGGTTTACGAAACCAAATTTTAAGTTTGAGAGTCGATTACATGGAAGGAAGGTATTAACACCTTATAATGTTCGTAGTAAAGACAAACCTTTATTTAAATGCGCAAAATTGGATAACTCTAAAATATTTATTTCATCCCCTAAGTTACAAAATTATTTCTATTTTATTAATTTGATTTTAATATTTTAACATCAAGAATTTTATGACCTTTATACTATCTGTTTCCCCATCAAATTTGACCATGTAGAAGTTGTTGTCTATGCCTAAAATGTCAAAGCCAACAATATATGTCCATATTTTGAAAAGACGATCCTTCATGCCATGAAAACCAATATTCTTTTCCAGAAGTTTTATCACCAAATCATCTTGCCATGGAGCATATGGACCCTCAAAAATGGAATTCGCAATGTGAACCATAGGTTTGAGTGGATTATTGTCTTCATATACAATCTTGGCAAAATTTTCATTGATGAAATCCATTTTTTTGCAAAAGGGAGGGACACTCTTGTTTCCCATAACCGTATCTTTAAAGGAAATTCGAGATTGAATACCACCACCATGTGGTGGCTCTTTGTCGAAACTGCCAGCACCGAATGGACTAGTAGAAGACGTAAAATCTGGATCCATACATTGGCTAATGCACCATTTCTCTATTCCCAATTGTATAATTTATAGTTAAATTGTAGATCATAAGATTTGAAATGTATGAAAAACACATTGCTAATATACTTATTCATGATTAAATTTTTATAAATTGCAAATTACATGATTCATAATTATGTAAACACATAATTGTAGATGAACTAATTTGCAATTGATAAAAATAAAATTGTGGATCAATAGATATGCAATACTTTTTTTTTTCATTATTACTTTAAACATTGTAAAAATATTCATAAACCATTTATTAGTTTGTTAATAGTTTTATTTATGAATTTTGAATTGTTTACCCACACTTTAAGACATAGAAAAATATTTGAACATTCAATTTGAAAAGTAGACATGATCAATGTTGATTATGCATATGCAGTTGAATGAAATACAATTAGTAATAACAACATTGATTGTAATGAAATATTTACAACAGAAAATGTAATTAAAACATTTATGTTTAACACTTTACTAAACCTTAATGTTGGGACTTTCATTTGTTGCAACTGCAGTCAAATGACATGCTTCTGCTGTCTTGTAAAGAGTACCACTCTTTTTGCCTCGAGCAATTGTCATCGCACCCTTTAAAATCTTCCAATCATCACCGTGGAAGATTGTCGTGTAGTCTTCACTGGCTAACTGGCCCACTGAGATTAAGTTCTTAGTCAGGTCGGGAATATGTCTGACATTTTTCAATTCCCGTACAGATCCGTTTAACTTAATCTTTATTGCAACTTTACCTACAATCTCACATGACTGCTCATTACCAAGGTAAACCTTACCAAAGTTTCCAAGAACATAATTCTCGAATAGTTCCGTTTCTGAGGTAGCGTGAAAAGATGCTCCAGATTCTAATACCCAAGACTCCTCTTTATCTTCAAGAGAGCATATCAACACCTCATCTTTTCCTGAGGTGGAGGCAATGTTTGCTTCGCCCTTTGCTTCTTGACTCTTATGTGCACTACTGCACTGGTTTTTGTAGTGTCCGGTTTTCCCACAATTCCAACACTCGATCGTCTTTGAGTTTTGGGAACTACGATGATTTTTGGACTTGGATCGTCTCTCCTTTGATTTGTCGCGTCCACTTTTTTGGTTGAACTTCTTCCTCTTGACTCTGCATGCAATACTGAAGAGGTTGATGGTTCACCCGACTCTCTTCGCCGGATCTCTTCACTGAGAACCAAATTTTGAACATCATCAAATCTTAATTTATTGCTTCCCGATGAGCTACTCACAGCCGTGACCGTAGCATTCCAACTTTCTGGCATGGAAGACAAAAGCATTAAAGCCCGTACTTCCTCATCAAACTCAATCTCAACTGGGTTGTAACAGTGTTTAGTTTATTGAGATAATGTGCCACCGAAGCACCTTTAGACATCCGCAGATTGAACAATCACCTCATCAAGTGAACTTTGTTTGAGGCTGATGTCGTCTTTTCTAGTTAGAAAGAAAAGAGCTTTTTATCTAGTTTTTATCTTCACCGCATATTTATCGTACATGTTGGAAGGAGCTTTCATGAGACCTGTTGTCGTCTTTTCTTTTGCAATGTTGAAAGCAACATTACAGGATAACGTCAGTCTAATGGCTCCAAGGACTTGTCTATCAAGGAGACTCCAATCTTCCTCCTTCATACCCTCTGGCTTCTTTCCTGTAAGTGGTTGATACATATTCTTCTGATACAGATAATCTTTTATCTGCATTTTCCAAAAGTCAAAGTCTGCACCATCGAACTTTTCAATCTTCATCTTGCCTTCGTCCATTGCCATTGCTCCTACTGCTTTTGAAGAAAAACCCTACTAGTTCTCTAGACTGAGATCCCCAAGAACAAGAGAAAAAATATTTTCTGATGTGGAAGATCAGACACAGTTGCAACCATAGAACATACTAAGAAAATTTACTCTAACCAAATCTTTTCTGATGCGGAAGATCAGACACTGCTGCAATCACAGAGAATAAGCTCTGATACCACTTGTTGGGAACAAGGCACTAAAGGAGAGAAGAGAGAAATAAACAACACTAAGAAGTATTTATTTTGGTGCATTTGTAAACCTTACATAAGCTTGCTTATATAGCAAAGTGAAGAACACCATCTCACAATACTAAGTAATGTGGAACTAAAAATCAAACTACAAAACTTAATCGAACTACAAAACTAAAAAAAAATGTTTTCTTGGGATGTGAAAGAGATAGAAAATACAGATAATACAAAGATAAGTTAGTCCAAAATACAACTAGAAGTAGAAAGTGTGCATGTTCATTTAAAAATGTGGTCCAAAATACAACTACAAAACTAGATACATATTGCAGATCTCCTGATTCCCAACGTGCATACCTTTTTGCACATTGAGGATTAGAAGATTCACAACTCACCCTAAACTAGTTCAAACACAAGAAAAAGGAAATGGAATAAGAAGAAGCTTATAGGAAATGGTAGAACGAGAGACACTAACAGATATATTCATTCTAACTAACAGAAAGAGATAACGAGTGAGAGAGGGTACACAAAACACAAACACAAGAAAGGATTCTGATATGGCATCTACGTGAGAGATAGAAATAAAAACATAAAATAATAAATAAAAAGGATGGGTAGTTTAGGGTTGTTTTGTTTGAGTGTTTTTCAGTAAAATTGAGAAAATTATTTGAGAAATACAAGGAAAACTAAAAAACATGTTCAGAGACCTAAGGCTTTGTTTGATTTTGTTTTTTAGCTTTTGAAAAGAGTTTTGAGGAATAGTTTCCAAGTAATGTTTTCTGGAAGAAGAAAAAAAAAACTTGTTTGGTACGTATTGTTTTAAAACTTTTTTGGAAATGTAAAAATAAAAAAAATCATATTTACTGAAATGTTATTAACGAAAAACAAAAAACAATATAGTCTTTGTGTTTTGAGGTTTCAAAACAAAAAAGCAAAACTACTTACAACTATTTCTTTTTCTAGTTTTTAAAAACTAAAAAACCAAACCTATTTTTTAAAACTATTTTAATTTTAAGAAAACACTAACTAAATGAGCTTTTTAGTTTTTAAATATTAAAATATTGAAAATAATTTTATAATTTTTTTTTTTAAATAAGCACCTAATTTTTCAAACAAAATTGTTGGAAAATGGAAAACTAGTTTTCCAGAATACTAGAAAAATATCCAAAGTAATTTTTCAAATATGAAAAACACAATCTCATCTTCAACCACATCAAGTTTCCCTTTGCCTACCTCCACCTCAAGATCCTTCTGCGCCTTTCACCATGACCTCCGCCACTTCTCTTCTGTCGCTCCCACCTCTCACGTTCTTTTCGTGTCTTCTACTCTAACCTTTGTCACCATCTTTCACGCTTCTTCCAGACTTTCTACTCCAACCTTTGCCATTTTTTTACCATCACACCTCCTACTCCAACCTTCGCCACCTCTTTGTTGTTTTCGCTCCCACCTCTAACATTTCTTTCATGCCTCCTACTACGACCTCTGTCGCTGCTACATCTCTCATGCTCCTTCCGCGTCTCCCACTCTAACCTTCGCCACCATCTTCCATGCTTTTTTTGCACCTTATTCTGTAACATTTGCCACCTTTCCTTTGTCAACGTCACCACTTTTTGCACTCCTTCTATGCCTCTTACGATAACTTCTACCACCTCTCACACTCTTTCTATGTCTTCTGCCACCCTTCTCTATTGTCGTTGATGCTTTTCCTTTTGTTGGAAAATGAAAATTTTGGAAAACGGGATATATCCAAATACATTTTCCTAAATTTTTTATATATTTTTAGGAAATAGAAAATTTGAAAAATGAGTTATAATTATTTCTGCAGGAACCCATAAGGTCTAAGTCTATTTTGTCATCCCTATATGTCATACTAATTGGCCCATCAAGACTTTATTTTTTATTTTTAAAATATATTATTTATATAAATTAATAAAATAATTATAATAATTAAAGAATAAAATTAAATATTAAGTATAATTTATAAAAATAACTTTATTAAAAACAAAAACTAAAATTGACATGGCTTTTTCATTTGTTTTTGTAAAATTGAAACATTTTTAATAAAATAAATAAATTATGCAATATTTACTTTTTATAATTTTCTTATTTATTTTTGTAAAATTATATCTTTGTCATGAAAAATAAAAATGTGTTGTTATAAAATTAAATTTTATATTATTTAAAAAACACAAAATCTTGAAAAATGTTTTTTTTTTTTCAAATTAAGCATGATAGATCAAATTGTCTAGCCCGTCCTATGATATGTTAGGCTGCTCTGGTCCATTAGGGTTAGCCAGTCCGTTTCCAAAAAGCAATTCCCTTTATCGATTTTGAAAAATGTAACTAGTGGACTTGGGCCATCAATTTATATAATTCTCGTTATTCTCGATAAAAAAAAGCCCACCTTCTTTCACACCTGCTACTTTTTCTTTCTATATCTTTTTTTTTGTCTTTCTTTCTTTCTGGATTTGTTTTCATCCTTTCTTGTCATCAATTTGGTTCTTAGTACTTCTTGCTCCGACCATTGATAATAGCCTAAAAGGTTAGTTCTATAATCATTGTCGGTGCCCATCAAACCAATTTCGAACTTTGCTTTACAACCAAGAGTCCAAGCGGCCAAACCACTCAACATTTTATGGGCGCACTTTTTCCTCTTCTACCTATTCACATTTGTTTTTGTTGAAATTACACTCTAATTAGTAACCAGTAATTAAGTCTTTCAAAGATACCCTAATAATTGAGAGTTGAAAATTTCTTCTTCAATGATTAAGGTTTGAATCTTATTAGATTATTATATATAATAAACATCTGGGGTCTGTAACAGTCTCTAGTCGACAAATTTTTCTTTCTCATTAATAAATGAATAGTTGATGTTAATTTATACATTTTCCTCCAAATTAGTAACAACAGATGTTCCCTAACTTTGAGGCCTTTGGTTGTCTACTCTAGTTGCTGACAAATGAAATGGCCTTAGATTAGTTATAATAGTTTAGAAAATTTAATGAAATGAACTAGAAATTCGAGGCAAATAAAATCTTTTAGCTTTAACAGACAGCGGAAAGGAGGGAGCAAAAGGCACAATTTGAATTTTGACCAAGATTCTATGTATGCATGCTTAAGCATGCCATGCAACACATGCTAAAGCAATAAGAAAGATGGAGGAGACAATTGAAGCTGAACTCTAACAATGACATCGAAAGCATAAGATTCCTTGAATGAAATGAGTATATGTCGTTTAGGCAATTGCCAACCAAGACATTCATAATTAAGGGCAGATTTTGAGAAGCTGTTGTTTTAATTTTGACTCATTCAACGAAGAAAAGATGAGGTCCAAGTCATGGTCTTTGCCTAACATAAACACACAACATCACTGTCTAAAAAAACAACTCGGTCAAGGTTTCAAGAGGCTCGTAGCCATTTGAACCCAACAAACAATCTCTGAAGAACCTCAAGCCATTCATTCTTAAACGTATTTATTAAAGGCATACTTATTGTTTCACACACGGCATAATATTAAAGGGACAGGTAACACAAATGATTGAGGATATAAAACTGTCTCGTGGTTATGGTTTACACCATATTGATATTTTAAATATCTTTGCTAACTTGTGAGGAAATTTCATTTCATACTCAGATATGCTATTCTATTGAGACTTTAATTCGGTGCCAATTCCACCACGTATGTCTTCCTTTCCATTGCTTTTTACCTATACAAATCCAATTATTTGAATTCATCTACAAGCTCAACGCACGTGTTCTAATTAATGTAAAAGTAAACTAATATTTTCTTGTAAGAAAAATATCCTCTGAAAGATAAAAGGGACTAAGAATTTTATTTGTTCTATTTTATGCTAGAAAGTGACAACAGATTAGTTTAATGAAACTACGGTAGTAGGTAATAAATATTCTAATCACGAAGGATCGATTATTTTAAAAGTTATTACGAAGATAAGGTATCCAAAAATAATTTTATTTATTTGGTAAATAATAACCGAAGTTTCTATATAGATGTTTATCTTCATAGCAGAAAAGCAGGGTTGTTCCTGTTTGTCCGAAATCTCAATAAGCCTGGATACCTGCTAAAAAAGACATCGAATTATTTAAGATGAGAGTTAACGACATATTTAATTTTTTCTAATAAATTTTTATTATTAATTAAAATTTATTAGATACTATAAGATTATGAGTGAAACTCTTTAAATTAAAAACGAGATTCAGAAATTTTTAATTTTTTATTGAATTTCAAATTTTAATCTAGGACAAAAAGTATGTTTGTGGTTAATCTTTCTAAAAGATTTGACTGTATTTTACATACTAGAAGCTAAAAGTCTAAAACTCAAATGTCAACTAATCGTATTTTACAATTTTTTGTTGACAATTTACAAATTTTTAAAAGATTAAAAATTGGAAAAAAAACATTTATTATAAATGGATAAGGAAAAAAGGTCCACATTTTTGTGTAACACACTTCTAGCAATGAGCAATGAGGGTCTTTCTTCTTCTTCTTTTTTTTTATGTTAATCACACTATTGTAGGATTTTTCACATCCCTGTGGTGCGCCTCTGACACAATAGTTTGCAATTTGCATGTTTCAGGGGCCATAACTTGTGGTATGCGTCCAGAAATAAGATCTTTCTCTTCTTTTTTTTTACATTAACTACAGTGTTGTGAAATTTTGCACAGCCCTTTGGTACACATCCTGCCCAATAATTTGCTTATTTCGATCCATTACAACCGCGTTGAAGGAGCCGCAATTCTGTGGTACACGTCCAGCACTGAGAGCTTCCTTTTGCACATTAACCACAGTATTATGGGATTTTTCAGAGCCCTGTGGTGTACAACAGTTTGCATGTTTCTGCTCAACACACTGGTCATAGGCATGTGAGATATATCACACTTATGTGAGAAGCGTAAAAACAACTTTTTTGTCAACAAAAAAGTTTGGAAAATTTATAGCATCGTGGGTTTTCTTGGGTATAATGTTTCTTAATCAAAATACATATGTATCTTTTATTTTCTATTATTACTCTTTGGTTATATATCATTTATGTTTAAATGTAAATAAATATTATATGACCAAGGACACTCTTGTCCAAATGATACATTTGCATAATATTATTCAAGTAATGCAATTAACATCTTGAAAATAATGTCATATGACTATGATTACAGTACATTTATAGATGGAATAATGATGAATTTCATTTTTTGTATGTCCAAATTTTATTAGGTTATTCATTTTTAACGGTGTTTTTGCGCTTTATTTTGATAATTGTTGTTACACATTTATATTTAAGCTTATTTTTTAATATAATTACTTTTAGCTTATTAAAAAAAACCATGGACATTATTGTAGCCAGAGTGTTGTACACTTGTACTTGTGAATAAGCACATCTTGTATTTTATCTTCATCTTGTGTTTTATATATATATATATATATATATATATATATATATATATATATATATATATATATATATATATATATATATATATATATATATTTCTCTTTTTTATCTTGTTTTCTTTATAATATATAATTATCTTTTTTGATAAAAAAAAAGAAAAAAGGTATAATTGAAATGTTGATGTGACCAGGAAATAATCGCTTTGAAAAGGTAAAAGAGGTTAAGAATTTTATTTGTTATATTTTGTGCTGGAAAGTGATTAAAGATTAATTTAATTAAGCTCATAATAGAAGGTAAGGAATATTCTGTGTCGAGGATCAATTATTTTAAAATTTAAGTAATTAAGCACGTGAAAATCAAAAAATAATTTTATAGTCGTCTAAAAGTTTTATTCATTTGATTAAATAACTGCGGTTTCAGATGTTTTTCATTTTTTATCTTCATCTCAGAAAGACAAGTCTTTTCCTATTTTTCCAATAATCTCAATAAGCTGAAATCTATATCCAGTAGACCAAGTTCAATATGAAGCTCGCCTAAGAAAATCAATTTATTAAGAAGAATGCCAGTAATATAATATACTAATCTAGTTTTAATCGTGAATAGAACTCATCATTAAACAAGGAAAGAGATTCGCAATGTTTTAATAAATTTTAAATATTGATAAGAGTGTATATGTGGTAATATTTTAACTCAAATATTCAGATTATTTTTAAAAAAAATATTACAAAAGTGAAGAAAATACATTTATTATACATGAATAAGAAAAAGGTGTTGGTGATGTGTGAAGGAATCAAGAAAATGCCTCAAGAGTGGAAGAGGAGGGATGATCCAACATCACATCAACAAATCCACCACCAACGGTGGAATATTAATGTGAACCACAACACAGAGCCCAGGGGATTCTAAAATCCAAAACTAGAACCAACAAAACAACAGGCAAAAGTTTCCTTGCATGGTAGTATTTAGGTACGAAATTGGGATTGAAATTTAGGTCAATTAGGTACGTCTAACTGAAGCTGTTAGATCAAGTTAATGTGATTCATAATATCTATTCCATACATTGAACCCTATATAAGAAAATTTAATTAAGCTTAATTAAAGGTGCATGAGATTTGGTGGGAAAATGAAGCCACAGAACCTAAACCATAGATACTGGGCCATTGATTGGAGGGTTGGGAAGCAGAATTTGTTCATGTAATTGATTGGAGGGAATAAAAAACAAGTGGGGTTTAGTAAAAGTGCTATGTGAGCAGTGACCGCGCAGACAAAGGAGCACCTCTTTTTCTTTTCTTTCCTTTTTTGCGTATGTGGCTGTGAATGATAGGCTATTCTCAATGTGGCTCCAACCAAATGTGGACACAAAACTTAGTTACATTGTGCACCCACAAATGTTAAAGTTCAAAAGTAGACCTCAACTTTAATTTTCTTTTTAGCTACCCTCAAATACGTGGTAGCTTCTCTTGCCATAAAAAACCACACCCTAGTGAATTCCCTTTCACATGTTCCAACCTCCATTCGATTGAGGTTTTTTGTTTTTGCACATATTCTTTGTATGTGGTACATTTAATGAATCAAAAATTGTAAGTGTATAAAGTATGAGCTTTGGATAATATACATATACTAGGGGCATAGAGAAGTGAAAATTGGTGAGGAAGTGGTCGTGGCTGAAAAGGTGGTGTCCAATGAGTGTTTTCCAGCTTAATCAGCAAAGACTTTTAAGGACACATATTTTCCATGGAAGGTGGGAATGAGTAAATGGCGTGCTTTTAAGTTTTAAGTCAGAGATGATGAGTGCCGTGGGTGGGTATGCCACCTTTCTACGTGTCTGCTGGTCTTCGATCCAATTTGTCCCAGTCTTTGTATAATCTTCCTCCTTCTCATTTCTCATTTCTCATTCCAATGTACGTAGTCAAAATCTTCTCTCAATCCATTCTGCTTATTTATGCACACGTTTTCAGTGCTGCTAAATAATTTTTTCATTTTATTTAGCGCCACGTTTCTTTATAGAAAAAATATTCTGGATTTTAATTTTTAAAATAGTTCTATTATTATTTATTAATAACGTTCAGAAAAAGAATATTTATTTAATAACATGACATATATTTAGACATACTAAGTCATATGTAAAAATAATGTATCATGTCATGTTTCAATTAAGAGTTTATGATCAAATATTAGCAATATAAAATAATCCTATACTCTCGTCAAATTATAAACTATATGATAAATTTATTTATTTTTATAACAATTACTTTAAATATTAGAATTTAATTGATATACATTGTAAAATTTTACGCTGACAGTCAATAATGACTTTTCCTTTATGAGACTTTTAAAATACTAACTAGTAAAGTCAATAAATTTAGCATAAATGAAGGATCATGAATGACTGTAAGTATAAAAATCTTTACACTGACAGTGTGTACCAATTAAACTATAAATATTATATCAATTATAATTTGTATTTGAATAAAAATATATAAAAGCAATTATGAATAAATATTAACAAAATTAATTTTACAAAACAAATTTTGATAATGTGATTTATGTTCAAATAATTTTTACTTTGAATCGATTTAATTATAGACTATTCTCTACTAAAAAAGCTAATTATATATGAACTTACCAATTCTGAATTTCATCAAATCAAACAAGCACTTACATTGCATGCTATTTAATAATATTTTTTTTTTCTAATAATAATCTCAATTTGATATGTTTAGATGATAAAAACTATTTTCAAAATTTATTAGGATTGAAACTAAGTAAAATAAATAAAGAATTAACATCAAATTTAAATATATTTACAAATATTTAAAATATCTTATTTTTGTCCTTAAATGTAAGACAATTTATCTTATTTATATTTTTTTAAAATTTTAGTTAATTAGTTGAGAACATTAACTTGAATATATTTACAAAATTACCTTAACTTTATTGGGATACTCCATCTTTTCCTAATTATAAGACACATTTATCTAATTCAGATTTTTTAAAAGTTGATTAATTTAATTGAAACATTAAATTTAAATTTGGTTAACATAAATATATTTTATTTTTTGATAATGAAATATCAGTAATTAGTTAAGAGATTCAAACTTATCATCTTTCTTCTTTTTCTCTCCACATGTTCTTTTTTTTACTTAATTGTTTTTACCGATATATTTTAATCATGTCATCCAATTTTTTCAAAAGAGAATAAATTTATCATAAAATTACTAGAATGTTTTGGTAAAATATAATTAATATAAAAGAAATTTAAAAAAATTATAAAAGTATAAAAAAAAATAAAATTGATCAGTATAGTATATATTTAAGTTATATATTAAGATATGAAATGCGATCTTTATTGAAAATGAAGTTTGTCTCATTCACACTTTAAAAATGATTCTACTTTTTTTTTCCTTCTCAGATCCTAGCCATTTTCTTTTTTCGGGTTATGAGGGAAACAATTCCCTATCGCAATAGTACTTAAAAGACACAGTCATATTTAATAAAGCCATTTTTTTTTTTTAATTTTAAACAATATTCAATTAAAGTTCTACTGTGAATCTTGAGAGTTGACGAGTTATATTGCGTCTAGAATTGCTTTGCACATGGCGCGGACTTCGGTTAATAATTGGACCTATTAAATGCTGATCACACTTGATTATAGAATATTCTTCCATGGATTTCACATTAGTTTATGGCACTTGGTTTATTCATTTATACATCATCAAATAGTTGACTTCTGAAAATTACCCTGGACCAGGGTTTTCCACCTTTGTCTCATTCAAAACAGAAAATCCAAATTTGGCACTCCTATAGGCATTTCCCCTTTTGTGCGTTCTCTATGTCTCTTTGACCATACAACCCACGGTGCAACATACAAGATCAATTTGTACTAATTGTTGAGTCTTGAGATGACATAACAATTCAATTTGTATAAAAATAAAATATCCATATTACCTTCGTAAACCTTCACAGTAATTTTTTTTCTTCGCCTCTTCTTTTATATTATGCCTTTCTATGGTTTACTTTTGCCTCCTGCTTTTTAGACAACAAAAATGTTATGCCACCATATGGGCATTATTAACAGAGGGTCCCTTCATATTAATGTACAATTTACATATATATTATTGGTAAACCCCTTATGAGCATCTACCATTCTGCCCCATCATTTGGTCAAAAGTCATATTATATGTATAAATAATTTCAATGGTCACTCCTTACAGAAAATATTATCCATAACCTTCTTTTTAAGGAAAAAAGGAGCGCAAATTTTAAATTAACCTCATAATTCAATACACCTTACACTATACATCAGTAATGGTGCCTCTAATTTAAGCAGCATAACTATCTTTCTTGTTGATACAATCTTTGCTTTTTCGAACACTATCTCACCAGCCTTTTCATTCATGCACTAGGGTTACACATGCACACAGGTGAAGAAAGAAAATTTTAACTCGAATTAGAAACCGATGCAGAAGTTAACTACATTAACATCTTATAGTGAAAGAAGATCTGCCTTTGTTGTTATTATTGTTTTTCGAAATGTCTAGGATACGTAACAAAACAAAATCAATTAATCATAGTAGCACTTCTCATAAAAAAGTAACAACACTAACCATATATTAGATGTATCAATATCATAACTAAAAAAATAAAATTTACATAGTATAAATTTTTCCACATTCGGAACTTTCTAAAATGATTGAAAACCTCCTTGTTTCCGGTGTTTTTTTGTTTTACTACAAGAACAGGACACGTGTCACATCTTTCTATAAAATCCCTTTAGAACTCGATTCCAATAACTACGCCTCATTGTTCCGTGCAGTGTGCACTAGTGGGAGTATCATCAGAGCTCTTTTCAGACCACAAAGCACTCCAAAACTTTCTTTTTTTTATGCATAGTGTTATTCTATGTGCCTTTATTAATTTATATATTAAATAAACACCATATTGTTAATTATTTATAGCTGAAATGACTGTGGTAGAGTAGAAGGGTAAGGATGAGGTGAGGTCCCCAACATAACATTGTTTGTGTGACACCACGTGATGCCTCATAGTTCCAATACGTCTTTGTCCCACAGAGACTCAAATCATAACCACAGTATCTTTGATTACGACTTCGTTAAAAAAGAATCACTTATGTAATTATGTTTTAGACCAACCAATTAACTATATCTAATCTGCCTCCTATTTTGAGTTTCTGTGCCAATGGATTATTACGATCCAACTTTATGCAATGCCCTCATGATGTGGTTTTATACTTTAATCACTAAGAAATGCGTCGCCAAACATAATTTCTTTTTTCTTTTTTGGTAACTCGGTTCAAATTCTTCTACTAATATTTTAGTAAGAAAAAAAATCAATACTTTCCTGTCTATCATTATCATAAATTCTTAAAATATTAAAGCTTAAATATGAAACCGGCCCCTCTAAGTTAGCACGTTTTTTTATTTTTGTTTTAAAATATTTACTAATTTTTGAGAAAGTACAACAAATTTCTTGGAATTTTAGTA
The DNA here is from genome assembly GCA_037954015.1 of Psophocarpus tetragonolobus. Classification (NCBI taxonomy): domain Eukaryota; kingdom Viridiplantae; phylum Streptophyta; class Magnoliopsida; order Fabales; family Fabaceae; genus Psophocarpus; species Psophocarpus tetragonolobus. Next base: position 77,323,768 of record CM075689.1, read on the forward strand.
ATTATACTTACCATTTTTTAACTATTACGTTTATATCTAAAAAAGATGATAGTATAATATTTTTAAACTTAAAAATATTAGTGTAAAAATTAAATAACAAATAGTAGATTATGTATGATTTAATAAAAAAATATTAGTAATGTCATAATTTATTCTTAATTTTTAAATTTGACTAAGTGTTGACTTGAGGGGTAAACCAACTAAAGAAAAAACTTTAGGTCCACTATCAAAAACAATTTTTTTATTAATTTTATTGATAAAAATGTGTCATAGACAAATTAAATGTTACATATGTTGATAAAAGGATCCAAAATATAACTTGACATTTAAAGTTTTTTTAAAAATTTCTTTAGTGTTTATTGTCTGCTACCATTGAAAAAAAAAAGGTGAAGGCCGCATTTAGGGTGATTACTAATTTGAGGTGTTGGATTTTGAAATATAATTTAAAAACAATAACGTATTCGATTAAAATGATAGCGATTTGGTTTACTTATTTTTTAATTAGTTTCTAGTTGATAAATATTATTTTTATTTAAAAATATTTAATTTTAATACACTTATTTAATTAGGATTTAAAGAAAATTATTTGTAAAAATCAACTTTAATTTAGAAAAGCAAAATTTTTGTAAATAGATTTGTTTTTGAAGAATTATACATTTATACAGCTTAAAGTTTTCTATCCAGGTAAAAAAAAAAATGGGATTTATAATTTGGAGTATAATTGTTGAGCAATTTTCATTTGACTAGATAAATTGAGCAAAGACTGAATAATTTCTCTTTACCAGAATTTTGCTTAGTGAAATCAATTTTGCTAAGTGGAATTAAACTAGAAAAGGCGTATTAAAATGATAAGTGTGTGGAGTGGATTTCAACCCATTCATGGTTTCAGCTTTCCTTAGCATGGAAAATATATGCATTTTGCTCAACAATTTCAATTCCATCGAGCAAAATGATCACTTACTCCATGTTTTATGAAGAAAAATAACAAAGCAATTGGATTTGGAAAGAGAAGAAGAATGAGAAGAAAAGGAGAAAACTCAAGCTCATGGAAGAGTTTATTAAATCCATTATATGACAAAGGAGAAGACTCCTATCATTATGAGTGTCTAATATTTTTGTTGTGATTGAATGTAATTTATCAAATTTTTTTGTAATTTTTTCATTATATATATATATATATATATATATATTTTTTTTTTATTACATTCTTAATGTTAGAGATGAAATTATCATTGTGATTTTAAATTTAGATCTTTTAGAAAATACTCTCTCAATCTTAATTGAATCAATCCACATGATAATTTTTAATTTTAGCAATAGATTTGGAAAGTTAGGGAATTGATTATTGAGTTAAAATCATTAATGAAAGTAGAAAAATAAAATAGAAGAAACTTGATCCCAACATTCATTCTCATCAATTTCTAATTACAATTTTATTATTGTACTTTTATATTTTGAATACTTCTATTTACTTTTTAATATTAAAACCATAAATTCATGAACAACTTTATATTGTTGTTTTACAAGTAATATCTTACAAGTTCCTATGAACACAACAATCCTATTTTACCATACTAAAATTTAAATTGTAAAAAATATATTATTTTTATAAACATAAAAATTTGAAAGCGAAATCAATCTTTGTTATTATAAATTTAAAATCTAAAACCAAAAACCACTTCAACATAGGCCTAACATAGCTAATGCAAAATTTATTTTCTAGATTAAAGATTGTCAGAAATTAAATAAATAAATATTTATTAAGTTGAACTTAGTATATTAAGTTTTGAATATGTTTTCATATTTATATGTATTTGGATCCTTTGAAAAAAAAAAGTGACTAATTATATCTCTTTAACACACCTAATAACAACAACAATATCGGTACTAGTATTATTTTCGAGTATATACGTCACTGAAATTTTCTTCCATTGGAAACCTACCACTACCAACTAGATTCCAACATACATATATTATTAGGTTTAATGGATGGTTTGGTTTTTGTTGAATTGTTTAACTCTTTTGTTTTGATTTTGGAAGATGAAACTTTAGAAGAAAAGGTTACCCAATTTAAAAAACAATGTAAATTTTAAATTTAAGTGAAAAATCGATCAATTTATAGATATGTTATTAAGAGAAATTGTTAAATATCGAACTTAAAGTGTTTAGGTTCTACTCTATCTGATGCTAGATAACCAAGCTAACTTTAAATCTTTAATATTGGTTCCTAAAAAGAATTTTTAATAATGGCTTATTTCTTAACGACGGTGACCAGGGAATAGTAGGTAGAATAAGGCTAAACACACTAGACTTTCAATAAATAATAGAAGGATGTGATAAGGATGTACGACTGAGTTGTTTCTCTAATGGGTTAGCTTATTCTCTTTTCCATGTTGGGGCTTAATTAAGTGTTTTATATTTACTAAAATAATAACAATACCTTAAGCGATGAAGCAATGAGAATACGACATTACAGCGCGGGGGGAAATGAGAATATGGCAGTCCCATAGCGAGATTCACAATGATTGAATCTTTAGATTGAGTTGGGAAGTGAATCTTTGGGAACAAGATTTTGCTTTGGCTGCATTTCAAGAAAATTGGAGCATTGGTTGAGCAAAGTAACGTTGAGTTGCGTGGGAAATGAATTCATTGTTAGTTGCTTTTTTTTCACCTGTCAATCTGCTTGGAAGGAAACTTTTTTTTTTCGAATTAAATTTGTGTCTCGTTTTCGTTCTATGCCACAATCAATTTATATTTTTTTATAAATTTTCCTATATTTTATATAATCCATTAAATAATTTTTTAATTAAGATAAAGATATTTTTTTTTATATTTTATATAACTCGTTAAGTAATATTATTTCTTAATTAAGTTAGAAACAGACACACACCAATTTAAAATAAAAGATTTCATTGCTTCATAATTAAGAAATTGTTCGGCGTACTACTAATTTACTATGTTCATCAAAACACGAGATTTTTTTTGTCTATGAAGGTGACAGATGTTTTGGTGTCTTCAATGCTTGTGGATGAGATATTTGAGTGCGCAAAAGATTCCTATTGATTTTTAAAGAAAAATTCGGATAGGCAATAAAGACTCTACCAAACTTTTAGAAGTATATAATCCAACACAAATTTAATTAGAATGAATTAGCTGTATAAAACTTTTTTATTCTACTATTTAATTGAGTTTTACTACCATATGTGATTAAATTATTAATTTTTATAACAATTTTTTAAAGTTTTTATTTGGATTAGTAGTAAAATAGTATGATTTGTTAAATTTTAAATAATATGATTTATTAAATTTTAAAGTAATATGATTTGTTAAATTTTAAAATAAAATAAGATCTACCTTAATTTAAAAGCAATAATAATTCTTATAGTTAAAAATTAAGATATGCTTTTAATTTAATTTCAAATTTGAAGGTAATATCATATTCACAATAGCAATAATTTATATTTAAAAACAAGTATAAAATCTGAATAAATTGATCTTATTCTTATAATTCATGTCAAACATATCATTATCTACCAAGGAAGGAAGAAGAAATAAAAATGGTTTAAGTAAGAAAATATGAGAAAACACTAAACTTTGTGATATTTTTTAGACAACCAAACTTTCAAAATTGATATCTTATTGTCATTATAAATGTGAAAATCTAACTTTCTAAATTGAGATAAATTGAATATTTAAAATGGTTAAAAGAGAGATTGTTAAAATAGAGAAAATTAACAATTATTTAATGTTGGTAACGGATGGTAAAATGAACGCATATTCTAAGTAAGTAAAAATATTTTTATGCAAAATGGGTAATTACCCGCAAATTGGGTTTCAGACAAATTTGGATCCACAAAATTTATGCTGGTATCGGCAAGGATGATTACTATAGGACCGAATCTGTTTTGTTCCACACCTTATACATATATAATATTAATTAATATAATTATATAATAAAATACTACATAATTTTGAATAAAAATATTACTAAAAGTATTATTTGCATTATAATATATGATAAGTAATATAATTATATAATAAAATGAGACATCTAATATATTTTTCGCAATTTTTCTTATCAACCAAAGAAAATAGATTTTATTAATAATTCATATAGAATCCCCAAAATGTGTCTTCCTTTAAAACAAGTAATTGTGTTGTAAACTCTGCAGTCCTACACTACTCCTACGAGCTGAATTCTGTGTGGTGAATAATCTCCATGGCATCGACTTCACGATCATTAAACACTATATTATTTTCAGTCTTCTAGATGTGTCACACAGTGGCCGACCATATAAATTACCAACCTTGCTATCTTTGGCAAGAACCATTAATTAGACCTTGAAATTAAAAAGCATAACTTCTCAGTGAATTGAATAATGTTATAAAAATACCTCACTAGTGGCAAAGTTATGACCAAACCCTTGCAGATATCTCACAATTGATAAATAAATATGACCTTGATTTCACGTCCTTTCTGCAAAGTTCACACAAGATTACTTCTCGCTGAATTATCCCCTATTTCAATAAATTGGCCTTTGTTGGTAGCCTGTTTGCTTCTAACTCTCGTGCTAGCATATTCACCTTCGACAATACACCTTTATTCCACAGTAATTTGAAAAATTGGTCCTTTTGCAGTCGCCTGTAAGTAACCTGTATGCTAATGAAACAAAGTACACTCTCAACCCTTCAATCTGCCACACCCACTTATCTACTTCCCTTAGTTTCATTGTCACAAACCCTAGCTTAATCTCCAACTCACCAAGAAATCCTAACTCCTAGTCAAACAACTCCCTCCTCCAGGCCTAATTCCACCTCCCATTCTCCCTCCATATATCACTTACCGATGCCGCCATATTTAGAGCAACCTCATAAAATTGACGATACGCTTCCTAAAAGCTAAGACCAACTACCTACTTATCTTTCCAAAAACCAACTTCTCGTCCTTCCCCAACCTGTTGTTGAACATTATTATACCATCACCCAGGTTGACCTCCCCCAACTTGATCAATGGAATTGATATCCACCCACCATCGAGAGCATTTTTTATGACTAACCTCTCATTGACTGTCAGCCCTCAAATACTACGTTTTCATTACTCGCACCTATAACCTATCACTCTCCACAAACAAACTTCATTTCCACTTTTTTAACAATCCTACACTGAAATGGATCAAATCTCCCATACCCAAACCTCAATATTCCTTTTCTACACACATTTTTGCATGCCACCCAAGGGATTTTCCTAATCCTCACCTCACCACTCCCCTCAATAAGAATTTTATAAACAGAAAAGGAAGTTTAGATATTATACCTTGAAGAGCCTTGAAAAGTGAAATAAAGTAGATAGACAATGCTGACAAGACATATCTCAGTAAAACCACCCTTCCCGCCATAGAAATGTATTTATTCTCCCAAGGGGATAATCTGCTCAGAACATCTTTTAGTACCATTTCCTACATCCTCAGTTTAGTAGAGGTATCCTCAACAGGCAAACCCAAATACTTGAATGGTATACATCCCACCTTATAATTTAGTAACATTGAAGCCTCCAACCACTCCTTATTCACATTAATACAGTCAACTAACTTTTGTGAAAATTGACCTTAAGTCCTGATTTAAGCTCAAAATTCTGCAACACTATTGTTCATCATTCCCACTATTTTCCACTTTTTTTTTACTAACAGTATCGTATCATTAGAAAATTGTAAGAGAGATATACATACTTCTTCTATCCCAATCTTATACCCTTTCCATGCTTCCACCTCCACAACTGAATTAACTAATTGGCTTAAACCCTTCTCAACAAGAAGGAAAAGAAAAGGTGATAACGAGTCACCCTACCGAAGTCCTTGGCCCACACTAAATTCCTCAGTAGAACTCCCATTAATCAACATCGATAATCGTATCGTTGACACACATTAATGTATTCACTTTATCCAAACCTGACCAAACCCCATAATATCCATCACCTCCCACAAATATTTCCAATTGACTGAGTCATGAGTTATTTCAAAGTCCACCTTTAAACACACTAATTTATCATAATTCCTCTTTATGTCTGCCACAAGTTTATTCACAATTAAGATTCCATTCAAGATTTGTCTACCCTTAACAAACACAGATTGAGTATTTGATATGATGTCTTGCATAACCATTTTAAGTTTATTTGAAATTGCAGTTTTAATAAGATAAAAATATAATTTATAAGAAAAAATATGTTATTTATAGAATAACTCTTAATAAACTTACAATATTGTTACGTTATGGTAAACAAACATAAATTTATATGTAATCATATAAAACTTTAGGAAGTATTTTATAATCTGGTCTATGTTTAATGTTATGTTAGTTTGTTTACATATTATGTTTAGTTGTGTATAAAAGATATTGACTTATTTTTTATATACATTAGGAAAATGTGGGTTGCAATTGCAAGTATAGATATATAGGTACCCAACAATTATAATTATCAAAATGGCAAGATCCATCCATATGAGTTGACCTATCTTAACCAATAGGGGTTGACCCAGCTAAAATACGAGTGAACACTACCTGACCCACTTTATTTCTATGGGGAGATTTTCTAATTATCCCCTATCATGACAAGTTGATGGGTAACAAAAAAAAGATAAATAATTTGACTATTTAGAAAATTTTTAACATTTGAGTAATCTATGATAACATTATATTTAAATTTTATGAGTTTGAAAATAAAAAATTATTCAAATGATGTTCTCCATTAAATATCTATATTTACAACATATCAAATATTAGTATAAAAATATAAAATACCACTTAAATGATTCCAACAAACTAGAAAATATATTTTCATAGAATATAAGTCAAATAAACAACATAGTAATTTAAAAATTTAAAAAATAATTATAATCACATAATAATAAAAAATAAAATATAAGTGATTTAATGAGTCAACCTACCTCACCATGGGTTCGATAGGGTGAATCGGATCATTATTGGGTTATCCTATTTTTTTTTATATAATCAACTCATTTTAAAAAAATTTAATCAGGCCAAATCCAAATTCATGGTGGACTAAAATAACTCATAAGTACTGACTCATTTTCACAATTCTACTAACAAGTATGCATATAGAGATCAAAACTATTACCAACACAAATATGAGATTGAATACAAGAATATTGTTTTAAACGTAAATACAAAAATAGATGCTAATGTAGGTTACCCATTATCATCCTATTAACAACTTCTTTACTTCAAAATTATTTTTTTTATTAGGGAACTTAAACACATATAAAATAGATAATTTTCTCTGATTTGTTTATTCTCACTGCGGCATTACTGACACTCTATTAATCAGACATGAGTTATTTTTCACACATTTTATTTTCATTCCTATAAAGCAGCTAAGATAATTTTTATGATCATTAAAATAGTAGTATTAAATGTTTTTTTATATATTCCTATTTTAATATAAAAATAAGATATGTCAAACCCTTTTTTTTTTTTAAATCTTGATTAACTCATAACCATATAAACTATTAGCATTTATTACTATTTAGAAGCACTTTTGTGTTTGTCATGGATGCAGTGTGTGACACCTAAGAACCTTGTTCAATAATCCTTGTGGCTTTGAATGGTTGGATTACTTGGATATTGGATATTCCAGCCACATGATAATTTCCTAATCCAATTTCCTCATTCACTCACGTCAGTTGTTTAGTTTGTAATCATTTCGTTATTTATTAATTTTTATTTTATTTATTCACATATAGACTTTGGGAGACATGTCAATGATGAAGGTGATGCTCCATTTTCAATATGAATATCTTGTAGTAGATAAGAAAGTGGAGTAATCTAAACAAAGGGAAAGCAAAAGGGTGGGGTCTTCTTGGTACACATAATAACCATTTTCCTAATTTTCCCATTTTTGTCTTTATTTTCCCGACCAACTAGGAACTTGGTCCAAGTCACTGAAATTCTCCCATGGCATTGTCATTGACACCGTTTTGGGTCATTTAACTTCCAAGATAGTTGGTGCTTTGGAAATGGACACCTCCAAAGTTACCCCCCAACTTCCTCTGTTAAACACTTCAATGCTTAACCATAATCCATTCTAGCTGGCTCATTTCACTTTTGTAGCTACCCGCGATAAATGTGGGCATCATAACTCCCCTGCCTTTCCTCAATTATCTCCTATCCAATCCAATTCCTCTATGGTCCCATCACATCCTACCATATGGATTACACAAAATCAAATCCCATATCCAACGCCTCCCAATTTAACCCACAATTCTCAATCCATTACATTTCCTTTATTATTTTATTATATATTCTTAACTTTATTTTGCATATACTCCATTGGACTAATTAATTAATCAATTCTCCATATATATATATTTAACCTGTGAGCTGTGACAAAGGCTGGTTTGGTTCTGCTGTGGTCCCCAAGAAAAGGACATAAATTTTTGTTTTATAGATGACAACACAAAGTACGCATACCCAAAAGCGATAGGTATTTAAGTGAATTTGCACTGTTGATTAGGCATTTTGGTCAATTGAAGAACTTTCCAGAAACAGAATCTTTACCCTTACTCCTCCAACAAAAAACCAACTAGCTAGATAAAAATATCAAAAAACCCTTCCTGCTTTGGGCAGACGCAGCTATTTTAAGGGAGTATCCGCAACCTGAGCTTACACGCAAAGCAGGGAAGCTTCGCCTTCGGACAGTCAATAATAATAGGTTTCGTGTGACCCATTGCGGCATTTATTGCGTGCCGCTCACTTGAATTATTAAAAAGAGATTTTTTGTCACTTCCTGCTCTGCAAAATCATTAAATAACAAATTTAACTTTTTAATTTTATTCATTTTTACCACAAATTAGAAAATTACATAAAGCAAGCAATTTTAGACCACAAGAGACTTTGACATGCTTATACAGTACGGACCAAATTTTTGTATAAGCTGAACTTTGAAATAGACTACTACACTACTATCCATGTTTCGTTTTCGCTGACTAATGTGAAATTCTAATCATTAGCCCAACCTCCGCGTAACAAAATGTTCAAAAGAACAAACCAACCAATGAAAATTAGAGAGAGAATTCATCACTCAAACAGATACTGGAAAGTCATTACCCACATGCATGTTTCCGTTCTTTTTCAATCAAATGTTATAAATTAATACTGATTAAACAATACTATTTAATACTTTAATTAAAATATTTTGAATTTTTATTCTCTTTTTTATGACTATTTCTTTTTTTATTTATTACATAATAGATTTATTTTAAAATAAGATATTCTATTTGAAATTTATTAATACGTTTCTTGAACTCTCGCGTGTAAATAAAAAATAATATTGTATGCTAGACACAAATATAAATATTTTTTTTTAATTTTATTCTATTTAATGTTAATATTTGTAAAGAATTTTTATGTAATTATAATTATAATTTTTTTTATTCATCATAATATCAAAATTTTAATGAATGACATTTTAAAAATTACTTGATAATAATTAATTTTTAATATGTATGTTTTAAAATATTTTTTGTTATATATGAATTAAGAAGAAGTACTATATAAATGAATTATTTCTTTTTTCATTATCAATAGTAATATAAAAATTAATAATATAAAACTTGTTTATCCTATAATTACAACTTTCTATATAAACACATGTTTTCTTTTTCATTTTAATTTTAAAAACACGGATTGTTTTTTGTTTAATGTAAACAAAGCCTCTAGTTTTCTAATTCTAACTAAACATATTTTTATTTTGTATTTTATCATTTTTATAGTAAAAAAATAATAAGATAAATATATCTTTACCAAATGACTAACATGTATTAATTAATTAAATAAAAAATACTAAACCAATTTCAATAATTTTAAAAAATAATTTTTAAAAATATAATATAAATTATTGTCAAATTTCATATTAATTTAATTCACTATTTTTTATTAATCTTTATAGATTAGTTGAAAAATTTTTAATACTTTTTTATAAATAGAATACTATTCACTATTTTTTATTCAATTATTTTTACGTAATTTTTTAATATGTACTAGTAATTAACAATATTATTAATATGTCTTATCATCACCCCATGTTAACCGAATAGTATTTTATACAAGGTTGTCATGTGAAATAATAATTTCTATCAAATTAAAATTAAATTAAATATTTATATTTACATTAAAAAAATTTATAAATAATTGTCTTAATTGTTGGATATAAGATGATTCAATTTATTGAAAAAGATATGAGGCGAGAAAGACATTGGATTCAATTCTATGACTAACAAAAACTATTCACTTACAAAAAAAATTACCTTAATTGCTAGTTTTAAAATTATCAATTTTAACTTACTTTTCCTAACAAGGTTTTTTACAAGTCAATTTTTATTAATTAAAATAAAAAAGAAGGAAAGTATAAAATATGCTTTTGAGAGTTATTAATTTAAAAAATTTAGATGAGACACAAATCACTTAACTAATTTTTTAATTTTTGGAAGAGATAAAAAATTTATCTCAATAATATTTTATTACAAAATAATTAAGGAAATGCTGATGAAAATAATTAATAGAAGTACAAAAAATTTAAAACTATATTTGTAAAAATAAACAATTCTTTTTAAATGGTAAGGCTAGAAACCACACAAATTCTATTAATATATCTTACTGTAAATTATGATTTAAAAGTTTTTTTTTTAACTAGCAGCACAAATGAGCAAGAATTATCCTTGTCCATACCAAATTTCATACTTTAGTTTATAGAAATAAATAAGAAAATTCCAAAAGAAAGAGCCAATTTGCATTGACACAGAGAAATTCTCGTGAGTGGTATCGTCTGCTTCGTCCTAGGGTGGGGCACATTGAGAACCCTGTTGTAACGGCCAGCTATATCCGTTCTGGCTACCACCCTAAGTGACACAGAAAATCCACGAAACCACACCCTTATCCGCATGCCGCGTGTATCTCCTGCTCACAACAAAGTGCCACGTGTCCGTCCCAACTTGTCCCTTGAACCCCACCGGGTCACGATTTGCAGTAGTTCACTCACATTACCAAAGTCATTTCGTATCTGCAAAACCCCGAAATGCCCCCATTATTGCGTTGAAGCCACCAAACCGAAGGAGGACAAACCCGTCATTTCGTCCAAGGCTTAACTAACTAGAAGGTAGATGAGTATTATCGTGTAGAAGTCAGCAGTTGAACAGAAAAAGTACACATGCTCTTGTGAGCTTTCTGATTCGATAGCGTTCACGTACTTTTGACGGTTCCAAGGAAACGACTAAGAAAATCAACGGTTTCATGTCAAACAAGTGTACATAAGTGACTCGAGTCTTATCTCACGTGATCATTTCCTTCTAGCTGCGTCTTTCTTTTTCTCTGACCGCTGCAACAGCCAGACCTCATCGATACTACCGTCCTTATCAGTTTACCAAATTACCCTTCGCAACACTGTTGTAATCCTCGGCTCTTCAATTCTGCACCCGCCAATAAATAAATCCAACTTAACAGTAACGGTGATTCCGTCAATACACGGGACGGAGAAAGGTTCAATCGCGTTTACACCGGAAACGCGTTTTGGAATTTGGACGGCACGTTTTGTTTTCGTTGAACCACCTAATAACAACCACCACCACTTCACAAAGTTTCTTTAGTTTAATTATTTTAATATTAAAGGCATTTTTATATTCGGTTTTCGAAACTAATAAAGCGATAATTATTTTAAAGTATAAAACTATAAATTATCCCTTCCTTACCCTTTTTCGGTTTTCTAAGCATTCGCTTCCTCTCTTTCCTCATCCACTATTTCTCTCCGTTTTCTGGCCCCGCCGGAAAACCTCCTCCGTTCGCCGGAAAACCGCTTTGATTTGGGCCTTTTTTTCCCGCGTCTCCAGAGGAAGCTGATTTCGGTCTTCTTATTCGGACGTTTGCATTCACTCGCAATTTTCTGTGTACCTTCTACAAGGCGTTGGATCTCTCCGTTGTTCGGTTTCAGCGTTGTATTCGGCGTTATTCGAGAATGTGGCGAGCCTGGTTGTTCTTCGAGGCTCGCTGTTAATCTGCAACACTCAGGATCGTGGTTTAGGGTTTGGATTTGGATTTGGTATTGTGATTGCTCTTTTTTGGCGATACCTTGTTCTAGTTAACAAAGACGGAGGCCTACAGGCAGCGACTTCGTAATGAAATGGTAGGTCAATCGTGTTTTCTTCAGAAAATTTATTTGTATCATCTTTTTATCCGGTTTTTGATTTGTAAATGCTTGAAACTCTCTCGAAAATGTATATTCTTATGCTCATCCTTCAGATCTCGGGCATTGTTATAATTTTTAATGATTTTGATGCGATTTCCCATGTTTTGTTTGCCTGAATGATGATTTGTTCAAATCACGCCTCGTATATGATTTTTCCCCTCATTTTGTGTTTCGTGTTTAGGCTTCAGAGTGTGATATATGCTCTTTAGCGATGCTTAAGGTGCATTTCGTATATAATTTTTCCCCTCATTTTTCTCTAATACGTAAACCTCAGTTCTCTGAAGATTATTAAAAGAATAGGAAAAAGAGGATCACGGTTCTTCTCTTTTTCTTTTCTCCTGTTTCTGAAATAGTATTTTAGAAGATTTAGTTTAGCCGAGGATTAATGATTTTCTAGGTATATATTCTTCTTTCCTTTTGTGCGTTGAAATTTATGCGATTAAAACTGCCTTTTGTTTGATTGGTTTATGCTAAGGTGGAAATAGTGATGTTGAGAGGAGTAAACTATTCAAATTTCAGCGCATGCATTTGTTGAATATTTCTATTAGATTGTTTTTGTTGACTCTTTTGCTTTGGGTGGTTCTAAATTCGGATAATTTTTTTGTGCTCTTTTTTGCCCTTCGTAGTAGTTTCTTTTCAGAATGAGGTGGTTTACGTTTGACTCAGAACGACTTTGTTAGTAAAATGTTCCCGACTTTGGTTGCCTCATAGTATACGCCCCCATTCATCTAGTTATTGACTCCTCAATGGTAATATACGAAAGAAGGTCGAATTTATGTTGGCCCCGGATTCCTTTTAGTTTACTTGAGTTCGAACATTATTCCTTTCACTCCTTTGAACTACATTATTTCAAGCTGGATTGTCACCCTTTGCTTTAACTGAAGATTACCAGGCAATGCTATGCATGATCTTTTGCTCCTTAGTTCAAAGTTTTTATGCTAACATAACGGATTTTTCATCCCGTTCATTGTTGATTATTATCCCTCTATTTTCTCACTACTGTGACTTAATTTTGTCCTCTTGTGTGCATTTTACTTTATCCTTGGTCCTTACATGGTTACATTTAAATACATATCTGCAAACCTGAGTGAGAAATGTTTGAAATGTCTACAGGTGGAAAGAAGAGTGACTTTATCAAAGGAAGTTAGAAATGGGTTAGAATTTTTGAAGCGTAAAAAGCTTCAGCGTGCAAAATCTGTTACTGCCACCCAGACAAGTATTGCTAACATGATGAACAGAAGTGGAGGAGATGCTTTAAGAGCTTCAGCATCATGTGGCATGGGATTTCATGGTAATGCTGATGTCTTTTCCAAGCGCAAGGTGGATAAGTTTGATACAAATGACCTGGAATGGACTGATAAAATTCCAGAATGTCCTGTGTATTCTCCAACAAAGGAGGAATTTGAGGATCCTTTGATTTATTTGCAAAAGATAGCTCCAGAAGCTTCTAAATATGGTATGGAGTTTCGGTCTGATGAATATTATATTTCTCAAATAGACTTTAATATTTTGTAACTATTTTATCATATTAGACCTGAGGATCAGGCTTTCCGGTGCTTGTGTTAATTCTCAAATCCAGCTTTTGAGGTCTTTGATCATTTGTGTTTTAACAGATAAACTCGTCAAATGATGTGGATAGAGTAATTCTGCAAGCTGCCCGATACCAATATGTTAAAAATGTTATAGTCTTAAATATTGATCTTTAGACAGTCAATATTTTTGTATTAGTTTATATAATATAATTTAAACAACAAAGTGTCCTTTAATAGGACTTTCTTGATTTGCTGATAAAATTATGAGGATGTACTTTTGGTTGATATACAAATGGTTTGTTTGTAATTAGTTATCTCAAATTAACTAAAAGATGACAATTCATTTTGTAGCTTGAAAACATAAAAAATTTCTATGCGAAATGAAACGAAGAAGTTAATTGACTAATGGAGATAGTGTGAAGACATTAATTAAATGATTTCTCTCTCAATCTTGTGTCCTGATCTGATGTTTAGTGTATTAATGAGAGGATTATCATTGATAATTTGGAAGTAAAAGTTGTAGATTCAGCGTAATAAAATGAAAATAGCCTACTTCAGTGTTATATAGATTTTTTTCTTTTTTGGGGAGTAGAGTGATAGAATTTTGACCTAACTATTTTCCATTTGAACATGTAATAAATTCCAGGTATATGCAAGATCATTTCCCCTTTGAATGCTTCGGTACCTGCTGGGGTTGTTTTAATGAAGGAGAAAGCCGGATTCAAGTTTACAACTAGGGTGCAGCCCCTTCGCCTTGCTGAATGGGATACAGAAGACAAAGTCACATTTTTTATGAGTGGAAGGTCTGTTTCCCATGGTGTATGTCAATATTTCTAGTATCTACTTTTAATTATATTTTTGCCTTTTCTGACTAGTTCAATTGTAATTTAACCAGAAATTATACATTTCGTGATTTTGAGAAAGTGGCAAACAAGGTATTTGCACGAAGATATTGCAGTGCTGGATGTCTTCCAGCCAAATACTTGGAAAAAGAGTTTTGGCACGAAATTGGTTGTGGGAAAATGGAAACTGTTGAATATGCATGTGATGTTGATGGCAGTGCCTTTTCATCTTCTCCCACTGACCAGCTCGGGAACAGCAAATGGAATTTGAAGGTGTTAATTCTATTACTGTCTCTCTTTGTTTTTACCTTTACAGTGTTCACATATCCGTTTCATTCTTTATAAAAGTGGAAAATATTTGTGACAAAGATATGCTTTTTGCTTTTCCCTAGTATTATGGCTAACTTATTCAACACTTCCTTCTCTGTGATTCTCAGAAAATTTCAAGATTGCCCAAATCGATTTTACGGCTCTTGGAAACATCAATTCCGGTACTGACAATTTCTGATATTGGTCAAAGTCATTTTTGTACTATTATTTTTACATGACTTATATTGGGTTTTATTTCAGGGAGTAACGGAACCCATGCTATACATTGGAATGCTGTTTAGTATCTTTGCTTGGCATGTCGAGGATCATTACTTGTACAGGTAAATGTTACTTATTTTTAGAATAAATTCATAATAACTTAATAAGTAATAACATTATCACAATTGAACACTTCCTTCTTTAGTTGTTTATTCAATGATATTAATATATTACATTGTTATCACAGCATTAACTATCATCACTGTGGGGCGTCAAAAACATGGTATGGTATTCCAGGTCATGCAGCTTTGGAATTTGAAAGGGTGGTGAGAGAACACGTCTACACTAATGATATTTTGTCAAGTGATGGTGAAGATGGAGCCTTTGATGTTCTCCTTGGGAAAACAACACTATTTCCACCAAATATTTTGTTGGAGCATGAAGTCCCTGTCTACAAGGCTGTTCAAAAGCCAGGGGAGTTCATAATAACTTTTCCAAGAGCATATCACGCTGGCTTCAGTCATGGTTAGAATGGCTCATTTCAATAATTTAGTTCCAGGAATGATATCTTACTTCCTGCTCCCGCCCAGTTTCTACATGTGAAATAAATAAAAAGACTAATCTTCTGTATCCTGGTTAAAATTGTAGGTTTCAACTGTGGAGAAGCAGTGAATTTTGCAATTGGGGATTGGTTTCCTTTAGGGGCTGTTGCTAGCAGAAGATATGCAATTCTTAACAGGGTTCCTTTACTGCCCCATGAAGAACTTCTATGCAAAGAAGCAATGCTTCTTCGTACATGCTTGGAACTTGAAGATTCAGATTTTCCTTCTGCAGACTTGTTTTCTCACAATAGCATTAAGATTTCATTTGTTAACTTGATGCGTTTCCAACATTGTGCTCGATGGTTTCTAATGAAATCAAGGGCAAGTATAAGTGTCTCTTCTCATTCCCATGGCACAATTCTCTGCAGCCTTTGCAAACGTGACTGTTACATAGCTTATGTTGACTGCAACTGTCACATGCATCCTGTTTGCCTACGTCATGGTAAGCTTTGGTCATTGTTATTTATTAATGTCATTAATAATTATGACTTGTGAGCTTTATTATGTCTGGTTGTTGCATGTTTGTTTGATTCCATGCTTTGCACAATATTATTTACCATGTCTGGTAGCCACACATCAATGGCCAGTTACTTCTTCAATATCCTATTCCTGTGTAATTATAACAGGAAAAATATTATCTTGATTCTTGACAGAAGATAAATTTATGGACAATGGATTCTTTACTTGATTATCTGACATGTATGTTTGGCCATACAATATCCTCATTTTTAACGTCTTCAAAATTTGAGGTTTCAGATGTTGATTCTCTTGACTTAAACTGTGGGAACAAACACACACTTTATTTGAGGGAGGATGTTATGGATATGGAAACTGCAGCCAAGATGTTTGAACAAGAAGATGGGATATTGGATGAGATAAAGAAGCTAACCAAAAGTGGCCAAAACATGTATGCATATCCTTTGTCAAATATGTTTCAGAGAGCGGAGGCAAATGGATACATGCCTTATTGTGAGCTAAAACTTGATTCTGTTATTGAATTTTATACTACTCCAGAGAATTCAACAAATAATCAAGAATACAATAATCAAAATCAATCTGTCTTTGTACAATGCACTGGAAATAAAAAAGCAGTGGTGTCTGAGGTTTCCATTTCTTCTGCCACATCCACTCTTTGCTCTCTTTCAGAATCTCTTGAGAGCTTTTCTGCCCCGCAGAATGTAAGTCCTTTGAATATTGTCATTGCATATTATTGCAACTGAGATTTAACAGATATTATTGATTCTGGAACTAAAGCTGTTTGTTTATTCTGCTAGCAGGCTGATGGGCATACTAACATCAATGTAAGTATTATTGATTATGAAGAGTTTGGCGAAAGAATATCCAACAGTGCCGGTGAATCTTCATTATCCCCTGCTGTGTATCATGAAAGCTCAGTTAAACCACAGGCTGATCTTCCGAGATTTGATACAAAACCTGTTGTGGATGAGACTGATGACTCTGATTCAGAGATATTTAGGGTAAAGCGCCCTTCTTCTCTGAAAGCAGAAAGGAGAATTATGAATGATGCTATGTCTTCGAAGCATCCTGAGCAGCAGGTATTCTCAAATATTTAGTTGATTTGATCTGGCAATCATGTATAATGGCGATTCTATCTCAGCGTTTCAACTTATGTTCCCAACATTTATTCTCTTTCCTAAATTTATTATCTAGCTTTGCTCTATGAACAGGGACTAAAACGACTGAAGAAAATCCTTCCAGAAGGAAAGAGTGGGCAACCAATGGATTTCTGCAGAAGCAATGAAACAAGTTACAAATACAGTCACCCAGTTAACCATAAAGGTCATGCTGAAATTTCTTCCAGGGACCGATTTGCTAGGGGTAATGGCATTCCCATTTCTATAAGATATAAGAAGTTAGGCAGCGAAGAGATATGCACGCAACGAGATCGCCACCGGAGAGATAGGTTGCAGCAGACTTTTAGGGAACCGCCTTCCATTGAGCTTGAGCCAAAGCGCCTTAAAGTCCGAGGGCCTTCATTTTTAGGCTTAGAGAGCAGATCGAATTGATGTTTCAAGTTGGCTCGAAATGATTGTGAAACGACATCGAGAGTCTGACTTTGCTAACTTCATTTAGCTTATGGGCTTTCTAACAATACAGTAAATCCAAATCATTGATTGAGGGAGGAAGCAGCGGCAAGATATTAACGTTTTAGGATATGAATTTACATTCTTTGTGCGGGCCCTAACATTTGGGTAATCTGCACGGGTGGTGATCCTTTGGGTTCTCGGGCCGAGGTGTTTTTCCTACTTTGGTTGGTGAACCTGACTTGCAAAGTTAGGAGTTAGAAATTGGGTTAGCGACATTTATTTCCATGTAAATTTCTCTTCTCACAAGTTGTTTTAGGTCTTGTTAGGAACGTGCGTCTCTGCATTGTTTTCTCATTAAATTCTATCAGCTGCTCCCCCTTCTGATGTGTTAATCCATTCTTTTTGTAGCAATAGGTCCTTTGTACCTAGAACTACTTGAATAAAGTTCAAGGAAATTTCTCATTTTCTCTCAATATATTGGTTCATCCATTGTTTTGTTCTACTGATCACATTTTATGTCAAGGGCAGTTGCTCGTTCATAACTGTAACTTGTTATTTGATGGTCTACTTCCATAGACCACATTTCATGTTATGTACTATTCTTTCTCACATTACTAATTACTATGAAACATTTTAGTGGATTATACGACTGTCTTTACCACATTCTCTATATTTGCCCTGTTAGCTGGTTCATTATAGTTTTGATTTATATCTATCTGTTCTCCAACGGCCACGGATGCACAAATGCAATAGTATATGTTTGATATTTTTATCAAATTTTGAACATATTATATCTTGTAGGGACATGATAAGAATCATTTTAAGGATTAGTTAAGAAACATTCAGAAAAAATCTAACTGAAGTTTGCTGGTAAGTTAGTAATTCTTATCAAATATATTTTATTCCCAATTTTACAATTTCTATAAAAGCATTAAATTCTCCAAATGTTCAAATTATGATGTATATAAAACACCCATGAATTCCAGGACTAATCTCTAAGGTGTTTGGTGGTGTGGTTTTGAATCTAAAATGAATCTAATCTAAACTAAAAAAAGTGTGATGTTTTTGTTTATTTTAGATTGGTTTCACTTGCATATAAAATCCAAATCAAATAAAAAATGTTTTTTTTGTTTAGTTTGATTTAAATTTGCAGTTTAAAAATTTTATTATTGAGTATTAATCCATATTAATGTAGTATAAAATTACTTGCTTCTAGCAATATATATGAAAGTAGAAATTTAAAAAATAATGAAAAATTATACATGTATCTTCTCGGATTTACTAAAATAATTAAAACTAACTTTGATCCAAATTTTGATATGTGAAATTACAAATCAAATGGAATGGTGCCATTTGAGAATTACCTAAACCAAATTGCCCCAAATTAATTAGTTTGCGATTTTTTGTTTTGTCATTCGATTTTTAATTAGATTTGTTCAGTTTTGAAGATCCTCGTATGACTATTCTAAG
Organism: Psophocarpus tetragonolobus; assembly: GCA_037954015.1. Lineage (NCBI taxonomy): Eukaryota > Viridiplantae > Streptophyta > Magnoliopsida > Fabales > Fabaceae > Psophocarpus > Psophocarpus tetragonolobus. The sequence goes on from CM075689.1 coordinate 77,343,040, forward strand.
CATTCGGCTCTTTCCTGTGCAAACCCCACGTGTTCATACTAGTTTGGCCAAATTTTATTTTCTTTTTACCCTTTTTTTTAATGTCCATTCATCTGTTTTACCTGTTACCTACTACTACTTCTAGCCTTATCCACGGTGGAATTTGCAGCTCTGTCCATCCCATATACAGTCCCGAAACAAAAATTAGAAAACGGAATAGGATTAAGGGTCGCAGCGCGTAGGTCTTGCTAGGTACCGTACTACTAGTTTCTATGCTTACACCTAAAAAATGCTAAAAACTTTGATTCTCATCCTGTATCTTTTGAGTATTTATCCATATACTCATACTTGTAATTTTATATTTATATATAAAGATAATAAATATCAGACATAAATATCTTCTTTTTTTTTTCTCTCTTTCTTTTATCATATCACACTTAAGTAATGTTTGTCTCATAAAAAGTTATAATTATTGCCATATATTCATAGGATGAATCGCATACTTAGATTTTTACTCACTATGCTAGAACGTTATATTTGTTTTTTTATGATAAAAAATAGTATAATCTATCTCATTTATACCACGGTATAATGATATATATATATATATATATATATATATAAATTTTAGTTATTAATTTATTAATGAACATTCAAGCTTTTATTTCCCTTCTTCTAACTCTTACCTTTCTAAGCCTATCATAATTTTAATTTTTATTTTAAAACATTTTCATAATACCCAAAAAACCCTTAACTCTACTAACCCCGTATCTCTCTCTTCTCTCTCCAAAACTAAAAACACTTATAATAAAAACCATTCCACTCACTCACCTCTCCCAGCTTCTTCTTGTTTCCTTTCCCCCTCGCTGAACCTGGGTGTGTCTAGAAGATATCACACAAAACTTTTATTATTTCATCTATTCTATGTCAATGAATATGTATATCACGCTATAGTAACTCCATTAAATGTTGCATTTCTATGCTAGGATCTCTTTCAGATTTACGAAATGCATACCTTGCATTATACACTTAGACTTATGGCTATAACATTCTGTTCATTGTGGTCATTCAAGGTTAGAAAAATATTGTTTTGTTTCACCATATTTTTTCATCATATTAGCAAGCAATAATTTCTCCTCACCTACCAAAAGCCAACATATGGATGGTCAGTTAATGTCTCCGCTAAAATATGTTTGTGAAACTCACATACTACCTTCTGTTTCCACCCATGATTCTTCAGAGGTCTTTCTCTTAATCTGAATCGACAATTACAGTTTGTGGTCCTAGTTGTTTTATGAACATATTGTTCCTAGTCTTTGTAAGGTTTATACTTACCACTTTGCTCACACCCCAAATCATTAAAAAAAATAAATTTACTTCTGATTGTACTTGACCTTAATATGATGATGATCACAAAACTATTTTGAAATGCTACTACTCTAACATACTTTAATAACTTGTCTTGAGTCAAAAAAGTCTAGTTCAATAAATAAATAATTTTCAAATATTTTATTTTATGATTTGGGCTTCTAGTTCAATAATTTTTAATAACTCTACATTTTATTTATTATTAAATACAATTAAACTAATGCAAATATTGACATAATTTGTATCTTTGTAATGATAAATGCATTCGTAAAATTAATAACATTTTCAATCATTTCTAGTCTCCGATCAATGTAGATTTGTCAATCATCGTTCAAATTTAATTCATTCTCTTCCATATTTATTTCAATAAAAATATTGCTTAAGAAATCCATTAAAACCTGCAAAAAATACAATTGTAAATATGTTAATTAAAAATTTTAACTAAAAAAATATAATCAAAAGTAAATTCAATTAAAAATATTTTTAAAATCATAAAAATTATTTTGAAATTCAATAATAATTTAATTACCAATTTAACAATAAATAATTTAATAAATAGAAATTTAATTAAAAAATTGCATTAATTAAAAAATATTCTTAAATTAATTAAAATTATTTTGAAATTTAATTAAATTTTATTTACCAATTTAGCTATAAAAATATTATATAACAAAATTTAATTTTAAAAGCAAAAAATTTGCTCTTTGGAAGCAAAAAAATTTAACTCTCCGGAAAGCCCTTTCTAGAAAGGTAAATTTTTTTGCTTCCGGAAAGCCTTCCTTGGAGAGCAAAATTTTTGCTTTTTACCCATTCCAAAATACCTCTTCCAAAGAACAAATTAAAAAATAACTCTCTGGACACCCATTTTTGGCGAACACCTACTTATTTACTTTATCTAAAACACCATTTCTAGAGAAATGAGAAAATTACAAGCTTACAGAGATCCTTCTCCATAATTTTTTTTAAACAACTTAGTCTGTTTGCTCCTAAGAAGCCATAAACGAAACAAATAAAATAACTCGATAAGAAAACTTATCTGGAAGTAGTAAGGCGGAGAGGCGTAGCTGCAGAGAAGCAAAAGAAGCAGAAATCAATAGCTAAAATAGAAAAACTAAGTTTTATAACTAATTTTATAAGGGCATATTTGATCTTTTTGTCAAAAGTAAGTGTCAATTCAAAAATAGGAAGGTGCCAATTGAAATTTTGTGAATTTTAAGTTTAGTTGGGATTGGGATTGTTTTGATATGCAGGAATATGAATTAACACCCCTATAATTTGAAGTTATACACATCCCATGTAAAAAGACTTATATGTCCTTCGCTCTGTCTCTTTACTAGAGTTAAATCGTATCCAATAATGGGCATAATAATTTTGTATATCTTTAATGTTTTTCAAATGTGCTTTATATATTTCTGAAAACTGTTGCTTTATATATTTAATGTTTTCCAAGTGTGCTAAATAAAAACTGGTGAGAGTATCAAAGTTTGAATATCTTTCTCATGGTGGAGACTTTACTAGCTCTTACATTTGGGTAAGGTGGAAGTAATAATTTTGAAGACACGATTGGTGCACTTATTGTCCATCATTAGATATGAGTTTACATGTCAGTTTTCAAAGCTCCAAATTTGAAACTTTTTCGACTCGTCGGAGAGTTAAAAAAAATTTAAACTTTTTTAACTCTTCAACAAAAACTCGCCGAAGAGGGTTTAGGAGCTTCATGAAAAGAGGAGGGAGAGGGAAGGAGGAGCTATAATAAACAAAAACATGGGGAATAATGGTTGTAAGGAGGGGGAGAAGAGAGTTAGTTGAAAAAGAAGAATAAGATAGCAGAAAGGCACGACAGAGGAAATGAAGAAAAAGACAGTAGCAGGAAGGCGATATAGAGATATGTGGATGAGGCAGGATATTTAAGAAGAGAGAGATTAAATTTAGAGATAAAATAAAAATTTAGAATTTTTTTTATAAAAATAGGTGATAGTTGAAATAATGGGAAGTCTTAAATAAGAATCCCTTGATCTGCCTAGAGAGAAAGAGATACCTGCCCTAAAATCAACCTTTATTTGTATCGGTGAGGAAATTAAGGTCTTTCAACCTTTTGTTTTAGCACTCGAAATTACTGTTGGCAGCACAAAAAAAATCTAAAATTCTGAGATATCCCTCATCTTCCTCCTCCGATTCGTGCTCTCTCTGGCCATCTCCTTCACCTTCTTACTTTGCAACAGTTTGTAGCACCCGATGCGCACCATTTTCAGCCACCTCTGAAGGCCCCCAGCCCACGCCAAAATGGTCCCTGAAGCCCGTGAATCTACAAATTATCGAAGAGCAACAATTCCGGGGCGATAGCGATGGGCTTTTTGACGTACCACATTTATTCAATTATGAGACTTCCCCATTAAACACATTCTTTCTATGACACATAATTACACATCTTATGTGTTTCGGATCCAGCTATCTTCATAGTTTATCATAGATCAAGTCATCTGGAAACATAATAATTTCTCTAAAACCAATGACCATGATTATGATTATCGCTCACTAGATCAAAAAATGAAATAACTTTTTAAGATTTTAGATAAACTAATTTGAGTCATTTTTTTGCATGAATAACAAGGGACACAGGAAGAAGAAGACACACATTATGAAAGACATAGTGACAGAAGTAAACTCGAGGTTTAAAAACACTCGAAATTTGGATAGTTTAATAGGAGAGCACGAATAATAGGAGAGATAAAATAAACGAAATATAAATCTTTTACCAAATTAAAAAAATGTTATTTCAAATTCTCAATTATTTCTGTAGCTAGCCCAATGATAAGAAACAAAAGGGATAGGCCACTAAATAACAAAAGTTTAATTTTAATTGTAGAAAGAAAAATTATGGAGTTTGGTTGGAGATCTCACCTTAGAAAAGACGCTAAATAAGAAATCGCTTCAACTTGAAATGAACTTGCTGTCTGAAGTTAGGTGCACACAGAGTTTTTTAGGTCTAAATAAAATGTAAGCAAGAGATCTTTTTTACTGATAAAACAATTCATTAAAATTATTATAATTTTATTTTTTTTTTTGGGATTTTTATGATACAAAATATCTATAAAATTATCGTAATTAGTTCTATTTAACATTTTCTTTTTATAAATAAGACCAATTTATTTAATCTTAATTGAAGCATTGTTAATCTTAAATAAGTTTTTATTAATTTTAACTTTAAAAACTTTTTTCTTCTGAAGCAACTAATATTGGAATTGTTAATATTATTCCATAAGCTATATATGCATTTAAAAAAGAATTTATTTTTTATATAATTGAGAATCTCAATTAATTAATCATTTCCATTCGTATAATTTATTTTAAGATATTTATTTCTGAAAATAAATATAATTACCAATATACGATAATTATCATATTTCAAAGATTTTTTTAAGGTTTAGATATTTTTCTTTCAAAATTTACATAAGAGATAAAAAGACACAATTAGATATTGATTAGTAGCACTCAAATTAAATGCCAAATAGAAACAAGATTCAAAAAGTACTAAAGAATTGGAAAGTAATAAGATAAATACAAAAACTAAATAAGAGATAAAAAACAGATTCTTTTGATATTAAGTTATTCTCTTTAAAAATAAAAAAAAAATTATTTACTAGAAGAAAGTTACTACTCATTAAATATTATTTATAGTATTAGTAAAAAACTAACAGTGATTTATACTATTTTAATAAAAAATATTATGAAATATAATTTTAATATTTTAGAAATATACTAATATTAGAAAATAAGTTTTGGGGCCTACTGTAACTGCTTGGGCATTAGGACATTTGAGTCTGCAGATAAGCTTGTAGGAGTGCGTTGCTCTTGGTCTGATGAGAGAAATAAGTTGACATTAGAGGACATGTGGAGAGTGAATATGACCCGACCCGAGACTTTCATTCTACTATTCTCAATTATTTCTATTCACTACATGATCTTGCTTTTCTTCAAAGCCTTTCTACAGTTTACGCTTTCACCCTACTTTTTTTTTTTAATCAAAATAAGAAAAGAGTAAATGTTAACTCATTTTTTTCTTAATATTAAAAACATTAATTAAAATTTTAGTATTTTTGACAACGGTATTGTCTAAACAATTATTTTTTTATATATCTCTTTAGAGCATTAGGATCCATATCATAAATTAATTCAATATGCTAGACCTAATAATTCATATATGATATTTGACTCGTATAACCAATATTGAGAGACTCTTCTGTTAAAACTTTAATTTTGATATATTATGACATTTTTTGTGTGATTCAATACAAGAATTTAATAATATTGAGAGATAAAATATAGAAAAAGAATAAATAGACAAAAATCTAGAGAATAATGGAGACAACTAATATCAATTAGGGTTTATTATTATTTAGGGTTTATATGATTGGTCTAGTATTAAAATTCACATATGTAAAAAACGGGAAGAAGAGAGATACATCGTGAATTTAAATTTTTCTATTAACAAAAGTAGTACACTAACAACTAACATTTTTTTATATAAAAAAATAATTTTGGTATAAAAAATATTTATAATAATAAAAAAAATTAGTACAAAAATTTTAATTTGGTGTTGGGTTTGGCTTTTATCATACGTGGGGACTAGTTAGGCTTCTTATCACAAGCCAACAAAAACGTAGTTTATTTTGAAGATTTTCTTTTTTTACCTACCAAATTTTTCTTTCCATCACCAATCTCCAAAATCCCAAATGCACCTCTATTTGATTTATGGATTACTTAATTTGGAATTTATTAATTGTATATTCTAGATCAACTAATTTAAAACATATAACTAATGGTTCCAGTTCACTTGATTCGAAATGTAAAAAGTTATATGTTTCGAAACAGTTAATATAAAATGTAAAAAATTATATTACTTTTGGATCAATTTATTCAAAATATAACTATTATATTCTAGATTACTTGATTAAAATGCAAGAAATAAAAATGAATACAAGTGGATCCATTTTGAGGGAGTATGTGTTATGTTGATAATTTGTATTGTTTCATAGTGGCATGTCAAACAAGAGGGGAAAGATAAAGACAATTGGGATATGTTATAAATCTATTAAGTGTGAATAGAAAATTCGTAGGTATTAAAAGAAAATCCCTTTCGTTTGGTCTATCTCAAAATAACTAGCTTACGTTTCAACAAAAGCAAAAATGGGCTATCTCCAACAACGGTTTGGAGATAGGGGTTACTATTCGTACCTGCATATAAAGTGAAATTACCTCCCCACCCCATCCTCTTCCTTCTTCACTCCTTTCCTCTCCCTTTCCAATTTCTCTCTCCCTTTCCCTTTTGTGAAGTTTCGTGAAGCTCCCATTGGAGTATTTCAAGTTCCATGAGCTTCTTTCGTTTTCATTTTCTGGCGTCTTAAGGTAGATGTGACCATTTTATTTCTTGTTTGAGGAAAAGGCAAAAAAGTTGCTTTTGTTGTGCATTTGTTTCTAGATTTAAAGTGAAAACAAGTTTTTATTGAGTATTCCAGATACATAATGGAATAAGTTTTCTTCTATATAATGAATACATAATGGAATAAGTTTTTGTTATGTATTTTAAATAACAATGCAAACAAAATTTTATTGTGTAGTTTTCACACTTTATAGTACAACAAAAAATTGTATGTTAACTCAAACATATAACAAAAGCAAATAATTTTCTGTTATCTAAGTGGTTTTGTTATACTACTAAAACAAGATTTCGTTGTGAAATATATTTTGGTCATTATAATAATTTGGTTAAATTATAATTGGTATCCCCAATTTTAGTGCTTATTAACTTTTTGCCCTTCAAGTTTAAAAAAATGTTAACAAATTGTTCTTTTATCAAAATGAGACTGTTGATTGTTAGGATTAGAACGTTGAATTTGTAATTAGTGATGTGACATCAGGTTTTGAAATTAAGATTTAATTAATCTGATGACATGACAATTTTAATTAGAAAAATAGAGAAAGAAAAACAACCTAACATGATTCGAATTTGAGACCTCAAAGTAACATGACTACAATTTGAGACCTCAAATTAAGATTTTATTAATCTATGTGACAATTTTATTTTCCAATTCAAATCTACTTAAACTTTAACAGAAAACATGACAATCTTAATTTGAACAATATACAAAAGTAAAGACAACTCAAAATTCAAACTTGATACTTTCAAATGATGGGTCATGATGCATCATACCACTTGACTAAATGTCTCATTTGATCTTATTTTGCTATTCAAATTTAATTAAATTTTAATTAACGTTAGTTTCAAAATTATTTAAAACATAAAAGTAAATATACAACAATAGGGATTAAAACTAAAATTTAAAATTAAAAACTAAAAATTTAATTTATATATTTATTAATTATTTATTATAATAAATTCCTAGGGATTATAAATTAAAAATAATTAAGAATATAAATTAAAATTATGAAAAAATAAAACTAAACTAAAATTAAAAATAAAATAGAAATTAAAATTAAGAATTAAAATTAAATTAATTTTTTTTAATAATTTAGTTCTTAATTTAAATTTTAATTTAAATTTAAATTTAACTTCTATTTACATTTTAATTTAACTTTTAATTTAAATTTTAATTCTTAATTTTAATTTCTATTTATATTTTATTTTTAATTTTATTTCTGAAGTTAATTTAACTTAAAAATTAAAATTTAATTTAACCTAAGAATTAAAATAATGTATTTAATTTAAATTTTAATTTTAATTTAAGTAAAAATAAGAACTAAAATTAAAAATAAAATAGAAATTAAAATTAAGAATTAAAATTTAAATTAAACTTTGTTAATAATTTAGTTCTTAATTTAAATTATAATTTTACTTTAAATTTAACTTCTATTTACATTTTAATTTAAATTTTAATTATTAATTTTAATTTCTATTTCTATTTTTTTAAATTTTGTTTCTTAATTTAATTTAAATTAGAAATTAAAATTTAATTTAACTTAAGAATCAAAATAATATATTTAATTTAAAATTTAAGTTAAATAAAACTAAGAACTAACATCAAAGATAAAATAGAAATTAAAATTAAGAATTAAAATTAAAATTAAAATTATTTTAATTTTAGTTCTTAGTTTTATTTTTTAATAATTTTAATTTATATGTTTAATTAGTTTTCATTTTTAATTTATAATCCCTAGGAATTTATTATTAATAAATAATTAATAATATATAAATTAAATTTTTAGTTTTTAATGTTAACTTTTAGTTTTAATCCTCCTGTTGTACATTCACATTTATGTTTTAAGTAATTTTGAAACTAACATTAATTAAAGTTTAAGTAGATTTTAATTGCAAAATAAAATCAAAGTTAACACTTGATATAGTGGAATGGGTTGTGGTGTGTTATCTAATCCTAACGTCAAGGGTCTCATTTTTATAGAAGGGCAATCTGTTAATATTTTTTAAACTTGGGTGGCAAAACTGAAGCAAACGGGAGGGGGGGGGGGGGGGGGGGAGGGGAAGTTAACAAATACTAAAATCGGGGACACTAAATATAATTTAGTTTAATAATTTCAAACATTTAGTGGGTGCTACAAACAATATGTATGGTGCTAATAGCAAAGCCTTTCTGAATATGCAATAAATGGTAGACAAGGTTCAACCTCATGACGGCCCAATTTGGATAACTAAGAAAAATACTAACATTGTTCTCAAATTTTTTTTGACACTCCATATTTGCTATTCGCACCTGTAAAATATAAAATAGCCAAGCTAATCTTATTTGATTTAAAACCCTTAAATTAACCATTATTCACACAATTCTAGATTAATTGATTATCAATACGCAAGAAAGTCAATTTTGAACCGTTGATCTAAACAACAAAAATAACACACTTTACTTGATTCATAATTGACTTTTTTATTTGTTCGGGATGAACTTAACCAAAAATCACACAATTCCATATCAGTTGATTTGGAGTACACAGTAAGGTCAATTTTGAATCAAGTGCTCTAAGCAACATAAAATCATGGTTAAAAAGTTATTTTGGATCAACTGAATTAGAACCATGAAGAAAATGTGCAACCATGGAGGTGTGTCGGGGGAAAAGAAAGATTGAGAGAAGGGGAATCATGATTGGTGTGTTGGGTTAAAAAAATGAGACTTAGGTTAAGATCAGTAAGAGGGTATTTTGGGACTTTTGGCAATATTTTAAACCACGAGTGAAAATAGAAAATATGGAGTGCCAAAAGAAAATGTCTTTTGTTATGGCCCCTTTCTACTTTCTATTATTTTAAAATTAGATTCAATTTAGGATTGTATGCACCAATATTTTTTTAAAAAAAAAAAATAATAACAATAAAAAATGATAAATTCAGAAAAAACAAAAATGCCTATTTTCATGCATAGTCTACATACACAATTATATTCAGAATATACATCAATACTGAAAGCTCAAAATAAAAAATTTTAATGAAAAATAAACAATAAAAATAGCAATAACAGAGATCATGAGAAGGGAAAACGAAAAATGCACGAGAGATCAACTTCTGAATCACTGAACCATTGTCATGTCTGAGCTCTTTGAATCAATGGAGATGTTATTTGACTCAGCTACATCACTAACATAATCCTACAAAATTTGGAGATAAAAATTTTAAATTTTTGTGAATAAAATGATTTCAAGCTGACTCTATAAAAAGGTAAACTTGAATCAGAAGAGGGGACTGTTTTTCGGAAGAATTTTTTTTTTCAAAAAAAGATTTTTTCAAAGGAGAAAAATAGTTTAGAAGAGGAAGAGAAAGAGGCGAAATAGAAAGCAAAAGGGAAAAAAATCGATTTTCAATGGTATAAATGGCGTTGGTCCGTCAAAGGAAGTAGCACTAGCGGGAAGCTTCATTTTCTCTTCTTCTTCACGCGACCCATTCTTTCTTCCAAAGGATTTTTAAAAATCCTATTTCGGCTTTGCGTGAAGGGGACGCAACACACATCCCTGTACTGCAACACCTTTTTCTTTTTTTTTTTTTCGAAAAAATCATACTTTACTGAGTTCACCCTGCAAATTTGTTATTTGCACGCCCTTTAGAACAATCAAACCCGTATCTACAGCGCCATTTCTTGTTGTTTGCGCCCCAGACCCAATAACAAATGAGTACTATCCACACCTTCCTATTTTTACTATTTGCACCCCTGATATATCATGACTCATTTTATTGTTTTCACATCTGTTTGCTGTTTGCACCACTGTGTTTGCTAAACGTCTCTCCTTCGTTTTAAAGCCCTAAAATTTATTATTTTTAGCCTTTTGTGAGTATAAATGGTCAATTTTTTTTATCATTTTCTTTTGTTTACTTTTTTTTTCTAGTTAAATTATTGTTACGAATAGTTGAAAAAATAAATACTAAATTTCGATTAAAATTAGTAAAAAATAATCATGATAATGATATTAATTTAAAAACAATAATTTAATAATAGTATTTATCATAAAACTTTTAGTTGATATAATCGCGAAAGAAAACTTTAATAAGAGTCACTTTACATGCATTTCTAATTTAATTATTATAAAAATTAAAAGAACCACTTTAGATGAACTTTTAATTTGGTAAATTTTTAATTGTAATAATGGTCATTTTAGATGCACTTCTAATTTGACTATTACAAAAAATAAAATAACCACTTTAGATGCACTTCTAATTTGGTTTCTTTTATAAAACCTTGGTTATTATAATTATTACTATGTTATTTAAATTAGCTAAAATTAATAGTGACTTTGGATACATTTCTAATTTGACTATTGTAAATTATAAAAGGATTATGATGATTATTTTGGATACACTTCCGATTTGATTGTTTGTAGTCCTTTAAAATTATCTTTTTATGTAAAAACATAAAATGTAAAACTTTAATTATGACTACTTCACATGCACTTTTGATTTAATCATTATGAAAACTATCATAATTTAGTGATTGTCACTTTAGATGCACTTCTGATTTGATGGTTACGCTAAATAATTATCGGAACCACTTTGTGTATGCTTCTAATTTAGTTGCGGTAATAATATTTCAAAATAAACCCAAGAATATTGAAATTTATAAAATACATTAATCATTTCAAGAACTACGTATACTCTGATTTTCTATTACATATGGAGATACGTAGGAGCAGGAACTTACTCCTGTCGAGCCCTCGAAAAATAAAATAAAATAAGTCAATTAAAAATTAAAATATTAATAATATTTTATAAAAAGAAATTTTTCAATAATAATTTTCTCATTAAAATGTTACAAACAAAAATAAAATAAAAGTATTTGTTATATTTCAACTATTTTAAGGGTGAAATAAATATTTTTAAAAGTTATCTAATTTTGCATGTTTAATTAGAGGTAACCGTCCTTAAGACGGATGTCGTAGGGTGCTAATACCTTTCCTACCCGTAATGGACTCCTGAACTCAAAATTTGGCTTCATAGACTACCTCTTTTTAAAGTTTTTTCAATGATTTCTTAATAAATATTGATTGCGACTCCTCTGATTTTTAAAATTAATTTTTTCGCCATCTCGTTGAGACTAACTGTCGACAAAAATTTATTAGATTTTTTTATTTCATTACTTAGTAATCAATTTTAATCAGATTAGATTCAAAAGCTAATGAGAAAGCCTCTATTCCATAAAAGATAAAAATACCTGAAGGTGATGAATGCTTTGAAAATTTAAATATAAACATTGATTAATTAATAATTTCATATGAAAAATTGAATATTTTTAAATTTTGTCTTTCTTATTATACATTACTTTTGTATAAGATATTTATAGGTTTGTACAATTTTTATTAATAAAAATTATTATGATAAAATTGATTTTGTTAGTGTATCTTCAACCTTGGTATGGTGAAAAAGGCTAAGATTGCTTTAGTAAAATTTTGATTTTGAGTCTCGTAAAAGAAAAAACATGTTAGAGGATAAATTTTACCAAAAGTGATCAATCAAATTTTTTAATAAAGATAATTATTAATAAAATTTATGGACAATCTACACCAATTTCATGGTGACAAAAAAGAAATTAGTATTTTCAACCCAATCTCCTCCCTTGCTTACATTTACACATCTTAAATGGCTTCATAATAAACATTACTCATTTTATTTTTTACTACTTAAGTAATTCTTTTCTCCAATTCTACAATTTACAAAATTATACTAAATGAGTCTCATTATAATTCTACAACTCTACATTTCATCAAGTTCTTTTTTATTAAGCATGATATATCCAACCTAACTTGTGTGAAAAATAATGAAACTTAAGATTTTGATGCAAATATTGTTTCTTGTTATTTTTTCTAGTACCAATTGGTGTCTTATGACCCATGATTGGTTGGTGGTGATTGAAACATGTGAGTGATGTCGAAATGAATGTGTAAAAAAATTAAAAATTCTTCTTATTTTAGTTATTTTGTAAAAGTTGAGAATTTAAACAATTTCTATTAGAGGGGTTAATAATTTTTCATATGTAAGGAATTAATATTGAATTAATTTGAATTCGATGATTGAAAACAAAAGAAAAAATAAATTCCGCATTTTTGAAGTATGTGTGAAAAACTGAAATACTATACGAGTAAAACAAAACTGAGAAAATTTGAGTGAATATGTGAACAAAAGTAAGAAATTTGTTTTTTTTTATAAGCACAAAAGTAAGAAATTTGAGAGGAAAAAATATTTAATGTTTGTCATATCTACATAGATGGTGGTCTACATTTATGTGATAAAAAGGAAAAAAAAATGTTGCAACGTACATGTATTTTTTTTATAATAATTATCTAGCATGAAAGGATAATTTTTGGACCCCGTAAAAATAAGTATCGGTGCTTAAAGGCACATTATATTCATAAATTTAAGCTTGATGTTTTCACTGTCCATTTTTTTTTAACAAATTTACCTTCGATAGAAACTTGTTTTTGATATATACCACTATATGTTGATAAGATTTCATAAAATTGCGAACATGCAAAAGAAATAATAAAGAATATACTCTAAGAAAATGCGATGTAAGTAAGAAAAATAGCATAGCGAAGATGTGATCAACGAAGTTGTTTGGGCTTGGAGGGAGAAGTTTAAGACTCGATGAATTTGGTATGAATTTCTATAAATCTTGCTAGAATAGAATTGGGAATGAAGTGGTAAAGGTGGTTCAAGAATTTCATGGATCATAGAATCTTCTCAAAGGTGTTGCTTCATCTTTCATAACTCTGATTTCAAAAGTTGATAGACTTCAATAGGGATGGCAACGGGGCGGGGCGGGGCGGGGCGGGACTGGTGGGGGTGCGGGTGCGGGTTTGACCCTCTCCGTCCCCGTCTCCACAAAGTGCGGGACGGGTTCGGGTATAAAAAGAGCAGGTATGAAATTTTAATCCTCATCCCTGTTTCCGTCGGGTATTTTTGGGTTCGAGTATACCTGCGGATACCCGTCATATTGTTTTTTGCAATTTAAATTTATTAATTTATTATTAAATAAATTATATTATTAAGTTATTAATTATATTTTAATTTTAAAAGTATATAAAGAATAATTAATAACAAAAAATTATAAATTAAAGCTTAAGAATTAAAATTTTTAATTAAATATGTAAATTTAAACGTATTATATAACGGGTACAAATTTGGGTATGGGACGAGTAGTCATATATCCATACCCATACCCTACCCGGTTTAACATATCGGGTAATACCCGTACCCGTACCCATACCCGTCAAACTGAGTAATACCCGTCAAAATCGGGGTGGGTTCGGACGGTACCCATGATTATGGGTATTTTTATCATCCCTAGACTTCAACATCTATTTCAATATCGACCTATCTCTCTGATATCAAATGTTTAGAAAATTATCTCTAAAATTTTGTCTGTGAGGCTTAAGAAAGTGTTGGGGGAATTATTTCTAAGAGTCAAACAACTTTCTTACCTGACAGATCCATTTTTATGGAGTTTTGGTTACTAACGAAGTTATTGATTGGGCTCGTAGGCTTAAAAAATTAGGCTTTTTGTTTAAGGTTGATTTTGTAAAAGCCTATGACTCTGTTAACTAGAAGTTCTTAAATTATATATTTTGCAGGTTTAGCTTTCGGGTCAGGTGGAGAATGTGGATGTCAAATATAGTCCAGAATAGTCATATTTCTGTTTTGGTCAATGGTAGTTCGATGTTAAAATTTAAACCGGGAAGGGGTATAAAACAAGGTGAGCCTCTATCTTCTTTCTTGTTCCTAGTGTTGGAAGAAGGTCTTGTGGGGATATACAAATTATCATTTTAGAAAAGGAACCTATGAAGAGATTAGCATGGGAGAAAGAAGCAAAATTGTTACTACTTCAATATGCCAATGATGCTATCTTGATGGGAGAAACATATTTCTAGACACTGTGGATTCAATGATGCTATCCTGAGGTTTTGAGATGGTATCTGGGTTGAAGGTCAATTTCCATAAAAGCCATTTTTGTGTACTCAATGTGAATCCATTGAGTCCATAAAATCCTTCCACTGTACTACTTTTCATTTTACAAGGTGTCTTGGAAGGTGATTAATATTCTAAATTGCAACATAAATTCCTGTGAGGGTGGGAGTGCAAATGATAGTAAAATTGCATGGGTGAGTTGGGAGAGGTGTGTTTGCCTAAGAATGAGAAGGGGCTGGGTGTGAAATGTCTGTTGAAGTTTAACCTTAGTCTACTTGCTAAATGGATATAAAGATTCTTGACAAATAAAAAAGTGATATGGGGTTCTCTACTTCGAAGTAGGTATGTGATGTCCAAAATTTGCCATATCATATTGCTCAGCGGTCCAAATGTTCTATCTTGTGGAAGGATATTTGGTCAATAGATGACTCTATGTTAGAGATACCAGGTCGGTTGAAAAATAATACTAGTAGCAAATAAACGATAGGGAGGACACTTTATTTTGGAATCATAATTGCTTAGGTGGTGGTACATGAAGAATGCTTTTTCCTAGAATGTTTAAGTTGACTGTGAATAAGAGTGCAACAGTTAAGGAGATGGGTGGTTTCAGGTCAGGTGCACTGTGGTGGAATTGGTAATGGAGAAATAATTTATTCATCTAGGAGGAGGAAGTACCTATATTTGTGGAGGGGATGCTACAAACCTCAGTTTTTCATCAACATAAACGAGATCAAGGCATATAGGTTTGTAAGTGAGGACTTGAATCAAGGCAGTAGGTCAACCACAGATTCACATATGTTTAAATGGCTTTGGAAGGATAATTTGCCTTCTAAAGTTATAGTTTTTTTCTTGGAAACTGCTTCTTAATAGATTACCTACAATTGATAACTTGTTGAAGAAAGGAGTTTCAATTAATCCTGATATGTAGATATGTATCTTGTGCAACAATCAGACAGAGGTTAGTAAACATTTTTTTCTTTCATGTCTGTTTGCCTAGATGGTGTGACACAAAGTTCTTAGGTGGATAGATATAAAATCACTTTTACCGGATGAGCTTTCCCATTTGTTTCATTTAGCTAATTCTTGGATGGTAAGGAAACACAAAAGGAAATGTAGGTATTTATTTTTGGCATATGGCCTGTTGGAGTATATGGCTATCTAGAAATTTTATTATTTTCAATAAAGAAAGAATGAAGTCTTTGGATATCATAAGTTCTATTGAGGCCATATCTTGGAAGTAACTACTATATAGGTTTGAATTTAATAAGAGATGCGTTTTTCTAATTGGTGTATTAATCCCCATTTATGTCTTTTGAATATGAAATAATTATATAGAATGATTTTTTTGGTGAGTTGAATTCATTGAGATGTGATAGCATCTAACTCTTTTTGTTCTGGGGAAGGTTGATTCCACTAACTGTGAACTTCAATTTTTTATGTGATAATAGAGTTTCTGAAACATTTTGTTTCAGACTTTATTTATATATAATATACATATTTGGCTTTAAAAAAATATATATAAGGTAGAGAACAAGAAAAAACAATAGTTGTTGAAGTGAGAAAGTATTTGAAAGGGTGGGGGAGTGCCTCAAGAGTAACGAGAGGAGGGAAGGATTGAGGAGATGGATAAAACAAAAATTAATTAAAAAAAAGTTTGAAAGGTGAGAAAACACCTCCTGTATAAAAGACGTTGTGCTTGACAAGAATACATGTGTAATGAAGAATTCTTATTATACACCAATGATTAATAACAAAATAGGTTGATATATTGAATGAAAAATATTTTATTGGAAAAGACAAATTTTACTTTCAAAATATCTACGTGTCAAAAGAAAATAATTTTCCATTACGAGTGGAAATTTCTTTGGTTCATTGGGAAAAATAGGATAATGCTTAACAACTGATAAAAAAATAACAATCCATTAGACCAGTAAGTAATAAAAATTCATTAAATAATAAGATATATCATTTATAGATGTCAAACTACGCCAGTGTAATTTTTACTAATTATTATATCACCAATAACTTACATAAAACTGATTTTCGTCATTCAACTATTGAATCAAAATTTTATATAATCTTGATTGTTTATGTCAATTTTTTTATTAAATTGAAAAACAAAAAAGTAATTAAATAATTAAAAGTAATTAAACACATTATTCTTTAATTACTTTTAATTATTTAAATTTAAATTTAAATGTAAATATCGCATAAATATGTCCTTAATTTTAAAAAAATTACATGTAAATATTTAAGATGTTATTATTTTTTTATCTTTGATTTTATATATTTGAACTGTCTAATATTAATTTTTTATTTTTCAAATTTTACATCCTTAAGTTTATATATTTGAACACATTTAATTTATTATTAATTTTTTATATTTTCTTAATTTTATATAATTAAACTGATTATCTGTGATGTGTTACTTGATATATTTATAAGTTTTTATAATATTTAACTAAAAAGTCCAATTTTATAATTTTTTGTATCAATTTATTTTGTTTCTTTCATTTTTTTCCTTTTCAACTTTTATCGATCTTTGTCCCACTGACTCGGGTCTAGATTCTGGTTACACCTGTATAATTTAATTTAAGGTTTAGTTAATATGTGGGTACCTGAATTTTTACCAAATTAATAATTATGTAGCTCAACTAATATTTTTGCATAAATATATGGGGAAAGATATTGTTATGGAGAATAATACGAGCTTAATCTCATATAATATATTCCCTCCAGTTCTCTTTTAGTACCCAATAAATTATCTTTACCTCATAATGCCCTTACTCTATTTTGCTCTTTGAATATTCTCATTACCATATGCTTGTTGTTGAATAAATTTGTCTTAAAAAATAACCAACCACACTACTATTGCATCTTATTGTAATGGATGTACATATTTAAAAATCGCCTTTCGATGAATTAAATCATTGAAGGAAGATGTCAAAGATTTTAGGTTCAGTGTAAGGTCAAACCAGAGCATTTGCATTGTAGATATACATTTTTTTTATTATTATTTGAATAGAATATGTAAATTATATAGAGATAAAGTGAAAAAGAAACGAGAAGACTTTAAGTGAGAGGATTAAGTGATTAACTCTTGGATAAAAAAATGGATTAAATGTATTTTTTTTATTGAAATTGCAAAATTCACATGATCTTTTAAACAACTCCTATGGTATGATATTGTATAGACACTTTTTGTATTCTTCTTTGTGTGTTTCTCACAGAGTTGTGGGTTTGATCTGCATCTTCAACAGAAGGTTTTCGTTTTACTTTTGGGTATCGATCGCAACACTGTGATTTAATCCACAGTTCTATGTGGTCTGCGTCCTACATATAGGCTTTTCATATATTCCTTCAGTGTTTCGCTCACAGTTGTGGATTAGCTCCCAATCATGTGACCCACATCTTATGCAAATATTTTGTGGTACTCGTCCAATGGCGCTCACAGAGCTTAGGGTTATAATACAGCTAAGGCCAGCATTTTACATATAGTCTGTCATCGACCAGTCTTGTGGTTATTCATCACATACATGTGGTGTATATTGAAATTATCCGTGAGTAGGGATTGAAAATAAATCTACACCGTCGATAATCCCAAGCTCATTCTGAAGTTGACAGGAATCTCTGATTTAATCGGACATAAGTACTAGTATGAGGATATATATACCGACTCCATCGCCATACTTGTCTTTATTTTAATTATTAAAATGTTTTAAATTTTTATCTTTGATTTGTTAACCTAATTTTCAAACCAAATGACGTGATTTTTGTTTTCTTTACAAATTACAATTTTGGGATGGTAACAAATGTTTGACATTTGTCTTAAAAAAAATATTTAACATTTAATTCACAAATTACAAACTTGCATTTATTAGATAAATTTTGAATTAATATAATTATATTAAAAAAGTTTATTTTTATTAAAAAATTATTATAATTTTTTTTGAAGGTAGAGAACAAGTGCAAGTATAACTGATACTTGACAAGGACAAGGATAGAGACGTAAATCTCATACTCATTGGGTATGGGAAAAAGATGGGATGCCTATTGAGAGTGGAGATGAGAATGTCATACCTATTCTTGCCTCGCTCTATTGCCATGTCTAACTGTTAGTTACAACATGTAAAATTCAATTACTATCTTTTGGGATCATGTAGGGGTGAGTTTCATTGTTTAGCTGGGCATGTAATTTTTTATTCATCTTCCTTGGTTATTCAACATTTATGCTTACAATGTTAATAAATGTTGTCTAACAATGATTCTTTTGTACGGGATGTTATACATTTAATGGACATTAGTAACTCTCTTATACATATTCTTGGAATAAGTATCATTAATTTTTTTTTAAAATCTAATGGTTGATATTAGTTATTTTATAACCTTTAGATTTTCTTTTAAAAAATGAATGTATAGTAAATAAGAATGACAAAGTGGGTTAGACAATTTTAACGAGGCAAAATAGGGGTTTTTACTTATCCTGCCTAGTTCGCCAACTCATCGATTTGCCACTCTAAATAAAATGTGTTTATAATAATTTTTATATTAATTATATTATAAATATAAAATATAATTAATTATTTAAAATAAAAAATAAATATTAAAAGTATGATAATTAATATATTAAATAATCAAACTTTAGTATTACTACTTTACTTTACAAATTAATCAATTATATTAAAAATTAGTTTAGATTACAAATAAAAATTAGAAATTTACTTTAGTATCACTACTTTACTTTATAATTTTTAGACTAAATTGGTTTAAGATATTTTTATTTTGATATTTGGGTAAAAAATGGTGTAGAAAAAATAAAAAATAAAAAATAAAAAATTGGAAATATTGGTGGGTCAGCATGTCAGCTCACCTACATGCAGGGTGAGCCTAACAATTTAGTCTGTCCTTAGCATGGCAAGTCAGCCCGTTCTGTCCCGTTTTTTACGAGCTAGGTTGACTCATTTTGCGATCTCTAATAGTAGAGATAAAAAGTAAGTCTCTTATATCCATTTTGTAAATGAATCCCTTCACACACACATGCAGAACGCACACATGCACACATTGATTCTATGGGTATTCATCAGTTTGAGTCAACGTGACGAACCTGGTAAACTAAACCAAACCAATTAGTTTGATTCATTTTTTCACTTGATCTGATTTGGACCAGATTCAAACTGACCAAAACTGACCATGTTTAGTTTGGTTTGTGTTTTTGTATGTTAAAACCCTAACACAACCTGTACCGACTCAAAAGTATATATATTATATTATTATTATATATTTATTTTATATTTTTAAGTTATTAAATTTAGTAACCTGTTTCAGTGTTTTTTTAGGATTTCAACGTCTAAAGTATTTCATCTTTACTCTTTCGCAATATTTTATATTTTTAAGTTAGTAAATTTTAAAGTTATTTTATATATTTATTATTAAGTTTGTATTGTATTGTGTTGTTTTAATAATTTAATTTGACTAATTTAGTGTATATGAAACACTTGATATTTTGTTATAAAATTATAAATTTGGCTAGTTTAAGGTATAAAATTCTTTTTTTATGATTTAATAAAAAAATTAATTTTTTAATTTTTTTATCAGTGTTCCTTGAAACTAAACCAACCCGATTATCATGAGTTCAGGTCGCGAAAAAAAATTCTAGAAAACTGAACAAACCCAACCTAATTAAAAATTAATTTGCTCAGTTTTTATTTTTTCCCAAAACCGAATCAACCCGAACCATGAACACCCCTAACTGATTCGCTGAACACATACACACAGGCTTAACAAACACACACGCTGACCACACACACATGTAGGCTTACCATACACACATTATGTGTAACTAATCTTAAGTATTAGATTTCAAGAAAATGAATGATTAAGATGATTAACAAGTCTCTTAAAGTTAGAGTAAGTTTATCCCTTTTTCGTTATAAATATTTGTGTCGATAAAGACATAAATTAAGGGAAAAATAAGGACCACGGGAAAACTGATTGGGTTGTGCTCCTAAAAGAAGGGGAAAGAAAAAGAGGATGAGTGGGCATGAAAAAATAGTGCATTTGGATTGTTTATTTTGATTGGAAGATTTTTTGTGTGATTGACCTAAGTTGGTCATTTTTTAAAAATAATTATCTAAATAGGTTTGTTTTAAAAAAAATTATCAAGGTGTGTCTGTTTTTAAGTTTGATTTGGTCACACCGTAATTCCCAGTTGCAGTTTTAGTGCCACGTATGTGACTTTCAAATTGGCAGAAACACCCCAATCCATAATTGCATTTGAATGAAAGTAAAAAACAATCATCTTGAGACTACACGAGTTGCAGAAGTACCTCGTACAAATTGCAATATGTGGTTGCATTTTACTAACAAGCACAAAAATGTTGCATTTAAAGCACCATGAAGTGCCCAATGAATGATAATAGGCACAAAAAATCCCGCATTTAAAGTACCATAAACTGCAAATTAACCGTCGCAAGTGCCCACTGAATACTAATATTTATATTTTATAGAAAATATATTATTTATGCAGATATTAAAAGGTAAATATTTATTTCTAAATATTAATTATAACATTTAAATTTTATGTTTTCATAATTTAAAGAAAAATAACTGCATAAATAAAATATAATTTCATATAGTTTAGTTAAAGTTAATTTCATTTATAATTTTTAAAAGAACTATAAATTAAAGGGAAATTTTAATAAACAAAAATTTTCATTTGAAAATAAGAACCTATAATATAAATTATGTAACTTCATAAATAAAATATGATTTTATATAGTTTTGTTAAAGTTAATTTCATTTATAATTTTTAAAAGAACTATAAATTAAAAGGCAATTTTAATAAAACAAAAAATTTCCATTTAAAATAAGAACTTATAATATAAATTATGTTTAAATAATATTTTTTATTAAATTGTGATTGCGAAGGCTTTGTAAAGACCATATAAATTTCAATTAAAATTAGCCATTGTATGGTACTTTAAATGAAGTGTTTGTAATGAATATATAGAGACCACATAAATTGCAATCACAGTTGCATTTTTACCGTGTTTTGAATGCAACAACTTGTATGGTCCCAAAAAGGTCGATTGTCTTTAACTTTTATTAAAATGTAATCATGGATTGTAATTTTAAGGGGTTATTTTTGTCAATTTGAAAATCACGTGACTATACAACCGACGTGACACATACTTACCTTAGTAAATTTTTTAGAACAAACTAATTTAGGTAATTATTTTAAAAGAAAGACTCACTTAGATCAATCACAGGATTATTTTAGAGAAATACCAGACATATATCTTTTAACACATTCTCTTTTTCATGACTAGCGAAAACACAGGCATGACGTCGTGCCTGTGTATTCGCATTTCTATTTATAATTGAAGGTAAACATATATTAATGATGTTTAAATAAGGTTGATTTGTGGTAATGTAGAACATGTGAAGATGTGCATTTTTTATTGTGAGAAAAGTCATAAAATGTTTAGAAGGATAAAACAATCATAAAATGTGGACAACAAAATGTTCTATTCCCATTATATTATAATATATATATATATATATATATATATATATATATATATATATATATATATTATAGATCATAGATTATTGATAGTAGAACAATTATGGATGTTGTATATAAAAGTTTTAAAATAATTTTATTATTAAGATTATAAAGTTGATTTAGTAGCAAAGTCAATATTTAGGAAGTTAGAGGTTGTGAATTCAAATTGCCCATTTGTCAAAGTAATTTTTTTTTTCATTTTCAAATAGGTATAAGGGTAGAATGAGTATTAATAAAAGTACAAATGAAAAGAAGGTATTACCTTTATATACAGTATAGATTTTAGAAATATATTTCACCTGATATTTAATTATCTAATTTTGTAATTTTAAATAAATTTTAATTGATAATAAATAATTTATATTAAAAAAAAATTTAAAAAGTGTTTTATCTCTCTCGATAGCCAATTTTTTTATGAACAATCTCTCATTAGTTGATACTTCTTCCAAATGAGATATATATCTGTCTACATGAGAGTTTAATATATGAATATCTCGAACACAACACGGTAGCTATGTACTTCCACAATTTGAAAACATTTAAAAGAGGAAAATAATGCTTTATTTAAAAAACTGGTGTAATTTTTAAATGCCACTTTTGTTATAAAATCTGGTGTAAATATTTTTTGGGGGTCCATACTCTGGTCAAATCTTTGAAATGAACGAACAAATTTCTGACATTGCCTTGCAAGTTGCAGTAGATTCATACAATTACATATCTTCTATAGAATGATTATAAAAGATATCATAACCTAATGAATGTACTGTCTTTTATTTATTTCAAAATTTAAGTAATGCAAACAACACTGTGTCGTACAACACAAGGCAGAAAGATTCAGAGCATAACAACTTAACAAATTTCTTACATCGTGTTAATTTTGAAAATTTGGGAATTCCAAAATGAAAGAAACTCTTAAAACGTGTAAATCAATAATCATGTACTCCTATATAGATTGCAGTCTTCAACGTACTTGCGTTTATTAATGAGTTTTCAACTGAAGTGATGTGATTATCATAGCTTCTCCAATTAAGTAGGGGTTTTTTAGTCATAGATATTGGATATAGTTTAAATACTCACATAATTCTACTTCTGATGAGCAATCATACATTTTCTTTTCATTAAATTTTATCTCTGTCCTTTTAAACAAGCAATCCATCATTACTAGCTTTAAAGTTTTTTTTTTAAATAAAAAATATAAAGAACATTTCCAATAACTTTTTTATCGCCTCTTTATTTGGATTATACAGTCACTGATTTGCCTTTCACATTTCTTTGATCTTCTTTTCTTTTATATATTTATC
Organism: Psophocarpus tetragonolobus; assembly: GCA_037954015.1. Lineage (NCBI taxonomy): Eukaryota > Viridiplantae > Streptophyta > Magnoliopsida > Fabales > Fabaceae > Psophocarpus > Psophocarpus tetragonolobus. Next base: position 77,366,666 of record CM075689.1, read on the forward strand.
TTAAACTTAAAATTCTCCTTTAAAAAAAATTAAAATTCTTTAAAATTATCATTCAAAAAGATTTTTCTTCTTGATGTTTACGGTAAAATTCGTAATTGATTAAATTATAAGATAATATAATTTTCACTTTAATTCTGAAATCAAACCACTTATTTTATTTGAAGATCTTTTAAAATTGCAAAAGTGTATTCTTTTTATTTAAACCTGTTTACTTACTTTCTAATAAGATTATGTTTTTAATTAGTTGTATTGATAAAAAGTCGACCATTAGCAAAAAGGTTATTTTGATGAATCGAGTGTCAATTAATAGAAAAATGTTGTTTTATTAAGTTAAAGCAAAAGAAGAATCCTTTGACAGGATATTACCCCTTAATATCTCGATCTATTATTTCCATTAATATGAGATATTTCTTTAACGATATACTTATTTCTTTGATTTTGATTGTAACATATTTTAATAAATAGAACTTGTTATCTAAACATTTTTTTTTTTTTAATTTTCTTGATCCCGACACTTGGCTTCAATTATAAAAGTGTAAAATCATTACTACCACAATAATAATATATGAATAAGACCTCAATATTATAAATATTTATTTAAACAGTTATATTTCTCTTATCGGTTCATAACAACTATCATATTATAACTATATAACTCCTCTGCATTCTGTATCTTTCTCCTTTATGGTGTAGATTAAGTTTTGTAACATTATTCTATCTACAAAGCAACTCTTCTTTTAAGATGGCAAAAGACAGAAAATTTACTCCTAAGTGTCTTCTATTTTTTTTGAAAAAAAGCTGATTTCATTTCCTTCTTTGGAGAAACTATCACCTTGATGTCTATATCACTACAGTTATCCAAAGCAGCAAGAACTGTTGTTGAAGACTTCTTTCTCACTATAATGGAAGGTATATGGTGGAATGATTTCATCATTTTATTCTGGACCTGTATTAGCATGATCCATCTCAATCACACTTTTAGCTTGATTTTCTTCGATTCTTTTTACACAATTCACCTTATACGAAAAAGGTTTCATCAACCCTCAAATGTACTCTACCCCTTTTATTCCTTTTCCTTTAATTTCCTTCTCCTGCAGCCTTCTTTGGACTTCTCGAGAGCCATCGGTAATTGGTTCGTTCTACCCTTTTTGCTACATTTTTTGTTTATCTTAAAATAGAACAAAAACAACGAGAATATAAAGAAAGAAATGAGGTAAAATAAAATTGATATTGATTTTAAGTAATATGTTTTCAGTGTATGGCATAATTGGAGTTTTCCAATTAAGTAATGTGTCGGGACTTCTAGGTATCTAACCTCCCCAAGTTGCTAACCCAACCTTAGTATTATATATTATTATCTGTCCATCCAAAGAAACAAATATTTAGTCCAATCAAGAGGGAACCTTCATGCTTGTGTAACTTGACTTCCATGACAAATCCACCAATTTCCAGTTTGATTGAATAGCTAAAGAAACATTGTAGGGCCATCCATCTTGCTCCCACAATTATGCATACCTTTTCCTAAAGAGAATAAATGTGTGAATTTATAGAAAGTGAAGTGAAGCGAGGAAAAATGTAAGATTGAGACAGGGAACAAAGCCAAAATTTATGTTAATGGGTTCTTGTCAAAATCTCGCATATTATCTTTCAGTCTGTAGTCTAACTAGATATGTGGGGAACCTTATCATCCATTGCTCCTCTTTGTCAGAAAACATGTATTCAAAATGTTCCATCTTTTACTTTGTTTATTTTTCTTGTGGAGTATTAGGAAAGAAATGAGGATATATCCTATATGCCTATGTGCTTATAGCTACGACGCAAATGGCAAAAGAACCCCTTTACTGCTTTTCAAGTCTTTAATGTGTGGGGTTCAACCCCAGAAAATTCTAATTGATGGGTTGTGGTATGTTTCCAAGGCATATCATTTTTTCCATATTATGAAAAAGCCATACCCTAAATGATTTCATTACACTTTGGAAAGAATATTATTCAAGTCATCCATTAGATGTACCATACAATATTATATCCTTTCAATTTGTATAAAAGAAAAGGATATATATGATTCAGATTTTATCCTAAGTGTTGCCCAATTAGTATTCTCTTATGCTATTCTCGGAAGAAAAAAAATCTTCTCTTTTTGCTGCGTGGAAGTAACACAGAGCAAATGTGAATGGTTCGTTTCAATATATTCTCAACAATATATACTACCTGCATGTAAAACCTTTGCTTTTCATAGTCACCAATCACTAAACAAAACAAATGCATCTCCACTATTTAGTTGATAAGTTGGAAATTCACAATTTCTATAATAAATGGTCGTTTTAATTTGTGAAAGGTATTCCACTAATTAAGTGCAAGGAATGAAAATTTAAAAGGGAAAAGAAGAGAGATATGGGTGAGACAATTTTTCTACCTGTGATATCCAAACTCCCTTTAAGATTCCTTTATCACCTATAATGAGAATCACAACTGTTACAATCGTGTCGACTAAAGATCGAGACATAAACCGCGTAGGGTCATCCCTCAACAAATCATTTCTTATCATTATATTCCTTTTGATTTCTATAATTTCACCCTTTAAGGCTTTAACAGAACTAAAAGAAATTTTCATGATGCTCATTAATTAGGTGGTAGACAGGGAAAAGGAACACCAAAGAAAAACAAACCTGCTTTAAGCAAGGGACCTTGCATCTTAACTCAAAAGCACTTTCCATATTTTCAATCTATCTAAAGCATTCTTTGCATCATGCTTAGAGATCAATGATTTGATTTTTAGGGAAATTGAGTGGACTATATATACCCTGCTGCAAAACCACCCCTACAAATTAACACTGTTAATTTTGTTCCTTCATGCAAAAGGAAAACAAATTTGGTGGATAGAAAGAAGAAAATGATTATATCAATTTTTTTTTTTTCATTTGATTACAGAGTAAAAAAAAGCCTAAATTTGTAAAGCTCATCACATGTTTTTTTCCCCTTCGGTCGGGAAAAGAGAATGTAACATAATTTATAAGAATAATTTTAACCATTTACCTTATTATTATAATAATATTAAAAAGTCATTATGTTTTTGTTTAAATAATAAACATTTATTTATTTATTTATATTTTTCTTTTTTTGTCCATCCAACAGCACATAGAATAGAACTGTATGGGCATGGGGATTTGGAGTAAGATTATCACAGATCGTGCCCATGCCAATGCTAATTGATTGATATTGACATCCTTACTTGAGTTTGTATACTGTTAACTTTTGTGTGGTTCAAATATTGCTACGCAGTGTGTTTGACTTTTTCGACCCAATTTGCATATATAGAGCAAACATTTCTCGTTTCCATAAAAATATACGAAACACATAATATCTCATGTCGGTAAGAGCAATAATCAAAACTCAAATACCACCAAATAATCAAACCACGTGTCCCAAATTTAAATGTTTTTGCCCTCATATAAGAAGGGACTCTCAGATTCTTTTCTTCTGGTAAATATTCAACCAGAATATGAGAGCTCAATTCAATTACTACAATATTATTACATGGACTTTCATCACAAGATATTTAATTACGAGTTCATGCATAATTTTACACTAGATGGGTAATAGGTAATTAGTGTGCCAATTCTATTTCTGTTTTCTTATTGCCTTTAAAGATTGTACTATAAATAGCAACAAACTTGTTTAGAAAATTTCTTTGAAAACTGTTTGGAAAGCAATGTGTTACTGTTCGTTATTGTTTGCGTCTGTTTGAATTACTCTAAATTATGCTATGCTGGTTTCGTTAGGGAAAGCCAATGCACACTGACATCATGGTAGAACTCAACAATGGAATGAATATGACATGACTTTTACTCTAATAGGTATATAGAATAAAATGGCAATGTGTGACGGTATGACTAATTGATTGAGCACAATAGTTGCTAGCTGTCATAGGACGGGATGTTGCTTTGTTTTCTACACTAATTGAGTGAGTTTTGAACGTCACTATTGATTAGGATTTACTGAAAAGGAATTGGTCCCTGTAGCCAATACTTTATATATAATATATTGGGTACCATTACACCAATTAGAAGTTAGAACATCTCTTCAACAGCACAAATTGGTAATACTTATAAACATATGTACAACACCTGGATTAATGCTAGCATGTTCACTATGATACACTGACATAAGTAACAAGAAGCTAGTCGAATGAGAATGAGACATTACTGGTAAAGTATTGTGGCTAATACACACCAATATTCTATTCTACGTAACCAACTCATGAGAGTACTTTATTTTTCTGCATTACTGGGCAATTTCTTAATCCTTATAAGAATCTTAAATTAAGCAACACATGTTCAGCTAGAATTTTTTTTATAAGAATATTAAATTAAACAACAACAATATTACTAGAAATTTTTTATTTTATTCTTTCTTATCCACATGAAAATCAATTTTACCAGAGTTATAAGGTTCTAAGAAAGTTAGTTTAATGGTACAGTCCACACGTGTGGAGAAGGAGAGATGGTGAGTTTGAATCACTTTATTAATAAATTAACAACTAACATTTTACTTATGAAAAAAAACATGAAGATGAATGATCTCTAAGTTATTGTTGTTGTAAACCTTCGTCAATTTTTCTAGTTTTCACTTATGCTTTGTGCTAGTTTTTTAAATTGAAGTTGTTGGTATTGACCGTAAATCTTTACATAGATGAGTAAATTTTCTAATGGTTTGCGTGCAAGATTGATAGTCGTGTTTGGAGCATAGCATTGATGGTCGCGTTTGATGTGGAGCATTTAATGGTTGCATTTGCATCTATAGAGTGTTTGTGTCTGCTAAGGGTCTGCATTTACGTTTGCTCAGACAAAACTGAAGCATTCATCTCTAGTTGCTTATAGATATATCACATGTCTCTTTATAGATCACATATCTTAGTTAGTTGTTTGTAGCCTATATATACCTCATTGAAGCGGTTGTAACTATAATGATTTTTGAACTCTTTTTTGAGTAATCAATACGATCTTTTCTCTCTCGTTGTCTCTTTTGTTCTCATGGAGTGAGTTTTCTTGAACTTTTTGTGAAATTCAAGAGTTTATGTAAACTCATGAGAACCCCGTAACTCGACCTGTAGAATCATAAGAGTTTACTTCGTTAAAAATATATATATAAATAACATGAAAATTGAAAATTTCAGCCGCATAATAAGTTTAAATCCATATAATAAGTCTAAATTACTTTAAATAAATACAAATTAGAGTCAAAACATTTAAAATTTTAAAATCCTTATCAGACATAAGAATAAGTTGGAGTAAAAACATTCAAAGGTTGAGGTAACACACGAAAATACCACCCAAGAAGTTTGCTCTAATTTGTTCACGAGTCTACTCAGTTTCATCGAGTTTACTGTGATTCTATCGAGTCTGCTATCCTTCCGATTCGTTGTGTGATTTAACTCGTTAAATGCTTGTAAACTTGTACGATTTTGAGTTAACTCACAATTTTGATAATTTTGGTTACAATATGATGATTAAATAAAATCTTTAAGATATCTACAAATATTTTTTCTATAATTATATGACACTGTTACAAATTACTGTATAATTTAGGTATGATTCATGTCTGTTAGGAAGTCTTACATCATTTGCTTTAACTCTAAGGATGCAACTTATACATCTGTTAAAAAAATTCACTTAATGCCATTTGTTTTAAGATAAATCTAACATAGTATCAAAGCCTATAACCCATGTTGGTTAATCAGCTATTTTAGTAGGCTTGCCCATGTCAACAAACATCTGTGGAAAAGGAGGTGTTAGAAAGTCCCACATTTTAGTTTATAGACAACTTCACTTAATGCCAATTGGTTTTAAGATGAAATCTAACAATGTCAACACTCCTCCTCAAGATGAAGCATAAATATTGCTCATGCCCAACTTGACATGTGAATCATAAAAAAACTTGACCTATAGTGACTTTAGTCAAAATATCAACTAGTTGTTTTGTAGTCTTCAATCTTTTTGTAGAGTGATTATCACAATACAATTTCATTACTTCTTTATGAAAAAAAACATGTTTCTCTAAAAGTTGGGGTAACCATAATAATTCTTGTATCCTTTTAACCATTACCCTATATTCAGATTCTGCACTACTAGAATTTATTTATTTTTTTACTTTTCCAAGTAACAAGGTTACCTCTCACAAAAGGAAGTATCGTGTTGTTGAACAACGCCTTTCACCTACAACACCTCAATTTTCATCACAAAGACTAGTAATTTCTGCATGATCATGCTTAAAAAGCATGATACTTTTTCCTAGTTCTAACTTCAAATACCACAAAATCCTAACAATAACTCCTATTTGAATTTCACTTGGGTTATGCATAAAGTGACTTACTACACTAACATTATAAGCAATATCTGGTCTAGTGTGTGACAAGTAAATTAATCAGCCAACTATTCTTTGATATCTTCTGTTGTCAGCAAGAACTTGATTAGGAAGTTCCTCCGAGCCATGGTTCTGCTCTATAGGCGTATCAAGAGGCTTACAACCAAACATACTACTCTTTTCTAAAGATCAAGACATATTTTTATTGTGACAAAAATATTCCTTTCTTAGACTTGATGACTTTAATTCCTAGAAAATAATTTAAGCCTCTAAGATATTTAACATCAAATTCAGATTGTAAGTAGGAATGACAACAGGGCGGGGTGGGTGCGGCTTGGCCCTCCCCGTCCTTGAAAAGTGCTGGTGGGTTAAGGTATAAAAAGATTAGGTATAAAATTTTAATCCTCATTCTCATCAGATATTTTCGAGTTTGGGTATACCTGCGAGTACCTGTTATATTATTTTTTATAATTTAAATTTACTTATTTATTATTAAATTATATATATATATATATATATTAATTTATTAATTATATTTTAATTTAAAAAATATATAAAGAATAATTAATAACAAGAAATTATAAATTTAAGTTTAAGAATTAAAATTTTTAATTAAATATAACTTTAAACTTATTATATAATTATTAAAATTATAACAGGACGTGTAAGAATTTAAACGAGACGGGTAGTCACATGCCCATACCCATACCCGGTTCATCACTTCGAGTAGTTCCCATACTGGTACCCATACTCGGTAAAAAAAGATAATACTTGTCAATAACAAATGGGTCGGAGCAGTACCAATTAATATGAATATTTTTGTCATCCCTAATTGTAAGTAAGTCGTCGACATAGTCATCTCATCAATATCATCACCAATAATAATCATGTCATCTACATAAATGGTTAAGTGCAGTTATCTTTACCATTTTGCCTTTTTATGAAAAAGGTAGGATTTGCATTGCTTTGAGTGTAACCATACTTCTTCATGGCTATCTGAAATCTTCCAAACCATGCTTTTGAAGATTTGTTTTAGCCATACAATTCATTTTTTAACTTACACACCAAACTTGTATCACCAAAAGCATTGTACCTCGGTGACATGTTCATGTAAATTTCTTTAGACAAATCAACATGTAAAAAAGCATTTTTACATCATACTGTTGTAATGACCAATCAAAGTTTGCAATAATGGATAACAAAACCTGAACTATATTCAACTTTGCCAAAGGTGCAAAAGTCTTTTTATAGTTAATGCTGTGAGTTTGTGTATAGCCACGAGCAACCAACCTTGCTTTATACCTATCATTGCTCCTTTGGGTTTATGCTTTATTGTAAATACTCATTTGCATTCAACTATTACTTTTCATTCTGGTAAGAGAATGATATTCCATGTTTGATTTCTTTCCAATGTTTGCATGTCTTCAACTATAAATGTTGCCATTTAATGCTTCTTTTACTCTTGTGGGAATTGTAACAACATACATTTGATTTACAAAGGCTTGAATAATACATGGTAATTGTTCTATAGAGATATAATTACCAATTGGATACTTCATGGTCTTTGTACTATCAGGTGAGTATCTCTTTGGTGTTTTTTCTAGATTACTCTAAGAAGGTAATTGATACTTGTTGTTATCATTAGAAATAAATGGCATATGATCATTAATTAAATTCTTATTGTTACTATTACCCTTAGAATAACTAACTAGCTTAGGATATAGGATCATCAATAGAAGGGAGATGATGGGTGGGTATTGCAAGGGAAAAAAGAGGTCTTTTAGGACTTTGAAGTGTAACTAATCAAGAGTATCAGTCTATTGTGTTCAAACTAGACCTTGTATAAACAAATAACTCTTGAATAACTAAAATTGCATTAGGAAGTATAATTGCAACATCCTTCGTTACTGTAATAAGCCATAATAAAAATAATAAATAATTATAAAATAAATTTGTATTAAAATAATGTAAATAAATACATGAATCCTTAAACAAAATATAATTCTCAAGTTTGGACCTCTAAAAATAAAATAGAAACAAAAATAATTAAAAACACATTTATCCTACTAACAAATGCTAAGAGAAAATAATTAATAAAAGCTTAGTCTTCAAGTCTCCACATCCTTGTCAGCTTCTTTGGCTCTAAAAACAACATTCTTAATGAGATAATAATCTCAGTGAATAAAACAAGTTCAAAAAAATGTTCGCAAATAGTGTTGTTCTTAGCAAGTGCGAAATTCGGAAAATCCAACCATGGTACCCACAATTAAAAAATTGTTCATGCTCAGAAAAATATAATTGAATTCTAAGTAATCTTTAATAATAATTTATGCACGATAAGAAAACTATTAAATGCAAACACAACACAATATAGTGATACTCATGATCACTCACTCTCATTTTACAGCTCCCAGAATCAGGTTTTCAATAGATTTGTAAAAGATCTATGACTTCATATTCCATACAATAGTGTCTCATTGCCTTCCCCACGATATTATAAAGGTATCTCGAATCTCTTCCTCATCCTAGATGGAGGTATTTAAAATATATTTCCCATATTAAATGAGGGTATCTCACGTTTCATCCCTATCCTAGATGGAAGTATCTTAAACAAGTATCACATCAATTTTCAAATACTAAGAACATCAACAACATTTCTTAAAATTACACAATGCCAATACATACATGTTCAAAAATATCAATTTGCAAAGAAAATAATAATATACAGAAAACTATTTAGTTATGTATTAATATATAATAATAATAATAATAATAATAATAATAATAAATAAATAAATAAATAAATAAATAAATAAAAAATAAAGGAACATATACGTCTCGGGAAAAGAAATCGGATGCATAACTTGTACGTAAATGTTATGAAACTCATTAAGCTTTAATGCATAGGACAAATATACATACTTCGAAAACATGTAAAAGGAAGCGTTGATAAGAAATCCTAACAACTTTAAATTCAATATATAGTTAACCCTCTTTAATCTTTATAGTTTATATCCTTTAAGAAAAACATATCGTGGAGGTTTAAAGAAAAATGTTTTACTTACCTCTTGAACCAAAACTCTGTAACCTTCTTTTCTTTTCTTTTCTTTTCTTTCTCTTGAATAGCCAACTAGTCTATAATTTTCTTTAAGGAAATTACTTAACCCTATGTAATGACTTAAGATTGATTTTTCCTTCTCTATTATTTCTTATTTTATAAAAGATTAGTTTTAGGGTTTAAATTCAATATGAGATCAAATATTTATTTATTCTATCTTATTTCTATTTTAAAAGTAATGGTATCTTAAATCAATTTATCTTTAATCTTTTAATTATTAGATTGATTCTCATGTAATTATTATTTTTTATTTTATCTAAGGAAATTTATTATATTATTTTATCTTTATTTTTCTTTTATTATCTTGAATATGATATATGACTAAATAAAATATAGCACCATCTTATCTAATTTTCACATTATAGGTGTATTTAGATGAAATATGATAAATATTTATATCATTATTAAGGATCACTCACTCAAATATAAATATCATAAATATGATAAATATTCATATCATTATTAAAGATCACTGAATATAACAAATATTTTATCTAAACTATAATAATCATCTCGTAATAATAAACTCCTAATCTTTTAATTTAAATATTAATTCTACCATGTTTTCTTTTTAATATGCAAACTAATTCTTTCTTTTCTTTTAAATTCAAATGAATCTTTATTTTAATAGTTTCTTTATTTACATTAGATAACAACTTAATATTATTATTTACTAGGTAACTAAATTATTATATATTTAGATAATCATTATTTATTATATGAGATAATTTTTATTGTAAAAATTTGAGAATGTTACAATAACCATCCAATTAAGCTCTTAAACAGTTTGAACTCCCATCTCCCCTTGAACAAAAGAAGTGGATATAGATTGAGAAAATATATTTTTTCTTCAAAAAAGGTAATATCCATAGTCCCCTAAAATTATCAAGTTAGAGATGATAAAAATTATATTATTTTTTATAAGGAAAACACCTTACAAACACACACCTTAAAGCACATGGATCAAAACCTTCTGCATTGATGCTTAGAAATATGAAAAAATGCACCACACCCAAAAGCTCAAGGTGTTAATGTTAACTTGGAAGGAATATTAACATGAGCAACAAGTTTTTCCAAAGTTGTTTTGAAGTAGAGAACATTACTAGGTACACAATTTGTATGATAAACAACATGCAAAATAACATCTCCCCACAAATTGGGTTACATATGAGCATAATTAGGTTAGGGTGTCATCTCAAGTATATGTTGATTTTTCTTTCTGTCAGACCATTTTTTTGGGGTGTATAAGAACATTTCGCCTCATGGATAATACCATCATCTTGAAAATAAGAATGTAATCCTTGGTTGATGAATTCCTTACCATTGTCAGACTATAAAACCTTCACCTTGGCAGAAAATTGAGTTTGTATCATCATATGAAATAAAAGGAAGCATTCATGCACATTACTTTTATTTTCCATCAAATAGAGACACATTATACTACTACAATCATTGACAACAATCACATACCAACAATATACAAATAAGGTAGAAACTGGGGTTGGACCCCATTCATCACAATGAATCAAAGTAAATGATTCTATCTTCTTATTAAAACTCAAAGGATAAGTTGTATGATGAATTTTTTCTAAGATACAAACGTCACAATAAAAATATAAAGGATTGCAATATAAGAATAAGGAAGGAACCAGAAGAGGCATGACCAAAATGGTGATGCCACATCCACATTTGATGTTTCTTAGTACATGTAACACCTTGGCAAGTCAATGCACCCACAACATACATAATCTACATAATAAAACCCCTTTCTCTTAGTACCACACCTAATAATCTCCTTGCTAGATAGATCTTGAAGAAGTTAAAAAATGAGGATATATCAATACTTGACATTTTAATTGTTCAATTGCTTAAGGTACAAATAAGAGACTATTTAAGAGTGAAGGAACAAGTAACATATGATCAAACGATAAGAAGGGTGTCAATATAATTATGTTTGCACTAGTCACAAAACAATACACACAATTGGCATTAGATATGTGAATGGTGTGGTGTAGTTGTTGTCCGTAAAAGTGACTGATCAAAAGTCTTGTGATCAGTAGCACCTAAGTCAATGATCCATCTAGTGTCTTTAGCAAATCTCATTAATAAGAAAACTGCAAAATGTATACTGATACTTACCTCAATAAATTATCAATGATAATTAGAAAGTAAGTTCCTCCACCATGAGCTTGAGTTCTAGACAGACCCCACATGTTTTTTATAGGCAAATGTTAGTGTTTAATGTGTTAGTTTCGTTAGTGAAGGGATTCAAACCCACAACCTCTCCCTCTTTCACATGTAAACTTTGCTACTAAATCAACCTTATAACCCACAAAACCCCACATGTATGCATCAACATACTCAAAGGGTTTGTTAGACGTGTACTTACTAGTTCGAAATTGCACTCTATAAGACTTTATTAGTACACATTGATCAACAAATTTCAACTTTTGCAACTTATCACTCATTAGCATGTCCTTCTTCTTAAGCTCTACTACAATTTTCTCGTTAATATGGTCTAATCTCAGATTCAAGACTATGAACACTCCATTAGAAACCTTTATTGTATTACTTTTAATCTTAGTAGAATAACCTAAAGCATCAAACATGCTTACAGACAAAAGACTCCTTTTGAGGTTTGGAATATGCCTTACTCCTTGCAACAACGTCTCTCAATTGCTAAACATTCTTAGTCTAATGACCCATGCCTTGCACCTTATAGGCTTTATTGCCTCCAAGGAGAACCACACAACCCTTCTTCAATTCGAAGGTTTTGAAGAAGTCGCCCACTAAACACATATGATACCTACACCTTCAATCCATGGCCTAATTCTTCTATGAGTTACTGGAAGATGCCACTGGAACCCCCTTCCCCTTTGACACATCCAAGCCAACCTTTGTTTGTCAGCCTTTGAATCTTGAAGCTTTTGAAGCTCCTTGGTCCTAATTAAGGTCTAAACCTCCTCTAGCATGATCATCTATTCCTTCCCAAACATTAGAGCATCCTTGAAATGCTAAAGGAATTTTGGCAATGCACTAATTAAAGAGCAACAAAGCCTTGTCATTATCTTTGAGTTTCACATAAATGTTCTCTAGGTCGTCCAAGATTTTGTTAAAATCCACCAATTGCTTCGCTATCGTTCTTTGACTTAGTCATCTTGTACAAAAGTAAATGTTGCTTCAAATAGTCTAAAGGCCATAAACTTTATCATATACAAAGACACGAGATGATAACACCACTTGTTGGAATTCAAAATTGAAACCCATAAGATAACTTAAGACAAGTATCAAGAAACACGTAAAGAAACATGAGAGAATGATGGTTGTCAACGAAAAGTATATTATTGATAAGTGAGAAAGAATGCAATTTTACAATTACCAATTTGAGGAATATATATATATATATATATATATATATATATATATATATATATAAAGTAAATCACACATGCTATACAAATGTTTATGTGACCTATATCGAGACCTTATTAACTACAACAAGCGCTTCTAACTAGATCCTAACAGATTCAACTTTAGTATAATCAACCAAATGCAAATCAACTCCATCATTAGACATGACCAAAGATTTCCAAGTCAACTTTAATAAGTACAAATATTTTTAATAAAGACAAAATTATGCTCAAGATCATTAATTTATATAATTTAATATAATTAATTTTTTTTGTTGATCCTCTTAATAGAAGTTGAAGACATTATCACTAGTTCACAACAACTCACCTCACGCGCATCCTGTTCAATCAACTGACCTAGACCCCATTAACATTTAGTATAAATTTAATATAATTAATTTATATTTTATTTTTGTTAAATTATTTATGTTAACAATTAATTTAAATCATAGTTGATAATATCATAAGTTAAAATAATTATAGTATTTTTTAAGGAGATAAAATCCTTCTCAAGAATGTTAATTTTTGTAATTCAATGTAATTATTTTATAATTTATTTTTAAATATTTATTCTAAAAATTATTTAATCTGAATAGTTAATAATATCATAAATTAAAATAGATTTTGTTATGGAGAGAGAGTATAAATATTTTTCACAAAATAAAAAATATTGTTGATGACGATTAATTTATAACTTACTGTATTTACTTTATATTTTCATTTTATAAAAATATTTATACTAAAAAAAAGTAGAGAAACAAAATACTTTTCACGTCTTTTTAAGAATTCACGAGAGTTAAAATAATGTTTAAGAACATTCATTTTTATAATTTACTATAATTTAATTGTATTGAAATATTTATAGCAAAAAATAATTTAATTGTATTGGTACAATAATATTTTAAATTAAAATAGTTTCATTATGATAGATATTAAAAATATTTTTTATGAAAAAAATTAAGCTCATGAATGTTAATTTAATATAATTAATTTATCACTTTTTTGGCTGAAATATTTATATTAATAAATAATCTAAATATAATAGGTTAATAATATCATAAATCAAAATAATTTTAATCATGATAATGGGTACAATTGTTTTTATGGAAGACAAAGTCCTACTAAAAAAACATGAATTTCTATAATTTTATTTATCAAGTATAATTTATTTTTGTTGAAATTTTTTAATTTAAAATAATTTAAACCTAATACAATAATAATATCATATATTTAGCCATGGCAGAGACTATATATGTTTTTCACGAAAGATAAAATTGTGTTCAAGAAGTTTACTTTTTATAATTTATTGTAATTACATTATAATTTGTTTTTATTAAAGTATATGAAAAATAATGTAAATAAAATTAATAAATTAGATATTATAAATTAACCTTTGTAATTTTTACAAGACAAAATCTCGTTTAAGGATTATTATAAATGATATTATTTCTACTTTAAATAGTTAAAATATTTATTCTTATTATAAAATAAAATAAAATAATTTTAATTATAAAATAAATTTAAAATAACTAAAATTGTGATTATCTTATTAATTTATCTTTAAAAACAAGGATATCAATGGACACTATCTGTGTGTACATATGAATCTACTTACTAGTTTATATACAAGAATGACAGGTAAATTGAGGTATTTTATACTTACATCACTTAATAATTATATATAAAATAAGAAATTAATTAATTAATCAAACCATTAACTTGTTTAATATTGTATTTCTTATAATAATAATTAGAAACTTAAATATTTAGTTATTTTATCCAACGAGTGGCATTTATTTGTTTTAAATAATATATTATATGTCAAAACAAAATAATGCAATAAAGTGATAATGGGTTTTATTTTGAATAAATTTTATAAAATTTATAAATTTTTTAAGAAATCTATTTTCATGGATAGATGGTTTAATTTAATATCTTAAAGAAATATAAAGATAATATCTTTATCCTTATTATATATGATTCAAAATTTTAAATGGTTTTCTTTTTTTATAACACTAAATATACAACATCTTAATTATATATTATTTTTTATTAAAAATACATATCATCAAATATATTTTTCTAAATTTAATAACCAGGTAGAATATAAATTAGTCTTTAAGAACATTTTTTTATGTTTAAATCTTTAAGAACATTAATTTAGGATTGTTTTAGAAATAAATATAAATTTAAAATATATTTATTATTCTCAATTACAAAACTAACTTTCTTAATGTTGTTAAATTAGTTATTTAAGGGTTATATAGAATAAAGAATACATTTAATATAAAGCATTTAAGGAAAGAAAAACTTGATAAAAATAATTTTTTCACATGGAAAAATCATGATTTTTTTTAAATTATGAATATAAATCCTAAGAATAACTTGAAATAATAGATTAGCTTTAGAATAGGGTTGTATAGAGTTATAAGAAGTTTTCACAAATCATTTTGCATATACTCTCTAAAAAAAGATGGAGTCTTAAAATAATAAACAGTTTATATAGTCTACTATTTTAAAAACGAGTTTGTAAAGACTTTCTTATAAAGTAATTTAAAAATAAAACCAAAAAAATAATAGCATTATAATAAAAGGTAACAATAATATTTTTTATACTGGTTTGCTAAGCAATTTTTAGAAGGTTCTACTATATATCCACAAATATACAACAAATATTCTTATTGTGACTTCTAACTTATAATGAATATTCTAAATTTGTTCTACCCTTAAACTCCATTGAGTTTAATAATGAGTATTCTTTAAACACTAACCAATTACTCATGTCTTTCCAAACAATAGGTTATAAAAAGTTGTGTTATAAAGAATAACTCTCACTAGAGAGGATATATAAAACAAATAAACTCATAATAGATTACTTTACTAGGTAAAGGATATACAAGGTTAGCTAAATACTAATCGTCCTAACACTAGATGGCTAATTACAAACTGATTGTTTGCTTGATGTCTTTAGAGAGAAAATACAATGGAAAAAAATTGGCTCTTTGATAAAGATTTTTTTCATCATTCCTCATGCACGAACGTCCTTTATATAAGTATTGAATGTATGTAGCCGTTGAAGATATGTGTTGTCTGTCACATCGTGTAAGTACAACTGTTTTGTAAAGTGTGTTGCATTGTGTACAGACTAGGTAGCCTTTCTTAACTTTGTTTCCATGTTTGAATCGTCTTCCATAGATGAACTACCTTTGACATGAAGAGACATTGTGTGGTTTGTGCATATTGATGCAATGATATACATAATTGGTTCTAACAAAAGATTCTATATGATAATAAATGTAACGTTTAGTATTTTCTTATTACTACAGAAGGTTTTTACCATTAAGAGCTTCTTATGCTCTTAATTTTAGATGGTTTTGATGTTAGCATGGTTATACAATCTTTGTAATTGATAAGCTGCTTTAATTCTTTTGCTACATAGATGGTTTTTTTAACATTTATGCATAGATCATCTAGGGGTCTAACTAGACACTTTTAGTGCGTCAGTTGCTTATTGATAGATGTTTCTTACACTTTATTTATAGATCTTCTATTCATTTTAAGTTTGCATCTTACATATATTATACGATTGATTTTACGATTATTTATCATGTATAACTTTTGTTTGTTATTTTTATACATCTTTCATGATAAATTGTTAGATGATGAAACTTAATTTTATTTGTTATCATCCAAACACTTAAGCTACATCTTAGACTGTCTAGTTATATGAAGATATGAACCATTTGGTCTTAACAATATTAAAAATTATTTGTTTGGTCATACAAAATTATATGTTTTTAAAAAAATGTTACAAAAATAACTTAATTATTTCTTAAAATATTTTTGGTTAAAAAAAAAACTTCATAGATAGATTATCATTTAAGGTTTTAAAATAATTTTTTTATCATACAATAATCTTTAACAAAGATAACATGATATTATATTCAATGAATTAATAAGCAGATTAGGATAAGTTTAGAGCATTAAAAGTTTATTTTTAAACAATATATTTTGCTTCTCTAGCATATTAATAAATTTTGTGTTGATTTCTTATAAAGTTTTTATTTTGTGTTGTACTTTTAATAATTTTTATTTTATTTTTTGTTAGTGCCATCTAAATCACTTTTTAAAATTAAAATTTTAAAAGCTATTTAAAGCATTGTCTTCACTGGCTTAAGAACCAGATAAAATAAAATTTTATTAAAATTCTAGAAAAATATATTATAGGACTCAACAAAAAATTCCCTAATATATCCAGAATTTGAAACATGATTAAAACCAACTTTTTTATTCCAAACTCAAGAAAGTTCGATCCTCACTTTTCCCCTAAAAACAATTTTGTGAAACGTAAATAATTAATTTTTCTGAGGCAGACAAAAATATTATAAGAAATAATATTTTTAAAAATAATAAACCATAAACTTAAATAATTTCATATATTCTCAATTTTTCATACTAACTGTTACTAAAATATCAAACTGTTTGATTTTTCATTATTTAATAAATTTATTAAAACATGAAAGTAATTCATTTATCTTAAATTATTTGAAGATTTCAAATAATTTAAGTTGAATAGATTACTTTCATATATGTTTTAATATCTTTCTTAAAAAAAATTTTGATATCTTCGTTATCATAATTTATATCAAATTTCACGTAAATATAACATTGTTAGTATCCCCTAAAAACAGAACATTGTTAATACTTTATCAATCAATATACATATATTTAATAAAACAGTACGATCAAATTAAGTAATACGTAATTAGTTTTTAATTTGCATGAAAAATTATAAATTTTATATATAAAAATTTTATTTCAATGGTAACAAATGTAATTGTAACTATAATAAAATACTATACGTACTAAATAACTTTCTTTTTTTTTTTAGAAGACTAAATAGCTTCTTAAGAGTGTAAATATCAAATACTTTAACCTTATTAGTTTGTGTTTTTTCCACAAAAAATTGAGAAAATTATTTTCAAAAATACAAGGAAAACTGAAAACATGTTCAAAGACCCATTTTTCAAAGAAAATTATTGAAAAATGGAATATTAGTTTACAGGAAAATTAGCAAACTATCTAACGTAGTTTTGTAGATTTGAAAAATTGGAATCTTATATTCAACTATATCAACTTTTTCTTTTCCTTTCATCGCTTTTGTCACCGCTTCTCATACTCTTTACATGTTTTCGACCTTGACCCTCACCACTTCTTTACCGTTGTCGCTCCCACCTCTTCTGATCCTTTTGTATTCTTTGTACTCGGACCTTTGTCATCTGTTTGTTGTGACTTCTTACGCTCCTTCTCCTTCGCCCTTCCTTTGTAAGGGAAATGATGAAATTTTGGAAAATTGAATATATATAAACACATTTTTCAAGTTTTCATATTTCTTTAGAAAATAGAAAATTTGAAAAAATAACTAAAACTTATTCTAGAAAAACAAGCAAAGTCAGAATGCAACTATAAAACTCCTTAGTCTTTGACTTTCAATTTTTTATTTTTAACATATTGATTATTCTAAAAAATGAATTGTATACAACTAAGTCTATCATCATTTATTGACTAAGTGATGTTGTGTCTCTTAATAAATTAATACAGACTTGTGTCAAATTATGTTAAGAGAACAATACTTACTGTATTAGATTATGTTGAAAGAACAATACTCACTTTAAGTGTACTCGGTTTTGATGATATTCTAAATTAGTTCCTAAAAGTATAAACGCATATAAATAGAAGAATTTAAAATTTTCATATATATTTTTTATATTAAATAGCTTATAAATGAAGGTTTTTTTTAAGGATTGTATAACTTTTCATAATTCTTTAATTATGAACTAATTAATCAACTTTTAGTATTTATGACTTAGTTGTGTTTGGTAAAACATTTAAAGAACTTATAAGGTAGCTAGATGTAAGTAAGTTCATTTGGCACAAATTTATTTTATTAGTTAGTTTATAACTTATTTTCACAATATACTTTAAGTGTTTTAGTAAGACAGTTTACTTGTTAGCTTGTAACTTATTTTTACGATTAGTAAGGCACTTTACTAGGATATATATATATATATATATATATATATATATATATATATATATATATATATATATATAAAGCTCATATTACTTATTTTAAGCTACTTTAATCAAAATAAGTTCGTTTAGAATATAAACTTATTTTATTAATTTATAATTTATTTTCATAAGTAACTCCAAGTAGCTTATAAACTTAAAAGTAGTTTATAAGTTACTAAATTTTTTTTTTCAGATTTAGCCTTATTAATTTACTTGAGATATTTTTTATTAATAATTAATTATAATTTTTTATGTCATTTACGTTTATTAGTTAATTTTACCCATTACTTTATCTAGCTTATAAACTAAAAAATGTGTTTGGTAAAACACTCTAGTAACTTACAAATTCATTTTACTAGCTTATAAGTTATTTTCAATAAAATAAGTTTGTTTGGTACACAAACTTATTTTAGTAGCTTAATTATATTTTTTCCATATACTACTTCTAGTAGCTTATAAAAGAAACTAAATTATAAGCTTCTTCTTTTTTTTTCTTCTCTTTTTCATTTTTATCCTTCTTAACTTAATTATGTCAGATATTTCTTAATCAATAATTACTTATATTTATATCCATTTTATGTTATTTTACATTTATTAGCTAATTTTATCAAAAGTCTTCGATTAGTTTATAAGTTCCTAACTTTTCAGTTGGATTTACTATCACTAGCATGTTTCTTAGATATTTTTATCAAATATATAACATTCCATTAGCTTATAAAAATAAGTTAGTCTATAAATTATTATTTTTTTATTCTCATTAATATACTACAAATATTTATTTTTTTATCAAATAATTAACTGTATCTTTTTATATATAATTTTACATTTATTTACTAACTTATTTTCAACTCATTTTACTAAAGACTTTCAATTAAGTTAACTAACTTGTAAATTTTAGCTAACTTATACACTAATTTTAACAAATATATATAGCCTCGATTAAGCTGAATAAAAAAAGTGAATTAGTTGAAATGCTGATAGAACGCACCTTAATTAATATCATACTAGCTAATCAAATCATGTTAAAGTGTCTGATGGAACTCACATAAAATACCCACCTTAATTAACACCATACTAGCTACCTACTCAAATCATGTTAACCTCAACTAGCAAGTCTAATATACTTTAGTAGTCCTTTTATTAATGTTTTTGTACAAATGTCATTAGTACATAGGTATTTGTAATGTTCAAAAGATAGCTAACAATATATTTGATAAATTATTTAAAAAGAAGTTTTATGTATTTACCAAGAAAAAGGTTAGGATCTTTTATGTAAGCTAATTGTTGTGAGACGTAGTGATTGAATATGGTCAGGTACCTGGAAAAGGACTTCGACAATTAAGTAAGAAAGAGCTCTCTAAGTTTTAGGTGTACCTTTGATTGCGTCTTGAATGCTTCATGATTGTTGTGCCATAGTTGTGTAACTATTGTGGCGCATTAAAGGAGGGATGTTTTAAATGATGGAACTACTTGTTTCAATTTTAGTGGTGACGATGTCAAGGGAAGGTTAGACTTGTAGGGGACAATGAGACCTAACCTATGAGGTCATCCTTCGGTGGTGGTACATAATTTGAAGGACCCTTCTTCCCTCATCAACAACCTTGTTGAAGTCTTCACACAAATTTGTAAACACAACATGAGACTTAATTTTGAGAAGTGCGTTTTTGGCATCCAAGGCAGGAAGTTTCCTAGCTTCATGCTCTCCACATGGAAATCAAGGCCAACTTAAACAAATGTCAGAAAGTTATGGAAATGAGGAGCCTATACCTTGGACGTGGTGACCCTAATAATATCACGATATTGGTGGTAGGAACATTGACACTAGAAGGAGGGTCCAAGATACTCTCTTGTCCTATAGCCTTGACAGGAGAACTTATTCTGATACGCTCAAAATTTCACATTGCTTAGGACTCAAAGTCAGAAGTTGCTTATAAACACTCTTTACTCTTAGTCCAACACTTTTTTAGGACAAAATCGTGACAAAATTACTAGATTCTAAAACGGATAATACCTTAGATGTTGTCACCCTAACGATATTCAAAGACTATTATAAAAACATTTTATAATTTTAAATACAATAATTCATCGACTGTTGACAATTAATAAAGGTAATGCAATATTATTCAGAGCTACAATTATAAAACAAATAAAACATAATTAAGATTCTCCTTGGGCACGGGACATGGGCTACCAGGATTAGTTTATAATGTAAAATAGAATATAAACTTGACAAGAGACAAAGTTTAGATGCTTCTAAGGCACAAATCTCTAGTAATAATATATATACACAACACATTTATGTTCTAAACTACTCTTTTTTTTCTTAAAACATTAATAAAGTACCATACAAAATATTATAGTTTAAATCAAATCTTCACAAACTTCTAACCCTAATTTTTATTTTCAAGGAATATGGTTGACAAATGGAATATAATAATCCATGTGCTTGATGAAACAGCAACTTTGATAATTTGAGAAAACGAAATGTCAGTGCTGTATTCCCGGACCATGCTCATCGCCGTTACCATTTCTGTATTAAAACATGAGAATAAGATTTCAGACATCACAAGTTACAAATAATATGTGTTCTTATTATAGTGCTTCCAATGCTGTCGGGAACCCTAAGAAGACAATTTTATCATATATTAATCGTTAGCAATGACACTAAATTGATTAATCAATTATCGTATATGTTCTCAGACATATAGAAAATTGTGAGATTTTGGACTCATTTTGTTTGACCAGAAAAACTAAAACATAGCACTCTCAAGTTTCAAAGGACTTGATAATTAACACTGTGATTTGGTCCATTTTAGATGTCATTTTCTCATGGGGGATTAGTTTGGAATATTTTGTTGGTCTCAATGTAGGATTGTCTTGGTGACAAAAATGAGGTGGGTATTTGAGATTTGGATTAGTACTATAGTCCTCGATGTAAAACAGGTTTTTAATATAACTGTCCAAACATAACCAATAATTTAACAGAAACGCAATGACGTCACTGTGTGCTTTAGACGCACCCTTTATTACTTCATGAATCATATTCAACCAAAATAGGTGTAACCGTGTAAGCTTGGTGCTTCGTCCCTCCTTCTGTAATTAAAGCACGTATTCATCATCATAGCATAAGCATAAAATGCTCATTCTGAAAGTAGGAAAATGTTTTTCAGACCCTCGACCTCAATATTCTTTTTCCTTTTGTCTTAAACGTCACTTTAAATTCTAATTAGTATAAGTTGAACTAAATACATTTACCGAAAAAGGCAAAACTTTTTTATATACAAGACTTTCGAGTCATTATTCAAAGGAAATTAATCTCTTAACTACTTAAACTCTTACTTAATGATTATTTTTTAAGCGAAAAGGTTCCTATTAACCTAATAATAAATGCTAATTAATAGTAGTAGTTATTACTTTTCATTTTTAGCCGTCATATTTAAGAACATTCTACATAAATTAGGAAAAAACAATTTTTCATCATTTATATTAAATTATTTATATTCTAATAAGCCATTTTATCATTTCATTTATTATTTTTATATCTCATATACTATTTTCCTCTTTTTTTAATCAATTATATAATCACCTTGTGCTTTCTTCAATTTTTATAATGACAATTCCTCAAGGCACCAACTGGTATAATAGAATTGGAATCTATTTTTAAAGCTTTGGTGTGGGATAGAAGGGGGCTCTGTAGAAAGATAAATTACGTGGCTTGGGATAAGGTGTGTAGAGGTAGGGAGTTTGGCCTAAGAGATATGTGCATATTTAATATGACTCTGCATGGGAAGTGGAAATGGAGACTCAAAGTGGAGAAGAATCGAGAATGGGTAAAAATACTACAATCAAAGTATGAGCGCTCAGACGGATCATGGGTTGTGAAGAACAGGAATTGAT
The DNA here is from genome assembly GCA_037954015.1 of Psophocarpus tetragonolobus. Classification (NCBI taxonomy): domain Eukaryota; kingdom Viridiplantae; phylum Streptophyta; class Magnoliopsida; order Fabales; family Fabaceae; genus Psophocarpus; species Psophocarpus tetragonolobus. The sequence continues at coordinate 77,389,526 of CM075689.1, forward strand.
CCAAATGATGGGTAGATGTACAATCCACAAAAGAAGTTTTGCCAGGTAAATCAGGATGGTGGAATCAAAATATAAAACGCATGGTAGGAGATGGAAAGCAGATCAAGGTTTAGTAGGACAGGTGGTTAGAGGAGGAAAATTTTAATTGTTTATTCAGGATAGCATCCTAGAGAAATATATCTCTTGCAAAGATGCAGGAAGGGGGAACTAGATAAAAATGGAGATGGAGAAGGGAAGGAGCTTAGCTGGAAGACTTAATAAAAGAACTCGATAAGGTATCTCTCACAAGGGGAATAAAGGACAAATGGTTATGGGTGGCTGACGAAACGGGTAAGTATTCTATAGCTTCTGTGTATAGAGTGTTATCATTCTCTTCTAGCCAATAGGGAGATTCATTTTTTGATTTATTATGGACTAAAGGCATTCCACCAAAGGTTCAATGTTTGGGATGACAACTGGATGCAAATACGTTGCTAACTTGGGATAATCTACTGAAGAGAGGTATTCCATTATCAGAGGAGGTCGGGTGCACTTTTTGTGAGGAATCTCTTGAAACAACATATCACTTATTTATGCATTGCAAATTGGCTTCTTGGGTATGGTTTTGTTACTTTTATGATGAGTTTGTTGTTTGTTCTTCATAATAACTTTCAAACCTTTTGTCGATAGTTCCTAAATTTGGTTAATGGAACTAAAAGGTTGAGAAAAACCTAGTCTTTTGTCTAGTTTGCTGGTCTATAACATATATGAAAAGTTAGGAATGCAAAATATTTTAGGGTCACATTATATATGTTGATGAGGTCATCTATGTTCTACAACTGAGCTCGTGGGAATGGTCTCATACAAGTAAAATCACGACACAACATATATATGTTATTAGAGTGGTACTAAATCCAACTCTTTGTGTTTAATATTTCCTGTTTTATTTTGTTTGTACCTAGGCACTCTTGGTGTTCTCTTTGTAAACTTTATTGTTTCGTTAATAAAATCTTGACTTATAAAAAAAATTCTACAATAACAAAAAAAAATACTATTTTTTAATTAATAAGGATAATTTCAAAAAATAATAATCAATAACATCTTGAAATTGTAATGGAAGATAAATATAGGAGTTAATACAGATAAATCCTTTAGTTTTGATTTGTGTAAATTTAGCTAGTGTTTTTAATTAAGTAATTTTCTGCCAAAAATATTTATAAATCAAATTAATGAACTTGTCTTCTCCAAATTCGCAACAAATTTTATAACAAAAAAAAATAATAAAAATTCATCAATTCAAATTAGAATTTTACATCTTATAAAAATTTTAATAGATTTTATTAAGTTTCTTTTCTTATTTATGAACCGATAAGATATTTTATATTTTAATTTCATCAAAATGTAAAAATAATCATTTGACAATTTAAGTAAGAATATCGATAAAAATAAAGAGTATAATTGGAATACTCACTAGTACTTTAAAAGTCACGTGAATGAAAAGTCATGATTAACGGTCACAGTATATACCAATTAAACTCAAAAATAAATTTAATAAATTTTAAAATTAGAGAGAAATTAGGAGTAGTCTTCACATAATTTTGAGAACTAAAATCGTTTATGATAAAAGTTAGATTTTTTTAGGGGGTAAAATTTAGATCTTAGATGGATTAAAATAATTATAATAAAATATGAGTAGAAAACTTTTTTTTTTTTTTCAAAATGACGATAATAGAAAGAAGGTAGAAATTCGTATTTAACAAGGTCGAATACGGAACATTAGCATTGAGATTAGTTTAAAATGTCATTAATAAAAAATATTGTTTATAATAAATTTATTAACAATCATATAAATGATTATTTATGACTAAATGAGAATACAAATTTAGTTTACAATGTGTACATCACTATGAAAATAAATAAATAATATTTACTAGTGAATAATAAAAGAAAAGATAATTGATGTCCTGACATTATATACTATTTTTAGTTTTATTTAATCATAACTTAGTATCTTAATTTATTAATTTTAAATGAATTCTATTAAAACACATACAACAATAATTTATAATTAATTAATAAATATAAATCTGGTTTATATATAAACATTCACTTCATAACAAATCGTTGAAAGAAATAACTTAGGATCTAGAATTAATTTTAAATGATTTTAATATATTTTTTATTAAAATTAATTCTGATTAAAATAAATTAGAGTAATTCTTATGTTAAATTAAGTATTTTATATTAAATTTACTCTGAACTCATGTTTACGATTTCAGAAGTCACAGAACATAAACATGGCTTCTTTTTTACTAGAATCAGTGAGCAACTTCACGTGTGTAGAAGGATTTTTCTTTTCTTTTCACCGTAACGCGTGTTAAAGTACCACCTTACCGAAAACCCTGTTAGCCCTGCAAATGTATTATGTAGCCCAAGTACCATTTGGGCTTCAACTGCAAGAATGTGGTTTGACTTTTGACCTATTATAAATTTAAAGGCTACAATCCTATCCAAGAATAATACAATATTTATTAGCACAGAAAAACATAGGGAAAAAAGTGTTACAGGATATAAACAGTTCTAAAATTAATTAATTTCGTTAATCCGGAGCCCAAAACAATAACTCCCAATTTTTATTGAAAAATCTGTTTGTTTGGATTGTTTACTGTCATACTACTATTATTATTAAAAAAAAACTATAAAAACATTTTCTATACAACGTCATGCTAAATTATCTGCTTTCTTGACTGAATTTTTTTGAATAAAAAGGAGCCTTTTTCTACTTCTTTGACTGATTACTAAAAATTCTTAAAGAACACACACAAATAATTTTCTTCACTAAATTTTTTTAAATACTTATCGATGATCTATTTCTAGAAAAAAAAATTTAAGTATCTTGAGGTTTCATTTTCAAACAATTATTGAGTTTTAAAGATTAAATTAATGATAAAGAATTTGTTGAAGATTATGTTAATAGTATTTTACATATAGGAATTGAAACTTCATAATCGTGATGTCAAGTTTAATTAGCAATATTTACATTTTGTATTTGACAACATGAAAATGATTTTTTTTATAAAATGAAATTGATTTCATTTTTAATAATTTAATTTTACAAGATTTAAGGAAGTTAAGGTAGACGGTTATTTATTGTTTTAATTTTTATTTTTCTTTTCTGCAGAGGGTAATGTTTTGCAGGGTTGAACATTAAGTTAGGTTATAATATATTATATTATTATGGAGCAATTTAGATTTTGAAATGGTAATTTAATTTTGAACAAATGTAAAAGGTGGGGGACCTATATGTGGAGGCTTTATCTAAAAAAGAAGGTAATTTATATAGATATTAGTTGGGTTGTCTTGAGTAATGACTTAAGGAAGGGATATATCTAAAGCAAAGTTACGTAGCAAAGGGTAACGCATACCAATGCTCGTCGTCGTAGGCAACAAGGCTTAAAGGCATTATTAAAGCTTTTGCATCATCTTTCTATTTGCCCAACACAGTCTTAGTGATTCTACTTTTTTCATGAAAAGGGGAAATAAAAGAAGAAAAATTAACTTTTTTTTCTCACAACCTCTATAATATATATATAACTAAATCTACATCTTTGTCACCGTTTCATCACTTTTCTCCAAGAATAGCTCTTTTTATTTGTAGGATAAATTCTTAGAATAAATACCCCTTCAGCAATTACGTTAGAAAAATTAATTAGAAAAACAAAAAAAGAAGAAAACCTTGCAGCTAGCTCTTTCTCTACCTCCTTTACGTGATTACGTGACCGTGCTTACCAAATAATCTATTGTTTTCTCAAAGTATGATGTCTTTGAGTTTTATAGAGGATATATCCTTTTACATGTTGTGCTTTCGTTACCATGACCAAATCTCAGAAACATAGGTTGAACTTGAATCTTAACTTTTACTCTGTAACCAAATTTGGAGGCTCATTACTGAAATGAAAATGAGTTGCATGACAGATTACCGATTAATTATACAATAAGTGTTATTTGTATTAAATTTAGGGTCAAAAAGTGAGTTTAGCTTTAACTTAATTGAGAAAGCATGTTGGTCATTCAACCAATTAGGACAGAATTGTAGCAGACGAGAACATCATTTACCAATTATTTACCCAACAAAAAGTAGTCAAGCCTATAAATAGGAACTGCTATAGGTTCGCCCCTCCATCAAAATCGAATGATCAAACATCCTAGTAGTAAGTTATTTCAATTATTTTTATTCAAATTATTTCGTGTTATTGACCAATCATTGCTTTGCTTACTCAATGAAAGATCCAACACCTTACCAGATCCAAATTTGAGTAATCGCCAATCCACAAATTAACGATATCTTTATTTCTTTAATTGCTAACTAGTATTAATGGTAATTAAGTATCAAACTTGATGAAAAAATACATTTAATATATTTTATAAATTGAATATCATAGAAACAAAATTTATTCAAAGTATTATTCTATCGAGGTTTTATTTTTTAGTAAAATCCATCGAGGGTTTTCAATGCACCAAAAGAAGCTGATAAAATTTCCACACAAAAAAAAAATTTGATAAAATTTTATTTCTATGCTATTTAATTTCAAATGTAGAAATAAGTTTTGGATACCTACCTTAGTTGACGTAATTTTTTTATAAAATGTGAGTTTAATTAATCTGAGTGTTGATTTATATAATATATTATATTGACGATACTGCTTATCAAAAAAATTATATTGAGGATACAATAAATGTTATTTTTCAAATAAATTAATTATTCATAGAAATTAATTTTTGAAGTATTAACTAGCTATAGGGGGAGAGGACCATGTACAAAAAATCTACAAACTCAAACAGTATTTACATAGTAAGAGTCGATCCAACATTGAGAAATAACTAAATCAAATTTTAATGAAAAAATTTCTTTAATTGAGATATTTATATATTAAGTCTTTTTCTCAATATATATGAGGTCTTTTATTCTATAAAAATTAATAACTAATAAATTTTTATTGATAAACATAAAACTTTAATTTTAGTCACTTTATTCTTTGTGAATGTTGTAGGTATTATTTATCTTACTCCCAAGAGATTGATTTGTTTTATTGAGATGCCGAGATGAGTAGGTGCTTGAATCTACAACTTAATAAATATGGGAATACATATTTTCTACTTGACCAATTCTTAGAGTTTGATCTAGATTTAAAATTAGAATAAAATTTATATACAATATATTAGCATATTTTTTTATAAGGATAGTTGGGAATCTATTAATTTTTTTGGGTGTAGTTAGTTGTTAATGTATTAATATATTTGATGAAAACTATTAGTCTGAAGGCTTGGATTGATAAAATTTAATATTCTTATTATAATAATATTTTTATTTTTTATATTTCCTTTTGTTTTCTTTATTTTCATAATTTCATAAAATTTATATATAAAATAGAAGCATACAAAGGTAAGGGTCAATCCAATCGCTAAGTGTTAATTGACTGAGTCAAGATCTATACAACAAAGGTACAAAACTACTAAAATTAATACATTAGGTATAGGAGAATATAAATTATATTAGAGTAAATTACTAGTGTTCTATTTTCAGAATAGGCTAACATTATATCTTAGAAGCATTAGGCATTATATATGGTAGATCTAATCCATCTAGGGTACCCTAGAAATATTGTCATAGTCGCCAAAGTTAGAAATTAATGCGTCTAATATATTAACACTTCGTCAAAATTATTGATATTCGATTGCTATTGAGTGTCTTTATAAGTATCTAACTCATTTCTATTGTACCCCACCTTTCGCTGAAATAGAGGAATTACTATCTATACAATTAAGACCTTTGTTAAAGAGAGCCAAATCTCGATAAGTAAAAGCAATCCAAAGCACTGTTAGAGTCAACTTTAAGCATATTAGAGACCAACTTATGTTATAATGAAAGGAGTTGTTAATCCATAAAATCAGTTATACTAAATATTTAGCGAAAAAGAGGTCGAACATTTTATGATGCAACATATCTATTATAGTTTTAATAGCTAACTAATAAATTAACATATCTATATGAAATGAAGCCATATATAAAATACTTTCCCTTTTATATAATGATAGAAAAGATTTGTATAGAAATTAATACAAGTACATGGCTATACGCTAACTCGACACTTAAACAACGTAAACTAACTTTGCTCAGCAGCACTTTGCATATCAAAAGCTCATTAAGACCCCCGGATGATTGAACATATGCATCCCGCTATTCGTATAGCAGAAATAGAAAACCATGTCATGTCTTACATTATTGGAACCAAAATGAGCCAACCCTAATACTTTCCTATACAGCACAAATATAAAATGATTAATAAACTTAATTCCAATTAAGAGTGAATGGTGCTTTGACTAGTTGATTTTTCTATTTACATGCTTGTAATGCATTATAGTTTAATAAGATCATACAGGCACACATATGATGTTTTGTAAACTTGACAGTGACACACATTGATCGGTAGACAGAGATTATTCATGCATAGTTTATCTATAGAGTGTATTATAGGACCATCCTTTTTTCTTATGGACTGTTATTAGGACCATCCATTTGAATTCCAAAACTCGTAACCATAAAATTTAATTTTGATAGAGTCTCATGACCCACCGGTTGTTTTTTCTTTTTCTTCAATGTTTCATCTATATGTAATTTGCCATGTTTAGAAGTATTTCGTGTGCAAAAATTTAAGTCAACGAGACTAACATTTCTTGGCCCAAATTTTCTGAAGGACCAGGAATATTTGATTATTCCAGGAATTTAATTAATTTCTTAGCTTTTTCCTTGATATAAGTTTCATAATAATTTTATTTTGTTTCATGTAAATGACATTAAACATATTTTTAAAAAAGAAAATATATTGACTTGAGGTCTAGGGATATGTGTCTACGAGAGTAAGTGGAATGTATATAATTCACTAGTACGTTCCGATGTCTATTTGATGACTTAAGGACCTTATTGTACAAAGACAAATTTACCCATCTTACAAAGCTCTCTTCAATCCGAAAGATAAATAAAAAAGGGTAAGTATGACTTTCCAATTTGTCCTGATTTTGGATACAACCCACAAATATACCTTTGATTTTCATGGTTGATTATAAAAAGAATATGACAAGAATAGGATGGATGGGTCCAAATTTATGCTAAGAAGAATGCATGATGTGATTTGCGGAGAATTAGGGTTCATCATGACCTCAATGAGTGGTTTATAATTGGGCTGTTAACAAAACAAAACAAATCCCCAAGATGTTGAAATCTGCGTACAATCATGTGACTGTAAATTTCAGAATTTTTTTTTTTTAAGGATTAGATGAAAAGAACCAAGCCCTAGGTTTCAGTCCAGTGAAAGGGGGGTTTCTGTGTAGTACGTGTGTGTGCTTGTTAGAAAGTTTAATTTGTAGAGGAAAACAATGCACACACACGTTAAAGGTCTTTGAGAAATGTCCTGCTTTTCTATTTTTAATCCGAAGAAAACAGAAGAGAAAAAAGAGTATATTTGTAAAAAGGAATAAAAGTTAGAACAAGTTATTTACCTTTTTCTTTTCTTTTTTTCCCTCTTTATCTTATTTTTTCATTATTTCCTTTTTTCACTCTTTTTCCCCCTTTCTCACTCTAGTACCCTACCCCCCACGTCCACAAAAGAAACAATCTTCTCTCTCTCTTGCCCACCAGCCCCTATAGTATAGTCCCTTAAGTGTCATTTTCTCACATATACTTTACACAAAAGAAACAGCCATTCACTTCACATACCTTGTCATTTCTTCCTTCTCTCTCTTTCTCTTTCTCTTTGCCCTCTCCTCTCCTCTCCTCTCAATCTCAAATCTCTAATCTCTGCTCTGCAAACTACTCCAAATTGATTGAATGCTCCAAACTCCATCCACACACCTTCAAAAATCTTATTAATTACCCTCACCTAGCAACCTCCTCTCCACAAAAACTCTCTTCAATCCTTAAAAAATTTTCATTCTATATATACATATTATTGCACAACACTGAGCAAGGGGGGGTAAGGAAATTAATCTACACAACTAAGCAAACAAGGAACCAAAGCAGCAACACGTAAAGGCTTGTTTGGATGGAGCTATTCCCAGCACAACCAGACTTGTCCTTACAAATCAGCCCTCCAAACTCCAAACCCACATCAAGTTGGAGGAGAAGCACAGAAGAAGACATGGATTTGGGGTTTTGGAAGAGAGCCTTGGACTCAAGAAACTCACTCTCATCAATGGCCAAACAAGACTCTCGCTTCGACCTCTCCCTCTCCAATCCAAAAGCCTCGGAAAACTCCAATCCCTCCAACCTCATTCACCACTTCCAAAACGCTGCCACCAACAACCCCTTCCAACCCTTTCAGCAAAACCACTACTTCCACCAGCCACTGTTCCAGCCTCAGCACCAAAGCCTAAGCCAAGACCTTGGCTTTCTAAGACCCATTAGAGGAATCCCAGTGTACCAAAACCCTCCTCCTATACCATTCACCCAACACCACCATCATCATCATCTCCCTCTAGAAGCTTCCACCACCACCCCTTCTATCATTTCCAACACAAACACTTCCTCCACCCCTTTCCACTCTCAGGCCCTTATGAGATCAAGGTTCTTGTCACGCTTCCCTGCTAAGCGTAGCATGAGAGCTCCCAGGATGCGTTGGACTTCTACCCTCCACGCTCGTTTTGTTCATGCCGTTGAACTCTTAGGTGGCCACGAAAGTATGCTTCATTTTTCTCTTCCTTGTGTTTTTCAATTTCTCTTCTCTTCTTTTGCTTCATTTTCTTCTTACACCCATGCTTTCACTTGTGCAAGTTAATTCAACAAGACAAAGAAGAAAAATGAAAGTGAATTTGTTTTCCTTTGTTGATTGTTCTAGTGAATCAAATTTGGTTTTCACAATTAATCTTTCCTTTTACTGCTTTTCCTCAGGGGCTACACCCAAATCAGTCCTTGAGCTAATGGATGTGAAGGATCTCACTTTAGCTCATGTTAAGTCTCATTTACAGGTAATCTATTAAGGTCTTAATTAATTGCACTTGTTTATAATAATCTTAGTGTCTGCATATATAATTAAATTAAAAAATATTTTAGTCGAGTCATGAGTATTTTAATTTAAATAATAATTTTTTGTCATGAATTTCTTGAGTCAGCTTGAAGTTGGTACGGTTCTTATTGGGGTTTTAATGGTGCTTGTAAGACGTACTATGCACATATATGTGTTTAAAATTCACAGCCTACATTTACATTACAGGAAGCAGTTAAGTCAGCAATATATATTTCAAATTCCAATGGTTTCCTTACAAAGGGTCTCTCAAATTCTTAGCGCTTCTTTTTCTATTAGATCTGCTGCCTCTGCTTCTGCTTCTGCTTCTGCTTCTGCAACCTAATAAACAGCTTTTTACTTTGGAAGAATGAACCAGCCGAGTTAAAGGGGAAAAAGAGAAAATAAAATAAGAGAGAGAAAGAGTGAAGTCCTTATCGATTTCTGAAAACAAGTAGGACAAAGCCCTATGAAATCCAAAAATGAGTCGCAGCCAAGCCGAGATCAGACAAGCTCATAGTTCAGTCCATGCCATTAAAGAAATAATATGTATGTAATTTTGCATTTTAAAAGAAAAAAATAAATCATAAGCAAGTACGTATATACCCAACACCATCATTTCTCAATGATCCGTTCCTCAGATATGGGTTTCTTTACCATGCCAGCTTTAACCCCGGTTAGTCACATGCTTCCATGCATATGGATATTGCCTTAACCATAAATGCTTCTGTGTTACAACTTAACTGTACTTCCTATATCAATTTAATACTCACAAGTGGCGACATTCATGAGCATTTCTTATTCTTGTGGCAAAACTTCTTGGATTTATCTAATCTTCCTCTTAGTTTGATGTGTTACATGCACACTGGTCAATAATAAATATAATAAGTGCTTACTAATATTATGATTTTTAGCATCAGGGTTTTTTTTTTTTTTTAATTTACTTTATAAAGTACTATTATATTATCTAATTTTACGATGCACACATTTTAATCCAGATGTACCGGACCGTGAAAACTACAGATAGGGCGGCGGCTTCTTCAGGTTGGCGTCTATTTTGTTCTATCTAACATTGTTGGAAGATTAAGTCAAGAAAGTCTAATATTGCTGACTTATTTTTCTTTTATCTAACTTCTTTATTTCTTTTTCATTTAATGGTCAATTAGGGCAATCGGATGTGTATGATAATGGATCCTCTGGAGATACTTCTGATGACTTAATGTTTGACATAAAATCTTCAAGAAGGTCTGATCTATCCATTAAGCAGGGAAGATCAAGTGTTAATCAAGATAAGGAATATCATGGTCTTTGGGGCAACTCTTCCAGGTAATGCTTCTTGCCATGGTTAAAAATATGAAGGCTTGTCCTTATTTTATTTTTATGTATAGATAATTAATATTTCTAATTAAATATATACTCCCTTTGGGGCATTTTTTTTGTTTAGTTTTATGGTTTGACTAATATATGTATCACGGGAAGGTAGAATTATCTTGTTTGAAAGCTATAGAAGCAAAATTCCCGTTTTACTCAGGTCTCCATGCATACTTAATTAATCTATTATGCAACATGTTATATTTTGAATGATATCGGCAACTTGTTTATTTTGACTTTTTTGTAAATTATGATAAAATTTAAGTACTATTTTCCTCGTTTCGTTTTTTTTTTCTTTTATATTCCATTTTATGTTTCTCCGGCAGTCATGTTGTAGAAATACTAATAATAAAATGGGAGAAATTCATGCATGTCTTATTCTCATGAGCATTTCTCTCTCTTTGTTCTTTTCATAATTCTCCTTTCTCTCTCTCAAGCTCACATGCAAACATGGTTAGGCGCAAAAAATCACAAAAAGAATAAATCATTTCAGTTTGCTTTGTTCTGTCTGTCCACAAACCATGAGCATCCAATCTCCATGATGGGGTAATAATATACTCTCTTCTAGTGGATGAAAAGGGAGTAAAAAAGGAACCCACACACACTCCTACATACCATTCAAAGAGACAGGAGTTTGATATTTGCCAAAATCCACCTTAAAAATAGAGATATCTCTTTCCTTAGGATTTTGTGGGGCTCAGACATTAGCCTATTATATGGGCCCTACATTTGGGAAACTTAGTGTCAAAGCTAAGGCTTTGGTAGACCCATAATTAGAAATCTGGTGCCAAAGTGATATATGCTCTTTGAAACTTCCTTGAATGGTCCTATATACACACACATATAATATAGCCATGGGCAATGAGCTATCAATTGGTTGGCTTCAACTTTATTTCAATCAGCATAATAAGTAAAAGGGACTATAAATAATTAAGCCAGTAAAAGATGGCTTTCTTTTTCTAACTGTTTTTTTTTACTACATGGCTTTCAGTAATGGGAAATATTCTTTCTATGTGTTTGGTTGTAACAGGGAAGCTTGGCTGCATGGGAAGACAAAGGCTGATTCTGTTGGAAACGTGCCTTCTCTTGAGGTATGTAAATGTTAAATTACTCAATTCCCCTTTATTGCCAAAGGTTGGCCTTTTGTTTCAAAAGTTGTATTTATACACAAATACCAAGCTGCGGTTGGAATGCATGAAAGGGAGTTGAGAGTGAAAGGAAATACGTTTGATCTTTTTCATCTTGCCATGCACATTATAAAGATGAGAAAAGGAAAAGGCTTTCCATAAAGCTGCTTTGTCCTTCACAAATTCAAATGGGTAGACCAGTCCTTTTCGCATTTACACTAATTACAACGCTTTACAAAACAAATAGTGCCGTAAAAGACGTCCCTCTAGTTAAGATTTATTAATGACCACATTGAAAAGGACCATATAATCCTAAACCTACTCCGTTTGACTCAATGATCAATGGTCTAGACTATGAAACCATAGGTGACACACACACACTCATAAGAATAGTAAATGGTAATGCTATACAGAAAAATAATTGGATGCTAGCACATGAACATGCAAACTCTAGCACTTAGCAGGCTTTTAGGTGTACCTATCTGAACTTTCTTTTTCCTCGACTAATATAAATATTCTGTAATTATTCTCCGAGTCAAATGTTCCTTAAATTGATTCCTAAAACCTTTTCAAACCCTTCTCTTATGCTTCTTATATATATGATATATCCCTCTTAATGTTTTTTTCTCTATATCATATTCTCATCATTACACTAGAACTGTATATTAAAAAACTATATATTATATTTACTAATTTTAGATAGTATGCATAATTAAGTTGAGATCTAGTCATAATTATTGGAAAAAAAAATATTATTGCTTGCTCTTATTTAATTATTTTATATATGGTATTTCAGAAGGAAATGGATCCAAAGTGCCAAAGCTATGAGAGAATATCAGATGGAAGTTCATCCTCAAACCTTTCAGGATCAAGCCCGAAGAAGCCTAATTTGGATTTGGAGTTCAGCTTGGGCCAGCCACTTTAAATTGAAATCTGGATCCTCTCTGAAAGTATATATTATTCATTAACTATTATGAAACTGAAAGAGGTAGAGCGCAGGAATGAGAATCAGGAACCCGCTGAGAAAATCAGAGAAAGAGAAAGGTAAAAGAAAACAAAGGAGAAAAAGAAAAGTAAAAGGAGCTAAAGAACACAAGGAGACAAGAAAGACAGAAAGCAACAAAAGGAAGGGAGTGAGGGAAAAAAGCATGGCCTTCCTATCAGAGCTCCTGTGTGAGATCCAAATCAACATATTATATTTTCTTGGTAAATATATGAAATCTAATTGATTTGTATGTTTTTGCAATCTGAGAGAAAGAAAGGGACATGAGAGAGAGAAAGAGAGAGAGAGCTGTGTTAAAAGTATGAAGTGATCCTTGGTAATTGTAATGGAGCACTTTACATTTATGAAATATTTAGATATTTCCACCAAAGAAGTTGGGTTCCTAATCCTATATTCAATTCTATGCCTAGGCACATGCTTTACACTTTAGGAACAAAAGAAAGAATTAAGAATATGGACTTAGGAAAAGACTGAAAATTTTGAATAAAGTGTCAAAAAGAATACGAACATAGTCAAGATACATATAAAGTGGCAACGATAACATGTTGTTTAAAAAATATAAAACTAAAAAAACAAAGAATTAATCTATATTCCTTTCGTATGCTTTAAAAATTTGGTTTTCCTAAAAAATTAGGAAATAAATACTAGCAACACACTTTATACCATTGATTGAAATTTAATGATAATAATATGTATTATTTATGACTTTCTCTTTTAATTTTATATTCTTAAATAAATTTTGACCAATAATAAAAAAATTGTTAGGAGTGTCTTATTATCACTCAAATTCTAAACCTATCGGAACAGAAGGAAACTTTTTTATTTTAAATCTCTCTTTCTGTTATGCATAAATTTTTTAAAAAGCAATAAACATCATTAATGAAAATGAGTAGATGATTTCTTTTAATTTTGCAACATGTGTGTATTTAATAGACATTATTTAATATAAAATAAATTATTCACGTGTCATCGTTTAATAGATAAGTTAATTTTTAAAAAATTAAAAAGATTATCTAAATTGTGTATTACTCAACCGCTTATTGCATATAAGTTGAGTAGGTGCATAATAATTAACTATCCCAATTATTCTCTAAATTTTAACTCAAAATAACTTTAATTTTAACTATAAAAAATGTTCAAATAAGGTCGCGATTCATCGCTTAAAAAGATATATATATTTATCCATTTGCATATGGGACAGAAAACTTAACTATAAATTTGTGATGTCAAAATGATCTCTTCAGGTATTTGTAATTTAAATATGAGTAAACCTTGTAAACAAGTTTCCCACATTTTAATTATTTGTTTATATTAAAAAACATTAACAAAATAAACAACAGAAGATAACGCATGGGCTAGAAATCTAGAATAATTATTTTTAGATTCAAACAAATAGATAGTTAAGAAAAATAATTATATAAATTAATATAAAAAGCTAGAATAATTTTTTGTTCTGAAAAAAGCATTTTTTTTTCATTTTAGTCTTTTAAATATTTTTATTTTTATCCTTTAAATATACTTTGTTTTCTTTTAGTCCTTTCAAGAAATAATTTTAACTAAAATATAATAACCACTTATTAAATTATCAGGAAATTTTACAAGATAGTACCTTGAATTTTTCAAAAATTATATTTTTAATTTTTATAACTTTGTTTGGTATCATATATAAATCGTTTTAAACATATGAAAGATTAAAAATATGATTTTCTAAAAGATTATATAAGATTCTATCAAACAATTATTTAATAAATTAATAAGTTACTGGATTATCAAAATTGCCTAATGAACTTTGTTAATAGAGAGAAAAAAAAAATAGTTACCTGATAATAGGGGCCAAAAAAATCTTTGATAAACAAAAACAAAAAACACATTAATTTTCAGGGACCAAATGTAGTTTAAGCAAAAAAAAAAAAAAACATAATTTGATATACACTACTACAAATAACATAACATCAATTTTGGACAACATGCTGCAAATAAATTCGAAAACCAATATAAAATAAGGCAATTTAGAATTTAGAATAGATTGTATATCGATTAAATAACTAACGTAGAATTCACATTTTCTACATTGGTTTTAGACAAAACCAATATTTGTTTAAAAATATTAATATAAATTAGTTTAGGTAGGTTCTTTTTCAACATATAAATCTATATTTAAATGAAAACTACGCTTAATTATGTTCATTTACTTCGTACATATAAATTCAAATTTATGATAACATAATTATGCAACAAACTTGCAATTCACATAAATTTCCCTATGTATGATTAATAGAGGTTAGAAAATATTCATTCTATATTATCAAAAGTATACTCTAAGCACAAAGCTTATAAAGTAAGAAACAATATGGAAAAGATCCAAAACAAATCTTGTATAGCTTGCGAACATGTATTTTCCCTCTTCAATTGTATTATGACTTTTCTTTTGCTTTCCTTTTAGTAGTTCTGTTTGCTAATTGATAAAAATTAGGTAAAGTATCTATACCAATCACAATAAACAATATATATATAGTAAAATATATACTTGATCGAACTTCAAAAGCCTAACAAAAGGCTATGAGATATAATGAAACAATTTCTTGTAATGTAAAAAGAATTTATGCTTTAAAGAAAATTCTAGGCTTACCACCAAACTATCTTATCCTAAAAATACTCCGCATAAGGGGTTTATGATGAGAAAATCTGAGACAAAACAAGAGTCCAAAATAATACATGCAACTCTAAAAAAAAATTGTACTCCGAAAGAATCCAAAATCACTATTGATTTATCATGCGCTGATAAAAAAAACATTGCTTTATCATGCACAACATGTTTACTGTTTGCCATTTAGTCATCATAAGTTGACTTTGTTGAAAGGGTCAAGGATTATGGAACAAAATAAAAAATTAAAAAAAAAGCTAGAATTATACTCATTAAATTATCCAATTGGTGTCAACGAGAATAAAGCAATGATGATGCCGATATTTCACAAGTGTAGACATGCATAGATTTTTATGCCATAACATATTTTCTATCACTTAATGAATTTTAAATCTTCGATAAATTCCTATTTGGCTTTTTGTAAAAACTAAAATATTAAAATAGTTAGATATCAAAGTCACAGATTTTACAAACTAATTATCAAAGTAGAGGATTTTAATCATTCACATTTTCTTTTGGTTTTTATAGGCAGTGTTAACTCGCTTCGAATAATCTAAAACAAGTATTTGCAAGTAATTATTGTTAGGATTCTCAAAGTATCAATCTAGTCCTTGTGGAATCGACCTGATACATCTATTGGATACTACATACGACTGGTGCACTTGTCAAGAGTAACGTAGAAAATTTTCTCAATCAAGTTTTTGGCACTATTATTAGGGGATAGTGTTTCATACTTTAGAATTTTAGTAATTTTTGCTTGTCTATATTCATTTATTCTTTTAATTATTTATTTAGTTTTTTTCATATATATTCTTTTGTCTTGTGTTGACTTGTGGCTCTAGCTTCCTGTTTCTTGTTTATGCATGATAGACTCTAGGTTGATCAGCTGCTATTTGATCTAGATATTGAGAGAACAACAGGACAAACAACAGCTTAACAAGGAGATGAAAGCTTCTTGAAAAGTAAACTAGCATAGAGACACAAATTCATCAACCCCTATGCTTAAATCCACAAAAGAATAAACTATGGCAGATGAAGAAGAAGTTCATCAGAATACTCACATCCTGGGAGATTATACAACATATATTGAACTAAGGCAGTTCACCAATATAGCCAGACCTCCCACTAAGGCCAGGAATCTTCAAGTGAAGCTTACACTCATCAACTTGGTCCAAAACAATTAGTTCTACGAGCTATCTCATGAAGATTGTACACTCACCTCAATACATTCCTAGATATCTACAATACAGTAAGGATTCAAGATTTAAATGATGATGTCATGGGAAAAATTGGTAGACAAGTTCATCACCAAGTTATTTCCTCTAGCCAAGGTGAAGCAGAAGAAGATTGACATATCCAGCTTCAAATAAGGAGTTGAGGAATCACTTTGTAAGGCATGAGATAGGTACAAATCACTACTTAAGAAGTGTCCAATCCATGGGTTTGATGAAGGAACCCAACTCACCATTTTCCTATCTGGGTTAAAGCCTTAAACAAAGCTCTTGTTAAATGCTTCAGTTGAAGGCTCACTTTTCAACAAGACTCCTGAGCATGCTAGAATGATTATTGAGAATATGGCTTTCATTGACTCAAAGGTTCAGTATTCACGGGGACCATCTCAAAGAAAAAGGGTTTATGAGTTGAATCATCAAGATTCCCTTGTAGCTCAAAATCACAAATTAGCTCAACAGATAGAAAACCTCACTAAACATATATCTTTAATTCCTCAGCAGCTGAGAAATATGCATGACACTTTTCCCTCTCTAGACTTATAGTCTATGTACCAAGCTCAGAATTGGAAGGATGTGAACTATGTAGAGGTGCACATTTTAGTGGCAGATGCGTTATCCCCTGTGGCTCTTAGGAAGAAGTTAAATTATATGGGAAACCAAGGCAGATCACATTTTTATGGTAACAATCCTCCACCAAATTCTTTCAATCCGAATTAGAGGAATAATAATAATTTTGTCGGCCCATCATATTGACCTTTTTTTCAACACCAACATAACTTCCAATCTAGATTCCAAGGGCACAATCAATATCAATCTCTCCATTAACCACCTTAGGTAGAGCAAACTCAGCAAACTCCATCTTCCAGTTTTGAGGAGAGCGTCAAGGCATTTATGGAAGCTTCAATGTCCAAGAAAAAGCAAATTGGTGCCTCAATTCAGAACTTGGAGACTCAAATGGACAAATAGATAATCATGTGGCTAAGCTTAAAAATGGATCATTCTCTGCTCAAACTTAAACCAATCCCAAGGAGCACTGTAATTCAATTATAACTATAAGTATGATAGTGTTGGAGGAAATGAAAAGCCAAAGGAAGTTTAAAGAAAAAGTGTTAAAAGTTAAAAATTCAATGAGGTGGATTTGAGTGAAGAAAAGAGTGAAAAAGAAAATATTGTGGAGTAGAAGGAAAAAGAGAGAGAGAGGGAGAGAAAAAAGGGGAATTGAGTGAGGGAGAAAAAAGAAAGTGATGGACAAAGAGGGTACATTTAGGAATTAGGTGGCTAAGGAAGAAAGGAAGAAGAAGTTTGAATCTGTCACACCCAAGGATCCATCATACTATCCAATTCCATCTAGGAAAGATATTGAAAGGTAATTAGTTAGCTTCCTGGATATCTTCAAGCCATTAGAGATAAATTTTCCCCTCTCTAAAGCTCTACAGCAAATGCCCATCTTCTCAAAATTAATGAGAGAAATAATGAAAAAGAAGTGGCAGTACATTGAGGAAGAGGTTATTGAAGTTAGTGGTAAATGCAATGTCACATGCAAAAGTGCAGGAAGTTTCAACATCCTTTGCACAATTGGAAAGTTTCATGTTGAGAAGACATTAATAAATTTAGGATCTAGCATCAACCTCATGTCTCTCTCAATGCTCAGAAGAATTGGGGATGTGGAAGTGAGGAATTCTAAAATGTCTCTCTAACTAACAGACTGCACCATCAAGAAGCCATTTTGGAATTGTTGAAGATGTGCTAGAAGAGGTGGATATATTTGTTTTTTTTTTTGTGGACTTCATTATTATGGACATTGATGATGATGCTGAAGTCTCACTCATACTGGGTATGCCCATCATGAAGACCATAAAAGTGGTGATTGACATGGATGCTTACACGTTCAAGTTGAGAGTGCAGAATGAAGAAATCATTTTTAAGATGTTTGATCATCCATACAATAAATAAGTGTGTTGCCTAGTGAACTTCTCTAACGGTGGACGCATCACTAAAGGTGACCCAACTGTGATTTCAACTATTGTGGAGGATGGTGATAGGGGAGAGGAAAAGTAGAAAAGGAGCCCCAACATGCCAAAGAAACCAGGAAGCTAACAAAAGAAGCATGGTGGGAAGAAGGGCAAGAAGAAAATAAGTTTGACCACTCAGTCATCAAGAGGAAGAAAAAATGGAAGCTTCATGAAGAAAAAGGAATTCAGCTCAGTATAACTCAACAACTCTGCAGACATTTATTGAGGGCATATCATGGGATGGTAGTTGACAAGCAGAGCACCACCAATGTTTTTTATGTCCACTAAGGACATGTAAACCATCAAGCTTGTGATGTTAAACAAGCGTTCATTGGAAAGGCAACTCAATTATTTATCCCTTCACTTGTTTTTACTTATATATAGTTGTAGTGAACTATGTTGGTGTTGGTGTTTAGGTGAATTACTCATGTTTTTTGCTTTTAGTAGTAGTCTAGAGTAGTTATGTTTTTGCTCTTATTTGCAGTTGTGTTATTAATGCTTTGTTAGTGTAGTTAGCATAGGCTATTGTTAGTCTAAAATAACTATTTACTTGCTGTTTTGGTGTTTAGTTCAGTTATGTAGTTTGATGTCTTGTGCTTATAGTTAGTGTTGTTAGTTAGTTGTGAATTTTAAGTTTTAGTTGTTGATATGTTCAAATTTAGGTTAAATTATACATGTGTGTGATGGTAGTGGTGTTTTTGTGTGTTTGTGAAGTTGTGGTACCTCATTTATGCATTTGTAGGTAGTTTTAATGTGTTTTAGGGGTAAATTTGGTATGTGTCTTTTGTGAATCTTAGTGTTCATTTTGTGCATATGAGTGTGTGAGCAATTTTGTTTAGTGATACGTAAATGGTGTGTGTGGTTAATTATGTAATTTTTTGTGTATTTTATGTTCTCACTATGTGAGTTGTTTAAGTTTGAAATATGTATAGTTGTGAATTTGAAGTTTTTGGGTCAATTTTGTCCATTTTAATGTTTAGTCAAGTTTGTTTGGTGTGTAATAGTGTAACTATAGAGTTAGTAGAGAATATTTGTGTTTAGTTTGAGTTTTAGGTATGTTAGTTGTGTTATTAAGCAAATTTGCTCATTTTTATCTTTGAAATTGCATATGTGTTCATTTGTCATTGTAGTGTTAATTTTGTGGATTAAAGGTTTGTACAAGTATGTTTACTGTTTCATAGCATGATTGTGTTGTTAGTTTAGTCATTTCATGCATATTTTGAGTTTTGACCACTTAAGTTGTGATTTTAAGCATATTCATGCATTAGTTTTGTGTTAGATTGCATTTGCATAATTCATGAGTTTTAATACTGATTTTGTGATTTTGATTGTTTAGACATATATATTTAGGTCTATGTGTGGTAACTATGTTGTTAACTGTGCCAAATTCGCTATAGATTTCATTTTAGGTGTGTGAGTTGTGAGTTTTACGGCACAAAATTTGGTTTTTTAAATCAAATTATGCAATCTGATATACAACGCCTAACTCTCACCATATGGCCATTAGGCACTGGTTCTGCAGAATTCTGTAATTGGCACCCAATGCCCATATTGTGGCTTATGGGCGCTCATCTTAATTCTGCATTTTGCAGATGAGCTGATAGGCACTCGTCTTGTGAGCGTTGGGCGCTCATCCCAAGCCTACATGCATTTGGTTTTTTACCTCTGTTAGAGGGCATTCAATGGTAGTTCCATGACTGCTGAAAGCTGACTCATAGAGATCATTTTCTAACCCTCTGCTCTGTGTTATGATGCATCCTTTCATATTTTCTTTTCTGTGATTTTCATGTTCCTTAACTGTGTGTGTTGTTAGTGTTCTGAATCTCTTTTTTATGAACATCCTCCATGATTATCACTATGACTTAGTCCTAAAGAGCATCGGGACCACACTCACTTCTATGAGAGGAGGAGGGGTCCTCCGGAGCTTAAACTAATTCCAGAACACCCTATTTGTAAAATCTTCAAACATTTCTTTGCATTTGCATTTTTTTCCTGTTGGGTAGCTTTAATGGACATTGTTTTGTTAGCATGTGCATTGTGTTTAGATTCATTATCTTCCTTTTTAGTGGTGATTAAAATGTTGTTGTATTTTTTATGCAATTTTTACTTGTGGATGCCATAGAGTGAGTTGAGCAAATATTGGACTGTTGATTCTTTTGGCAAGTTTGTGTGGATCTGTGAAAGAGAGCATTACTTGTGTGAGGTTTTGAGCTTAAATGATTATTGTTGTCTGAGTCACTATGAATCTCATGTTGTTGATTTTGCTTTATTCTCACTGACTAATTCTTTGTATGCATGATTGAAAAATGACCAAAACATTGTTTCTTTATGTAGTCACTTAGTCAAATAGCATATTTGTTCAATGCTGACTCTTGATTTCCCCTTTAAACTTTAATTGAATTTATTCTTGTTTATGAACCTTTGAGCTAAAACTAGTGTATCATACATTTCTTTACCTTAGGGTTAAGAAAGTGTGTACATGAGATTGGTTTTAGAACAAGTTTGGGGGAAAGTGTCTTTAGAGAGTCAAGTGTATTCTAAGGTATAAGTGCGTTACATATTTACTTTAAAAAAAGAAGAAAAGAAAAAGAAAGTTTGAAAAAAGAAATTTGAAGAAAAAGTTTGGTCATTAATTAGTGCATATTGGAAATTTATTTAAATTAATATTGTTAGTGAGAATTTTTGGGACTTTGGGGAATATTTGTTAAAGGGATGAATTAATGTCATTGTATATTTCTCTTTCAACCTTTCTATTTTTTTTTCAAAAAAACCAATTTTCTTTCTAGCTCAACCAAGTTACAAGCTTAATAAAGTCCTTGTGATTTCAATTGTCCATGCTTTGTTTTTTATTGTGTTGAGATGAACAACAAAGTTGATTTGTATGGATGCACTATGTAACATGAATGTTAATTTTTCCATCCCAAACAATTGTGTGGAGTGAAATACTTTATCAATGAGTTTGCTCAAATTATGTGATCTACATAGCTTACCTTTTGAGTCAGCGCCCAATGGCCAAGGAGTGGCCACCTAGCGCTGTCTAGTGCCATCAACCTTAGAGGGGTTATTTTTTACTTCATGGTGCCCAATGCTAGTGTGCAAACAAAGTCCCATTTATAAAGAAAAAGTTGCAAAATAGAGAGTGTATTGAGAAGTCGCGTAGTTTAGAGTTCCTCCATATTCCAGCCACCATCTCCACCCCATTTCACTCCATTTTTACATCCATTTGGTAACTCTATGCCATTAATCAAGCTTTCCACCTTCATATACGGCTAGATTATTTTGGTTGGGATTTTTATGTAACTTTGTTCTAAACTCTATTAATCTAAGTTTATCATTCATTGCTAGAGTTTTTCTTTACTCTGATATACAAATATTTTGTGGATTTCGTTTATTGAATGAACTTGGGAGAGGGATTTTTCTTACGAAATGAGAAGAGCTCCCAACGAGACTTATCTCTCAAGAGAGAGTAAATCTTATTGGCTATCTTGAGCTCATTTTCTTAATGGAGATTATTTGACTTTTGATTGTGTGAGAGATTTGTGGTCTAAAGCCCGAATAGCTTAGTCTCTTACACTTGAGAAATCAAAGAAAAAATATTTTTATGAGATAGGAACGTGAATGATGAATGATCATTTGATAGTGTTTTTTATGCATTAGAGAGATGACAAAGTGAAATCAAAATCCTACCAAGCTTCTCATCATATTTATTTTAGTTAATTTTTATACTCTTTAGTTTCAATCCATAGAGAGTAGTTCCAATTAATTTCCTATTATTTGCAAGTAATTATTATTATGATTCTCAAAGTATTAATCCAGTCTTCATAGAATCGACCTGATACATCTAATCGGATACTACATACAACTGATGCAATTTCCAAGGGTTGAGTAAAAAATTTGCTCAATCACCGGCTAAGAATATGGGTATGTAGATATTTTCACCGTGTATGTACAAGTACTTGTCTCATTATAATTTTAATAATTATATAATAAATTTAAATTATATATTTAATTTTTTTTATTTATTATTTTTATATATTTTTCATATTAAAATATAAATCATATATATTTATTTAATAATAAATGATAAATTCAAACTATAAAAAATAATATAACAAATTTTTCACCGATATACCCAAACCCAAAAATATCTGACGAGAATCGAAATTAGTATTAAAATTTCATATCTACTTTTTTTTTATACCCAAAATTGAACTTCCTATTACTATCCCTAATTGCAGATTAACATGTTAATTAATTGATAAAATAACTTAAATTGGTGCCAATTATGAAAAAATACTAGGCATTTGCTTAATAACTTTCAAAGCTTTCATTCAATAACTTATTAATTTGAATGAAGATAGACGCATAAAATTGAACATTGAACAATGAGTTATATTGTGTAGTACATGTCTACAATAGGAACAAATTTGTCATTGTGACTTTCTCCATTTCATTTTGTTCCTTAAGCATTTATTTATTTGATGACCTGGTATATGAACTAAAGTCACAAGCTCACAAAGGTGATGAGAGTCAAATTTGTAATGACACAGGTAAAGAAGAGTTTGTGTCTAATGCACAAATTAAAATTTGCAAGGTAAAATATAAGTGACCATATGTATATATAGACTCAATTTGTATCTATTGAACATTGTTTGGTCGGTGTAAAGCTTATCGCCTAAAATATTATACATTGGCATTGGCTCTAACTATATAATTTTATATTTCATTTCAACCTGTTCAACATAATATTTTTAATTTCTCATATGCTACAACATGAAAAACTATTATGTGAAAATAACATAATTTTTATTTTTTCATGCATTGTGAGACAACACCATTGCATGAAAATTGCACAATTAAGTTGGCTTGTGTGATGGGAGAGGGAATTGCACAAGTTGGCTAATGTAAGTTGGTGCCACCTTCTCAACACAAAAACACACAAGTTGTCAACTATCACATGGTCCCACCTTCACAAAATGAAAAATAAACAAGTTTCCAAAATAGACTTGTGCCACCATTATAAAATAAACACTACACTAGATCCCTAATCCAATAGGTGTCTCTTACTTTGCATTAGC
Organism: Psophocarpus tetragonolobus; assembly: GCA_037954015.1. Classification (NCBI taxonomy): domain Eukaryota; kingdom Viridiplantae; phylum Streptophyta; class Magnoliopsida; order Fabales; family Fabaceae; genus Psophocarpus; species Psophocarpus tetragonolobus. Next base: position 77,413,028 of record CM075689.1, read on the forward strand.
TCAAGCGAGTTAGCCCACCTATAAAAGCGAGAAAAAAATGTCAACAATCAAAACTCCCTATTTGATAATTGTTTTATAAAATTTTCCACTTTGGTATATAGTTTTGCTAGTTTTTTCAAAAGCCCTTCCTATTTGCTTAACGCTTAGAGCAAGGTCAATTCATGATGGAAATGATATGTCGTACGTAGACCATGATAAGTCAAAATTAATTTTGGACTCTTGTTTAGAGCTAAAGTTAGTGTTTTTTTTTTATAATGTTAATTTCTTTTACGCCCTTTTATTAAAAGCATTCTCCAAAGTATTTGAAGCAAAACACAATTATAAAGTATGTTTAGAGTTTTTTTGGATGGGTGGTAAATGGTTGATGCATTGCATTTTTATATATTTTTAGGTTTTATTTTATTTAGAATTGTATCTATTTTATGTTATTTAGGTTTAATATTTTCATTTTAGGTGTTTTTAATTATATTTTGGAATTTGTTACGCTTTTAGTGTTTTCTGATGTTTAGGATATAATTTGTTAGATATTGATGCGCTTTTGGACTAATTTTGAGCATTGGAGTAAAGCTTTGAGATCTGGAGGAAATTCAGAAGAAAAAAAAATTATGAGTTAATTAATAAAGATTGTACTCCTGTGCAAAAATATGTACTCACTTGTATAATCAGTTTAAGTATTATGTTTCATGACATTTTTGGGTTTAGACATAGAAAACTCACTAGTTTAAATAGAAAGTTTCTTTGGGGTTCTAAAATTTGGATCAAGACAACTTAAAGAACAAGACTTGAAATTTTTGCTTTTTCCTCTTTATTTTCAAGTTTGATGCAATTTTATTCTCTTGTTTTTAATAGTCATGAACATGTGTGGATATTTTTTGGGATTTGGGTTTAACCACTCACTCCATTGATGATTAATTAAGCATTTTTATTGTTTTTATGTTGGTTTATCTTGGTTTCTTCTTTATTGTTTTTATCGAATACAATACATTTGATGATCATTTTGTAGTAATAGATAATTAGGGAAGTACCGAAAGGTGAACTTAATTATTGGAACCCTAGGGAAGGAACTTAGGAATTAAATCACGAAAGTAGGTTTAACCCTTCAAGGACTCAATGAATTAACAAAGAACTTAACAAGTTTAATTTAGCATAGCTACCATAAAAGTACAGGTTAATTCAATTAGATATGTCTTTGTACCTTGAAAAAGAATGAAGGTTAACCTTAGATTAATTCGCTTTCACAGAGAAACCATAAGAGCATAAAAAATAATTAATTTTGATTTAATAAGCCGTCATGATGTGATACCCCAAATCTTGGAAGTTTTCTAAAATTTGAATTTCAAATACTTGATTTATGTTCTCCTTTATTTTATCAGATATTTGCTATATTTCAAATATATTAAAAATCAACATTTTATTTTAGTTATGATTTTCTAATCTTTGATAATATATTATTTAAAACTGTCATTTTATTTTCATTTTACAATTCATCTCAATTTTATTTTATATTTTTATAAATTATAAAACTTTGAGTTTTTATTTAAATTACCTTTAAAAATTTTGGAGTGCAAGTGTGAGTTGAAGTCCCACATTGGTAAGAAACTGGAAAGTTGAGTAATATATAAGTGAGAAAAACCCATAACTTAATGTCTTAAGGTTTTCGGTTGAAGGTGATGTTATATTCTCTTATATATGGGCTTGTGTCTCATTGTTGTAGATCTCCCCGATGTTTAACCTCTTCATTTTGGACCCAACAACTGGTATCAGAGCCGATGGTTGTGATCGGCTAAGGTTGACGGTGAATTCCGTTTATCGCAAGTCCTCCTGACAAGGGTTCAAGAGGCGTGTCCCCTAGTGTTTAAGGGCGGTGTGAATAAGGGACCGTCATTAAATGTATGCCATTGTTGTATATGGGCTCGTGTTCCATTGTTGTATATCTCCCTGGTATTTAACCCCCTTAGTTTGGACCCAACAAAAAATTAATTAAAATCATAAAAAATTATTTCTTCATAAAACGCAAAATCTCTATGAAAGAACAATTATTATTATTATTATTACTTAACGACACTGTACACTTGCGGTTTTCACACATTAATGATTGGCTATAATGGATGAAATAATTATTCTACTATTTAATTTACTTAAAGGAGGATGAAAGGATATAAGAAGAAAAATGAGATATACACAATGAAATAAAGCTTTATAAATTATTATTTTAATCTTATTTAGTGAATACATCAATGCATTTAATTGACCAAATAAGGGTAATATAGAAAATGAAAAATTATAATTTACATCACTCTATTTTTTAACAATGAATGGTATATTTAATTCAAACACAACCTTAAGATTTCTATTAAGCATAAATCTTCATAGTTAAAGTTATTTTTATTTATTCAAAAAATTCTTCCTAAACTTGTAAATTTACATCAACCTTATCAAGAAGGTACAAGTAGCTAGAGCACTAAATATGTAATAGAAAAGCTTATTGATCAATAGAAACAACTCCTCAACAAACTCCTAAATAATTTGTAAATTTGTTCTCTTAAAGAAATAGATATGTCTTATAGACAAGATCCAAAGAAACTCCACCATGTTTCGTCATTAAGATCCACATTAAAATAAACAAAACATACAAATATATATATATATATATATATATATATATATATATAGACACACTTCAATTGAAATTCTAATTAAAATCACAAACACATGTTTCATCATTAAGATCCACATTAAAATAAACAAAACACACACACATATATATACTTCAACAAAAATTCTAATTAAAATCACACACACATGTTTCGTCATTAAGATTCACACACACAGAGTTAGAGAGAAGCCAGAAGAGATTGAATGAAAATGAATCAATATGTGCTTTGAGTAGTTTTATAGACTATAGAACACACACAGAGTTAGAGAGAATAAGCAAAAAAGATTAAATGAAAATGAATCAATATGTGCTTTGAGTAGTTTTATAGACTATACTTCACTAGTTCCCATTAAACCAATGTAATAAGTCTTATGTTACATAAGTTGCAATTAAAGTTTATATAACAAAACAATATATTACATCCACTCATAAGGAATTTTTATACCAGCAATAGTTGAGAGTTTTTTACTAGTTGCACAAATAATGTGTAAAATACGAATCTTAATGAGAGAGAAATATTGTCTTAAAATGCCTACATGAGAAAATAAAGAAAGTGTGAATAAAGAATTATAATTTATAATACATGAGAGAGGAAAAAAAACATAAAACATGTATAAACAAAATGAAAAAAAAAACATGATAATTGCAATTTTTTTGTTGCACTACATCCACTATTTATTTAGGTTATTTAATGGTGCGTAACAAATGAAACTAAACATTCCTAAATCATTTTTGCAGTATGGTTTGATGTCGCTTTGAACTTAAAATTAGTTTTTACTATACTAATTAAAAAGATAAGTGTGGTGTAATTTGATTTGATTTAAATTAATTATAAATTCAAACTAAATTAAATAAATATTTTGTGATTTGGTTTGATTTAATTTTTCTGTTTAAAAATTCTATTATTAAGAATTTAAAAAGTACATTAAATTTTGTTTCTAAAATTGTATAAAATTTTACTTATTTCCAACAAAATTATATAAAATTAACAAAGTATTAAAGTTAAAGTGAAAGCAAACAATTTTTCCATTTAAACATTACATATACATATATATATATATATATATATATATATATATATATATATATATATATATATATTACTTGTCATTAAATTGTATGAAATTAAATCAAAATAATCATACTAACATAGTAATTCATCAATTAATATATAAATTAAAAATTAAGTCTAAATTATAGAAACTTAGTAAGTAATAATTATTTTCATCTATCTTCTTATGAATGTACTAAAACAACTAATAGTGAGTGATTTGATTTGGTTTTAATATTTTAAATTGCAAACTAAACCAAACTATACAATTTGAAAATTACAAATATCAAACCACCTCAAATTAAATTAGTTTTTTGTGATTTTAATTTTTTTATTTTTAATTTAATTTAATTTAGTTTTAAACACCCATACTTAAACCAACCTAAAGATTTTGGTTCACGTTTTTATTATTATTTAGATAAAATCCAATCATATCCTTTTAAATTCGTTATCTTTCAATTTGGGTAATGAATTTTTATTTTTAAACCATATGTCATTTTACTCATTGACATGGTATTTTTATTTTTAGTTATTATTTTTTTTCACTTGAATAACTTCTTAAATTATTTTTTTAAAAAAAAAGGCAAATGGTTACATCACAAATATAATTGTCACTAACAAAGTCTCATATATCAAAATTCATATTTTTATGTTCTTGTTTTTTCTATTTTTTCTATAAGTAAAAAAATTTATTAATGAAGTTACGAAGATATAAGATGTGACTTCGTCAAATGTCAGCATGCAATGCAAAGAAAACACTAGAGATATAGAATTACATGAAACATAACCTGTAAGGTTCACGACTTATTCAACATACAAATTTAATACAAGTTTCTAACTATGACACCACTCTCATGAGTGCAATGTTATAGTTTGAACAATTTCTTAGGTAGCCCTCGGGTGCAAGTTGAAGACCACAATATTTCTTATCTTCTAACCCCTAATAGCCACAAAAGCAACCACACCTTCTGATGCATCTTCGAACCACCTACCAATCTCCTAAATTGATAACAGTGACTATGAACTCGCATTGTAAATGTCATAGAGATCTCCCACCAGTTGTTGATCGCATGTCAAACTCTTGAAGAGGTATATTACACTCAAACATAAGGTTATTGCTTATTTCTTTTTCTATACCGCATAAATTGCATGTCGTCTCCTCATGAGGAATGATTTGCCTCCTCAAAATTGATCCTTATTTGTAGCCTGCTAAATCCATATGTTAAACTAGAAACTATACTTTTGAAGGCCTCTTTCTCCCGAAGCCACTTCAAGAAATCCTGAGATTGGTTATGATCAGCTTCCGTCAGCACCATGTACACAAAAGAAGTCGAATACTGACTGGAAACCCACCTATCCAAAACTCCTTTTACCTCAGCACCATATAGTCTGCTTTGTATCCCTTCCACTAGCTCATTCTCCCATACAAATAACTTACACTTCCATTACCATTTCCACCTTGCCTATGTGTCTCTCATGTTTAACACTGACACCTAAGGACCTATCCTTCCAAAACAAAACATTATAATCATCCCTTAGATGATGCCTCATATTACCAGACCACCACCACACCACTCTAATCTGCCTTGGTCAATGGAGTTTAAATCTGTAACATCCCAAGAAATTTTAATACCATTACTATCATATACAGGCTTAATACATTTATTTAACAACAAAATTTTCGAAACGAAAATCATATACTGAATAGTTCACCCAACGGGACATGTCACCCGACGAGGAACACCCAATGGCATGAGTGATTGAGCCAAAGGTCTTAGAGACTAACTTCTAGTTAGGGACCTCGCTCGGTGAAAGGTGTTATTGAGCGAAAATCCCCACAAAATCTAGCAGAAAGTGTTTTGTGCTAAGTGAGATATGTCATTGGACGCAAAACTAAGAAATTGCCTAACAGTGGAAACTTTGTGCTATGCGAGACCTGTCACTCAGCGAGACTCTGCAGAATGAAAAAATCAGCAAAAACTGCTAAACCAATTAAAAAAACATCCCACACAAGCATATTATACATATAAAGTATAAAATTATACCTCTACTAACATATCCATACATCAAACTTGATGTGATCACACTGGTCTATAATTATATATACAATAATCCTTATGTAACATGTATTTAAATAGTTTAAGCAAAATTCTATAGTTATATATACAAAATCCCTCCACCATCTCGAGCAAAATATGCCCATGACTACCTAATTCTCTTCTGGCTGAGCATATTTGGCTTTCAAAAAACTACCCCACATGCTATCTTATTTAACCCACAACCTTCACTTCTATTTCCCCAACAAATACATATTAAACGCATGCAATTTCTTCAACCCCAGCCCACTCATTTCCTTCCTCTTACAGACTCTCTCTAGACACCCAATTCATTTTTATATTCCCTTTAATCCCTCTCCCCCCCACAAAAAGTGTTTCAAAATAGATTCAAAATGAGAAATTGTACCTCGGGGAGCCTTGAAAAAAGAAAAGAAAAAGATTAGAAGCACCAACAGTACAAATTTAAACAAGAATAACTTAATAGCAGAAGATATATGTTTGTTTTACCAGGACATTGGTCACTTTTTAAATAGGTAAGCACAGGAGACTATGTAGCCAACTTAGAGGGGTCTGCTCTGATAGTGAGGCCTAAATATTTAAAAGGCATAGCCTTATGGTTAAGCATTGCAGCTGGTCATCCCAACTAGGTATCATTCATGTTTACCTCGATTAGCTAACTTTTATAAAAACTCACTTTTAGCCCAGAAATAAGCTCAAATTTTTGTAACACTGCTTTAACAACCTCTAGTGTCCCCCAATCTTGTTTAGCAAGTAATTGGTTATCATCTGCAAATTAGAGGTGCAAATAATTTACCCCACCATTGTGAACATCATACCCTTTCCATAGGACCACTGCCACTAGTTTTCAGATCCTTTGACTCATCTTCGCTACTATTAGGAACAAAAATAGGGGATTCCCCTTCTTTAGTCCCCAAGAGATGCTAAATTCCTCTATGGAACTACCATTAAAAAACATTGAGATTCTGGCTATAGAAAGAAACTCCTTCATCCACTTTAGCCACTTACTACCAAAACCCATTTTTTCCATTACATCCTAAAGATAAGACCAACTTATCGAGTAATAAACTTTCTCAAAGTCTACCTTTAGGCACACTAGCTCATTTTTTCTTTTCTGTGTTTCATCTATCGATTCATTCAATATGAGCACATCATCACGGATTTGTCGGCCTTTGACAAAAGTTGTTTGAGTCTCAAAAATAAATGTGTGAATTACCTCTCGCAGTCATGTTGCTAAAACCCTTGCAAGCACCTTATACATACACCTTATCAGAGAGATTGGACGGTAATCCCCTATTTGCTAGGGGTTTGACTTTTTTGGAACTAAAGCAATAAAAGAGCTATTGCACCCTTTTACCAACTTACCAAAAGAATGAAATTCAGAACAAAAATCCAGAAAGTTGGCTTTTAAGAAATATGGAAATTCTTTAATAAACAGGAAATTAAAGTCATCTAGCCCCAGACTTTTGAAATTCTCACAATCCCACACCACTTCTATTATATTTTCTTCTGAGAATGGTCTTTCCAGCTCCCCTTTTGCTTGTCACTTAGATGGCAAAATGGAAGCCCTATTAGCCTTAGTCTATCCCTTTCAATATCCTGCAAATAGTTTTGAAAATATCCCATTTTCTATTATTAAATTTTTCTTATGCTTCCAATAAAATTTTTCTAATTAAATAAAAAATGAAGCCCGCATATATCATTCAACTAAAAATTTTAAAAAAAGAATAAATAAAAAAGTGTAAAATAGAAATATACATTGGCACTATTTGCTTAAGATGAAAACTAAAGAGGGAGATTTTTTCATTGAATAGAAAAATAGTTTATTTATTATAAGCAATATAAAAAATGGATATGGAATAGTTTCTACAAAATTTAGATTAGGCTTAAACACTATTGCATAATAGATAATTTGTTGAATGATTGTTTTCTAAAAAAAATTAACCACTTAATACTTTATTAGAGATAGGAGGAGTAAAAATGTCATACCATAGTGAAAGATTTTTTTGTCTAGATAAAAATTGAACACATGTATTAGTCCTATTCATCAATTAACTGAATTAGATTAAGGTGTTGTTTGGGGTGGTTTTTAGTTTATGATTTTTTACTTTAAAATGTATCCTGAAAACAGAAACTTGTTTGACCAAAATGGTTTTAATTTGATTTTTTAGTTATTTTTTAAAAAAAATTCGCTCAACTTCCAAAATAATAAAATTTGGTTTTCAGATTTCTAGATTCAGATCCTCTCCAACTCTCTCTAGCATCAATCTCAGCCATTGATCTTATTTCAAGAAAAAATCATAATATTGTACAATAATTAAATTAATAATGAATTCTTAGTTTATAGGAGACAAAAACCATTGCAATATTTTATATAATTTATTGTATTAGATTGGGTGTTAAATAGTAATAAATATTTATTTCATCAAATTAATTTATAGAGTTTAATTTTCAGACTAAATATCGAGACACTAATAGTGTAAAAAAATTTTACGTATAAAAAATTTTATGCTAAAATTCAATTACAACCTTTATCTTATTTATTTATGGAAAAACTTCATGATTAATTACAAAGGTTATTAAACTCAACAGTCTACGTAGACTTGTGAGAGTTCGATAAACTCAACTCGTAAACTCGTAAGAATTTATTCTATATAAAAATAATAAAAACTTATCTATAAATAACATACGATTAAACATTTCAACTACATAATAAGTCAAAATAGTAAATAATACATTTCATAATACTTAAAAAATAACTAGGCCTAACTATTAAATAATAAATTGAAAATGGTGATAATAATGGTATAACATTCTCATCAATGTTTAATATTGTTGAAAAATGAAAGTTTGATATCCTTACTGAGTATTCTTCGATTTAAGAATGGCACGTTAAATAAAAGTATGTTGAACTCTAAATATGTACAAAACAATCTAATTTGTTAATTGAATGATTTGGTAGTAAACTCGAGAGTTTATAGAATTTGTAGAATCTACCGAAAAATTTACCCATAATTTACTAAAATAAAAGTTTTTGCACACAAGTTAACTCACAAGAAATAGGTGAACGTAAACTTATAAGAATTAGAAAGTTAACTTGAAAGTTTGATTATCATATTTATAACAAGAATTACATAATTGTTAAATATGAAATTATGGATAATGCTATTTTGAAAAATGAAACATATAGAAACACACAAAATGTCTATCTAAAAGTTACATTTTCAAAAATAAATATTAGTTAAAGATTAAAAATAAATAAAATATCTTTTACTGAAATACTCTGCAAATCTAACGCAATAATTTTCTTGCTACTAACATTAATTCTGTAAAACTATTAGGGTATTTCAATTACATTGCAATTTTTATGTGATATTCTAAATTCTAATATAAATCTAATTAATTTCGCATTGCCTAAAAAAATTAATGCGATAAAAAATTCGTCCTGTGACTGACATGTGACTTTTAATAAGTGTAGTATGTTGTTATATGAAGAACTGAATAGTGAAGGCCAATTTTCGTTTAGGAGGCAATTAAGAACCTATCCGAAACAAATGGAGGCACAAGAAAACTGGCTTTGTATTTGAAAGTACTGATTGCTGGGTTGTTTAGCTGAAGCATTGATGAGTGTAAAAAGAGGGGTTGATAAAAAAGAAACAAAAGGAGATGGTATTAAAATTTAGGAGTAGAGAAAAAGAAAAGATGATGCTTTAGCTTTTGTTTTACTTTCTGCTTTATTTGCTTTCCTTTTGGTTTTGCACGAATGCATGGTGTCATCAGTGTTCAGATAACCCTGTGGGGTACAATAATTTTCCCTGCAATAGAAAACAAAAAGAGATCACATAGTACCAATTTAATCAAACTATATACAATTCATCCAACTTGCTAACAAACAAATAGCTGAGTCATAAATTTTTTAGTTTATATTCTACTAGCTACCTCTTTAATCCATTAATTTCTCTAAAGATTTTCTCAAACCCGGTCCCGGACCCTCTTAAAACATCTATTAAATGAATAATTTGGCTTTATATAAAGTACCATACATAACAAATAATTATTAATGGAAACCTTCATTACATTTATTTATTTAATATGAAAGGTTAAAACATAGGCGTGATCCTTTATCTTATTTCTAAATTTTTATCAATTATTTTTTAAATATTTATTTTTTTATTTATCTTTAAAGTTTGAGTTATTATAGTTCTTCCAAAATATTAATCATTTTCACTTTCAGACTAATTTTGGACCCTTTTATTGATTAAATTAATACATGTAATTTATGTTATTAAATTCATTTATAAAAAAATTATAAAATCTAATTAATGTTTGACTAAAAAATATCATAAATATGAGTAAAAATTACATAAGTGTGAGTGTTACATATATGAAAAAAAACTTTTGGTTGCTCAAAGAACTCATGGTTAATTACATTAGCTGAATTTCATAATTTGGTTGTAAATAAATCTAATAAAACCAATTTTATATCTTGAATTAATAAAAAATATAAAGATCATTTTCAAAATAAAAAATAATCATAGCTTCAAATTATATTAATTCAAATTTGAAAGATAAATAACTAAAATAAATATTTTTAAAAAAAGATAGAGAAACAAAATGAAATTTAAAAATAAAATAAATAATTAACAAAACACTTGAATTATTTAATTGCTTAAAATATAAACAACAAATACATTATGTAATCGAAAAATACTAATTAATAATGTTTTATTTGATATTTAAACAATCTTTATTGAAATTAAATGTGACTTACTTCTTATCTAATAAGCCATATATCTATAACTAATTTTATATTTTTAAATAACAAATACTATAAGGCTTCTAGAAAACATACATACTCCTTAATCAGAAATATTGAATCTATTTGATTAAACTTAAAAAAAATAATTGTTAAAAAAAACAGCTTTGTATTTTTGTTTCAAGAAGTATGTATGATGTGAGAGTTTTTACAAACTAATTTTTAAAAAGTCTCACTTTTTTAATAAAAAATATATATGAGAGAGTTTTTATATATTAGGTAAAGCTAACTTGAAAAAGTCCAACATCTTTTTAAAAAAAAAAAACTTATAAAAAAAACTTATGAAGAAGTTTTTTTTTTCTCTTTTTTGTATTTTTTTTCCTAAAGATGCTTCTAGAGAAGCTAGCCAAAATAATCCTTAAGCATATCACATATTCCTATTATCATATAAATTTTTCTAACATTTTATATAAATTATTTTGAAAATATGAAAACCATTTGATACTTACCATATAAAGAAAGTAAGATGATTAATGAGTAAAAAATTGTTGTAGTAGAGTTTAAAGTATTATTTTCTAAGACTTTTTTCCAACACACTCTTGTACTAGTTAAAATTCATGTGGATTCTATTAATTTGGAAATTAATCCTAAATGAATTTCGAATATGTTAAGAAATGTTAAAATTGAATTGCTAACACCTTTCATTAACTAGTATTAGAGAGTGATATTAGGAACAACGGTGTAAAGATGGCAAAAAAAATGCATACATTCAAATATTCATATGTAAAATTTGTTATGATCGCTAACTTAACGAGTATGTGAAATAAATAGATATTTCTCCTTTTCCATATTTGATGGGATGGTAATAAGTAGCACGGTACTCCTTATATTTTATTTTATTTTTTGAACGGTACTCCTTATAGGTAATCACTATATTAAATTATTTAAATATTTCTGATTTTGTATAAATTAAGTATGTTATGTTATTTATTTTAATATAACTATATGTTTAAAAATTATATTTTTCAATTTTATTTTATTTTTATTTTTAAAAATATCTATGAGTATTGTATCTCCAAATATTTATAAAATTTGGGTTTAAATAAATTTGTATTTCTGATAAATTTTTAAAGTTTTATTTTTTTTAGTTTTTAAAAAATAATTTCTAAGAATTATTTTCTGGAAGAAGAGAAAAAAATTCTTTAGTAAATTTTATTTGAAAACTGTTTTAGAACCTAACCCATTTTTTAAAAATATAAAATTGAAAAGCAAAATTGTTTTTTAAAATTATTGTAAGAAACACTAATCAAATGATTTTTTAATTTTTTACTACTAAAATATTAAAAACAATTAGAATTATAGCCAAACAAATAGTTTTTGAAAATAATTTTGATTTTTTAGTTTTTAAAAACTAAAAAAAGGTTAATATTGATAAGTAGTTTTGTTTTTAGTTTTGTATTTTGGTCTTAAAAAATCAAAATATAATGAGAATTTTTTTTTCATTGATAGAATTTCCATAAATATGAACAACTTTTTTTATTTTCACATCTCCAAAACAGTTTTCAAACAACCTTATCAAACAAGTTTTCTTCTCTATCCAAAGAATAGTTCTTTGAAACTATTTTTCAAAACTCTTTTCAAAATATAAGAAACAAAATTAAATCAATCAAGTCATACCGTGTTTTCTTAAAATAATTTTCAAAAATAGTTTGGATTTTTTAGGACTTCATTGGTTTGATTTTCTTTTTAAGAGTTTTGAAAATTAGTTTCAAAGAATTGTTTTTTGGACAAAGAGAAAAAAAAATTTTTACTAAGTGTTGTTTGAAAACTATTTTGGAGATGTAAAAATAAAAAAAAAAATCATATTTACAAAAATATCATTAATGAAAAGGGGAAAAACAACGTATTCTTCTTGTATTTTGAGTTTTAAAACAAAAATACAAATTTGAAAAGCAAAATTACTTATAATTGTTCCTCTTTTATATTTTTTAAAAACCAAAAAACTAAAATTATTTTAAGAAAACACTAACCAAATGTTTTTTTAGTTTTTAAATACTATAATAATTAAAACAATTTTATAAAACTGTTATCAAATAAGCACTTTATTTTTAAAAATTAAAAAAGAAGAACAAAACAAATGTAAGTTGTTTTGTTTTTCAGTTTTGTATTTTTGTTTTAAACACTCAAATACAAGAAAAATATGTTATTTTTTCTTTTTATTAAGGACATTTTGGTAAATATGAACTAGTATTTTGCATTTTCACATCTTAAAAACAATTTTCAAACAATACTTACTAAAAAATGAAATCAAACTCATCAAAAGTTTTTTTCCCAATATTTATTTATTGAGTTAATTACAAATGTATCCTCCGAGGTTTAATGTAATTATATATACACCTCCTATATTGAGAGAAGATGTTAGTATAAAATTTTCAAATGTACAAGGGTTACATTGTACATAAGATAAAAGAGTTATGTGTAATCTAAAAAAAAAAAAAAAGAAAGTGCATTTATAATTTTACTAAACATAAGGCGATGCATTTATAATTCTACACATCATTAAAGGGTGCAACAATAATTAATTCTTATTTATTTTTTGTGTTTTTTACCTCCAATAAAAATTTTTATATACTTTTAGTTTTTGTTGTCAACCAACTCATTAAGGTGGTGACATGGTTATTTAGATATCTGAAAAACACCTCTGGTCATTTTGAAAATGGTCAATATATTCATTTAAAATTCTGAATTGTAATAATATCTTTGTAAAATATTCTAATACAGTTTTTAGATTATAAGATATTTTAGAAAATAAAATAAAATGTTTAAAATTTTAACTTAAATTAAAAATATTTTTTATTTGAAAATAAAAATTATTTTTAAGATTCAAGAACTTGTAATTTATAATTATTTTTAATGACTAGTTTTTTTTTTCAGGTATTTAATACTCTTTTGTTTTATAAAAGGTTGTTTTGTTGGATTCAGAAAAGTTTAATTATTTGCAAACAACTTTCAATAAATTTACTCAAACAAAAATGGATGCTAATTATAATTAATTATTGAAATAATATAAATTTTCAATTTTTCTAAACATATTCTGGTTAAAATTAAAGCTGACGAAATTATCTAAACTAGAAAATTAAATTTCATTTTTTATTGATTTTAACAGCTAAAAGTTGTTAGAAATTATAATTTCAAAAGTGAATAATAGTGATTTAACAAATATTTATTCAAAATTCAACTTTCATGTTAACACTTAATGAAGACGTTCTAACAAGAGATAAAAAATAAAATAAAAATTTATTATAATAAAAAATGAAAAAAAATATTTATTAAAAATTAAAATAAAAATTTTGAATTTATTTATAATTAACATATTTAAACAAAAAATATATAAATATTTACTTAAACACGTTGATGTGTAGGTAAATGACAAAGATTTTTCATCTGAGAAAAGTAAATATGATTCGTATGTATGCCACGGGTTGCCTATCTATTATCTTTCTTAGAATAATATATGAATTAAATATATTTTTAATCTGTAATTTTTAATTTTAATTTTATTTATAATTAAAAATAAAAACATATATAATCCCACCTTTATTCTAATAACAGTACTCCTATTAAATGTGCTACCAAAATAACAGGCTTCTCTCAATTGTTGTCCCTTCCTAAAGTATTGATGCACTTACATAAATGCATAAATTCAAAGTTCTTAGATTTGACAATCCATCGTTCTAATAACAGCTTTGCAGTTTTTTAATTCTTTAATCACTTTTGCAGTTGCAGCAATAATTTCTCCAATAAATTATTCCTTTATAAGGTTATGCATATAAGCACGTGATTTTGTCATTATAATGCTTCTTTCCGATATCATAAAGTTTATGTATATGTACACATGCATGTGACGATATATATAGTATTGTAGCTTAATTGCTGAATGTCATGGATGTCTTTTCTTTTGGCAATCATCTCGTCAATTTTGAAAAGAGGGAACAAGTTACAAAACTGATTTATTTTTTGGAATTGGAATAGTGGAAGTTCTAATGTGACATGCAAGTACGTACTTTAACTTTTGGACCTTTAATTTGCATTATTTGACTCACCTTATAAATTTCTGTTACACATTGATTATACTGGCCAGTGTTCATATATATTAAAATAAGTTAAAGGATTCATCGGTGCCTAGTATATGGTTGGTAAAAATATGTCCCTGAAAGCACTTTTTTTTATAAGGGTCCCCTAAAGCACGTTAATTACTTCTTGCTCCAACTCATTAATTTCTCCTTGTTATTGTTCTAATTGGCTCTTTATTCAGAATAAAGAATTAATCTAGCTAAAAAAAGCATAAAGAATTAACCGTATATCTATATCTTATATAAATTAATAAAAGGACGGTAAAATTCCGTCCTTATTGAAAAGCAAATTTCTTCTTGCTTAGGGAACAAGGGTTGATTTTAAGCACATTTGTTCGAATAGATTTGACAAAGGCAAGCTAAAAGCTTCCCTACCTAATTAAGCTTTGGTACTTCTAAACATAAAGATAGGAAGGAAGTATCAATGAAGCAGTAATTAACATATTAAATCATATCATTTTTTGGTAAGTTAATTATTAGATTCTAAACTTTAATTTCTACACGCAACAGCTCATGATTATGGGCTCTATTATTAGACATAAAATTAAATTAATTTCAACGAATTTTTAGGTGAAACTTCATGCATTTATTTACTTTAGAAAGAAAGTAAATCTCTAAATTTTTATAGACAGAGATGGTCTCACTTTCATAATCAATATAAGCACTCTTTTCTTTTTTCCCCACTTCTTTTTGACAAAGCTATCTCATCATTTGATTTTGGTACATTAGTACTTTAATAATTAATTTGTATTCTAGTTATCTATTATGTTCAAGTTTCTATTTATGGTCTACATCCATTTCATTTGGAATTGAAAGGTTGGACAGGGTAATAATGAGCTAAAATTTATTGACAAATTAAGTTAATCATAAAGTGGTGCATACGCATCATTAATATATAAAAACTAAACCTAGCAACAGTGCAAAAGCAATATACATCCTAAAACCAAAAGGAAAAGAGGGGAAAAAGAAAGAAAAAGCGGGCAAGTAGAAAAAAAAAAAAGTTGGGAACATTTTGTTTCATTTCTCTTTTTGACGTTGTCTCATTTTCATGAGTGTCACTTTTTTACTTTTGAAAAACTTGCCATGCAAGTGTTTCAATTGGCAGCGTCACTTCTGTACCAGGACCCTCACCTTTGGATCTGTACCTTCACTTATATTAATTTAATTTTATTTATTTATAAAAAGTTAAAACGCAGCTTGAAGCTGAAGCTGAAAACACATTCATTATGTTAGTGAATAAATAAACAGGATTTGAAAAAAATAGGTACAGAAAGAAAGCAGGAAGCTGTAGAGGGTGAATAGCATAGGTATAGTATTCTACAGCAGATTGCAGCCAAAAGCACAGTAGTAGTAATAACTGAAGGACCCAGAGAACAACCATCTAAAGAGAACAACCATCTAAAGCCTTGAGCTACTCAAAACACAGTCAACCTTGGTAGTTATACTAGTTAGTGGGTTATTCTTCTCTTTTTTTATCTGACAAAAACTATTATATTAATCCACCATTCATTCTTCCAATAAAATATGTTTTCTTTTCATATCAATTTCAAAAATCTTTTCAAATTAACATAAAAATTTTTCAAAATGATAAAAAATATTTATGTTACTTTTAATTATTCAGTCAATTTCTTTGATTAAAACACTAATTAATATATATTAATTCTCTTAAAAAAAACTTGCGTTCTTAAATTAAAATGTTATTCTTTGGCTGAAGGTTGATCTGTCTGTTATCTTGAAAAGATCTTGTTTGTATTTGTTAGAAATTGTTTATCTTTTCAATTATATTTTTGTTTAACCAAAGTTTAAACACTTTTTACAGGTTGTGAGAGATTAAGATAAAAAATAGAAAAGTAGTGGTGAAGCAAGAAAGTCCGCGGGGAGAGGCATAGTGTGGAAATAATTTATTCATGATTACGCTATGATTCAATCCTCGGGCGCCCACGTGTCACGTCAATGTCGTGGACGACAATTGAATGAAAGAAGGCTTTGTCTGTGAGCCGTCAGATCTGCATGGTCTGCTGCTGCCCCTGCCCCTCTGCCGTCGAAAACGACCACTGATATGACGCCCTTGTTTTCACCCATGCGTCGTCGTTTCCATCACCCACAACCATAACTTGAAAAATAAATATATAATACATATTGTTTTTAGTTGCTCCAGACCTCTCCTCTCTTCCATAAAGTTGCACTGTGAGGGTCCATGTTTACCTGACACCCGGTGCCATCGAATTTTCATGCAATCAATTTAATGTTCAGTATTCATGTCAGACCCATTCACCATTATTTTTTTTGCTTTTTGGCAGAACCATCAGAGATGCAGTTGGTCATTATACTGAGAACGTGTCCAGTCCTAGCTATGCGTGATGAGCCATGACCAAAAGCCCAAATAACTTAGCAGATTAATGGAAAGAGCCTAATTGAAAAAGGGGTTTTTTAGGTTTAGGTATATTCGAGCAAGTGTGTGTGATCCATTCTCATTTCTATGACCTATGACATGGATCTTTTCATCCATGGTCCCGAATTCATGACATAGATATATCATGAAACTGCATCTCACAACACATTTTCCTCACCCCTTTGATGTGAGACCACACTGAATTGGGTTATGTATTTTGCATTCCTCTCTATTGGTTAATTTAATGTCTGCTTATTATAACGCTTTGGTTTCACTTCCAATTAAACACCACATCAGTTAACAGTAAGTGTACGTCTGTGCCATCCCCTTCGTTAACAGGTAAGAGGCTTCAAACACTATAACATTCTATTATTTTATTATTAAAACAACCACTTAATTAGTTAATTAATCAGCTGATTTAAAGAAACTTAACATTTTATTTTTTTAAAAGGATTTTAAGATTAATAACTTTTTTTATCCACTTATAATATTAATTGGAGATATTCCTAATCATATATACGACACTATGTATGCTTCGGGGAAAACCATAGCTTTGATTAAAGTAAAGTTTAAAAGTTTCACTAGATTATAGTTATATAATCAGCATATTGTAGGCAAATACATTGCGCTTTGAGAACCATTTGAAGCTTTATATATTAATCATTGCACCAGCAATGGCAGTTGCAACTTTCATGATTACTTTAATTAATTAATTATTACTGAAACAATTTTTCATTTTTATTATTGGAAATAAAATATTCATCTATAAAGAAAAAATCAAGGTAAATTATCAAAGAGTTTAAACAAGAGTGGAAAGTTTAATTTTGTTTTGCTTTGCATGCATTAATTAAGCTAAAAAAGTGACATAATAATATTTTGTTGGGATGAGTATATATAAAAAAGTAAAGGCGTGGTAGAAGTATAATAGAGAGAGTGGAGTGTATGCATGTAAGAGATTTTGAGAGTGGAGAGTGAAGAGAAAAGAACAAAAATTGACGCTAGGGATGGTTGGGTGTTAGAAAACAAGAGGACGCATAATAAGGCGAGATTCTCGCGGGAGGGAAAGGCATAATTCTGTTGCATTTGGGGAGAGAGAAGAAAAAGGAAGGTAGTCATAGGTAGAGAAGAACAAAGGGGATAATAACATTAGAGAGTGCACGTGACAAGGGAAGTGACATGTCAAAAAAGAGAAAAGAGTGGAATGAATAATAAGGGAGGAAAGGGTCAAAGAAAGACATTAGAGATGAGAGGCAGTGAGTAAAAAAAGAAGAGTGTACATTATGATTATGAATTCACAACACAGGGAACGAGGCAAAATGATTTAGCAATCCATTGCTTTATGATTGACGCCTCTCTGAAGCGCACTGTCGTTTTAGCTTTGTAATTTCACATCTATGGGCAGGAGAGAGAATCTGAAATGCGATGCTGACCATTCTTTCTATTCAACCTCAGTCCAGTCTTTGTCTGCCCAGCATTCAACCCGGGCTACTTTATTAATTCACTTCCCATTTCTAAAATACCCATCCACCTCTCCTTTTTTTCACTCTTTTCACCAAATACATTTTCAATTCTTAACAACTTACAAATAATTTATCCCACAATTACTCTAACACTTTAAATTCACCTACATTATTCATTAACTTCAGTTATACTTCCTTAATTCATTGCTATCACTTTTCATCACCAACTTAATGTCAAAATTAACATGTCTACTTTTTTATTCAATGATAGTGTACTTTTTTTTTCACATCATTTAATTATATTATAAAAATAACAAATTTCTCGAATATAGTGATTTATGAATACATAATTATGTAAAAATTATTTCACCGTGTTCAAATAAAAACAGGATTTAATCACCTACAATAATGTATTCTTCATCTGCTACAAAAACCATGCATGACAGATTGAAAAATAAACTCCTTTTTGACAAAAATATATAACTCAACTCATCTCCATAAAAATTGGGCTGGGCTACTAAGCTATTGGATTATCTTAATTATTTAGCTATTCTCTTGTCAAAAGAAAAACCTTCCCTATAGTGTTTTTTTCTTGGTCTGAGCTCAAATCAAGTTTACCAATAAAATTTTGACGACTTGTTTTAACACCCAAACTAAATGAACAATCATATACTTTGTTAGGCCATATTGTGGCCCATTTAATGTTCCGGTCCATTTGAACATATAATTTTTTTGGAGATTCATTACCATTAATTTGATTATTTATACATCTTCCCCAAGCTTCCCTTAAATCACTTCACCAAGTTAAAAAAAACAGCCCTATAAATCAAACACATTGACACAGTAGAACATTTGGAAGATTTCATTCAAAATGCAGTCTACTCATAGTTTAAAAAGTATGACTTGGTATTTTTTTTAAAAAGGAAAATTTTATACAATAATATACAAGAAGTGATATAGCAGTTTTTACTTCAGACTTGGTATCTATATATCATCAGATTTGGCGCAGTTGGCCGCAGAAGTTTGTGCATTTTTTTATATGTTAGAATCAAATATAAATATATGTACTGATGAATATTCTTGAATACAAATTGTGAGTGTAATTGAAGCTGTAAATATGGATGGCATCAATAAAAAATTACTAGAATTTTATCCTAGAGGGGTTTGTTTGGGATTGAAATGAATGGTAATGGCCTGTTTGGTATTTGTGAAAGTTGAGGGGTAGGTGGTGACGAAAGGTGTCAGGGGACATCGTCAGTATGACTTTATCTTTATCCGAAAGAGTCTGAACTGTGAATCATTCATTCATAATTACTTCCTTTTAATGCTTTTGGCCATAGCAGGATGTGACGTTTGCTGAAACATTTTATCTCTGTTGTGCGACAACAATGACAAGAATGCTTTGCCCATGTAATATATAGCAATCTACTTTTCCTATCTTTATATTTTTATATACACGTACATATACACATGTGGACCACTATTCTTCTTATATATATTATTGTTCTTAAGTAACAGACTGACTAAAGAGAACCCTAAGTTTATCAGAACAATATTTCAAAAGGATTTCAGACTTGCATCACAGTAGCACTTATGTCCACTGTGGACCATTCAAAGTTTTCTTTTTTTTAAAAAAAAAAATATCCATCATCTCTTCTATTAATTTTTACTATTGACTCTCTCCCAACACGTATTTAATTAAGCAAATTTGAACGATATGCTTAAAGTAATATATTAAGTAGAAAGATAGTAATTAAAATTTATTTATAGTTAAGTGTATTGAATTGGAAGGAAGTATATATACATGGACATGTAATCTATAGTGACTTGCTGCCTTTTCTTTTTCAATGTATGGGTATGTGAATTTATTTATTAATTTATTTTTCTCATATTTAACATCTCTATTGGATCCATCAATTTCTTTGCAGACTGTACTCTGTTGTCTATTATGTGACTAATATAATTCAGTATGGTTGACTCGGATAAAATTTAATAAATTTGGTCAGCATTGCAGTGTAGGCGTAGAATGGGTCCAGTATGTCAATAATGTAATGAGTCATTAATTAAGAACGGACGTATGTGTACGCCACAACCATTTATTTTAAAACACATACAATATTATAATTGACCCATCCATTACTAGATGCATAATTAGAATTCAGAAATATCTTCACCTCAAAATAATGCTGGCTTGTCTGCAAATACATACCGTATACATAATATTGCATTTATTAATCTGAGAGGCCTTCTCAATTCTGTTAGTTAAGGACTTTCCAAATTCCAATTGTGGAAATCTATTTTAACCTGACATTTTTTGGAAAAATAATAAATTATTGGAGTGACATAAAAAGAAACGAGTAAACTGTTCAAAGATTGAATCAAATCTCAATGGAGACGAAGAATATTATTCAAACAATCAAAGTAAAGCGAGATGGCAAGTTGTAGCAAGCAAAAACTTAAACGGGAGAAGAACTATTAGAATACTTATGTTATACCTTTAATTTTTTTTATATCATAGATTCCTCATTCTTGTACTTGTGTTCAAATTTACAAACCATCTTTGTATTTGTAATATTAATAAACTTCCAATAATGCTATTCATAAAATGGAATCTCAGCCAAACACATAATTGTGGACCAGAGACCAGACAGAGAAATCCATTGAGCCCATCAATCCCGGCCCAACCTCTTATACCCATTTATAATGGGCCCCTGTGAAACCAGGCAAACCGAGAATAAAGGCGAAATGTTTGGGCCCAAAAAATATGAATAATGGAGTAAATGTTTTAGCGAAAGAGCAGAACCAGGAACGTTACTAATTACGATTAAGACAAAGCAAAGATGTCATGATTAGCGTACCCCAGAGAAAAGTAGATGACTATGACATGGACATGGGGATGAAAATAAAATTATATTATATAATACAAGTGCAAACCATAATTTAATCCTCATTGAGAAATGATAGTTATATTCTCCTTCTATTTTCAAAATGATAAATGTGCATGAAGCTTCAAGAGACATGTTTAAAAGAGAACTTGGGTTTGAACTTGAAATGATTTACCAAAGAATAATTGGGAAGTATGGATTAAGAATACCTTTGCATCTTTATTCAATAGTGATAGTGAAAATTCAAAGTGAGTGTCAACGATTGGATGCAGTCTTAGATAGTTGGATTGTAGAGTTAACCAATATTAACTAGTATCTTCTTTAAAAAAAACTACTGTATCTTCTTCTCCCTTATACATTTTCGTCAGTTTTCTAATTGAGTGAAGAATTGTTTTTTATAGACCAATCAAGTGAAGAATTAAATTGTGAAGTGTTTTCTTAAAAATAAAAGTTTTTTCTTAAGTTCTTCTTTCAGTATCATTTTAGTCTTCAAATTATATTCATTCGTCCTGAGACTTTTTTTATATTGCCTTTTCAAAGTTTTGTAAACAACTTTTTTTTTTTTTTCCAGCTCTTTACAAACACGCACAATTTAACTCGCTTGTCATACTTTGCTGTTTATATTTATTTTCATCAATTTTCAATATAAACCAATCTTTTAATAGGAATGAACAATTGAGAAAATGTCGTTCAAGTTACAATGACATTTCTTTCTTTATCTTCAAATGTCATGAACAACTACTTTTGAATGTCTAATTATCTACCTTAGTATTTTAGAAAGTAAAACTATGAAGTTATAGATGTTGGCAGTTTTTCTGATTTTTAGGAGCTCAAATGATTCATTTCTTTTAAGTAGTTTGTAATTATAATGGTTTCTATTTATTTTCCGTAAACATTTTCTTATGTATTCCATTAGTAACTCTAGTTATTACATCTTATTATCTACATTGTGCATATTAGTCAAGTTTTGTGATTGTCAAATCTCTTTTATGAAAGAAGTGTTTTGCTATTTCTTTGGTTAGTGAACTTGTTCTCTTCTTTAGCATACAAACTCGTCATGTATTGAGAGTGAGAGTTTGGAAACCAAAGAGCACTAAACCATAGTAGAACATCAGCAAGCAACAATGTGGAAGATTTGTTATTGATTCTAGGTTTCTATTTAAAATTATCTAAATTGTGTTATTTATGTTATTTAACATGTTCGGGTAATTTACTGAGTTTAAGGTTGATTCAAACACAGTTAAGCATTGCAACGGGATGGGAATGGGTATAATATTCTCATCCTCATCGTCGCTCTCAAAACTCATCGTCGTCCCCATACCCAACAAGTATGAGATTTATGTCTCCATCTTCATTCCTGTCGGGTATCGGATGTATTTATACCCAAAAAAAAAAGTTATAATGATTTTTTAATAAAAAATAAACTATTTGAATACAATGCTATTAATTCAAAAGTTATCTAATAAACACAAAGTTTGTAATTTGTTAATTAAATGTCAAAACTTTTTTTAAGACAAATGTCAAACTCTATAAGACCAACATAATTTGGAATATTTTAGTCATTAAAATAAGGGTAGAGTGGGGTGGGGACAAGGATGGGGCAGGTATGTCTATCCTCGTTCCCATCCCCAAATCAAGAAATCAGATACTCTCATACCTATACCCGTGCCTAGACAAATCGGGGATTCCTCGTCAAAGGATTCACTCAAAGAGAAGAAGTCAATTACATGGAGACTTTTTCTCCTATATCTAAGAAAGATTTTTTTTTATAATTATGGCCTTAGTAGCTCATTTTAACTTTGAATTGCATCAAATGGAAGTGAAAACAACATTTCTCCATTACTATGGAAGAAGAGGTTTACATAAAACAACATGAAGGATTCTTTTCTAGTATCAGTGAGCATCTAGTTTGCAAGCTTAATAAACCCATCTATGGATTGAAACAAGTCTTCGCCAATGGTATTTAAAATTTCGTGAAACTATCTCTTAATTTGGTTTTAAAAAAAACGTCATGGATGAATGCATATATCAGAAGGTTAATGGAATAAGATTTGTTTTCTTATTTTATATGTGGATGATATTTTGCTTGCAACTAATGACAAGGTTATGCTATATGAGGTGAAACGCTTTCCCTCAAAGAACTTTGATAAGAAAGATATGAAAGAGATATCTTATGTCATTAGCATTAAGATCCATAGAGAAATATCTCGAGGCATTTTGGGATTGACTTAAGAGAATTATATCAACAAAATACTAGAGAGATTTAGCATGAAAGATTTTTACCAAGTTGGCTCCCATTGTAAAGGGTGGTAAACTTCATTTAAATCAATGCCCTAAAAAGGATTTTGAGTGAGAACACACGAAAGATATTCACATGCTTTTGTTGTTGGAAACTTTATGTATGCTTTGGTTTGCACCAGACCTGACATTGCATTTGCCATTGGAATTTTGGGAAGATATCAAAGTGATCTAGGTTTTGACCACTTAAAAGTTGCAAACAAAGTAATAAGATATCTTTAAGATACAAAAGACTACATCTTTATGTACAGACAAAGTGGTGAATTGGAAGTGATTAGCTACTCCAATGCAAATTATGTTGGTTGTATTGATACCAGGAAATCAACATTTAGTTATATATTTACGCTAGCTACTTGAGTTATATTTGGTGAAGTGCAAAACAATCTTTGACTACTACATCCACTATGGAAGCTAGGTTCATTTCTTGTTTTGAGACTACCTTACATGGTGGATGATTGAAAAGTTTCATATCTTGGCTTAGAGTAGTGTGATAACTTTGTGGAGGTATTTATGGCTAAAAATAATAAAAGTTGAAATCGAAGTAAGCACATTGACACCAAATATTTAATGATAGAACGTATTAAAAATGAAAAGTTATAATTGAATACATTAACACAGAGTTGATGATTGTTGATCCTTTAATTAAAGATATGCAATCAAAGTACTTTATTAAATTTGGTTTCATGATGTGACATTCTTTATAAAGTACTTTATTATGATAATGAAGGTTTTATTTAATTTGATGTTTTTCATTTATTTTGTGCAAATACCTATTTGTTGTGAGAGATATCAGTTAGTTTTGACCTAGAGTAAACATATGGTTTATTCATTTAGTTAATAGTTTATTATGAAGAGGCTTGATATATTGTGATACATGAGATATAATACTCACTATTAGAGGACTTGTCATCATGATTCACATATTTTGTCTCTTATTCTAAAAGATAATTGGTAAAAAGTAAAAATCAAGTTGGAGAAATGTAAGTAATTTTCCTAATTTTTAGGAGCTCACGTACTCTATTTCTTTTAAGTGATTTGCAACTGCAATTCTTGTTGTTACCTATCTTATAGGAAATGTTTTTTTATGTTGTTAAGCTTTTTAACCCACTATTTATAAAAATTATATACTGATATTCATGTTTAGTACACTAGTTAAGTTTTGTAATGACCAAAATTCATCTATAAAAAGGAGTGTTTTGCTCTTTCTTTTAGTCAATGAACTTGTTCTTCTCTTTAGCATGCAACACCATTATGTACTGAGAGCGAGGGTTTATAAACTAGACAGTATTAAATCAGAGTGGTACAGCAACAAACCACAATGATAGGAGGTTAGTTATTCATAATTCTAGCTTCCGCTTTTTAAATTATTTGAATGGCGTTATTTATGTTGTTTAACATGTTTTGATAGTTTAGTTATCACTAAATACCTTTGTTATTGACTTTTAAATTTTATATTTTAAAATCATAAAATTGATTACAAATATGCAAAACTAATAATTATCACATATGATTTTTTTCTTCTAACCCACTCATCTAATTTAGCTTTGGCTAGTCATTTTAATTTTCTTAATTTACTATCCAATCCAATTGGTATAAAAATTAAATACATTCGATTCATTTAATTTGGATTGAGTTTTTGTTTCGCGTTTCTTTAATTTTTCTTTGAAAAAGTATTAAATAAATCATAAATGTTTATTAATATAGTAAATAATTTAAAATATTAAATAACTCAATTATAAGTTATTATATATGTAATAGTAAATCTTCTGCAAAATATATATATATATATATATAAGATAATATAATATAACTCTTCAAATACATATTATTAAAAATAAAATTACATAATTTGATAATTCTGTTTAAAAATATATTTTTTAATTTTTGAACTTACATTTAAATTTGATTTTGGTATCTATATATACTTTCAAATTGATAAATTTAATCTTCAACTTTTAAAAATATGTGAAAGTATAGAACCAAAATAAATTTTAACTAAATTTACCATCCCAAATTTGAGACTGAGAGATGTACTAAATTCTCATATTATTAAATTATGGAAGACTAAATTTATTAATTTAAAAAATATAGGGAAAAATGAACTAAAAATTCAGGCATAAAAACATTTTTTTACCTTATCTTTATGTATTTTTGACTCAAATAATTACTAAAATATTAAATTTAATTAAATATATTTTTCATATATAAAAATAAATTATGTATTCATTTTTCAAATATAATAAATTAAAATTATACTTTCCACATATTAAATATCTTAAATTAATAAAAAACATCATAACACATAATACATTATTGATAATAAATTTGTTGAATTTTACAATAAATTTATTAAAATAATATAAATAGTGAATTATGTATGGTTTAAAGTTATTTTACATGGTTAATATATGATCTTTTAAATATTTTTTCATTTTTAAAAATTATTTAATTTACAATTTTTTTAATAAATTTATATTTTTATTATATTAAATAGGTTTATAAAAAAAAATTTATTGAAACCTTGTCATTAGATTCCTCAGACCCTAAATATTATCAACACTTTTAAGTTAGAATTCTAGATTTGATATATGTGTGAAAATGAAGATAAGAATAAGAAATTGGGTTAGTGGAATACAAGCAGGCGAGGTCCAAGTTAAGTTTTAGTGAGAAGGATTGAACCACATAACATAAGCAAATAGCATCCTTTTGTTATCTGAAATGGCAGCTGCATTTGCATCTGCTGCTGCTCTCTGCTCTCTGTTCCCAAACCCAACTGCCACTCACCTCAATTTCTCTGTTTTAAAACCCCTCACTTCATTCTCTCCCTCTTCCTCTCTTTCTCTAAATTACTGTCTTCCTCTTCCTCTCCGTCCCTCCAAGTGTTCTTCCACTGCCCCCCTCTCCACCACCACCTACCAGGTAACATCCCCAACACAAACAAAACCCAAACATCATAATAATTAAATTAATTTTAAAATAAATAAATAAATTTGATAGTTGACTAGGATGTTACTTGCTTATGATTTACCCCTGTCAGTTAATTTTATTTGCCTTATGCCAATTGCAAAGCGTGTATTGCTCGTGTCCCCCCTAACGGTTAGGAGTAATGAATATCTCTTGCAAGTGGTCAATAGTGTCATGAAATTATTGAAATGTTTAATGGTGGTTAACTTTGTGGTACAAGTAGTTTTTTCTTTAGGAAAATTTTGTACAAGTAGTTAAGAGTAAATAAATGTGATTGTATATATTATGAATATGTACTTTTGCACTAATAATTGACTATACTTCACAAATGCTTAATAGTATTAGTGTCTAAGTTATTGAATGTTTAATGATTGTTAATTGTGTCATAGAGATGGTTAATTGTCCAAGTGGACGTTTGGTGGACAATTCCCAGTGGGACTATTTTTTCTTATGTGGATGTACTCCGCTTTCTATCATTTGAGTTTGATTACATCCGATGCTAGCTAGTTATCATATTCTACATGCAGTTTTCTGATTCTTCTTCAGAGGTGGAGTTAAGATTAAATATAGGAGGTTTGGATATCAAAAGCTCCAGAGACATATCGGTTGATATAAACGATACTTCTTTAGCCATCAGAGTGTTGCAGCCAGGATCTCCCATCACACTCATAGAAACTAATCCTCTTTTTGATAGGATTAAACCCTCTGAAACAATATGGTTAGTTTGAGCAAATGAAGTATGTTACACAAAAGAAAAAGTCAGGTTCTTGTTTCTGGCTTCTTAGTTGATCTATCTGACTTGGACAGGTATATAGATGATGATCAACTTGTTGTAAATTTCAAGAAACAGGACCCAGAATTGAAATGGCCTGACATCATGGAGTCCTGGGAATCACTTGCTGCAGGATCTTCACAACTTTTGCAAGGGACATCCATCTATCTTGTTGGTGATTCGACCGAAATCAACCAAAAAGTGGCTCAAGAGCTAGCAACTGGTCTCGGGTAACTTAAGTCCATTTGTGATTTTGATTATCAATATGGATCTTGTTTTCAGTTTCACATATATTTGTTATTACTTTTGGGAAAGATCTTTTCTTGCCGCATGCCCAGCTGTAAATGTATTCACAATAGTACCATCTTAAATAAGATTTTATGGAAACATGATTATACAAGGGATGCGCTTTAATTTTAGATGCCTGTGATTTGTATTGTAACATTCATCAATTTCTTATAGTTTTTAGTGCTTGGTATTCCTCTCAGGTACACCCCACTTAGCACAAAAGAGTTACTGGAAACATATACCAACCAGACTGTGGATTCATGTGAGTGTCATTGCTATGCCTTGCTTCTCATTGACAAAGCTTTTTTTTTTCCCTCCCTTGCTGCAGGTTTTGGACAACCATGTAATAGAGATATTAAGTTTATGCATAGGGTTTGTTTGGGTAAGTTTCTCTAAAGACACTTTTAGGATAAGAAAATATAAAGAAAAAAGTCAAAAAGATATGAAACTTTTTAAAAATTATATTGGAAAAACTTCTCCATGAACTTTTTTAAAAGATGTGGAACTTTTTAAAAATTATATTGGAAAAAGTTCTACAATTTTAAAACTTATGGAAAATTTGTTTTGATTTTTTCTTTGTATTTTTTCTCCTAGAGGTGCTTCTGGAGAAGATTACTTAAACACACGCTAATACTATGTATTATCATCAGCATTACACCTTTAATACTGTTAATGGAGCTCTAGGATCATTCTTTGTAGTGCCTCCAATGGTGCCTTACATTAACTTTAGTTACACCTCCAATGGTGCTCTAACGATTGAAAGTTGAAACTGAAGGAATGTGCCAATTGTTCTTTTCAGCATATGAACAATCAGCATCTTATGGAAGCTTCTGAGATCTGATATTGACAAAGATGTATTACAAAGGGAGAAACCAAAGTCTGTTTCTATAATTTTGTGATTGAAAATGCCGGAATTGTTTGTAGCTCTAGTTGTCCTCTATGCTTGCTGCAATTTATGTGTTATATTAGCAACTTTTAGTTTTCTTTAGTCAAATCCCCTCCCCTCTTTGAAAGATGTTACAATAAAGATGCATCTTATTTAATACCATAGAATATGGATCTAACAAGTGCATGCATCTCAGTATTTGAAAATGTTTACATTTTGCAGTGTATTAACAAGTGTAATGAATTCCAGGGCTGCTTGCTGAAGGCTCTGACTCCATAGCTGAAGCAGAAAGTGCTGTACTTGAAAGCATAAGTAGGTAAGTCGATGGCTTCATTTCATTCTCTGGATCATTTGTTATGGGGAACTAACAGATTAATTTCATGCTTGTGAACGAATGGTTTTCCAGTCATGCTAGGGCAGTAGTGGCAACATTAGGAGGGCAACATGGTGCTGCTGGAAGATCTAATAAATGGCAACATCTTTATGCAGGATTTACTGTCTGGTTGTCACAGACTGAAGCACTAGGTGAATTTTGTTGATCAATCTGGGTTGCTTTCTACTGTATATATGTGTTCAGCTCAACCTTGTTTTTAAGCTTCAAATTTATTCAGGACTTGAAACTAAAAAGAGCCTAAGTCTAGACTTAAAGTAATGAAGAAACTATTACTACTACTAAGGATATGTTTGGGTGGGGGCTTTATGAGGGGAAATAGGAGGAAATTAAAACATCTTATTAATTTTTATAAACATCTTATTCCACCAATTTGGAGAACTTTGGAGTATTTTAAACATACAAAGGGAAGGAAACTCATTAATTCACCATTCATGCTCTGCCCTTCCTCCCCCTTCATTTTTTTTTTTTTATTCCCTCCCTGCACTTCCCCTGGACCCCTACATATTTCCTTGCTAGGTTGCTTCAGCATATTTTTTCAGTGAAAATGATTTAGATAGCTTGAAATACAGATGAAGATTGTGCAAGGCAGGAGACTCATAAAAATGTCAAAGATGGCATAATTTTGTACACTAAAGCAGATGTAGTTGTTAAGCTACAGGGTTGGGATCCTGCTTATGCCAAAAGTATAGCGCAAGCATGCTTAAGTGCCCTAAAACAGTTAATCCGGTCAGACAAGAAACTTTCAGGTACTTCTCCTAATTGTTTATTGATCTAATGACTTCCATTTGTTATTTCATCTCACTAATCAAAATTTTTAGAGTCAAAGATCACTTCAACACCTCTGATTTCTGGACTGCTACCCTGTACAACTGCTTTTCATTGAGATTGTTAGGATGTTGTTTGTGGGATAAAATGGAAAGACTTGAAAATAGGAAGGTTTAAATGAGTGCATCAGGTCAGTGAGTATCCCTCCTTACTGATAGATGAGAGAAGTAATAAAAACGGAGGTGAAAGTGACTGAGGGAGCATTTTACAAGTGGAAAGAGGGGATTTTAGATTGAAAATGAGAAATATGGAACATTTTGATTAGCCCAACAAAATTGACTTCATCTCTGTCATCTTGTAGGGAAAAAAAGCCTCTATATAAGATTGGGATGTCGTGGTGATTGGCCAAACATCAAACCCCCTGGTTGGGATCCATCAAGTGAAAGTAGCGTAAGTCTTGGTACACAGTAATGATGCTTTGAATTAGTCAGTAACATGTTTATACAAGTTTTTCTACCACAAAGGTATATAAGAGAGAGCTTCAGTGTTTCATGTTATTATTCTAGTGAGTAAAAACCAACGCAATGTACTTTGATAACAAGAGGTGATGGATGGTGCAACGTAATTAGGGTTTATTGGTCACAAAAAACTGATCATACAATTTTTTGAACTACTAAGGAGTATGGACTGATTCGATTAAAGGAATGGAAAAAAAATAGTAGCCAAATGATAATTGACTGATGGGTAGGCAAATTTTCTTTTCTTTGTTGGAAGGGACTGGGAATTGGTGGCTTTTATAAGAAGTCATTAGCCGTCAATCAATAATAATGACAAAATTCTACCTCCCACTCGTTTAATTAATACAGCCTAATTGTATGTATGACTATGATTTTCTAATTTCTAGTCTATAATAAAGAATCACATTCCTTCTTTTAGGTTAATTTTTTTTATAACTCTACCATGATGTATAATTTTAGTCTTTTAATAATTATTTGCTTGAATTTATCATTCCTTTTTTTTTTTCTAACTTGTTACTGTTGGACATAATATTTAGTTATTAGTATAAAATATCTAAAAATTATTTTATTAGATTTTGTATTTATTTTTTATTTTCTTTTTTAATGAAATCAATCATTTTAAATTTATGAGTTGAATGTAATTCATATGAATTAAATAAATAAAATCACGTTTGTTTTCGGTGTAAAGTTTGACAATCATTCGTATGAATTAAAATAAATTAATAAAATTTAATATAAAATGTGAATTTAGGGTTTCAATTGGGAATTAACTCCTCTAAAGTTCTTAAAAGGATAAAGTATATTAATAATTTATATAGATTTTAAATGAAAGATAGTTTAAAAAATTGTAAAATGAAAATTTAAAGATTTAATTGTAATATTTTTAGAAAAAGCTAAATTTAAAAAAAAACTAGCTAAAAATATAATTAAATGTTTTATATTTTTATTTTAGTATTTGCACTTTTTTTTCGTTCAATTATAAACTATCACGATCGTGATATCAAAGTAACATAACATTAAAAAAAAGTTAAAATTGAACTCAAATTATATTTACTTATCCCAAATTAAAAATAGTGATTTTAAATTAAGTTTAATTAGTATACACTAGTGTGAAAATTTTTATACTAATATTTATCACAAGTTTTCGTAAATTTATTAACCTTACTCATTATTATTTTAAAAGTCACATAAAAAATCATGATTAGATGTAATCTTTTAAATTTTTGAGTAGATAAAATCTAAGAATTTGTTTTACAGATACCAAAATCAAAGTTCACTTATTTAACAAAGATAAAAATAACAACTTTAAATTTTAGAAGAATCAAATTATTTTAATCAAAATTAAAACTCACTTATTTTGTTATATTTGATCCTCAATATTATTAAGAATATTTTTAAATAACTCTTAAATAAACATAAGAATCGCATTCTTAAGTTATAAAATACAGAAAAAAAAAGTCACATTCTTAAAAAGTTCGAGAAGCCAAATTGCAAAAGGGATTGGCTTATAGTCATTCCCCATCCCCGGAGAATCTGATGATCTCAACCCGTGTTCTGATACGGATTAACCCAAAGCATACCATTAAAATTATCAATCTTGAGAGGTTCTTCATACTATAAGTTTATTTATGCATTTGATTTTTCATGATAAAAACATACATTTAACACACTTATCATATACAGTACTATCATTTCTCCAACTCAAATGATCCAATCTGCAACACCAGTAGTCACATTCTTAAACGCTCACCATTAAATGTTAATAATCTTTTTTGCTTTCAAATGCGAATTACTAAGCCTTGGAGTCGGCCAGCAATAACCTAAAAAAGACAGTATATGATCAAATCTTATTAGTATATTAATTCATCATGGATCTTGAAAACAACACTCCCAATTCAAGTTTCATTAGCGACACAAACGTATCGTGGGTTCAAAACTTGAATTGCTAGTTAAAGCAACTCCATCCTTCATCCAATTTTTTTCTTCAGGAAGCATTCTCCATCACTCAGTGACATGCATACATAGGTGGATGTTAACCTGCTTTTAGGAACATCAAATAAAAATCTTCCTTCCGGAAGATCACAAAAGAAACAAACACATAGCAAACAAAAATACTCACAAGATAACCGATGAAAACATAAAAAGAAAATCAAGATCATGACTCTTAACTTTCTAGTTTCTACAAACACAAGACCTAGGATAAAAGATTTTGAATCATTTTCCTACAAAAATTACACAAGTTCTTAACAACAATTACTGACACAGCTTCAACAACTACAAAATTCTTTTATGCGAGTAACTATAATTCCATCAAATTTGTTTTACGTCAGCCTTAATACATAAATATTCAATAGTCGAAAAGGTTTTCCCGAGAATCCTATCACATGATAGATTGTTACAATTTTTACCTACAGATTGTTATAATTTTTACCTACACAAACCTACACAAATGCAGTAGTGCGTATGTTTCATTGAAAAGTTCCAAAGCCCTACATACTTGAATCCATTGTAACATAAGAACTAAGCACTATTTTTTTTTTTTGTGCTAAGCAGAATTTTCACAAGACTATTTCATAAAACAAGATGATCCCAAGAAAGAAATACAGGCACAAAAACAATCTCAAATAAGCTAGAGGCGGGTGGTTTAATCTAAATCAATAGAATAATTGGTCAACCAGTCAGCCAAAAAACAGAGTGTACACAGTCGTCACAATTATAATCTTCTATGCTTACAATGGATTGAATTGAAGAACACAAACATGGACTGATGAACCATTCATCCCAAATCTGCCCACAAATGAAGTCAACCTCAACCCAACCTCTAAAGTTGTAAAAAGATTAAAAATAAATACACAAGAAAATACAGCATTCCAATTTCCAGACCAAATCATTATGCAATGTTAAATTGTTAGGGTTTCAATCAAATAAACAAGCTCAAAAGCTAGGCACCTTCATACAAAAATAAATTAAGCACCAGTCAACACCTTGCACATTGGAGACAAAATTTCCATAAGATTCTTCAAAACACAAAAGTCATCCTAAATATATTCTACACACTAAATCCAAAATATGAAGTGAGCTCATTTTAAAATTTGAAGTGGTTAAAAAAATAGAGTAACAAATTTTCATTTTTTATTATAAAAAACCAAACATAAGGTAGAATAAAGAGGATTGACAGGACATATAATCACAGTTCAAAATAAACACTAATGAAATTCCAGTCACATTCATGTCCCAGTTCCAAAAGACAATGACAAAAAGAAATGAAAAGCATAATTTCCTAGGAGATAACAATATAATAACTCCATTTTGATTTATCCAGCAAGGGTTGACATTATTTGACTCCAAGGCCAAAGATCACCTCTTCACAAGAATGCAGGGCCTAGCCTTCCTTCTTAATTGAGTCTTTTAATTCACCATATGAAGGTATCTGCAAACAGCCAGTTACACATTTAGGAAGTACATAACAAAACGAGCACAATATTTCAAAAAAAAAATTAAGAAATACAAAAATATACTTAATATACTTAACAGCAAGTGATTCCTTTAGGAATATAACTGCAGTTGAAGACAAATCTCACAATATTTCAAGGCCAAAATAAATTATAAGAGGAAAAAATACATACCTTATATTGAAGACTTGTTATCGTAGCTCTCAATAGAGCATCTCCAACTATTAGCCGCAGCATCTTCACAAAATCATCCCGGGATATCTGCTTCGACTGAATTGAAACAGCGTGAAATATTAAAGATATTTCGTCAATCAAGGCAAAAAGATATCAGATGGGATTATTACATACCCTGAATTGTTCATAATGTGTTTTGATGAGATTCATATCCTTGGGAGGAACCTGATTTCTGATAGCAGCAAAGAGCACAGGAAAAGGCATCCAAGGGGATTTTGGAACTTTTGGGGTGCTAGCAACCATACTAGAAGCTTTTCCCTGAGTTATCACACAATTCAGAAACATATGGATAATGCTCTATATGTGGGCAATAAAATTAATACACAATTTAAAACCAGAAGACAGCTTTGGAAAGCATGATAGAACCCTAAAAGTGGTATATTTTTCCTCCCAAAACACTAAACTGTGCATTTGTGCTGGCAGCCATAAAACAGACCTGGAGCCAAAAATAATGTATGCAGGACCTAAATGTAATATTCACAGCAGCAAAAGCAACAAACTTCAGCCCTTAATACCTTATAACTTTCAGACTAGCTTAACACCAAACCCTGGTGAAATATTCTTATATAAAGGAATATCGAATGATGCTAACAGTTTTTGCTCTTTCAGAATAGAGCAGCCACATAATTTTTCATTATATCAAGAGAAAAATTAAAACAAAAGGATATTGAAAATATAAGATATAAAACCCACAGTTAAAATATAGTTATTAACATTAAAAACCCGGGAAAAAATTAGATGCAAAACTCATTCAAATAACTTACGTTATCCACTGTAGACGATTCTGAATGTAACAGGGCATGGGGATCATGACAGGCTGTATTAACCCCAGAAAGATTTTTTTCCTTACTTCCACAAAAATGACCTGTAAAAATGCATCAAAAATAGATCATCAAAAGAGAGAATTATATTTGTACAACTAAGCAGAAGAAAGTGCTGGTTGTTTTGTTGAACCAGAACCAGAGTGAACAGATTAATCTAACAAATGTAACGTCTATTCCTCTTACTAGCATCTTATCTAACTTTTCCATCCAAATGGAAAGAAAGAACCATTGATATCAATTAGCTTCCTTTTGTTCAACCAATTCAGTACAAGTTACGTTATTAAAATGTACAAATTATTTTTGCCAGGATAATACAAACGAGTAGTAAACAGGAAAAAACACACAAATGAACATCATATCACCTTCAGCATCAGAAGAGACCTTGAAGCTAACAACAAATTCTGGATAGATGTGGGTATTCATGTTCATATTCCACACCACATAGTATCGTGGAGATTGAATATCATCCACCCCATTATCATATTCACAACTACTGGGATGAAACTGACCAGTGCCAGGATGGAGAATCTCCATGTTCCCCATTATTACACGACAAAAGGCCAAGTGGCGAACCCCATTTTCGTCAACATCACAACAACGCACACTGTACAAATGGAAAATTTTAATACTTCTCTAAGCATTCCAACAGAGTAATTAGAATATAAATTCTAAATAGCAACAAAATAAATTGAGCAGAAAAAAATGTACTTTGCATGTAAAAGCACAAAAAACAATGACAGTAATAATAAGTAGAAAACAATTAAGAATTAACAAAAAACTATGCTCATCTATACAACCTCAAACCAAAAGGTATGCAGTATAAACTGATTAAAAATTATTCCAGCAGTAAAGAATAACACACAATATAGGGTCCCTTTTCAAAACTTTTTCCTTAAAATGTGATTTTTAATCAAATATGCAGTTTTCTGTTTTTTTTAATGTGTTTGTCTAAACTGTTTAAAAAAAATCTGCTTTTTTTAAGAAGTTATTCCTATTACTGAAAAAACTCCTTTAAAATCACATTTTTAACTTTAAAAAACTGTCTCATAACCAATGCAGGGCACGAAAAAAAGAAAATCCTACCACATAAACACAAAATATATTAAACTTCTATTGTCTTGACAACAATTGTTCATTTCAACGTATAATTAAATATAAATATTTCAAATCATGTAGAATACAAAGAAAGAACCATGCATAAGATAACAATTACATAGACAAAATATGGAGTAAAACTGAAAGTAACAATGAGAAAATGCTAGCAAAGAAATTTCTAACATATAATTTAATGTTTAGAGCTGAAAATATCACGACTAACCTGGCATCAGGGCAGGTAGCAGCTGCAAGATGAACACCAATGCCATATTCCTTTGATCCAGATAGTCCGCAATGACTAAATCCATACTCCATCACTGTAGATAGTTCTCCTTTAGAAGAAGCAAGCCAAGCATACCGAATGTTAGCATCTCCATGAATTTTTTTGGTAATTTCAGCTTGCTTCTGGAACAACTCCCATCGTGCTTGCATTGATGCACCTGAGCAGTGGTAAATCTCAACTATGTCAGAATCAGTACTTCCAAAACTACTCATTCCCTTAAGAAACATCTTTTGTACAGAATTCAAATCCAATTTTCCATATGCTGATTCAGTATAAGCATCTAAACCTATTTCTTGGTTTTGCTGAATGGCTTCACCAACATTTCCACAATCCTTTTTGTTAATGCTATCTTCAACCTCAACATCATATTGACAGCAATTTTGTTTAGTATCAATTTGAATACCCTTAACTAGAGCATTGGACTCCCCACTACACTCACTCAGCCTGGATTGATCCACTCCATTTATTTCAACTTCTAAATGTAATTTTATTTCATTAGATGCATATGAATCTGGACTTTTTCCACCTTCCTGTTTGCTCAAATTACGTTTTTCAGCAGAAGCAGCAAAGATTTCGGGGAAAAAGCAGCCTCCTGCTTCATCAATCAAAGCTATAGGTTGTTCCAAGCCAGTTTTCAGGTCCACTTTATGCAGACGTAAAAAATCAAACAAAAGAGGATACCCATTTAACTCTATCTCCACAGCTGCCTTCTTGACTTCAAGATCCTTCTTAACCAAGTAAACTACATCCTGAGGAAAGTCCAACCATTCACCATTCTCATAGAACATCAAACGTTCCAGTCTCCCACTCTTTTTAAAATTAGAAAAACGCCTAGCTACGGACTGTCCAACATGAGGATCAGAATTTATCAGCTTCTTTCTATATCCACCCAACCTCATCCGTTTGGCAACCCTGCTTGTTGGTGACATAAATGATGACCAATGGCCTAACATTGGTTGTGATGCTCCACTCAAATGTGCAGCATA
This sequence comes from Psophocarpus tetragonolobus, assembly GCA_037954015.1. Lineage (NCBI taxonomy): Eukaryota > Viridiplantae > Streptophyta > Magnoliopsida > Fabales > Fabaceae > Psophocarpus > Psophocarpus tetragonolobus. The sequence continues at coordinate 77,450,195 of CM075689.1, forward strand.
TCGGGTTGCTCGCTTGCGCTTCTGATTAAGTGCAACCCTATCCAATGCCTTTGCGATTTTTGCTTCCATTTCTATCTACTAGCTCAATATCTATAAACACGTTTAAATATAAAAGCTCAGGTGCAGCAGTTAAATAGAACCCTAGACCTTGAGCAGTTTCAAAGAAACTGTGGTGGCAAAGGTGAAGGCCATGACATCAAGAATATTTGGCAATCCCTGGATAATTAAATATTTTGAGAATATTAACTAGTACATAGGATAATAGACACATGATTATGAAACTGACAAATAAAAACAAGGGGTTAATCAACTAAAGCATTCCCTGCATGACAAAATAAGTTATCTGAATTCTGAAACATTTGCACAAATAACAAATTTCAAATTACTAGTACATCTCCAACAAAATTAAGAGTATTGAACTTACAAAATACTAGAAGCCCAGTTGGCCTTTTCATTTCAATAGTCTAATAATGTCAAATAAGAACTCAAATATAAATTGACCAAAAACTCTTTGTGATTGCAAGTTAACAATTCTACAATATCCCTAGAAAACCTGGGTCATAAACCATGCATACATTTACCAAAATCACAAAACTCAATTAGACCACAACAAAACTAAGAACATAAATGTATAGAACATACAACAAAGTGAACAAACAGTAATTAGATAACCTGGGCAATAAAAAATAATAATATCAATTCATAGAGGATCCCACATCCCAGTTTTATTATTTGAAGTCTCACTAATTACCACAACAGTTGACATAGAATCAAAATAATTACTAGTTGTTTTCTATGGCACATTGGCACTGCGCTCTACAAACCCAATCCCTGGCTTTAACTCTATCTATCTCATTGAAAAGCCTGTAAAATAAACACCTAACGATTGAACTGTCTACCTTAAAAGAGCAACAGAAGCTTTAGCTCATTTACTGCATACTCGTAACAGAAGTTATGCAGGAGGCACAGTTTCAATCTTACCCGGATCAGTACAGCTAAATGGTGGCACCATGGCAGAAAGATGTCATGGGTTTTTAGCAAACTGCCATACAAAATTTGTAAAGGAAATGCTGCTATGGCAGCACCATAGGCCACAATGGCATGTTGCATAGTGGAATTTTGGTCATCCACCATCAATAACATTAACCCAGATATCGTAGAATCTAAAGCAACGTTTGGGAATGGGAAATAAGTTTCAGCACTCCAGATATTAAAATCTTCACATCCATGAAAGGGCTACCACATAGCAACCAAACTAATAGTGCTAGTGCTTGAAACTAAAGAATGAAGCATAAACATCTCCATGTGAGTGCAGTGACCAATTTCCAGGTAACACGCTACTAACTCTTTCTTAAATTTAAAAATGTGGTTGGTCACATGTTGATAAAAATCAAGTAAAATTTTCCATATTCAGAGCCTCTAAACTCAGCTATTATACACCCAATAGAAAAATCATCTACTAAAAAGTTGTATTTTATACCACTGCCGTATAAACAGATAAAATTAAACAAGAAGAAATTCAACAATCAAACAAACTTATGAAAATACCACAAAATGGATCAAAGACGCGAATTTAAATAAATTTATTCATACCCAGCACCGCATTTAGAGTTCATACTGTACATGCTTTACTCCGGAAACAGCTCAGCTCCTGCTGATGAAATTTTACAGAATAAAAATTCATAAAAATTAAAAAAAAAAAAAGAAAAATCTGCATAACTATAACAAAGTCGTGGCCATCAACGACAAGAGCAAACATCGTATCAATAATCAACAAATCAAAGCATCCCTCCCAAAAAAAAAAAAAAACTACCAAAATATCACAACTAATAGCAAAATCAGCTCCAAAAAATTACGAATAAAACGGAAAACCGATTCAAATACCAAGAACAACCAAAATTAATCCCGATCTACTAAATCCAAACACAAAATTGCAAAGTCAAACGTACAATAAAAATAAATAAAATATAAAAAAAGTACAAAACCCTCGCCGATATTAAAATTATGAATCAAAAGCGCATGTAAAATTGAGAGAAGCTTTAGAAATTACCTCAGTGGACAAACACGCAAAACAACAGAATTACCTATTTACCACAGATAATTTTTCCACCTCTTTTTTTTTTTTTTTCTTATTCTCTATATTCAAATCCCCTCATGGATCGGAGGAATAAGGTTCTGGTTCTATATACACCGTTCTTCGCTGCAAGCGAAAAACCCTAAGTGGATAGATCGGCGAATGAGAGGGTTAGGTAAAAACCACGCCTGAAAAAGGACTGATAATGGAGGCGTTTCCCCTAGATTCTGCAATTTCTCGCTACCCCTTTTCCAAGTAAACCCACGCAAGATTCACATTAGGGTTTTGATATTCGCACCCGCAGTTACCTACTACTTCTGTCACAGACTCCGTCTTATTGGACCGTTGTTGCGCACTGACTTACCGTGTGTATGTAGTTTCACGTTTTTTCGTTCCTTTTTAGATTTCTTGTTTCTCAATTTTCTCATCCATATCTTCTCCTGCTTCTCGAACCTTTTTTTTTAATAAAATAATAATTATTATTATTATTTTCTTTTTTAAGAGATACATTTGATTTTCATTGATCATTGATGATGAGAAGTTTGACTATATATTTCTCAATAGATGAGTGTTAGTAAGATGAGTTCAAAATCTTTTTTAAGTTACTCGTTTATGATTTACATTTTACCTTCAATAGTTTAAAACAATTTACTTTATTTCTTATACTTACCATTTATATTTTAAATCCATTCTAGTATATGTTATGACATTTGGATAAGTTTATTTAAGCAAAAAAATAATTTAAAATAATTTATTTATAAGTAATTTTTTTATGTTAATATATATATTTATATTTTGATGACATTTGGATAAGTTTATTTAAGCAGAAAAATAATTTAAAATAATTTATTTATAAGTAATTTTTTTATGTTAATATATATATTAGTCAAATATTATATGAATTAGGATATTGTCTAATGAATACCCTAGAAATAAAAACATGTTCACACAAAATACAATTTTATACAGGAACATAATCAATTCCATGTACATATTGTTATAGATATTTTCATATATAAAAAAAGGCTCATTGCCCTCTCTGTTATAAAAATTCTTGTATTAATTGTGTAGAAAAACATTTGAATACAAAAACACAAGATATACCCCCTTTTGAAAAGAAAGATAATACAAATAAATCAAGTAATAAAGATTTAACTGACACAAGAGTTTCAGTATTAGAAACTTGCATAAACTATTTAGAAGAAAAAGTAATGAAAAATTAATAAAAGGAAAAACTAAAATAGATATTCCAGAATCTAGTAACACACACGAACAAAATAATATGATGGGAAAAACAGAATGTATCCCACTAGTTTGTAACAAATAACAACTAAAAACTTTAAAGGTATTAGTTAAATTAACCTTCACAAAAATAAATAATAAACCATCTACAAAAAAAACAATACAAGTTTTAATAGACACAGGATGTTCAGAAACAGTTATATGTAAAACTGTAACCCCAAACCAAAACATAGTTAAAAGTAAACACATTCAAAAAACTAGGACAATGTCCGGAGAAATTATGATAAATGATGAAGAAGTTAACAATTTTATCCTTCAATTCAGTACAAATTGTGAAATTTTTGGATATAAAACTTTTATAAAAACAATGAGGGTAGAAAACTTAGTTCCCTCTAAACAAAGTATGATAATTGGACTAGATTTTATCTTAGGACAAAACAGATCAATTACAATAAATAAAGATTATGTCATGATAAGTGATAAAACACAAATGACATCCATAGTTAGTGGTGATTCAGTAAAACACGAAATTACAACTAAAGACTGTAGTTGTAAAAATTCAACAAATTATGACATATGCAAATGCACAACAGAATTTTTATACACAGAAGAAGAAATAAATGAAAATGAAATGTTAGACAATATTTTAGATAATACTATTACAGCATTTTCTTCAATAAAAATTTCGAAATCAATAAAATTTGAAAATATCCAACAAATCTTAGATCGACTAAATAAAGCAAACATAATATGTGAAGACCCAACAAAATTTTGGGATAGAGATCCTATAACATGTAAATTAGACATAATTAATCCAGATTTAATTATAAAAACAAAAGACATTCAATTTAATAACTGGGAACAGGAAGAATGTCAAAACCATATACAAAATTTATTAAAATTAAAAGTAATAACACCTAGTATTAGTCCACACATAAGTCCTGCTTTTATAGTTAACAAATCTTTGGAACAAAAAAGGGATAAATCTAAAATGGTTTAAAATTACAAAAGATTAAATGACAACACAGTAGAAGATGAATATACAATTCCATCTAAAGATATACTTATTAATCGAATACAAGACTCTAAATGGTTTTCAAAATTTGATCTAAAAAGTGGATTTCATCAAGTAAAAATGGATCCAGATTCTATAAAATGGACAGCCTTTTCTTGTCCAGAAGGATTATTCGAATGGAATGTTATGTCATTTGGTTTAAAAATGCTCTAGCTGTATTTCAGCGTAAAATGAACAACATTTTTAAGGATGTAAAATCATTTACTTGTGTTTATATTGATGATATACTTATCTTTTCAAAAACAAAAGATGAACATTTTCTTCATTTAAAACAAATTTTATACAAATTGGAACATTATGGTTTAATAGTTTCTAAATCAAAAATGGAAATTTGTAAAAGTTTTATTGAATTTCTAGGAACAGAAATTGGTAATGGAACCATAAAACTCCAACCACACATTTGTAACAAAATACAAGAATTTTCAGATAAAATGGAAGATGTTAAAACACTAAGAGTCTTTTTAGGATTATTAAATTACGCTAGAAGTTTTATTCTTAATTTGGGAAAATACACATCTCTCTTATATAATAAAACTTCATTGAAAGGAGAAAGAAAATTTAACTCCGAAGATACAAAATTGGTACAAAAATTAAAACAAATGGTAACAAATTTACCAACACTACAACTACCGTTAGAATCAGACTATTTAGTAATTGAATGCGATGGTTGTGAACTTGGATGGGGAGCAATCCTCAAACGAAAGAAAAACAAACATTCATTAAAAACAGAAAAACAAATATGTAGGTATGCTTCTGGAAAATACATAACTAAACCAAAGATTTATAAAACAAGTATTGACTATGAAGTCAATGCCATAATACATTCCATGGATGCATTTAAATTATTTCTAATAAATAAAAAAGAAATAACTGTTAGGACAGACTGCGAAGCCATAGTCTCCTATGGAAAAAATCAACTTAATAATGATAAAAAACCTCATAAAAGATGGTTATTACTAAAGGATTATATAAATTTTGCCAGAAAAAATATTCATTGTGAACACATAAAAGGATCTGATAATACTTTTGCTGATATATTATCCAGGTATATCAAGTAAGCTCCGGATACTCTACAAAGATCAGTTTTGATCACATATACAAATCCGTATGGAAAATACAAAGAAGGGCCTTACTGACCCCAAACAAGTAAGATCTCCCTTTCGGGTTGATCAGTACACAAAATATGGCAAACAAGAATTGCCTATACTTACAAATGTCTACCAGTACCCTGAAAGAGACACCACAAACATCAAGCTTAATGTCTTGATAGACAATATTTGGAACATTCCAAAATACACATCAGAGAATGAATCTCAAGTCACAAAAGTAAAACAAAGCATAATTTGCGCCTTATACAACTTTTGTGGACAAAACAATCAAGGAGTTGTTTTAACATCTCCAGCCTCTCCTTCTGGAAAAGGTTTTACACATTTTGCCCTAATAGATGGGCCTAACAAAGGGGTTTACACCTCATTCAGAAATCTCTCTGAAGCCAAACAAGACCAATTTTGGTCTACCTACAAAGGTTTTTACTCTAAAGAAGAAGCTCGAATGGCAGTAAAACTTCAAACAATTGACCAAGAAAAAATCAAAATTGCCCTACAAGTGGAACCCAGAATCCAAACTCAAACATATGCTGGTGCCACTAGTATCCCGCCCAGCCTTAACCCAAATATTCTTTTATCCAAATTTAACCTCCTACAAGAATTTCTTTTTGAAGTACACTCAGAAGCCATAAAATTCAATGGCTTATTTGTTAAAATACAAACTTATTTTAATCACAAAACTGTTTGTGTCATCTCTTCTGACTACTGTAAATCAGTAACCAAAGACTGTACATGTCAAATAAAATATTTAGTCAGAAAAGCACACATAGATTTAGAAAATTTCGAACAACATTTACACAGAGATTTTCTTATTACTCCTTTGTCATTCCTTGAAGTAGGATGTTTACACTCTATAATAATCCCTCCCACAGATAGATTTCATTCCTTATCTTCTCCAATTAATTCAGTCATCAATGAAGTTCAGGCTGAACACATGCAAAAAGTAGTTTTACAAATCACCACCTCCCCTAGAAGTATTACTCTTAAAGACAGTGTCTTTACCCATGTTGTTAAATTATATACAGAAATAAATCCCGAATTTCATTCCTTTTAAACAACGGAGCATGATGACTTAAAAGGACTCTCTCTTAATAAAAATAAGACCTACCAATATAATCTTTGGAAGGCACACACAGAAGGATCAAACTGGAATTTTTCCAAACATGATTCAGACACTTTGATCCTACTAAAAGAAACACTTGACACCAAACTCTATTGGAAAAAGAGCATGGGATCAAAATTTCATCCTTTCCCTGCTGAAGTCAATCTTACTCTGGTCTGGCATTTTGAAAGAGAAAGAATCTTCAAAGAGATATACGAAGAAGTTGGCTGCTATGGCCAACAAACACCAGGAGCATCAGGAGCATCCTCTATCCCTTCTGAAGGAGGAGACGATCAATCTCTTCCTGAAAAAATGGATGAAGAGTTCCAAGATTTTACCGCATCCATCACTCAGTTGAAATAAAGTTTTACCTGTGACACAATAAATTTACCTTATGGTAATTAACTGAAGGGTAAAAACCGACACAGCAGTTTTCCGGTCATTAGGTGACTTATAAAGCCGGTTCCCGATCATATACTTTGTATATAAATAGACCATAAGTCTCTTATGCGGAGCAGGTCTCCAGATACACTCTCTCTAAACTCTCTCTCTTCTCTCTAAAACTCTCTTGTATACACCTCTTCTCTGCAATAAAAATCGAAGTTCATCTTCACCTCTCCCCTCTTTTCCCCTCTGTGAGTATATTATTGTTTATGCTTACGTAATTTAAATATGGAGTAGACGCTTCTTTAAGGTATCTCCGGATGCGTAAAATAATAAGTATTTAAAGATGCGATAATCATTTAAAGGCTTATCATATGTTTGTATATTTGTATTCACCTTCTTTCTCATATTCTTCTGAAAACCTTGGTTTTGCCCTTGAATTTTCGAAAACCTGGGTTTTGTAAGCCTTGTCGGGTTGAGAAACTCATAAGGTGTGACTAGGATAACTAGTATTACGCGGATTACCGCCGTATAAATCCAGCTTTCTCTCTCTCTTAGTCTATGTGTCTAGTGTCTTCTTATAATAAATTGTTCTTTTCTTAGTTTATGTCACTTTTAAAAAATTTACCAAAACATCTAAACAATTGCAATAAATATTGATTTTGTTTAAATAAATTTTTTTATATTAAACCAACTCATTATTAGAGACTAAAATGTAAAAGAAATTTAAAGTTGTATATACAAAAAGTAAAATGAATTATTTATAACTATTGAGAATAAAATATAAACATAACACAACAATAAATAAGTAATTTTTCTTTGTTGTTTAAAAGGTAATTTTATTAGTTAAAAGTTGCATGAATTTTATTGATTTAATAATAAGTCTTGTAATATTGGTTCAATCGTGAGTTAGTCAATTGAATTGTTAAATTTTGAACGGGTATATGAACCAATTCGATTTTGGAAACATAGCATTCATACAATTAATTATTAGTCGAGATTCAATCCTAATTTTATGAAATCGAGTTTCAATAGATGATAGACATTTTAAACAAATTACTTAAAATCTTATGTTTTACCGTATCAAATTAATGGGTGAAATTCAAAGTTAATTGGGTTTATCTTTTAATATATTAGAGGTTATTTATTGGTGTAAAATAATTTTAATTTTACAATTTTATTGCATGAATCTATTGTTTTTATATTACTTTCAAAATATTTCATGATAAAGATAACAAATTTAATATAAATAAAAAATTATATTTAATAATTGTATTAACAAATTTAATATAAATAAAAAATTATATTTAATAATTGTATCAAATTATTATTCAAGCATGACTCTTTTTCTCGTCTTTTAATACATACATTACATAAAATATTAAAAAGAATACTATAGTGTATAATTTGATATGAATAATAGTATGTTCTCTTGATCCATGTTGAAGGTAGGCCCTTAATACTTCAAATTGTGATTATCTTGGTTGTTATGGAATGGTTTGTAATCTTTCTCATTTGTTTATGTACAAGGATGATGTCATTTTATTGATCTAAACAAAGGCTAAGGTTTTGAGTATAATGGCTATTTGATTTTTTTAGAGCGTATAAGGATCATTTGGTTTTTTAGTTTTTCTAGACATACAAAAATTGTTGTTTTAAAAACTTTTTTTTTATTGTGAAAAAATCTTGTGACCTGGTAATTGGATGTAAATCACCTATAAAAATGACAATGAATTGAAGTAGGATACGGATAGTGGTTGTTCACTGTCAGTCTCCTTGTGTTAAATTTACATACATTACCTATAGGTATTTATTTAAAAAAATAATAATTCATAGATTTTTCTACCCTCACAAGTATTTGCGAGCACTTAAAAAAATAAAAAGTTATTCCTTTTGAACAATGCCTTATTAAACAAATTATTTATTTGCAATAAAGTTTAAAATTAAAATTATAAAAATATACGTTATTTTAATTATATACACATATAAGAATATTATTGTAATTTAACGGTGCTCACAAGTATAAAAATATCATGATCCTCATACTTACATGTTACTGAGTGGATAAAATCCAATGTAGTCTTTACCTCGCACATATTCGTTTAAACTGCTCACAAGTTTTATAAGCAAATATTTATGGATAGGAATTTTTTTTATCCCTAGTCGAATATTGTGGCTAAACTAGTATAACTTTTTGTTGCATGTTACCCTACTTCTCATATTGAATTATTGCTTTAGTTTAACTTCATAATCATCTATAATTTACTATTAATTTAGTTGATTGAATTTTCTTTTTGTCTTTCAGGAATGTAGTAACACTCTAAAGTCTAAACAATATATATAGATATAATATTAATGATAACTTGCAATTTTTATATTACATCCATCTTATGTTCAAAAAATTTAATTGTTTTTTAATACAACAATATTAACAAGTAGTGTAAACACAAATATATAAAAATAAATAAAATTATGAATCACCCAAAGTTAATTATACCTAATCTCATCATGGTAATTATCGAACATCTCTATCATTCATACCTCTAATGTGACACATTCTCTTTTAGTTTTATGATTCGCAGAATCAGCTAGCTAGAAAGTGGGGGGCTATTCTTCTTCCTGGGAGGGAAACTAATCCCTTCTACTGATCAAACCTTCAGTTCAAGGGTCTTTGATAACATGTTTTGAGGATCTTCGATGGGTCACTACTTAATATAACAACAAGGAAATATCATATCAAAATTTGACTGCATCACATTGAGGTTAGTTATTGTCATTTGAGCAGACTTGATGCATTGCATGTTATCTATTTTTAAGTTTTATTTTAATTATAAATTTGTCTATTTTTATGTTATTTAGGTTTAATATTTGTATTTTAGGTGTTTTTAATTATATTTTTGAATTTGTTATGTTTTTAGTGTTTTTTTGGGTGTTTAGGATATAATTTGGTAGATATTGATGCGCAGACTGATTTGGAGTATTGGGGTGAAGCTTCGCTTTGAAGGAAATATGCACTCCCTTGTGTAATCAGTTAAAATGCTCTATTTTATGACACTTTTAGGTTTAGTGAGGGAGACCCATTAGTTTAAATAGAAAGTTTTGGTTTGAAACAGGGGGTCCTGAACTTCTAATTCAAAGATGACATAGAGAGTAAGACTTCGAGCTTTTCCTCTTCACTCTTTATTTCCGAGTTTGATGGATTTTATTTCTTTGTTTTTTATAGTTATCGAAACCCTAGAGAAGGAACTTAGGAATTAAATCACGAAAGTAGGTTTAACCCTTCGAGGACTTTTATTTTGTCTCCTTATTTAATTTTATTTGATTCATGTAATTAACCTGTCCTTTTTTTTCAGACTTCACATTTTTTTTGTTCCCTTTATTTCCTTTAATTTTTGCCAGATTTATTATAATGTATACCAAGAACATTCTGTAGAAGGAGAAAAGCACAAATATATAATAATAATAATAATAATAATAATAATAATAATAATAATAATAATAATAATAATAATAATAATAATAATATAGTTGCAATCAAGAAACAAGATCTAGCCATGGCTGAAGAAGAGGTAAATGCAAATAGACCTCTTAAGAGATTATGGAGCCCCAACCATTCGCGGGTTGCCAAGAGGAATAGCTAGACCTGACATTGGAAATGCAAATTTTCAAATTTCTCCCTCACTCCTTTACATGCTAAAGCAGAACAAATTCAATGGGTTACCTTCTAAAGACCCTACAGATCACATAAAAGGGTTCCTAGAAATTTGTGAGACCCAAATTTTTCAAGGAATAATACAAGACGCATTACGCCTACACCTCTTCCCACTCACACTAGCAGGAAAAGCTAAGGCATGGATGAGAACTATCCCTAGAGATAGTGTTACTACATGGGCATAGGCGTTGTGTGAAAGGACTTTCTTGGAGAAATACTACCTACCTTCGAAGACGAACAAAATGAGAAGAAAGATTACTAATTTCTGTCAAGGTGACAAAATCTTTTCCTGAAGCCTGGGAGATAGTTTCAAAGCTCCTATTATCCTATCCTCACCATGGCCTTAAGAGACCTTTAACGATCCATTTCTTTCATAATGTACAACACTAAGATGTTGTTATATTTTGCAGTTGGTGGATTATTTATGGGAAAGCCACTCGATGAAGCAATAGATATAGTTGAACCTGTAGCTGAAAATCAATGCCAATGAGTGGGAAAGCGAAGCCATAACTCATAAATGGCTATTGACTGTCAAGTAGGGATGTCAAATAGTCAGGAGAACACCATGGAAAATGTTGTTGCAACTCATAATGTGTATGGTTATGTTAGAAAGCAAACATTTGACCCCTACTCTGATACTTATAATGAAAGGTGGAGAAGTCATCCTAATTTCTCTTACCACAACAACCAAGGGCTAGGAAATCAAGGAGGAGGGTACTCATGAAAAAACTTGAGGCAAACACTCTATTCTAACAAAGGGCAAAATAGTCAAGAAGGTTACCAACAAAGTTTCCAATCCTCACTATCCATGTTAGAAAACTTAATGGAGGGGTTCGTGATGAGCTAAAAGCAAATTAATGAGACCATGGAAAGCTCTATTAAGGAGATGATCGCTCGAATCGACAACATAGCGCTTCACAACAAGCAATTAGAAAATCAAATCTCTCACATAGCTTAACATATGTCTTTATCTAGTAGAGCTCTCGGTAAGTTTCCAGGTAAGCCCAAAACTAATCCAATTGAGCATGCTAATGTAATAGTTACTAGAAGTGGAAAATTTTTGGATGAACTTATGATGAATAAAACTAAAAAAGGAGTAGAGGAAGTTCAAGAGGAAACTCAACCGATTATTGAACCTAAAAAAGAAAATAACTTTGAAAAAAAGGTTGCAGTTCCACTTGTTTCACCCAAGCCCTACCAGTCACCCATTTCATTTCCACAACGATTATCAAGAGCTAAACTTGATAAACAATTTGAAAAATTTTTAGAAATGATTAAACAAGTTTATATGAACATTAATTTTATTGAGGCAGTGCAACAAATGGCCATTTATGCAAATTTTTTTAAAGATATACATGCTAATCGTAGGAATGTTAATGAGAGAGAAACAATGACATTGGTCCATAGAAAACTACCTAGTAAACTTAAAGACCTCGGTAGTTTCTCTATTCCTTGCTTAATAGGTAGTGTTAAATTTAAAAAAGTTTTATGTGATCTTGGAGCAAGTGTTAATTTGATGCTTTTGCCTGTCTGTAAGAAATTGGGTGTAGGTGAACTAAAGTCTCCAGGGATGATTATTCAATTAATAGATAGATCCATTAAATACTCAGTTGGGGTACTAGAAGATGTACCTATGCAAATTGGTAAGTTTTTAATTTCAGGTGACTTTGTGGTACTTGAGATGGAAAAGGATTCACTAATCCCCATCATTTTAGGTAGGCCCTTCTTAGCTACTGCAGGTGTTCTAATTGATATGAAAAATGGTAAATTATCCCTATCTGTTGATGGTGAAGTAATGGAATTTAATGTGGCTAAAGTTGTAAGAAAAACCATCATTTAATGATTCTTGTTGTTGGATTGATATTTCGTACAGTGTTAAATCAATGGACCAAGTGGTGGAATAAGGGGAAACTAAATACCTTGTTAAAGATCCACCTAAGTTACTCTCAATAAAAACACAATTTGATAACGATCCTACATTGAAGAGTACTAATGAAATATGTATATCGAAAGGGAAACCCTACATCCGTCTGCATAGCGGGTGGATCAAGAAAACTACTTGAGAGATATCAAATTATCTTTTCCTCACCCTATTGTGGGGGACTAATTTTTTCCTCTTCTTAATTGTCAAGCTTAAGACAAAAAACAAGCGCTTATTAGGAGACAACCTAACCACTTGAGCTTTTTCTAATTTTTTTTATATATTTTGTTATTTTGTTCATCTTCTTTCTTTCTCAATTTTACGCTTTTGATTGTTTATTTTATGTTTTAGAAAATACATGAAAAAAAATTGTAATGAAAATTTTATATATAAAAAAAAGAAGGGAAGAAGAAGAAGAGAAGTAAAGCATCAAGGAAGAAACTTGAAGAAATCCAGAGAGTTGCACTCCCGTACAGTTAAAGTGCACTTTGAGTACAAAGTTTGTCAGTTAAGAAAATTATTTTTCCAGGGAGTTGCACTCCCATGCAACTGAATTGCACTCCGAGTGCAAATTTCGTGAAATTCATAATTATTTTTTCAAGAAAATTGCACTTGCATGTAGCTAAAGTGCACTTCAAGTGCAAAAATTTCATAAATTTTATAACAATTTGTTTTTCAGAGAGTTACACTCTCGTGCAACTGAGGTGCACCCCGAGTAAAAAAAATAAAAAAATAAAAAATCTTGAATTCTAAAAATTTATTTTATAGAAATTCACACTTTGTAAGATTATGATATTATTTTTACAGAGAGTTACACTCCAATGCAATTATTTTGTACTTTTGGTACAATTTGAAATAATTATCTCTTATTTACTAAAGTTAGGCAAGACTAGAATCAAACCCAAGTCTAGAAGTTTGGATGCTAAAGTCATACCACTAGACTTGAAAGCCAATATTAGTTTTTTTGTAAGATTCAAATTTAATTAAACTAATCATATGACAACATTAATTTTATATTAAAATTGCACAAAGTAAGATTTGACCTAAGACCTGTGAGAGTTTAAGACGATACCACTAAATAGTAAGCCAACTTTGGTTTTATTGTCTCTTTTCCTTTGTTTTGTTTTACTATTCTTGGTCATTTATGTTGTAAATTTTTTAAATAAAGATTTTTTTTTAAAATTCTAAAAACTACTTAGCTTGATTTTATGTTAAATCTATTTGAATAAGTTTATTTTTTTAATTTTTAATTTTATATTTAAGTTTTAGTTGTTACTTTAATTTATAATTTTTAAATTTTAATTTAAATTTTAATTTCTATCTTTTATTTTTAATTAGATTTTATATTTTATTTGTATATTTTAATTTTAAATCTATATTGTAGGTCATTTTATGTTGTATATTTTATTTGTGATTTTGAAACTAAAATTAAGAATTAAAAGTTAAAATTAAAATTTAAGGGTTAACAACTAAAACTAAAATTTAGTTATATTAACAACAATATAAAATTTAAAATCTAATTAAAAATAAAGACAAAAATTAAAATTAATAATTAAAATTTCTCCATTTAAAAATTTAAAAAAGTTGTAAATTTGAATATATTTTTAAAATTAATTTTGCCATGATTAGTTTAATTAAATTTGAATCTCAAAGAAAAACTAATATTGATTTTTGGTAGTAGTATGACTTTAACATTTAAACTTATAGACCTGAGTTTGATTCTTGCCTTGCCCAATTTTTCTATATTTTTAAAATTAACGTTGCTATTGATTAGTTTAAATATATTAGAATTCCAAAATAGAATAGATTTTGACCTTTGGTCTAGTGGATTGGCTTTAGCTTTTTGTCCCCCAAAACTTGGGTCCGATTCTTGCTTAACCTGCATTTAACATAAGAAAAGAAATTAAACTTTTAAAAGAGTCGGAGGGTAAAAGGTGTCAAAAAAAAAATTGGAAGGCACCGGTGGTAAGCCTTTATTTTCTATTTCATTCCCATGATAGGTTTTTTCTTTTCTATTTCATTCCCTTACTCTTAGATTTACATTGAGGACAAAGTAAAGTTTGGGGTTGCTTGGGGTTTTATTTTATTTTATTTTCCCTTGTTTTAGGAATTTTATTTTATTTTCTATTATTTTTAATTTTATTTTATTTTGCAATTATCGTTGAACAATCCCAATTTCGTGTGGTTGTTTGAGTCATTAAATAGGATCTTATTTTTAAAAGATTTGCAGTAGTCATTGCATTGTGGATCTCTTGGCAAGTTGAAGAATTAGCATTGTTCTCTTTAAGATCATGTTTGAAGTGAATCTAACACTATATGTAAGTTTTGAGCCAACATAGGGGTACATATCTTAACACCAAGAATCTTTCTTGAGTGCGATTTCCTTTAAATTGTATTTTCTAGAACTTATTTTGAAACTATGGTTGAAACTTGCTTTATTTCAATTAGAATAAATATGGCAATTAGGATTTTTCTTTCAACCACTGACCTTGTGAAACACTTTACCCATTAGTTGCCCCATTGAGCCAAAAACTTTAAACTTTCTTTGTACTTATATATCAATGTTTTGATTTATCTTAGTGACTTATTATAAGTACATGTGATAATTTGTGTGTGAGGTGTTAATGTGTAATAATTGTTTTACATAGTGGTTAATAATATGTAAGCATTAATATTTGAAAAAAAAAAGAAAAAAAATTAATTTATGAACTGAATGAGAGTTAAGGTTAAAAAAAATAAAAAAAGAAGAAGAGAGGAAGTAAATAATATAAAAATTAAAAAAAAAGAAAAAGGAAAGGATATGCCCAAGTGGATATAGTACATTTGAAATAGAATTAATACTTCTTTTTTATTGCATGATGTATTTTATAATGGACACTAAGATTGATTTGTAGCCAAATTGTGTATTTCCCTTTTCTTTCTTGTTTCCCACCTACAATTTCATCTTGGCCACATTACATCCAATAAAAGACCTTGTGATTTATCTTGATTGAAAGAGCATGAAAGTAGAGATAAGGTTTCAGACCAAAGCCTATGGTAAGATGTTTTTCTTTGAGGAAAATGAGAGAAATTGTCTTTACCCTAAACACTTGTGAGTTGAATAAATCTATCATCTCAAACATACTTTTGGGAGAACTCCCTCTAATTGGACTTGATGCATTGCATTTTTATCTATTCTTAAGTTTTATTTTAATTATAAATTTGTCTATTGTTATGTTATTTAGGTTTAATATTTGTATTTTAGGTGTTTTTAATTATATTTTGGAATTTGTTATACTTTTAGTGTTTTTTGGTGTTTAGGATATAATTTTGGTAGATATTGATGCACTTTTGGACTGATTTGGAACATTGGAGCGAAGCTTGGAGCTCTACAGGAAATTCAGAGGAAAAAAAGGAATTATGCATTCACTTGTGTAATTAGTGTAATTAGTTTAAATGCTCTATTTTATCTCTATTTTATAACACTTTTAGGTTTAGCGAGAGAGAGGTCGGTTAGTTTAACTAGAAAGTTGAGATTTTTATTTCACACTTACCTCTTTTTCATTTAATACTACCCACCTTAATAATTTTTTAAAAACTCAAAAATACCCTTTAACCTAATTATTTATCCTAACACCTACCATAATAAATTAATCTTATCTCTCATAACACTTACTCTAATAAATTAATCTCACTCACTCACATTTAAAATAAAATAACTTATTTTATGAAATAAGCTTTTGAATAAAGAAAAAAATTAATTAAAAAATTTATTTAACTATTTACATCATCTTTATAAAATTTTATATTTTAATAATATAATTTATTTATAACATAATTTTTAAAAATTTTATTAAAATTTTATATTTTAACATATAAAATAATAAAATATAAAATTTTATTACAAAAAACCTTCTCCTAATAAACTTTTATATTGATAAATTTTATATTTTATTATTTTAATTAAAAAAATTATATATAGTATTTATTATGAAACCTTCTCTTAATTTTTTTTGCAAATTACTCTACTTATTTTGATATAATTATATGACGTTAATTACTCTAATTATTTTGAATCTAATTACTCATGCTGCGTTACTCTAATTAGTTTGAGTCTAATTACATGAAAAAGTTAACTACTCTAACTAACGATAATTACTCTATTATTATTATTATTATTATTATTATTATTATTATAATGAATTTAATTACTCTAATTATTATTCTTATTTATGTTATAATTAATTTGAGACTAAAAATATTTATGAATAATTTAATTTTTCATTATAATTAAATTAAGAATAATAATATTTAATTTATGTTACTATAATAAAATTTATAATAATTTATGAGTAATAATTAAGAAAAAATAAAGGATAAAATCATATACTTCCCACAGGTAAGTGGGAAATGAAAAATTAGTAGGTGTTAAATAAAAAACCCTAGAAAATTTTAGTTTGAAACAGGGGTCCTGAAGTTTTGATTCAAAGACAGCATAAAGAGCAATACATGTGTGAGCAGACTTTTTGTTATGAGATTGAGGTTTAATCTCTGACCCTATTGATGACAAATTAAGCATTTTTATTGTTTTTATGTTGGTTTCTCTTTATTTCTTTTTTATTGATTTGACCGATGTAATACATCTTTGTAGTAATAGA
Organism: Psophocarpus tetragonolobus; assembly: GCA_037954015.1. Lineage (NCBI taxonomy): Eukaryota > Viridiplantae > Streptophyta > Magnoliopsida > Fabales > Fabaceae > Psophocarpus > Psophocarpus tetragonolobus. The sequence continues at coordinate 77,467,448 of CM075689.1, forward strand.
TGATTATGGAAGGACTAAAAGGTGAACTTAAGTATGAAAACCCGAGAAGGAACTTAGGAATAAAATCATGAAATTAAGGGTTTAATTGAACATAACTACCACGAATTAACCCTTTTAGTACTTCGTGAATTAACAAAGAACTTAATGGGTTTAATTGATCATAGCTACAACAAAAATAAGAGTCAATTTAATTAGATACACCTTCATTCGTACTTGAAAGAGAGGACGAACCTCAGGTTAATTTTGATTCAATAGGCAGTCATGGTGGGACATTCCCAATCCTGCAAGTTTTCTAAAATTTGAATTTTCAAATACTTGAATTGTTTTCTCTTTATTTTATCATATATCAAATATATTAAAAATCTATAAAAATCTATGTTTTATTTTAGTTATGATTTTCCAATCTTTGATATTAAATTATTTAAAATTATCATCTTATTTTAATTTTAGAATTCAGGGTTACCTTATTTTTATTTTTATCAACTAGAGAACTTTGATTCTTTTATTTTAATTATAAAAAGAAATTAAAATTAATTAAAATTATAAACAATTTTTTTTTTCCAAACGCACAATCTCTGTTGAAGAACAACAATTATTTTTATTACTAGACGATACCATACACTTGCTATTTTCACACATCAACACTATAAACAATAACTAAAAAGAAAGAAATAAATAAAATAAAGACAAACAATTGAGGAGGTGAGTGTATCGCACCATATTAGTAATCAAGCAAATAAAGGAACATGTTTTGTATAAATAATAGTAAAAAAGTATACAAAACAAGACAATTTCTATTTATCCCACATATCAACCAATTTACACAAGAAATGCAAGTATAACATCAATCTTTAAGCTTATCGTTCTAATAGACGATGCAATAAACAATCAATCAAATAAACAAACATGACATTTGAATGCTGGAAGACACAATCTAATGCATAAATTAATTAAGTTTTCCATATTCAAAAGTTATTTTGTTGTATATGAATCAATTGTCACGTACTTTGATGTCATAGTTCTTTTCCTCACATACTAAATGTTATGTGTACATCAATTTAATTAAGTTAATAGAAGTTTTTGACTCAAAAGTTATGCTATGAACTATCCTTATCTTTATTTTATTACTAATTTTTTATTAATTAATTCTAACGTTATTAATTGTGCACGAGCTTCAAAAGTATGTACACTTGGCCACAAAAAAACTGTTTTTAGCATGTAGATTAGTCTCACTTTTTATTTACCAAATTAGTAATAAAATGACTTGATCGTGACGTGTACGCTTGGTTTGTTGTATGCAATTATATGCAACTTGCTTTTTATTTTATTTGAAACATTCAACAAACATCATGCATGCAACACAAAAAATATATCTTTAGCCCAAATCAGGGATACTTTAACAAATGCAAATAGAATCCTGAATATAATGCAAACAATACACAAATAATAAATATTTTCTTCATGTGCATGTGACACGAATGCCTAAACTCTACGTTATTGACATTGTAAACGCGTAAGGGATAAAATAGGAAATTCCTGCAAGTGGAAGGAAGAAAAGATACCAGGTTTACTATCATGAAAAATCATGAAAGTCTCTATGTATTCATTGTGTTTTTTCCTTTCATTTTATGACTAGTCAAATACCAATTTTTATGAATCTCTTGTACTTTTCATCATAAGACATATCTCTAAAAAGCTAAATTATACTTTTTGTCTCGTATATTTAGCCTCTGATTCTGTTTTATAATAGTTAATAAATTATGTTAAAAAATATGCTATTGGCTATTATTGTGTGCATGTGGTCTCATTTTAAGTGTTAAGGACAAGTATAGACATGTTTCAAAATATGAAGGAGAACTGTAAATATATTTAAATACATAATCTACAAATGCACATTGTAGTCTAACACTTATATTATCTCACTTATTGAGGTAATTATAATACAAAATCATATACATTTGTAGTGCATTTGTCACATGCATTTATAAAACAATACCGTCCATTACTAGAATGACTATTATTTATCACATTGCAGCTTAGAAGAGTAATGTAAAGGTTTACGTGGCATACAGTGAGCTCTGGAGGTGTTGTGGTACTTCACAAACAGCTTGATAGAGCTTCATGTAATATAAGCTAGAGGTGGCCTTCCTGGAAGTTGTCGTGGAGGTGCTCTTGATAGTTCATTATGATCATGACCCCTTATTCTGAGGTATGGTGAATTCCCTCTTCTTCCTCGTCGAAGACCATTCAAGTTCGAAGCAACTTGGTGTTGTCATCCACAGTTTCTAGATGTGGTGTTCACTGCCTAGAATAGGCATCCTGATGATATTTTTGCCTCCCTTAATCAAGTTTGAGAGGAACTCTTGATTTTTAGTAAGGAGGTTTTTGGTAGTATTTTTGCTAGGAAAAGGAAGTTGGAAGCTCAGTTAAGAGGGCTGGAAAAGTTATAAGAGAGGGTGGACTCAGTGCGTCATGGGTAGTTGTATAAATCCCTCTTGCAGGAGTATGAAACCACATTATTCCAAGAAAAGACCGTGTGGTTTCAAATGTCGCAAGAGAATTGGATTAAGCTTGGGAGTAGAAACACCAAGTTCTTCAACACAAAAACAATGATAAAAAGGAAACGCCAAAACTCATGGGTTAGAGTTATCTAATGGAGTTTGGTCTACGAATGATGGAGAGTTGCAACAAGAAGATGTGGGGTTTTTCAATGCCTTAATGGGGTCTCACGAGGATGTGCAGACTCACTCCCTTCCAACCTGTCATGCGGTTCTCTTAGATTTTGAGCGATCCTTCTTGGAATCTCTAGTGTTAAAGGAGGAAGTGGTTGAAGTGAAAAGAAGTATGAAGCCTTACAAGGCGCCCGACCCAGATGAAATTTCAACCTATCTTTTATAGAACGTATTGGGACATTGTTGGTGATGGAGTTTGGCACTTTGTTGAGGCGACATTTCAGACGGGGCTTGTGAACCCCCAACCTGCGAAGACTCTTCTCATTCTTATCCCTAAAATTGATGTTCCTCAAAACATTAAGAACTTTAGGTCAATTAGTTTATGCAATGTTATCTATAAACTGATTACTGAAGTCTTGTGAACAGGATGAGACCACTGCTTTTAAAACTTGTTAGCCTTTTCTAGAGTAGCTTTATTTTGAGGAGAAGAAATGCTTTTATTTTGTAGGAGATCATCCACTCTGTGAACAAGTCTAGAAAAGCTACATGGGATATGGTGTTCAAGCTAGATCTTGAAAAATATTTATGATAGGGAAGATTGGAACTTCCTTCGGAGAGTGTTGCAAGATTTTAATTTCCCTGATCAGACCATTTCTCTAATTATGTCAGGATAATGTTTACATCTCTCTCTTTGCTTTAGAATGGCAACTACATGAGAACTTTGCTCCTTTGAGGGGGCTAAGGTAGAGAGATCCATTATCCTCGTATCTACTCATTTTATGCATGGAACCAATTGGTCATATGATTAGTAAATTAATGGATGACTCAGAGTAGGAGCCTTACAAGGTTTACAGGGGATGACTTAAGATTTCCCACCTTTTCTTCGTGGATGACGTGCTCCTGTTTGCCCAATATTGTGCAACATTGTACTGATGTTTCTAGCCTTAGGATCAACATGAATAAATCGAAAGTGTGTCCATCTAAAGGAGTACCTATGCATAGGAAGAATGAGATTCTCAGTATTTCTAATATTCTATTTACGACGAACCTCAAAAAGTACTTGGGATTTCATATGGTTCATGGGAAAGTCACTAAAGGGTTGTTCATGTTTGTGTTAGACAAAGTTCAAGCTCGACTTGTAGCTTGGAAAAGTCGCCTTCTAAATAAGACTGGTAGGTGATACTTATTAAATTGATCTTAATGTATATCCTAGTGTACATTATGCAAGCCCAGCTGCTCCCAGTGGGAGTGTGTAAAAGGTAGGATATTATTAGCAGAAGTTTTATCTGGAGTGAGGTCGCCAATAGAAAGATGCATATGGTGGACTAGAACATAATCACAAATGATAAGATACGTGGGGATTAAGTGTTTGTAAGGCACGGGACAAGAATATGACCCTCCTAGGCAAGCTAGTGTGGGATCTGTTAATGACTCAAAGAAGCTTTCGATTAAGGTGGTGAAGGCTAAGTATCCAAGAGATAGTGTGCATGTTGTGATTCGGCATAAAGGGTTGTTGTTGTTGTTGTCAACTCTCCGGGAAGTTACTGCGTTGTTCCAATCAGGTTATTCGCTCCAACTGAGTTGTGGAGATTGCAACATTTGGTTTTATGTGTGATGTGAAGGGAACCACTTTCGCTAGAGGTCCCCTTTGTTCATGTCCATGACTTGCATTTGAAGGTTAATTATATGTGGGGGGATGGACAATGAGATTTTTCCCAGGTTAATTCAGCTTGCCTTCGGAGGTGATAAAACATATTTGTAATTTGGAGGTTTGGTTGCATCACTCAGTCCCTTATCGACTGGTTTGGAATGACAACATGGGTGAGATCTACTCAGCTAAGTCAGGTTACCAATGACTCCAGCTAGGGGGGCATATTCAAAATACAATTGACTGGACATAGCTTTGGAAACTCTCACTTTTGGAGAGTATATTGTTCTTCCTATGGCAGTTGACTAATAATGCACTTTCTACTAGGAGTTTCATGGCCTTTAGACATGTTAGTCCGTCAACTTCTTGTCCTTGGTGTGCAGTAGATGTGGAGGATTGACTCTATATCTTCTTTCATTGTGACCCTACCTTGCGGATCTGGCAACGAGTTGGACTAGGAGAAGTTTAGCCTCCTAGCAAAACAGTGGTTGCATTGGATGAGACAATGTCATGTCAGATTCAAGGTTATGCCCTTTATTGTATGTTGGGTGCTTTGAATGCTTAATTTTTTTATGCATCTTCAACATCTTTATGGTCTAGTACATGGAAGATCAGAGATGTGCATGTCGTTATGCAAAGGACGTATGCAACCAGGGAGAGTGAAGGGATTGGCACTATACCTGAGAGATGAGTTTCTTACATCCAAGCTGAGGAAGGTCTAGTATCTTTGCATGTTGATGGTAGTTCTCAGGGTCAACCAGGGCCTGTGGGTGTGGGTGGACCAATCCGTGATTCCAATGGAGTTTGGATTACAGGTTTTGTGGGAGCATTGGGGTGGCTGATAACACCAAGGCGGAGTTGCCTGTGTTATTATGTGGGCTTAGATTAGCCTAGAGAATGGGATTTCTTGGTATTTTGTGCATTTCTAACTCCACCTACGTACTGGACTTGGTGCAAAAATGAAGCAATTGCTAGATACACACCAATAATTGCCAACATAAGGGAATATTTGACTAAGCCTTGTGTTATCTCTTTAGTTCACACTTTTAGGGAAATGTAATTATTGTGCAGATCTATTGGCTAAGATGGGTTCGAACTCTACCATTGTGCTGACTGAGTTAGACCTACCTCCTTCATACTTGGGGCAACATCTCTCTACTTATGTTAGGCAAACCCTACTTTTGAGGGTGCAATTCTTCCCTTTCCTTTGTTGATTTTTTATACTATTTTACAAAAAAAAAATAAATAAAAAATACATGTAAAAGTTTTGGTTGATATATTACAAAAATTATATGAAATTATCCATGTATTTTTGCTAAAGCTCATAGAAGATTATTTTATAATTATTTGTTTATTATTTATTTTTTAGAAGATACTTTTATTATTTATCTTTTACCATGATTGCATTTTGGTTCTCTAATTTATTGTGCAAGTAATTATGGTTTTTATAATTTTAGGCTCGTTTAGATTTGTTTTCAATTTTGAGATTTGTAAAAACAAAAATTAGTTTTGGTTTTAAGTTTTTAAATTTTTAAAAATAATATTGTATTAGTTTTCAAATTTAAAACATTATTTTTAAATTTTAATCACATTAGAATGTTTCCTACTTATAAATTAAAAATCGACGGTCAAGGATTAACAATTAGAGGTGATGGTTGATGTCAGAGTGAAGAAAGTTAGAGGTGACAGTCGATGATAGACCATGAGAGTGACAATCGTTGACCGTTAGTAGTGGTTGTGATGACCAGTCGGAGGTGATAGTTGGTAACCACTAAATAAAGGTATCAGCCAGTGATCGACAATCAGAGGTTGTGATCACCTATCAAAGGTGACAATTAGTGACTATCAATTGGAGGTGTGGTGATCGATAACGAGAGATCCATGATGATAAGTGATGGATTTAAATAAAAAGAAGAAACTCAAATATGAAAATAAAATTTTTATTACTTTTTAAATGAATCAAATCTATTTTAAAAATAACTAAGAAACTAAAGCAAAACAATCTTTGTCAAACACATCTTTATTTTCAAAATTAAAAAAATCAAAAACTCAAAAATCAACCCTTACATAAACTTAATTATTTGATTCGACTAATTTGTATCGACCATTTTAGTGATGCTACTAATTCATCATATCATTTTGGCATATGTAACCAAAATAAGTAGATAATTTGTATCTCACAAGGCATCATGTAACATTACTTATTTAATTTTAAAAGTTAAATTCTTTGATGTAAAATATTAAATTTTAGTATCAAATCAAGTAAATTACAAATCAGAATACCCAATTTGTCATATGACAATATGTTAAGAAAATAAAGTAAAATTACAAAAAAGTCATTGTCAAACTTAAAGGAAACAAATTATCCAATCATACTCAATAATCATTAAAATAGTTAAATTAAAGGTGTAAATATCTTTCTATTACATCTAAAATTGCCTATACTTAAACTTTCAATTTTTTTTATTTTAATATCTAATATTTTTTAAAATTAATACATGTTATTAAGTATTTTTTGTTAACTAATGATTTAACTAACAAAAGTATCATATCATCAAATCCACATAATTTTCGTCACAAGTATTTTTTTTTAAAAAAATATTTTCTAGTACTAAATGTAGAATATAAATAAATTATAAGTACCAAAATCAAAATAATTTTATTTTGTAGTTACAAAAAAATGATTTAAGCTCAAAAAAATTTAATTACAATTATCATTGTAGCACACATTATTTTAAGACTTAAATATAATTTACTTTCCTAATATATCAGTAAATTTGCATTGAGTCCTTATAAATTTGTTGTTTTATCTTTAATTCCTAACACCTTTTTATTTTGTTTTGAGTTTATAGAGCATTATTTAAAACATTTTAAAATTATTTTAAAATAATTTAAAGTGCTAAGTAAAACTCTTTAAAGACCTTAAATAAAACAAAAAAATATTAAAAACCTAACATAAAGTAAAATATTTATTTAAAACATACATATTTAAGCATTTTTTTAATATAGCTTATATCTAGTCCAATTTGAAAAACAAAAATAATTTTATTTAGTTCAATAATTATTTAAAAAATAATGATGTAGATGCTAAAAGCAAAAAACCTATTTGAGTTACTTCATTATTAAAAAATTTCTTAAGTCTCTATAATGAAACTTCAATATTAAGCAACTTAAACATAAATTCAATGTAATGGTAATAAAACCTCTAAGAAACTCTGATAAATTCATCTTTTATATTATTTTATTTTCACTTATTAATTGTATTAGGTGATCTTTATAGTAAATATAATATTTTAATAAAGAGTTATTTTCACTTATTAAATAATTGTGTTTGGTGTTTCTTACATTAAATATATTATTTTAATATAAAACAACAATTGCTTTATAAGCTGTTTAACCTCAACTTTAAACAACTAGTTAACTCAAATGATAAGCAACAATTACTTAAGTATAAGAAAACACTAAGAAACCTCAGAGGACATACTCTAACAAAGCTTCTCTAATAACTCATTGTTCACATTATATTTACTAGTAACACTTAAAAATTTTTTAAGATAAAAAAACAATTAAAGTGTATATCATATGACTAAAAACTGAATGATGTAATAATAATGATAATTACTTTTTTTCTAATCTTAAAGAATTTTTTAGTACCTATAAAATAAAATTATTTGATTTTAGTACTAACTTTTATTTATATTTCAATTTTGATACTTAAAAAATTTGTATTTTTGAAAAATATGTCTATCATAAAAATTATGTGTATATTGACCAAATGACTTTAAATGACATAAATTTGATGTAATGATATAAGACTTTTATTAACCATATTAATAATTAATAATTAGCTAGAGATAATGACAAACACCAATATAAAACATTAAAAATATTAGGTAGTAAAATAAAAGTGGACTATTTTATGAGTTTTAAAAAATATTTAAACCTAAATTAAATACTAAGTTAATACTTAATACCAAAAATTAAAATTATTTATTTTTTATCAGTAAAAAAAATTGAGTAATTAAAATTATAATGAAAAAAATTGTCTATTCTTTAAATATACAGACAAAAATTATAAAAACTAAAATTAAACATTCCCTAAACTGCAATTTCTGAAAAAAAAAATTACTCTCGTTTGTGCATTGTAGGGATAAAAAATTAAGTATATAAAAAACACTTCATTCAACCTAAACTACAACTTAAATGAAATTTTCGTGAATAAAAGATACATCAATATTTCCTTAAAAAAAATTGAATTACACAAAACACCCCAACCCAGAATCTTGAATTTTGTTGCATCCATGTCATTGTTCATTTTGGTCAATTAGTTATTTGTGGTTATAAATAAATTGTACTAATAAGCAGTGACGTTAAAAAAATGGCTCAGATTTCAGTTTCACCCTATCGCCACCCAGTTCCGATGGCTCTCCTCGCCGTCACTTCACGCACTCCCTTCCTCTTCTCCCAAAACCCTAAACCCCTTTCTCTCTCTTCTCTCCACTCCCACCTCTCTCTCTCTCCTCGCTCTCCAAGGTTCCTTTCTCTCCGCGTCCGCTCCGCCGCCGCCGACGACACCAGCAAACCCACCGGCAAGATCTCCGATGAGTGGGGCGAGGAGTATGAGCCCGAGTCCGAAGTGTCGCCCTCCAAGCTTCCCGATTCGGACCCTCCCAGGGATGAGGACGAGTGGCAAGAAGGTGGGGCATCCGACGCCGCCGGCTATATCGACGGTGGGAACGGAACTCCTGTCTCCGCGGTGGAGGAGGCAGTGGATGATAAGTTAGATGGGCTGAAGCGTGCTCTGGTCGACACTCTGTATGGCACCGAGTTAGGATTTCGGGCCGGGTCGGAGGTTCGTGCTGAGGTCTCCGAGTTGGTGTCTCAGTTGGAAGCTGTTAACCCTACTCTTGCCCCCCTGGAGGAGCCTGCTCTTCTCAATGGGAATTGGGTGTTGCTGTAAGTCTGATTTTTTATTTTTTATTTTTTGTAATAATAAATAGTGTTATTATAAATATAAACTATATCTCATGGTATGTTTATTATTACATTTTTGAATAAATTGCTTTCCCATCAAGTGCAATGAATGTCTGACTAACCCGATAGATACGTATAAATGGTGATTACTACGATATTTTATGGTCCCAGTGAGAGAAGATTATAGGATGCAAACATGTTTTAAGTCAATGAACTTTTGGGACCATTTTCAAAAATTCATTGCTTCCACCCAACTAAGTTAGATACCTTTATAAGGTGCTATGAAGGGACGGGAACAGTGCTCAGCTACAGTGCTTTCTGGTTGATATATTTTCGGGAGCTTTGTTGCTATGTCAATGGGGGTGCGCAGTGCAGTGCGCTTCACTGAGCCCGAGACAGAGGAGTGCCGGGGTTGCGCTTGTCACATCCCTCAATAGGGTATACTCTAAGATGTGGCAGATGTATTTTTGTATGCGGGATCTGCACTAATAGGGGCTGCTTGATTGACAGTGAAAGCTGCATGATTGGTGCCTTCATAGTCAAGTGATGTTTGTCTTTGAGAATGTCAAACTTGGACCATTCACAAGTGATCAGCAAGGGAAAACAAGAATGTTTTATTTCTTCTCATTTTCTTTGTTTATCACTTTTACGAATCTTAAAAGGGAGATTGCCATTTATACTTCGACTTCTTGTACTTTCTCAGGTACTTATTGCATTCATGCTTAGCACAATGTACTTATATTACAGTGCATGCTGATTGAAACTTGAGGATAATCATCGGGGTAACTGCTAACAAGTAAAATCTGTCAATGGATAATAGTTTTTAAATGCTAATCTTTGAAGTATTTTTGTTACTTTAACAATTAATGGTCAATTTTGCAGCAAAAGGATTAGAGGGTTTTGTGTCAAATGAATATAGAGTGACTGATAAAAGTATTTCTTTCTGTGCTAATCTTGCTCTCCTCTATTAGGAAGTAGAAACACAAGTATAGTTAGTATTGATGAAATAAAGTCATAATATCTTATGTTAGTAGTTCTTAACTAAAGTCCCTAATGTTTCTCTGCTTGTCAAACTATTGTCAGGTACACTGCATCTTCTGAACTGTTGCCTCTTCTAGCAGCAGGAAGTTTACCTTTATTGAAGGTGGAAAAGATTTCACAAACAATTGATACCAGTAGCTTCACCATTATAAACTCCATAACATTTTCTAGCCCTTTTGCATCGTTGTCTTTCAGTGCATCTGCTTCCTTTGAAGTTCGAAGCCCTACAAGAATACAGGTATTCCCTTGAAACCATTAGTATTTTACAAAAACATATTTTTAGAAGACAATATATTTGGCCCAAGGTAGTAAAAGGCAAAATTTTCTCGGGGTTAACATCTAAAAGTGAAAGGTGCCAAAAGTGCATTTCTCATTGGTGAACGATGTTAAGTTGTTAACATTAAAACAAGAAAAAAAGAGAGTTAAATATTTCACTATTTGGGCTGTAAAGATCATGTTCACAATAAAAATGAAAGATTAAGATGTTTTACAAAACCTTGAGTTGGTTGCACTGAAGAGTGCCAAAGCCTGACACAAATTAAATGATAGGGCCTTATGGCTTTAACTTTTGCAATTATTGACAACTCATTAAGGGCGCACCTCACCCAAACAGAAAAGGCATGCCATATCACCAACTGGGCAGTCACTTGATCAGCAAGAATGCAAGAGGTGCTGGTCCTTCTGAGTTGTGGCACTTCACCTTACTTCCTCAGCTGTGCATTTTGGCCCCTTTGACTATATTGGTTTGGCCAAAAGAAAAATAAAGGAGAGGATAATCTGTAAATCTAAGATGCTGTAAAATGTAAAATGCTTACTATGCTTACCATTCTATGTTTGTATTTTGCCAGTACTTCAAGAGTTCGGTATATAGTTGCTTCAATTCTGGCCCGCAAATATATGATTTGTATGATGCTTAATATTATTGATGATATTGCAATTCTTATGCTACAGAATGTTATGTACTTTGCAGTGAGTGTGTATATGAACTTTTTAGATTGCAGATGACTAGAAAATTCTTGCTAACATTTCAAAATGGAAACAGGTCACTTTTAAAGAAGGTTCAGTGCAACCTCCAAAGATAAAGTCTAAAGTTGAACTACCAGAAAATGTGGACATTTTTGGCCAACAACTTACCCTACAGCCCCTGCAACAATCTCTTGGTCCACTGCAGGGTCTGGTGGAAAACATATCTCGTGCCATTTCTGGTCAGCCACCTCTTAAGTTACCCATACCTGGTGAGAGGACAAGCTCCTGGCTTCTTACTACATATCTTGATCAGGACTTTCGAATATCAAGGGGCGACGGTGGTCTTTTCATCCTTGCCAGAGAAGGGAGCCCCCTTCTTGATCAATAGGAAAGTAATTATACTCCTTTCTTATTCCCCCCATTGAATCCTGGTCCCCTGAGAATAATGCGAAAGGTTTATTCAAAATGTCTCAATTCTTTTTCTTTTTTCTTCTCAAGTTGATGTGTATATTTAAACGAGTGACTAGTTATGTTGTCAGGCAGTAATTCTGCAATCTATAAATTATCAGAAGGATAGTGTCTACCACTTATTATCTTGGTGAAATTTTATTTGGGGAGGCAATATGAAGTCAATTGTATGAAGCTACTTTTGATATTATGAGACTATTGCCGTACTGCGCGCTTTGGAGTTCATTTTTATAGATGCCCATCCTTCTCAAAAAAAAAAATTCCTGTTGCACATCAAGGGCATTCTGTAACTGCCTTAATGTCTCTTTTGAATAGAAAAGAAAAAATAGATTAGCATAATATATCAAGAGAAAAAATAGAAACTTAGTAATTTATTTTATGCTGCGATTGAAATAAGAAAAAGAGAAATTGAGTATTTTTTTTTTCATTTGTTTGGTTTGATAGAAAAGTAGAGAGAATAAGTGATTTTTGAAAGAAATATTTATTTTAACACATGTAAGTTGACATAGAGGAAAAAAAAAAGGATTCACATTCATATTGAAAATTTTCTTCTTATTTTTCTCCATTTGTTTGCTACCAAATAAAGTTTACCTGTGTTTGAAAATACATTAAAATTTGGTTAAACTGAAAATTTTCATTTTTCAATACACAAACTGAAAAAGCAGTGTTTGATTTTAGATTTAGTTCAATTGAACAGAAAACCGAACTCGCGTTGTCTAGGATAAGTTCACAAACAAAGTCAAAAAAACTTACAGGCCAGTATAAATATGTAGTGGAAAGCTACTAAAGTGACATTCCGAGAGAACACTTGAAAATCTCACTTCTACTTGAAGATTAATAAATGTTTTTATATTACTATTAAAGTGAAAAAAATATTGGTTATTCTTTCATTTTAGGTGTTTTTAAAGTGTGTATAGAAAATAATTAATATCATATAAATATTGTTAAATTTGTATTTACTGACTCACAAGCTAAGAGAACACACTATCGTGGTTTTGAATACACATTTCAGCAAATCCACGCAGCAGAAAATTAAGCTAGAAAATCAATTCCATTATTCATGTCTTTGAAGAGTTTACATATTTTGTAGTGACTCCACACGCAAGAGCAGTTATGACATGTGAATATCACCTCCAACATGGATGTATTGGCGTGATGATATAATTATAACATATTAACATATCATAGTCGCATCGGTTTGACAAAATGAGAGTGCAAGTTGCATGAGGCAAATTTGTTAGGATAGATAAAACTGCAAGTGCAATGCACAATCTCCACAGTCATTATTCATTCAACAGAGATTATCCTTGATATTAACATCTAGTTCTTTTATCCAAAACTGAAAGCAAATGCATAACCGGCGGTTATCCAAAAAAAGAAGGTTGAGAAGCTATACAAATTTGCTTATTGTACCAGCATCGGTTTCCAACATGGGACACCAGAAAGAGGGTTAGTTAGTTATGCAGCATCCATTGCATAATATCCTCCCTGATAACACCCCCTGACCAATTGACTCTGTAATTTGACCCAACAATTGCAGGAGCAGAAACAGCGAAGTGTCTGCCATGGACGGTAGTACCAGCAGGATTGGGCGGCCGCATGAGTCTTGGAACGGTAGGAAAAGGCCTTGTCCTTAACAAGGTAAACAAATGCCTATCAGAGTCCCTCCTAGACATTCCAGAAGCCTTCTGGTTGGAAGCCCCACTTGCTGCTGCTCGCTTTGCCACGCTCTCTCTTGACCTAATGCCATTCGAAGGTGGGGGACCGCGAATATGAGCCGATGGCTTCATTCGATCCAGCCATCGCAATATAAAGTTTCCAAAATTCCTACCCACTTCTATGTCCCTATCTTGAATGTTCCGATGCACTTTGATAGCTACATCAAACACAGCCCGCGTTCGTCTGTGAAGCACCACACAAGATCACAAGTCACCAACACCAACAATTATGCATTGCAAAATTTGATAGCAAGGACACTCAGCGATCAGCATCATCGTTCACGGTACTCACTAAAACAAACTACGATAACAACTGAGATTGATATTGATTAGTGGTTATCCCTTTAAACATTGGATCTAGAGGTGACAATGCATCTGTTATCCGTGGATACATGCATAATTATTTTAATTTCCAAGTATCATAACGAAGAAATGGCTCATTGCGATTACTAATCTATAAATGTTGGTGAGGAATTGGAAACATTGAAATCGAGAGAAACACATGATTGTTAGATGATTGATAAGAAATGGTAGGAGTAATATTACTAGAAAAGGATAAGAATAGGAATGGTTAAGGGAGAGAGGAAGGAACCTGTGAAGAAATTGGCGGACCTTAGGGTACTTAGGGGTTATGATCCTGCGTTGAATCCTGAGAGCGAGCCTGTAAGTTCGCTTCAGACCCAAGAAATACGCAGTTCCGAGCGTTATCTCCCACAGCACCATTGAAGCTCTTGTATTTCTCTACAACTTTCTCGCTCTCTATGGATCTTCTTATTACGATTCCTTTTCCTGTCGCCCAAGTTTCTATTTTTCTTCTCATGGCACTCCAGAATTTTCGTTGGCTGTCACCCTGTTGCGTTTTTCAACTCTCCTCCTCTTCCATTTTGCCTTTTCATACTCTTAACCCTACACCCTTTTCATATGGGCCTTATAACCTCCCGGCCCATTTCTACCCAAGCCTCAATGCATACAGGAAAATATTTCTTTCTCCCTGAATTTCTAAAATCTTTTTTACAACCCATTGTGGTAATGCATCTTTGCTCCAGATTATTTTGGAAGGTGTAAAAAGGGATGCAGAAAAAATATTATAGACATGCAAGGAAAAATTAACAAAAATATCATGACTTTTTGCTTGAAGTATTATATTGTAGATAAAAGCACTAAAAAAACGTAACATAGGTCTTGGTACTTCTTGGACCATAATATTCTTCGTAAATGGTCTGGTACTATGGTATAACAAGTCATCTATTTATTTAAATGAAGAGAATTCAGATGTTTATTTTTTCCATTTTTAGCCTGGTAGCATTACAGTGTGGCTTTTCCTTTGGAACATCACGTGTTATAATTAACATGTTTTGCAATGGTAGGAAATCTTTTATCCTTATTTCATGTTTTTTTCTTGTATTTAGAAATGTAATGTAATGTTATTTAATGAATTTTTTTTATAAATTTTTTATTTTTATATAACTTGTTAAATAACATGATGTGTTTTTCAATTGAATGTTCAAACTTTTTTTTTTATTTTTTTTTAATAGTTTATTTGTATTATACTCTATGTACTATATACTAAACCATATACCTTTAGTCATCTAGGCCCTTATGTAATAATACATTTCTTAAAATGAAAAAAAAAGAGTCTTTCTTTCTCCCACAAACAATGGCAAAAAAGATTATTTTTTTTTAAGAATTTAGTCATTCTTGAATACTTCTTGTAAGTATACAAGTCGTATGCAATATCTAATAAATATCATACCAAGTCATATTTTATAGGGACTTGAAAGATAAAATAGAAATTCAACTTGTAAAGACCGATATATATATATATATATATATATATATATATATATATATATATATATATATATATATATATATATATATATATATATATATTTGTATACTGAAAAACAACTAAAAAGAATTAAAATAAAAATAAGTAGAAGTAACAATTAAATAGAGATTAATGAGAATACATGTTAGAATTGAATTTCACCAATCTCACTTTTATCCAATCCTTTGATTTTCAACACATGTCTTCCATGATTTAATGTTATTGGATTCAATAAATCATTTAAGCAACGGGTAAACTAGAAACCTTGTATTAAAATCATAAATTTATGCTATTAACAAATCCAAAGTTATTAAGTGAATTGATTCGTGTGAGGTTTAGAAAACATTTTCCAACCAAATCGTGGTCAGTTCATCTCAAACATTAAGAACGGAATTAAATAACTAACATGGGATAATAGAAAACATATTTATATATAAATCAAAAGGATTACAAAGAGTTTGATGAATTACATTGAATCCCAACAATAAGATTAGTTACTCTTGGTAATGAGAGCAATCATCTTTTAATCAACCCACTTATTCCCAAGAGATGAACTTCTTATTTTCTTTGTCTCTATGCTCTCTTATTAATTTCTCTAACTTATAGGAGTTGCCTCCTCTTTTCTTCTTTTTTACCCTTTTATACTTCCAAAACAAGGCAACAATAAGTGACAATCCGCTCAATGGAGAATTTTTTTTTCAGTGAGTGGATGAGAATCCTTAATAGTGAAGAAAGCTCTTTCCATTGAGCAAATGAAATTTCGCTCAGTAGATTCCTTATATTTCAACTACTTCTCTAGATCAAATCCATTGAGCAAATTCCTGGTAGAGAGCAATTTCTTTATTTTTTATAGAAAACTTCCTTTTCCATTAAACTACTCTATGCTTACTCCAAAGTGAGATTCAATTCCTTCATTTATAAGATAAATGAGTGTTAAATGTATAATTCTATCACTCTTTTCAAAATCAATATATTTACAAAATAATTTGTATTTTTTATAATAAAGTTAAGTGTTTAGAAAGAGATTATAGTTGGCTACTCAAGGGTTTAGAAAGAGGAAGAGAAGAAGAGAAGAGAACAAATTAAGTGTTTGTTTGGCAACAGTTTTATAAAATTGTTTTCAGTATTTTAGTATTTAAAAACTAAAAAACTCATTTGGGTAGTGTTTTTTGAAAACAATTAGAAAATAGTTTTGCTTTTTTAGTTTTTAAAAACTATAAAACAAGAATAGTTGAAACTAGTTTTGCTTTTTAGTTTTCTATTTTTGTTTTGAAAACTCAAAATACAATCAGGATATGTTGTTCTTTGCTTTTCATTAATGAAATTTTAATAAATATGAACAAGTTTTTCCATTTTTACATCTTCAAAACAGTTTTCAAATAACACTTACCAAACAAGTTTTTTTTCTTTTCTTCCCAAAAATAATTTTTGAAAACTATTCTTGAAAACTCTTTTCAAAAACTAAAAAACAAAATCAAACCAATCAAGCCCTAAAACTACAAATTTTGCTTCAAATGGTGAGTAGAACAACTTATTTTCTAAATTTCCATAGTATAAATTTTTTGTGTGTGTTTTCTTTGAAGTTTTTGATAATTGACATTCTTTTATATAAGTTAATTATGTGACTTATGTTTATGCGCAATATTATATTTGTAATTTATAAAATTGTATTCTTATATTATATATTGTTTATATGATTGATTGATATTTATGAAATTATGTTACTTGTATGAGGTTATTCTAATGATTGTGTTAAAACAATGTGGTTTGAAAAATTGTTATAATTTTAGTGATTGTGGTTAATATAGTGTTGCTTGAAAAATTGATGTGATGATTGTTTGAAATACTTCCATCTACAATGTGAATGAAATATGAAATACCTTTATTTGATATGTAAATGAGATTTTATATACCTTTATATGGGATGGGAAGAGATTTGGGATATCTCTGCTAAAGGATGAGAAAGGTAATGAAACATTATTGTATGAAATATAAGTTCATATACCTTTTACGAATCTATTTTTATAGCAAATGAAAACTTGGTTCTGAGAATCGAAGAGTAAGATTGAGTGATCATGAATATCGCTATACTGTGTTTTGGACTTATGTGTATGTGTTTGGTGTTAATTGGATCAGGGTTTTCTTATTGTGTGTGAATTATTATTAGAGATTATTTTAAATTAAATTATATTTTTATGAGCATAAATATTTTTATTTTAGTTGCGATTACCATGGCTGAGTTTTTTCAAATTTTTTTCAGATTGAAACAACACTATTTGCGAATCTCTTTTAGAATCTGTCTTATTCACTAGGATTATTATCTAATTAAGAGTTGTTTTCAAAGTGTGATAAAGAAGCTCTTAAGGCCAAGAAGACTTAGAGACTTAGTTTTTAATAATTGTATTTTTTTTTTAGCATTGGTTATTAGTTATTTAGAATAAATATCGATACAATTATTTCCATTCTATATTATATTCTTTTTAGAGACTTCCAAATTTGAGGATTATGATTTGTTTCTTGTGTAATGATTTATATATTTATTTATCTTATTTTAAATATTATTAAAATATTTTAGACCTTTTAATTTTGATTTTTTTTATTTTTAAATAATTCTTTACTTGTTTCATTATGGGTTGTCATTGTAATAAAGAGTGTTACATTCCCCAATGTCATATATAAACACTCAACATTATTTTGATGAGTCTTAGACTTTTTATGACTAGGTTTGGTCTCATCACCCTTAAACTCGAGAGACTTTTTCTTTAGTGGAGATTTTTTCTGGTATTTCTTCTTAGAGTTGTTGCCAACCACAATCATAGTTATCTTTTTCTTTTCAAAATCAATATGATTTTCATACTCAATAAGCAAGTTCATAATTTCTTGCAAATAATAATCAATTTTTTCATGTTGAAGTTCACAATGAATTATGAAAATGTATTAGGGAGAGATTGCAAAATTAAGTTTTGATAAAGGTCCTTCCCAAGTCCCTTTATCAAATCAATAATCTAAAGGACATGTGGTCTAACTTAAGCATTTGAAGGCATTTCAAAACTAAATAAAGCCTTAGGCAATTGGTATCTAACAATTTTACTTTGATAATACATTGATGCCAATATAATACATTGAAGTTCTGAACTCTTTTATATTAAGATAATGCATTTCGCAAAGTATTGTTACAAATACTTATAATAAGTATTCGTTGCCTCAAATAGAACCAAAATTTTCAAAATTAGACTGGTCAATGAACTAGTGAAGGCATGAATTTAAGGTTTAAAGGTTTAACTAAAGTTAACCGTGCTTAATAAAATATTTTTTGTATATTTTTTTATTAATATAGTAATATACTAAGAAATAAAAAGCTATATATAATTTATAGTACGTAAATATAATACATTTGATTAAGTTTAAGTATTATTAACTTTATAATATTACAAAGAGATAAAGTTTCACATTTTCAAAAATGACTTTTTAAGAGGTATTTTAAATTATGATTAAAGCTTGATAAAGATACTAACAAGTGGGAAAAGACTCATGTACACGAACTTGGGTTTCATGGACAGATTGTAGTGCAAATATATCAGTTTGAGAGGTATTTCGTATTTTTATAATTTTTTTACCTATCATTTTTTTTAAAAAAAAAGGGGCTAACCCGTGAACCAGTTGATTTTGATTGATTTTTCTGATTATGTGTCGCTTCACTCGATTTTTGTTTGGTTTCAAAAGTCCCCCCAGTTAATAGGAATCAGTAGATATGACCTTGATTCGATTCCAGTTCAACCAGTTGAACCTCTCAATCTAGTTTTCAAAACATGACATAGAACTAAAATTCTTTTATTGATTGATTCATGTTCTTACTGGAACAATAAGTCTTGAACTTCATAGTCTCCAAACTCCTTTTCGGTAGGTAGTCAAAGTGTTCATGGGTTGGGTTAGATCGGGTTTAGGCAAATTCAAGACCTAACCCAATCATAAAACATTGGGTTAGGTTGAGTTAGGTTTTTGTTTTTTTATTAGACCTAACCCAACCCGCCATTTGGGTTATTGATCGGGTTGCGTTGATTGAGTCACCATTTAAAAAAAAAATATTTTTTATAACAATAAATTTATAATTACAAATTATATGACTAGAATAAATTAAAATTAACATATTAAATTGTCAATCAACAATAATCATGTAGTTATTAGGACATCTGCTCATACGGTCATAACATTGTTTCTACACTTGTGTTTTAGGTCATAATACATGCATCTATATAACCTGACAATGACATTAGTACTAGAAAAATAACTTCAGAAACATGTCCACAATAAAAGTAAAATGCATAATATCAAACTATAGTACTGGACAACAAAAATAAACACATAATATAAAAAAAGTCTAAATTAGAAAAAAGCAATAACATCTCCAATGCATCAAGTCTAACCCAAAGTCCCAAACATTGCAAAAAAAAAAAAAACATAATGTCATCATCAATTATTACTAATAACATCAAGTTGAGATCAAATGTAATTTGTAGAATTTAAAGTCAAAATCAATTTTACATTAAGAAGTAAGAATAAGTGGTTCTAACTCCCAAAATCAATTTTTCTATCTGCATCTTTTTTTTTTTTTTAAATCATTGTATTATAATAAAGTATAGGAACTGAACTATAATGAAGTATAGGAGTTGAACATGTCATAGTTTCCTAAATAGCATAATAACATGTTATTTCATGTTTTATATATTCAACAAATCTGAAAGCACCATGAATCAGTCATTTATTTCTAGCCAACCTTTATAATAATAAGACTCTGCATCAAAGAACTACAAAGTTAACAACATCAATAATATAGACATGTCAAAAGCATCCAATAAGTATCAAAATTGAAAATATGTAAATAATATTGAAGTTAATACAGAGAATTCAGTAGCATCCAGTTTGTTATTCAACAATAATATTCTTATGATGGATTTCATAATCTTCCTTAATTTAGTATGATGCCTTGATTATTTAAATTGATTGAAAAAACAAAGAAAACAAAATAACATATGCTTCTTTCATATCTCTTTTTTCCCCTTTAGAAATAGAAGAAGTTTGTGTAGACAAATTTTAATACGAATTAATTTTCTAGCAAAGAATTAATTAGGCAAATGAAAGTGTGGAAAAAGAAACTCTAAAGAAGACATAAAATTTGACAATGCTGAACATTATCATTTATCAAAATTGACATAATGATTGTTGCATCAGATAAGTTATATTTGAGTACTATATAATGTGAGACCCGAAATCTGAACCAATATCTTCATTTGAGTACCTGACCGTCATTAATGACTCATCTGATTGTTTTGTCTTCTCATTTTTTAGTAACATATTCACGAACAACAGCAAAAACATTACAAAAATGGATTTTTTTTAAAGATTCATATACACTAAGCATTAGTAGAAAGAAGGGGACATGTGATTAGTTTCGTATAGGGAAGAAAAGACAATGATGGCAAGTGAAAAACACTAGTGAAAGCACAGCAATGGCTGATGGGTCAGCACGACAACGAAGAAGTACTTACTATTTAGGGTTTTTAGAAAAATAAAAGAAAGATGAAGTAAGGGTAGTGCCAAGTGAGTAGTGACATTAGTGCAATCCTCAAAAGGCATGATGCTTCTTGAGAAGTGATCTCCCTTGATCTTACTCATAGAGGTTCCAAGAGGTAGAAATGGAGGTGGAAGACTGGCAAATGAAGGAGAGAATTGACGCCACTTTTGTTGAAGGAGATAAGCCAATTGAGGAAGGAGGCTAGCCACAAGGGGAGGAACCCTTGATAATAGCATGAAGGACTCTCACCAAGGAGAGAACAATGAACACTCTTAGAAAAAGAAGATATCTCAAATTTAGAGAAGGTAATTTCATTCAAATGAGTGTTAAAAGTTACATGAAAGGAAAGAAGCTCCTTATATAGAGCTTAGCATGGACCTATGGGCCTAACACTAATGAGAACGTCCAATATGCTTAAACAAGGTTAGTTGACTTAATTTAGTGATAATTTAACATGTGCTCAGTTAACATTAATTTAATCCAACTAAAGATCCAAACATGACCCTAAAAAAATGGATCTATGTTCCCTCTAGTTTGAATTTGAATTTTGGAAGGAAATGACATGACACCTCCAAAATTCAAATTAAAATAAGAAGGAATATGAATCATCATGTGGAGTGAAACAAGGGCGTAAGGGAATCCACATGTCTCCTACATGCTTCATGTGTTGGTTAGGAGGGTGTTACAAGCAAATAGGGGTGTGGTTATCAAGTTCACACGTCCAAACCTTCTAATCAAGGCCCAACTAATTAACACACTTCACAAAAGAGACTAAATACACTTTCTAATAGAAAGCAAGCATATAGGCCAAGATACAAGGCCGAAAATTAAACTAACTATACCCCTAAAATCTTAAGGACATAAGGGCGCAAACTATGAGCCTAAAAATGTCTAATTATTTACAAATTAATGGACAATAGCCTAAACTAATCTTCTTTAAGCTTCATCTAAGTGAGGCTCCTCTATTATTGGTCCTAGCTTAATTCCTTGCTAGGCAGAATTGATACTATACAAAGAAAGATGAAGTGAGGGTAGTGTAAAATGAGTAGTGACATGGTGCGTGAAAAGTAAAAACTCTTGGTTTGGCTTGGATTGATACTATACATTAAAATAATAAATAATTAACTATAAAAGATATATTTTTTAATTTAAAATAAATAATAATAATAAAATATTATTTTCTGGCTGGATTTAGTTAGATCTCAGTTTCAACTCCTGAACCCATCCCCCAACCTATACGTGATTGGGTTTGATCGGGTTGGGTTGAATTTTACCCAATCTAAAAAAAAAGAACTCAACTCAATCACTTTGAGTTGGATAGGGTCGGATTGGGTCATCGAGTTACCCAATCCAATGAACACCCTTAATAGGTAGGAGCAGGTGGGTATTTGCAAAGACTCTGACGCCCAAGTCAGAGTGTATGAGGTGAAAAGTATATGGTGAGAAAATATCTGATTTGGAGAGTTTGGTAATGGTTAGGATAAAAGAGAACAAGCTCGTGCGCAAGAGTGTAACAACCTCGTATAAGGACCACAAGGCGGATGTCGCTCGTTGCAATAAGGCCAAGGAGTCTTGGAAGGAGCAGAAGTCAAGACCAATTGTGAAGGGGGGTTTTAATAATGAGGGCTATAGCAAGTGTGAAGTATGGGCCTCAATGTTTCTACTGTTAAAGTCATTGCATCTAAGGTATTGTCTGTTTTGGAACTTGTTAGTCCTATCATGATTTTGTTCTTAAAAGACACCTCAATTGGTTAAGAGAGAAGAGAGTTTGTGACGATTAATGTGAGACTTTTGTGTATCAGAATAATTCATATTATTAAATAACCTCCTTATTTACAAGCTTGTTCGTGTGCGTTTTGTTGCTAACATGGGAAAGGGTTTTGATTACAGGATGTCATAAAATACTTGATACCGTATTTTCTTCCCTTTTGTATGCAGGCATGTTGATTTTGTAGCAAAGGGGATGCCAAGCAATACGCGCCAGTAAGAGAGGCCAAAGGGGCAGAACAAGACGAGGGTAGGTTAGGAAAATAATATAATAAAGGTGTATAAGTAAAACTATAGGTGCAAATAGTAACCATTGTTCGCCAATCGTTGATTTTGTTTTGGGCTAATATGGGTTTCATTCCAACAAGCAACCCTAATTGTCTGTTGTTCGCTCCTCCTAAAGCGGTGTGTCTTTATTTGTTAATTGTTATGTGTGATATCACTGAAGAGACAAACATAAATGGGGAAAAAATGGACCAAATTTTAATATCAATAATGTCTTTAACATGCTCTCAAGACACTAAGTTAAAGAACTACTAAAAATCAAAACAGAAGTATCCCATATTTTAAAAAACAAATAAATGTCAAAATTATTTATTGATATATTTTATGGAAATTAATTAATATTATTTTCATTTTCTAATGCTAACATGTGAAGAATCGTTTGTTTTACTGTTCTATAGGGGGAGTACACACGTTTCAAAGCTGAGTTTTGTAAGAAGTGTAAATCAACTTACGTTCAATGGTTTTTCAATGTAAATCCAAATAGACTATCCAACATTGTAAAACTAATTTAAGTTATTTTTTATTTTAACATATATGAGAATTTTCACAAATACAAAAGATAATGTATAAATATTACTCCCTATAAGCAAAAATAATCTATATGTTCTAAACGAAAATATAATTTTTTTTAGTAACTCTTCCTTAATTATTTAATGTTAATATTCTCTTCCAATGTTAATATCTTTAAAATACGTTAATTAAATTAGAGTTTTATCTCTAATATTTTTTTTTGTTTGTTGTCCTACGTAATGTACGTAAAAGATATTTAAAAAAAAAAAAACATTTTCATTAAAATATCAGCCTTAAATATTGGGTAAAAAATAGTTAGTTTTTCTTGTTATATTTCAATCCGAGAATGCATTATTATGAATGAATTAGATTTATGGTAGGTGGAAAGAGTTGGGGTAACCTGGAAGCAGCCCCAATATAAAAGCGAAAAGAGTGAAGTGGCAAAAAGGTTAAAAAGGAAAAGCCAAAGAGATGAGTGAAGGAAAAGGAAAGAGCTGCATAAAAAATAATACAGTAGACTTGAAATGGAGCGTAGGTATGTATGTATTTTTATTTTTTGAATACTTAATAATATATTTAAAAAAGGAGTATAAAAATAAAAGAATGAATTAATAAAAAGGAAAGGAGTTGTTGGTATTTGGTGAAAAGAATAAAAAAGGAAAAGCATAAATGAATGGAGAGTTGAGAAAAGAGGGAGGGAGTGTCTGAATCCCATTACCGTTGAAGAAGGGGATTGGCGACACGATGCAGAGACAATCTCTGGGCTCACCTGCTCCCAAGATAGAGAGTGTCATGGTGGACGAAGACGATGCTCCCAAACCACACCGTCTCTCTTCGCCCCCTCCCCCTCCCCACAAGTTCGTCCACCTCATTCCTCTTCTCACTCTCCTCTGCTTCTTCGTCCTCTACCTCTTCTCCCACACTCCCTCTCCATCAGGTACACCTACTCTTCAAATCCATACCTCTTCCAATCTATTTCACTCACTTCTTTTCCTTTCAGACTTGAATCATTTCTCCCCATTCAACCCTTCGCCTTTACACCGTATAGGTACGCATGCGCAACCTCAACCTCAACCTCAACCTCAACCTCAACCTCAACCTCAACCTCAACCTCAACCTCGCAATGCATTTTCTAATTATTTTTCTTTTGGATCTCTTTTTAGATTTGGCGGAGAAGATCGGCGGCGACATTGGACAATACACGGACGTAAAAAGAACCGATGTTTTAGCGATCCGAAGTTTGCAACAGATTCCGAAATCTCGTCCTCACCGGAAACTTGCCGATTTTTAAGCTCACACACGCCTGTTCGCTTCTTTGCGTAACCTTTACCCTTCCTTTCATTCTATATTCTTGTACATCCGATTTGCTTTTATTTATCGCTTCCAAAAAATAAAATCAATTTCACCTTGCTAGATCCTCCATTTTTTAGCATTTGGTTTTTGGTTTTTGGTTTTTGGTAATGGTAATTTATTTTTGTTAGCGGAGGGGTTGGGTTTAATTAGTGTGGGGCGCAAGATAGCAGAGGGTGCGCCGGATGGGTGTTGGGTACAGCTGGAGTTGGGGACCGTTAGTGTTAGTGTTAGTGTTACTGGGACTGGGAACTGCACCCTCGGTTTGCGGTTCAGTGCCAGCTGGGAATAGCAATGCGATGATGATGATGGAAATTTGGGTCATGTGTTCCAAACAAGCGCTGGGTGCATGGGAAGTCCGTGCACCCAAGTTACACGTGTCATTGTTTGAGCAAGTGGAACCAAAAGGAACAGTGGGGGTACAAAAGTGTGTGTCGGTGCGTAAGTGAAAAAAACTAAAGTGAAATGAAAGCGTCAAGTGTTGTTGTACGCTATCTTATTACCTGGTTGGGTGGACGGTATGTGTCTGTCGGAAGGCTGAGCGATGGTGGTAGATAAATGATGAGGCATACTCCCGATGGTGGCGTGGTTTCGATTGTGTGCTCTCTAATCATATTTTCATGATACCGTAGGCATCACATCACATACATATATTGCTTTTCCTATTTGCGTTGACCTCGTCCCTTGTGAGCCACGTATCTCACCATGCAATCAATGCTAGGACCCGAACATAAATACTAGAACTAGAATACTACTATATAATATATATACTACAATTCTTAACAATAAATGCACATATAGTTTTTTAATTAGGTGATTTTTTTTAAAATTTTTTTTATATTATAACACTGCTAGATAGCAATTAATGCATTTCACAGTAAAAAAATGATGCAATATTTTTAAAAATTAAAATAAGAATGAGAGATAAAGGAATAAATTATCAAATTGGTCTCTTATATATTATTCTCTATTTAAAACAATATAATTATAAAAGTAGTTCTAAAAATATTAAATATGTTAGTTTAATCCATAAATTGATGTATTTTTATTAATACTTACGTGTTAATTTAAAGGATTTTTTAATATTTGAAGGACTATTTAACAATATTTATAGTATTTGACGGATTATTTATATTTTTTATTTTGAGAGCTACTATTTATGAGAGGGAATATACATCAGGGATGAAATTGATAAGTAATACTTAGCATTTATAATGATATTACTAATCAATATGTATTATTTTTAATTTGAATTTACATGAATAGTGAAGGTTGACTAGGTGCCATCGTCCATTTGGAAAAAGAGTAGCGTTATTTTGGATGGAAATGCAGAGTGAAATGTTTGTTTTTTACAATTTGTCTTTTTCTTTCACAAAATGATAGAACAGTTTGATTGTGTAAGTATTTAAGGAGTTGATTTGAAATTTATCACTGGTGAGTTTACTGTCAACGAAACGTGTGCATATATATCTTTCACACAAGATAAATTCATTCAATATAAATTGATTTCGTGTGTACAAATGTTTGTTATTAAATATAGTGATTTATATTTAATAACATATGTTGTTTGTCATTCAAAATAAACAGTTCTATATTATTATTTGACTATAATTTATCATTTGTATATATTTATATAATTTTAAAATATTTATTGATAAAATCAATCAATTTTGCATATATTTATATCACTTTCAAAGTATTTAAAGAATAAAGTTAAGAAATATATATATATATATATATATATATATATATATATATATATATATATATTATAATTTTGTTGTGATTAGATGATCGCGTAAATGTGTTAATACTTTTATGGTTCTTTCTTTAAAATATTACGGAAATATTCGCATGCATTCGTGTTCTAAGTGAATAGAATGTTTTGTGATCACAATTTACGCGTAGTAATTAGTTAATGCTTTCAAGATTGGGCATTCCGAAGCAAATATCCCGTTGAACTATTGGCTTGAATATCGTAAAATCACTTAAAAATTACATTCATTTTAAGTTTGTCAGAAATCTTGTAGGATGCTGGTGCTAGTAAAATATTGTGTTAGATATAATTTTCGTACGATTTTTCTTTAAAAGGATGAATTAATAAGTTAATTAAATTGACAAAATTGCAATATTTTCGAATGTTAAAATGTTTAGCCAGAACTCGACCAAACTATTAAAAACTACTAACTGATACAGTTGGATAGGGCGAATTGCAAACTGTGTATATTCGAACATTAATTGTTTTAACCACAATTTCATATTCACTTAACCATCACTTCAAACCGTATTTCATTTTTTAAAACATTTTATAAATTATAGTAATATAAAAGTAATTTGCATAAGAGATTTCGACTTGGCTATATTATTTTAACTAACAGATACTTATATTACATTGATGAGTAGACATAAATACTTGAATTGAATTTACATATATTTATAAAAAAATTGTGCTGTGATGATAGCTGTGCATCAATACTAGTATATGTTGAAAACATACTATTGAAGTGAAGTAGTGAGTATGTCCACAATCTCATGTGGCAAACAAAACAATGATGCAAAGCAAAACAAAGTTCCATTTTCTTTTGTGAAACATACACATACTTTTTTTGTTTCCTCACTTTGTAGTTGGTAGTAGGACCAGAGTTGAACCCTACTGACTAATTTGCGTAACGGGTAAGTTTACTGATTCTTCAATCCAATTAGTTGATAATTAAAAATTTTGTCCTTGGCAAAATTTTATATCTCCTTATTTGTCTCTTTTATATTTACTGGTTTCACCCATTATATCTATTGTACCCACAACAACTTTTGATTTTGAATTTATTGGAAACCAAAACTTGATGACATAAAAGGATAAACAAAGAGAAAATGGTCCATAAACAAAGAGCAAATGGTCCATACTGTTATCACCAAGCAACAATTTTATTTAATAAGAAAGGAAAGTGGGTCATTGCTTCACGAGAACACTTGGCTAAACAATCTACCTCGTGAATATGGACATTCAAGATTTTGTCTCAGCTGCTGGAGTTTCCAAAAATAAATAGTGATTTCAAATTTTTAAAAATAAGACATCAGTCATTATGTGCGCAGTCTCCTTCAATTTCCAATTTTTCTTCCAATTAAGTTTATATTCATTTTCATATATTTGATTTCGTGTTTAAAAATTGATTTTAAATATTTTAAATAAATTTAAAGATGGTTGGTTTCATATTAAAAAATTTAAAATTAATTCTGATTCCAAAATTAATTGTGTATTCAAACAATTTAGAATAACTTTTTCTCTGAAGTTACTTTTATAATGAAAAATCCATACATAAATAATATCATCTCAAATTCAATTTAATTCAAAATTAATTTTATCAAATTATTTAATCTATTAAAACAATTTCACGTTTCACCCGCTTAACAATATAATTAAATAAAGCCTACCTCTCTTTAACTTTGGTTTATAATGATAATTAACTCTTGAACAACATAAGAGAGATTTGAATCCTTAAATATTTATGTTCTTTTTAACATTATATTTAATCTCTTTCGGTCTTCACTCGGTCATAGATATATGAAATGATATGAGATTTTTTATAACCTTTTAAATATTTAATTTTTAATAAATTTGATAAAAATATTTATTATTAATTATAATTATAAAATTATAGATAGAACCTTTCACTAAAAGTTGCATAAAAATCAATCTAAGACTCTATTTTTTATTAATATATTTTTTACAATTTTTTTCTTATATATAAAAAATCGGGAGGACCTTAGATCCATAACTGCTTTCACTCCTTATAATTTCATAAAAAAATAATTTTTTTATAGAGAGATTACGTGAATTTATATTGTTATGTAAAATAAAAGAATTATGATAAAAAATTATGTAGTATTTTTTTTTAATTTTAAGAGGAATGAGTATAATTTATCTTAAATAAGTTTTTAACTATTTTAATAAGATAAATATGAATCAGTCTATATGTTTAAAATATAATATTTTTATTAAATTTTAATTTTATTTTTAATTAATATTTTTTAATAAAGACATCTCCAATGTGAATTTTGTAAGTGTGTTTCTTAAATTACTTTTTGTAGTTTTAGTCATTTAGAAAGTTAGAAATTATTTAATTTTCAAAAGCAAAGTTCAAGATGTTGAAGAAATTGTTTAAGCAGTCCAATTGAAAATGTGGTAATGGTGTTATGCTATAACGTGTTGGAGTGCAAGTGTTGAATAAATTACTTTTAATTCAATTCATTTTCATAATAAGGTAACATTTGAGCCCTTTCATATTTTTTTCCTTTAAGGTTAGTGAACCTCATTGGAGTGGAGTTTGCATGGGGGATTTTCATATTTTCGTATTTTTGCATTTTTGCAATTTTTCTAATTATAATTTTTAATTTAATTTTTTTTATCTCTTTTAGGAAATTTGCTTTTGGGTCTTTGCTCAATTTACTTAGACTTCTAGTTAACTTCCTTGAGAAGTTTAGGAAGACCTTATAAAAGTCTCTCATAACAAACTCATAACAAACTTTGAGCACTTTCTGATTTGAATTCAGATTTGAATAATTTTATTCTCTCAGCCTTCTTCTTCCTTCTCATGCAAGCTTATATGGAGATTTTCATAGAAAGCTAATTTCTAAATCGATTTGAGGTCTTCGATCCGATTGCACAATAAGGGTATGAATTCCAATCTTTATGTCTTTCTTTTTCTTACGAATCTTGTGTTATATTGCTCTCTTTTCCTCTTGTGCAAAATTCCAATTGGATTTTGATACGGATTGGTTAGAGATCGATTTAAATATTTGAATTCTAAAAGGGAGGAACTTGATTGAGAACATCTGGTTGTATTTTCTGAAATTCATGAGAATATTTGAGATTGTAATTGCGATCCATTTCAATTGAATTACGGTTGTGTTGATGTGATTTCGCATCAAAATATTAGAATAATGATTGCTTAGCCACATCTTTGAAACCTCGAATCGGTGTTTTCTTTCTTGATATTCGTTTTAATACAATTTCTTGTTCTGCACATTTTCTTTTAAATTCCGCATAAAAAATCTCCCAATTTTTTTGTTTTCATGATAGAATTTAAAACCATATATGAATTGTATCCTTAAGAGATACCTAGGTTAATCCCTATATTGCAAAATTTGGGGAAACTAATTGTTTGATATTAACCTTGACAAGTCTTTATCAAAATGGTGCTTCCGCTAGAGGAGGAGTTTACAATATGAAAGAGACTCACACTTGAGAGGGAGATTGTTGGAGTGCAAGTGTGAGTTGAAGTCTCACATTGGTTAGAAATTAAAAACTTCAGTAATATATAAGTGAGAAAGACTCATAAACCTAATGCTTAAGATTTTGGTGTTATGTTCACTTATCTATGAGCTCACATCCTATAGTTGTACATTTCCCTTGGTGCTTAATCCCTTTGTTAGGCAGACACATCTTGTGACTGCTTAACTAATTTTTATTCTAATGTTATTCATTTGACTTATGAAAACAAACTATTTTTAATTTTAGAATATATTTTGTGGTCTTTGTAATGTTTATATCACCTTTAAAAACCTCATCTATAAATTTGCACCAATAGTAAGAAATTTCAAGAAACTTAAAGTTTGATTGATTTGGTTTTGTTTTTTAGTTTTTGAAAAAAGTTTTCAAAAATAGTTTTCAAAAACTGATTTCAGGAAGAAGAGAGAAAAAACTTGTGTTTGGTAAGTGTTATTTGAAAACTGTTTTGAAAATGTGAAAATAAAAAAAAAATATTCATATTTACTGAAATTCCATTAATGAAAAGAAAAATACAACATATTCTTGTTGTATTTTGAGTTTTCAAAATGAAAATAAAAAACTGAAAAACAAAACTACTTATAGTGATTCCTGTTTTCTAGTTTTTAAAAACTAAAAAACCAGAACTATCGGAAGAAGACATTAACTAAATAAGTTTTTTACTTTTTAAATATTAAAATATTAAAAACAATTTTATAAAACTATTGTCAAACATGTCCTTACACTTATATATTTTTTTATATAAATTACTTATAGTTGACATTGACAGCTGGAAAAAATATATTTTAATATTAAAAATAAATTTTATATAAAAAGCTCATTGTGTCAAAGAAACACGTTCTCTCAGGTAAACTTTTTCCAATATTTTTTTGTTAAAAATACTTTTTTCCTACTAAAAACACTTACATGGCCTGAGGTAAACATGAGTGATTTAAATATTCTTTCCATAGAAAAAAAAAATACATTCTCCAGTATAAGATTAATTTATAGGAGTACCTAATAAAATCGCTATTAAAGTTAGTTTTAATTTCATAAATGAGTATTGATAAATACCAATATTAGGTAGGAAATGCAGGTAATCAATTAAAAAAATGACTGTTCACGCCATGTAAGTTTTAAAAGATATTATTGTAACAAAAAATACCTATTGGATACATTTCTTGGCAGTATGGTAAATTGAGATTTTTTAATCAGTTCTCGTTGAAAGACAT
This sequence comes from Psophocarpus tetragonolobus, assembly GCA_037954015.1. Classification (NCBI taxonomy): domain Eukaryota; kingdom Viridiplantae; phylum Streptophyta; class Magnoliopsida; order Fabales; family Fabaceae; genus Psophocarpus; species Psophocarpus tetragonolobus. The sequence goes on from CM075689.1 coordinate 77,498,745, forward strand.
TGCCATTTTTTAAAATATTACAGTTGGTGACATCCAGTTACAAGTAACTGAAGTAAGGGATGTTAATTATTTTTTTAAGTGTTTCTAATTTTTTTTTACAGTAGATATTGCAATTTACTATTTAAACCCTCCGATTCTTTCCTCTTATTGATTACGTTAACATTAAAAAAAAGAGAGTAAATTATGGTAACATTTTTTCGACTTCTATTAAATTACATACAAATTTCACATTATTCAACTTTAAAAGCATTTTATTGACATCTTTTATATATTGTCAAACTTATACTACCGCTCTTTTGAAAAGACGAAAATAATAATTAAAAAAATATAACACTTATATAATTATACAAATTTTTAAAAGATATTATTGTAACTTGCTATTTTTTTTTTTCAAAAATATCTCTAACATAAATTTATTTCCATTGTGTTAGCGGGCTTGTGAGCTTGAATTCTGATTTACATTTCATTTTAGAAAACACAATATCAAAATATTATCCTTATGTAATTAAATACAAAATATTTAAAAAAACACAATATCAAATTTTGATTTATACTGCTATCCAATTTCAACTCATTTTTATATGATTTTAAGACATTTATTATAAAGGCCAACAAATTTATCATAGTAACTTATGATCGAATAATATTGTATCACCATCTTCTCTTTAACTAAATACCAAGTATATGTTTGGCTTTTCACTTTAATTAAGAAGTTTAAATAGTAAAAATGAGAGTGCCAATAGCAGGGTCTGAGTTTTAAATGTAAGACCATTTGAGCCATCACTGTCTTTCTCCTTTTTAACCTGAAGGTTAGATGGATGGATATTCGAGCCTGGCAGCATGTGTCCGATAAAGCCTTTTCTCTGGCGGGAATGAATGAGGAGTTGAATTGCAACTTTGCAATTGTGTGTAGGACTGATTTACATTTTGAAGTTCAATGTATCCAAGTTTAACTACTTCTTTAGATAGCAGATTTGAAGTATCAGAAGTGAATCAACTTGCATTGGAAGTGAATTAAGTTTAAATTCAGCTATTGCAAATTTCAATTATATTTTAAAAAGCGTTTGCCAATTGTTGTAGAGACTAAAGTCAAAAACCATTACACTAACCACAAAAATATGGAGGACTTTTCTGTTTCGAATTTAGTATATCTGCGGTTATATCAGTTAGTATATGTGAAAAATAATCTGTTTTCGTCCATTATGTATAAATTAAAACTTAAAATTTAGTTGAATTATATATGATACATGTGATTTTTTATACCCATACACATATCACCCCTAATTATTTGAAATACATTACATAATATTTATCTACCACTCACTTGACACTACCTCAAGATTTAAAAAAATATTACATTATATCATTGGTCAAAATAATGATAAAAAATAGGAATTTAATTTGATAAAACTTCAAGATATGTCAATTTAATTTATTCTAAATTAAATTACTCTTTAAAAGACGTTTTATTTTCTACTATCGATGACCACCAAAATATATAGGAGAAAATTCTTTTCCACATAGGAAATTAGTTTTATATTATAGAAGAAAATTAAACAATCACAAGCTTGTCCAACAGTAAAGTAGTCCTACATTCACTTTTGATCTGGGAAAAACAAAGGTCGATAATAATTTTGAAACAAAAAATCATAGAAAGTGTGTAGTGTATATATATATATATGAAGCAAATCAAAGAATCAAACCCTGAGCAGGAGCAGGTTTGGAAGACTGTTGCTCACTTTCTTCTGCTGCTTTTGGGGTTTCAGAAATTACTTGTGCATATTGATCTTCCACTTTTCGTTTCTGTTGCTCTTCTGCACTCTCCATTTTCTCTCTTGTCTTTTGTCCTACTTCCCCAGCTGCCTTAGAAACCCTATTGAAGGCACCTGTTACCCAGGATGCCCCGGTAAGCACATAACGATTCTTCATTATGGCAGAACCAGCATTACTAACTGTCTGTTCTGCAGCTGCAAATGCTGATTTGGTCTTTTCCGAAACATGAAACTTTTGGTCCATTTCTCGAACTCTATCGCTCACAACTGTAGCACCAACACTTATTTTCTCACTAAGCCCAATTTTCTGATCAAAAGATGCAACTTTTGCTGAGGCTGTGGATGACAACTGGTGCTTCTCGTCAAAGGTCTTGGCTTTGTTGACAGCATCCTTCCCTAAGATAAAACCCCTGGCTAGCATGGTACTGACCACATCCTCTGCCTTTTGTAAAGCAGATTCAGTACCAGCAGGAGTTTGACTTTCTGTTGCCTGCAAAAATATTAGTAGTTGTAAGGTAAAATAGCCAAGTTACTTGCGTACGGCTGATTGACCCAAGTGGGTTTATTTTTTAAAAAAATTACCAGTATGGGTCTGTTTTGAAAAATATTACCAGCATGGGTCTGTTTTGGGTGGTTGATTCGGTCAAACCGCAATTCCGAATTGCGGTTTCGTTGTCACGTCAGCAAAGTGATTACGTGGAAGCCAGCGTGGAAAAACGACTACGAAACCGCAAGTGGGAATTGCGGTTTGACTGAAAACACAGAAAACGATGCCTGTAAAACCGCAAGTCGCATCTGCGATTTCAATTAAATATTATTTTTATCATAAACCGCAAGTGCGAACTGCGGTTTATGTTAAATATAATATTTAAATATCATCAAAGTGGCTGTGGTTTAATGGTGAGAATTTGATGTTGTAGTTGTGGAGACCCGGGCTCGAATCCCAGCAGCCACACATAAAACCGTAAGTCGCATCTGTGGTTTGAATTAAATATTACTTTTATCATAAACCGCAAGTGCGAACTGCTGTTTATGTTAAATATAATATTTAAATATCATGAAAGTGACTGTAGTTTAGTGGTGAGAATTTCACGCTGTGGTCGTAGAGACCTGGGCTCGAATCCCAGGAGCCACATACTGATTTTAATTAAAATCACCTGGCTTACTTTTTTATCCTATAAAAGTGAAAAAAATAAGTCATGTGATTTAAATCCGACATCAATTAAAACAATGTGTGGCTGCTAGGACTCGAGCCCAGGTTTCCACAACTATAACATGAAATTCTCACCATTAAACTACAGCCACTTTGATGATATTTAAATATTATATTTAACATAAACCGCAGTTCGCACTTGCGGTTTATGATAAAAATAATATTTAATTCAAACCGCAGATGCGACTTACGGTTTTATGTGTGGCTGCTGGGATTCGAGCCCGGGTCTCCACCACTACAACATCAAATTCTCACCATTAAATCACAGCCACTTTGATGATATTTAAATATTATATTTAACATAAACCGCAGTTCGCATTTGCGGTTTATGATAAAAATAATATTTAATTGAAACCGCAGATGCGACTTGCGGTTTTACAGGCATCGTTTTTTGTGTTTTCAGTCAAACCGCAATTCCCACTTGCGGTTTCGTAGTCGTTTTTCCACGCTGACTTCCACGTAATCACTTTGCTGACGTGACAACGAAACCGCAATTCGGAATTGCGGTTTGACCGAATCAACCACCCAAAACAGACCCATGCTGGTAATATTTTTCAAAACAGACCCATACTGGTAATTTTTTTAAAAAATAAACCCACTTGGTCAATCAGCCCTTGCGTACGACATTAAACAGTAGAGGGTCTTAGCAGGACTAACAGATGATGCTAAGATAGCAGGTGGAAGCTGGTAATCTGGATCCAGGATTATTGTAACTGACATATCGACTATTGTTGCTCCCTGACATAAGTGAATCTAGGTTATATTTGGTCATATGCTGTCGCATAAATGAAGTTATACACAAAAGATAAATAGAACAAGTAATAGTTTCATTAGAATAATAGCAAGCAACACAATATTAAATTTAATACCCACATAAAAATAATACAATATTACAATCAGACACACGTACCACATTCTGAATTACAGTTGGTAGACTATACTTCATATGGCTATCTTTTCAATCACCACTAAATAACCTCACTCAGAAAGAAGACAACTAGTGGCTAGTAAAGCATACAACACAAGTTTAGAGTATCATCAATTTCATTATGGAGAATGATTCATTTTTTTTTAATAATTCCACTAGTAGAAGTTTAATTCAATCCAAAACAGAAAAGAAAAAATTTCCAGCATTAAGGAACACAGTAATCAATGCAACAAAACATATCCGACAAAACTTAACAAGAGGAGACAAATGAAAGGCTTTTTAATAAGAGCTAGAATCATGTGAGATCCATGATTCTCATATAGAATTTTTCTCTAGGCAACTCATTAGCGCTGCATTGATTCCAAAGAGTTGAATATTTCAGCACAATGTAGGTATTACTGATAATGACGAACAATTTTGAGTTCTAAAGCTTGAAATCTCAATACAGATGATGAATATGAGATTTTTTGTTAAAAAAAACTTAATATAATACAAATATAAATTTAATGATGGTAAGTGGATTACCGAAAGTAGTACTGCAGTCTCAGCTCCCTGTGAATTCTTGAAGGTAATATAAGCAGTTTGAGACCGTTCATCATTACTGCATCGATATTATATAAACGTAAGATTTATTAAGCACAAAATACAAATGAAAGCAACTGAAAAGGAGGATAGTACGAAATCAACCATAATAACTGACCTTTGTAGTTCAACATATTGAATATCACCCGAAAATGAAAAAAACTCCTTAATGTCTTGTTCAGTTGCTCCCAAGGAAACGTTACTAACTTTAACAGTTTTTATCTATGAAAGAGAGATACAAATATTAAAGCTCTGAAACATGAAATAGCAAAGTACCCACTTCTTCACATGCAAAATGCAATAAATCTATCAAACCTCAAAAAGGATAAATTCAAATTTCAAAACATATCATTCAACTATATTACTATTAAAGAGAACTACTCTTATGGTGTCTCATGTGAATGTTATAAGTATGTCTACAGTCAATTATTTCTTATAATTTGTATCTTATGAAGTTTTATGTAAACAGAGAGATAAAAATACAGATGATTAAAATTTCTTAAAATAATTTTGAAAATTGGAGTCTGCTTTTTTGGTCTCCCCAAGCTAAGAACATATATTTACTTACCTCCTTTAGAAAGATAAGTCATAAGTATGCATGTTTTTCCTACAAAATAATTTTATTTGAAAGTTATTATCAAATATCATAAACATAATATTATTCCACAAGCATGCACCGAGGAATAATGAGGTTGTAATAATATCTAAAAAACATTTCATACCATTATTTGTTGTATTTTAAATTTTAGAGTACCTTTAATGATGTCTTAAGTGTGGTTTCCCTGTTTTGTAATGTTTCCTTATTTCATTGGGATTACAGTCTAGTATTAGCAAAATAAGTTGAGTGTCTTGTGTCGTAAGTCTTAACACTTCATAAAATGCACATAACAATAGTATTAAAAGTCTCCTTTCTCTTTTTTTTCCTCTCCCTCTTCCTCCTAAGCTAACGAAACCCTATAACTACAAAATAAATGATCTACACCATATCCAGTTTCTCGCAATTCAATACTTTATGTTTTTTTATACAAGCAAATTCAATACTTTATGTCATTTTCAATTAATTCCATTTCCTGAAACCCTAAAAAACTACTACCTTATCCCATTAAGATGAAATTTTCATTCCAATATCATGTTCCTTTCATACAACTCTTTTGATCATCCAATGATACAGGAAAAGTTCCAACTCTTAGCTTCTGTTTGTTTGCATCAAAAGAGAGCAAAAAAGGAGTGAAATAAAAAGTAATTTTCATTGGGACCCACATTTTTACTCTCTACTTTAATTCAAAATTTTCATCTCTTTTCTTTCTACTCTACCAAACACACTTAAAGAAGGTAACAGCACAAATACTATGTGCAACAACCAATATTCATACCTAGCCTGAAACCACTCAATCTTGGTAGGTCACAGATAGTCAATCATTTCATAATTCATATAAGAATCACATATCTGAAGCACTAACCATGGACACTTTCATTATCGCATTCACATATCCCAAAAGATAAGACAAAAAAACACAAACCCCTAAATTTTAAGATGCACTAAATATAGTGCTAGGAAAAGAGAAAAACACGTCAAAGTGAAACCGAAGCTAGAATTTATCACCATTGGTAGATAGTTAAGACTTATTGCTTCTAATCACTCAAGATGGTTTAAACAAGAATACACCGAGTCTGTTTAGCTTTAAGCTCGATACCGAACATCGAATATCAATATGAAAAATTAATTTCACACCCTTCGAAACATGTTCCCTAATTTTAGTAATTATGTAAAACAATAGTTATGAGTACTTCAGGTTCACATGTCTAAAATACCAAATGCTAAACAAACAAACGCTAGAAATCAAAATATAAAAATTAAACAATCAAATATATCATAAAACATTTGGCAAATTTATTCGTATAATTGAGATAAAATTATCGGAAGAAAGACCTAATAAGCATGGCACAAACTGCATAGAAATCTTAACAATGTGAAGAAGTCATAGAATAGACATGGGAATTTAGAGAAAAGGCTATGAGAACGCACCGACATCGGAAAGCGATGTTAGAGAGAATATTCGATTAATGGAAACCGTAGCGAAACTCAGGTCTGGTCGATGAAGCAAGTGGTTTCGTTAGGAGCGATGTTAGTGAAGAAGAAAATGCTTGGGGATTTAAGAGGGATCAGGGATGGCACGCAGCACACGTGCTTGGTGAGAGTCGCATGTGCCAGTATCATGGATTTCAAACTCCCAAACACAAATCTGTCTGACTGAATGACTTGTCCCCACACGACTCACGATTCACTAAGGTGGACAACCAATAGCGGATCATAACAAACAGCATCAAGTTTACGTCAATAATTTAATTTTAGTTTTTTATTAGTCTTTCATTCGTTCAAATAAAATAACCTATATATTTTTTCTAATTTTGTTTATTGTATTAAAAATAATTCAATATTCCATTTCAATGATGGTACTCTTTTAAGTATACTTGACTCCATTTGTAATTATTTACTATTTATATCACTAATAATTATATAGCTTTACAAAAACAAGTTAATTTTGACTAAATATGGGGAAAAATGAAAGCAGACTAAAATAAACCATTCTTAAAGAAGTTTGAGTTAAGACTTTGAACTTCAACTTCTATAGTACGTTTTAAGCAACTTACCTGCTGTTACTTGTTATTGACATTTTCCAAAATAAAATCTCTAGTGAATTATAAAAGTATTACAATAATTTATTTTTTTTCAAATTGTGAGCTTATAGTAAGTTTATATTATTAGAAGTCACACAATGCACAATTCAAATATTAATATTTACACGATTAAATTATGACACGCAAATTTTTTAAATATAATTTATATATGCTATAAAATAAATGTTTTTATAATTTAAATATTAAAATTTATGTGAAGTTTTTATTCTTAGATAATACTGATAATTATCTATATGAATTACATATTAATACTCTTTTATGTAAAATTTAATTTACATGCATTTACTCAATCGCAACCACTAAACCGACCTTAGGTGATATTAATTATTAAATGCATATGTAAGTTGAGAAACAAATATTTATATTTAATTTACACTATATAATTAGTAAGAAACAATGTGTTTTTCAAACCTTTTAATTCTTAATTACAAGTATATTTAATAATTTCACTGCTTATAATATTTAAATATTTCAACCAAAACTTTACACAGAAATGGTAAGTAATCACACCTCAGTAATTTTGAATCAAGTTTTAATTAAATATGAAACAAGATTATTAAATTCTAAAAAAAATCATAATAATCTTGATTCGTATAGAATTTTTTTTCAGTAAAAAATATTTATCATTGTTTAAATCCATGCTCTATATATATATATATATATATATATAAAGATGAGAATATAAGAGAGGATACAATTTAAGGCTGAATCCAATTGTACCTCTCTTTACAATTTACAAACCGATACTCAAATTCTAACTTCAAATTATTTTACAAAAATACAATTATTCATACACATCTTATAGTAGAACTTTTTAAATTAGACTCTTTTAAGTTCTGGATCTCTCTAAGAAAATATTTCAAAAGACAACTCATTCTAAAAACAAATAAACTAAGTAATTAATAATTTACAATAAATATATTTGTAACTATAGTCATTACTTATATTTAATTTATCAAAAAATTAATAAAATTATATTTTCAGAACTAATAGCGTGAAATGATTTTCTTCCACATCTATGATTAATAACTTGCTTTGATTTATTTAATTTTTTTCTCCTACTAATTTCCTGAAATTACAAGAATACAATATAATTATAAATTTTATATTTATAGTTAATAAAAAATTTAAGCATATATTTAGAAATGAGTATATGCATAATCCTAATGTAACTTGAAATTAAGACTTGAAAAGTAATTTATTAAATATTCCTGATCTTCACAGCTAAGTCTTAGGTTTATGCTCTAAAGCTATTTTATTTGTTTTATAATGTTTAAAATGTTGGTGAGGTTTACATCGATGATTTCTATAAAGTCTTTTAGTCATGTAAAAAATAACTTCCTTCACATGTTCTATATTTGTACCTTCAATGTTAAAATTGTCTTACACATAAGAATTAAAATTGAAAGGTAATTTAAAAACGTGTATTAGTAGAAAAAATAAATTAAAACTATGAAAAAAATAAAATTTATCGAAACTTTGATAACTGTTCTTTCTTTTACAACATTAGGAATACATTTTCACTTCTCTACATTAGAAGAAGCATCCTTTTGAACAATGCCAATGATTTTAGTAATAAAATTTAGAGCTTCTAATCCAACTGCTACCATCTTATTAGCTGAAATGTTGACAAAAAATTTTCATGTAATACTCTTTCTCTTTGTCTTTGCAATACTTAAACCACTTATTTTTTTTCTCTTTCAACTTTTCTTATATTTGTACATCCTTTTGCATTTTCCATCAAAATATTATTGACAAATGACAAACACAATATGAATATTTAATAATTTATCTATATAGATAAATTTTAAAATTTGTATAATAAATAAAAAAAGAGCAATCTAAGTTAAAAATTCAAAAGGAAATAAAAACATAAGTATACAAACAACAAAAAAGAGTTGGAAATTTTTTAAAGAAAAAAAAAATGCTAGAGACCAATTATAGGTCGTGAAGTATAAAGAAAGAAACCATCACAAGAGGTGAGAGAAACAAATATTTGTACTAATGAACAGAACAATCATGAAAGACAAAAAAAAAAAAAAGTTCCGTTATGCATGGGTTCAACAAAGAAGTGCCTAGCAAGCTAGTAAAAATTGTGATCTACCTATGATCAGACAAGATAAATATGTAAATTGTGTAATCATAAATATTATATGAAATCCATAATATACTCAGACATATACTCAAACACCTAAAGGTTGACTTTGAGTAAGATAACAAAAGCAGAAAATGACAATTTAAGGATGTGACGAATTTATTAATCAATTCATGATTTTGATTTTTCAACATTTCAGCAGCCATTCAAACAAGTAAACAAAATAATGTAAATATAAATGATTTTGCAATTGATTGACAATGCACACAAAGTAGAAAAGGCAAAAATTAAAGTACGAAGGCTCAGATTGGACTAGAAAAAAAGGAAGTGAAAACGAAAATGTCAACAAATCGATTGACATAGTAGTTGTTGTTACCTATAATAGTAAGCATGATGAGTATATCTTCCATTAATTAAGGTGTAAAGCTATTGGACTTAACTAAGAAAAAAAATTGCTAGTTTACTAACACTTTGTTATAGGGAAACTTTAATTCCAAGTTAGGGAGGCACCACAATAACTTCATGTCAATCAACTCTAACAATATTTTAAGAAATAGTTTCATTCAAAAGCTAATGCATGAGACAATTCACTATATTTTTCAGGATCAATCAATAGCAAAATAATTTTGGCCAATTATGAGAACATATATATATATATATATATATATATATATATATATATATATAACAATCCCAGTTAAGTAATATAGAATAAAAAGGAGAAAATATAAAAAAGAAAGTCACTACTTTACATACAGATTTAATGAGTTAAATAGTCACACACCAAGATTCTAGGAATACTAGAGGAAGAATTACACGCCTTAAAACCTTAAATGCATTACCAGTGGCACAATAGGGCATAAATAAAGATAAACCAAAACCCAACCCACTTCTACAACATTGAAATGGAATAAAGCCCCAAAAATACCTTGAGTTTTGGTGCCTTGAAACCTTGAAATGCATTACTGGTAATATAATAGAGCATAAATAAAGATAAACCAAAACTCACCCCACTCCTACAGGATTGAAATGGAATAAAGCTCCAAAAATACCTTGAGTTCTAGTTCTGACTTTCACAAATATATGTACAATGACAATGAGCAAGAAATTTATTTAGATGTAAACAAAAGTAAAAACTAGAAACACACGAGTAAAAAAAAAGTGAAAAGATTGTACAAAAATTCAAAGTTACCTTTTTGTGGAATCTTGCAAGGATAAGTGAGAAACTTGTAAAATCAAAGTAAAAGATTGTAGAATCGGCCGTTGAAATTTTGCTTACAACCTTAACCTATTCTAAACCTACATAAAATTTAGAAAGAATATAAATATCAAGAACTTTGGAGCATAATATCTAGCAATTGAGTATATGTTTTCTTTGGTAGAGGTAATAACAATTGAGTATATGTGGGACTAACTGTACAATAAAAAGTGAAAACCATTTTATAGAAAAAAATTGAAATTTTAAAGAAATTTAACTACTTTGTATTTGAATGGCTTTAATTTAAAAAAAAAATCATTTTCTATTTTTTTTGGATAAATTGAAATTAATTTAGATAGTACTATTTCAAATAGGAAAAAAGAAAGAGAGAATAAAAAAAGAAAGAGAGGATAGAATGAGGAAAGACAAAGAAAGAGTGAGAGAAAAGGAAAGGAAAGAGAGAAGAGATGAGAAAGAATGTTATGAGAGTAAAGAGAAAAAATTTTTGAAAGGGAAAGATAGGTTAGAGAGAGAAAAGGGAAGAAAAACAACTTTTTGCATTACATCCCATGCAAAATCACTACTATTAAATAGTACTTAACTAACGACAATAATAGAAAAACACTTTTTGTAGTGACAAATTTTATTGTTGGAATAAGGATAGTTTTTCCTCACAATATTGTATCACTAGAAAAGAATAATGTTATTCCAACCACAATCAAATATTGCTGTCAAATGTTCACATTTGTAAATAACTCAATTGTCGATGAAAAAATTGTTGCAAATATGTTTATTCCTTCTAGTATCTTTTTCAAAAGTTGTTGGAGTGTCAGCAATTAATTAAGTTTAATATGGATTATCCAAGGGAAAACTAAGATTATGACCGCATTATCTAATCCTTAATCAGGTGGACAAGTCCTAACAGGTAAAAACCCATTATATCACTATAAATTAGTATCGAGGTAAAGGTGAACTAATTTGACATTTACTACTAGTATACTCTCGTCCAAAATCCTACCTTGACTTGAGCGTCAAGGTACCTTTTGCAGGTACCCTACCCTTCGGAGTTTGGTCAAAAAATTTATTCCCCATAAGATTTACAAAATGGAGGGTTTTTGGCTCTAGACAAAGGAGGGCACGGACATGCATGTCCCAGATTTTGGCCTCCTCGAACAAATGTACTTTAAAGGAAAAGAGATTTTAGTTCTCGGCCTGGCAGCCATCTATGAGATGTTCATTCACCATTCTCTTAAGGTTTCACCCTTGTAAACCACCACAAGAATAAAGCATGAAGGCAAGTGTACGTGTTACGAAAAAAAGTATATTTTAGCTCTCGCCTTGACCGAAATACCCCTACCAAAAATCTAAAGTAAACATGACATTTCGACTTTTGGTCCTACTAAAGAACAAAAACTATAAAAAGGAGACTCTTGTTGAAAAGACTATATTTTAATTAAATAATTAATCAAAAATTACCTGATGAAATTAAATCATCACCATAATTACTTAGTCTGTAATAAAGAGGTAATACCTAATAGGTAAACACCCAACCACTAGGTAATACCCAGCAGGTAAAGACCCTATCACCCACTATAAATATGACATGACATCAAGGTAAAATGATCTCTCTCTCTTTTACATACACCTATTTACTTTAACATTACGGTCTTAGAAACCTTCTAACTTGAGCATCAAGGTCTTTTTTGTAGAAATCCCCTCTATTAGAATCACTTGAAGGTTATTCTCGAAAATACTTTTAAAGAACAGTTTTCGACCATCTAGTTAGGAACACATGTTTATGGAAAATGGAATAGTGACACTAAAAAAAGGTAGAACATACATAGTGGCTTGGCTTGAACTTAGGACTTTATTTTCTTACAAGGTAAAGGCATTCGTCATCAATTATCTTGTGATATTTTTTAAGGCTAAAAAATTAAGATTTTTTTTAGGCTAAATTATAATTGGTGCCCCCAATTTTAGTGTTTGTTAACTTTTTGCCCCCTTTAAATTTTTGGTTCAGTTTTGTCCCCTTATTTTTAAAAAATGTTAACAAATTGCCTTTTCGTCAATCTACCACAGTTGACCATTAAATTTTGGATGTTGACTTGATTAGTAGGTTAATTGTTTTGTGACCTAACACTTACCTTGCATTTATGTGGCAATATTCCCAAATTGATTAGGGTTTAATGTAAGCCCCTTTTGTTTTGTTGAAAATCCCTTGATTGTGATGAATACAAAGAAACCCTTGTGCACCCTCAAAGAAAGTGGCAGCTCCTCTAGAAGCAAGTGGAAGCGAGTTTAAAATCCCCCAATCGAACACCTTCGCACAACTTCTGAGCATAATCCCATGGAAGCAAGTGGAATGTTGCAGAGCTCAGATTTTAAAGCTCGAAGGTGGTGAATATTGTGCAGTTGCGGGTTGGAAGCTCCTTTGGTGACATCTTGGACACACGACAACCCTGGTAGAAGATTTTACAACTGCGACTCTTACAGGATGAGACAAGTTTACTGTATTGTGAAAGACTATGTTTTTTAGATTTTTGGTGTTTTACTTGTAACCCATGATTTGAAATTGATCAAATGTAGGTGTTAGGAAGTAGAGTGTAATAACCTGAAATTTTATAAAATAAGCATTCAAATATTTTTTTATATTATTATTGACTCAATAAAATGTTATACTTTTATTAACTAAAAATATGGTGGGGTGAATTGTTATTATTGTGGTTTTTGTTATTATTGTTATTATTACTATTATTATTATTATTATTATTATTATTATTATTATTATTATTATAAGAATGGGTTAAAAAAAGTTAAGTTAGGTAAGTTGGGTCTGATTAACAAGGATTAGTAATTAGAAGAGTTAGGAGAGGGGCTTTGGGGGAATTTTTGCTCATTTGCTGAAAACCTTACTTGATATATGGAAAAAAACCCAGAGAAGGTAGCTACAAAGGGGAACTTAGAGAACAATGAGGATTTCCATAAGGATCAAATCATTCCTACTTTCTACATTCTTTATCTCTTGGAGGAAATGGAGAGTGAGATTAACTTATACATATGCATATATAAGAAATAAGGTAGTGGAGGCGAACCCTAAACCTCCGTAGGGATTAAGTTTTATGCAATTGATTTATTCATTTGTTATATGAACCAACTTTATGAATGATTAAGGATGAATAAATTTAATCATATGATCGATTGATTAGTGTGATGACTAGGGGACTCCTATATTATTTAAACTCCTCTGCATAAAAACGATTGGGTATAATTTGAATTGTTCTACATGAAAATGATTGGGTGTAATTTGAATTGCTCTGTATAAGAATGATTTGGTGTGATTTGAGTTGCTTTGTATAAAAGCAATTGGATGTGATTTGAACTACTCTGCATAAAAAAGATTGGGTGTAAATTGAATTGCGTTGTGTAAAAACGATTGGTGTGATTTGAATTGCTATGTGCAAAAAGAATTAAGTGTGAGTTGTTATGAGTTCCTTCCATTGATAATATTGATAATTATCATTGAAATTATAGATGGTGATGATAATTAATTATTATAGAAAGAGAAGTAAAATGCTTCAGAGTTTAAAGTTAGAATTATATTTGAGGACTTTATATAAGTTGAATTTTTGCTATCTGAAAATTTTCATATGAACCTACCTTAAAGTTCCTGTCATATATGAGATAGTTGTAACTATATGTTACTGGCGTAGAAGATGACCGCTTCGATCGTGTACCTGAGAGAGAGCATACATGAGTTGCATTACATGAACATCATTGGCATGACTTGAGTTTAATATGGTTTGAGCGGTTTCATGTGATATACTATGATGAAAGTATTTCTTATTTATGCTGCGTAAATATATATACTAAATATCTCACTCCCTGTTTATGTGTGTTGCTTGGAGCTGAATGCCCATAGGTCAAAAAGATGTTGAAGAGGTAGAGTTTAGTAATGCTTGAAATTGTTGTGGGATTCTATGCTTTAATAGAGGTGTCATTGGGATGTTGAATCATTTCCTTGTTTTAACCGTGTCTCTATTTTTCTTCTTCCTTTTAAGCTGAGTTATTATTTTCTTCAATTTGGAATTGTTAACTTTTATTTTGATTAGAGATGACGTTTTATTGGGAGGACTTTTGTAAACTTTTTTTCTCAATTAATGGGTTTTTATTTGCTTATATTATATTTATTTGGGGTGTCACATAGAGGATGTAATTTTTTGAATGGTATGACCTAGTTTTGAACATTAGAGATAAAAGGATCATACTTGAGTTACTCAAGAGGGTTGAAGAGCTGCAATAATCAAAGTGCAGAGACGAAAATAGGAATTATGAATATAAGAATTATGCTTATTCTAATTGTTAGCATTATTGTTGGGGGTTTTTGTTTATGTTAGTATGTATTGGTTTAGGGTAGGTGGAACTTGGTGATGTAAGGGGTTATTGGTTTAGGGTAGGGGGAAGTTAATTGAAAATGGTGTAAGTGTGTCTGTCAAGTTAATTATGTGAATATAATGGAAGTTGAATTTGTAATTTAAAAGTGAATTATGTGAATTCTGCCCAGTTATTATTGATGAAGTTGAATTTGCAACAACACAATTTCTATTCCAATATGATATTGTTCTTATCATAGAGAAAGAGAGCCACTATGTAATGGTATGTAAATTGTTGACAATGAAGTACCTAAAATCTTCCAGGATCAAATTGACATAATTGATGATCCAATCTGATATTGTTATTAGCACACTAAATTGGCATAATTTTTCATTATTTTCATGTAGTTCATGAGTTGTTGATGAGCTTAATCCATAGGCATACTTTAATGGGTCAAATCTCAAATGTTATTGTACTGAGATCAAAAGAATATAGCTTGCAGTAAGTTGATAATTGATTATCCAAACTTAGAAAACCAATTTATTCATTCAACACACGAAGTACCTAGAATCTACCACTTCTGCTTATTGTGCGATCTATAGAACATGGCACTTATATTATGCTAAACTAAAATTACAGGACCAACAATACATGGATTAGGATGCAACAGTTTGTAATTAAACATACATTAATACGGGAGTTTTATGCTGCTTAATTGCTTCATTTTGTAATTAAAATATAGCAACAGTTAAGAAAGTGACCAATGAGTGAAGTGCAGTTCAATTACTAACTTAACGAACCTTTATAGTGACAATTTTCAATGCAAATTACTTTCAATTACCAAATCAGATTAATTACCAACTTGACACAGACCAAACCAGTGAGTCAAATGCAGTTCAATTACCAACTTGACACGTACATACCATACCACTGCATCTGATATGGGAAATAGGAAGCCAAATAAGATCAATTACCATAATTCAGAATGCATATTCAGACTAGACCAGAGAGTGTAATTAAAAGCAGCTGCAAATTTAGAATTTTTTAAGTGATTTTCAAATCACAATTCAGAATCAAAAGCAGCTGCAAATTCAGAAAAAAAGAGAGCTGCAAATTCTGACCATAAATAAAATCACAAATTTTCAAATGATAATTTTCTGACCAGGATCAAATTCAAACATAAATCAAATGCAACTGCAATCACATACTAGAATCAAATTGAGACCAAAATCAAACTTAGTTGCAAATTCAGACCATAAATCACAGACTTTCAATTTTTTTGACAATTTTCAGACCAAGATCAAATTCAAACTAGAATCAAAAGCAGCTGAAAATTCATAGCAGAATCAAATTGAGAGCAAAATCAAATCAGTTGTAAATTCAGACCATAAATCAGTACAAATCATTCCAGAATCAGTGTAGTGAAAAAAGAAAAAGTACATAAAGCAGTGAATGAAATTTCCGTTCAATATATTAACAATAAGTGACTATTACATCAATTGTCTAAACCATTGTTCACTTAATGAAATCTTCCATGAGTGTACAAAAAAGGTCCTTCAAGCATTACAACATCAAAAGTACTACTCCTACAATCAAACTAGAGTCTAAAAAGGTCATTTGAGCACACTAAACCTTACTTTGAATTGTAAAACAAAAAATTTACAAAATGACCCTCTTAACTACAAAATGTCCCTAACTTTACTAAGTTGTTGATTATTGTGTTGGTATAGGTGCAGAATCTCCAACAGTTGCAAATGTAGCAGCTCTAACACTACTCCTAGTAACTCTAGTAATGACTTGGTGTGCAGCATGCATAGTAGAATAAACCAGCTTCCTTCTTGAGTTTTCCTTTTTTGATTTTGAAATTTGAAATAAACTATTAAAAAAGTTAGTGCATAATGAATGGAAGTTCAAATTATGATAATACCTTATTTCTTTCTTTGTGAATTTTTCTGTTTGCAATTGCCTTGGCTTTACAAGTTCTCACATTGTGGCCAACTTCATCACATCTATGACAGACAAATGAGGTGGATTCTCTTCCTAACTATGACTCAATGATAGGCTCATCATTCACCTTATTTCTGATTTTTTTTGTCTGCCAGGGGCTCTCCTCAATAATGGTGGTAGAATTGTTGTCAAAAGCGCTAACTTTGTCAAGGGCTCTAACTTTAGCTTTGTATATTTGATGATGATTCAATTTCACATCCCACTTGTCCCTTGCAAGTGTGACAAAAACGCTTATCTTTGTATCAGGGGTGTCCCTCAAGAAGGGTACAAATCTTTTTGCTAATCGCTCTATCTTGGCTTGCTTATTGCATGTAGTTCTGACACAACTATGGTCATTCACAAAACTAATCACTTGTCAATACTGACTTTGCTTAGACTTACTCACTCTTAGATCAAACGGGCAGCCTTTTACACATATAATGACCACCCTTTTCTAACAACTTTTCTTAAACCTCAGATTTTTGTTCGTCACCGTTGCAAATTTTTTCACAGCCTCTATTATGTCTTGTTCATTACTGAACAACATGCCAAGTTCAATGTGGATATCATTGTCATCTTCAGATTTTCTAAATATTGGAAATTTAGCTTTTTGTTTGCCTTCCTCATCACTGGCATTAGGTGTATCAAGGTCATCTGAAACACCATTCGCATCTACAAAATGTGGTATTGATGGTTCAACTTCACCATCCAAGCCACCATCTCCATCATCATCAACGCTTGCAAATGTTTCACTTGGCTAAATTGTGCTCCAATCCCAATCCTCCTCAAATTCACTGTCTTCAATAGTTGAATCATCACTATCTCCCTCCTCATATTCATCTTGTGTTGGACCAGTTTGTTGTGCACCAACATTTTCACATCCACTTTGTTGTGCAATATTTTCCAACCCATTTTTTTGTTGCCCTACATTTTGAGGCCCACTTTTGTCTGACCCAATATTTTTAGGACCACTTTAGTCTATCCCAACATTGCCACTTTCTCCTAATCCCACAAATTTCCTCCCAACATGTTCAATTACACATACAAGCACAATCTCCCATCCAACACAATGACAGTCAACCACATTTTCATCTGCAGGACTATCATCATTCACATCAGCCACACTAGCATGCACCTCTTGCCTATCCTCCTCTATAATAACAACATCAATATTATGCTTAAAAAACAAATCAATTATTTCATGACCTTTCGCATCTTTTGCAAACTTCAATACATCTTTGTCAAAGTTTAAGGGAAGTAATCTAGTCCTAATACTTAACTCAGAGTGTTTATACCATAAAACTTTGAAATCAAAATAGAAAAGCTTTTTATCAATTTGCAGATATCCATGTAGACTATCTTGTCCACATCACACCCTTATTCTTCTTGACTTGATCCTATGAACAATAATGGGTCTGTCAATACATTAGCCTAATTAATATATAATCAGTGTTTAACTAAAGACCAAAAAAACCTTAGTGGGACAATACTTATTTTCTAACCTATTAACCCCATTTTGAACTAACCATCTTAGTAAAGTCAAAGATAGAGCAGGTAAAGTGAACACGTGATACTTTCCCTAAGCCTTACACATTGCCATTATAAAACAACAAGTAAACAAATCCTCTTGTGAAGTAAAATATTGTAAATCCTAAACTGACAAACTAGGGACCACAACTAAACGACAAACAAGGGACTGCATTCACTTACTTGGAACAATATATAAGGTCCTCCAACCTTTGTTTCATCTTTGCGTCTTCGTGTCTTCCAGTACTCGCGTCCTTAATCATAGCGTCCTCATGTCCAAGCGTCTTCCCATCCCCGCGCCCTCCAGTACTTATGCGTCGCATCTCCTATTAGGGTTCACAAAGACGAACCTTCAGAAATCTCTAATGGTGGTGGCGTGTGTCCAAGCTTCACAATGGTCTCAATAAATTGGGGTCAAAAGAGGCAAAATTACCGTTTTCAATCAAGTAACTTCCCCTAACTCATGTTAATCACTAATTATTCATTAATCCAATTTTAATTGTACCACGTAGGTAACAACATTTAACAACATGCCACGTCAACTAGTTAACACCTAAAATTTAACAGTCAACTATGACAAATTGACGAAAGAGAAATTTGTTAACATTTTTTTAAAAATAGGAGTTAAAATTGAAACAAAAATTTAAAGGTGAGCAAAAAGTTAACAAATAATAAAACCGAGGGACATAAATTATAATTTTAACTTATTATTATTGTTATAATTCCTTCAACATTTTGGTTGTACGATGCATGAAGCAATCGACATTTATTATTATGATGTGTACATGTGAGTTTGACGTACCTTTCACGAACTCGTATGCATAAATCCACCACACACATGTTATAATATTGGTATTTTTTTAATAGTCTCATTACTTGCAATTTTATTATTCATCTAAATTTGAGTTTTCAAAATGTTATTTTTAATTAAATTGTGTATTACATAAATTATAAGATTGATTTGTTGAAAAATAAAGAGATATGAAAAAGATTATATGTTTAAATCTCTTTGTTAAAAAAACTAATATATTAATAATTAACATTTAGTTTATTAAAAAAAAATTGCGTATGCACATAATTTCTAAATTGTGCATGTGTTTGTTTTCTATTTTTAGATCATTTATATCTTTTATAGAAGATAATTTTCATTAATTATGTTAAACAGATTATGCTAATTGATTCACACACTTAATAATAAAACATATATGTTAACAAAATGCACCTTTCATTGATATGTTTTAAGAAAATCTAAGTTGGATATATGTTAAAAATATAAAAAAATGTTAAGAAATGTTTTAATAAGCTACATTTTGAATTAATTCTAAGAAAATTTTTAAATTATGACTGACTAAAATATTTACTCTAAAAACAAATTTTAGATTAAACAAATACCTGTAATAAATTATAATTAATACACTATATTTAATACGAGTAGTTAAAACACTTTAACGATTTTTCAGTTCTTTATTTTATTTGGCAAGAAGAAAATAAATAAAGTATATGAAAATAGCATAGAAAGAAATATGCTAAACCAAATAAATAAGAAATTCCTGTAATACAATAATAAAAATAATGAATTTTAAGGGTTTTTAATGTGAGAAAAATAAAAAAAAAGTAGAAAAAGATAAATAAGAAATTTATATTTATTAAACTATTTTTTAAATTGTGAAAGTCATTGTACTAGACATGACTATCAATTTTTAAGAGTTTGGATGAAATCAAAATCCACTATGGGTACTGGGATTTTAAAATTGTGTATTAAAAAAAATCCAGTATTATTTTTTACAATATGATTGTTTTTATTATATACATACATATGATGATTGATTATCAACATGAATATCAGTTGTGAGAAACATAATGCACCATTATTGAGTAAAGACAACAAAAGTGTTCAAAACCATCACATCTCTTTATTTTTCTTTTCATATATTTCTTTTCTATCCAACAAATCTCATTTCATATATTCTATATTTCCATTCCCTTGTTTTTATTTCTCCATCATCTGTGTTTTGTCAAACAAAGTGTAAGTCTTTTTAATCTTTATATTTGAGTCCCCTACAATATTTTCAGAGAAAGAAAAAAGTCTCTTTAATTGGTATATTTTTTGTCATGGTATTAAAGATTCCTATACTCTCACATCAATAACTTTGATTTTAAAATTTTAAAAAATACCTAAATTTAATGATTCATAACTAGAAATTCATAATATTTTATAAAGTTAATACGGATTAAATTCACATATTTGCGTCTCCTACAATATTTTCAGGGAAGGAAAAAAGTCTCTTTAATTCGTATATTTTTGGTCATGGGTATCAAAGATTCCTATACTCTCACATCAATAATAACTTTGATTTTAAAATTTTAAAAAATACCTGAATTTAATGATTTCATAACTAGAAATTCATTATATTTTATAAAGTTAATACGGATTAAATTCACATATTTGCATATCTTTTAAGTTTTGAAAATTAAACTTTTCAATATTAAATTGCATGAAACTTGATCATATTTGATTGAAAGAGAAATGTTACCGATACATATTTGTGATTGGTTAAAATTTATTGAAATATATAAATTTATGTGTTGTCATTAAACTTTTTTTCTAATTTTAAAATTTTTAATAAATTTTAACTAAAGTTGGCAAGATCAGTCTGATCGGCTAGATTGCAAAATGGATTAGACTTGACTCCACAAAGTGATAAAAAAAAAACGAGTATTTTTTGTCCAACTCATTTTTGATTGTGCAAATGGGTTTGAGTCATGCTGACTGAAATAAAAATAAAAATATATAATGTGAGGAGAGATTCATTTACTTCACAACTATGAGAAACTTATCTTTCATTTGCACAATTTATTTTCTTGAAATTTAATAGTTGTAATAAGTAATTAATCTTAATTATTAGATTTTAAAAAATGAATTATAAGAATAAAGAAGTAAGTCTCTTGTACCTACTTTTAGAATAAATAGATCATTTTTCGTATAATATATTGTTAAAAAAATAATTAACTTATCCTCTTCTGACTTTTATAGCTTTAATTCCTATTATGCTATTCAAAAATTCTTTAATCATTTTAATGAATCTTACATTTAATTTAATGTTCCATTTAACTTACTTGTTAGAAAAAAAAAAGTTGAAAAAATGTTTTTTCAAGTAAACAAGTAAATAAGCATCACATTACCTAAGAAATGTACAGAAAATATTTTTTTCATCCAAATTTAAATATCATATAAAAATTATGACATATAAACCGTTCATGTAACATTTATAATTTATTTATGAAAAAAACTTCAAAAACCATGAGTTGGAAGAAATATTGAATTTTTAGTGATTTTGAAACAATAACTTCATAATTTATTATGAGAAGAAAATTTTCAAAATTTCATATTCTTAATAAAATTTAGATTTTAATTTTTTAAAAAGGTTCGTTTTTATCCAGGAACTTGTTGACTCAATACGGGTTAAATTGGGTTTAAAAAACAAGCCAAATGAAATATAAACTAAACTAACATGTTCTTTTTTTTGTTGTTGTTGTGAGATTTGGAAGGAGCGGATCACCTAAATTGACAACTTTAATTTTAATTAATGATAAAATATATGTTAAGAATACTGTCTTAGTGAATAAAGTATATTATTATTACTTTTCTTTCTTTATTAAAATTATAGAGATAGAATAATTTTTTTTCTTATTTTTGTTTTATATGATATTTTTGTAAAAGGCAAAATTTATTAATGATAATTCTACACAAGTCACAAGAAATGATACTGTAGAGATTAGGGATACAAAAGCTTCCAGAAAGTAAAGAAAAATTAGAACAAATTCCCCACAAATAGCAAAGAGATAATACCACCACAAACACCATCAGGTCTCTGAGACAGACCCCCTCAATAACATTTAACAAGAGAAAACAAAAGTTAGAGACCATCTCCAAACAACAGAACTTTAACCTTGCACCATATGAATACAGAGATCACGCCTAGACAAAATGCGTTTAATGCACAAGATCAGATTAGAGAACTACTCAACAAAAGTTACGTCTGATACCTTACTTATTCCTTTGAGCCACATCCATGATCGTTCCATAGCTAATTGCCAAACTTCTTCTACAAGGAATGGATTACTATTGAAAACCATTCCTCGCAATCCATATACTCCACAAAGTTGACATCCAAATAATACTTAGAACAAAGATAGCTTTCTTGCATATTGAATTGCACATCCCCAAGAAACTCCAGAAATTCATTTCACAATCGGCAGACAGAACTGAGACATATCCTAACCACTTAAAGCACAATATCCAAACAGAGAAGCTAGACTTACAGGAGAAACACAAATGATTGACTGATTCTGGTAACGAACAACAGAGAGGGCAGGTTACCTCAACCATTGGAAGGATGGAACGTCGAGCTAGTTCAACCTTTGATGGGATTCTTCCCAATGCCACCTTCCAAGAAAAAACCACCACCTTGAACGGAGCTTTTGACTTCCATAACTGGCTGAAAAAAGGAGACGTATCATCTTGTGAAGCTCCACACACTGCCTGATAAGCCATCTTTACCAAATATTGATCTGAGACCTCCGAACTCACTTTCCACCCCAAGCATCTCTCGCCTCTTGCCTCATGGAAAGACCAATTAGATTACCCTCCAACTCCCTCACCCATTCATTCTCCCAGCTGAATAACTCCCTTCTCCAACTAAACTTTCCAAACCCAATTATTATTACACCATTCACCCATCTCAGAAATAAGCGCCTCCCGTTGATTAGAGAGATAGTATAACCTAGGGTAAGCATATATGAGCCTTCTAGACACCTGCCACCCTCCTTCCCAAAACTTAAATAGGGAGCCATCTCCTACCACAGGCTTGATCTTACCAGCGAACTAGTCACCCACTCCTTTTTCAGAGGTGATTTTTACAATGTCATGCCACCACTGGGAACCACCTCTTCTACGACTAACTGGCAAGTTCCTCTTGATGTTCATCCTGTATCTCGCCACCAACACCTTGATCCAAAGAGCTTCACCCCCCTAAAAAATTTTCCAACGCCATTTACGCAACAAAACTTTATTGAATGCCTCAACATCCTTGATTCCTATACCTCCGCTACTTTTGCCTTTACATACCTGCTCCTATTTGATCCAGGCTACTTTCGAACACTCTTCCGATCCACCCCAAAGGAAACTCCTTTGCAGTGACTGGATAACATTAGACACCTTCTTCGGCACCCTAAAGAAAGAAAGAAAATAAAGAGGTAAAGCTGAGAGGGTGGATTTGATCAGACAAATCCGCCCCCCAAAAGATAGGTTTTTTTTTCTGTACTGAGTTAGTCTCGCTCTCATTTTATCTAGTATTGGTTTCCATGCACGCTCACACCTCATATTCGCCCCCCCACAGGTAACCCAAGATAAGAGAATTGTATTTGAAGAACTCTGCAGTTCAGGATTCTAGCAAAGGAGCTTACCTCAGGCAGATTCACCCTAATACCCCAAGTTACTCTTGTGAAAGTTAATCTTGAGGCCAGAAGCCAGCTCATAGCATCTTAGGGCACTTTTAAGCATGAGAACATTTTGAAGCTCAGGCGCAATCATGAATATAGTATCATCTACAAACTGCTAAATAACAACCTGAAAGTCTTGATTATCAAGGTTAATGCCTGAGATAAGGTCTACAGACGTAGTTGATTAATGTTGTGCTACCTTCTTTATGACTTGTAATGACCCACCATTTTTGCCATATTATTATGTAGCTAGTTGACCTCCATGAATAGAAAATATTTGGGCCAAAATTTGATTTTGCTCTCATGTTACAAAGTGACACACACACACACACACACATATATATATATATATATATATATATATATATATATATATATATATATATATATATTATTTTATGTCAGTTTATTTTAGCATATCTTATTTGCTATTTGCAAGCCATATGTTTTAAATAACCAGAAAACTCAACATATCTTAGTTTGTATTTTGGATTAATTGACTTGAAATATAAATTTTAAGATGTTTTAGATCAATTGATCTAAAATGTCTAAAATTTATATTTTGTATTAGTTAATCTAGAATATATTATGTTAATTTTTAATTAGGTGATTTAGAATCCAATAGTAGGACATTGTCAATTGTATTTCAAATTTGCTTATCCAGAAGTGTAATATCATATTTATGTTCTGGATCAACTTCTCTAGAATATTGATATTTTATGATTAAAGATTGGTGATTCAAAATACAATTAGTTATGTCTTGCTATTACATTGCAGATCACCTAATCTAAAATTAACCTAATATATTTTAAATTAACTAATCTTGAATATATATATATATATATATATATATATATATTAAAACACTTCAGATCAACTTATTCGAAACACTTTAAAATTAAAATAGCATGGAAGTATGTTGGAGATTTTCAATAATAAGGTGTTAAAAGAAACTTTCTATAATGTTTACGGTATTTAGTTTAATTACTGAATGTCATATTAAACATTAAGAATTCATTTTACGATTTATTCTAAATGATATTGCGTATTTCTTATTTATTTCTAATTTTGTCGGTCACAATTGATTAAAGTTACACACAAATTCTATTTATCAGCGGACAAAAGCTATCCTAATAATATTCTATACTTTGTGACTCACATTTCTTTTATTTTTCATAAATTATATTTTCTAATTTTATTAGTATTAATTAGTGTAATTCGTTATTAATCATATTTCTTCCTTCTTCTTCTTTCTTCTAATTTTATCGGTGAAAATTTACCAAAGCTACGCACAAATTCTATGATAATATTTTCACCATTAAGAATTAAATAAGCAGATTTCCCCATAAAATATTATTTGTGAAAAAATCTAGTAAATATATTAAATAAGTATAAAAGAAATAAAAAAAGCCACCTAAAAAATATTTTTATTTTATTTTTGTACTATAAATAATTTTCCAATAGACTCACTTAGTTTATTTAACTTATCCACTTTTTAAAATTTTATAAAAATATTCATGCAATCAATAGTGCTAGCTTTCTTTTCTGTAACATTATTTTTTTATTAAAAATTTATGGAAAATTAAATATATGAATTAGAAAAAAACAAATATATGATATGAAATATGATTAATTTAATGTTTTTATTCTGTAACATTACATTTAAGATGTTTAGTTGGATTGTTCGAGTAAAATGTGCAAATTATTATAAACTTCGTGACACTATCTTCAACTCATCTCAAGAGGATTAAAAAAAAGAAGAAGATATGTTTAAAACATTAATTTAAAATTCATAAATAAAATATAAAAGAATGTAGTTAAGTTAAATTTTTAAATTTTGATAATTAAAAATATAAATAATGTATACAAATTATCGTTATAA
Source organism: Psophocarpus tetragonolobus (assembly GCA_037954015.1). Classification (NCBI taxonomy): domain Eukaryota; kingdom Viridiplantae; phylum Streptophyta; class Magnoliopsida; order Fabales; family Fabaceae; genus Psophocarpus; species Psophocarpus tetragonolobus. Next base: position 77,524,501 of record CM075689.1, read on the forward strand.
TATTGATCATATAAATCATTTTCTTATATTTAAAACTATAAAATTTAATATCTCAATTTTTATAGTTTCGAATTTCTTAGGAAGATATTTTTCTACGTAAAAAAATATCGTAATTTAATTTTAAATTTATGGATATTCTTTTTCTAGTCATCTTACAACATTAAATGGGTGAAAAAACTTATTGGATGACTAAAGTAAAAGAAAAGAGAACTAGTCTGAAAATTAAATTTAAGAAAATTCAATCCAACTATTAACGAGTGGTTGAGGTTGCGGGGATTGCACTTCTAACTTCCATAGTCAAAAAATGGGAATCTGGAGCTCAATATGTCCCCTAGCCCCCTAAATTAAGCATGACACTGTAAGTTTTCAATTAAACTAGATTTTATTTTTTAAAGGAAAATGTAGTATGTATTATAATATAAAGTGAAACATAATGTTTCAACTTGCTATACATCATCCTTAAAAAAAAAAACAACTAAAGGGGTACATAAATATAAAGTATCCTATTTCATACTGCTTTCTATGATATCTTCTCGTAACCACCACAACAACCTGTCACCACTCCTACTTCATATTTTGCATACACAACAATGGGTTGCTGCACCAATCAGAAAACCCACAACCTCTATTAAAACCAAAAGAATACCAAAGTCATTTCCATGACATAACTTTGATAGATGACACTATATCCAAAGCCTCCAGTGATGATCCATTAAAAATAATGGAGTTTCTGGATATCCAGATAGTCCAACAGACTACATGCGGAAATAGAAATCTACACTTACGCTTATGTTTACCCACTACCCAATTACTAGCCACAAGAAACAATTGGGATAAATCATCAGGGATTGACATTTCAATTTCAATTCAATTCAAAACCTTATACCATAAAAGCTGAGCGAAAGGGCAACTTAAGAATAAATGCTTACAGTCTTCTACGTGCCTCTTGCATAGGAAGCAGAATAATCCTTGTAAATGAATATCTACTCCTCTTGTCAAGAGATTATCGACCGTTGGTAGCCTATTTATCAAGAGTCTCCAAGAAAAAGTTACCACTTTTGACAGCAGTTTATCTTTCCATAACGCTTAAACAGTTGAGTGTTCATTCCTACCTCCCTTTCTATGCTCGAATCACTGCACAGAATTCTGTATACATCAGCAACCTTAAAAATGCCACTTGCATTAGACTTCCATACCATGAATCCATACTTTGGCCATCTAGCACTACTCCCTGCAACAAACCTTCTAGTAGCTTTAATACCTCTTCCTCCCATACGAAAAAAGCCCTCCGCCAAAACCACCTCAACCCCCCCATAGCCCTTTTTTGTCTAACTGTTACATCTTTGTCCATAGCCAACCCGAACAGTCTCGGAAATTGGCTCTGTAAAGAGCCGCCTCCTAGCCAATTATGTTTCCAGAACAAAACCTCAGTTCCGTTCCCTAAACTCCTCTTTATATTGTTATTAAACCAGCCTGGGAAACCCACCTGTGATCCATCTATCGACCAAATATCCTTCCACCATATAGAACCTTTTGACCTCGATGTAGGTTGGTATGATAGGTGTTGGAAATCTCCATATCTAATACGGAGCAATGGCCCCCAAATAACGTTTTTGTTTGTTAAAACTCTCCAATGCCATTTTGGTAGCAAACTCAGATCAAACTTCATCAGAGACTTAACTCCCAAACCCTCTTCCACCTTTGATAAGCATACCCTATCCTAACTCACCATGCAATTTTGGAATTCTGAACATCCCCCCCCTACAAAAAATTTTATTGCAACCTTTATAGAATCTTCAGAACCTTCTTTGGAGCTTTATAGAAGGAGAAAAAATACATTGCTAGACTTGATAATACTGAGTTTAACATTACCAATCTCCAGCAGAGGACATGTTCTTCACTTTCCACCCAGCTAGTCTTCTTTGAAATTGCTCAACCATTGGTCTCCATACTTCTTCGACCCTAGGATTAACACCTACTGGAACACCCAGAAATTTGAAAGGCAGTGAGCTAACGGAACAATTCAGTAGGCACCCCACTGCATGAGCAAATAACATATCTACATTTAATCCATAAAAATGACTTTTATAGAAATTGACCTTCAAACCTGTTGTCATCTCAAAGCTTCTAAGGATTACTTTTAAGTGCCACACAGTTTGAAAATCTGCTTCCCCATCATAATGGCATCATCGACATATTGAAGCAAAGAGAAGTTTACTTCTTCTCCTACCTTTATCTCTTGATAACCTCCTAATTGGATAACTGATCTGTACAACCCCGAAAGAGCTTCTGTGACCACCAAAAACAAGAAAGGAGATAACAGGTCTCCTTGCTTAATACCCTTGCCTGGTTGGAATTCCGATGTTGGGCTACCATTTACCAAAATAGATACGTGGCTAGTTCTGATAATATTAGAGATCCACATCCTCCATCTGTCCCCAAAGCCCAACCTGCCCATCATATAATCCAAGAAGTTCCAGTTGACTGAATCATAGGCCTTTTAAAAATCCACTTTAAACAAAAAGCATGACTTTTTGAACCTATGTGCCCAATCAATCAATTCATTAGCTACTAGAACCCAGTCTAGAATCGATCTACCCAGAAGAAACGCTGTTTGGCACATTGAAATAATTTTCCCCAATATTTTCTTCATTCTGACTGAAAGGATTTTGGAGATAATTTTTTGAATGCTTAAGATTAAAGAAATCGAATGATACTGGGATAGGTTTAAAGGACGAGCCACCTTCAGAATTAATGTAAGGAAGGAGGAAGTTATTCCTTTTGGAAGCCTTCCTGACCCATGAAACTCTTGAACCACTCTCACAACATCATCCCCTATTACATCCCAACAAGATTTGTAGAAATTTATCCCAAATCCATCTGGGCCCGGGCTTTTCCCACCCTCTAAAGCCCGAACCGCCTCCTTAATTTCTGCTATAGAGAAAGGTTCTCTAAAGATAATCTATCTTCTTCTGACAGTTGATTGAACTGAACACCATCCAAATTAGGTTTGTCCCTACATTTTTCCTGAAACAATTCATCAAAGTGTTGTAGCACCTTTGATTTGACTTCGTGGACACTTTCCACCCATCTGTTCTCTGCCTCCACCGCAAAAATAGAGTTCATTGAACATCTCATCTTAAAGTAGTTGTGAAAATACTTTGTATTATTATCACCTTGAATAACCCATCTCACTCTAGACTTCTGAAGAATAACATTTTCAGTAATCCTAGCTCTTCCCCAAAATTCATCTAAGATAACACTTCTAGAGGGATTTAAAGATTGAACCCCTGTCACCAAATTCTGGTCTGTATCATCCAATTCCTTTATCTTTTCTTCCAAAAAAATCTCATCCTTTCTAAATGTCTCTTCATTCCATTTTTTGATAGCCGCCTTTAACCCCTTCAACTTATTCATAAATTGATAACCTTGCCACCCCGTTCCCCTAAAAGAATTCCCAAAGGTTTTAACCTCCTCATAGAAAGACAGTGATTGTAACCAATGATCGAAGAACTTAAAAGGTTTAGCACCCCAATTTAATTGGGCATCTTCAGTAATAATCCAACAATGGTTAGCATACTCCCTAGATCCCACCCATTGAGAGGTAATACTCCACTCATCAATGAGGGTTTGTGATAATAAAAATCTATCTAACCTGCTAGACGCTGTTCCATCGGACGAAATCCATGTAACTTGCTTTCCATAAGCTGGCAGATCCACCACCCCCACCTGACCAATAAAATCGGTGAATTCAACCATCTCCGCTCTAGAATGATAGTTTGATATTCCCATCACTTCCCTCCTATTTGTTACCACATTAAAATCACCACCTAAGCACCATTGTACATTAGGAAAACCTCTCCTTGTCATTATCAAATCAGCCCACAACTTCCTTTTACCTGCTTGAGAACATGGTGCATAGACATTTACCAAACAAGCTTCTAAGTCTGAATCCACTCCTTTGAAACCGACCCCCAGAAAACCTTGACCTTGGATCTGCCAGAGGTTCTTCATCAAGCCTTTTTTTCCAAATAATTAACAAACCTCCACTAAGACCAACAGACGGTTGAAACCTCCATTCACACTCATGTAACCCCCACACCTCCTTTACCTCCCATTCTTCAATTTTATTGCATTTTGTTTCTTGCAATATACAAATATCAATCTTATGCGACACCATGGTCCTTTGAATTCTGCGTCGTTTGGCTCTATCCCGAAATCCCTTCACATTCAATGAAAATATCTTCATTCAAACATTCTTAGAAAATCTTCTTTCCCTTCAACTCTTCTCGGCTTTGTCCCTTTCATACATCTGCTTGAGTTCTTTTAGATAAACTAATTCAGATTGACTTCCACATACCCCCATCTGTTTCATGGCCCTCCAGACCTTATGAGCCTCATCCTGCCCATCTATTTGCAAACCTTGATTTATACCCACCTCTGACCTCGACTTTGACACCAAAACCTTCGAAATAGGGTATAGTGGCAAGCTAGAGGATACCTGACCTCTTTTGAGTTTGTGGTTGCCCCGACAGAGTTCACTCCCATCCACACTGCGAGGCGAGCTTCCTTCCAAACTCGAACGAACCGCAGGCTAGCATCGTCCTTCCCAGCTACCTCTTCAACTCCAACCAACTCCCACCGTTTACTATCAAACATCTGCGTGGATAAGGAATCCCCACCTTCATGGGTAAATTTGCCACTCTGGATGGGCGTGTCCCCTCGCACATAAGAAGGTACAGATAACAAATTGAGTGGTTTACCATTATCGTTGGTGTTCCAAAGCAATGTGTCCGAGTGATTTTCTTCTAACCAGCCCAAAACTTCTCCACAATTTCGATTCAACTTATTTGCGTGGCTAGATGATTTAAATTGGCCCGCTACTGAGTGCACCTCCCCGGTTTTGTCTAGATTCAAACAGGCCCATCTTTTCACAAGCCCGTAACACTTCTTTATTCTGGCTAATACTTTTTTCCTGGCCCATTACTAGACGCAGCTCCCTATCATTCTCCACAATTGGGCTTAAGCCCAATAGTCTATGCTCTGTTTCCTCCTTTTCCTGAGGAAATAGATGGTTGATTCACGCCTTCGGCTCTTGGCTCTCTGATGCCATTTTGAAGAAACTTTACCTTTGTTTTCCTTGCGTGTGTCAGATTGAAGACAGCCTATCAATTAAACTAGATATACCATACTCGCTCGCTAACTGAACGTCAGAGTACTATTCAAACGACTTTATTTAGTGGATTTCCAAGGGAAATCCATCCCTTTTCTTTAGTATGTTGATATGGTAACCAGTCCAATTTAATGTATCACTGGTACCTGCACCTGGGCCATTATTCATATACTCTCCAAAGTATAATGTTTCCGAAAACTTCTTATGTTCGTCATCCCATCCTCTTGGATCTATGTGGCTAACAAGAAATGATCTAGTACTACAGTTCTTGAAAAGTTCTTTCACAGACGACCTAGAAATGTTTTAACATGTCCAATGACAAGCCTAAGATTCGTGCTTGGTATGAATGGAAGTCGCATGATTTTATTTGGACCACGTCCCTAGGCTGTGATAATGTTACGCTGCCCAGATATTGGTTTTCGGGCCATTAGGTTGCATTTTTGGAATACTAACAATCGCGCTTCCAAAAATAAAGTCAATAGTGCCATTGATTATGGAGACACGGTAAAATTGCTTCTTGTCCGAGCAAAGAGTTTCCGAGAATGCTTAAAATCTAATTCATTATGTAATTATATTCAAATTAATAGTGTTATTATTTTTATAAATAAAGTCTTTGATTAAAATTATACTTATTTTCATAATAGAGATTGAGAAGTAAAAATTTAACATTATTTTAATTTAAATTGTTCTTAATTATAGAATTATTATATATGGGATATCAATAAATCCAGATAGATAAATATATATATATATATATATATATATATATATATATATATATATATATATATATGAATGTTTTTATATGATAAAGATTAATAGATCTCATTTATTAATTACATAGATGATACATATGTGAGTATGATCATTTGAATGGACTCTGAGAATTTCTAATAGTTTATACTACCTTAATTTATCAATAGAAATTTCTCAAGAAGAAACTAAATGTTTTTTCTTTGATTTGAGATTATCATAATAATTAAAAAGTAATTTATTATATTTTAATTTCGGACACCTAATGTCTCAAGGTACTACTTAATTGAATATTAGATATAATCAAATACTTATAGAATTAATGGTAAATCAAGATAGAATCCATCAACTTTTGGTAATGAGTTTGAGCTCTGTTAATAAAATAACATCCTAGCCAGGAAAATTCATTGAAAGAAGAAATGAATTTCTTAAGTTGGTCATGACAGGTCAACTTAATGGAGTTTCACGAGTTGACTAAAAGTTGAAATGATGAAAGAAAAATATTATATCTTCTTTTAAGTTCTTGAAAGTAAAATATTACTTCATACTATTTGGACGTTAAAGAGTATTGTTAGATGTCTAACTTGATTAATATATTAATTTGATTAATTTATTACCAACTAAATATTAAACTTATTGGGTCAGACACAAACGAGTGTTTTAATATTTGTTAAAAGAATTATTTTAATATTTGATGATTAAATAAGAGTATTTAATTTGATCAAATTAAAATAATTTAAAGTGAAATATTATTATATTCTTTGTTAGCACTTGAGTATATATAATACAAATTATATATGATTAAAGTTTTTTGAATTTCAAATTGCAGAAAGTAGTTGATAAAGAATATATAATTAAAATATTAGACTTGGTTAGTGTTGTTTCCACTGATAAATAAAGAAGGGATGAAATATTTAAAGATACATATTTGATATTATTGTTTTTATTTGAAAAACAAAATAAAATATGAATATTTAAATATATTTGTGACAAGATAAAAAAGAGGCGATCCCTTAAAGATACATATTTGTTATTGTTTTTATTTGAAAAACAAAATAAAATGTTACTAATTTCCTAATTTTAGGAAAAACAGATCTTAGGTGTGGATAAACATAAGGAATTTAATTGGTATACACCGAAGAACCTTTACACTGACGTTCAATCATAACTTTTTTATTTATGTGACTTTTAAAGTACTAATTAGTAAAGTCTACAAACTTACTACAAAATGAAGAGTTGTGATTAAATGTCAGTACAAAAATCTTTACACTGATGCTACATACAAATTAAACTTTATACATAAGATCTTCACATTATTGAAGAGCACGTAAGATTTATCATAGAGCGATCTACAACTACTCGAAGAGCAACAACTTGTTGCTTGTGTGGGCTTGGTGCGTTTTGAAATTGGATATTTTAGACAATAAACATATCTCCATCTCCATCTACACCTACAAAGTGAAATTACCATTAGAAAAATATGCAATAATATAATTAATAAACCAAGTAAATTTTTTTCTAAATACTATTTCTAATTAATCAATATAAAATAATAATTTTTAATTATATTAAATGATAAAATAAAAATATTATATATTTACCAACAGTTGGACTCATCAAGATGCTTGCTCTGGCCACTTTATTTAGGCTTCCAGTGATTATGGTTGCATTCATGCCATCATCCATGAGCATCATGTTCGTTTTCTCACTACCAATTTGGACATTTTCATTGTAGATCCCCTCTGTCACATGGATTATGTACCTTGTCTCACTGTTGTTGGGTTCATATGCCACAGTCTTAAAGTCTCCATTCCCATCTTTGGCCACCACAACATTGCCCTGGATATTTGTGGTAGTAGACCCCAATAGATTTCTATCCATACCTCTCACCCTTTGGGAAAATTTTCATTTAGGGATGAATCAATTATTTATTGAGCATTTGGAGGTAAAATAGAAACCAACATGGCTAGAGAGGTTCTTGGCCTAGAAATCAATTTGTCAAGTTCAGTTTTCATAGCTGTCCTAGTTGGCCCCTGTAATCCATCTAAACACATTGCATGGTTAGTAAGTACACTACTTAACCATGTGTGCATGTCTTGCTGTGATTCAATAGTTTGTTTAACACGGTCACTGTTGATTTCGAACTCTATTCATGGACAAGTTCATCAAGCCTACACAATCTTGCAATGTAGTTTTCTGCGTTGAATTGTTGATTCCCAATTGAACTATGAGTTGTTTCCATAGTCCTCTTAACGTGAGATGGAATTCTTTAGAAAGGATAGTAGAAAATCAACTTTTTGGTCATTTTTAACTATTGCTAAAGGTGCTAAGCTAATTCTGAAATATGTGATAAGCATGACCTGCTGTCAAGTGCATGCTCACACATATGGCTAGAATTGAAACAATATAATGGAATACAATGCGTTATGCTTAGAAACATAACTATAGAGAGAGTTTTGGAAATAAATTATTTTGCTTGGCATGACATTTTTCTAAAGAAATATAATAACTGGAATGTGTAAATTTCAAACTCAAAATTAAATCTAGGAGGCTCCAAATTATGGTCAAAGTAACTTTGGATTTTAAAGAAAAGGTGATATTTATAAAGTGGAAGTTTCTTTTAACACTCCATTTATTTGTTATTTGCACCCATACATTTTAAATAATCCAAAAATCCAACATACTCTGGTTTGTATTTTAGATAACAGATCTAGAATATAAATTTTAAGATTTTCTAGATTAATTGATCTAGAATGCCTAAAATTTATATTCCTGATTAATTGATTAAGAATACATTATGTTAATTTCAAATCAAGTAATCTAGAATGCAGTAGTAGGACATGATTAATTGTATTCTTGATTGGCTTATCCGAAAATTTAATATCATATTTATGTTTCAGATCAACTGATCGTGAATATTATGGATTGATTGATCCAAAATATAATTAATCATGTCCTCCTATTGCATCTCAAATCACCTAATTCAGAATAAATATAATGTATTTCAGATAATTAATATGAAATATATATTTTAAGATATTTTCGATCAACTTATCTGAAACACCTTAAATTAAATAGGGTGAAAGTATATTGGAGATTTACAAATTATTTTAAACATTACAGGAATATGGATAGCAAATGAAAATGTATGTTAAAAGAATTTTCTTACTTTCCATATATAGGTAATCATGAACTGAATCAATTATACATATTTGGACAATTATTTTACTATCCCTCGATTCTTTTTGCGGATTATGCCCACACTTTATAAAGTAGCACATAAATATATTAGTATATTTTATTGAAAGGCATATATTAATATATTATTTTATTGTGAATTTATCCATCTAAATAGAACCATCTAAAAGATGTCTTATGGCTTAGATCTCATCTTCTTAAAATTGTTAGACAATAAATATATTTCTATAATATAAATTAAAATATGTAATTTGATAAATGAAATTTTTTATTTATTTTTTATTATAGTTTTAAACATCTTTTAAATCTAAATATAAATTTCATATTTTATTTTTTGTAATTAATAAATATTACTTCTTAACTATTTTAAATTATATTGTTTTTATATTAATTAGTAGTAAATTTGAATTGATCGTCTTAACTGGTACTTCGCTCGATCTACAAATTTTTATATTTAAATTAATTTTTAATGCTTTTTAAAAATTTCTGAATAATAAGAAAATAAATTTACATAATAAATTATCATTATAATTTGAAATATAATATAATATATATATATATATATATATATATATAAATAAATACGTTATTCCAAAGAGAAGTGCCAACAATATAACACTCTATTTAACATACTTTTTAATATAATTTTATTATTGGTTGAAATATATTGATAAATGATTATAGAATTAGAAAATTGAAATATTGAATAAGACAAAAAGACTCATCAATTTGTAATTTCAACCAATAATAAAAAAGTGTTTAAAAAAATAAGTTATAAAATATATTACTAATTATCCATTATTTTATTTATATATATATATATATATATATATATATATATATATTACTTTTCTAATGTATGTCTCGTGGCAAATGTTAATCATTATTAAAATCATATTTTTAATATAACTTTTGATATATTTATTATGTGATAGAATGAACATAATTAAAGAGCATTAAATATATTTTATAGTATTAATTTACTTTCACCTTTATCTTTTCTTATTTCACCCTTGCTTAATTTTTAATTTTATATTTTTTTATATTATTATTTCTACATTTTTACATATTAAACTCAATGAAACGCATATCGATTTAAAATATAATAGTGCATTAGTGTTCTTTACTATTATATTTTTTAATTAGGTATTGTGTTGAATTTACACGTTAATGTTGATCACTTTAAATTAAAATTATTTTATCCTTTTCACTTTATTATATTTCATATTTTATTTGTTATTAAAGCTAATCATAATATTATAAAGAAACAAATAATAATATAAAAAAATAAAATAAAGAAAATATTGTTATTAATATAATAAATATGCGTTACATGAGTTTATTTGTTTAAAAAAAATAATATGAAAAAATACAAAAGTAATAATATAAAAAAAATGAAAAGTAGCAAAAAAATATACTAGCATATTTGGATCATTATTTTGTTATGCCCTCATTTTTTTTGCGAATTATGCCCAGACGGTATAAAGTAGCACAAAAATATATTAGTATTTTATTGAAAGACATATATTAGCATATTATTTTATGTGAATATATCCATCTAAATAGAACTATCTAAAGAGAGGTCTTATTGTTAAGGCCTAAAATTATTAGACAATAAATATATTTCTATAATATATGTAACATTCCAAATTTAAAATAATAATGAAAGAAAAACTTATTTGTAATATTTAACTATTTAATTTTTTCTACTTAAATTTGTTTCATACAATCAAATTATATACTTAAATATTTTAAATTATTTACCAAAATTTCATAACATAATATTTACATAAAATATTTTATGTCTTTTTCCCACCAAAACATGTTAAAGTATAACCCATGCAAAATAAGACATAACTTGTCAATTTTTCATTAGAACTTAACTATTACACAACTCATATATATAACATATTCTAATACATAAACTATTTCAACTCCCAAATGAGTAATTCCGCTACTGCCACTAATCCATTGCTAATCCTGCTAATTCTTATTTGCATTGCCATCACTGGTATCTGCTCCCGTGTAAAGCACGATCATCACAGTCATACAAAATACACAAATATTGTAAGGGTAAGTATAATAATACATAAAATTCATAATATAGAAAACTTAAAAATCACAATATCATCAATCAAATAAATCATACTTATATTCCCTTGAATACAAGCATTTTACACAACATGTTCAGACTCGACACATTCTAGAATATCTACATTGAGTTCGGACATCGAGGCAGCTTAAGACCCCTTCCAATTGGCGACAAGCATCCAAGCTGCCTGTGTTACCACCAATTTAAGTCCAAGCAATACTCATATGACAACTACAAAATGATGTATAATGTCTACCTGACACCTTATGACACACAGTCATTGTCTGAGCATGTCCTTTAGGCACCCCCTTGCATATTTGGTACCAAGACCACAATGTAAATCACAAAAATATCCCCTTGCACATCTATATTCTGGATTACATTGACCCTAGTTGTGTCCTTAACATCAATGTACCTTACCAAACATATCATTCCAGGCTAGGTTACCCAACTGTAACTGCCCACAACCAACAATATCAATAAATATATTCTTATCATGCATTCTAATAATATGCATTACATCACAATTTCAAATAATACATTGTCATTCCAATAATTCAATTCCAGTCACAAAAAATCAATTCAACCAAAACTAAATTACTCTACCATAATGGCCACATCCAAACTATCCAATAATCATCCAATTCAAGATAAAACATCACTCCCATAATAATCATCCCCTACACAACACATCATATATCTCAACTATGAAATCCTAATATACGCTAATTCAATAAGTTCAAATACACACTATATTACATAGCTCAAAACACAATTAAAATAAATGTTATCTTAAATAGTTCAAAATATAGTCAAAATACTCGTTATTTCAAAATAGCTCAAATCTCTCAACTACCAAATCACTTATCTATTAACAAAAATCAACAAAAGAGTTTCCCTTACCTATTTCTCCTTTTGAAAGCTAACTCAAAAGAAAATGAGGAAATCCACCCGAAGAAATTCACAAGACAAAAATCTCAATTTAAACAGGAACCTAAGAAATTAAAATTTTCAAAGAAATTCTCTTTTTAACGTAAACAATAGGATTGAAAATGATCAGAAAAAGGTTTGTTGATTCAAGATCAAACTTGCCTATAACAGCGATGACTCAGCAACAGCAGTTATGGAAGAGACCGCGTCATAATCTGTCAACCAAAAGCTTCACATGCAAAGGACGTAAGAAAAATGGTGACGCGGAGTGTAGAAGCGACACAGAAGAAAAGAAACTAAAAAAGAAGGAACCTAAGAAGCAAAAAAAAAAAAAAGGAAAAGAAAAGGAAGAAAGAGAAAAAGGAAAAAAAAGGAAAAAGGAGTGGGGTGAGTTTAATAAGTTCTGACTTGCTATTAGCATCCCCTCCTAAACAAATTTTTGAAAACTCCTGGAAACTCAATCAAAACTTTCTGAAATCAAGAAATAATTATTATATTTCACTTACCACCTCCCAACTCTTCTTTTAAAAAAATAATTAACTAATAATGATATTATAAATAAACTCAATTATTCTCCACTGCTATACTAATATAAGATAATTAAACATTTAATCCCCATAACATTTATTTCTTTTCCATTGATAATCTATTAACTAAACTGGTCCTTACAATATAAATCAAAAGATATAATTTGGTAAATGAAATTTATTCTTTATTTTTTATTATATTTTGAAATATATTTTAAATCTAAATCTAAATTTCATATATTATTTTTTGTAATTAATAAAAATTACTTCTTAACTATTTTAAATTACATTGTTTTTAACTTTTTAGTAGTGAATTTGAATTGATCGTCTTAGTTGTTACTTCTTTCCATCTAGAAAATTTTATATTTAAATTAATTTTTAATTCTTTTTAAAAAAGATGAATAATAAGAAAATAAATTTATATAATAACTTAAATTACCATTATAATTTGAAATATAAACTATATATATATATATGTAAATATGTTTATTCATTATAAATTTTAACTTTCTCTTACATTTGATTAAAAAAATTCTTTTATAATCCAGAGAGAAGTGTTAAGTGTCAAAAGTACAACAACACTCTATCTAACATACTTTTTCAATATAATTTTATTATTGGTGGAAATATATGTGATTATAGAATCTAAAAACCAAAATACTGAGTAAGACAAAAAAACCCATCAAATTTTGTAATTTCAACCAATAATAAAAAAAAGCGTGTTTTGAAAAATAAGCTAGAACATATATTACTAGTTATCCATTATACTACACACAAAATATATATATATATATATATATATATATATATATATATATATATATATATATATATATATATATATATATATATACCTGATTTTTCTAATGTATATCTCAGGCCATATGTTAAGAAGAATTATTAAAATCCAATTTTCAACTTCTGATATATTTATTAATTAGCTATATTTATTAATACCTAATTAAAAAAATATAATAGTGAGGAACACTAATGCACTATTATATTTTAAATGGATATGTGTTTTATTAAGTTTATTCTTTTTAAAAAAATAATATGTAAAAATTTAAAAGTAATAATATAAAACATGAAAAATTAGGTAAGGGTGAAATGGAAAAAGATAAGGTTAAAATTGAAAGTAAATTAATATTAGAAAATATATTCAATACTCTTTAACTATTTCCACTGTCTCATGTAATAAATATATTAAAAGTTACATTAAAAATTAGATGTGCACTCAGAAATTCATTAGAAAAATCGTATATATATATAATAGATAGATAGATAGAAAAATAGATAACTAGTAATATATTTTCTAATTTAGTCTTCTAAACACGCTTTTTATTATTGGTTGAAATTACAAATTTTGATGGGTCTTTTTGCCTTATTCAGTATTTCGATTTTGTGATTTAATAATCACTTCTCAATATATTTCAACCAATAATAAAATTATATTAAAAAATTATGTTAGATAGAGTGTTGTTGTATTGTTGGCACTTAGCACTTCTCTCTGGAATATTAAAGAATTTTTTTTAATCAAATATAAGACAAAATTAAAACTATAATGAATAAACATATTTGTATATATATATATATATAGTTTATATTTCAAATTATAATTATTGTTCCATTGAGTTTATTCTTTTTTTAAAAAAAATAATATGTAAAATATAAAAGTAATAATATAAAAAATGTAGAATTAAAAATTAAGCAAGAGTGAAATGGAAAAAGATAAGGTTAAAATTGAAAATAAATTAACATTAGAAAATATATTTAATGCTCTTTAAGTATCTTTGCTCTCTCACATAATAAATATATCAAAAGTCACATTGAAAATTAATTTTAATAATTGTTAACATGTGTGAAAGACATATATTAGTAATATTGTCTATATCTATCTATCTATCTATATATATATATATATATATATATATATATATAATAGATAGATAGGCATAATAGACAACTAGTAATATATTTTATAACTTATTCTTCTAAACACTTTTTTTATTATTGATTGAAATTACAAATTTTGATGATCTATATATTTAGTATTTCAATTTTCTGATTCTATAATCACTTATCTATATATTTCAACCAATAATAAAATTATATTAACAAAATATGTTAAATAGAGTATTGTTGTATTGTTAGCACTTGACACTTCTCTCTGGAATATAAAAGAAATTGTTTGAATAAAATATAACAGAAAATTAAAATTTATAATGAATGAACATATATGTGTATATAATATATATAGTTTATATTTCAAATTATAATGATAGTTTAAGTTATTTTTTAAACTATTATTTGTTTCTTTGTAATATTGTGATGAATACTAATGCACTATTATATTTTAAATGAATATGTGCTACATTGAATTTATAATACCTAATTAAAAAATATAATAGTGATGAACACTATTATATTTTTTAATTAGGTATTGTGTTGAATTTAAACATTAATGTTGACGACTTTAAATTGAAACTATTTTATCCTTTTATAATTATTTTATCCCTTTCGCATTTTTATATTTTATATTTTATTTGTTTTTGAAATTAATCACAATATTATAAAGAAACAAATAATAATATAAAAAAATAAAATGAAGAAGACATTCTTATTAATATAATAAATATGCGTTGCCTTGAGTTTATTATATTTTTAAATATCTTTTAAATCTAAATATAAATTTTATATATTATTTTTTGAATTAATAAAAATTACTTCTTAAATATTTAAATTATATTGTTTTTATCTTTATTAGTAGTAAATTTGAATTGATTGTCTTAGCTATTAGTTCTCTCGATCTATACATTTTTATATTTAAATTAAGTTTGAATGCTTTTTAAAAATTGATGAATAATAAGGAAATAAATTTATATAAAAACTTAAATTATCATTATAATTTGAAATATAAACTATATATATATATATATATATATATGAAAATATGTTTATTCATTATAAATTTTAATTTTTTGTTATACTTTATTAAAAAAATTTCTTTTGTATTTCAGAGAGAAGTGCCCATAATAAAAAAATACTCTAGTTAAAATGGATATACAGATAGGTGACCATAGAATGAATAAATTGAAATAAAAAAATTTGTAATTTCAGCCAATAACAAAAAAGTGTTTAGAAGAATAAGTTAGAAAATAGATTACTAGTTGTCTTTTATGCTCTATATATATATAATGATTCTAACATATGTCTTATGTTAGAGAGCGAAGATACTTAAAGAACATTAAATATGTTTTTTAATATTAATTTATTTTTACATTTTTACATATTATTTTTTTTTAAAACAAAAGCTTATATCCATTTGAAATATAATAGTGCATTAATGTTCATCACTATTCTATTTTTTAATTAGATATTGTGTTAAATTTAAACGTTAATGTTGATGATTTTAAATAAAAAATATTTTATCCTTTATCATTATTTTATTCCTTTCGCATTGTTATATTTTACATTTTATTTGTTCTTGAAGTTAATTATAATATTATAAAGAAATAAATAATAATATAAGAAAATAAAATGAAGAAGACATGGTTATTAGTATAATAAATATGCGTTGCGTTGAGTTTATTTTTTTATAAAAAAATACTATGAAAAAAATGTAGAAATAATAATATAAAAAATTATAAAATAGCACAGAAATATATTAGCTTTTTTGGACCATTATTTTACTGTGCCCTGATTTTTTTCCGGATTAAGCCCACACTGTATAAAGTAGCACAAAAGTATATTAGTATATTTTATTGAAAGACATATATTAGTATATTACTTTATTGTGAATTTATCCATCTAAATAGAATCATCTAAAGAGTAGGGATGGCAACGGGGTGGGGTGGGTGCGGGTTTGACCCTCCCTGTCCCCGTCCTCGCAAAGTGCGGGGCAGATTCGGGTTTGAGTATAAAAGAAACTGGTATAAAATTTTAATCCCTATTCCAGTTCCCGTCGGGTAATTTTGGGTTCGGGTATACCCGCGGGTACCCGTCATATTGTTTTTTACAATTTAAATTTACTTATTTATTATTAAATAAATTATATATATTAAGTTATTAATTATATTTTAATTTAAAAAGTATATAAAGAATAATTAATAACAAGAAACTATAAATTAAAGTTTAAGAATTAAAACTTTTAATTATATATATAAATTTAAACTTATTATATAATCATTAAAATTATAACAAGGCGGGTACAAGTTCGGGTACGGGGCAGGTAGTCACATACCCGTACCCGGTTTAATACATTGAATAATACCCGTACTCATACCTGGTCAAACTGGGTAATACCCGTCAAAATCGGAGCGGGTTCAGGTGGGCACCCATGGGTATAGGTATTTTTGCCATCTCTACTAACGAGTGGTCTATTGTTTAGATCTCCTCTTTCCTATAACTGTTAGACAATAATATATTTCTATAATATAAATTAAGATATGTAATTTGATAAATGAAATTTATTCTTTTTTATTATATTTTGAAATATCTTTTAAATCTAAATATAAATTTCATATATTACTTTTTTAATTAATAAAAATTACTTCTTAACTATTTAAATTATATTGCTTTTATCTTTGTTAGTAGGAAATTTGAATTGATCGTGTTAGCTGTTACTTCTCTTGATCTATAAAACTTTATATTTAAATTAATTTTTAATGCTTTTTAGAAATTGATGAACAATAAGAAAATAAATTTATATAACACCTTAAATTATCATTATAATTTGAAATATAAAATATATATATATATATATATATATATATACACAAATATGTTTATTCATTATAAATTTTAATTTTTTGTTTATTTGATTAAAAAAATCTTTTATATTCTAGAGAGAAGTGCCAACAATACAACAATACTCTATTTAACATACTTTTTTGAATATAATTTTATTATTGGTTGAAATAGACTGAGAAGTGATTATTAAATGAGAAAATTGAAATACTGAATAAGACGAAAAGACCATAAAAATTTGTAATTTGAACCAATAACAAAAACGTGTTTAGAAGAATAAGTTAGAAAATATATTACTATTTGTCTTTTATCCTCTTTATATATATATATATATATATATATATATATATATATATATATATATATGTCTCATGTTCAATGTAACTTTTGATGTAGATTTATTACATAAGAGAGTGAAGATAGTTAAATAGTATTAAATATGTTGTATCGGCTATATGATCCCTAGCAAAACATACTACATTTAATATAATTCTATATCATGTAACCTTCAACATTCTTACATACATATACCATATATTTAGTGTATCATAACACCTTATCTTTCAATATAATTGCACCACAAATACCATACATAACTAAATTATTCATGTTGTTTTACTTTAATGATTTCACCAAGTTAAAAAACTTATACAAAGTTTAGGTTAAAATAAATTATGCTCTAAGTTAACTCTTCCATCACAATAATATATCATTTACATGCCTCATAACATATTTATTGCTATATACTCCTGCACAACGTATGATCATCACGATCATACAAAAACAACACAAAAGCAAGGGTAAACACAATATAAAAGTCATTGAATCATTACACTATAGTTAAAATAAATCACCACATATTGCTACCATTGAATCATACTTTGTTCACCCAACATAATCATCAATCCATCATATTCAATCACCAAATATAATCATCAATCAATCATTTCAATTCATCAAATACAATCACCAATCATTCATACGTATGTTCCACCTAAATATAAGCACTCAACATCATATATTAACATGACAGGACGTGTCTTGACTAATTATTGAGTTCAAACATTAAGGCGATCATAGACTTCTCACCATTTGTGTCAGGTCTCAACTCGACCCATTAGGCAACCAACTGAAGTCTTAGCATACTTATTTGATAATGATGTCTAGAGTCTACCTGATCCTTATGACAAAACCATTATCGTCCAAGTACATTCTGATGGTACTTCTCCCACCATATTTGGTACCAGGATCGCAGTGTGAAATTATAAATTACCTTCCCCGCATGCATATTTGGTATCCAGATTACATGGACCTCGAATGTAACCGTAACTGAATACACCGCAACCACACATATAACATATACACATCACCTAAGGCAAAGTTACTTCCTAGTGACTGCCTACATTAATCAAGTTCCACATACACCTCATCATCATACATCATAATACTATACACCTTATCATGATTTTAGTTATCATCAGAATTAATTATAAGCATAAATTATTACTAAAATAAAACACACATCGAACAATACTCAAAATCACCCATCAACATCCAATAATACCAAATTATTAATGAGTATCATATATTACCAAAATTATCGAATATAATTTATCATCAAATAACATTTATCACCAAAATCAGTAACAAAATTAATTATCATCAACACCATCAATTTTGTACTATAAAAAATTTTCAATTCAACAACTCAACCAACTACCTATTATTGGTTTTACCTTTATAAAAAACACAATCGTTCAAAATAAAAGTAAGGTTTCTGCTTCCATTACTTATTTATCCCTCTAAAAATTGACTTAAACAAAAAAGGAAGAATCAACGCAAAGAAATCTCTCAGAATCTGACCAAAATCCCAATTTCATGAGGAGCCTAAGAAATTAGAATTTCCAAAAGAATTCCCTTTTTAACGGGATAATAGGATCGAAAATGAAGCAAATAAGGTTTAGAAAATGATAGGATTGTCAAGAACACCAAATCATACAAAAAGAAAGTGTTCGATGGATGGCCATTACAAAAGAAGCTAACAAGAAAGCAAGAACAGAAGAAGAAAGCAAACTTAAAACAAAATACTATTTAAGTGTTGCTAACACAGAGCTGGGAATGTGAAGACAAGAAAGGCACGAGGCTATGGCTGATGCTTTGTAGTGGAAGAGAGTTTGTGAAGAATTCAAAATGGCAAAGATGAACACTCATAGATAGCCTTGATGATTTAAAGCAACAGTTAAAAATGCTTATGGCCAAATACGAAAGCAGCATCCAAAATGAGAAGAAATTGAAGGAAAACCTAGTGTTGGATCACAAAATCATAATGGATTAGAAGGAGGATCATTATTGTGCCTTTCTTGCACTGGAAACCTGCAACACTATTGTGCCTCTTGTTGTTGACACACTTGACCCTGATGTCAAACTGATAGATTACCAAGGAGAATCACCAGACGAACAAGTATTAGCTTATGCTGCTACTGCTTATGGTTTTATGCTCCTAAAACGAACCTCACGCCATATAGTCATTGATATCATGGACAAAGACAAAATTAAGTTGATATTCCCCTCTTAACAGAAATGATAAGATTGAAAAGGAACCAAATAAGGTCTAGAAAACTATAGGATTGTCAGTAAAGAAAGATACCACATTGGATTTCGTTAGCAAAAGCTCGATCATGCAAACAAAACTCACCACGACAAATATAGAGATTTTGGTGGAGAAAAATGAAAATGGAAGAAGAAAGAAGAAAAGGGGGAAAAGAATGAGGAAGAAGGAAAAGAGGAATGAAGGTGTACTTAGTAAGTTCAACTTGCTATTCACATCCCTTTCCTAAACAGATTTTCAAAAACTTTTCTAAATTCCACCAAAATTTTTCAAATCAAAAGAATAATAATTATTCTCACATTTTCGCCCTTCTACCCATAATCTAAATATAATCACATTGTACCAACTCTATTAATAATTCCATCACATCTCAAATCAAATAATAATTTAAGTAAAACTTTAGGTTAATAGAACAAGCCCCCTCAATGGTAGCTTAGGGGCACGAGAATTGGGGTTGTGCCCCATAGTGGGCACTAATGTTCCTACTATCAGTCCCGAGACATTGTTAGGGTCATCACAACTGAGGTATTGTCCATTTTTGAGTTCGGTGGCTCCATCATGATTTTGCCCTAAAAAGGCACTTTGGTAGGTTAAGGGAGGAAGGTATTTTATAAATGAACCTTCATCTTGATTCCTGAGCAATGTGGGACTTTTGGTGTACTGAAACACCTTTCATACAAATGTTTATATCTTTAAAGGAGTTTTGTATACTATGTTACTTTAAAGATATCTTAACTTGCTAGCCATTGTGAACTACTGTGTATGCCTCTTATAATGAGAATCTATCTTCACTATTACTTCTCTTGATCTATAAATTTTTATATTTAACTTAATTTTTAGTGCTTTTTAAAAATTTATGAATAATAGGAAAATAAATTTATATAATAACTTTAAGGGCAGTTTTGTCTACCATGTTACTTTAAAGATATCTTAACTTGCTAGCTATTGTGAACTACTGTGTATGCCTCTTATACCGAGAATCTATCTTCATTGTTTCTTCTCTTGATCTATAAATTTTTATATTTAACTTAATTTTTAGTGCTTTTTAAAAATTCATGAATAATATGAAAATAAATTTATATAATAATTGAAATTATCATTATAATTTTAAATATAAACTATATATATAAATATGTTTATTTGTTAAAAATTTTAATTTTCTCTTTTTTTCTTAAAAAAAATTCTTCTATATTCCAGAGAGAAGTGTCAACAATACAACAACACTCTAGTTAACATACTTTTTTAATATAATTTTATTATTGGTTGCAATATACTGATAAGTGATCATAGAATCAGAAAATCGAAATCCTAATTAAGACGAAAAGACCAACCAAAATTTGTAATTTCAACCAATAATAAAAAACGTGTTTAGAAGATTAAGTTAGAAAATATTTTACAAGTTATCTATCTATATATATATACACACGCATGATTTTTCTAATGTATGTCTAAGGGTACATGTTAACAATTATTAAAATCCAATTTTAAATGTAGTTTTTGATATATTTATTATGTGAGAGAGTGAAGATAGTTAAAGAGAATTAAATATGTTTTCTAATATCAATTTATTTTCAAGTTTAACCTTATCTTTTTCCATTTCACTCTTGCTTAATTTTTAATTCTACATTTTTTATATTATTACTTATACATTTTTACCTATTAGTTTTTAAAAACAGAATAAACTCAATGTAACACATATCCATTTAAAATATAATAGTGCATTACTGTTCATAACTATTATATGTTTTAATAGGTATTGTGTTGAATTTAAATGTTAATGTTGACGACTTTAAATTGAAACTAATTTACCGTGTTATCACTATTTTATCCCTTTCACATTATTATATTTAACATTTTATTTGTTGTTGAAACTAATCACAATATTATAAAGAAACAAATGATAATATAAAAAAAATAAAATGAAAAATACATTGTCATTAATATAATAAATATGTGTTGCGTTGAGTTTATTTTTTTTAAAAAATAATATAAAAAAATGCAAAAATAATAATATACAAAATGCAAAGTAGCATATAAATATATTAGCATATTTGGACCATTGTTTATGATGCCCTCGTTTTTTTGCATATTATACCCCCATTGTATAAAGTAGCACAAAAATATATTAGTATATTTTATTGAAAGGCATATATTAGTATATTACTTTAGTGTGAATTTATCCATATAAATAGAACCATCTAAGGAGAGGTCTTATTGTTTAGATCCCATCCTTCTTAAAATTGTGAGACAATAAATATATTTCTATAATATAAATTAAAATATGTAATTTGATAAATTAAATTTATTTTTATTTTTTTATTATTTTTGAAATATCTTTTAAATCTAAATATAAATTTCATATATTATTTTCTGTAATTAATAAAAATTACTTCTTAACTATTGTAAATTATATTATTTTTATCTTTATTAGTAGTAAATTTTGAATTGATCATCTTAACTATTCTCAAGTAAGCATAAAAAAATCAAGTGTTACAATAAATAATATCCACACACACTTGACAATAAAATATAATTACACGCAGCGGAAGAATATGAGAGTTATTCTTACAAATATTAAGCATATAAAAAATAGTCGCTAACTCTCATCCCAATTTATAATGGACATATGTTTATTTATATATCCCAAAATAAAGCATATAACTTTTACAAGAACACTATAAACAACATTATAAAATATGGTATGCAGAAATTAATTTCTTCAAATTTGGGATTCCTATATTGTCCTTACAAGAATTGCATATCAATAGAGTTTGTTATGCAAGAAAATATTCTACAACAGACCAATACAAAGTCCTTAATATGGATCCCAAAAAGGTGATCATAAATAATGTGATGATAAAAAATAATTTTATCAAGAAAAATTGTTTTTGCACATGTATGATTAATTAGACATTTAAGGTAAAAATCTTATATCAAGACAATTTATTTTATAAGATATTAATTAAAATTCTAATCTACAAAATTCTTCCATTTGATAAAGTGAAAAAAATAGTTGACATAATGTGACACATTTCTACTCCAGAACACTTTATTCTTTAATTACAAAATAATATAGAAAATTTTCTCATTTAAATCTTAGACTTGACATTTAGGTAAAAGGATTCACATAACTCAATATACACCTATTTTCCAAACTATGATATTATAAAACATAGACATATAAGTAGACACCTTAGACTTTAAAAAATTGTCTTTACAAGATTCTCAATTAATACAACTCATACTGAAACTTTGAATGATTGGTATACATGAAAAAAAACTATTAATTTATCCTTTCTAGCCCAATGTCATATCTAATAAGAACAACCTAACAAAAAGAGGTAAAGAAAAGCCAAAGCTTTATCACCCACGATATCATCAAGATCTTGCTTACTTGAAAGTGGCATTTAGCCCAAACAAAATGCAACAACAACAATGCAACAAAGGGGTGATAAAACATCACACGTATCTTAAGGCACATATAAAGATAATGAATAGTTAACTAAAGTACAACAAATAAACATATAAATTGATCTCATACCCATGACAGAAATTATTCATCCACATACATAAATTTATTCATGCTAATGATGCTAATCCACGCTCTCTTAGGTGCACGCCCGAAGCAGTTTTCTTCTATGCTGATAACACATAGGTATAACCATCTCAACATAGGTCCACTCAAAGTGAATCGTCTTCTACGCGGTAACATGTAGGTACAACTGTGCAATGTAAAACAAAAAAAGAAGATTTGGTCCGGAGCACCACATAATGGGTGATCCTTACAAAATTCTCCAATTGTCACGCCCATGCATGCTCTCTCAGGTACATGTTCAAAGCGGTCATCTTCTACGTTAGTAACACATAGGTACAACCATCTCAAATATGTTCACTCGAAGTGACTCCTCTTCTATGTCAGTAACATGTAGGTATAACCGTGCAATGCAACGCAATCTAAGAAACTTGTTATATAGCACCTCACAATGGGTGATCCTTACAAGTCTTGTAGACCGCTATATTCATGCATCATGTCTTGTAGCACCATAAATCACAATATCAATAATTAATTATACCATCACAATCCACCCCTAACCGCAGCTGGAGTGTCACCTCATCAGGCACACCCTGACCATCATCATCAACACACCAGTGCATCCTATTATAATTCACATCACTTTCATATAGTGTGACAAATCCTCAATTCATGCACTTCAATAACTTATAAACATTCATTCAGCCACCACCAATGCAATTTACAAGATGTATCACAATATTTCATAGCTCACTATAATATTTTCTAAGTTTTGAAGATTTTCTTACTCATTTTCTAATAAGTTTGTATGACCTTTGTCGAATATAAATGCGATATCTAGAGATTTGTTAATCTTGTCATAATTTTTCTTATCTAGTTTAACAGCTAGAAAATTTATCTATAATTCTTATGTTTACCTCAAGGGCTAAAACAAACATCTACTATTTAAAAAAATTGGAGGAAACATGAATCTATCACTTATTCTGACAGTTTGACCTTTAGTCACTAATATGATAATAACTTGAGCTTTAGATATCGTTTTTGGGTGAAACCAACGTCATTAGTTATATAACATCTAATTCTAAAACTTGTATGAAGCCAGGTTTCTCAAATTACATCATTTACCTATCAACTTCTCATCCGAAAATCATAAATGCTGATTGTAATACACCTAATTCTGATTGTTCCACCTTTAGTTACTAATTTTATCATAACTTGAGTTATATATATTATTTTCTAGTAATTCCAAATCTGTTGGAAAGATAACACCGATGACTAAAACTTTTATGAATAAAAATAAGGTAATGTAGGTTACCCTGTAGGGCTCACAACACACAAATTCTGTTTCACGCACTGGATGGGAGACTCAGCTTCCAACCACATAACTTAGTGTATTCTTAACATATTTACATTATTATTGAGTCTAAAATGTAGCCCCAAATAGCTAGTATCTAAAACAACAAATATAACTTGATTTGGTTAACTACACAGAAAGATATAATAGAAACTATAAGGTATGTTCATACGAACATTTTTAGATAGAAAAAAAGTTCAATTTATATCAGTTCTCAAAATATAATTCTAACTTCAAACGCTCAAACATATTAGTTATCTTTTTATAATACTTAATTATCATTACACTCTACAATTGCAATGATAATTATCAATGGAAGGAACAGAACAGAACAATTGAAATAACATAAGAGTTCTCCAATCATCACATTAATCAATCAATCATATAAATAGAGTAATGATCTATAATTATTCATAATGTTAATGCATAGAAACAAATGAATAAGTCAATTGCATAACACTTAATCCCTACGAAGCTTTATAGTTCAACTCCACTATCCCATTTCTTATATAGAACAAAGCTTTAAAGGCTAATCAATACTATCCATTTTCAAGGTATAGATCTCTAATGTATAAAAAGGGAAAACTTCAATGCCCATATAATCATCACATCTAAATAATCCGATAATGTACATGTAATACAATAGTCCAACAAAATAAATTAGTAAGACATGTAATACTTATTCATGACTTATTGAAACTTAAGGATTACTTCACTACCCACTTTACATATACATGTCACATGAGAGATAATTTCTTACTCTCCTTACCTCAAATGGTGACCTTGGATGCAAAGGATTTGTCTTCAAGTTCCCCAATGTTGTGCTCCTCAATCTTGCCCAAGAAGGTTCTCTCTGCAACTTTCCTCTCTAACATCCAGAGTCAGAAATCATCGAAACTGAAGTGCCCTCCCTTGACCCCTCTGAATTACCCTAGGTTAATAGTTGAATTGAGCTTTTTAACACTAGACCCAAACTTAACATTTTAGATTATTTTACTATCTACACAACATTTATTTTATTTATTTATTTTATAAAATCAATTCTTAATTTATTCTAATAAATACAAATAGTAAATCAATTTAAGCTATTAATATAAAATTACACATTTTTATTAATATTTCATTTTTCTAAATAAAAATGGGATGTTACGCAAACAAAAAATACCCAAAGGACTAAATAAAATTCAAATTTTCTTTATCACATTAAAATTATGTCAAGTAATGTCATATCGATAGGGTAGTTTACTACCTACATAATAGTAATATATATATATAATTTGCACAATAAGAAAAAAAGTGCAAATTTTTTTTTTTAAGAAAAAATATCCAATTAAAGGTTATAGTCCTTATGGAACAAAAGGAAAATGATAGTATAAATTTTGGTTTCATATAAATATACCTAAACATGATAAAATTAGAGAAATAAATTGAAGATTACAACAATAGGGAAACATTATGTAATTCTAAAAGTTCAGTTAAAAGAGAATTCCTAAGCAAATTACAATGCACTATACTTATATCAATAAAATCCTAATCCTGATAGGGTATAAAAAAATCATTAACATAAGCAAAGAGAAGTACATTATATAACACCAAATTACATTAATAATAATAAATCGATATGGTATAATTATAATCAATGCAATAAAAAAAAATAATTGTATCATAAAATTAACATAAATGCACTAGCGATAGGTGAAATTACAATTATGTAAATGAAAAAAGAAATTATGTCTATGGTCCAATAAATTTGCATAATTTTAATCATATATATTATATGATCGACATACAAAATTCACATTACTATACCCATGATAGGTGAGTAATAATGATGCAAATTAATAAAGAAAATTATGTACATAAAAGAAGGACAATTAAAATTGTGCATAATTAATAAAATGACTTAAAATTAATTTATAAATAATAATTCAATATTAAAGAGCACAATATAATTGGAGAATACAAATACCGTACAAAATTATCACAATAAAAATAGGTCTAAAATTCAAGATTATAATAGTTAAAATAAATTAATTTAATCTTGAATTAATAAAATATTTTTTATACTAAAAAATATCAATAATATTAAAATATTAAATAAAGATGGTATTTGTGAAAAAAATAAGAATATAAAAAAAATGAGCAACCTCATCCAATGCTTCTGAGATTGAATTTAACATACAAATCATCATACAAAATCATATCAAAATAACAAAGTTCTCACTTGACAAAAAAATTGCAGAAATATGGGTATAAAAAAATGAGCCCATGCAACCCTATTAACACTTCCCAAAGTAAAGTTAACTCAAATCATTTTATCTTGCCCACACAAATGACTCATATTTGTCAAACATAAAAAAGGAAAACCCTTAAGTAATTTTAAAAATAATTTACCTAGTAATTCAAAAGAACACTAAGTTTTAAAGGGGTAACACTTAAATAGAAGTTTCAATGCATAATTTACCCATGTAAGAGTAATTGAATGAAACTTTAATATGTTATTTTAACAATAAGAAGAAATAATATAAATCGTCAATTTTTTCTTGTGCAAAAGATAATAGTGAACTATATTATAAAATTTCACTTAAAACACAAAAAAAGCTCCAATTCAAATTTAATTATCTATTAGGAAAACAACTATAATATGTATCTAATTTGCCTCTGATATCAATTAATGGAAATAAAAAAAAATCCTTAAATCAATAGATACAAGATTATAGTATGTATAGAGAATAAATATAAAAGATAGAGGAAAGAGAATTTGTATACCTCATATATATTGAATTGAAGTTACTTGTCACTCTCTATATGATTATTATCATAGAAATATAAGTTCAATAAGAACTTTTGAGGGTTCTACTATCTACTTTCTGGGAAATTATTTTAGATAATGTGTATATTAAATTTGCTTAATGGGATGACAAATTTATAATCCTTCAGGGTAGGTAAGGACCTCTCAAATGAGCTTTTTATAATATTGATACCAATTGATGGAAATAAAAAGAAAATCCTTAAATCAATAGATACAAGATTATAGTATGTATAGAGAATAAATATAAAAGATAGAGGAAAGAAAATTTGTGTGCCTCATATATATTGAATCAAAGTTACTTGCCACTCTCTGTATGATTATTATCATAGAAATATAAGTTTAATAAGAACTCTTGAGGGTTCTACTACCTACTTTTTAGAGGATTATTTTAGATAATGTGTATCTTAAATTTGCTTAATGGGATGACAAATTTATAATCCTCCAGGGTAGGCAGACCCCTCAAATTGGCTTTTTATGATTAACTCAACCCATCACAAAATCAATCTTACTATAATTCCATTCAAATAATCATAAGGATATCATAAGATATGATAAGATATGATTATCATTGTATCTTAAATTGTCACATAATGATAAAAGTTGATTAATACCAATCCAGTATTATTTCAAACATTATATTCCATAGAGAAGTGCCAACAATACAATGACACTCTATTTAACATACTTTTTTAATATAAGTTTATTATTGATTGAAATATTCTAATAAGTCATTATAGAATAAAAAAATCGAAATAATGAATAAGACGAAAAGACCTATCAAAATTTGTAATTTCAACCAATAATAAAAAACATTTTTAGAAGAATAAATTAGAAAATATATTACTAGTTATCTCTCTCTATATTTATACTATTAATAAGGAAATATCCCTTTTGACGTTCACTTTTCAAAATACCTATTATACCCTTACACTTATTTTAAAATTGAAAAATAAATTACTTTGTAATAAGAAGGACTCAAACTCACAACCTCTCACTCCCAAATGTAAACTTTACCACTAGACCAACCTTATAACTTTAATAAAAAAAATTACTTAAAAATATTGATATCCAACATACATAATTGTCCAACTATATCTATAATTTATAATATATATAATTTATAATATATGATATTATATTATATACTATAGATAATATATATATATATATATATATATATATATATATATACATACACACATACATACATAAAAAGGACTTCAGACAAACAAAAAGACTAGAATACCCTTACCACTCACACATAGGTATATAGGAGACTTCAAATTTCAGCAAAGTAAAAAATCGAAACACATTATGCTAATACAGGGCAAATTATGTTCTATAACACTCAAAAAAGGCTTCAAATTTCAGAAAAACAAAAATCTATATCTAACAGGAAACTAATTAAAGAAAGTAATCACAATTAATAAGGAAAATCTTAGATTTATCACCACACCCAATAAAACTTTGTCTATAAAAGCAATCTCTGAAGAATAAAGAAAATACCCACTCATAAGTAGGTAATACCCAACATGTAAAGACCCAAATAAATTCTATAAATACGAAACTAAATTAATGATTCGGGTACATGTCATAAATATACTTTCTATAAACATAACTATTTCTTACAGTAAACTCGAATAGTCGCTAGCTTGAACATCAAATTCATTTTTGTAGGTACTCTTGGTACCTGCAAGGATACTTCAGGCAACATCAACAACAAATAGTGTTTAGCCATTCTAGGTAAGAATATATATATATATATATATATATATATATATATATATATATATATATATATATTATAGATAGTAGAACAATTATTTATGTTGGATATAAATATTTTATAGTAGTTTTCTTCCTAAAGTTATAAGGTTAATCTAGGTATAAATATCCAACTTAAACATCCTTAGACAATAAATGAGGGAGGTGACTCTTAGGTTAAACATCCCTAAAAATATAAGTTGAAAACATGATCCTTCAACATGTTCTCAACTTATATAGTGGAAGTCTTTTGTAAACTACGACAAGCCAAGTTAAAATAGTGTACAAAATTATACAAATATGATATTTAATTTCAAATACATAATTAAATATACCAAATTAAAAATAAAAATGCGAACACACAGATGCGGTAACCCTATATTTTTGCTAATGTATGTTTGAGGACACATCTAATTTTCAATGTAAATTTTAATATATTTATTTTGTGAGAGAGTGAAGATAGTTAAATAACATTAAATATATTTTGTAATATTAATTTACTTTCAATTTTAACCTTAACTTTTTTCCATTTCACTCATGCTTAATTTTTAATTCTACATTTTGTATATTATTACTTTTATATAATAACTTAAATTATCATTATAATTAGAAATATAAACTATATATATATATATATATATATATATATATATATATATATATACAAATATGTTTATTCATTATAAATTTTAATTTTTAGTTATATTTGATTAAAAAAATTTCTTTTATATTTAAGAGAGAAATGCCACCAATACAACAATACTTTATTTAAGATACTTTTTTAATATAATTTATTATTGGTTGAAATATACAAATAAGTGATTATAGAATCAGAAAATTGAAATACTGAATAAAAAAAAAAGACCATAAAAAAATTGTAATTTCCACCAATAGCAAAAAAATGTTTAGAAGAATAAGTTAGAAAATATATTACTATTTGTCTTTTATCATATATATACATACACAGACTTTTTTCTAATGTATGTCCCTGGACACCTGTTAATAATTATTAAATCTAATTTTCAATGTAACTTTTGATATATTTATTATGTGAGAGAGTGACGATAGTTAAATAGAATTAACTATGTTTTGTAATATTAATTTACTTTCAATTTTAACTTTATCTTTTTTCATTTCACTCTTTCTTAATTTTTAATTCACATTTTTTATATTATTACTTTTGTATTTTTACATATTATTTTTTATAAAAAAGAATAAACTCAATAGAACACATATCCATTTAAAATATAATAGTGCATTAATGTTCATCACTATTATATTAGGTATTGTGTTGAATTTAAACGTTAGTTTTGAAAACTTTAAATTGAAACTATTTTATTCATTTATCACTATTTTATCTCTTTCGCATTATTATATTTTATTTATTGTTTAAGCTAATCATAATATTATAAAAATAAAAATAATAATATAAAAAATTAAATAAAAAAACATTATTATTAATATAATAAATATGTATTGCGTTGAATTTATTAATATTAAAAAATGCAGAAGTAATAATTTTAAAAAAATGTAAAGTAGCACAGAAATATATTAGCATATTTGGACCATTATTTTACTATGTCCTCATTTTTTATTTTTTTTTGCGAATTATGCTCACATTGTATAAAGTAGCACAAAATTATATTAGTATATTTTATTTAAAGACATATATTAGTATATTACTTTACTGTTATTTTATCCAACTAAATAGTGGTCTTATTGTTTAGATCTCTTCATTTCTAAAATTGTTAAACAATAAATATATTTCTATAACATAAATTAAAATATGTAATTTGATAAATGAAATTTATTATTTATTTTTTATTATATTTTGAAATATCTTTTAAATCTAAATACAAATTTCATATATTATTTTTTGTAATTAATAAAGATTATTTCTTAACTATTTTAAATTATATTTTTTTATCTTTATTAGTAGTAGATTTGAATTGGTCGTCTTCTCTCGATCTATAAATTTATATAATAGCTTAAATTATCATTATAATTTGAAATATAAACTATATATATATATATATATATATATATATATATATATATATAGATCACACAAATATTTTTATTCATTATAAATTTTAATTTTCTCTTATATTTGATGAAAAAAATAATTTATATTCGAGAGAGAAGTGTCAAGTGCCAACAATACAACAACACTTTATTTAACATACTTTTTTAATATAATTTTATTATTGGTTGAAATATACAGATAAGTTAGAAAATATATTACTAGTTTTCTTTTATGCTATATATATACATATATACATATATATATATATATATGTGTATATATATATATACATATATATATATATATATATATATGTATATATATAACTATATATACACATATATAGTTAGAGCACATGTTAACAATTATTGAAATCCAATTTTCAACGTAACTTTTGATATATTTATTAAAGAGCATTAAATATGTTTTCTAATATTAATTTACTTTCAATTTTAACCTTATGTTTTTTCATTTCACTCTTGCTTAAGTTTTAATTCTACATTTTTTATATTATTTCTTTTGCATTTTTACATATTATTTTTTAAAAAAATAATAAACTCAATGAAATGCATATCCATTTAAAATATAATAGTACTTTAGTGTTCATTACTATTATATTTTGTAATTAGCTATTGTGTTAAATTTAAACATTAATATTGACGACTTTAAATTGAAACTATTTTATCTTTTTTGTCACTATTTTATCCCTTTCGCATCATTATATTTCACATTTTATTTGTTGTTGAAGCTAATCACAATATTATAAAAAAATAATACTATAAAAAATAAAATGAAAAAGACATTGTTATTAATTTAATAAATATGTATTGTATTGAGTTTATTCCTTTTTTAAAAAATAATATGAAAAAAA
This sequence comes from Psophocarpus tetragonolobus, assembly GCA_037954015.1. Taxonomy (NCBI): domain Eukaryota; kingdom Viridiplantae; phylum Streptophyta; class Magnoliopsida; order Fabales; family Fabaceae; genus Psophocarpus; species Psophocarpus tetragonolobus. The sequence goes on from CM075689.1 coordinate 77,556,887, forward strand.
TGCAGAAGTAATAATATTAAAAAAATATAGAAATAAAAATTAATGGAGGATTAAAGTGAAAAAATCAGGTTAAAATTGGAAGTAAATTAACATTAGAAAACATATTTAATGTTCTTTAACTATGTTCACTCTCTCACATAATAAATACATTAAATTCTACCTAAATCCTTTAGTTAAAAAAACAGTTTTAGACTTATTTAACCACCCACAACTCTACTATTTGTTGTTAAGCAACGTACGATCACACTCATACAAAAAAAGTTTTATACTTATTTAACCACAAGTTAATTAATCACGATCATTCAATCATCACATTCAATCATCACATATTACTACCATTGAATCATTCTCTGTTCACCCAACATAATCATCAATCCATCATATTCAATAGCCAAATATAATCATCAATCATTTCAATTCATCAAATACAATAACCAATCATTCATACTTGTGTTCCACCTAAATATAAGCACACAACACCATATATTAACATGTCACGACGTGTCTTGACTAATTATTGAGTTCAAACATTAAGGCGACCATAGACTTCTCACCATTGGTGCCAGGCCTCCACTCGACCCATTAGGCAACCAACTGAAGTCTTAGCATACTTATTTGACAATGATGACTAGAGTCTACCTGATCCTTATGACAAAACCACTATCATCCAAGAACATCCCAATGATACTTCACCATATTTGGTACCATGATTGCAGTGTAAAACTACAAATTACCTTCCCTCTATGCATATTTGGTATCTAAATTACATGAACCTCAAATGCAACCGTAACTCAATACACCTCAACCAAACATATAACATATACACGTCACCTAAGGCAAAGTTACTCCCCAGTGACTGCCTACATTAATCAAGCTCCACATACACCTCATCGCCATACATCATAATAATATACACCTTATCATGATTTTAGTTATCACAGAATTGATCATGAGAATAAATTATTACTAAAATCAATAACACACATCCAACATTACTCAAAGTCAGCAATCAACATTCAATAATACTAAATTATTAATGAGTATCATATATTACCAAATTATGTGAAGATGAGAAAGGGACAAAGCTAGGACTGATGCTTTGCAGTGGAAGAGAGTTTGTGAAGAATTCAAAGTGGCAGAGATGAACACTCGCAAATAGCTTGATGATATAAAGCAACAGTTAAAAATGCTTATGGCCGAATACTAAAGAAAGGGTCCAAAATGAGAAAGAGTTGAATGAAAACTTAGTATTGGATCACAAAGTTATAATAGGTGAGAAGGAGGATCATTATTGTGCCTTTCTTGCACTGGCAACCTGTAACAATATTGTGCCTCCTGCAACAATATTGTGCCTCTTGTTGTTGACACACTTGACCCTAATGTCTAGCTAATAGATTACCAAGGAGAATCACCAGATGAACAAGCATTAGCTTATGTTGCTATTGCTTATGGTTTTATGCTCATGGAACAAACCTCAAGCCATATAGTCATTGATATTCATGGAAAAAGACAAAAATAAGTTGATATTCCCCTTTTAACGAAAACAATAGGATAAAAAATGAACCAAATAAGGTTTAGAAAATGATAGGAACTTAAGTCAAGAAAGATTTCGTCAACAAAAGCTCGATCATGCAAACAACACTCACCACGAAAAAGAGAGAGATTTTGGTGGAGAAAAATTAAAATGGAAGAAGAAAGAAGAAAAAGGGGAAAAAGAAGGAAAAGAGGAACGAGGGTGTACTTAGTAAGTTCAACTAAATTCCACCTAAATCTTTCGAATCAAAAGAATAGTAATTATTCTCACATTTTCACCCTTCTACCTGGAGCTCGATGGCTCCATTACTGTTTTGTCTGAAAAGATGTCTTTTAGGGTTTAGGGAAGACGATGTTTATAAACAACCCTTGGCCTTGACTTCTAAGCTAATGTTCCTAACAGAAGTCCTGAGACATTGTTAGGATCACTACACCTGAGGTATTGTCACTTTGAAGCTTGGTGGCTCTGTCATGATTTTGCGTTGAAAAGGCACTTTGGTAGGTTAAGGGAGGAGGATATTTTATAAATGACCTTTGATCTTGATTCTTGAGTGATATGGGACTTTGAGTGTACTAAAACACCTTTCATACAAATGTTGATATTTTTAAGGGCATTTTTGTCTACCATGTTACTTTAAAGATATCTTAACTTGCTAGCCATTGCAAACTACTGTGTATGCATCTTTTACTGAGAATCTATCTTCACTGTCAAGATTAAGTTTCTATTTCCACCTATTTTTCACATAAACTTTTAAATTCACCTTTTTTAGTACCCTTTCCAATGCATTCACCTAATCAATCTTCCATATGAGTAAAGTTCTTTTCCATCAAAATCTCCATTTCAATTATTATCATATCATTTCCCACCTTTAATATAAATGCTTCCTTTTGATCGAATAAAACAAATAGCGAAGGAAAAAACAAACAAGGCTATTGGTCCCACCACTTTTTTTACAAAATTTAAATGGTTTTAGCTTTGTTTGGTAAGTAAAAAATATATAATTTTTTTAAAAATTTTTTTATTTTAAGCCGCTAGTTGATTATTTTTACGATGTTACCTTTAATAATGAATTATCACTCATTGTTTCTCTCCTTAGATAACATAACTTGATAATGCCATTTTTATAATTTTAATATTTAATTATCTAATATTAATATTATTAAAATATATAATTATATAAATTTATAATTTAAATAATGTAATTATAGTAATTTAAAATTTAAATATTTAATTATAAAAAATTATAATTTAAATATGTAGTTATAATAATTTATAATTTAAATATATAATTATAAATTTATAATCTAAATATCTCATTATAATAATTTATAATTTAAATATATATTATTAAAATATATTATAATTATTCTAAATATCTTACCATTGATTTAATAATTAAGTATATATAACTTTCAAATCAACTAATTATACGTCAGATTGTAAGTCGATTAATTAAGTAGGTCGCTTCAACTTCTTAAATTTCGACTAATTTTAACAAACATACCCTTATATTTGTAAAATCATTGTACATAGTTGAGGATTCGTGAACTCCATTTTCCTAGTTTATTGAAATCATCTTCAAGAAGATAATTTTATTGTCAATATTTCTAATTTCACTATTTTCCACCTCTTTTTCTTGAAAAGTTGTCGCCGTGCACAAACATCACACCTAATTATCCCAAAAGTCAATAATGTTGATTTGAAGATAAGACGGGGACGATTCTTTAATTTAATTGTAAGGAATTCTGTTGCCCAACAATTCAATTATTTGTCTTCTCTTTTAATATCTGATTGCAGCCATATGAATATGATCTGATAGTTACATGCACTAGTTATGCTGGAAAAGCTACTCAACCCCATTCGCCGGTTTCTTTAATTTTTAATCCCATATTTAAGTCTTCTTTTTTTTCCGCAATTTTCCTCGATTTTTTTAAAAATGTCACTTTAATTTAATTACCAATTTTTATATATTATTTTTATTTTAATAAATTATTTCTTGATAGTATCTTAAATGAATATTGAATTTAATAAAACAAAAAATAAAATATATGCAGAACTATAAATTACACCAAAATCATTATTTTTTAATTGGAGAACTAAAATCACAATGAAAACAAAAAACAACATCATATCCCAAAAATTAAAAAAGAATTATATGTTTTTTATTCGAATTCTAGAGTTTAATAAATCAACTTTATGTAAAAACTAGCAAAAACACATATACTCTTCATGTCTGTATTCTATTTCTGTTTATAATAAAAGATAAACATATATTAATGATGTTTAAAAAATGTTGATTTGTGGTAAGATAAAACATGTGAATTATTATTGTGAGAGAGATCATAAAATGTTTAGAAAGGTATATATATATATATATATATATATATATATTAATTATGAATGTTGGATATAAAAAGTTTAAAGTAATTTTAATATTAAAGTTATAAGGTGAGTGGCAAAATCGATGTTTAGAGAGTCAAATGTTGAAGGTTCAAATCCTCTTTTTAATAAAGTAGTTTATCTTTTTATTTTATATATTATAGATTATAGATTAGTGATAGTAGAACAATTATTAATTCTGGATATAAATATTTTAAAGTAATTTTATTATTAAGGTTGCAAGATTAATCTAATAACAAAGTTGAGATAATAAATTAATGATAATAGAACAATTATTGATGTTGAATATAAATATTTTAAAATAATTAATTTATTTTTTTTATTTTCAAATATATATAAAAATAGGAGTATAAATAAATATATATGCATAAAGTCAAACGAAGAAGTATATATATATATATATATATATATATATATATATATATATATATATGTATATATATATATATATATATTTTTTTTTTGTTGTACTATAGAAGTATTTAAGTGACAAGATAAGGATTTATCAAAAACATATATTAAGGAGAGAGATTCACCTTTCGCTTTGTTTTGTTTTCTAAAAATTGTTTTTTTATAATTTATATTAAATATGTATTTAAAATATTTTTAAAAGAATAAATTACACATCTTTTCTGAAATTGTTTCTTATTATATCTAGCATCTCTTCAATTTTTAATCTAAAAAAAAAAAAGAGAAGTTGAAGATTTTTTTTTTTAATTAAAACGGAGAAGATCTTAGTTTTATACAATAAGTACAAATTTCTTCCCTCTCAATTCTCACAAATATAATTTTACGAGCCTAAAAGTAATTAAAAAAATAGAGAAGGTAACATCTATGATAAAAATCTGTAAAATTTATTCTTTTTAAAATTAGTGAGAGTGTGGGTTTATTTTAGAAGATATAATTATTTTAAATTATAAACATAAAATATTTTTATTATTTATTATATTTTTTATTTTGAAAATTAAACTAAATTTTTCAGTTGGATTTGTTGTTTTTGGCTTAGGGCTTTGTTTGGGCGTGGAACAAAATGAATAATAAGATTTATTTTATTTTATTTTTGGGGTGTAACTGCTGATTCAAATTTCAAAACATATTTCTTGGCTCGACCATCGAATCAACAAACACCTGAGAAGTTATTGTCGTGTTACAGAACAGACCCAAAACAAAGTTTGATTCTGCAAATACGAGTAACATATTGTTCTGCAGAGTTCCGAATTCCGTCGCAAGCACAAAAATACGAGAAACATATTGTTCTGCAGAGTTCCGAATTCCGTCTCAAGCACAAAAATACGAGTTTCATATTCAGAGGACCAAAAGGTTCCTTCAATTTTGGAGGGACGATGAATAGTTCATCACCCGCTCATTCTTCGCTATCGACCACGGCGGTTGTAGGCGGCGGCGGCGGCGGCGGCAGCAGCAACGCTACTATTTCTGTTGACGATTTCCATCTCCCGTTTGATCCTATCTCATCGCAAGAGCGAAAGGATGAGGCCATGCTAGGTGGGGTTCTTTCAATTTACTCCCTTTATTGTGATCTTTATTCAAAATTGAAACTTTGCGATCATATCACAATTGGAATGAACATGATGATACCCCTATTAGTTATTATGATGAAGTTAATCAAAGGGTCTCTTCCTGACCAGTTTATTTTAACATTATTTGATTTCAGTCTCCTTAATCTCTTGTCTACTTCCTTCTTTTGAACTTATTTAGCATTACAATTACTGAGTTACTCTCAATTATTGATGGAAGCTAATTGATTTTATCATTCCATATATATTATTTTTTTTCATGTTCTCCTTTGGGGTTTCTCGGGTTCGAAGTTTGAACCAATATTTGTCGCCTTAAATTGCATACTGGTTAGGTGCACTCATGTCAGTCTGGCCTTTCTGGTCTATGTTGATCACTGATGCTATGGTTTTGAAAAGAAAGAAAGGGGAAGATAAAACTTAGAGTGCAGCATCTTTCTATGTAGTTTTTGGATCCAAATTATAACGTTTTCTGTTGTTTGTTCTTCCTGAACTTACACGAGTGCATTTTAACATTTTGTATTTTTTATTTTGCAGCTTTAAAATCAGATCTCATGGCTGCACTTGACAAGGAGGTTAAATTGTTGGTTGAAGACAACTGGAAATTTGAAGGGCCTCGATCACGGATCCACCTTATATCACATCGAGGTGGTTTGTATATCAATTACATGATGGCCTTGTTAATTGTTGTGATATCTTCTGAGTTTCTTACAATATTTTGGAACATTATTTAGATAGTTTTTTGTTTCCGACTTTCTGTTGATTAAAACATGATGACTGTAAATTGTAGTTGATCCTTGCATTTAGTTAATTGATGCTACTTGCTTCAGTTGACGGCTCGATGGTCATAATCATAACCTTGTTTTCATGGTTCTAAATATCAGAATTGGCGTGTTTTTCTTTTCCGTGATATGTTTGCAGTTCTGTATTTGGAATCATAAGGGAAGCCCAGTGCTCAATGTTCCCCACCTAGTGAGGTTAGGGAGGATGTAAGTGCGCAGCCTTAGGCGGAGAGGCTGGTTCCATGATTTGAATATGTGACTTTGAAGTCACAAGCTAGCAACCTTACATTTGCACCTAGGCTTGCACTTGGCATGATATTTTAAAAATGTATATTCTCTGAATTCTGAATCCTAAATCACATTTATATCACTCAGCATGTTTCACAAATCAAAACCCTCCTGGTTTTTAGCTTGTGTTTCTATGCTGTTGCATATTTCTTAACTTTATTTTGATTAACATATGGACAAACAGAAAACAACTGAGTGCCTTTGGTTCTATCAGCTAATACATTTATCGTATGATCTACTAATGAATTCTTGAAAACAGTACTTTCCTGGTACATGGATGAAATCTGGTTTGTTCAAGCTGCAATGGATTACAGATGATTGTCTACATCATCTGTGATAATTACTTAGAACTAATCTGTTCGTATAAAAATTCCATGTGATAAAAACTGTTGAAGGGAATTGATAATAACTGTCGTGGCTCATGAGTAGCCACTATTCTTGTATTATTAGATGAAAGTGTAATAATAACAGGCAGTTGGGTGTAGAAGTTAGGACTTAGGAGCATTAAAGTATTATTAGAATATGTGATAGAAGATAGTTTGTCTTGCATTAGTTGTTCAGTATTAGTTCTGTATTATAATTTTAAGCTCCTTTGATAACTATTCATAGAAAATCATTGATGACAGTTATGCATCAGGGACTTAGGGTATAGTTAATTGTAGGGTGTGTAATTAAGAAAAGGATAATGTTATTTGTAGTTTATGGACAGAATATTCTAAGAGACTTTTATATCTGGAACAATAATTGTATTGTTGTATTGCGTGATTCTGTGTTTTGAATTATATTTTATTAGTTTTTCTTAACCAATTGGTGTTTTAGCAACTTCAAAGTTTGGTTTGCATGTTTATGATAACATTTCATTTTCACCATGCCTGCCTTTTCCTATTTGTTGATTTCTTTATATAAGTAGAATGACATATAGTTGAGATTTGAGAATAGCTCCTTTATGGCCCTAACATCCTGCCTTGTCTTGTTGAGCATCAGTTTCCTTTTCCTGTCTTGGATAGGAGACAAATGTATCCCTTTTCTACATTTTCATAGGAGGCCTGAGACTTTGTTTCTGCGGAACATTCTGCTGCAGGTGGTCATCTCTATAGGCGCACTGAAATTTCGAAGAATTGGAATCTGACTCCACCAAAATAGTTGGAACGCTCACCTTAAAGCACAGTGTCTATTATGAAGTGATATGTTTGTGACCTGCAGATAAGAACTGATGCTGTATTTCTTTAACCCCGTAGAAAATACAGTTGTTGGTGACATATAGTTCTGGAGGAGCATGATGATTACAAATGAAGGTTCTTTCTGGTCACATTTTCCCTTTGTCTTTCTAGTCTGGACTGAGAAGTTGCTATATATTATATATTTGGTATTATTTGTCTAATTGTGAGGGATCAATGATTAGTTGCAATTGATTGTTCCAAAACATGAGGTATTTTAATGTATAACTTAGAATGTTGGATTCGTAAAGAAAAGATTAATATTACAAGTGGCTAACAAAGTCACTCGAGTTGGGTGGACGACTTGAGTAACTATTTACTATTCAGAATTGACCATTTCCTCTAGATTCAATATCTTTCTTAGTTTGCTGCTTAGTTTATTTTGAATATAGATCTATACAAAAATGTTTTATGTTTCAGAATAATTTGCAATATTTGTTTATTAGCACAAATATTATAAGGAATTAAGTAATACTGTATTACGTACTCGTTTGTTTGTTTGCTTAAATAAGAAAGTATTAATATATTAAATATTATATTTTTATTCAATGTTATTCTTTTTATATCCTAACATGTTAACATTTTTTTTTAATTATTGGATGCATCTTGTGTTGTCAAAATAAGTTTGGTGGTTGTGATGAAAGAAAGAGAACAAATGGAATAGAATGATATAGAAAAGAAAAGAAAAATAGTGAAAAATAAGGCTATTCTGTTGAAGTGAAACTAAATAAAAAAAAAAAATTGAATTAGAGTTACTTCATAAATAAGAAAAGAAAAGAAAGTGATTTGTAAAAGAAAATATTTTTGTATCCTTATCCATGTTTATCTAATAAACACGCGTCCATAAAATGCTAGTATTAGAAAAGTAAAAGTTTATGCATATAACTTTGGTGATGCGCACAAAAATTTAAAACTTCTCGAAATAGATCAGTCATGCCAAACAAACTTGAATCTTTTCCGATCCATCAAGTTCACTCTTTCCCTTATATATCACTTTCACCGAACAGAGTGTAATAGTTTGAGTTATGTCACAGTTTTCTTGAAAAATATTAAAATTTAATGTCAAATTTTTAATTATTAAATGATGTAATCCTGAACTTTCACTGCAATTATTCCTTCAATTTCAACACCTAAAAGAACATGGAGCATATACTTTATGGGAACACTTTTTGTGTATTCTATACAGCAACCAAGGCAATGGTAATTGTGAACGCCCCATTAAAATTTGTTAGGCGCGGTACCAGTAATCACCAGGTATGCTGCAAGTTCTCAAAATTATTGACGTTCTAATTTCCAACTTTTAAGCCATGAGATTATTTCTACCTGCTTCAAGAATCCAACTCTATACCTTTCATGATGGTCTGAAATAAGCAAAGCTAAAGGTTGAAAATCAGAGAGAAAAATAAAAATCTAGTGAACTTATTCCTCAAGATGAATAGAATAAGAGTTTCAACTCACAAAAGGGTGATGAAGAAGCTCGAACACTGTAGCTCTCTTCCTCCAATCCTTCTCAAGACACCTCCTCACAAAATTTTGGAACTGTGACGATGCCTTTTCTGGCATCTCCAGCTTCTCCCCAAAGCAAATTGCACACATCAAAGTTGCCCAATCAGGTTTCTGTCCTGGACCTAGCAATGGAAAATAACCCAAAAGACATTCTAACATAACCACTCCCATAGACCAAACATCTCCTGCAAACTCATCTGCATTAGCACCACTCCATCTATCTGGATCAACCCTTTCCGGACTCATGTAGGCACACGTGCCTGCATTGTCATCGCTGCCCTCAAACTTGCCTTCAACCACATGACTCACTCCAAAATCTGCAATCTTCACCTCACCCTTGTCATTCACAAGCAAGTTTGAGGGCTTAATATCTCTATGCACAACGTGCATGCTCTGCAAATATTTAAGTCCTTGCAAGACACGCTTAGCCAACACCGAGATCACCTCTTCTGGCAGTCTACGATGTTGGCGCAGTACATCATGCAACGACCCTCCTTCCATGTATTCCATAACAAAGCTTATGTCACCTCCATTGTCACCTTCAATGCAAATACCATGATCAAAAACTGCATGACACTTTACTATATACGGTGAATTAACTCGTTTTAGAATCTCAGCTTCGAGTGCAGCGGGCTGGCGGATGCCAATGCCAATGCCATTCTCATTCAAGCGTAGGACTTTCAACGCATAAAAGGAACGGCTCTTCTTGTGATAAACTTTGTAGACTGTGCCACCATTGCCATGGCCAATAACTGCTTGTTTCTCAAGGTCCGAAAGGGCCTTGATGACAACTGGAGAAGAATCTACATGGGAAGGTGTGGATGGTGACACTGCTGGTATGTGAATTTGGTGTGGGAAATCTGATGATAGAATTGTAGGAGGAGGTTTTGGTAAGGAAAGCCTTAGAGCTTGTTTATGTCTTCTCTCTCTGATAACCAATGTCATTTACCTTGTTCACACTTGAAAGTTGAAACCACTCTCAGCCTAAACAAAATAAATAGATATGGGGGGGTTTAAAGATGAGAGAATGACAAATTTTTAATTAAATAAAGCCACGTGCTTGACTATAAACTTTAACTTATAAGAGTGATGACAAGTGTTTTGTGATGAATCCGAAACGGATGGACAGGTGAGGTTTTGATGGTGATATCAAAGCTTATCGCTTCATGGTTGTGAGAATTGTTGTTTTATTTATCTTTTTTAGCAATTTACTTCAGATCAGTTAGTTTCCAAATTTAGTTAAAATCTCAAATTTGATGGTTGTCGTTAAACATGTGCCTCTACAACCCTGCGGTGTTTGTTAGTGGCCACCATCTACACCTAACTATAGTCTGTAGGTTAGAGGCATTATTATTATACATGAATGATAGTGGAGATGCCTATAATCAGTGTTAGCATGCAAAGCAGTGACAAAAAATAATTAAAGGGCCGAGCAGTCGGGATCCATTAATCAGATTTCTCGGATCACAATCCGATCACCAAGGCAAAACCATTCGAGTTTCCCTCAACATATACAAAATCAGCATCTTTTGTTTGCATATACATATATAACGCCTAAATGGTATAATTATAAAGGTCATTTCAAATTGTGAGTCTCTTTATTGCAATATGATAAGATAATACTTCATCACTCTAAGATAACATATACAAATGAAGTCATATTACATTTGAAATCTAAACCACTTAATATTGGATTGAATCAAATATAATTTTTGAATAAAACTTATTGAAAAATAAGTTTAAAAAATAACATTTTTTTTTCTTCAAAACCAATTTAATGTTATCATGAACAACCTTAACACATTTTTTAATGTACTTCTGACATATTATTCCACTATAAATCAAAATTTGTTAAAAACTATAAAAAATGACTCATTAAATAAAAAGTCAAGCCTACATCATATGTATTAGTTAAAATTCTTATCTATCATATCATATTCTTTTATACTATTATATATTATTCACTGAACACGCCTAAGTAAAATGAAATAGCGAGTTGAGAAAAATGAGAACAAAATATTTAAGCGATTTTATTATGAGACATGACTTAATTTGTCACATTTTGACCATATGCAACCAATAGAATGCGCCAATACAAGTTATTCATAACTTATATGAAAAGAATATTCTTTCATTAAAGGATACGTCAAAAAAGATTGATTGATTACATTTTTTTAAAAAAATCTATATTGCCTTGTATTCCATTAAATTTAACTGTATAAATGTTACATTAGTTTAAAAGTAAACTTGTGTAATTCGTGCAAAGAAAATTGCGTACAAAATAACAGTCCTCATTTTTAATATCTTATGGATGGAATAACTAATAAGATTCAAAACAGTGACAGAATTATAACACTTTGAATATTTTGTTATGTAAACTGTAATCATATCGATCTAAAATTATACAATTATAGTTGTTTGAAATTAATGAACATCCATTAGAAAATATTACTCAGTAAAATTTATGAACTAAAATACCCCTTTTTAATATAGACTACGTTTGAATATCTACCGATCAAATATTCTTATAAATGAGTGGTTAGTCATTAACTTAAACAATTGTCAAATATAATACATTAGTAAATAAAAAAATGTATAAATGGAAAAAGTATAAATGTAATCTTAGGTATTAATTTGTAACAAAACTAAAATACTAAAACATATGTACTTTTTTGAAAGAAGGAAAAAATAAAAAATCATTTCAATATTTAAGAACTGAACAGAGTGACATAGAGAGTGACAAACAAGTGAGTTCCATCATACCCACAAATTAAGGGGTAAGAGTATTCGATATGAAGAAACGGAATAAATTCCATGAATTTCAAGTCCATCCTATCCTTATAAACATTTCCAACGATGGTGACTAATATCATTCAATTTAGTTTTCCTTCTATTTTCCATCACTAGAAACATAATCTCGGAGAGGATAAAATAAAATTCACGAAGAAACAAATAGCATGAAGCTTAACATCGTACCACTGCTGTCCACTGTTGCAGTCCTTGTTCAAAAAGCAAACCTTCCAAAGCAAGAACGATCGTGCATTTTTTCCAGACACCTTGAGCAATCATTATCAACGTCTCCTTTTTTCCCATTTATCCCCTCACCAAGGATACTTAAAATCGGGAAAGAAATGCAATCAAATTCACGTATAGCTCAACTTCAGAGTGGAGAATTGTTCAGGTAAACCACACACTCCTCGAGGATTCCATGAAAAGGATATGAGTTCATAACTTGTTTTCAACAATGAAAAATAAATTTAAATGCATCTATGAGAAAGTTAATGAAAAATAAATTTAAATGCATCTATGAGAAAGTTAGATTTAGCCTTCGTGCGCACAACAAACTAAACCCATAGAAGACCAAATCAAAAGCATTGACTGTCAGTGACCAAGTGGAAGTGTAATTATATATATTATAGATCACTTCAGTGGTGTATTGTTTGGGTCAGGGATTACCTTGGACAATATAAAAGAGAATATAAATTTCATATATAATCAAACTCTTTTTGCATCGGAAGAAAGAAGACCCATCTGCTCTGTAAGGTGATCCATATGTTGAGTTTTGTTCCATCCATTTTCCGTTGGCTGGACTTCATTCCCCTTGGATACTTCGGCCAAATTGGTATCGATATCTTCTGGAACTGGAGCTTGCAAAATTTCATCCCAAATAGAAGGATTGCCTAAAAAATCATCAATGTCTGCATCAGGTGAGATGCCTTCAAAATCAACGGGAAATGACCCACCAACCCCCAATGAAGGACCCATATATCCCTCATCTGTTTCAGTTGCCATATAATTTTCTTCAGGAATATCAAGAATATTTCCAGTCACCATCTCTGTTATTGGAGGAAGATCAGGGATCATCACATCTGCTTGAGAAACAGGGATAGAAGGTGCATCATGTGCTCCATCCTTTGCAACATTTTCAGAAGCCACTGCTTGTGGTACAGATAAAACTTCAGGTTTAATGGCTGAAGGGACATTCCCCTGTGTTCCACTTGCAGTTGGAACTTGTGAAGACTGCATCGAAGCTGGAGAGACCTCTTTAAGAGTTACTCCAGAAGTCCAGCCTGAAGAGCTGTTACTGTCCATCCCACTGGAAGATGATGAAGCATCACCAATCATGTAGTTGTCAGAGTTATTATTATTATTATTGAAAGGTTCTACACAAGAAGTATCCCATTTCATGATCTGCCTAAGTATGGCTTTTGCTGCATCATTCATCAGAGGTTGATATTTAATAATTTGACCGTCTGGAGCAGCAGCATCAGTTTCAGCAATACCTTCCTGCTTAAGCCTACGTTTTTTGTTGACTTCAGTTATGCGCCTATTGCTCTCATTTTGCTGCTGTACAAACTGAGCAAAGAAGCCAGGGCTCTGGACAGCTTTTGCAAGGAATGACATCATTTGCTGCTGTCGTTGCTCCATTCCCTGAAGGCGCTGAACCATTGCTTGCAGCTGGTTATCAGTGGTCTGTTGCTGCTGCCTCAACCTAACAAGTTCTTGCATGAGCACATTCTTATCTCTTTTAAGCCTCTCAACCTCTTCCTCAAGTCCAAACTTCCCAACTTCTACACATGCCCCTACTGATGAACTCTGTCCATGTGGTTGCTGAGCCTGTTGATTATTATGCCCATGGGCAGGTTTTCGTCGTGTTATACTCCTAAGCAAGTGCTTTTGACCCCTCAAAAAACCCTCATTTGCAAATTCCCAGCGATCTGGATCGACCTTCCTAAAACCCTGTATAATGAAAATAAATTGACAATGTTAGAAAGGGAGGAAAGAAGACAAAACAGAGGTCAACATAATAAAAAAGATCACACAACTTGAATTATTATATACAACACTAAGGCTCCATTCGGAGTGGTTTTTGGTTTCTAGTTTTGAAATTTATAAAAACAAAAACTAGTTTTGTTTTAAGTTTTCAAAAATTTAAAAACATTGTTTTTGTTTTCAAATTTAAAACATTATTTTCAAATCTTAACTAAAACACTAGTTGGAGGTAACAGTTGAGACAGTTGTTGAAGATGGCAGTCGGTGATTAGCAATCGAAGGTGGTGGTTAATAACCGCGATCGAAGGTGGTGGTTGCTGACTGATGGTCGGAGGTAGCGGTTGATGACCAGTGAACAGAGGTTGCAATCGGTGATCGCTAGTCGAAGGTGGTAGTCAGTGATCGCTAGTTGGAGGTGGCATCCAGTGATTGCCGATTGGAGGTAGCAGCCACTGATCGCCGATCAAAGGTAGCAAGTGATGATCACTGGTTAGAGATGGTGGCTGGTGATTGCCGGTCGAAGGTGACGGCTTGTAACCATCAGTTGGAGGTGGCAGCCAATTACTGCTAGTCGGAGGTGACGATAACCGTTAGTCAAAGGTGGTGACTGGTGATCATCGATCGGAGGTGATAACCGGTGACTACTGGTAGGAGGTGGGGGCTGGTAACCACCTATCAGAAGTGGTAGTCGGTGACTGTCGAACGGAGGTGGTGGTCGGTGACTGCTAGTCAGAGGTGGCAGTCGGTGATTTTCGGTGAGGTGGCGACCGGTGACCGCTAGTCAGAGGTAATGGTCAACGGTGACAAGTGACGTCAAGTAATGAACTTAAATATGAAAAGAAACAGAAATCTGAAAATCAAATTTTATTGTTTTTGAAATTGAAAGAAAACTGATTTGAAAATGAGTAAAAAAATAAAACAAAACCATTTTTGCCGAACATGTTTCTTTTTTTAAAATACATTTCAAAACCAAAAATCATAAATACAGAACCACTCCGAACGAGGCTTAAACTATCCATAGCTAAACTAAAAATAGATGGAGATGAAGGAATGTGCACCAATATAGCACAAGGGCACATGGTCATGTGATTTCTTTGCAAGAACAACAGGAATAAACCACAATGAAAGCTGTAATGTTATGCACTCAATTCCGAAGCAAGGTTCAATGAGGGGGCAATCTAGGATGCAGATGTTTACCAATCCCACATAGTATACATGCTTCCTTTACAACCAAGGAGTGTGCTGTTTATTTACTCATACAAGTTAATTAAAGAAAACATATCCAGCAATTAGGCTGGAGACAATCACAGACACACAATTTATTTTCTATAGCTAAGCCCTTTTAAGTATTCTGCCAGAAATTAAATATGTGACAACTAGTTTCCACACACAGAAAAACAAAATATTGAAGTTAACAAAAATACACTGGCAGGTAGCTAGCATAGGTTCACAGGGAAGACAGAAAATACCTTATTGCAACCCTGATTACAGTTTTATATTATAAATTATGTAGTTCATAATTCATTTCATTTGAGTTTCCAACATATGTCAGTGTCAGGAGCATATCAACACTGCAATATTTCAAACAGGAGAGGTGTCTGCTTCCCAGGAATACAACAGCCTCATACTATCCAAAACACACAGCCCTACCACTATGAGTATGACAAACGATTGATTCCATAACATAGTTGCAAAGTTTGAACAATCATCCTACATGCAATCAATTATGAAGCAAAGTTGCCTTGTCGTTGTTTACAATCCCAAATACTCATGCCATCTTTATGAGGCTAGCAATAAAAAATGATAAACAAGTATAAAAGTCTCATTATACCGACAGCAGCACTATCAAAAGTTTGTTCTTCATAGAATTTAATTAAGTGACTATGCAAAGGGAATAAAAACATAAACACATTAATGTATAAAAAATAAAAGCAAACCAGTGTCGGAAATCATAACAGCTTCACAGCAAGAATCTTTTCGTAGACCCCCAATTCCTCTTCAGGAGAATTGGTTAGGTGATAGGTATAGACTTCACATAATATATGACATCTGATACACAATACATCAATAAATTAGTAATCAGACAACTGGTTAACCTGAGAACTGCTTTGTTTTGTTTGTCAATTTTCCCTCTTCCGCTCCACCTAGCTATAGCTACTGAGACAACGCAGTAGGAGGATATGATATCAAAACTCAAAATTCAGAGAGAACCATTATTTTCACACACAATAACATAATCACAAATCTTATCTCACTTCCACCATACAACTCCTCCATAGGTTATAGCAAAGGTCATAGTCAGCACAACATCGTGAAAATAAAACACACATGATGATGATTAACATAGTGAAGTGAAGGGGGGGGAACAATAACATAACATACGTAGGTGTTTAACTGTCTAACGAAGCTGGAGAAGTTGTTGTGTTTGAAGAATTTAGGCAAAAGGTCTCTGGCGAATTCGGGTGGGTCCCAGACGATGAAGCTGTTGTTGGAAGCACTCCAGGACACGATCGCGTCGGTGGAAGGGTCCTCGACCATGTCGTAGGTCTTGCTCAGAAACGGGGGCGGCGCGTTCGCGTTCGGAATCGGCGCCGCCGGAGTGCCGTCCATTTCCGGAAATAGAAATTAAGTTGAAAGAAAGAAAGAGGGTAATTACGGAATGTGTGGCATTGTTGGGAAAAGGGAAACCCTAAGTTGTTGGAGAAGAAATTAGATTGTGGAGGGAGAAATGAAAGAAAAAAAAAAAAAAACAGTTGCTTTGAACATACAAAGACACCAATTGGATTGAACTAAGGCCGTGGTCACCCTCTGCTTGCGCCTCACTTCAAATCCACTTACCCTCTAAACAACATTCTCCTTATTCTTATTTTTATTTTTACACTACAATTTCCAGTCCAATCAAATTTGTAAATATTAATCTTATTTTTTTATTTTTAAATTTCCAAATAATATACACTACGTCAACAATTTCAAATTACTGAAATAATGAAGTTAAATAACGTTAAGAGAATGATACAATTTCCCAAAACGCAAGAAAGAGAAAGAGAGAGAAGAAAGAGAAAGAGAAAAATAAAAGAAAGACAAAATTAGCTAGGTTTATACGGCGGTAGTCCGCGCAATACCAGTTATCAAGGGCACACCTTATGAATTTAAGCTGGATTTATACGGCGGTAATCCGTGCAATACTAGTTTTCAACTCGACAAGGTTTACAAATCCCAGGTTTTCAAAAATCAAGGGCAAAAACCCAGGTTTTCAGAAGAAAATGAGAAAGGTAGAGAAGAAGATGAGAAAGATGGTGAATATACAAACATATGATAATCGTTTAAATGATTATCGCATATTTAAATATTTATTATTTCAGGCATCCGAAGATACCTTAGAAAAGCGACTACTCCATGATTAAATTACATAAACATAAAAGGAAATTAATATACTCACAGAGGGAAAAGAGGGGAGGGGTGAAGAAGAACTTCGAGAATTTTTATTGCAGAAAGTATTGTGTACAAGAGAGAGAGAGTTAGAGAGAAGACAGAGGAAGAGAGTAGTGAGAGAAGGAGTGTGTCTGATGACCTGCTCCGCATAAGAGACTTACGGTCTTATTTATAAACAAAATGTTTGACCGGAAACCGGCTGTGGAGGTCACCTAATGACCGGTAACCTTTTGTGACAGTTTTTACCCTTCAGTCAATTACTTGTGAAGTAAATTTACTGTGTCACAGGTAAAAACTTTTATTTTAACCGCGTGATAGATGCGTGAATTCTTGGAATTCTTCTTCCATCTGTTCGGGGAGAGATTGGTCGTCTCCTCCTTCAGACGGGAGAGAAGAGTCTCCAGGTGTGTCCTGGTCGTAGCAACCAGCTTCTTCATAGATCTCTCTGTAGATCCTTTCTTTTTCAAAATGCCTGACCAGAGATGGGTTTGCTTCAGATGGGAAAGGATGAAATTTTGATCCCATGTTCTTTTTCCAGTACAGCTTCGAGTCTGGTGTTTCTTTTAGAAGAATCAGGGTTTCTGAATCATGTTTTGAAAATCCCCAATTTGAGCCTTCAGTGTATGCTTTCCATAAATTATATTGGTAGGTTTTATTTTTGTTTAAGGAGAGTCCTTTCAGATCATCATGTTCCATAGACAGGAAAGAATGAATTTCTGGGTTTGACTCAGTGTATAATTTAATGACGTGTGTAGGAAAACTATCCTGAGAATGTATACTTTTTTGAGAAGTGGTTATTTGCAAAGCCACTTTCTGCATGTGCTCAGCTTGAATATCATTTATCATAGAGTTTATAGGGGCAGATAGAGAATTGAATTTGTCTGTGGGTGGGATTACTATTGAATGGAGGCACCCTACTTCTAATAAAGCTATGGGTGTTATAAGAAGATCCCTATATAGAAGTTGTTCAAATTCTTCTAAGTTTATTTGTGCTTTTCAGACAAGAAACCTTAACTGACAAGTGCAGTCTTTGGTTACTGTTTTACAATAATCAGAAGATACTAGACAAACAGTCTTATGGTTGAAATAAGTTTGTAGTTTGACAAACAAACCATTGTGTTTTAAGACTTCTGAATGTATTTCAACCAAAAATTCTTGAATAACATTAAATTTACTCAAAAGAATGTTTGGGTTAAGGGTATGAGGAATATTACTTGTGATTCCAGCATAAGTTTGTGTTTGAGCTCGAGGCTCCATTTGTAAGGCAGATTTGATTTTTTCATCATCAATAGTTTTAAGTCGAACTGCCATTTGTGCTTCTTCTCGTGAGTAGAAGCCTTTGTATGTAGACCAAAATTGGTCTTGTTTGGCTTCAGAGAGATATCTGAATGAGGTGTAAACCCCTTTGTTAGGCCCATCTATTAGGGCAAAATGTGTAAAACCTTTTCCTGAAGGAGAGGCTGGAGATGTTAAAACAACTCCTTGATTGTTTTGACCATAACAGTTGTATAAGGCGCAAATGATGCTTTGTTTTACTTTTGTGACTTGTGATTCATTTTCTAATGTGTATTTTGGAATATTCCAAATATTGTCTATCAAGACATTAAGCTTGATATTTGTGGAGTCTCTTCCAGGATACTGGTAGATATTTGTAAGTATAGGCAACTCTTGTTTGCCATATTTTGTGTATTGATCAACCCGGAAGGGTGATCTGACTTGTTTTGGACCACTAGGACCTTTCTTTGTAAGTTCCATAGATATGGATATTTGTGTATTTGACCCAAAGGTCTTTGTAAGTAAGATTAGAATAACCTTTGTATGAAACCTCACAGGTTTATATTTGTGGATGATCAGAAGATATTTGTAGAAGTTACTTGATGAACCTGGATAAAATATCAGCAAAAATATTATCAGATCCTTTTATGTGTTCGAAATGAATATTTTTTCCAGAAAAATTTATATAATCTTTTAGTAACAACCATCTTTTATGAGGTTTTTTGTCATTATTAAGTTGATTTTTACCATAGGAGACTATAGCTTCACAGTCTGTTCTAATGGTTATTTCTTTTTTATTTATTAAAAATAATTTGAAAGCATCCATTGCGTGTATTATAGCATTGACTTCATAATCAGTGCTTGTTTTATAAATTTTTGGTTTTGTTGTGTATTTTCCTGAAGCATATCTGCAAATTTGTTCTTCGGTTTTTGATAAATGCTTATTTTTCTTTCGTTTGAGGATTGCTCCCCATCCTAGTTCAGATCCATCACATTCAATTATTAAATAATCTGAATATAATGGTAACTGGAGTGTGGGTAAATTTATTACCATTTGTTTTAATTTCTGAACTAATTTGATATCTTCAGAATTAAATTTTCTTTCTCCTTTTATAGAGGTTTTATTATATAAAAGAGATGTGTATTTTCCTAGATTAGGAATAAAGTTTCTAGCATAATTTAATAATCCTAAGAAAGATCTAAGTGTCTTAATATCTTCCATTTTATCAGGAAATTCTTGTATTTTTTTAGAAATATGAGGTTGGAGTTTTATGGTTCCATTACCTATTTCTGTTCCTAAGAATTCAATGAAATTTTTGCAAATTTCCATTTTTGATTTAGAAATTATTAAACCATAATGTTCTAATTTGTATAAAACTTGTTTTAAATAAAGAAAATGTTCATTTTTTGTTTTGGAAAAGACTAAAATGTCATCCATATAAACAAAAGTGAAAGATTTTACATATTTAAAAATGTTGTCCATTTTGCGCTGAAAAACAGACGGAGTATTTTTTAAACCGAATGGCATAACATTCCATTCAAATAGACCTTCAGAACATGAAAAGGTTGTCCATTTTATAGAATCAGGATCCATTTTTACTTGATGAAATCCACTTTTTAGGTCGAATTTAGAAAACCATTTGGTGTCTTGGATTCGATTTATTAAAATATCTTTAGAAGGAATTGTGTATCCATCTTCAACAGTGTTATCATTAAGTCTTTTATAATTATAAACCATTCTAGATTTACCACGTTTTTGTTCCGAAGATTTATTAACTATAAATGTCAGACTTCTATGAGGACTAACACTAGGTGTTATTACTTTTAATTTTAAAAGATTCTGTATGTGTGTTTGACATTCTTCTTGTTCCCAATTGTTAAATTGAATATCTTTTGTTTTTATAATTAAATCAGGATTGATTATTTCTAATTTACATGTTATGGGATCTCTATCCCAAAATTTTGTTGGATCTTCTCCTATTATATTTGTTTTATTTAGCCTATCAAGAATTTGTTGAATACTTTCAAATTTTATTGATTTTGAAATTTTTATAAAAGAGAATACTTCAGCAGTATTGTCTAAGATATTATTTAAAAAATAATTTTCATTTGTTTCATCTAATGTGTATAAATATTCTGTTGAACATTTGCATGTATTTGAATTTTTACAGCTACAGTCATCAGTAATAGTTTCTTGTTTTACTGAATCACCACTGACTATAGGTGTCATTTGTGTTTTATCACTTATTAAGACATAATCTTTATTTATTGTAATTGATCGATTTTGTCTTAAGATAAAATCTAAACCAATTATCATATTTTGTTTAGAAGGAACTAAGTTTTCTACCCTCATTGTTTTTATGAAAGTCTTGTAACAAAAAAATTCACAATTTGTACTAAATTGAAGAATAACATTATTAATTTCTTCATCATTTATCATGATTTTACCAGACATAGTTCTAGTCTTTTTTATGTGTTTACTTTTAACTATGTTTTGTTGTGGAGTTACAGTTTTACAGATGACTGTTTCTGAACAACCTGTATCTAGTAAAGCTTGTATAATTTTTTCTGTGGAAGGTTTATTATTTATTTTTGGAAAAGTTATTTTTACTAATACTTTTAAGGTTATTAATTGTTGTTTATTACAGACTAATGAGATACATTCTGTTGTCCCCATCATATTATTTTGTATAGAAAGCTGACTAGTCTCAGGTATATCTATTTTAGTTTTTCCTTTTATTAATTTTTCTAAAAAAATAAGTTTTTCTTCTAGGTGGTTTATGCGAGTCTCTAATACAGAAACTCTTGTATCAGTTAAATCTTTATTACTAGATTTATTTGTATTTTCTCTTATTTCAAAAAGGGGTATATCTTGTTCTTGTATGTTTAAATGTTTTTCTATATATTTAATACAAAAGTTTTTGTAACAAAGTGGACAATGAGCCCTTTTTGATATATGAAAATAACGCTCACAATATGTGCACGGAATTGAATCTGTCCCTGAATAATATTGGATTTTGTGAGAATAAATTTTTATTTCTAAGGTATTCATTAGACAATATCCTAAATCATCTAATAATTGACCCATTTCATTGTATTCTTCTCCCATGGGGAAGTTATTCTCATCAGTATTAGAATATAAATGGTTATATTCATTATTTGTAAATTCATTTATTAAATCATAATTTTTGTGTATTTTGTTAGAATTTGGTTCATCAGTGTATTCTGTTATGCTGATTACAGATAAAATTTCTAAATTTGTTGATACGTCTTCATCAATTGGAAGCAAATTCATATGACAAGATTTTATTAAGTTTGCTTCTTTAGTGTAAAGATTAGAAATGTTTGGACAATCTCTTGAAAAATGTCCTGGCTGATTACAAACAAAACATTTTAATATTTGTTTGTAAGTTTTATTATCTCTGTATTTCCTAACATGTCTACTAGGATTTAGTGTAGGTTTTCTAGCATTAGATGCTCTTATTGTATAAGTTTTTCTAGGATTTCTTGGTCCTAAGTATTTTTGTGTATTAATATTTCTAGGCTTACTTCTAGAATTATTTCTTTTATTTTTATACTTGTTTTGTGAATATTGTTGAGGTGTATATATTTGTTTGCAAATTCCTGCATTAGAATGTTTAAGTTGTTTTTGTATGGCTATATGTGTACATGTATCTTCCATTATTTTCATAATATGTTGTATACGTATTGAGAGATTATTCAACATGGGAGTAACCTCATCATTTTTCCAATTTTCTCTAATTTTTTGTCCTAACTTGCCTGGAAGTTTAAGGAACATTTTATCTCCTATGTTTACGTCATGAAAGCAACCAGCTATAGACGCATATAAAAGATAGTCTTGGCAGTATTCTTTTATCTTACCAAAATATTCTATGGACAATCTTTCTAAATGTCCTAAATAAAATTGTTGTCTAATTGTATTACCATCATTAGCGGATTGTGAAGTGAACAATCTTTGAACAAGGGAACAAAAATTGTAAATATTTGGACCGTGTTCTATGAACAAAGTATTTAGATCATTAGGAAAGTTTTTCTTAAAAGATTCCCAACCAGATCTAGCAATATCGCCGAGATAAGTTTCTCCTTTTGCGATCATCTCTTGTGAAGACTGTACATCTTTTTCATGATGTATACCATAATCACGGATTACAGCAGCAGTCCATTGTTCTATGTATGTTGGGAGGAGTTGTGGATCTATTCCTCCTAAGTTAAGAAGTAAATTTGGAATTTGAAAATGTGGTTCTACTGGTAATCTTTTACCATGTGAGATGTATTTATTATCACTAAGAACAATATTTTGAACTGTTTCTCTAGGTAAAAATCCTGGACTGTAATTCTGAGTACCAGCAGGATCTAACCTATAATTTGTAGCAGTGGATTCTTCATATTCATTGATTAATCCTACTTTTGTGTTTTCAGAGGTAGTAGATAATTCATCATCTTCTTCGTCCTTAAATTTTTCTTGAAGTTTATAAAAATATTCTTTTTCTTCATTTTGTTCTTCAAGTTTTAAACTTTGTAAAAAAATATTAACTATATCATCTATATCATTTTCTTGAGGTGTTATAGCCTCATTATGTTCTAGGGGAAAATTATCCCAAGGTTCCCAGTTTAGGTTGCTAATGGAGCTTTGTTTTAGGGAATTTTGTTTAGAAATGGTTTCTAAGGTTCCTTGCCTAAGCATGACTATGTTTGCTTGATGATGATTCCATTCTTCTTCAGTCATGTCATCATCTTCTTCATCATCACTATCTATGATATTCATCATAACAATATGATCATTGTCGGGAATAGCGGATGTACTATCCCTTCGATCTTGTTCTAAATCTAATAATGAAGTGTTTCTATAGTCAGTGAAACTCAAACTAAGGCCTCTTGACCTATTGTGTAAAATGGCAGAGTTTGGATTTGTGATGGGATTTTGTTCATCCCTTTGTAAATGAGTTTGCCATAAATAACCCTCATTTCTTCGAGTGAAAGCCTATGCTGGCAAAAATTGTGTACCAATAGAGCTAATGGCTTCTTCTAATGGTCTAGTATTTATTCTGTACATAGAAAATATATAATTGCTTATTCTTCCTATAAAGGTTATATCTAAATGTAGGTTGTCTCCTATCCAATTTGTGCCAAAACCGATAGTTTGTACTTCTAAACTAATATGGTTTACGAAGTCTGGAAGAGTAAGTGTAAAATTTGGGGCAAGGTATATTAAAGAAATAGGCTGGTTTAAATCAACCTCTAGTATTCCAATAATACTTTGCGAGTCATTGTTTTGGAATCTGGTGTCATGGAGAACTATTAAGGTTCTAGCACCAATCATATGTCTAGTTAGGGATCTTACACCAATAGTAATTAATCCCATATGAACATATCTCCCATGTTGGTTTAGGAGTTGTGTGACTGTTTGTTGAGATATTAATGGTATTATCTCATATGTATTGTCAGGCAGGTGAAAATCTTCTATTCTCCTATACCTGTAAAGGCTAGTTCTTTCAGAGCTTAACCAACCTATGTTGTATAACTGTCTGGGATTTAAAGAATCTATTCTAGAATTAGATCCTATTTCAATATTTTGTTGTATATCTACTAAGTCTTCTAATCTTCTAACATTAGTAGATCTTCTTCTGTGTAGAAATCTATCTAAAATTACCAACTCAGTCAAAAGTTAACATATGTGAAATTAATGATTATTGGATATTAATTAAGAGGTTTTTACTTGTAGTTCTAAAATTTATTTTCGAATTTATCCCTTACATTTTGTTAAATTTATTGATTTTATAAATTAATATTTTAAAAATTATGTAAACAAATTATTGTGATTAACTATCAATGTAAAACTTTCTTACATTAATAATATATAGTTTTTTAAATTTTTATTAGTAATGAATATTGTTCTTATTGAAAAGTATTTGAGTACAATCCGTAATGAACTCTGAAATAAATTTTTCTTAATGAGTGAATGACTCTTATCTTCTAACGAGTCTTTATAGCAATGTATTGTTACCTTACAGTTATTTTGTTTAATATGCCCAGCTTTATTAGGAATAACGTTAATCAGTAATTATGTTAATTTATATCTTAATAAATTTGGTTGGTTAGTTAATTGATTTATTACAATAATTTGTATTTTGGTGAGGCTGAAATCTTTTGTTGACACTACTTCCTACTTTGGAGGGTATCATTCTATACTTCGGTTTTTAAGCATGCCAAAATCTGAAGTCTCTTACTTTTTTTTTTTGTGTCTTCAATTTATATTGTCAATTCAAAATTCTTTTGATGTTGGTTTCTTAAGATGTTTTTTTATATATGGTTTTATTCTTAGATCTTGAATCATGCTGAAATCTAAAGTCTCTTTTACCATCCTCTTTGAAGGTTTTTAGGTCTTTCTACTTATCCTCTCATCCTTACAACTGTACAAATACTATTATTATTTATTTGTGAAAAACCATTAATTTAGATATGAATTCTTAAAACATAAATTATTTCGGAAAAGAAAATGCAAAACTAAAACATTAAAAAATAAGGAAAGTAATAATAACAAAGGTTTTGCTATTCCATTAAAAAAGAAGTTTTACTATAAGTTCCGAGAGCGCAGGTCTGTCTGTCTTACTAAATGTAGAAGATGACTGACCTTTATATTTATTTTATTTTATTTCTGAACCCTACTTTTGTATAATTGCATGTAATTTAGTTATGTCTTGGTATAATATTTTGAAAAATGTTTTTAAATTAAGTAAAATATAAGTGGATTTTATTTAATAATATGGAGAATATAGTGGATTGTTTATTTTGCATAAAAAATAACGATACACTCTTTTAAATATATTTTTATTACTGATTTAAATTTATTAAAAAATACTAATTTAAGTGAATTTCACACTATATTTAATATTTTTCTTCTAATTTTATAGATTTAACAATTTTTAACTAATAGTAAAATATTATTATAAAAAATTACATTAATGTTGTTTTCACTTCTTGTTACATGAAGAATATTTTTAAAAAATAATATTAAATAGGACATAATTATGTGAATTTTTTTTTATATTTAAATCGTCATATAATACAATATTTTGTTTATGTATAAGAATAGAGAAGTACCTTTGATCTTCTTATAGAAACATTTTTTATGGTATTATTCTTTAATAAATTAATTATTTGTATAAGATTACATCATTGATTACTCAATAACTTTAGCTAATCAAATAGGTTTGTGATTGGTGCACGGGATGGTTGATAAATTTTATTTTATTTATTATTTGATAACTTAATAATTAAGATATCATTAACTGTATTTAACCCCAAAAAATTATATTAAAATTATGAACAATGGAACATTGTGTTTTACTTATAATCTATAAAATAAGATTTATATTTTCAAATGACATGATATAGCTATGCCCCCATACCAGTAAGTTATTGAAGTGAGACAAAGGTTTTATATCCTAAAATAATTTACCTAACAAATATTAATGGAATGAATTATAGAATGTCCAATAAATTTTTATTATGGGAATTGTCTTAATTTAACGTTAAATTTTTTTATCACAACTAAATTTATTTGATTTCTACAAAAAAGAATATTTATTATATAGTATTATTTTAAGACACACTATAGTAGGTTGGTTATCATCACAAAAGTGTGAAAAGTGTTTACGAAGAGAAAAATCATTATTGAATATAGAAATGTGAAACATGATGTATTTTCTCTATGAACTTGTCTCTCACTATGAAAATATCTACATTACCATAAATACGCCAAAATAACATTATTTTAGTCTCTTCATCTCTATTCCCACTTCAAAAAGAATTTAATTCTAATTTATCCTAGTAAATCAGTCCATATGTGAATGATATGTTGATCTAAGCATTTATTTCTCTTGCAAATTGATGCCTATTACTTTCTTGGGTTCGCTAACATAGTGAAGATTAGAAATATTTAAGCGATGGTTCTATTTGATTTGGTGTATTTTTTTATTATGATACTTAATTAAAGCACCCACAATTTATTTAAAAATTTTTACTATTTTTTTCTTTTTTTATTTTTTCCCTACCACATTCCATGACTACCACTACCATCATTGTCGTCGATGCTGCCATCCTCTACCGCCATCTTCACCACCACAGTTGGTGTTGTCACTACCACCCTTCACTACCTGGTGGTAGTGGTAATGGTGGCAATTGAAGGTGGTAGTGATGACATTGATAGTGGTGGTGAGAGTGATGGTTAGGTTAGGAAAAAAGAAAAAAAAAAGAAGACAAAATAATAGAAAATTGAAAAATGGATAGTGAGTTTTATAATTAAGTGTCATAATGAAAAAATACACTAAATTAAAATCAACATTAATTGTAATGGAAACATCACTTAAATAGTTTCATTTTTCAAAATATTGGTGGATTAAAAAGAGAAATTTAAGAGTTCTAATCCTATGCATGTGTTACTTAGGTTAAAAACCCTAATTTCTTTAGCAGTTATAGTGACTAATTTTTCAACAAAAATTTGATCATTAATATGTCAAGCCCAAAAGACTGAGTTCCCTATTTTGTTCAAGCTAAAATAAGACTCTGTTAGAAAGAACTTGTAGTGTAAGGACTAATTTAATTAATAAATTATTAGTGGAAAGAAAATAAATATTACAGGGAACTAAATATTTAATTATCTTAGATTAATATAGTATTGCGTGAATAATTAAGTTTATTTATAATATCAATATTTAGTTAATTAATTTTGATAGAATAGTTGGGAGGTGAGGAGTGAAATATAGTTATTATTCCTTGGTTTCAAAAAGTTTTGATTGAGTTTCGAGGTGTTTTCAGAAATTTGTTTTGGAGGTGGTGTGAATAGCAAGTCAGAAGTCACTAAGTTCACCCTCCACTTTCTTTCTTATTCTTCTTCTTTACTTTTTCTTTCTTTCTTATCTATCACTTCAATTCTCTCATTCACAGTTTCCTTCTGTGCTTTGCATGGTTACCCTTTGGTTGATGGATTTCGATGCAGTCTCTTCCATAGCTTTTGTTGCTGAGTGATCTCTATTATAGGTAAGTTTGATCTTGAATCAACGAACATTTTTCGATCATTTTAGGAAATTTCTTTGAAAATTTTGATTTCTAAGGTTTCTGTTTAATTTGGGATTTTTGTTAGGTTCCTTTTGAAATTTCTCCAGGTGGACTTCTCTATTTTCTATTAAGTTAGCTTTGAAAAAGAGAAATAAGTAAAGGAAGCAAAATATTTGATTTTAATTTGAGAACTATGATTTAATAGCTGAGAAGTTAATTGATTTTGAACAACTGAGCTTTTGATTATGATTTGAGTGTTATGAAAAATTTGGTGTTTTGTGTGATTGAAGTTTTGAGTTTTGTTGTTGAAATGAGTTGTGATTGAATTGATTGATTTGTAATTTGAAATATTTTGAGATAAGGATGTTTGGTAGAATTAATGATTTGTAATGTTTACTCTTTGAAATATTACGGTTTAAGAGTGTTAATATTAACAGGTTCTGGTTGATTTAGCTTTTAAGGTGATTAATGTATGAATTTTATTATTGTAAGAAGTTTTTTATGTAGTGAAAAATGATAATTTTGATGGTATTGTTATTTGTTGAAGAGTTATGGTTTTGGAGGTTGTGAGATTGTTGAAAAATAATTGATTGAACCTTTGAATTGAATATTATGATTTTGTGAAATTGGTTGTGTTGAAAATATTGATGTTTGAAATGTTGCTATCTGCAAATGTAGAGAAATAGTTATTATGATGTTAATTTTGATGAAATGGATGAATTGAAGTGTTGTTGTATATTATGAGAATTTAATGTTGGTTGTTAATATGATGTTGATGAGATGTTGGTTGTAATGCATATGTAGTAATGCATGACAATGATGAGATGTTATTGAAACTATTGAATGCGAACGATTATAGGTGGTAACTTAGCCTTGGATGTGACCCATATGTTGATAATATGAGTGTTGAGCAGTGAGTTAGTGACACTGACAAGGTCAATGTAAGTACTCTTTATTGGGGAGTACACTTGTAGTCTTGCATTGAAGGTTCCAATGTAAGTACTCTGTCGTTGGAGAGTACATCTGTAGTCTTGTATTGGATGTACCTAAGGAATATACTTATACAACATTTATGTGTTGTAAAGGTCAAACAGATTCTGGAAAACAATGTTGGATGAGTATGCTATTGACTTCAGTTGGTTGTCAAAAGGGTAATTTAGACTTTAGATTCCAATTGTGAGAGGTCTTTAGCCACCTTGGTGTCTATTCAATAAAGTCTTTCTGAAAAACGTTAGTTGAATATTGTTAGTGCTTATGTTTTGGTAGAACATAAGTGTGATTGATTGATTGTTAGTGGTTATGTTTAGGTCGAACATAAATGTGATTGATTAGTTGAATGCTTATGTTCAAGTAAAGTATAAAGGTGATAGATTAGTTGAGTTATGATTATTGCGATTAAGATTGGATATAAATGTAATTGTATATTATATTTATGTTTATTATGTTTATATTGATTTATAGTGCATGAGCTTACTTTTGCATTGTGTGGGTATTCAGTATGATTATAATGATCATGCTTTGCACAAGAGCAAATACCAATAATGACAGTGTGAAGATAATAATTAGCAGGATTTGTAGTGATTAGTGGCAACAGTGAAATTACTATGTTTTGTATAGAAAATAATTTAAGTTATGTAGTAGAGCATGTATATGTATATAAGTTAGACCTCTGAGAAAACTAAATGCATGGATTGACTGAAACTAATACCTATGTTCTAAGTATGTACAAATTTTACTAAGAATGACTAAGTTTTATGGTTGGAGTTATGATATGCATGAGTTTTGTAATAGTTAAGTTTTAATGAAGACATGTCATGTTACGTAGCTGTTTTGTAGGAGTTATGATTGTATGTGCCATTGTATCTTTTACATTGAAAATATTGTAGTGTATGTTTTAATATTGAGTATAATGTAATGAAAATTTTATATCTTAGTATTTGAAAATATAGATAATAGTAATTTAAATAATTATTAAGAGAATTTATGGTGTAAATAGTATATATAAATTTGGGATGTTACATATAGTATAAGAGCTTACAAAGCTCTTAAATTTAATAAGCTATTCGTGTTGAATATACAAATTTAAAAAGTCTTATATGAAGATAAAGTGTTTGAATATATATATATATATATATATATATATATATATATATATATATATATATAGAGAGAGAGAGAGAGAGAGAGAGAGAGAGAGGTGGAGAGGGAGAAGGAGGGAAAGAGAGAACCTTGTAGCAAGTTTAAATTATGGGAAAGACAAAAAAGTGAGAAGTGAAAGTTGAAGGAAATACAAATTTTCAATAAACTTAAAATAGTTATTTTTAAAAAACTACTCTAAATAACTTATTCAAATAAACTTAAAACAATTTATGTACCTTTTATACATGTTTTAAGTATAAGATAAACTCAAAAAAATTATAAATAAACTCTTCTAAACAAAATCTAAGTAATACATCATAAATACATATACTTTTAATTGATATTTTGACTAGTAATGTTTATTACAAAGGGGTAGACTTTTCAGTTGCCTTTGGCAGTATGTTTTCGAACTACTAAAACATGATCCTCTGCATTTATGTGCATATGCATTAGGTCTTTTTTGTTTAATGTGTATTTAGTTTTCAATATTCTAATAGCTGCCTCAATTACTATGTTTTATGAACATTTGAGCGGTTTTGGTAGTATTACTTTATCAAATAAAGCTATGTTATTGTTTTAAGTACTATACAGATTTTTCATGGTTTGTTTAGTTAGTATAAATTAATTTTTTTGTGGTTATTGAATAATGGTGGCATGAGATTCATATAAGTTTTAAACGTAATTTTGAACTGTATCAATACATTTCAACTCAATATAAATGGTTGTTTTCCTACTCCAACCAAGCAATGTTACTGTTTTAAATACTACAAATCTTGAACTAATTTTTAGTAGTCCCTTCATGTTGGATATCTTTGGCAATAGAATATAGAAAGGTCTAAAATCTTTAAGTTAGATAACTTAAAACATTTAGCAGAGCTAACATGGAACTGAATTTAAATCATAAACTATACAAATACATTGAATAATTGAAGTGTACAATGTTTGTTAACAAAACAAATGGATAGATAGATGGTTATCTCAATTAGTTTAAAAGGAGGAGACGGAGGTCAAAGTCAAGCAAAATAAGATGTTGTTTTATCTTAAAAACTTATTTATCCCAAATCATACACAAAACAATTACTTTTACTCATTACGGAATTTATCCAACTGATTTCAATTTTATATATTTTGGAGTATGACATAAAGCTTTTTTAATTGGATTACTCCACCCTTGACATCGCATAAATAAAAACAAAAGAAATCGGTTCTTTCTAACAATTTTAACAAATATAAAGAACCTTTTGTTGAGAATCGTACCAGCAGTCCAGCACAGGTTGTGACACATCTACAACATACAAAGTTTGATAAGTTATATGCAAAAAACATTAGTTTTTTTTTTTACTAAAATGTGAACATTTCATTCAATTAACAGGAGGATTTCAAATGTCTTCCATGTCGCGAATTACATCATAATAAATTTGGGAAGGATATGATGAAAGTACTAATATATTTGAATTATACTATACTAGACACGAGTTATGCCATGCTAATTATCAATATTTTATTGATTAAAATAGGAATAAATATGTACCTGAACTGACATTCATGTCATCTCTAGGAGGTTCTTCTGTCCACCTTGTTATTGTAGAGAAATAATGCTTGTGTAAATTTGCTTAATGGATAACAAATTTATAACTCCCAGGATAGGCAGGGGTCTCTCTTAATTGGGCTTTCAATCTGATTGACCTAACCCATCACAGAGTCAATCTTACTGTAATCCCAGTTCAAATAACCATATTGATATATAAGAATAACTATATTGATATGATAAGATATAATAATAATCATATCTTAAATTGTTAATGATAATAGATATTGAGTGATACTAATCCACAATTATTTTCAACAGGATAATCTTCCACGCAAACTGAATTTAAAATGTTAAAGGTTAAATTAACTAATGAATCTGTGTTTCTTATTCTTTTTGTATGTATCAAAATAAAATTATTTATATTTTTGTTTACATCTCAACCATCCTTGAAGATAACATGCATATATGTACAATTCTGCTTTACTCCTTCGTACCAGCAGCTGCAAAAACACTAGTTAAGCAACAGGCTTAGAGTTTTCAAATTGTTTGTTTTCGAAAACAAAAAAGACTTAGGATCAGGATATTCATCTTGTCTCCAACCTATCATTCACATTAATTAATAATTAAAACTTATCAGATTAAAAAAGAGAGTATCTTACCAATTGCCTTCCTTGATGTCACAAAGATCCCCATAGGTTCAGTCCCTTCTGTCAAGTTACTTTCTCTTCTTTTTCTACTATCACTCAAAATTCATTACCAGAGCAACTTTGAGACTTAAAAAATCAAAATATCTTCCGCTTCTTAAAAAATGTCAATAAAAACCAAAAAATAAAGCTTAACTTTGAGTACGTAGCAAAATAATAAAATGTATACACGCTAGCTAGAGAGTAAATTGTTAGATATAAAAGATTGATAACTCATACTATTATGAATAAGATACAACTTTCTAGTATGTTTATAAAATTTAATATCTTAATAGATTTACAATTGTGTAATTAGAGGAAGAATCAATGGTGTCACTCTAAAAAGTACTAGAAATTGTTATCTTCCTAACAACAGTAGGAAAGTAGGGTATATTAAACTGCCAAATGAGAAAATAGTTTTATTCTTATTAGTAGAGATCAGAAACTCTCTCAATAGACTCTTAAAATGAACAACCAAATTCATCAAAAACAATTTTTAATAAAAGTCTAATATATCATTCATCCTCATATTATGTTATAGTTAAATAATTAATTGATATTAATAATTCAAATAAATATAATTCTAAATAATTTATTAATGTTAATTCACAAAGAATAATTTAACCTAAAGTACATGTATATCTATACATAATTAATATATATATATAATTAATATATATATATATATACATATATATATATATATATATATATATATATATATATATATATATATATATATATATATACGTGTAACATATGGAGGAAATGTATATGCATGGACAAATAGAAAGCGAATGCGTACATTTTTTTTTTGTAAGGAGATGGTATTATTAATTCAAGAACATACTCAAATATGGGCAAATAAAATAGCATAACAAGCACGGGAGATTAAACTTTTGCAAGTTAAAATTATTTCTCTTAAAGATCCTTCAAAACACTGCTAGAATTTTCAGTATTACATGTGGAGTTTTTTGCAGATTTTGTCCAAAAAATCATAAGAAATTTGTTTTCTACAAATTTACCTGAGAAAAAAATCTTTAGCTAAAATCTTCGTGGACAATTTTATCCTGAGAAAATTTATAACCGCAACAAATTTTTTTCAAAAATAATTACAAGAAACTTATCTACAATTCTTTATTTAAAAAAAAAACCCGCATAAAAAAAGAATAATAATTTTTAAAATTTACAAAGTTGCCTTCATCTCGTTTCCTTTTCCATCAAATCCATTTAGTGTGCCTCCCTTTATTATGTTATAGTTAAATAATTAACAATAATTGATATGAATACTTCAAATAATATAATTCTAAATAATTTATTAATGTTAATTCACAAAGAATAATTTAACCTAGACTACATGTATATCTACACATAATTAATATATATATATATATATATGCATGCATGCGTCTAACATATTGAGGAAATGTATATGCATGAAAAAATATAAAGAGAATGCGTACATTTTTTTATTTGTAAGGGGATGGTATTATTAATTCAGGAACATACTCAAACATGGGCAAACATAACAAGCACGGGAGATTAAACTTGTGCGAGTTAAAATTATTTCTTTTAAAGATCCTTCAAAACAAGACTAGAATTTTCAGTATCACCTGTGGAATTTTTTTTTGGCAGATTTTGTCCAAAAAATCATAAGATCTACAAATTTATCTGTGAAAAAAATCTTTAGGTAAAATATTT
The DNA here is from genome assembly GCA_037954015.1 of Psophocarpus tetragonolobus. NCBI lineage: Eukaryota > Viridiplantae > Streptophyta > Magnoliopsida > Fabales > Fabaceae > Psophocarpus > Psophocarpus tetragonolobus. The sequence continues at coordinate 77,590,758 of CM075689.1, forward strand.
GTGGATAATTTTTTCTTGAGAAAATTTATAACCGTAACAAATTTTTTGCCAAAATAATTACAGGTAACTTACCTACTATCTTTAAAAAAAAAAATCGCTTACAAAGTTGCTTTCATCTGGTTTGCTTTTCCATCCAATCCATTAAGTGTGCCAGCCTTTATTATGTTATAGTTAAATAATTAACAATAATTGATATTAATACTTCAAATAATATAATTCTAAATAATTTATTAATGTTAATTCACAAAGAATAATTTAACATATTGAGGAAATGTATATGCATGGAAAAATATAAATAGAATGCATATAATTTGTAAGGGGATGGTATTATTAATTCAGGAACATACTCAAATATACTCAAATATGAGCAAATAAAACAGCATAACAAGTACCGGAGATTAAACTTGTGCAAGTTAAAATTATTTCTCTTGAAGATCCTTCAAAACACTAGTAGAATTTTCAGTATTACCTGTCGAATTTTTTTTTGCAGATTTTGTCCAAAAATTCATAAGAAATTTGTTTTCTACTAATTTACCTGCGGAAAAAATCTTTAGCTAAGATCTTGTGCTAAGAAAATTTATAACCGCAACAAATTTTTTTGCAAAAATAATTATAGGAAACTTACCTATAATTTTTTGAAAAAAAAAAACCGCATAAAAAAAGAATAATAATTTTTAAAATTTACCAAGTTGGAGATGGAGATAAACCATGAAGGAATTTTTTTATTATTTATATTAGATGTTTCGGTTCCACAGTTCAAATAGGAGATGGAGATAAACATAAAACTTTTATTATTATATATTTTTTTATTATTTAGATTAGATTAGATATTTTTTATTATTTATATTATATAGTAGTATGTTATTATATTGGGGTATTATTTGATTAATTCAAATTAACATTAATTAGATAAACATAAAACTTTTATTGGAACATAAATAAGGTCACTTCTATATTAGTATGTTACTTTTATGCAATATAAAAAAACTTTTGTATGAGAAATGTTTTATTGAGCATAAATCAGGCCACTCAATAATTATAGTATTATATATATTTAATTATTTCAAAACAAACTGAATTTACATATATAAAAAAAAAGTTCACCCTACAACTTTAGAGGAACAACACCACATTGAACATTGAGACCAATGAATTACACAATTTTTTTACTCATTTAGAATTTGGTTTGTGAGATCCAAATTCTAAGTGTTATTTATTTTATTTTTAAAATGAATAAATAAATATTATTTTTCTCCTAAATTTTTAGAAATCAAAGGCATTACTTGAATGCAACGGTAGGTACATGCGAAGAAATAATAAAAAGAGTTGTATTTGCCAGAGAATTAAGCATTCCAATCATAATGCATGATTATTTGAAAGGGGAATTCACTACAAATAAGAGCTTGGCTCATTATTGCTGAGATAATGGTCTACTTCTTCATATACATCGTACAATGCATGCAGTTATTGACTGAAAAAAATATCATGGTATACACTTTCGTGTATTAGCTAAAGCATTACGTTTGGTACCGTAGTAGGTAAACTTGAAGGCGAAAGAGAAATCAATAAATTTTTATTTTGTATTTTAAATCATTAATTTTGATATGAAATATGAGATAGTGAATTTAATTTAAATTTAAGGAATCAGTTGGTTGAAAGAAACTTTTCACTTTATGATAATTTTATATTGGGATATTTAGTTTATGATGATTTAGAAAGTAATATTTTTAAAAAATTATATATTTTTTTGGAATGCTTTTAGCTAAATTTCTCACAAAATAATTTTGGAGAAGTTACATAGGAATGTAATTTTTTTAACTTGAAAGAAAAAAAAGTAAAATTATGATTTCTATAATTTATAATTTATTAAGATAATTTAATATGATAAATTGTTAATTTATTATTATTTCTATTTTAAACTTTTTAAAAATATATCTAATTAAACAGATTGTGTTTTTTCTAAAAATTATGATTCAATAATTTATAATTCTTGCTTATCATGCCTAGGTATGAAAAAATATTCTTCATAAAAAAACGATTCATCAACTAAATTCTAAATGGGCTATGAAAACCATTCATAGGAAAAACCTACCTTAATAGTTTCATATGACATGGACAAGCTTTTTATTACAAGTTATTTGATTAGTTTATAATAAACTGTCATTTATATAAATTTCTATTTATTTATTAAATAATTAAAATTAATCAAATAAATGATCATGTGAACTTAACCTATATAATTTTATTCATGTGATAAAGTTATATTAAATTAACAAAATTTAATTAGAAATATAAAATTATTATAATTTTAAAAAATTTTAAATAAATAAAATAGTTATTATAATTTAAAAATTTGTTGAGAATTTTAATTCACAGGAAAATCCGCAAGTAATTCTTGCCAATTTGAAATTTGTAGAAAACTTTCCTACAGATTTTTAAAAAATCTACAGAAAATTTTTGGAGATACATTTTTGCATGAAAATTTCGCAGAAAAGTTTTCTGCCACTTTTAAAAACGCAGGAAATTACCTGTGAATTTTGAAATCCACAGGAAATCTTCCGGTGAATTATTTTCTGAATGAAAATAGTAGAAAATTTCTACAAATTATTTTCTCCATGAAAAACCGCATGAAATATCTGCAATTTTTCCCCTATAAAAACTTGCAAGAGATTTGCATTTTTCTGGTTGTGAAGTATCCTTTTTGAAAAATGTAAAAAATATTATCGTATCTTCTATTTAAGAAAATATTACTCATTTCTTCTTAGTAAGATTTGTATTTTATTTCTAAAACTGATATGATAATATTCACTTAAAATATCTGTTAATAAGTATCCCTCCACACACCGACCAAACCCTCGTGATGCTCTGAGTCTTCCTGCCCTCGTGATGCTCAGAGTCTTCCTTCAACACTCAAAATCTCCACTTCAATAGCTACTTAGAGCGGTATAGGTGGGTACCTGTAAAAGCACTCTGACGCTCAAGTGAGAGGGAAGTTAACTATATTTTCAAAAGTACAGTATGTTAGCAAGAAAATAATATAATAATTAGTAGTCAAACTTGTACTTATCCTTTACTATTTATATTGTTTACCTTTTTGGGATTTGACTTAGGTCATTAGGGTTTAGGTTTACCTAAAAAAGGTAGTTTAGACCTTTCACTGTTGAGGTAGGGGGTCTTACCCGAACCAAGATGTCTGGCCACGTTGAGAGTAGACCCGACCTTGTAGGTATGTCCTGTTTGGCATTAGGTTCGGTCTGGGATACACTCGATTTCGTGGATCCTTCGATATAATAAGATTATTTAAGAAAAGATAGTAGACACATGCAATTTATATTGGTCCATCCAACCACAGAGCTATGTGCAATCCTCTCCTCACTCAACCTGGTGAGATTTCACTAAGCACACCAACAATCCTGTTGGAGAAACACGTCAGTCAAATCCAACTAGAGAATATACACCACAACCCTCCTAGTTAATGAAATTACTATAGAGATCTCATATGTTGATATACCACAGAACTTTCTTATGTTGAACAACACCCTCCTACTTCATAGCACTCATATCTAAGCCTTGAATAAAAGTGAAACACCTATTTTAACTTCTACAAGGTGTTATCTATGTTACTTTTGTACAAATTAGAACAACTCTCTTTTATGGATTTTTCACTCAATACAATAATCTTTCTTCAAATTGTAGTACCAATTTTAATGGTATAAGTGGATAACTCTTTGTCAAGAGGTTGAAGCTAATGAAGATATATTCCCTTCTTTTTTTTGGCTTCTTCAACAACCTGCAAATGAGGCTAAAATACTTATGTTAAGATTTTCCAATAACTAGCTATTGCAAAACGAAACTTCGACAAAAAGTAGAATGGTAGTACAATTTAAAGTTGTTAACTATTAGTTTCTACAAAACTAACTTTCCTTTAGAAGAACTCTTCTGATGATAATATGTGATATATTAGAGCCAGTCTTATGATGATAACATGTGATATGCTCTTTCTGCTACTTCAATTAATGAAATCTTCTTAGTAAGATCATGGAGTCTTTTATGATGATTACCTTTTATATGATCCTTCCGATTACTTCTTGTAATGAAATCTTCTGAATAAGATCATGATGTCTTCTAATGATTCTACAACTCTCTTACTAGGAATTTTGACCCCTTTCGTGATATACATATTAAAATACCAAGAAAGACCTTGGTATTTAAGGGTTTCATTTTAGTGTGGCAATGGCGTGAAACCCTTAAAAAATATTAGCAATGAGTTAGGAGATATTATTAGAAAACAACATTTTCTTTCTATGAATCTTATGTCAGGGTTGAATGTGGGTGGTGATGAGCTTCAAGTTGTATCCAACAATATGCTGATTATACCTCAATTATGGTCAAACTAGAAATTTGAAATGTAATTTTTTTCAAAAGTGTGCTAAGATGTTATGAAATGACATCAGATATGAAGGTAAATTTCCACAAAAGTAGTGTAAGGGGTGTAGGGATGACTAATCAAGAGCTGCAATCTTATGCAAGTATCCTGAATTATAGGACTATGCAACTACCATTCTTTTATCTAGGGGTTTCATTAGGGGACAATGTGAGGAGGGGAAGTTTTTAGAGGTTGGTGTTGGAAAAAAAATGAGGGCAAAACTATCATCTTGGAAGCGAAAAAACTTATCTTTGGAAGGGAGAATTTGTCCAATCAAATCTACGCTTTCTTCCATATCACTTTTCTTTCTTTCTTTTTATAGGATTCCAAAGAAGGTGTACTACCCAATTCAAAGCATGCACAGGAGATTTTTGTGGGCGGGTCTAAAGACAAGAAAAATCTTGCTTGGATTAAATGGGAACAATTTGTATGGAGAAAATGTTTGGGAATAAAAAACATGGAGGATTTCAACAAAGCAATACTAGGCAACGGAAATAGAAGATCCTTAATAGAGAAGATAGTCTATGGGTAAAGTTCCTTCAAGTTAAATATAGAGATATCAGAAGTAAACTATCCTCTAAATAATAGAAGAAAGGTTCTCAGTGGTGGACAAATCTCATAAAAGTTACATCTTCTGAGGGGGTAAGGGGTTGATTTAGAGGAAATGTTAAGGTTAAAGTAGGTCATAACTCCCTTTTTATATTTTGGGAAGGAGGATGAGGGGACTGTATTAGTTTAAAATCAATATTTCCTAAGCTATTTTCTCTTTTAGACAAAAAATATATACCTTGAGAAAATGCTAGTAATATTTTTTTCAGTCTATAGCATCCATTTGTATGATAATTTATACTCAGAATGTTAAAATTTTTAAACAATAACATAAATCATAAATTGAATAGCTCGCTCAACGAGCAACGTCGCCCAGCTAGGAACTAATACACCTCGTCTAGCAACAAGAGTTGCCCAACAAGGGTTTGATCTATGGCTTCCCAAAGAAGGGATTTCACTCAGTGAGTTGTGTCTCTGGGCGAAAAGCCTCACAAAAACTTTTGCACTGAGCAAGACATGTGATTGGTGCAAATCCATGAAATTGTCTAACAATGACAGCTTTCCATCGGGCAAGAACTCTTGTGTAACGAGACTCTGCAGAATTGTAGAACCTCTGTTCCTTAGCTCATAGTCAAAAAAAGAAAAGAAAAGAAAATAAAAACAAGATTCCAATAACAATACACATTACCCTCCAAAATCCTCATGCTCAAAATACATTATAGATTTCTATCTATATACATACTCGTTTACATATTCATATTTTAGTACATGGTTTCTATCTTATAACTCAAAACAAGATGTTTTCACAGTCAAGGTCTAACATCATATATACATATATACAATCCAACTACCAATCCGCACAAAATAGTTCAAGTCTCAGGCTATTTAGAGTCTTCTCTCAGAACTCAAGCTTATTGACTTTCTGCATCAACACTCCCATTTACTCTTTGCATGATCATCACAATCATACAGAAAACATACACAAGCAAGGACAAGCTTTACTAAATAAGAAAAATCAATACTATAAGGATATATTATAGTTACATGTCTACATTCATTTTTCAAAACTATTAATCATCAAACATACTTATATTCCGACTAAACATAAGCAATCATCATCATATAGTTATATGACTCAACGCTTTCCGGAAAACACATTGAGTTTGGATACCCAAGCGACTTAATGACTTATCTCAATCATTTTCTAACATCTATCTGACCCATGTGACAACCTACTAAAGTCTAGGCATATTCATCTGACAACCCCAACTATTGTCTAGTGTCTATATGACCCATCTAACAAACTAGTTGTTATTTGAGTATATCACTTTATTACCCCAATGACACCCTGAATCACAATGTCTATCACTTTGTTACCCCTCTGGCTCTTTGGAAAATATTGACCTATCTATATCCTAACTCAATGTACAATTTGCATTTCAATCAAGGCTAAGTTACCCATTGTAACAGCCATATCCAAAAACCCATTAACTCATCAAATTCAACACATCTTATATCTCAAATTCATTATCTTCAATTTCTGAAGACCATAATTAATAGCAATCACACAAAACATTTCATTTTTGTTAATAATCAAATCAAGATAAAATTAGAATTCCTTCACAATTAAAATATAACATATCATTTAAAAAAGTCAAATAACGCATTCAAGCTCAAAACCTCAACCATACACATGCAACTCATTCACGTCACCAATTCAACATTTTGTCTAAATTAAAACAAGGATCGAGCTTTTCTTGCATATTTCTCCCTTTATAAGCTAAATTTGAAGATCTAGTCATAGAAATCACTTAAAACCTAGTAAAAATCCCACAAAACAAAGAGGACCTAAGAAATTGGGATTTCAATGAGGATTTCCCTTCAATGAGGATGATTGAACCAAAAAGAGAAAGAAAAAGGCCCAAAGAAATAGGATTTGACTTACTCACTACGATCAACAACTGAAATCAGGAGAAATGGGAGATATTTCATTGAATTCCATTGGTGATCAGTGACTCATACATAAGAGAGAAGTTTGGGGTGGAAGAGAGTAATAGAGAGAGTTGGGAAAAGGAGAAGAAGAAAAGTGAGGGAGAAGGGAAGAAAGAAAAGAAGAAAGGAGTCAGGGTGGTGTTTGGTAATTCTAATTTGCTGACTGCAATCCCCCCTCACAATTAGAGTTTTGAATACTTTTATTCAAAAGATTTCTACTCCTATCATCACAGTCATACAAAAAACATATACAACCAAGGAGAAGTTTTACTAAGTAAGAAAAATCAATACTATAAGGATATATTACAATTACATGTCATACATTCATTTTCTAGAACTACCAATCATCAAACATACTTATATTCCTACTAAACATAAGGAATCACCATCACATAGTTATATGGCTTGACACTTTCTAGAAAACTCATTGAATTCGGATACCTAGACGACCTAATGACTTATCTCAATTGTTGTCTAACATCTATCAGACCTATTTGACAACCCACTACACTGTTGCCTAATGTCTACATGACCCATCTAACAAACAAATTGTTGTCTAACTATATCACTTTGGTTCCCCACTAGCACCCTGGATCACAATGTCTATCGCTGTGGTACCTCACTGGTACCCTGAATAACATTGACCTATTTGTATCTCTAACTTAATGTACAACATGCATTTCAATCAAGACTAAGTTTCCGTTAACTCATAAAATTCAACACATCTTATATCTCCAATTCATTATCTTCAATTTCCAAAGATCATAATTAATATCAATTACACAAAACATTCTATTTTTATTAATAATCGAATCATGATAAAAAAAAAATTCCTTCACAATCAAAATATAACAAATCATTCCCAAAAGTCAAATAACATAAAAGAGAGAGAAGAATCTAGCAGTAGAAATCACTTAAAACATAGTGAAAATCCCAAAAACTAAAGAGAACCTAAGAAATCGGGATTTCAAGGAGGATTTCCTTTCAATGTGGACGATTGAACCCAAAAGAGAAATAAAAAGGCCCAAAGAAATAGGATCAAACTTGCTCACTACTTATTTCTCCCTTTAAAAGCTGAATTTGAAGAGAGAGAAGAATTTAGCCGTAGAAATCACTCCAAACGTAGTAAAAATCCCAAAAACAAAAGAAAACCTAAGAAATTGGGATTTGAAGGAGGATTTCCCTTCAATGGGAATGATTGAACCGAAAATAGAAATAAAAAGGCCTAAAGAAATAGGATCAAACTTACTCACTATGATCAACAATCGAAATAAGGAGAAATGGAAGAGAGTTCATTGAATTTTGCCGACGATCAGTGACACAAAAAGGGGAGAGAATTTTTGGGTGGAAGAGAGAATGAGAGAGAGTTGGGAGAAGGAGAATACAAAAAGTGAGGGAGAAAAGGATAAAGAAAAGAAGAAAATGAGAAAGGAACCAGGGTGGTGTTTAGTAATTCTGATTTGCTAACTACAACTCTCCCTCACAATTAGATTTTCTAATACTTTTATTCAAAAGATTATATATATGTATATATATATACACACACACACATACATACATATATACATACATGCACATAAAAAAACACACACATATGTATATATCACCTCTCACTAAACCAAATTTAGTCATTTCCACAATTCATTTAATTCCAACCACATATAAATAATACAAAAGATTATTTCTTAATTAATTTATTAATCATATCCAACTTAAATTTAATTTCTTTTTCTATTTATTTCACACACTTATATTATATAACTAAAACAAGACCTTTCAAAAAGAGGCTTGGTTTTAGAGGTAGGGGAGTGGTGTAATGATAGATGGGAATGAAGATTAAAATGGAAAAGATCCTTTAATTTAGGAGTTTCCTTGGGTAAAAGGTTTGGAGAAGGTCTTAGAAAGGAATCCATTTGTGTCCTATTAAGAAAGATGGTTGGGTGTGGCATAATCAAGTCGAGCAACAAACTGGTTTCTTAGTGAAAGATGCTTATAACTGACTTCATAGTAGCACTCTGACTACCGAGTCCCTTCTCTTCAAAATAATTTGGAAGCTAAGAATACCCTCAAAGGTGGCTACATTTTCCTGGAAAGTAGTTCATAATCGCATCCAACAAAGGCGAAGCTTATAAAAAGTAATGTAACATCTCTCGTGGAGGATATATGCCTTATTTGTCGTGCAGAATTTGAATTTGTAACCCATTTACTCTACACATATCAAGTATGGATCTTGTTATCGTTGGCTTGATCTTCAGCAGCTTCTGCCTCTTGATTATTTTGCCAATATTTGGCAGCAAGATCAACAACTTTTCTCCCTTTCATTTCTCTTTCCTCCGTTATAATTTAAGTATAAAATTATAGCAATTTATAGTTTGAATATATACGTATAGAAAATTATAATTCAAGTATATAATTTAAAATGTAAATACTTAATTATAGAAAATTATAGTAATTTATAATTTAATATAATTATAAAAATTTATAATTTGAAGATGTAATTATAGTAATTTATAATTTAAATATATAATTATGAAATTTATAATTTAAATATTTAATTAAAATAATTTTATAATTTAAATATTTACTCAATTTATTTTTAAAAAATTTTATTATTAAAATATGTTATAATTATTTAAAATACCTCATTATTGATCTAATAATTAATGATGGTTTATTTTTTATTTTACAACCTTCAGTTATTTTTACCAAATCCTTATAACTAATTTTTCAACTCTCAATTAGTTTTCATGGAATCTTGCCAAACACACCCCTAAGCTAGTTATAAGTGTTTAGTAAAACTAACTTATCAACTAGTTGAAAATTGCAAAATAATAAATAAGGAGATTATTAATTATTAAATCAATAATGAGATATATAAAATACTTAAAATATATGTTAATATATAAATTTTATAATATAAATTGATTACATATTTAAATTATAAATTATTATAATTATATATTTAAATTATAAATTTCTATAATTATGTGTTTAAATCATAAATTTCTATAATTAAATATTTAAATTATAAATTAATATAATTATATATTTAAATTATATTTTTATATAATTAAATATTTATATTATAATTTTATATAATTAGATATTTAAATTATAAATTACTATAATTACATAACTAAATGATAATTTTATATAATTAATTATTTAAATTATAAATTTGTATAGTTACATATTTTAATAATCTTAATATTAGGTAATTAAATATTTAAATTATAAAAAATTATTATAAATTTATCACATGTGAGAGGTGAGAAATAATGACAAACAATTTATTAATAAAGGATAAAATTGTAAAACAAAAAGTTGTTAGATGAAGATAGAAGATTTTCTTAAAAAGTTAACTTAAGTAGTTTTTGGTAATAGCTACCTAAAAAACCACTAGATTTTTGCTTAATGAATAGAGTTCAAACTATTTTAGCTAGTCTTTAGCTTTTTAACTAGCTGAAATGACAATCCAAACAGATTTCTAGTACTAAATTAAAAATATCATTATGTAGTTTTAGATACCATTTGGTGCAAATTATCTTTTAGCTTAAAAGTAAGTTAAAACAAGAACTTAGAACTTTAAAAATAAGTGTAAATTATTTTTTAAATTTTATTTTTATTTTTTTCAATTAAAAATTGTTTTTTAGTTAAAGTAAAAAAAAACTAGAACTTAAAAATAAATATAAATTGATTATAAAATTACTTTTTTAACTTAATTTTTTTCAATTAAAATTTATTGAATAATATTTTTATTTTCTATAAATAAATATATTTACAAAATAAAAATTGAGTTTAATTGGTATACACTGTGAGTGAAAAAAACTTTTACACTGACATTCAATCATGTCTTTTCATTTATGTGACTTTTACACTAACAGTATATACCAATTAAACTCATAAAAATTTACACCGTAAAATAAGTTCTTAAAAATTTAAGTATGGAATATAATTTAATTTAGCTTAATTTTGACTTAAAAGTTACTTTTTAATGAGAAGTTGAACCTTATACTTAAAATTTTAAGAAATTTATTTTACATTATAATATATTCTTCATACATAATAAAAAGGAATAATTTACCAATAACTTTTAATTTAAAATAATTTTTTAAGCTAGAAAAATAAAATTTTTGACAAACAATTCATACTTATTTTTTAGGTTCTAATTTTTTACTTTAATTTAAAGTAACTTTTAAGTTAAAAATAAACTAAGTCAAATGGTATCTAAATGCTATTTAATTTAAATACTCCTTAAAAATAATTTAAAAAAATAAGTTGGATCAAGCGATCCGTTAACATTGTTTGGTAAATAACTTTTAAATTAAAAATAAACTAAATCAAACAATACCTAAATATTATTTAATTCCAACTTATCCTTAAACTAGAGAGAAGGATTAAGCAAAACTACTACCAATACATTTTTTCTAACATACTTAATTATTAGTTTATTGATTTAAGAGAGAGAAATATAAAATAAGTATAAAAAAATTGTATTTTTGGATAAATTTCAACTAATAATAAAAAATATTTCTAAAAGTCTATTTATAGCAAGCCTGGAATTCTATATGTTGGAGGAAAATATCAAAGATGTTTTATTTGTTATGCGTAGGGGGTTCACCACAAATACACCACATCCACTTTGATAAAATATTGTTCACTTTATGATAGTAAAACAGACTTCTTAACCCTCCATACTTGGATCCATTGTTGTTATGCACTAGATAGTTTATCACATGCACCGCATCTACATTGATAAAATATTGTATGTTTTGAGTCAAAGCCCCCACGCTTTTTCTTTTGTTAGAGTAAAGTGTCAAAGATGTTTTATTTGTTATGCAAGAGTTCATCACAAACCACCACCACATTAGTAAAATATTGTTTATTTTAAACCTAAGTCCTCACCGTTGCTTCACCGTGAACTCACAATAGCTGGACATGCTTCCTAACCATACATACCCAAATTCACACAAGGATTAATCACACATCACCTCCACTTGAGTAAGATATTGTCTATTCTAGACCAAACTTCTCATCATTGCTCCACCGTGAACTCACAATAGCAGGACATACTTCCTCATCATTCATACCCAAATTCACTATTGTTATGCATTGAGTAATTCACCACACCCACACCACCTTCAAATTGATAAAATATTATCCATTTTAGGTTAAAGCCACACGGTCTACTTTTTATTACCTCCCAAAAAATGTATTCCAATGTATATAAACCCATGTCTACCCTTTTGTTTGAAGGATATGAAACTTTACTTGCATTGCAATGCTTTTATGTTGCAAATTCTTATCTTAGATGACATCTTTCTCATAAATATCAAACTTAATTATTTTAAATACGAATACATGTGAAAAATAATTACTTTTTATTAAATTAAAAAATAATTAATGACTTGAATTTTGTAAATAATTAATGATTTTGGAATTAAAAAAAGATATATATTGCAGGTTGGTGCGCAATCTAACAAAGGTTAGTGAGCAACTAATGCATGCAATCTTTAAAATAAAATACGTCATTTTAAAATAACCCAACTGTTGACTTCTTTAGATGTTACAAAACAAATTAAAGTCGATAAAACTTTTCCAGTACCTATGGGAAAAAATATACAGGGACTGAAATACACACTAAATATATTTCATTCAACAAAAATACTTATGCCGAGGAAAAGGGAAAATATTATACTCCAGTAAATAGTAATTCTGGAGAACTGGCATCGGATTCAGCAAATATATCCATCCCCCAATCAACCACATCTGCCTTAGTTCTTTCCCCGAAATCCATCAGTACCTGTGATGTGGGGAAAAAAAGAAAAAAAGGTAGGTAACACATTTAGTAGAATTTAGAATAAAAGTAATCACATTCTGACCTTTCATTTTTGCATTGATGCAGAGTTTTGAGTCAGGATTCACTACTTGTTCTTTTTTCCGTAATTTTTTAAAAACAGATTAAGACGAGGGGTTGAGAAATCCATTATAGAAAACTCATTTATTAATGGTTTCTTCCTTCTCAAGAGAGTCTATGTATCTGTACAAACACACTTCATTATCTGTGATCTAAGTTTGACCTATTCATGAGGACGCTAAGCCAATTTCATGAAATATATCAAACATTACAAATAAACAAATCGAAAATCGAATATTTAGACAGAATGAGATAAAGGTATGATGTGTCTAAACATCATATATGCTTGGACTTAAGTTGTCAATGTTCACTCCATCATCCTCTACTTCCATATCCATTCTTACTAAAGGATACATACATTAAGATAGCATTACCCTTCAAAGACAAAATAAACATGATGCTAGAGGGGGAAAAAGTAAAAGTTATCTGGTTCACAGAATATCAATTTTCCTAACAAAATGAAGTGAAGTTCATCAAAGAATCTAACCAGATAAATAGTTCTGGCAATCCTTGTCCTCGGGATGAAGTTATTGCAAGCAGGAAAATGAGACCGATTAGTCCAATGACATCTTTAAGTAGAGAATGGAAATCTGCAGCTTTTTGTCTAGTGTTTATCATCCTCTTTCCTGCTGTTTTACCTCCAGTATCATCTTTAAGCAGACAAAAAATAATCAATTAGTCTCAAGACCATGGTGATGCATGCTGAAAGATGAGATCTACCAATTTGAAAGATAAAGCTTGCTTTCCAATAGAAGAATATAATTATTACCTGAATACCCATCTTTAAATGACGAATGTATCTTCAAGAATAACTTATGGACATCTAGCACAGCCTTTTCTCCTCAAGCACCAGGATAAGAACCCAAATGCAGATAGTGGCAGCAATCACGCTTGTGTGAAGTGTTCCACATGTTCAACCATATACTCTCTCAAGTTCTATTTATAAGATCCAATTACCTAATTCACCGAGAATTAAGGAAAGTTGTTAGTTTAGTTGATAATAACAAATATCTTCAATTTATAATTTTTTTCAAAACTACTGGGCCAGAGGAAGGCCCAGACCCAACCTAGACTTAATGAGCACCAGTCCACTAGTTGGCAGTTAAGATTCATTCCGATTTCCACGATCACACGATCCCACAAAGGAGATCCCCCTCCCCCCGATATCATCGCAGAGGAAGGGTATAAAAAAGGCAGGAAAAGAGAGCAAAGGCAGCTACCATTTGTCATGAATTGCTTATCATTACAAAGTATTAATATCATTACTTTTATCTCTATCCTAATTGCTTATCATTACAACTTCTCTTTTAATCATCAGTATATAAGTATAATAATAATTAATGCAAAACACATTATAGATTGGGTCTTATAAAAAGGATCAAACATCATTTTTATCTTAGATCTTATAAGCAGGACCTAAGACAGCATATAGCACTGCAACCAAAGTATTAATATCCATTAGGAACCATGTTCTAAAATTGTTCAGCAAAAATTGAGGCTTTGCAGTACATTTAAAATGCAAACGTTGTTGCCTCTTCAGTAAGTACATATAACACATCACCATGGAAAACACTGCAAAATAGGCTAGCTTTTCTCCAATGGTGCAAGAAAGAGTTTAAGAATTCAAAAGCATACAACCCAAAAGTCATTTCAACCTAAACCATTACATTTTTTAATAGAGTATCCTTAATTAATAATTATGCACCTCCTTGACTTTATTAATTATTAATTCATGTCCACCTTCTTAATATGCTTCTAAAGTTCCAATGTCTAAAATTTAAATGTCAAGTATATTAATAGAGATAATAACCTTCATGTTTATAAATATGAAGAGAGAACTACCTCCATTTTTAAGTGACTATAATTTATAACTTTCATTCATCCACTTCTGCGTGATGATTCAGCATTTTCCTACAAGTGAATTCATCTTCCTGACCTATCATTAACAATATGACAGCGAACATATGAATAAGAATCAAATGGAAAACAAGATAGAAAAATAAATTTATTAAAAAGGTTAGTATAGAACTCTCCAAAATTGATGCTATACATAGCAGGACATATGAGCTTTGCGACATCAATCACACAGGCATCCCATTTAACTTACCAATTTTGACTCCCTTTGCCATGCAATGTCTCCTCTAGAGCACAGCACCAGAAATGAAATATTCAATCTTCTTATTCTGTGACACACAAGGCAAGCAAATGCTGATGATTATATTAGTATATTAATAGTACTAATTTGTTCAATACAGTACTATAATCATTATTATTATTAGTCCTATAACAAAACAGAAAAACCAATTAATACATCATTTCATCACAGCCATCATCTACAGAATATTTCAACTTGACATAAAGTGGGTCCATTAAGAATTTTTAACAGGTAAAGATATTTGGTAATTCACAAAAAATAAAAACAAGCACAGGAACTAGTATTAGAGAAATAAAAATCACTTGCCCAGGGAACTTTTACACTTATTGAAAACACAGGCACACAAATGCTTAATGAGTCAGATATGAAATTCTTCTAGAAATTTTCATTCAATAAAGTAGAAGGATGATGAGTAGGATTCAAGTGCATCTTAAAACTGGAGCACCTGCTCTATTTAAAAAAAAAAAAATGTTACACACTATTTTTGAATAAGCAAAAATCTAATGGTGTGGCTATATATGTGAATTTTCATATGCATAAAAAAATTGTGATCATTATCAATCTCATTTTACTGGGTTAAGAAATAACAGTTCAAATATTAGCCACAGAATAACTAGCTAGTGTGGATGTCAATTAGTGATATAGTTTAAGCAACAAAGATTATATAATGAATACACTATTTCAAGTGGATTATCAATTAACAAGCAAGTTTAATAACATGACATATAACAATAGGAATGTCAAGTATGAGAAATTATATCAAAACACAGCAGCTAGATATCATGGAAGATACAGCCACCTAACCTTTTGGAACTGCACCAGCTTTCAGGCCTAGAACACTATGAGTTATATCATCTGGCAAAATATCATTTTCCTTCATTTCATCATATAGCTTATGCGCCTGATCTATGTACCCATGATTATGGTACCAGGCAATGAGGACAGTGTAAGTTACAACATCGGGAATAACTGAATCTCTGCTCATTTTATCAAACAACCAGGTAGCCAAATCTATTCGGTTTGACTTGCAAAATCCATCAATCATACAAGTGTATGTAGTAACATTTGGCAAAACTCCTTCCCTTGACATTTCTTCAAATAAAGCCCAGGCCTTTTTTATTTCTCCATTTTTACAAAAGCCAGCTATTAAAGTTGTATATGAAATCTGATCTGGATGCAAAGCCCTTGCTTTCATTTCCTTAAAAATGCCATATGCTTCATGCATTTTGTGACTGTGGCTAAACATGCTCATAAGAATTGTATATGTGGCAGCATTGAAAGTTATCCCCACTTTTACCATTCTTGTGAATAACCTCATTGCCCTTTTTAAATTTGATTGCTTGGCAAAGGCAGATATAAGAGTACTATAATTAACAACTGCCGGAAGTACATTCCTTTTAAGCATTCTTGGCAGGAGCTCCAATGCTCTTTCAGGATAACTATCTTTACAGAGTTTGTAGATTATTGTATTATACGAATGCGAGTTGAGCTTAAATCCATTTTCTTGGAAACCCTCCAATAGCGTCAAGGCTTCTTCAAAGTACCCTGCCCTGCAAGATCCATCAAGAATATAATTGCAAGCTATAGTATCTGGCAAAGCGCCAACTTGTAGCATGGTATTAAAAACTTTCAATGCCTGATCGAACAGTCCTAGTTTGTAGTATCCCCTAATTAGACTGCGGCAACTAAAAGCGGTAGGAACCAAATCATTGCTGATCATCTCCTCCAAAAGCTTGATGGCTGAATCCACGTCACCTTGCAAGCAAAACCCATCAATTAATGTTTCATACACAGTCCGATCATATTTGCAACTAGAAGAACCAATACTATGGAACATATTCACTGCATTTTGTATCAGATTCTTCTTGCACAGACCATGTATGATGGAGGTGTAGCTAACAATGGATGGTTTTATCTGGGAGAGTTCCATTTCCTCCATCAAGTCAAGACATTTCAATAGATCCCCTTCATTGCAGAATGCATTAATTAATATGCTGTAGCTATAAACATCGGGCAATATCCCAGAGATCTTCATTTCTTCCAAAACTTGCAAAGCTTCACACACTTCACCTCTTTTACAAAACCCATAAATCACAGCATTAAAAGAATGGCAATTGAGAGGCTGATTTTTATAGTACAAGTTGCGAATTAGCATCAGAGCAGTCTCAACCTTACCAACTTTACAAAGTCCACGAATATAAGTACTATACGTGACAACAGTTGGCTTTTTCCCACTATTATATATTTTTCCTAAAACCGCAGCAGCCTGTCTCACACCAGCATCACACCCAACATCACTACAATAAAAGTTCATCATGATTGTATAGGTGTAGATATTTGGCGACGGACCACCTTTCTCCAATTCCTCAAAAAACCATATAACAAACTCCACTCTATTTGCTTCAACCAAACATTTCAACAAGAAATTGCAAGCCTTTATATCAGGCTCAAGCCCAGCATGCTTGGCAGTCACAAACACGTCAAGAGCATCTTCCAGCATAGAGTTGGATGCAAACACTTTTATGAGCACATCAAACACAACACCGGATCTTTCCTCATGGTGGGGCGAATCCAGCAAAGCTGAAAACAATTCAAACTTATCATACTTGGTCTTATTACAGAACCCAACAATATTTCTAAGCAAAGCAAACACTTCAGAAGGCATCCCCGCTGAAGCAAAGGCATGAATAATAATCCTAAAGCAATTGATGGAATGAGAAAGCCCATGACTCTTAACCCAAGTCCCAAACCTTATTTTTCTTGCTACCTTCCAGTTCAGTGACTTAAACACCCTGGCCGGTAAAGGAGACAAGTCCCTCCTTCTACGAACACGAGCACGAGCACGGGCACGGGCACGGGCACGGCGTGAAGGCCTATTAATCACAAAACTAGCAGAATAAGATTTTGGACTTTCATCAAACACGTGGTCTTCTAACAACAACGCGGAAGAAGCAGAGGAATAGAACCTGAACAGGCATTGGCGTGGGAAGTGGACTTGGCGGCGGAGTAAACCACTCCCAACAAAGCATATTAACGACATGAAGACACACCCATCAATACACAGTTGGAACAACTAAACAAGCACAGAGTAAGGAAGGACAAGATACAAAACCCAAAACGGCTTACTTAGGGATGGACCTGGAGATGAACAACAGGGTTTTCTTAAAACAAACAAATACATGTTTTTCTCAACTTCTTCGCCGTCTGTCTATCAGGTTTAAGCTTATTTCATTTATATATAAATAATTTGGGTTAAATTACTCTTATCTCTTTAAAAAAAAAAAAACAAACGTAAGTTAATTTTTCAAAAAATTATAGATACATTTTTTTGTTAGATAACAAAAAATAGATTAATTTGTATATACTATTATCTAAAAGAGATTTTTACAATAATATACATTCAATCTTTATACTGACAATGTATACCAATTAAATTTATAAAAAATTATCACACAATTTTTAATTTAAAAGAAATTTTCAAACTAAAAATAAATAAAATTTAACATACAACTTAAGATTATATTTAATTTATAGACTACTTTTTAGTTAAAGTAACAAATTAAAGCTTAAAAAATAAATATATTTTAGTTAAAGTAAAAAATTAAATCTTAAAAAATAAATATAAATTATTTATTAAATTTTATATTTTAGTTCAAGAGCTGCTTTAAGTTAAACTGAAAAAATTAGAGCTTAAAATAAAATATAAGTATTTGTTAAATTTTATTTTTTGACTTAAAAACTATCTTTAATTTAAATTTTGTTTGATAAATATATTTTTTGTAATAAAAAAATATATTTATAAAATATTTTTTTATGAAAAATAAATTAACATAATATTAAGTTTTTTAAAAATATAAGTACTTTTATATGAAAACATATTTTCCCAATTTTTTAAGTAATTTTTGAGAAAAAGAAAGTTGAATCAAACATAATCTAAATACTATTTGCATAAGGTTTATACTTATGTTTTTTAGTTTTAATTTTTACTTAATTCAAATAATTTTTAAGTTAAAAATAAACTTAAAATTTTTTTAGTTAAGCCTATGATTTCTTTATAAATTAACATTTTTTTATTATCACAGTTGTAGAAAATTTTAATAGTAAAAACTAAGAAAATTTCATAAAATAATAATTGAGTTTAGTTGATTTAGGTAATATTCTTCTTTGGATGAAAAATAGGAGGAGATTGTTTCTATATTCAATGAAAAAAAAGGACAATTTGTTTAGCACCCTACAATTAGTGTACAAAAATATTAAAATACTCTTTCATGTATTTGGATGAGATAGTTTGATGAAACAAATAATTCTTTTAAATAATTTTAAATGTCCTATAAAATAATAAGTTGTTTAGATAAAGAATTTTAACAATAAGATATAAAGGAAAGATGGAGAGTTAGTGTTCTACAAGGGTTATGACAAAGGCATTCTATGAAGTAATTACAAAGTTATATGCAAAATAGTGGGACATATAAAGGATGGTGGAGAGAGACCACCAACTAACCTTAAGGAGGTATCTATTAAGTTGTATAAGATGAAACTTTTAAACAATGATGGATTAGTTTCGCTCTCTAAATTTGATGGATGGTGTTTTGGGTCTCTAGATACTAAAGTATAACCTCCCACATTAGTTGTTGAGGATAGAGATTAATTCAAAGAGGTACATATCTCATATGAAGAGTTTCAAGAGTAGTGTAAACCCTCAAAAGATCTCTTATAGTTTTTGTATTAGGCAAAATTGTTGGATTTTGCTCCTTGGAAGTAAAACTAAAACCTGATTAGGCAAGGAAAGACTCCATTAGAATTTTTGACTTGTCCCAAAATTATTATCATGTCTTATTCTCCTCCTTAGAGGATTACAATAAAGCAATCTTTGAATGAGATCACTACATAATGGTGTAAAGGTGGAGATCGTTCTTCTTTATGGAAATAGTGACTGTATCTGCCAAGATAGTTGTTTAAGTCAAAATCCTAAACCTACCTATCGAACTATACAATGATGAGTTTTTGGGTAAGGTTGGTGATACACTAAGGGCTATGTTAAAGATTGTCTGGGTCATTGCGATTCAAGCGAAGGGTCGATATGCACGTTTATGTATTAAATTAAACTTGATCTAAACAAATATCTCGTGCTAAAAATCATTAACCAAGGGCACTTGTTACAATTGCAGTATACTCCATAAGATTTGCTTCAAGTAAGGGTAATATAGTCACAAGGACGTCCAATGCACCGAATATGTTGCTATCAAAACGAAATGACCCATACGGAGATGAGTGGTAGTGCAGTTGTGCCACATCAAGCCCAAGAATCAGTCATCATGCAAGTGGAAACCTCACATGCAATAAACATCGATAAAATTATAAATAGTGTTAAAATAGATATGTTGAATTATCACGCAATCAATGCATTCTTTACCATGCAGAAGTTACCATCTGTGATTATGGGTCATGGCTTTTAGCCAAATCTTCAAGACGCAAATCTTGTGCCACCAATGCAAAGAGAGTGGGCCTTATCACACCAAAACAAGGAATAACCCTAAAGCTTTGTCCTTTCTAGTGGATCACGTTTTGGCAATTGCAATAGGATGATACTAATCTCACTGGAGCCACAAATCAAGCGTCCAAGACACACATAGAGGTTTCCAAGATTTTAGGACCTAAGGCCACGCGCAACAAGCCAAGTGGTGCCAAACAAAATCATGCACAATCAAGAAAAGACAATTTGCGGCCCAGGAAGAACTCACATACACTGGCCAAGCAAAGGCTTTATGTGTGAGCTCTATAACTCTGAATGTGCACAGACGCATGACCTCGGTCAAAGTGACAGCGAAAATGAGTGCGAAAGAGGAACGCGTGAACCAGGCTACAAAAATAGGACCGCTTCATACTCCAATACATCACCAAAATCATGTGAATAATGAGAGTTAGAATCGTATGAACCTTCATGAAGAATTGGAAATCATTTGCCATTATCAAAAGATTGGAGAGAAGTTTGTGTTTTAGATGCCCATCCAAGTGAGCTGTATGCAGCTCCCATTGAGGCAGCTTAGACCATCACCACCCAATATGGTGATGCGTAACGGATGCACGAATGTGGAGGTTGCTTGCAGCCTTGTATTGTTGATGGATGGTTCCTTAACTATCCCTTTGGAATAACTACCCAGACGAATGACGTGGGGAATCTGATGAGTTCTTATAATGAGTGTATGAGTACTTCTAGGATAGAGTTCAATGACATAGAAGCGTAGTTAGATAATCTTAATGATGAGGTTTTTTAGCCTTTGAAAGGCAACATTGATTCCTTTAATTTAGAGGAATTTCGTATCGTGAAATTTTCGAGGTGAAGGGGCATCGGGATTCAGTTCTCTAATTAAGGATATGGTAAAAAAGTATGATGCAAATCTCATGTTCCTTACCCAAGTAAATAGTGAAAGGGCTCAAAAAATTGCAACTAGACTGGATTTAATAGGTGGCACATTGGAAGCACAGTTGAGAGAGCTGATGGTATTTGGTATTTTTGGAATTTTTCTTCTTGGAAAGTGAAGGTTCTTGTTGATTATCACCAATTTGTCCACCTCAGTGTCCGCTGGGGGGAAACAAACCAAGTGGTTCCTTATAGCTGTATATGGAAGCCTAATATTACAAAGCAGAAGATCTCTAGGAGCATTTAGGTGAAATTGTCACAGAGTCTCATGGATCATAGACCCTTATTGGAGACTTCAACTTGGTGCTTAAACAATATGAGTGTTAAGGAAGAGTGACTTCACCATCTTGTAGAGGTATGCATGACTTCATAGACTTTGTACAAGGTAACCAATTGCTAGATGTAAGATTCCAGGGACCTGTGTTCATTGGAAAAGAGATCAATTAAGAGAGAGACTGGAATATTTTTAATTAATCTACCATGGTGCCTTTAGTTCCAACAAGTTATCTCATTTCACCTTCCATTCTTCAAATATGATCACTAGTCGATTCTGATAAGTATGACCAGCAAAAGAGGACTATAAACAAGAGCAGAGACCGTTTCGATTTATAGCAGTTTGGTTATCTCACTCAGACTTTCACCAGTTCCTTACAACTGTGTGGAAGCCTAATGATACTTGACAGGAAATGATGCCTAAACTACATGAAACTTTAAAGATGTGGAATAGAGAAGTCTTTGGAAGTATCTTTAAAAAAATAGGAATATTACCAATCAATTAGATAGGATAAATAGACAATTGGATGCATCCCATCAAACTAATTAGAGGAGAATGACAAATATATATGTCAGAAATATCAACAGGTTCTTAGGAAAGACAAATTGTTATGGTTTCAAAAGTCTCGAGCCAAATGGCTCATGTATGGGAACAAGAACTCTAAGTATTCTCATGGAGTCACTGCCATTTAGAGGAGAAAGAATAGAATTAAGGCGATCCATAACGATTGTGATTTTGATGACATGGAATGGATGCCAATTTGTTCTTCCTCAAATTATACCCCTCAGTCATTCAAGGGGCCTTCCCACAATTCTCGGAGTAAGAATGAAATGTTTTTAATACATTGGTGTCTGGTATGGAGATTAGAAAAGCTTTGTTTTCCATGGGTAGTTTCAAGGCTCGAAGGAGGATGACCTACAAGCTGGCTTTTACAAGGCAAACTAGGACATTGTATGCAACTCCTTTTATAAGCTGATTGAAGAGGCATTTGTAGATCTAAGCAGAATAAGGGACATACACTCTACACTCATATTCATCATCCCTAAAACAAAGACAATTACATTAATAAAACAACTGAGGCCAATTAGCTTATGCAACGTTTCGTTCAAGATGATCCAAAGATTCTTGTTTCATGGTTGCGTACCATAATGCAAAAATTAGTCAATCTCTGCCAAAGTAGTTTTATTCCTCTACAGAGCTGTAATGATAACATCATAATTGCATAATAGGTAATTCACTAAATGAAAAAGAATAAAGGGATCACTAGTGACATGGTCATTAGTCATTAAAGTTGAACATTTATTCCATATGAGAAATATTCCTGTAGATAAGAAATTATGGAAGCCCCAATTAAACTTTCAAGAAGAGGGCCACAACTACCCTGTTTGGCTTTTGTAAACAATATCTGTTTATTCATCAAAGCATCTATGGAATAGGTGATGATCATCAAATAGGTTCTGAATCTGTTCTATGGATGCTCAAGCATGAAAGTTAGCCACAACAAAACACGAGTATTCTTCTTTATAAATGTTAAATAGTAGTGGCTAAAGCAAATATCAGGTGACCAAAGGTTCGAGAAAATAGTAAATTTGGGCAAATATCTAGGGATCCCTCTACATCATGATCACATCTTCAAGCAGTCTTATTGGTTTCTAATTGATAAAGTGTAGTAATGTTTGAGTAGTTGAAAGAGAAATACTCTCTCTTTTGCAGGTTGCTTAGTGATAAATCGAATTTTTACCCTATTTTTATCATGATTAAAATCTGTTTGTAAGGAAAAAATTGTTAATTATTGGAAAAAATCATTTTTTAGTGTTTATTCTTACTTTAGTCAGGTACTTAAGAAACGAGAAGAAAAAAGGGTAAAATTGAACATAGTACAAAAAGTCATTCAATTATTGAAGATCCAAGACAACACGATCGTGCTCCATTTCAGCATGGTCGTGCTAAGTCAACATAGTCCAAAAATTCATCCAAAAGAAGCACAATCGTTCTTAAAAGCAGCACGACCATGCTGTGATCACAAAAATATGAGCATAGTCGTGCTTAGAAGCAGCACAGTCGTGCTACGATTGGTAATCTACAAGCATGATCATGCTTAGTAGTAGCACAACCGTGCTAAGCCGGGCCTTGAGAAAAACGTAAAAAAAGCCTAAATCTTCTTATAAATACTAGAATAGAAGACACGAAAGGGAACTTACTTTGGTTCAGGAGAGTAGATAGATTTCTGACCTAAAAGGCGAAGAACGATGAGGAAGCTCTAGGTTTGAGGCAATTCAGAGTGTTCCATACAATAATTATTTATTTATTTTATGTACTCTGTTATTAAAAGGATGTTTGGATGCTCATGGTACAGTTTGGCTAAGCCCCTTTTTTTAGGGTTATGATGTAACTGTTTGTAATTCCTCCTTACACTTTGCATGATTATTTGATGTTGTTTAATGATTAATTTACTTCTTTGTTTTATTAGTTAGATCTTAATTGTTTGAATAGTTATTATCATTGATGCTTAACAATCAATATGAGAAGTAAGTAGGTTATTGTCTCGGTAGAATTGACCAAATTCATCGAACAAACCTCTGATTGGGTAAAAAGAAATTGGTCT
This sequence comes from Psophocarpus tetragonolobus, assembly GCA_037954015.1. Lineage (NCBI taxonomy): Eukaryota > Viridiplantae > Streptophyta > Magnoliopsida > Fabales > Fabaceae > Psophocarpus > Psophocarpus tetragonolobus. The sequence continues at coordinate 77,615,097 of CM075689.1, forward strand.
TAATTTGGAATCTTGCATGATCAAACTGAATACCAAATTAGGATTATAGTGTGGTTTGAATGATCAAACTTACTGCAACAACATCGTAATTTATCGGTAATCATTGAATGAAAAAGAATAAAATTGCTTAGTAATTGATAAGGCTCAAAAAGTTTTCTACAATACTCATGACAAGTGCATCAATCGTATGTAGTAACCGATAAATATATCGGGTCGATCCACATAGACTTGTTTACTTAGAAATGTAGAGACTTTCTACTTGTATGAACGAAAAGGTAGAAATTAAACTACCCTACTAAGCAAAAATAAATAAAAGTGATGGTTACATGTATAATATTCAATTGGGTTTGACTTACTAAACTATCCCTCAAATACATCAATGAAATAAAAATCCTCATTTACTCTCCATATTCCCATCACCCATAAAAATATCCTTGACAAGGATCCCTCATGAGTAAGGATCTGAACTATTTGAGTATTAGATTATCGCTCTCGCGTATAATCTTCAGTGAAACAACTTACATTAAGTAAATGAGCTTAAGATGACTAATGGGCACTACTCTCTCTTGGGCAATAACACCCATTGAGAGCTCTTTTCGCTTTATAAGTCAAAATCCCTTCTCGAGTTTATTCAATAGGTAAAACTCACAAAACATAAAGACAAAAAAAAGCAAGATAAAGAAGAGCACTAACATTGGAAAGTAAACTTAGATTAAGAGAACAAAAATACAAATGAGTTCAGGTAAAGTTACATCAAATTCCAACTAAATGACAAAACCTAGCTAACCATTGTGATGGATGAGCATGAAGATGGACATCCACCATTAGGAATGCTAAGAGAGATTAATCAAGGGTTAATTGAGCTAGCGCCAATTAACACTTGATTAATTTCTAGAAAGGTCCAAACATGCTCCTAATTTTAATATCTTGATCCCCTCTTAATTTGAATTTGAATTTTGGAGGGAAGCCACATGACAATTTCAAAATTCAAATTAAAAAATGAGAGCACATAAAAAACATGTGGATGCCACCTTGGAAGAGAGAGAAGGTGACGTCCAAAGAGGAGGGAACCAAGGGGACCCACATGTCTCTCATGCTTCATGTGTGAGTTAGAGGGGTGTGGAACTAACTTACGGGGTGCGGTTAATAAAAAACACACGCCTAAGCTACTCCAAAAAAGGACCAAACTACTCAACACACTCCACAAAAGAGACTCATTACACCTCCTAATCTAAAATAGACATAAAGGCCAAAAAAGAAACTAAAGACACCTCTAAATCCCAAATTAAAAAATGTATAATACAAGGACTAAAAAGAAGACTATGACCTAATTTTCTATCATCTTGATCTCCATGATAAGGTGAGGTTTTCTTTCCTCCTCTCTAGCCATATCTTCCTCAATACTTCTATCCAAGACTCTTATGATAGGACCCTTGCTAGGGAGGAATGCATCAAGCTTAAAACTTAGCAACATGATAAACAACTTCTTAAATTCCTAAAGATGTTTAAAAAATTGCATATCAACATTCCTTTTGCAGAGGTCATAGTCCAAATGCCAAAATAGGCCAAATTCTTAAAAAATATTCTCTCTAATAAGAAGAAATTAAATGATTTTAAAATAATAGGCCTTACTAAGGAATGTTATGTTATGGTTTCAAAGAAATTTCCCCATAAACTGAAGGATCCTGGGAGTTTTATGCTTTCTTGCACCATAAGAACCTTATTTTTTGAAAAAATGCTTATGTGATACGAGGTCAAGCATAAATTTGATGCCTTACTTTGTTTTAAAAAATTATACATGAGGGAACCACAACCCACAAATATCACCCTACAGCTTGCTGATAAGACATTAGCCCATCCTAAAGGCATAGTAGAGGATGTTTCAGTCAAAGTAGGTAATTTTATTTTTCCTGTAGACATTGTGGTGTTAGATATGGAAGAAGATAAAGATGTTCCGATCATACTAGGGTGTCCTTTCCTCACACATGTGATCCTGTTATTGAAGTGAGGCAAGGCAACCATACCCTTAATTTGGCAAAAGAAAAAGACACTTTTGAAATATTCAAAAAGTTTGTTTCCCTTGTTGCCTACAATTTAATACAGGCAAAAAATGAGATGGATTATGCAATTAATTTAAAAGAGTTGGATGAGGGTTGTGAATCAAAACTTAAATCCTTAATGGAGAAACCCCCCTTTTTGAAGCAAAAACTTCTTTCATCCAACTCAAATTCTGTTATTAATAATCTTCCTTGTCAATTATCAGTTTCATAGGTCTCATATGGAAAGGCAAAAGTAAGGCACCAATCATGTCAATGACAGATAAGGGGGCCCTTGGGTGGACCATTCATGGCATAAAAGGGTATTGACCCCACAATGAGCACCCTTCGGAATTAAAAAAAAAACAAAATTGACACATTTAATGCACACCAGCAAGGGAATGCATTGGGCAAGCAGTTCAGGGCTCAGAAATAGGACACCCTAACCATATCTTAACCATCAGGCTCAAGACGTTAAACAAATGTTTGTCAAGAGGCACCCTGTCATTTTATGGTTTTCATTAGTTCTATTTATTTTTCTTTCTTAGTTAATTTTAACTTAATTTTGTTTTCTTTGTGCTATTGCATAACACGATTGTGCTCCATATTAGCACGGTCATGTTGCGATCTTGAATTTACGAGCATGACCGTGCTCCCAGCTAACACGACCATGCTGAGATCTAGCTCTTCTGAGCATGATTGTACTCCCTGTTAGCACGACCACGCTCCTTGATTTTTTCTATCTTTTTTTCATCTTATTTGTTTGATTTTTTTTTCTTAATTCATTTTAACTTTTAAGCATTGGGAACACCACTAGTTTTAAGTGTGGGGAGGGAATTTGAGAAATGTTGTCTCCTCACAATCTAAAATTGTTTTTACCACTACCTTAGCTGATAAAAAAGACTTATGATGAAAAAAAATTGGATTAGTAAATTAGGTGTCTTTTTATAAAGAAGTTGAGTAATTAGCATAACTTAAGATGTAGTTTTTATGCCATATTAACTACAGAATGAGTGAGGTTTGAGCCATGACAGAGTTACATTAAGAAAACTACATCTTTTTGTAAATATATCGAAGCTTAGTAACTTGAGACTATTATGTTAAAGTTCATGTCATATGAATTCACTCATTTGCTTGCTAATTTTTGGGTTATTTGTAGGTCTTCTTTCAAGCCAAACCTAATTGAAGATAATTGCCCTTAGCTGCCCAAGTTGAGCCTACGAAAATATTTATTTGTCACCCAATTTTCTATAGTAACCCACTATCATCACCATGGAGCAACCTCTGAAAAGGGAAAAATTAATTGCAGAAGTGAAAAAGAATTTAAAGCTGACCTCATAAAAGAAGAAACTCAGCGCTATCTCTGTCAATATATATATATATATATATTATATATATTATATATATTATATATATATATATTATATATATATATATAAGAAAATGAAAAGAAAATGGGAAAGAAGAGAGAAAAAGAAAATTTTAAAGAAAGAGAAAGAGAAAAAAGAGAGAGCAAAAAGGTTATGTAGTCGTTGAAAAGTTCTAAAAATAAAGATGTTGTTTCTTGAAAATCTTAGAATCCTTAAGAAATTAACTTATAATTTTCTTTTTATATTTTTTAGCCCTTTGCATTTTCCATTTCTTTTATCTTCCACAACTGACACAACTACCTTGACCCTATTACATCCTTGTAAAAATCCCATAATTGCTTGTTTTGAAGTGAATTTATTTGACATGACTGATATATAATTGTCCAAAGTAGCCTTGCTTAGATTGATCTTTGAGTGTTGAAATTCTCTTATCCTTAAACGCTCGAGTGTGGTGAGATGAACACCTTTTCTTGGAAATAAACTACATTCTCTTTGGCTCATGCCTAATTAGGGTTTCTATGAGAAGACTCCTTTTTGAAAAAAATGTTTTAATGAATGTTTTATTCAACTAAATTAAATTACTTGAGGACAAGTAATGTCCAAGTGTGGGAAGGTTGATAAACTGGATTTTTACCTATATTTTTATCATGGTTAATATTTTTTTTGTAAGGAAAGAATTGCATATTTATTGGTAAAACTCACTTTTTAGTGTTTACTTAAACAGATATTCAATCACAACTCTTCTTTATGGTAAATTTGTTGACTTTACCACAAGAAAAAGTGTTTTCACACTGTTCCCGAGTATGTTTAGCCAATTATGCAAAGAACTTGAGTTGTAATTTTACTTTCTGATAATTAATTTTCTAGTGGGCCTTGCCCCTACTATTCACAAAAAAAGATAAAGAATTTAAAAATGGTATAATTTGTAAAATAAATTTTAATTAATTGACTTAGTTGAATTTCAAATTCTACTTGAGATAATTCTAAATTCTTTTTTCTCTCACAAGAATTAGGCAGACAGTCTCCCTACTCTTGCAACCCTTCTTTTTGTAACCTCTCATTCTCACAATCCTTTCATCCAAGCTCTATCTCATTCATTCGACGTTTCTCTCGCTCTGTCTCACACTTCTCGTTCTCTCTCACTTTCTTGCTCTCCCTCGCTTAAGTAGGCATTCTATGTTGGCAGAATACTTGTAGTAGCTAATATGACTTTTTGGTGTTTCAATTTGTTTGGATTTCTTTTTCCGTCTTCTCTTCCTAAAGTTTTTCTCAACTTGATAATAAGCAACCATTTTCTGATATGCCATGTGGAAATTTATTTTTCTCTTGATATCTTATTGTTATGATTTATTGTTATGATTTGTTACTTAGCATTTTTTCTGTTTTTCCCTTCTTAACTAAGTTTCCCAACAATTCTCTTTAGCTAGTTTTCCCTATGATGTATCCTTCCTTAGATGTTTTGCTCCCTAAGATCATCTCTTTGAAAGGCTAAAGAGAAGCAGATTGGTGATTGAGAAATGGAGTGAAGTTGGAGTTGGAGGCGCCACAATTGAAAGATAAGCCTTGAAGTGGAGGTGTTTTCCACAAGGGAAGGAACCCTTGATAAAAGCACTAAGAATACTCTCAAATGATGAGAAAGAAAGGGACACTCAAGAAGAGCCAGCAAGCTCTAAATTGTATAAAATCAAGTGTTTCAAATTTTGCAAAATATGCATATAAACCGGTTTGTAAAAAAAAGATGCAATAAATATTCCGAAAAAAGTAAGAACGACTGAAAAAGTTTTGTTTATAAAAAATTCACACCAATCCACAAAATGTTGTTACAAGAGAGTGGTAAGGTCTATATATATGAGGGGAAGGGGGCTTGGGCCATGAGAATTGAAAGAAAAAAGGAGAAAAATTCAAATTTGAATTAATGAGCACATGATCCTAAAATCATGGATCTTAGATCTAACTAAGTGCCATGTAGGATGTCATATGACATCAATTAAAAAATGGCACATCTAGGAGGGAACAAGGGCCCCACCTTGTCTCCTCCATGCTTCATGTACTAACTAATTGATTTTAATTAGTAAAGAGGGGGTGTGATTAATAAAACAACCCATCAACACCCCTAATAGGCCCAATTAGCTAATACACTTCACAAAATTACTAGGCATACCTTCTAGGCCCTAAACTCACAAAAATAAATGCCAAATGCAAGGCAAAGGAAAAAAGATATAGACCACTCCCTCTAGGGAAAATTACAAAGCAAATACAAGGCAAAAAGAGAAACATGAGGACTAAGGCAAAATCTCTATGCTTATGAGAATGTGAGGTCTTCCTCCATGAATTCTAGTCATATCCTCCTCTATCCTACTATCCATGACCCTAGTGATAGGTCCCTTGCTAGGGAGGAATGCATCATCTCCTCCCCCCCGGGAAGGATTTGACTTGAAATCCTGAGGGTCCTCTTTATCATCAACACCTGTAAATGGAGATAAGTCGTAAACATTGAAAGTAGTGCTGACACCATAATCCATAGAAAGATTTAATATGTATGCATTGTTATTGACTCACTCTAGGATTTGGAAGGATCCGTCTCCCCTAGGGCTAAGTTTGGACTTCCTCTGAGTAGGGAAACAGTCCTTTCTCAGGTGAAGTCACACCCAGTCCCCTTCATTGAATATAACTTCCTTCCTTCCCTTATTAGCTAAGACAACATACTCCTTAGATTGTTGTTCAATGTTAGCTTTAATGACATAGGGAAATGATTCAAGGTATTCCACCCATTTTGCATGCATTTTATTTAACTTGCCTTGACTCTCAGATATTTAAGTGACTAATGGTCATTGTGAATGACAAACTCCTTAGGAGCAAGATAATGCTCCCAAGTCTGAAATGCTCTTATCAGGGCATAAAATCCTTTGTCATAGGTGGGGTAGTTGAGAAGGGCACCATTGAGTTTTTCACTGAAGTAAGCAATAGGGTACCCACCCTGTAACAAGACAACTCCAACACCCACACTAGAGGTATTACATTCAAGTTCAAAAGTCTTTGAGAAATCAGGTAATGTCAAAACTGGTGCATTAGTGACTTTTTGCTTGATAAGAGAAAAAAAAAATTTCTTGTTTATCACCCCAAAGGAAGGGGAGTTCCTTTTTCACCAAATCATTTATTAGTGCGAAAAGTGTGAAGAAATTAGGCACGAAGCGCCTATAGAATCCAGTGAGACCATAAAAGCTCTTGATCTCTGTCACACTTTTTGGGATGGGTCATTCTTGGATGACTTTGATTTTTTTCGGATCCACATGGACCCCTTGACTACTAACTACAAACCCTAAAAATAACACACTCTCTATGCAAAGATTACATTTTTCAAGATTCCTAAAGAGGTGGTTAACCCTAAGAATGCATAAAATTTTCCTAAGATGTCCTAAATGATCATTTAGGCTCCTACTGTAAACTAAAATATCATCAAAATATACTACATAAAATTTGCCAAGGCAATCCCTCAAGACATGGTTCCATGAGTCACATAAAAGTGCTAGGGGCATTGGTAATCCCAAAGGGCATAACCAACTATTCATAAAAACCAAGTTTAGTCTTAAAAACGATTTTCCACTCATCACCGTCTTTAATCCTGATCTGGTGATAACCACTTCTAAGATCTATTTTAGAAAAGATTTTAGCCTCATGCAGTTCATCTAACATATCATTTAGTCTGTGGATTGGGTGTCTATACTTAATGGTGATGTTATCTCCAAAGGGTATAACCAAACATTCATAAAGACCAAGTTTAGTCTTAAAAGCGGTTTTCCACTCATCACCCTCTTTAATCCCGATCTGGTGATAACCACTTCTAAGACCTATTTTAGAAAATATTTTAGCTTCATGCAGTTCATCTAACATATCATCTTGTCTGTGGATTGGGTGTATGTATTTAACGGTGATGTTATTGATTGCCTGACAACCATACACATCCTCCACTAACAATTTTTCTTGGGCACCAACAACACTAGCATAGCACAAGGGCTAAGGCTTTTTGAAACCAACCTTTCTCCAATAGTTCTTAGACCTGAGATTCTATCTATTTAGTCTCCATGGAGTTGGTCCTATAGGCAAGCCTATTGGGTAGGCTAGCCCCAGGAACCAGGTCAATTTGGTGTTTTATGCCCCTAATAGGAGGAAGTCCTTTGGGAACATCACTAGGGAATACATCACAAAATTTAGTTAAAAACTTTTTTACCCGCTCAAGTAGAATCTCCTGCCCAATATCTATGGCAATGCTAGAAATAGATGCAGGAACAATACCAAAAGATGTCTCTTTACAAAGGAGGAGACAAAAATGTTTGTTAGTTAGAGGGACCTTTTTTAAGTCCAATTTAGTAGCAAATAGGCTCTTCGTACTCACAACTTTCTTGGAAGGGACATCACCTTCCAATTCCCTTTCCTTACCTCTTTCAAGCTTTAAGGGTGAAACTTTTTTTTTATGTTTTTTTGTCTTATGCTCCTCATCTCTCTTGTTTTTCATTATGAGCTGATCCTGAACTACCTGGGCAAGTGTCAGAAGATACAACTTGATCTATTTATCCAAATGAGTGAGGAATATTTGATTGGTATGACCATTATAAATGGCTTTCTCATCATACTACCATGGTCTACCAAGCAAGATATGACCAGCCTCCATAGGAACTATGTCACATAAAATCTCATCAAAATAAGTCCCTATAGTGATTGGAACTTTAACTTACTCATTGACTACCATCTTTCCCTGCTCATTGAGCCACTGAAGTTGGGAAGTGGAGTCAAGGCCAACTTTTCAACCAACTTGGAGCTATAACAATTGCAACATGATCCGCTGTTTATAATGACATAACATATTTTTTCATTAACTTTGTATCTGGTATGGAAAATGTTCTCTCTTTGAGATTAAGTTAGCTCCAAAGGTTGACTTCTAAGAAGTCTTTGGATCATTAAGAGGTCCCCCTCATATGCATAAACATCCTTACAGTCTGATGATGCATGATCCCCCTCTTCCTTACTCTCACTAGAGGAGGAAGGTGAGCTACTCTCACTGCTATAAATGTCAAGGTCCATCATGATCATGGTATTTTTGTTAGGTCATTGAGAGGCAATGTGGCCTCTTTCAAGACACTTAAAACATTTTATACTACTGTACTTCTAATGAGAGACAATAGTAGGGGTTTTTGTTTTCTTTATATGGTATATTTTATGATCTTTGTGAAGCTTGAGTTCCTCTTTAGGAAAAATCTTAGAAGAATTTCCCTTAAGCTAGTCCCTCTTAGCATGGGGTTAAGAATTTATTTTCAATCCTTTTCTTTTAATCTAATTCTCAACCCTGATGCATAGTTAGAGTAACTCATCTAGGCTCGAGTATGAGAAGAGTTCCACTTTATCTCTTATTTCAGGACTCAACCCACACAAGAGCCTAGCCATGGTGGCATTAGGTTCTTCCACTATATTCGCTCTTATCAAGATGAGTTCCATTTTCTGTCTATACTCCCCGATGCTTAGATTTTGTTGCTTAAGCCTTTGGAGTGTATCTAAAAGGTCTCTCTCGTAATAAGAAGGAATGTGTCTTCTCCTCATGGCACTTCTTAAATCATTCCAATATTTAATTTCAGGCATACAAGTTCAGGCTCTTTCCTTGGTTAACCTATCCCGCCAATTGAGGGCATGCTCTTGGAAGCTAAGGGCAACCAATGGAACTTTGCGCTCTTTTCTTATTTCATAACACTTGAAGAGATGCTTTACCTTGACTTCCCAGTCAAGATAGACTTCCACATCTTTTCTTCCAAGGAAGGGATGAAGGTTAACTTTTTGTTCCTTAGGAGGGGACACATGGTCATGCATGGAAGAATGGGAATGAATTCTCCTTCTAGGCCTCTCCTCATAGTATTCTTCCTCAATATCATTTTTACCTCTAGAAGGAGATTCTATGACTATTCCTTTTTTCTTCCTATACCATTTCTTTTCTTCCTCTTCTCTCCTCTTCCTCTCATACTCACTTTTTGTTCTCTCTTCTTCTTCTTTTCTTTGTTTTCTCTCTTCTCTTGTTCTTTCTTTTTTCTTTTCTCTTTTCTCTTTTCATCTTCTCTCTTCTTTTTCCTCTCTCCTTATTCTCTCTTCTCTCACCCACTTCCTAAAGTCCATTGTTAAGTTTTCAAGGAGTTATCCTAGAATTTCTTCTTTGGTTCTTGTTGGATGAAACACTAATGTATGAATATTGATACATGGTGTAGAGATCCTAAAATCCTAGGGCTAGGCCGAATTCAAGCAAAAAACTCTCCTCCCTTAAGTTTTCTCTCCTATTAGGCAAAGTAAGTCTTTGGAACTCAAGGCTTTCTACATGAATTGACAAGGGAAAATAAAGCAAGAATTAAAAGAGTAAAGGGATTCTAAAACGTGCTCCTAGAAGGTGTGGAAGGTGGGGTACAAAATCCTCCTTCACACCTTATTTGCGAGAGACTACTAAAGATTAAGCTATTACAAACAAAATGGAATGATCCTTTAGGATATCAACACTCATTAAAAGAAATACAATCAAATAAAATGAACAAGTTGTTTTTGCTCTTCAATTCCAAGTTTTAGGTGATCTTTATGCCCTTGATCAAATCTTCCTAAGACACCACACTTGTAGTAAGCTTTCACTTCAAGCTCTTCACTCCAAGTGGCATCTTTTTACTCAAGCAAATTCCAAGGAAGGATAACGAATAGAAGCACAAGCAAAAGCAAGAAAATATCACAACCAAGAGGACACTTATCCAAGTGGATAGAATTTTAGACAAGACTAGAAAAAGTAAGAAGTAAGACAAACTAAAATTAAGGTATAGAAAGAAGTAAGCACACAAAGGAGTCCTAGAATGGCACTAGAAATGAATTACAAACTACTAAAATAAAAAACTCACAAAGCACTTCATGGATTGCATATTGAGAAGCAGATTGGCACAAGCAAAGATTGAATCAACAACAAGCACTTATCACTTTTTTTACCAATTCAAGTTAAGTACATCTATCAATTTTTTTTGAATCTTTTGCTATACTTTTCTTTTTTGACTATTCCTCTTATTTTTGTATTTTGAATTTTGCTTTTACTTCTTTTTTGTTCAATTTTAGATGTACCTAACTAACTAATTTTTTTCACTTTGGTTCACAATTACAAAATGTAATAAGCGCTTATAACTAGCTAAGAAATGCACCAAAATAAATCAAATGATAAAGCAATTCCAAGAAGTTTAACAACCTTTCAAATTGGCCAAAATTTAAAAGTGCTCAAGAGTACTATAGGATAATATTTTAGGTCAAAATTTGGAGTAACTTGATGGCTCAAGTGTGCTCCAAATCTCATGCCAAAACTCAATAACAATTGCACACACTTCACTTTAAGGCACTTACAAAAGGTTACTAAAATTGAAGACAACTGCAAAGAAATTAAGAGGATGAAATTGAGCTGAAATTTAGAAAATACTTTTGGATTATGCTTGATCTAAAAAGAAGAACAACTCTTAAGAGACTTATACTAGAGGTGAACCTCTAAGAAGCTCAATTTCAAGAATATTTTAGAAGCTTTTTGTGAAAAGAAAAAGAGGCTAAACCTAAGGAAAATTTAACATGACATTGTAATAATTGAGCATAACTTATTTTGGACAAATACACAAGATTATAAAGTTAAAAAATCACCTAAAAACAGAGTAAAAAATAGCACAAGGAATGCGCATGGACTTAGCCAAAATTGAGCACCACTAGGTTGTGTTTTTGCGCACAACTATGTGGATTTGATGGCTCACTTTCTTAGGCACCAAACCAAGAACATAAACACAAGAAATAGGCTAAAATAAATGGTGGAAAAAGATCCTAAAACACAACACAAGATGCAATGACAAGAATAAGAAATTGCATCAAGCAACTTTGATGGAAGCGCAAGAGATTTAGAGCATGAAAACTACTAAACACATGACAAGCAAGACATGAAAGAAATTTATGAAAGACCACAATTACACCGAACAATAACTAGAATGGAAGTAGAAGAAGAAGATGAACACAAAATTAAAGCAAAAAAAGATAGGAACCGTGAGCTTAGAAGGAATATGCTCTGATCACCACTTGAGGCATCCTTCCATAGATGCTTTTCTCCCCAATATCATCTCCTTGAAAGGCCAAAGAGAAGCAGATTGGTGGTTGAGAAATAGAGTGGAGGTGGAGGCATTAAAATGATAAGCCTTGAAGAGGAGGTATTTGCCACAAAGGAAGGAACACTTGATAAAAGCACTAAGAATACTCTCAAATGATGAGAAAGAAAGGAACATTCAAGAATAAGAAACAAGCTCTAAATTGTATAAACTCAAGTATAAAATTTACAAAAGAGTGGTGAGGTCTACATATACGAGGGGAGGGGGATTGGGCCAGGAGAATTGAAAGAAAAAAGGAGGGAAATTCAAATTTGAATTAATGAACACATGCTCCTAAAATCATGGATCTTAGATCTAACTAAGTACCATTAGGATGCCATCTGACATTAATTTAAAAATGGTGCCTCTAGGAGGGAACAAGGGCCCCACATTGTCTCCTCCATGCTTCATGTACTAACTAATTGGGTTTTAATTAGTAAAGAGGGGGTGTGGTCAATAAAACAACCCACCAACACCCCTAATAGGTCCAATTAACTAATACACTCCACAAAATGACTAGGCGTACCTCTTAGGCCCTAAACTCATGAAAATAAATGTCAAATACAAGGCTAAGAAAAAAAGATATAGACCACTCCACCTAGGGGAAATTACAAAGCAAATACAAGGCAAAAAAAAAAAAGAAGAAAGAAATATGAAGACTGAGGCCAAATCTCTATGATCATGAGAAGGTGATGTGTTCCTCTATTAACTCTAACCATATCCTCTTTTATCCTCCTAACTATGTCCCAAGTGATAAGTCCCTTGATAGGGAGGAATACATCACCCTGTATATATTCACCATGAAGCAATATTGAATTATCACCTTGTTGGTCATTCTTATGCATTCTAGCTATTCTAGCCTCTTTTCTGCATTCTTATTTCTCTTTCGTTTTGTTGTTATCTTGTTGCCTTTGTATTAGTTTTTAAGTTGTATTACTCTTTCCACAAAGATAAGGGCTGATCAAGGACAAAGAGGGTTGTTAATGATTTATAGAGTATCATGTAATTTCTTTTCATCTATAACAATAAATCACTTTGTACCTGTGTTAATTGATGTTAGCAAGAGGGCACAAATTTTTGCACATCGCCTAAAAGTATGAGTGCAAAACGTGCAACCGCAAGTTCTCCTTATTTCAAGCACTGGGTGGCCATAGGGCTGGTCACAACAAGAGGGTGAGGATCCCCAAAATGCACAACATCAGTAGCCACAAAGCTGATGAGACCAACCAACTATTTTCTTCCTCCATAAACCAGGTTGTGCCAATGGTTGCGGTGCTCAAGAGATCTTGTAATCATAAGCTTTTCTGCTTCAACCTCAATTTAACTCCCCTCCAGAATGACTTCAACTTATTCTTGCTCAGGAAACTACTGTCATCTAAGCTTAATTTTCTTCCGTCTGATCATTTTTGTTTCTTTTCACACAATTAATCATGCATTCTGTTGTATACAAAATTAAAATTTGTCTTTCTAGTATTTTCCTTTGGTTAATTTACTAGCATGGGTGTAGCAAAGTGTGGTCAGTTGAATAAGAGTGAGTAACCTAAGCTAATAAGCAAAGGACGTACTTCAAACAATAAATGATTTAACTATGAGTAATAATCCTCCAAAAAAAAAAAAACAATACTACTACTAACAAAGTATCTCAGCTTGATAATGAGCAACGATTCTCTGGTATGCCATGTAGAAATTGATTTTGGTCTTGATATATTGTTGCTTAGCATCTTTTTTGTTTTTCCCTTCATAACTACTTTTACCGCCAATTCTCTTTGGCTATTTCCCCTATATATATTCACCATAAAACAATATTGAATAATCACCTTGTTAGTCATTCTTATGCATTCTAGTTATTCTACCCTCTTTTCTGTATTCTTATTTCTCTTTCGTTCTGTTGTTATCTTGTTGTCTTTGTATTATGGTATCAGAGTTATTCGGTTGAAAAGCTCTGCTGCGTGACTCTGATTTTCCGCCATGTCCCCTCCTTCTCTAACATGAGTGAGGACGCAAATCAACCCTCCAGCATCCACAATTTATTATATTTTCACCCAAATAAGAATCCGGCAATAGCTCTTATTTCTCGTGTTCTTGAATCGAATAACTATCATGCTTGGTACTGCTCTTAACGCGAACAATAAGCTAGAGTTTGTTGATGGAACTACACTTGAATCGCCAATTCTTTTTGTCTATTTTTCCCTGTATATATTAACCATGAAGCAATATTAAATAATCACATTGTTGGTCATTGTTATGCATTTCGGCTATTCTATCTTTTTTTTTTTTTTTTATCATGCTTTTTTTTTATATATATACACTCGTGCTAGGTAGACAAAGACTATGGTAGATACATACACTTTGTGTTTGGTTAATTTGTTTTTGTGTTTTTTAAGGATAAATGGATGTTGCTTTGAAATTATTAGCGGATAGTTTTACTCTAAATTTTAGTATAGAATTTTGTTTGGATTTTAATTTAGTTGGAGAATATAATGTACTTTGAGATTTGAATTAAAGTTAGTTTTGATTGAAGTTTATGAAGTAGAAAATATTCCAGAACTTGAATTTTTTGAATGAGAATAAATATATTTTTTTACTAGAGTGATTTGCTGGTGTATAAGCTTAATATGAAATGATATTATATTTTTTTAAATGATATAAATATTGTTGTAAATATATCAATATTTATAATTTTGAATATTCAATATTTAAAAATATTTTTACTTAAATAATTATAAATTAGATAATATAATATCTATTTTTTATAAATTTTAATATTAAATTTTAATTTTTCAAATATATATTTGAAAATAAAATTTAAAAAATTTAAGAATTAATTTTCCTTATTCAAACTAAAATATTGAAATTGAATTAATTTTGTTAATATGAAAATTGAATTACTTTATCCAAACAAGAAATTTAAAATTTAAGAAAATTCTATTGATTTATCCAAACAAAACATTTGAAAAATGAAAGAAATTTAAATTAAAACAATTTAAAATGATAGCATTTTAAATTCTTTGAAATCTTAAAATATCTTATCCATAGTAATATACATCTATTTTCTAGATCAGTTAATTCGGAACACATTAAATTGTAGATCAATTGATTCGAAACTTAGTATTTATTATGTTTTTTGGATTTGTTGATCTAAAATTTATTTTTTTATGTGTTCTAGATATGTTGATTTAAAATATATATTTTTATGTACTTTGGATCAACCAATCATAAAAATATTTCAATATTTAGTTATTGATCAATTGATCTGTAACATATATCAAATTAAATTTTAGATTATATGATATGGATAAATAAAATTGAAAGTAAATTTTGGATTAAGTGATTAGGAACCTAAGAATTTAGATCAACGTATCCAAAATAACAAATAATGTGAAAAAATAAATTGAAGACGTTATTATTGTATGTCACAAGGGAGATTAAAAATTGTGATTGATGCTGCAGGAAGATTGTGGAGCGAAGAGAGATTTTAGACGAAGCTCATTTACATTTTTTTTCTTTCAATTTACATTTTTTATTAAATTGTCTTTCAATTGTCTTTCAACTTTATTAAAGAAATCACAAAAATTTACATTTTTTTTTCTTTCAATTTAGATCAACCTTTGAATTTAAATATTAGAGATGAAGGATCCAATTTTCATGACAGAACAAAGCCTTCAAAAGTTTTCAGACAACCTGCTTTAGAGTTGACAAGATAGATATATGAATGTCTTCCGAAGAACAAATTCACATAACCTTTCTTTAACCAATTAAATTGGTGATTAAATTATGATTGACGATAATGTAATAAAGAGCAGTCATTTAAAAACACGATTATTTACAATATAACCTCGTTTGAATAGGTTTTTAAAGTTTTGGATACTTTAGAGGAAGTGGGTGGGTGCTTCGTTTGCGAATCTATAGAATGAGTAACACCAAATTAGGAGTCTCAAATCTGGGGCAAAGGCTACATGTAGAATTTTCTACGCCAGCATCATGGTTAAGGCAGATACGCATGCCCCATGAGATAAGTCAGATATTGAACACTTCCAAGCTCCAATACAACCATAAAGTAGTAATATTTCTTCGCAAAAAAGACTATATATTTGAGTTTGAGGTAGAGAATATTTTCAAAACAAAAAATATTGCCCAAGATTTACCCCCATTACAGCCGCAAAACTAAACATTTATATCCTCCAGAACCCAAATATAACTGAAACACATCCTATTTATATGTATTTTATTTTACTGCAGATACAATTGAAATTTGAAACTCACAGGACATTTAGCAGATGGTTTCCACCTTTTCCATTGAATCACGGTGGCTTCACCAATCTGGAAGAATCTATTGCGTTACACGATGCCAAAAATAAATTAAAAAAAAAACAGCATTCCAAGGAATCGTGCATATTGCCTTATTCTATCCCTCGGAGTGCTGTTTGCAGCCCTTTGGTCCATAATGCTTAGTGCCACGCCTGAGAATCTTTTTGCATAAGTAGCAGTAATGGCTTTGGCATGACCAGCAAAACAAGTGATTATTATTTCCAATCTGTTGAAGAATTCAAAATGGCAACGGAGAAAGTTGTAAGTGATAACAGCATAACTGTCTTCCAACCAACAAAATTGAGATTCATCAATTGTTAGATAGACCCTACAAAATAGGCACCTTGCGCTGGAATAGATCTCCTTAAATCATCTTACTACTGGTAACAGGTTTGGACATTATATTATATGACGTTCAAAGTTCAAATCTTCCCAACTAAGAAAATAAGGTCTTCCTTGGGGATGCAAAAAGACAGTAAAAAAGAAAATGCTTGGATGATTTAATAGCAGATATAGTCTAAATGGAGGCAAAAAGTAAGAATAATATATTGGATGACCAGTTCTTGCCCAATACCTGTGCATGTGAAATTATATAAGATTTACCTAGAGTCATTGTTTTCAGAACCGGAACAGACCAGTCAGTTCAACCGGTCAAACTAGTCTTCTGTTCGGTTTGATTGTGATGAAAAATGGGTTATGAACTGATAAAACCAGCAAGTCAACCAGTTTGACAGGTTTACGATTATTTTGAAAATTTTTAGATTTTACTAAATGTACCTCTTTTTTTTATAAGTCAACCTCCTTTAATTAAAAAAAAGGGAGGGGATTAACTTAGCAATATGAGAGTGTATTTAATAAAATTTCTTTTTCTTTTATAATTATGACTTAGGAAGTATGTATCATTTATGATACTTTTATGTTTTAATATTATATATTGTGATATTTTTGTTTAACATTGTTTAATAGAGTTGTTATAGTGTATAGAAAATTAAAAACATTATTTTATTAAGATTAATTCAACTACTAATTCAATAATAATTGAAAACAACCCTAAACCCTAAACTATGAACTAGTGTTTTTATCGGTTTGATTACCGGTCCAATTTTAAAAATATTAACTACGGTTTGCACCCTCTATTTTTAGCAATTGCAGACATTTTGCCCCTCCGAATTAATTGCTTCCCACATTTAAAAAATTGCTGACTTTTTGCCTAGTCGTTAGTTCCTTACCATTCACTATTAAGTTTTAAAGTTTGACTTCAACATGGTTCTCATTAAATAAAGTGGCAAGACTTCATTGGGTGTTTATAGAGGGATTTAAAATTAATTACCCCTAAATGTATTAAGTTTGGTTTAGGGTTTTGTAGTTACCCCCGATTCCAAAATATTTATGGAGTTGCTCGCGTGTAAAAGCATCTCCAAACAGAAGCTCTAAACCATTGTCGATGTCTAGGACGTCCACTGTGAGGTCAATATCATGCACCGCCTCTCTGAGAGTTCCAGCATCATGTCACTCCGCGAGGCTTGCGAGGACGACAATGTCATCCACCTCGTCATGGAGCTCTGCGAGGGCGGCAAACTCTTTGACCAAATCATCACCCGCGGTCACTACACCAACTGTGCCACCGTTGTGGTCATGAGGACCATTGTTGATGTCGTGCAACACTACCACAAGTAGGAGGTCATTCACCGCGACCTCAAGCCGGAGAATTTGCTGCTCAAAGCTATTGGCTTTGGGCTTTCCATATTCTTCAAGTCGGGTGTATTGCAATGTGTGGATTTGGTTTGTAATTTCATTGTTGGGTTTCTACTTCTACTTGATTGGTGGGATTTTTGTTTGGAAGATTTCAAGAAAGTAAAAGATAAAATTAATTAACTTTCTCTGGCAAGCTAAATCAACTTATAAAATTCAGCTTTTAAAGAAGTTAAATGAGAGAGCTTCTAAAAAAGTTAAGTGCATAAGCTACTTTGTTTCTGTATTGGATATTTGGATGAGACTACGGTTGTTTCTTTGTTAGTTCCATGTGTCAATCCTTTTATTTTCCTGTCCAACTATACGTTATTGCCAAATGTGGGATGAAGTGTAGACTTTGCTGCAACTATACTAGGAATTGTTGCACTTAATTTGGACCAGTAATAACTACTTAACATTAAGGTGGTATTTTCCTGTGGCTTTTGTTAAAATATATTATGTTATTAAGCCTTCTTCAATCTCCATTAATTGCATGCCAATGTCAGTTTTAATATGTCACCTGGAAGTCAAACTTCAAAACTAAATAGTCAACAAGGGACTAACAGTTGGACAGAATGTCAGCACTTTTTAAAATGCGGGGAAACAACGTAATCAATTAAAAATAAAAAAATTGGAAGACAAAATGTCAGCAAATGAAAAAATTGAGGAGCACTATAAAAACTGAAGGTCACTTCTATAGGAGATACTACCTTCGGTCCTCTACTTATAAGCAATACAGGACAAATTATCTAGAGTAAGGAAAGTAGTTTCTATAGGAGATACTACCTTCGGTCCTCTACTTATAAGCAATACAGGACAAATTATCTAGAGTAAGGAAAGTAGTTAAGGTGGGGTTTGGTTTGTAAAAATATTTTCTGTTTTTATTTTCTATTTTTATTTTCTGAAAACCGTTTTTATTTTCAAGGTTTCAACATTCAAAAAATATGTTTGTTTTCACTTGATATTTTTTATTTTCAAAAAGATAATATTGTTAATTTAATCAATTTTAGTAAAAATATTATAAAATATTTGTATATATAATTTAAAATACATTTATATATAGTTTTTGTTATAATTACTATATTGTTATTAAGTTTTTACATAGTTTTAATTTTTGAAAACACTGAAAACAACTTTTTTCTGTTTTCAGCTGTTTTTTGAAAATGTTTTCTAAATCGTAATAAAACATATTTTCAATATTGTTTTTCTGAAAATAAAAATAGAAAACACTCAAAACAAATGTTACCTAAACTATTAACTATATTTAAAAAATACCCTATGTATTAAGTTATTGTTATGTTTAATGTTAAATACTCATATCCAATGAGTGTCTACATGGAAAAAAGTGTAAACAATAAATTAAGGGCATTAAAAAATTTAATCTTAAGTAACTTTAAAAACTTGTGATTGTTACTTATAAATAAGACCAAAGATAAATCCAATTTGTTGCTTAGAATTAGGACCGGAGTTAGTATTAAAATAAAGTTCAACACAGACATATCACAGGCTAACCAAATGCACAATATCAATCAAGCCATAGACTCCATTAATTCAGTAACTATACAATAATCAAATTCACTCAACAGACTTCGATGTCATATTTTTGTAAGTAATTATATTGACGACAATTAGGACATGCCGCTATATGTTGATGCAAGAGATCAACCTGTAATCGTCCTACCACCTGGCGATGATTTAAGCGCTCTTCCCAGAAATCAACCATTTCTGGCGGGAACAATTCGCATGAACCATCTCTTTAATGAATAATAAAACAGATGAGTTCCAGAAGAGTTCTGTAAATTGAATCTTTGGCAAACACAAGTCATGCAAAATAATTTTTATAGTGCTTTTAAAAACAAAATACCTGAAATGTCCATATGGATCTGATGCATCAATTGCTTTATTGCAGCGGTAACAGAAATATTGTGCACAATTACCACATTTCATTTTGTTACAACCTTCAGTTCGAGAAATTGCCATGTCACAAGAAGGGCACAACTTGGAATCGCGATGAATTTCTTTCATACTGAGAATTTCATTGATCTTTTCACGTTCCCTACGCTTTTGATCTACCTTTAATTCAGACGAATTTTGACGATCCTATAATAAGGACAAAAATCAGAAAACTGGAAGCATTTTTTTGGTTAAATAATTACATCCAACAATCAAGAAGAAGGATAATAGAATAGAAAGAAATGTGTCAAAGCACATGCCTTTTGAACATCAAGAGCAACAGTAACTAGCAACAGACTGACTTACATGAAGATAATGAAATGACCAAGAAACTACAGCACAAAGTGCTAGAGATTCCCAACTATCATCAATTAGTTACAGCAGAGCATCGAAACATAGTTAGAAGAACAATTAGTTAAGAGAGGTTGGAAGGTTAACATCTTAAATTAGAGGATATCGTTGAGGGGAGTGGCACAAAGCTTTTATTATCTTTGTGAATTGAGTAGTAGCTCAGCTGTAGAAAGGGCATGTCCTTTGTTTAAAGGGAAGCTCAAGGAAGGAGAATTGTCTCCTTTTTCTGTTCAGATTTCATTCAGTGATATTTTTTCTTTCTATATCATATTATTCTTCAATTCTAGTTTGGGGTTTGTAAAACCCTATGCAAGCATTTAACAGCTTATTTAATGAAGCCAGGAAAGAGAAATGGGAAATTGATAGAAACGAAGGAAATGAACAATTTTCATAAACAATTGAGAATTGGAAAAAATTTCTCCCCCAAGGGTTTTCCCTTCACTTTGCCCCCAGTAAGATGTTTGTTTGATCTGGTTTTTGAGAAAGTCAAAAGAAGAGTTTGATCCTGGCTCAGCCAATCTTCTTAGTGGACTCCATCACTGTTGTGAGTGAGATATCCCCCTAGTACTTTACCCTCAGCCTTTCTTTATTTCATTCCGCCCTACCCTCTTGTCTACGGCCCCAGCAAGCGCTGTTCTTCCCTTGGGATTGACTACAGCTACCTTGAGGGCCCTAAGTAAGACTGCAAGCTACTAAAGGCTCTGCCCTGGCTTCCTTTCTGTAAGGGAGCTATAGCAAGCAGATACAAAAGCAAGAAGAGCTAAACGAGAAGGGTATCTTCAGGTTCTCTATTGGAATTGAATCTTAAGTTGGCTAGAAAGAGGACTAGAATCAGCTCAAATTGGCTCTAAAGGGCTCTAGAATGAGGGTATAGCTTAGGAGAGGGGTGACCCTTAGAGCTACCTTTAGGGGCCATAATAGGCTAAGGCCCAATGTGTTCTGGTGCATAACCCCACAGGGTACTACCGTAATACTATCCGGCCAAGATCAGACTACACTTTATCAAACCATGTTAGCAATCCAGGGTTCAGGAAAAGCTAATAATCCATTACGGAAGAACAAGCGGAGAATAATTGGCATCAACGGAAAGGTTTCTCCTTTCACAACAGAGCAAATGCTTGGTTTACAAATGCTAACCAATCTGAATGATTAATCCCCTTCCCCCTACATCTATTTATTTTTATTTATCAAAGTATCAAACTAACCCCCTTTGACTGCTGAGTAACTACCAACTAATTTCTGCTCCTCTTCCCCTCTGTCTTAACTGTTTACCACATGACGGGACCACAGCAAACAAGAAAATCCCACAAGTATACTGCTGGACCATTCTAATAGAATCAAGATTCAAGATACAAAAAGTTCCATGCTTGAAGGAAACTAAAAGCATTCAACCATTTATTTGTGGGTGTAATATCTAATATCTAATATCTAATATCTAATATCTAATACGCAAGGCCAACGTGGTGTTGTTCCCTGCAAAGTGTCATACATGCTATGTAAACATGGTATTGTTCCCAGCAATGCTGACATCACTACCTGTGCTGCTCGTTCATAGTTGAGAGACCTGGTGGAAGCCTATGACACCAATTGATGAGCACCCAAACAGTTGGGGAACCCTCACTCACTTCAAAAGGGAGGAAACACGCCACTTAGGTACTCCATTGAACATCCATACCATACTACTAAAATATGGGATTTACGCACCCTATAATACCTAAGTTTTTATCATAGCAACATCCTCTCAGCTGCACTTTATGACATTTAACTCAACCTTTTTGGCCCACCCCATTATATTATCTCTTTCCAAAACACTATCTACTAGCTTTGATACCATTAATAAGCACCTTGGGAGGACCACGTCACAAAAGTTAGTTGTTATTAGTTGGAGAACCCAAGGACTTATAAACCCTGCCCTATCATCCCATGCTTTAAATAGGAGTATAGGACACTCAAGTCTCATACCTTGCAATTGGACCGTAACAAAAAACAATATATAAGAGAGAGCAGGGAATGGTGAGAGAATTCAATAGGTAGACACAACAGAGTAGAACGTCAGAGATTGAGCCCAGGAAGAGAACTGAGCAAGGTTAGAACACTAGGAAGGTGCCAAAATGTTAGAAATGGATGGAAACAGTGCCAGAGAACAATGGGTCATGTTTTATAAACACAAAGGAGAACAGAACATCAGAGATGGAGCCAGAGAACAGAGTATGACTAGATAGATGTATGAGAGCAAGGCAGAACCACATGACAAATGCTAGGGCAGGAAGAAGTGATGAGAAAAGGTGAGAAACAAACAAAACAGGTCAAATTATTAGGATGCGCAAGTTTATCTTTTGCTCCCCAAATAAACCCATAAAGCAACACTGATTTCAGGGAGGAAAGGTCTTCAATGTGTGGGACTGAGGGAGTAGTAGTGCCTCTGTCAGATGTGAATGGTCACGATTTCAACCATGAAAAGCAACACTTCAGTCATGATGGTTAGGAGTGATGCAATAGAGGGCTATTCGGGGGCTGCAACAACATGATAGAGTGCAATATTCTATCGCACACTAGCGGTTAAGGCTTCTCCATTGAGATTTATGTTAGTCATACTAACTAGTCCAACATTTGGGATTTGTACTTTGCCAATTTGATTACATCTTCTCCATTGTATGTTTTACCAATGATTTGATTGTATTTCATTTTATCCATCACAATTAGTAAGTACTAGTATGCAGTATGCACCTTCCAACTTGGGGATGGTGAGAGGTTCGTAGTTAATTCAAATAGTTATATAGTAGGATAATTTGAATGTTTAATTAGTTAAATTGTTAGTTTTAGTTATGAATAAGCTCTACAAATACAACATCAATCATACATTTTTTGTATCATCCTCATTTTCAATCTATCTCACTATCAGTTTTCTCTCATTCTCTATGCTCTCTTTGGCTCAAACAGACGGCCAAGAAAAAGGATAAAGACTAAGCTAGTAATTAAGATATTGAAATTCAAAAAGCAGCTATATATGGTTGGAGCTGTGAAGATATGTTTACTATAGGAGTAAGTATTGTTAAAATTGCTCCACACAATAATTTTTTATTGACACTGAATTTCATAAACTAAAATTAGACTAATAGTTTTCATTAAATAGATCAAGTTAAAAAAAAAATTAATCATCAATGAACTACCTTTTAGCATATAATTTACCTTTAAAATATAATTAAAAATGTTGGTTAGAAGAATACACACTTATGTATTCACACATGCAAAAAAAAAAAAAAAAAATCCTACAACTGTATGACAACTAAACCACTTGTCCAATTATGGATCAAATACCATTACCTGCAAAATCTGAAGCTTCAAATCTAGACTCATGCATGCTATGCCAACATGACGCCGTTCGCTGCAAAGGGTGCAAAAGCTAAAATAACATTTTGGGCATTGAGCATGCTGGCCTTCATCCTCTATACAGGGTGTTTCACATCTTGGACAATAAACAACATCAGACATTGATGCAAGTGTTTTTTCCAACATCATGGATTCCCAGCGCTCATAATCTGTGTCATCCAGTAAGTGTTTTAAAAGGCCAGGTGGAATCATAACTGCACATTTTGCTTCGGGACATTGAAGATTACTAACAGTGCCTTCCTTTACATGTATCTGGGCAAAGGTCTGCAAGCATTTGAGGCAAAAAAAATGCTTACATGGTAACCGTATAAACTCAGAGCCTGGTAGATAAAGTGGCAGACACAAGAATCATGTTCAATATTAACTCTAATAAATAGAAAAAGGCAGAATCAAGCCTTATATATAAATAATAAATGCATATTTAAAAGAAAAATTCTTTAGAAGCCCACAGGCAAATGATATTATCCATGCATGACAATAGAAGAGGTACCACTGTAAGTGGCGATGTGGTAGCATTAGCTTTTCCACATATAAAATTTTTAAGTCCATTAAGATGGGGCCAAAAAAAAATAGACAAGGAGTAAAACAACCGGCACAAGACTGTAAAGGGATTCAATATATGGTCTAAAACAATATCAGGATTGAAATAGAATGAAGCCATGAACTTGATTAAGAAGAAACAAGTCAAACTTGTGGTTTCATTTAACAAAATGTACAATTTCATATAAGTATATAACTATATGGGTCTTTCTAACTAATTCCCATAGGACACTAGTTAAGAAGCTATTGGAAAAAAGTTTTTAATAAGAAGTATGTACGCGCAACTCAAAATCATAGGTAAACTCAATTTTGCATGTTTCAATAAAATATTTTCTCCTTATAGCTCCTTAACCAGTGACTTAAGAGCAGTAGTTAGCATTCTCATCACTATATGAGTCTACTACAACATAACTAGTATAGGTTAGTCCGATACATGCCTGCTTGAATAATTAATTTAGAACTTTTAAGTAGAATCAATGTTGGAAATAAAAAAAATATAATAGAAATTGGAAGAATGAGTTTTGTTCGGATGGTATAAACCAAACTACTTTTGGACGTGAAATCACCAAAATAAAACTTATGTATTGATGGCCTACCAAATAATAAAGCACCAATTATTACAATTAGTTGAACTGTTAATGGTTCCCCAATAATGAAGTTTAAAGAAACTGTTTATTAACAGTGATGAACAGACATACACTCCCTAGTCCCAACAAGAGAAGGTAACTATTGTGAAGTGTGATGGTATAAGGTGAAATCCAAAATTATCTGTAAATTTGTGTAAGACCAAGTTGGGTTTTCCACTTTTCCTTTGAAGAGTAACAATGTGTATAAATAATGTCAGGCATAAATAAGAAATTACCTGCATAAATAAGAAATTTCCTTTGAAGAGTAACAAGTCAAACTTGTGGTTTCATTTAACAAAATGTACAATTTCATATAAGTATATAACTATATGGGTCTTTCTAACTAATTCCCATAGGACACTAGTTAAGAAGCTATTGGAAAAAAGTTTTTAATAAGAAGTATGTACGCGCAACTCAAAATCATAGGTAAACTCAATTTTGCATGTTTCAATAAAATATTTTCTCCTTATAGCTCCTTAACCAGTGACTTAAGAGCAGTAGTTAGCATTCTCATCACTATATGAGTCTACTACAACATAACTAGTATAGGTTAGTCCGATACATGCCTGCTTGAATAATTAATTTAGAACTTTTAAGTAGAATCAATGTTGGAAATAAAAAAAATATAATAGAAATTGGAAGAATGAGTTTTGTTCGGATGGTATAAACCAAACTACTTTTGGACGTGAAATCACCAAAATAAAACTTATGTATTGATGGCCTACCAAATAATAAAGCACCAATTATTACAATTAGTTGAACTGTTAATGGTTCCCCAATAATGAAGTTTAAAGAAACTGTTTATTAACAGTGATGAACAGACATACACTCCCTAGTCCCAACAAGAGAAGGTAACTATTGTGAAGTGTGATGGTATAAGGTGAAATCCAAAATTATCTGTAAATTTGTGTAAGACCAAGTTGGGTTTTCCACTTTTCCTTTGAAGAGTAACAATGTGTATAAATAATGTCAGGCATAAATAAGAAATTACCTGCATAAATAAGAAATTTCCTTTGAAGAGTAACAAGTCAAACTTGTGGTTTCATTTAACAAAATGTACAATTTCATATAAGTATATAACTATATGGGTCTTTCTAACTAATTCCCATAGGACACTAGTTAAGAAGCTATTGGAAAAAAGTTTTTAATAAGAAGTATGTACGCGCAACTCAAAATCATAGGTAAACTCAATTTTGCATGTTTCAATAAAATATTTTCTCCTTATAGCTCCTTAACCAGTGACTTAAGAGCAGTAGTTAGCATTCTCATCACTATATGAGTCTACTACAACATAACTAGTATAGGTTAGTCCGATACATGCCTGCTTGAATAATTAATTTAGAACTTTTAAGTAGAATCAATGTTGGAAATAAAAAAAATATAATAGAAATTGGAAGAATGAGTTTTGTTCGGATGGTATAAACCAAACTACTTTTGGACGTGAAATCACCAAAATAAAACTTATGTATTGATGGCCTACCAAATAATAAAGCACCAATTATTACAATTAGTTGAACTGTTAATGGTTCCCTAATAATGAAGTTTAAAGAAACTGTTTATTAACAGTGATGAACAGACATACACTCCCTAGTCCCAACAAGAGAAGGTAACTATTGTGAAGTGTGATGGTATAAGGTGAAATCCAAAATTATCTGTAAATTTGTGTAAGACCAAGTTGGGTTTTCCACTTTTCCTTTGAAGAGTAACAATGTGTATAAATAATGTCAGGCATAAATAAGAAATTACCTGCATATTCACTAAAGCAGATGTTACATTGATGCAATTCTTTGAGGAAGTTCTCATTGTGTCTCTGATTGTTGTAACTTTGTAAAAAAGGAATATCAACATCAATGCAGTCAGCTCCTGAAATAACACGCTCATCTTGGACACAATTCATGCCATAAGGCCCAAGCATGATTTCCTCGTCAAATCCCAGATGAGAAAGAGAAGAACCATGTAACCATTCTACCCAAGGGTAAATCACTTCCTGACCCTGCTGTTCTTCCCATATTGAATCCAACTTCGAGCACAGATTCTGAATCTTCATGGGCTCCAACCATTTAACAGAGAGAGTAAAAATAGGCATTGTGTGGCTTGGGTATGACTTAGGTAATAAACATGTCAAAACAATTGGAGGAATATAATGGACTTTGAAAGAGTATAAGAAATCATTTGAGTTGCTGCTTACAGTCTCAAGTTGATTAAGAGAGTTCAACTTAGTAGTGATGGCAACTTCACCCAAAACATCAATGTGTACATGTATCTGAGGAAGGGCAAAAAATTTTTTTACAGTCAGTATATGATTTCAGAGAATCTGCATTGTAACAAAACTAAGCCAAAACTGTATTATTACGAAGCAACACCTGAAAACATCGCAGACCTTTCCACCTCTCAAGGCTGAAAAAGTTTTCTCCATAAATTGACTCCACCACCAGTATCTGCAAATTAGAAATCACGTGCCATAATACTTCTGCTTCAAATCAATTATCAATACTACAAAACTTAAATTCAGTTTTTCAGTGCGAATCAGAGTTTTAGCAAGTAACCTACAAAACTTAAACGCTGTTCCTTGAGTATTTTTGATCTTGTTCTAATAACAAAATTAAAGTTTCATCTTAGTAAATTGCATAAAAAGATTTGCATTGAAGGTTACATAGATTAGCGAAATGAAACTACTATTTGATTGGAGAATGTTACCAAAAGAACCTAAGAAATTGTATCCTAACTTCAATGCAAACCTTTATAAGCGAAACACTAGACGAAAATCTAATTCCGATGGTTTTGTCTAAATCAATAATGCGACAAATTCACGGAAGCGAAGCGATGGAAGATTTGAATCCTACAGCGATATTTCTACCTCGTCTTGCTGCAATTGATCGTTGATTCTGATCTGCTCCGGAGACAATTCAGGTTCCTCGATTTTACTGAGCAACTTAACAAGCCTAGCCTGAACATCATCATCACTACCGTCTCCTCGGTCGGCCTTGCTTGAACTAGCCACGCGATGGGCATCGTCAACGGTGTGGAGCTGAGAGGCAGCACCACCGTCCCCTTTATCGCGATTCTGTGGCGTGACATTGACTTCCTCGACGGAATGAGAGCTGGAAGAAGGAACCGGTTCGGGTTTGTTCACCACACGGTATTTCAAGTTGGGATAGTCATTTTGCGGGCCTCGGTTCCTACCTGCGGGCCTGCGGTGGTTTGGCGGGCCCATATTGTGGTGAACGGATTCGGTTGCACGCTGCTGTTTCCCTCTCATGCTGGCTGCTGTTGCATTCACACCTCATTCTGTTCTGTGGTAAGAAAGCCGTAATTTCATGGCCGCCTCCATCATGGACAATTCAAATGTTTCATGTGAGGTGAGGGCTTGTATTGTTGTTCGGTTGACTGGTTGGTTTTCTTGACGCCTATTTCTATAGCTATGTTTTATGTATTTGGATTAGCATAAACATTTGAGATCAACCAAATAAATTAAAATAAAATAATAATGGAATACAATTAAAATATTATTGTTTAAATATACCAATGTGAATCTACAAAATGATACATGTTTCATCTGTACTAATTATTATAAAATGAATATAAAGTCTCTCGCTATATTTTTTTCCAAATTCTCCTTCTAGACTGCATCAGCAAATACTTAATTTACTCAATAATTTTAGGTAACTAATACTCTAATGCATGTATGATATATAGTCGTAATATTAGATGTATCCCAATGCACTTAAAATAAATAAAACACTTACCAGATTAGTATTAAAAAGTTTTATACTAACTATTAATTATAATTATTTATATATTGTAAGATTATTGACTTATTTATTAATACTTTAAAATTATATAAATAAAAAGTTGTGTTTTGTGGTAATTAAAAGAAGAAAAAAAACTTAGTTTTGGTTTAAAAAAAATTGGCTCAATGCATGCATATTCTGTTAATTATGTTGACCACTTTTTATTACGTTCTATGGTAATTAACTTCTGTTTTGATTTCTAAAAAAAATTGGCATGCAATGTATTTTGATTAAATCATAGTGTTCTTCATTAGACTTTCTTTATAAGCATAAAATTGACATATATATATATATATATATATATATATATATATATATATATATATATATATATATATATATATATATGAGCATCTTATTGTACAACGTTTTTTTGTATTTTGCTACTCAACTTTCCATTCAAATTAACTTAGATGACTTTTTGTTTTTTTGCTCTTCAATCCATTTTTACTTTTATTTTTAGTACACGTATATATGATGTCTCTTCAATTGCTTAAAATTTCTTCTTTTGCTTAAAATTCATAAGATTTTTTGCATCTACAGACCCAATCCTTCTCCATTTCATAATCCGTTCCAAATTTCCTTTTTTTCATATTTTTCATTTGAGATATGCAACCCTTCATTAAGATTGTGATCTTTCTTCAATTTGATAAAAAATCGATTGTAGTTTCATCTCTATTTCCAATTAAACTCGAGTAATTGAAATAGACTCTTCTCGGGTCTGATTATTGTTCCTAAGTTGTTCAAGTATCATTGGTACATTGATTATGCGGGAAAAAAAAGATGCAGTGTGTCCTTTCTAACTATCTTCCCCTTTTATGTAATTTAAAATTCTTGCTTTTATTTGTTGTGTTGTTATTTACTCCTCAAATGGAATTATTTTGATACTTTTTTTTTACTTCATCTTTTTAAAATGTTTGATGTGAAAGATATGATTAATGGTTTTTATATTCTATTCATAAAAGTTCAATGTATGTCTTTTTTTTTATTATTATTATTATTATTATTATTATTATTATTATTTATTTTAAATTCCTTCTTTAATTTCATTTATATCTGTGTCACATTTGTATAAAATTTTTTATTTTGAATTCTATGTTTTAAGAATTTGGTTTAATTTAACTTTTTTATTGTCGTTACTTTCTTTCTTGCTATGATATTGATTACTTTTCTACTATTTATAGTAGCCTCAGAGTCTCTTTTTATAGTTATTAGATTGAAGAAGACAAATTTTCAAGAGAAAAATAAGTAAAGATGTGAAGATAAAATCTATAGTTATAATTTAATCAAAATTTTTATTAATTTATGCAAAGGAATTTATGGTTTTATTAGTATGTTTATATACTATTTATGTAATAAATAGGTGTTGAATACATGTGTAGATTGATAAAAAGTTAGACAAATGTCATAAATATAGGCATAGTTCGGGGTGGGTCTAAGTTTCTGGTTTTTTATTTTGAAAAAAGAAACATGTACGGCAAAAATAGTTTTGTTTTGGTTTTTTATTCATTTCTGAAACAGTTTTTACTCAATTTTAAAAACAATAAAATTTGGTTTTTAGATTTATGTTTCTGTTTTTATTTAAGCTCATTATTAGACGTCACTTATCATCATTGACAATCACCTCTAACTGGCGGTCATCACCTTTGACTAGAAGTCACTAATCGCAACCTTTGTCCAACAGTCATCGGCCGTTGCTTCCTATCGGTGGTCACTAGCAGTCACCAGTTGTCACCTTTAATCAACGGTCACCAATCGTCACCTCCAACTGATGGTCATCGATCGCCACCTATGATTGATGGTCACCGGCCACCACCTCCGATCGGCGGTCACTGACCGTCACCTCCGACCGATGGTCACCGATAGTCATCGGCCGCCACCACCTCCTACCGATGGTCACCGGCGGTCACTAACGGTCACTAACCACCACCTCCGACTAGCGATGGTTGCACCTCTAATCAGCAATCACTGGCGCCACCTTTGACCAACGATCACCAATTGTCACCACCGATACCGGTCACCCATCGGTACCTCCGATCACTAATCACCAACTACCACCTCCGATCGTCAGTCCCCAACCACTACATTTGATTGCCTATAATTGACCGTCACCGCCAACGACTATCTCGATCACTACCTCCAACTAGTGTTTTGGTTAAGATTTGAAAATAATGTTTTAAATTTGGAAACAAAAACAATGTTGTTTTTAAAATTTTTAAAACTTAAAACCAAAACTAGTTTTTGTTTTTAGAAATTTTAAAACTTAAAACCAAAAATCATCTCGAAGGAGACCTTAGCTTAGACAATATCAAGTATGTGACAAAATTAAATAATAAGAATCGGTAAATTTTAAAAGTTGATAATTAAAAGAGTTTAAAAGGTATAAGTGAGAATATTTACTAATAATTCTTCAAATTATTCTAAAAGTCTACAAATATTCACACTTTGAATCAAAAAGGAAAAAAAATAAATGTTTTATAGAAATTACAAAATGTCTTACATAAACTACCAACAAGTATCTTATAAATTTTTGCCTTATAAAAAGGAACGAAAAAAGTAATTAAAATATATTTTCTTAACAATGTTCTATCAAACTAGATACAAAATATAACATAAAATTATTTAATATAATTATGATGATATTTAAAAGAATAAAAAAATAAACTAATAAAATACACATTAAAAATTATAAACATTTGACTAATTAATTTAAAAAATTATTACTTATAAAAATATTAATTTCTTTACTTTCCTACTTTATATTTATATATATATATATGACATATCTAGTAAAAAAATCAAATTTATATGAGAGTCACATGAGCAAATATTAGCAATTGAGAGGAAGAGAAAAGAATATTTGAAAAGTCTCAACTATTTAAAGATGAGAGAAAAAAAAAAGAGTAATGGACAATAAAAACCCTACTCTCATATGATATGTCATATATATATATATATATATATATATATATATATATATATATATATATATATATATGGCAACTTAGGTGAGGAAAATAGCTATGGTGAGAAATAAAAATAATAATAATAATAACTATATGATTTAAATAAATGGTTCAGGTTGAGTTGTTAATGAAATAAGTTCATGTAGTTCTCACACACAGAGACTTGCCCCAAAATGCTTAACGTGTCGCTTTTTTGTCACCCTTGCGAAATCCTCTACAAGGTCGCCATTCCACCACCATAGGTACCACAAATTATAATTCGATTGTGAATAAATAGGTCAATTTATCACCTTAAATAGGTTTTATTACTTCATCAAATGGTAGATTCGTTGGAATTTTCTACTATATAAACAAGAAATCCTTTTTTGATTAAATTAAATTATTAAAAGCTAATTAATTAAATTATTAACATCGTGCAATGATGGTGGTGGTGATAGCACTACCGACAGTGGTGATGGTCATTCTCTCTCGTAACCCTCACAGAATCATTTACAAGGTTGTCACCACCTTCACCTTTACCATTGACGTTGTTGTCAACTATGCGATACTGACGATGGTGGTGACGATTGTGATGGAGTGGGGTGATGTTGACCTTGCAAAGGATTCCACGAAGGTGACAAAAGAATGACAGGTTAAGTGTTTATGAGAGACATGTTTCTATATGAGAGAACCATGTAAGCTTGTTTAATTTGCGAATGACATGTTGTTCCTAACACAGATGGAATGGAAGTCACTTACGATAATGAAAGCAATACTGTTGAATTTTGAACTAGCATCTAGGCTCAAAATCAATTTTCACAAAAGTCAGATGATAGGGATAAATGTGAATGTAGAAAATCTGACTAGGGCATCAATGTTGTTAAAGTGCAAAGTAGGGTCCTTACCCAAATATTTGGGCCTTCCAATTTAGGATCAAAGTTAATAATGTGGAATCTAATAACGACCCAAATTCTCTACCCAATTTAATTATGAAAATGTAGAATTTTGTCAAAGGCTTTTACTCAATTATGAGGAATTTTTAAAATTTAATATTACATAAAGAACCATAATCTTCTTAAAATAATATAGGACAACTATATTTGTTACAAAGGCCTATCCTTTACAAAATGTTTCCCAATACATCCTTTATCAATTATTCCTACCACCCTAGTTTAACCTAAATCAGAGAAGTGGACTTTTGACAAGACAACTTAAACAAACATCACAAGTATATAATACAAACATCATTCGTAATGCATCACACATAATAGAATCTTCAGCAGTCCATGCTCTCGTAAGTTGACCCGACTCCACTTCTATTCATATTCCGAGCACATATGAAAAGAAACATATAGAACAAACACATAGAGGAGTGAGATACTTATAAACCATAAATGTTAATCTTAATAAATTAAACAAACAATGGGGCCTAAGATTCATCCTAGGACTTAATTCCTTATAACTTCAATCTCACTCTTCTTCAACATCAAACTCAGTTCCCTGTACTTATACATGACCTTATCCCCATTATCACAACTAGCGAAAACACAGGCATTGTCGCGTCTATGTATTCACATTTCTATTTTAATATATTATAACAATTTTAGGGTTTTAATTTAATATTTTTTGTAAATTTTTATATTTTGAAATATAAATTATTATGTGACATATTTTGAAATATTTTTTTTAATTTTATATTTTTTGTTTATGATAACATGATAAAAATATGTCAGATCATCAATGGATATGTCAAATACGCAATGAATATGAAAAATAGAAAGATGAAAAAATTTGAATAGAACTCAAAATATTATTGTACCTGTGTATTTGCATGTTTATTAAAAATATTTATCATGAAATGATGTTTAAGGAAGATTGATTTGTGATAAGGTAGAAATTGTGAAAATGTGCATATATTAATAGGGAGAATTTATATTTGCGAAAGTGGAAACAATCATAAAATATTTAGAAGGTAAAATAGTCATAAAATGTGGACACCAAAAGGTTATATTCCCATTATATAATTTATAGGATATAATATAATATCATAGATTATAAATTGTAGATATAGTTAGACAATTATGTATGTTGGATATCAATATTTTAAAGTAATTTTTTGCTTAAAGTTATAAGGTTGGTCTAGCAGTAAAGTTTACGTTTGCAGAGTGAGAGGTTGGGGTTTGAGTCCCTCTTATGACAAAGTAATTTATTTTTTAATTTTAAAATAGGTATAAGGGTAGAATAGGTATTTTGAAAAGTGGACATAAAAAAGGGGTATTTCCCTTTATTAATAGTATAAAAGTATAGATATAGTATATAATATAATATCATATATTATAAAAGATAGATATGGTTGGACAATTATGTATGTTGGATATCAAAATTTTAAAGTAATTTTTTGCTTAATGTTATAAGGTCGGTCTAATGGTAAAGTTTACACTTGGGGAGTGAGAAGTTAGGGATTCAGGTTTCTTTTATGAAAAAATAATTTAATTTTTAATTTTAAAATAGGTGTAAGGGTAGAATAGGTATTTTGAAAAGTGGATATCAAAAAGGGGTATTCCCTTTATTAATAGTATAGATTATTGCTTTGGGAAGTGATTGATAACTATATATCTTCTTCTAACCATAGTAACAATATAATTTTCAAAACAATAAACCAAGTACTATTGACCCCCGACCATATATAATATTCTGGTTCTCAATTAGATATGAGAATCTGACCCCATAAGTCAGTCTCTAGGTACTGATCCACGATCAGTTATTGGTTCCTAACCAGTTACTTTTGGGAATTTCTTTTAGTTTGAAAAGGATATACTCCAACGATCCTACTTTACCTCGTAAAGCACCACTAAAACATGTCATACGCATACTTGTATGATACCTCCACCAGGGAACCTAGGGCTTTTTATTAAGTTCATCTTACAAAACACTCTCTCACAAGTTACCAACTTACCAATTATAAATCAATACATCATTCTCATTCTCATTGAGACTCATGATGCCTATATATATATATATATATATATATATATATATATATATATATACATACATTTATACGTTAATTTATTGATAACATTAACATTATCATCTCATCTAAAAATCATTTAGTCTTTCTAAGTCAAATACAAATAATTTCTAATTTAAACATCATATTCACTAATCTTATAATTTTGAATTTACCTTATACAGTTTTACATCATCACTTCTCAATATAAATCATACATACACCCGTATGTTGTCTCTACTATGGAACCTAGAACTTCATGCTAAGTTCATCTAATATTCTTTCACATATTACTAAGGAATTTTTTTTTAAGTCATTAATCATCAAGTAAATATTGTCAATCACACATCATCATCCATCCAACATTTTTCAAAAGTAATAATAATATTCATATAAGAATAATACAACTAATTACCCAAAGACATATTTTCTTATGTGGAAGATCAAGTCAAACTGCAACTACAGAGCATACTTAATTTGCCTATAAATACATATTATATTTACTCATTCACTCAAACAATCAAAGTAATAAACACTTATAAACCAAGTAAGTAATAATTAATAAAACACTAACTCATAAAACAATGACACACATAGTTTATTAAGAATAACAACTTACGTGGCTTATATCCCACTCTCCCCTTACCATAGTAAGAGCTTGATGAAGAGTGGTGTAGAACATTTGAAACTTTAATCTTCTTTTCAAGAGTTCTTCCTTTCTTTCTCAAGAGTTTCCTCTCTCAAGAGCTTACTTTCTCTCTTCTTTCTTCTCTTTCTTAAGGCTTTTCTCTCTCTCACTAGAGTCTCATTTGTTTTCTCTCTATTTTTCCATCCTATTTTTGCAAATGAACTCTTATTTATAGGCAAAATTTGCACCTAGTCGCTAAGCAAATTTTGGTCGCTAAGTCAGTGCCAAATGTATTTTCGTTACTTTTGTCTCACATCCCTAAGCCATGAATGGTCATTAAGCCACCACCAATTACTTTTTGTCTCTCATCGCTAAGCCACGGGTGGTTGCTAAGCCGCTGCCAATATACTTCAGTTACCTTGCTAAGCCGCTGCCAATATATTTTTGTTACTTCGCTTAGCGATGGATTTTCAATTTTTTTTATTTATGAATATTCTTTAAAAGTGTAATAAATCATGAAATTCCCATTTTTTATAATTGAATAATTCTATAAATTTTTAATAATGTGTTACTAAAATTTTGATATGGATATAATTTCTATTTCTAATTTCTAAATTGAAATTAAGGGTGTTATAATGGATATGGTGAAGGTGCAGTTAGTGAGGTGGGAAAATAAGTATGTATTCATGGCAAGAAGATTCATGCTTATTAAAGTTGTATTATCTGTGTTGCCAATATACTCTTTTTCCCTTTTCAAGGCTCCTAAATGTATCTTTTCTCAACTTCATTCTATTTTCTCTAAATTTTTGTACGCAGGAGACACTTTTGGTAGGAAGGTTCGTTAGGTATCTTGGGGGAAAGTGTCTCAGTCAAAGGAGGATAAGGGATTGAGATTAAGAGACATGGGGAAGTTTAATTTAGCCTTGTTAGAAAAATGGAAGTGGAGATTGAAGATGGAACTAGATAGTTTATGGGTGAGATTGTTGAAGTCAAAGTACGAGTGAAGAAATGGATTTGGGAAGGAAGGGGTAGGCATTGTTGTTGGTGGTGGACGAATTTGGGGTCTGTTGATGAGGAGAGAAGGGGTCATACAAGGTGGTGGTTTCAGAATTTAAGGCGAGAGATTGGTGATGGAGGGACTGTTGATTTTTGGAAAGGTGTTTGGATACGAGATCAAAGTCTTCAAACAATTTTTCCTCGTCTTTAAAATTTAGTGTGCAACAAAAATAGTTTAACGAGAGCTAGTGGGACAATGGGTAGACGAGCTGGAAGTGGGACTAGCGGAAGGACTTATTTTCTTGGGAGACTGTGATGGTAAAGGAATTACAAACCGGATTGCGAAAAGCTATCTTCAAAGCTAGGATATCAGACAGGTGAATTTGATCAGTAGATGAATCGAGACTCTACTCAGTTTCTTCTGCTTACAAGATCTTGACAACTGAACCGCATCAACAAAAAGACTCATTTTTAAATCATATTTGGGCAAAATAGGTAGGTCCAAAAGTTTAGTTATTAGTCTAGCAATTGGAAGCTAATAGATTACCAACGAAGGACAACTTAGTAAAGCATGGGATAGTCAACAGTGAGGGAGCTAGTTGCGGGTTGTGGGGGTTGAGTTAGGATTAGGTTCACAATTATTTCTGTCTTGCTCAATATCAATTAAAGTGTGGATGTATGTGCCTAGTGGGGAGTATCTACAACCTTATACAAAGAATTTCGACCACAAGGATTACAATTTATGGGATTGACCAATGGCAGCAAGGCAATTCGCAAGGTTTGATAATTAGTATGGTTTGCAAGCTTCTGACACATTTGGAAGAAGCACAATGCTTTCGTTTTCAATAGTAAAGAACCACATGTAACTGTAATAGTTCTTGCAATTCAATTCAGTTAGTGGGAATGGAGTCAAGCTGCAAAGTTAACTTCTCATGGTTTCATAGAGTAGGTGATGAATTCATCCTTTTGTATTACCTGTAACATCCCTTTTTTTAGAAAATAAAATATTAAAAAAATGTATAATTTATATTAATAGGATAAATTAATTTAATATTTGTGTTTATTAATAGTAAGATA
The DNA here is from genome assembly GCA_037954015.1 of Psophocarpus tetragonolobus. Lineage (NCBI taxonomy): Eukaryota > Viridiplantae > Streptophyta > Magnoliopsida > Fabales > Fabaceae > Psophocarpus > Psophocarpus tetragonolobus. The sequence goes on from CM075689.1 coordinate 77,652,020, forward strand.
GTTTGGAGGTTAAGTTTGAGTCTAGTGCTAGAAAAACTAATTCAACTATTAGCCTAAAGTAATTCATATGAGTTAAAGGATTGTGCTTTATTTTTATGTTTCTGAATCTAGAGTTTGAGAGAAAGCTAAAAAGGAACCTTATTGTGGAAGAAGATTGAAGAAGACACTATTTAGGAAGTTGAGGACACATCTTTTGCACCCAAGATCATCATTTGAGATAAAGGTGAAGTGACAAATTATCTCTCATGTGTAGGGAAAATGGATAATGAAGTGATCCCTAAGATAAGTTTCAATATTGCATGTATGCTATTGACAGGTTATGAACACCCGCAACAAGTGTTGATAAAATAAATGTGACTGTATAGATATATTGTTTTATTTAATTTGGCTGAATCCCGTGAAATAATTTAATAGAATTTCATTGATATACTCTTTTTTGTAAAGCAAATTGACTTTGATTCTTGAATAATCAATATAACTTTTACTTCTATTGTAACAAAAGATTCTCTTTTTAAATGATGGAAATAAATGACAACCTGGAATCCATGTATTTGGTGCCTCTGAATAATTAATTGGTGTTTGTATTAAGTTATTTAGTTGGATTTTTTGGGAATCATGTGCACTATCAAATTATTTGGATGTAAGAATTATGTTAGCATTGAAGTTCTTCAATTTTACACCTAGAGATTAGTACCCTTAAACACAGTCATAAGTGTTGTATTAATTATTGAATTGATGCTATATTATTGGATTATTGATTGTGTTGATATATTATTTGTTTCTATGAATGCTATTTGTTGGAAATAATCTTTAGATATTAGTAGAAAATATGTTAAAAGGTTATTTGATTTGATTTTATCTTTATTTCATTATTTGTATATAGTCTTTATTTTCTTTTTTATGTGAGCTCAATCATTAAAAATTCATGAGTTGAAGATGTAATTGTCATGAATACATTATATAAGCTACTTTTGTTTCCTAGTGTTGCTCCCAATGTTTGATGTTTATTTTTCTTCCTCCAACACATCTTTTTCTTCATCTTCCTAGTGCAAGCCTTACAATCATAAAAAGAGAAACATGATGTTGTTTGCTGTAACAATAAGCTTAACATTTGAGTCTAGTTGAAAACCAATTTTTCCATGTAGAATTGTTTTCCATTTTTTGGAGATACGATTTTCACTAGTAATATGACTAAAATAGTATATGTTGGTCTTCTGGTGCAAAAATAACTTCCCGATGCCTGCTTGAAACTATCCTTAAAGACATATCTGAGTTACCACCGCAAGTCCCCCAGGATACAACAGGAACCTCTCAGCAATTTTTTGAGGTAATAGAACTAGCAAGGTAGAAAGAGAACAAGAGAGAAGAGAGTGACTGAGAAGGTGTCTTTGGAAGTGAGAACCAGAAGTATTGATATGGCATGGCTACATTGGTGAAGTATCTCAATTCTCATAGTTTTGGTTTTGTAGAATGCAAGTAATAGGTCTATTCGTGATCATTTTGTGCTACCAAACACATTCATAGGTGTGGTACTTGTATTGGATGTTGTAGATAGGATTGTGGATGTGATTGTGTAGTTTAAGCATGTATATCTTTACTTTTTTCATGAGTGAATCTTGAATTATGGGTAAGTATTGTTTGGAAGGCAAAAAGAATCAATTTACTAAGTTAAAAGTTGATTTTCCACTAGGATAATCGATTACTTAAGTTGGTAACAGATTACCTAAGCTGGAATAAGCAAAAAAATCATAAAATCTAAGTTTGTCGTGAGTTAATCAATTACCATAATTAGATAATCGATTACCCTACACAGGAACTTAGAACTCCAAAGTGAAACCTCTCTAGAATAATCGATTACCTGTAGAGATAATCAATTACCGCAAAGAAAGTTTCTTGTATTGGGTTTGTTTTAAGTCATAAACTAGGTAATTGACTCTATAATCGATTACCAAGGTGTGTGCAACATATAAAAAAAATTTCTAACTCATTTTTAACAATCTTTTTAAAACGGGAAAAAGGTTCTTGAGAAAACCTTACGCATTATTTTTGAAAAACCCTTAAAGATTCAATAGAAAACCTAGAAACTTGAACATGGAGATTCAAGATTTGTTATTGATTAAAGGTTATTTGGTGTTGGGTAAATCTTCACTTTTCAGGTGATATCATTCTTTACCCTTTCTTTGTAATTTTAGGGAAATGAATCTGTAATCTTTAGAAAGGTGTTCTTAGGATTATAGGATATCTTGCAATGGGGTATTGTAAGGTTGAGACATTTGTGAGTGATGGGGTGTCACGGGTGTAGCAAACTCTTGTGGGTTGCATAAGTTAGTCTCAAATTTTGTTGTATGTGTTGTTCGATATTTTCCATGTAAAAGCTGAATGTATGATTGCATATAGATTGATTTTTAGTGGAAATCATATTAACAGAAAGCTAAGTTTGAAACTGGATGTAGGTCTCTTCACTGAACCAGTATAAAAACAACTATGCAATTTCCCTATTCCTCTCTATCATTATACATTAGATTGAATTGAAAATTGTATGTTTACTGCTGGAAAAATTCTTAATATCTTGAATAATTAAAAAATGGAAATTGAAAATTAAATTGTATATGTGTAAATATTTAATAAAAATAATTGTTAAATAAATTGTGGAAATCTTGTGAATCAATTTGAAAAAGAATAAAATATTGAATTGTGAAATCTTTGTAGTTGGAATTGAGTTAAGTCAAACTTGGTTTTCGAAATATCAAAAAGAGTTTGATTCCCTGTGCATACTCAAAGTGTCAAATTCAAAATTGTTTTGGAACTCTTAAATAGAGTTTGAAATTTTCAAAAAGGGGTGAATTTTTTAAAACCTTGTTATCTTGAAAAAGAGAAAATTTTGTAAAAAAGTTTTGGAATCAATTCGACCCCCCTTCTAAATTTCCCCTAGGCCAACAAGTGGTACTCTCAAATAGCCATTGAAATTAAATAACATGTTAAAAAAATTAAGTATTACAATTGTGTTAAACCCAATTAATACATCGAAAAACAAGTCCAACGATGAAGTCAATTTCTAACAGCTCTGAAACCTAATGAATATGTTTAGAAATGCATTTGATTATTTTTGAAATTATTTGGAATACTTTAAAATTTTAAAATATTTAAATAATAAATATGAACAAATAGGAATCAAATCTGTATTTAAACACAATTTTCAATATTTTTATAGAAATCTCACTTTCTCACTTCTTACCATGAAAATAAAATATAAAAAAATAACAAATTAAAAAATTACGGAAAATATAAAATGAAAGGAAATAAAATTTCAAAACAATTACAACAACATATGTCTATATCTCTCTATGCCTTTATTTTGGCAAAGATGATGTGTTATACAATTGAAGAGCTATTGAGAATTCATTTCAAATTAATAGATCGAAATAGAACTCGCAAAAAAAGTAGAATGCCCCTAACTAGTATCAAAACATATTCTCTTTCCCTACAGTAGCTCTTGCTTTGCTCCCCTAACTAATCTTTTCCTTCATTTTCTTGGTGCAAGCCTTGCAATCATAAAAAGAGAAACATAGCGTTGTTTGCTGTAACATTAAACTTAAGCATTCGAGTTTAACTAAAAACTAGTTTTTCTATGCAAAATTATTTTCCCTTTTCTAGAGATATGATTTTCACTAGTAATATGACTAAAATAGTATATGTTGGTCTTCTGGTACAAAAATAATTTCCCGAGACATGCTTGGCACTGTCCTTAGAGACTTATCTATGTTATCCCCGCAAGTCTCCCATGATAGAACACGAAACTCTCAACAATTTTCTAAGACAACAGAACTAGAAAGGTAGAAAGTGAACCAAAAAGAAAAGAACGAGTGAGGATGTGTGTCTGGAAGTGACAACTGCATTAAATCCAATTAAATATTCCTGGTACAAGTCTTTCAATCATAAAAATAGAAACATGATGTTGTCTAGTGTAACATTAAGCTTAAGTATTTGAGTTTAGCCAAAAACCAAATTTTCTATGCAGAATTGGTACTTATTTTTAGAGATATGATTTTCACTAGTAATATGACTAAAATAGTATATGTTGCTTTTCCGGTGCAAAAATAACTTTCTGAGGTGTGCTTAGCACTGTCCTTAAAGACTTATCTAAGTTATCCCAATAAGTATCCCATGTTAGAATAAGAAACTCTTAACAATTTTCTGAGGTAATAGAACTAGTAAGGTAGAAAAAGAATATGCGAGAAAAGAGCAAGTAAGGAGGTGTATCTAGAAGTGAGACCAGAGGTACTCTCAAATAGCCATTCGAATTAAGTTTCACATTAAAAAAAATTAAATATTATAACTGCATTATACCCAATCAATACGATGGAAAATAAGTCCAAAGACCAAGTCAATTCCTAAAGTCTCTAAAACCCAATGAATATGTTTAGAAATGCATTTGATTATGATTTGAAATTACTTAGAATGCTCTAAAATTTTAAAATATTTAAATAAGAAATATGAAATAATAGAAATTAAATGAGTATTTAAACATAATTTTCAATATTTTTAAAGAAATGTCACTTTCTCACCTCTTGCCATGAAAATAAAACATAAAAAATTAGACATTAACATATTATCAAAAATATAAAATGATAGGAAATAAAACGTCAAAACAATTATAACAACGTTTGTCTATATTCTTCCCATCGTTTTATTTTTCTATGCTGAACATGTTTTTTTTTCCTGCAGCGGTTCTTGCTTCGCTCCCAACATTTGACGTTTATTTTTCTTCCTCCAATAGATTTGTTCTTCACCTTCATGGTGCAAGCCTTGCAATCATAAAAATAGAAACATGACGTTGTGTGTTGTAACATTAAGCTTAAGTATTTGAGTATAGATGAAATATGATTTTCAATAATAATATGACTAAAATAGTATGTGTTGGTCCTATAGTGCAAATATCACTTCCCAAGGCATGCTTAGTACTGTCCTTAAAAATTTATCCAAGTTATCCTTGAAGTCTCGTAGGATACAACATGAACCTCTCAGCAATTTTCTTAAGGCAACGAGACTGAGTGAGGAGGTAATAGAGATATTGTACTATCAAATAACTGTTGGAATTAAATTACAAGTTAAGAAAATTAAATAATACGGCCGCATTAAACAATATTAATATGATAGAAAATAAGTCCAATGACCAACTCAATTTCTAACGGTTCTAAAACCCAACAAATATGTTTAAAAATGCATTTAATTATGTAATTACTTAGAATGCTTTAAAATTTTAAAATATTTAAAAAATAGAAATTAAATGTCTATTTTAAACAGAATTTTCAATATTTTTATAGAAACCTTACTCTCTTAACTCTTAACATGAAAATAAAATATAAAAAAATAAGAAATTAAAAAATTACCAAAAATATAAAATGACAGGAAATAAAACTTCAACACAATTATAACTTCTTCCCATCCCTCTACTTTGGCAAATATGATATTTTACACAATTGGACAACTATTGAAAATTTATTTCAAATTAATAAATGAATATAACTCACCTACAAAAAAAAGTAGAATGCTCCAAACTGATTGTTGAACATATTCTTTTACCTGCATTGGCTCCCAACATTTAATGTTTATTTTTCTTCCTCCAACGCATCTTTTTTTCTACATCTTTCTGGTGCAAGCCTTACAATCATGAAAAGAGGAACATGGAATTGTTTGCTGTAACCTTAAGCTTAAGCATTTAAATCTAGCTACAAATTAATTTTCTATGCATAATTGTTTTCCATTTTATGGACATATGATTTTCATTAATATGATTAAAATAGTATATGTTGGTCTTCAGGGGCAAAAATCACTTCCCGAAACGTGCTAGGCACTGCCTCAAAAACTTATCCAAGATATAGATCCAAGTCTCCAAAGATACAACATGAACCTTTCAGCAATTTTTTGAGGCCACTGAACTAGTAAGGTAGAAAGAGAACCAGAGAGAGAAGAGAGTTAGAAGGACGTGTGTATAGAAATGAGAACCAGAGGTACTGTATTCTCAAATAGCCGTTGGAATTAAATTGCACGTAAAAAAAAATATTACAATTGCATAAAACCCAATTAATCTGATAAAAAATATGTTTAATTGCAAAGTCAATTTGTAACAGCTCTCAAAACCCAACGGATATGTTTAGAAATGCATTTAATTATGTTTTGAAATTACTTGGAATACATTAAAATGTTAAAATTTTTAACATGTATGTAAACATAATTTTCAATATTTTAATAGAAATCTACTTTCTCACCTCTTACCATGACAACAACATAAAAAGAAGAAGAAATTAAAACATTACCAAAAATATAAAATCAGATGAAATAAAACATCAAAACAATTATAACAACCTATGTCTATATTCTTGACATCCCACTATTTTGGCAAATAAGAAGTTCTAGACAATTGGACACTTATTCAGAATTTATTTCAAACTAATTGTTGTACATATTCCTTTTTCTTGCACTGGCTCTCGCTTCGCTCCCAACATTTAATGTTTATTTTTCTTGTCTAAGACATATTTTTCTTCATCTTTCTAATGCAAGCCTTGCAATTATAAAAAATTGAGAAACATGGCGCTGTCTTGTAACCTAATTAAGCATTTGAAACAAGGTGAAAACCAAATTTTTAATGTAGAATTGTATTCCATTTTCCAGATATATGATTTTCACTACTAATATGACTGAAATAGTATATGTTGGTCTTTAGGAGCAAAAATCACTTCACGAAACGTGTTTGGCTCTGCCCTTTAAAACTTATACAAGATATACCTGTAAGTCTCCCAAGATACAACATGAACCTCTTAGCCAATTCCAATTTTATGAGGCAACACAGCTAGCAATGTAGAAAGAGAACTAGAGAGAAGAGAATGGGTGGGGACGTGTGTGTAGAAGTGAGAACTAGAGGTACTATACTCTCAAATAACTGTTGGAATTAAATGACACGTTAAAAAAATTACATATTACAGCTCCATTAATCCCAATTAATATGATGAAAAATATGTCAAAGCCCAAGTTAATTTCGAACAGCTCTTAAAACCCCAATTAATATGTTTAGAAATTCATTTAATTATGTTTTGAAATTACTTGGAATGCATTCAAATTTTAAAATATTCAAATAATAAAGATAAAAAATAGAAATTAAACGTGTATTTAAACATAATTTTCAATATTTGAATAGAAATCTCACTTTCTCACCTCTTACCATGAGAATAAAATATAAAAAATAAAAAATTAAAATATTACCAAAAATATTAAATCACATGAAATAAAACTTCAAAAGAATTATAACAACCTATGTCTATATTCTTTCCATCCCTCTATTTTGGCAAGTATGATGTTTTACACAATTGGACAACTATTTAGAATTTATTTCAAATTCATAGATGGAAATAGAACTCACCTACAAAAAAAGTAGAATGCCTCAAACTAATTGTTGTACATATTCCTTTGTCCTACAGTGAATCTTGCTTCGCTCCCAACATTTCATGTTTATTTTTCTTCTTCCAAGACATCTTTTTCTTCCACTTTCTTTGTGGTGCAAGCCTTGTAGTCATAAAAAGTCATCTTAAGCATTTGAGTCAAGCTGAAACCCAATTTTTTAATGTAGAATTGTATTCCATTTTTTGGTGATATGATTTTCATTAGTAATATGACTAAAATAGTATATGTTGGTCTTCGGGGGGAAAACCACTTCCCAAAACGTGTTTAGCACTTCCCTTTAAAGATTATCCAAGATATACCTACAAGTCTCCCAAGATACAACATGAACCTTTCAGCAATTTTTTTAGGCAACGCAACTAGCAAAGTAGAAAGAGAACTAGAGAGAAGAGAACCAGATGTACCGTACTGTCAACGAGCCATTATAATTAGATTGCATGTTAAAATGAGTAAATATTACAGCTGCATTAAACTCAATTAATACGATGAAAAATATGTCCAAAGGCCATGTCATTCTCTAACAGCTCTCAAAACCCAATGAATATGTTTAGAAATGCATGTAAATATGTTTTTAAATTACTTGGAATGCATTCAAACTTTAAAATATTCAAATAATAAATATGAAAAAATAGATATGAAATGTGTATTTAAACATAATTTTCAATATTTTAATAGATATCTCACTTTCTGACTTCTTACCATGAGAATAAAATATAAAAAAAAAGAAATTAAAACATTATAACAACCTATGTCGATATTCTTCCCATCCCTATATTTTGGAAAGTATGATGTTTTACATAGTTGGACGGCTATTCAACATTTATTTCAAAAGTAATAGATGGAAATAGAACTCACGTAAAAAAAAGTAGAATGCCCCAAACTGATTGTTGAACATATTCCTTTTTGTTGCATTGGCTCTCGTTTCGCTTGCGATTGATGTTTATTTTTCTTCCTCCAAGGCATCTTTTTCTTCATCTTTCTAGTGAAGGCCTTGCAATCATAAAAAGAGCAACATGACATTGTCTGCTGTAACCTTAACCTTAAGCATTTGAGTCAAGCTGAAACCCAATTTTTTAATGTAGAATTGTATTCCATTTTTTGGAGATATGATTTTCACTAGTAATATGACTAAAATAGTATATGTTGGTCTTCAAGGGAAAAAACCACTTCCCGAAATGTGTTTAGCACTTTCCTTTAAAACTTATCCGAGATATACCTATAAGTCTCCCAAGATACAACATGAACCTCTCAGTTTCTAAAGCAACGCAACTAGCAAAGTAGGAAGAGAACTAGAGAGAAGATAGCAAGTGAGGACGTGTGTGCAGAAGTGAGAACCAGAGGTATTGCAATCTCAAATAGCAGTTGGAAGATAAATTGCACGTTAAAAACTTTTAATGAATATGTTTAGAAATGCATTTAATTATGTTTTGAAATTACTTGGAGTGCATTCAAATTTTAAAATATTTAAATAATAAATATAAAAAAATAGAAATTAAATTTTTATTTAAATATAATTTTCAATATTTTAATAGAAATCTCACTTGCTCACCTCTTTTACCATGAGAATAAAATATAAAAAAATAAGAAATTAAAACATTATCGAAAATATAAAATCACATGAAATAAAACTTGAAAATAATTATAACAACTAGGTCTATATTCTTCTCATCCCTCTATTTTTGCAAGTATTATGTTTTACACAATTGGATAGCTATTTATAATTAATTTCAAATTAATAGATGGAAATAAAACTCACCTACAAAAACGGTAGAATTCCCTAAACTGATTTTTGAAATATTCTTTTTTTCCTTCAATGGCTCTTGCTTCGCTCCCAACATTTTATTTTTATTTTTCTTCCTCCAAGGCATCTTTTTCTTCATCTTTCTGGAGCAAGCCTTGCAATCATAAAAAGAGAAATAAGGTGTCATATGTTGTAACTAGCTTAAGCATTTGAGTATAGTTGAAAGCCAATTTTTCAATGCATAATTGTAGTCTAGTTTTTGGAGATATGATGTTCACTAGTAATATGACTAAAATAGTATATGTTGGTCTTTAGGGGAAAAAATAACTTCCTGGAACATACTTGACACTACCCTGAAAAACTCATTCAAGATATATCTGTAAGTCTCACAAGACACAACATGAACCTATTAGCAATTTTCTGAGACAACGGAACTACCATATGTACTATACTGCCATTGCAATTAAATTGCACATTAAAAAAATTAAATATTATGGTTGCCTTAAACCCAATTAATAGGATAAAAAAATGTCCAATGCCCAAATCAATTTCTGACATCTCTCACAATCAAATGAATATGTTTAGAAAAGCATTTAATTATGTTTTGACATTACTTGGAATGCATTCAAATTTTAAAATATTTAAATAATAAATATGAAAAAGTAGAAATTAAATATGTATTTAAACAAAATTTTAAATAATTTATTAGAAATCTCACTTTCTCACCTCTTACCATGAGAATAAAATATAAAAAATAAGAAATTAAAACATTTACGAAAATATAAAATCACATGAAATAAAAATTCAAAACAATTACAAAAACCTATGTGTATATTCTTCACATTCTTCTATTTTGACAAATATGATGTTGTACACAATTCGATAGCTATTGAGAATTTATTTCAAATTAATAGATGGCAATAGAAATCATCTACACACAAAGTAGAATGTCCCAAATTGATTTTTGAACATATTCTTTTTTCAACTATGGCTCTCGCTTCGCTTCCAACTTTTGATGTTTATTTTTGTTTCTCCAAGGCATCCTTTTCTTCGTCTTTTTGGTGCAAACCTTTCAATCATAAAAAGAGAAACATGTTGTTGTCTGTTGTAACCTGCTTAAGCATCTGAGTCTAACCGAAAACCAATTTTTCAATGCAGAATTGTATTCCGCTTTTTAGGGATATGATTTTAACTAGTAATATGACTAAAATAGTATATGTTGGTCTTTAAGGGCAAAAATCACTTCCTAAAACGGGCTTGGCTAGCCCTTAAAATCTTATCCAAGATATAATTGAAGTCTCCCATGACAGAACATGAACTTATCAACAATTTTCTGAGGCAATGGAACTAGCAACGTAGAAATAGAACCAAAGAGAAGGGAGTGAGTGAGGACATGTGTCTAGAAGTGAGAACCATAGGTATTGTACTCTCAAATAGTCATTCAAATTCAACTATATGTTAAAAAAATTAAATATTACGGCTACATTAAACCAAATTAATACGATGAAAAATATGTCCAATGGCAAACACAATCTCTAACAACTTTCAAAACCCAACGAATATGTTTAGAAATACTTAGTTATGTTTTGAAATTACTTGGAATTCATTCAAATTTTAAAATATTTAGATAATAAATATGAAAATAGAAATTAAATGTGCATTTAAACAATATTTTAAATATTTTAATAGAAATTTCACTTTCTCACCTTTTACCATGAGAATAAAATAAAAAAAAGAAATTAAAACATTACTGAAAATATAAAATCACATGAAATAAAAATTCAAAACAATTATAACAACCTCTGTCTATATTTTTCTCATCCCTCTATTTTGGCAAATATGATGTTTTACACAATTGGACAGGTATTGAAAAATTTATTTCAAATTAATAGATTGAAATAGAATTGACCTACAAAAAAAGTAGAATGCCCCAAACTTATTGTTGACCATATTATTTTTTCCTCCAAGGCATCCTTTTCTCCATCCTTCTGGTGAAAGCCTTGCAATCATAAAGAGAGAACAAGGTGTTGTCTGTTGTAACCTATTTAAGCCTTTGAGTCTAGCTAAAAACCAGTTCTTTAATACAGAATTGTAATCCTTTGAGTCTAAAATAGTATATGTTGGTCTTCAGGGGCAAATATCACTTCCTAGAACGTGTTTCACACTGCCTTAAAAACTTATCCAAGATATACCTACAAGTCTCCCAAGAGACAACATGAACCTCTCAGCCATTTTCTGAGGCAACAGAACTAGCAAGGTAGAAAGATAACCAGAGAGAAGAGAGTGAGTGAGAACGTGTGTCTAGAAGTGAGAACCATAGGTACTGTACTTTCAAATAGGCATTGGAATTAAACTGGATGTTACTAAAATGAAATATTACCTTTGTATTAAAACAAATTAATACAATGAAAAATACGTCCAATGGCCAAGTCAATTTCTAACAGCTCTCAAAACCCAACGAATATGTTTAGAAATATGTTTTATTATATTTTGAAATTACTTGGAATGCATTCAAATTTTAAATTATTTAAATAATAAATATGAAAAATATAAATTAAATGTTTATTTAATCATAATGTTCAATGTTTTAATAGAAATCTCACTTTCTCACTCTTAGAATGAGAATAAAATATAAAAAATAAGAAATTACAGTATTATTGAAAATATAAAATCACACAAATTAAAACTTCAAAAGAGTTATACCAACCCATGTCTATATTCTTCCCATTCCTCTTTTTTGATAAATATGGTGTTTTAAACAATTGGACAGCTATGTAGAATTTGATTCAAATTAATAGATGGAAATAAAACTCACCTACAAAAAAGTAGAATAATCAAACTCATTCTTGAATATATTCTTTTTTTCCTATAGTGGCTCTTCCTTCGCTCGCAACATTTGATGTTTATTTTTCTTCCTCCAAGGCATTTTTTTCTTCATCTTTCTGGTGCAAGCCTTGCAATCATAAAACAAGAAATAAGGTGTTGTCTTTTGTAGCCCGCTTAAGCATTTGAGTCAAGCTAAAAACCAAATTTTCAATGTAGAATTGTATGCCATTTTTTGGAGATATGATTTTTACTAGTAATATGACTAAAATAGTATGTGTTGGTCTTCAAGGGCAAATATCACATCCTAAAACGTGCTTGACACTGCCCTTAAAAACTTATCTTATATACACCTGCAAGTCTCCCAAGACACAACATGAACCTCTCAGCAATTTTCTAAGGAACACAACTAGCAGGGTAGAAAGATATAACATGAACCTCTCAGCAATTTTCTAAGGAACGCAACTAGCAGGGTTGAAAGATATAACATGAACCTCTCAGCCATTTTCTGAGGCAAGGCAACTAGCAAGGTAGAAAGAGTGTTGTAGAAGTTAGGAGTTGTACTCTCAAATAGCCGTTGAAATTAAATTGCATGTTAAAAAAATTAAATATTACAGTTGTATTAAACCCAACTAATATGATGAAAAATATATCAAATGGCCAAGTCAATATTTAACAACTCTCAAAACCGAGTGAGTATGTTTAGAAATGCATTTAATTATGTTTTGAAATTACTTGGAATGCATTTAAATTATAAAATTTTTAGATAATAAATATGAAAAACAGAAATTAAATATGTATTTAAACATAATTTTCAATATTTTAATAGAAAACTCACTTTCTCACCTATTACCACCAGTATAAAATATAAAAAAAATAAGAAGTTGAAACATTAACAAAAATATAAAATCACATGAAATAATACATCAAAACAATTATAACAACCTATATTTGTATTCTTCCAATCCTTATATTTTGGCAAATATGATGTTTTTTTACAATTGGACACCTATTGAGAATTTGTTTCAAATTAATAGATGGAAATAGAACTCTCTTACAAAAAAAGGACGATCCCCCAAACTGATTGTGGAACATATTCTTTTTTCTACCGTGGGTCTCGCTTCGCTCCAAACATTTGATGTTTATTTTTCTTCCTACAAGGCATATTTTTTCTTCATCTTTCTAGTGCAAGCTTTCCAATCATAAAAAGAGAAAAAAGGTGTTGTCTATTATAACCTGCCTAAGCATTTGAGTCTAGCTTAAAACCAATTTTTCAATGAAGAATTGTATTCCATTTTTTAGAGATATGATTTTCACTAGTAATATGATTGAAATAGTAGATGTTCGTCTTCAGGGGTAAAACTCACTTCCCGAGACGTTCTTGACACTGCCCTTAAAAACTTATCCAAGCTATATCTGCAAGACTCCCAAGAGACAATATGAACCTCTCAGCAATTTTTTGAAGCAATGAAACTAGCAAGGTAAAACGAGAACTACAGTGAAGAAAGCGAGTGACAATGTGTGTCTAGAAATGAGAACCAAAACCCAAAACCCTAAGTCATAAATGCTAGCCTTTGGAATTAAATTGCATGTTAAAAAAATTAAATATTACGGTTGTATTAAACGTAATTAATATAATGAAAAATATGTTCAATGGACAAGTCAATATTTAACAGCTCTCAAAACCCAGTGAATATATTTAGAAATGAATTTAATTATGTTTTGAAATTACTTGGAATGCATTTAAATTATAAAATATTTAGATAATAAATATGAAAAATAGAAATTAAATGTGTATTTAAACATAATTTCAACATTTTAATAGAAATCTCACTTTATCACCTTTTACCATTAGTATAAAATATAAAAAAGAAGAAATTAAAACATTAACAAAAATATAAAATCACATGAAATAAAACATCAAAGCAATTATAACAACCTATGTTTGTATTCTTCCAATCCTTATATTTTTGGAAAATATGATGTTTTTTACAATTAGACACCTATTGAGAATTTGTTTCAAATTAATAGATGGAAATAGAACTCACCAACAAAAAAAGTAGAATGCCCCAAATGGATTATGGAACATATTCTTTTTTCATACAGTTGCTCTCACTTCACTCCCAACATTTGTTGTTTATATTTCTTCCTGCAAGGGATTTGTTTCTTCATCTTTCTAGTGCAAGCCTTGCAATCATAAAAAGAGAAACGAGGTGTTGTCTATTGTAACCTGCCTAAGCATTTGAGTCTAGCTTAAAACCAATTTTTCAAATGAAGAATAGTATTGCATTTTTTGGAGATATGATTTTCACTAATAATATGACTGAAATAATAGATGTTGGTCTTCAGGGGCAAAAATCTCTTCCGAGAACGTTCTTGACACTGCCCTTAAAAACTTATTCAATCTATACTTGCAAGACTCCTAAGAGACAATATGAATCTCTCAGCAATTTTTTGAGGCAATGCAACTAGCAAGGTAGAAAGAGAACTACAGATAAGAGAGCAAGTTCTAGAAATGAGAACCTAAACCTTAAGTTGTAAACCCCAACCTTTGGAATTAAATTGGATGTTAAAAAAATTAATTATGGTTGTATTAAACCCAATTAATACAATGAAAAACATCTCCAACGGCCAAGTCAATATTTAACAGCTCTCAAAACCCAGTGAATATGTTTAGAAATGCATTTAATTATGTTTTGAAATTACTTTGCGTGCATGTAAATTATAAAATATTTAGATAATAAATATGAAAAAATAGAAATTAAATGTGTGTTTAAATATAATTTTCAATATTTTAATAGAAATCTCAGTTTCTCGCCTCTTACCATAAAATATAAAAAAATAAGAAATTAAAACATTAACAAAAATATAAATCACATTAAATAAAACATAAAAAATTATAAATAAAACATCAAAACAATTATAACAACCTATGTCTATATTCTTCCAATTCCTACTTTTTCTCAATAGGACACTTCACTCCCAACCTGTGATGTTTATTTTTCTTCCTGCAAGGCATCTTTTGTTTCACCTTTCTAATTCAAGTCTTGCAATCATTAAAAGATAAACAAGGTGTTATCTATTGTAACCTCTCTAAGAATTTGAGTGTATCTTAAAACCAATTTTTCAATGTACAATTGTTTTCCATTTTTTCGACATATGATTTTCACTAGTAATATGACTGAAATAGTAGATTTTGGTCTTCAGGGGCAAAAATCACTTCCCGAAACGTTCTTGGCATTGTCCCTAAAAACTTATCCAAGATATACTTGGAAGTTTCTCAAGAGAATATATGAACCTCTGAGCAATTTTTAGAGGCAAAAAAATTAGCAAGGTAGAAAGAAAACCAGAGAGAAAAAGGCGAGTAAGGACACTATACTCTCAAATAGCCGTTGGAATTAAATTTCACGTTCCAAAAAATTAAATATTACAACTTTATTAAACCTAATTAGTACGATGAAAAATATTTCCAATGACCAAGTTACTTTCTAACAGCTGTCAAAACCCAATAAATATATTTAGAAATACATTTAATTATGTGTTGAAATTAGTTAGAATGCATTCAAATTTTAAAATATTTAAATAATAAATATGAAAACTAAAAAATTAAATGTGTATTCAAACATAATTTTCAATATTTTAATAGAAATCTCACTTTCTCACCTCTTACCATGACAATGAAATATAAAAAAATAAGAAATTAAAACATTACCATAAAATCAGATGAAATAAAACTTCAAAACAATTATAACAACCTATATGTATATTCTTCTTATCCCTTTATTTTGTAAAATATGATGGTTTACACAATTGGACACTTTTTGAGAATTTATTGCAAATTAATAGATGGAAATAGAACTCACCCAAAAAAAAAGTAGAATACCCCAAATTGATGGTTGAACATATTCTTTTCTCCTACCGTAGCTCTTGCTTTGCTCCCAACATGTGATGTTTCTTTTTCTTTCTCCAAGGAATCTTTTTCTTCATATTTCAAGTCCAAGCCTTGCAATCATAAAAAGAGAAACAAGTCAATGCAGAAAATATTCCATTTTAGAGAGATATGATTTTCACTAGTAATATGATTAAAATAGTATATGCTGGTCTTTAGGGACAAAAATCACTTCTCGAAACATGCTTGGGACTGCCCTTAAAAACTTATTTAACAAAGCGGGTGAGGGTATGTGTCTAGAAGTGAGAACCAGAGGTACTGTACTGTCAAATAGCCAGTTGAATTAAATTGCATGTTTAATAAATTAAATATTACTGCTGCATTAATCCTAGTTAATACATTGAAAAATATGTCCAATGGCCAAGTCAATTTTTAATAGCTCTCAAAACCCAATGAATATGTTTAGAAATGCATTTAATTATGTATTGAAATTACTTGGAATCTATTAAAATTTTAAAATATTTAAATAATGAATATGGAAAAATAGAAATGAAATGTGTATTTAAACATAATTTTCAATATTTTAATAGAATAACACTTTCTCACCTTTTTACCATGAGAATAAAATATTAAAAAATAAGAAATAAAAACATTACCGAAAATATAAAATCACGTGAAATAAAACATCAAAACAATTGTAACAACCTATATTTATATTCTTCTCATCCTCTATATTGGAAAATATGATGTTTTAAACAAGTGGACACCTATTGAGAATTTATTTCAAATTAATAGATGGAAATAGAACTCAGGTACAAAAGAAGAAGTAGAATACCCCAAACTGATTGTTGAACATATTATTCTATTTTCATGCAGTGGCTCTCCTTTCGCTCCCAACATTTGATCTTTATTTTTCTTCCTTCAGTGCATCTTTTTCCTCATCTTTCTAGTGCAAGTCTTGCAATCATAAAAAGAGAAACAAAGTGTTGTTTATTGTAACCTGCTTATGCATTTGAGCCTAACTAAAAACTGATTTTTCAATGCAAAATTGTATTCCAATTTTTTGGAGATATCGTTCTCCCTGGTAATATGACTAAAATATTATCTTATGACTAAAATATTATCTTTTGGCCTTCAGGGGCAAAAACTGCTTCCCGAATCGTGCTTAGCACTATCCTAAAAACCTTGTCCAAAATATAACTGCAAGTCTTCCACGATACATGAACCTCTCAGCAATTTTATGAAAAATATGTCCAATGGCCAAATCAATTTCTAACAGCTCTCAAAACCCAATGAATATGTTTAGAAATGTGATTTATTATGTTTTAAAATTACTTGGAATGCATTCAAATTTTAAATTATTTAAATAATAAATATGAAAAATATAAATTAAATGTTTATTTAATCATAATGTTCAATGTTTTAATAGAAATCTCACTTTCTCACTCTTAGAATGAGAATAAAATATAAAAAATAAGAAATTAAAACATTATTGAAAATATAAAATCACACAAATTAAAACTTCAAAAAAGTTATACCAACCTATGTCTATATTCCTCCCATTCCTTTTTTTTTATAAATATGGTGTTTTACACAATTGGACAGGTATGTAGAATTTGTTTCATATTAATAGATCGAAATAAAACTCACCTAAAAAAAAGTAGAATGATCAAACTCATTCATGAACATATTCTTTTTTTCTTGTAGTGGCTCTTCCTTCGCTCGCAACATTTGATGTTTATTTTTCTTCCTCCAAGGCATTTTTTTTCTTCATCTTTCTGCTGCAAACCTTCCAATCATAAAAAACAAATAAGGTGTTGTCTTTTGTAGCTTGCCTAAGCATTTCAGTCAAGCTAAAAACCAAATTTTCAATGCAGAATTGTATGCCATTTTTTGGAGATATGATTTTTACTAGTAATATAACTAAAATAGTATGTGTTGGTCTTCAAGGGCAAAAATCACATCTCAAAACGTGCATGGCACTGCCCTTAAAAACTTATCTTATATATACTTGCAAGTCTCCCAAGATACAACATGAACCTCTCAGCAAATTTTTGAGGAAGACAACTAGCAGGGTAGAAAGATATAACATGAACCTCTCAACCATTTTCTGAGGCAATGCAACTAGCAGGGTAGAAAGAAAACCATAGAGAAAAGAGCAAGTGAGGACATGTCCATAGAAGTTAGGATTTGCACTCTCAAATAGCCGCCGTTGAAAATAAATTGCACATTATATTATGGTTGCATTTTAATTATGTTTTGAAATTACTTGGAATGCATTTAAATTATAAAATATTTAGATAATAAATATGAAAAAATAGAAATTAAATGTGTATTTAAACATAATTTTCAATATTTTAATAGAAATCTCACTTTCTTACCTCTTACCATGAGAATAAAATATAAAAAAATAATAAATTAAAACATTACCGAAAATATAAAATCAAATGAAAAAAATTTCAAAACAATTATAACAACCTATGTTTGTATTCTTCCAATCCTCATATTTTGGCAAATATGATGTTTTCTACAATTGGACACCTATTGAGAATTTTTTTCAAATTAATAGATGGAAATAGAACTCACCTACAAAAAAAGCAGAATAACCAAACTGATTGTGGAACATATTCTTTTTTCTTCCTGGCTCTCGCTTCGCTCCAAACATTTGATGTTTATTTTTCTTCATGCAAGGCATATCTTGTCTTCATGTTTCTAGTGCAAGCCTTGCAATCATAAAAATAGAAACAAGGTGTTGTGTGTTGTAACCTGCCTAGGCATTTGAGTCTACCTTAAAACAAATTTTTCAATGAAGAATTGTATTCCATTTTTTGGAGATATGATTTTCACTAGTAATATGACTGAAATAGTAGATGTTGATATTCAGGGGCAAAAATCACTTCTCGAAACATTCTTGACATTGCCCTCAAAAACTTATCCAAGCTATACCTGCAAGACTCCCTAAGAGACAATATGAACCTCTCAACAATTTTCTGAGGCAACACAACTAGCAAGATAGAAAGAGAACTACAGAGAATAGAGCGAGTGACGACGTGTGTCTAGAAATGAGAACCAAAACCCTAAACCCTAAGTTGTACACACCAACCTTTGGAATTAAATTACATGTTAAAAAAAACTAAATATTAAGGTTGTATTAAACCCAATTAATACGATGAAATATATGTCCAATGACCAAGTCAATATTTAACAGCTCTCAAAACCCAGTGAATATGTTTAGAAATGTAATATTCCAAAATTTATAATATATATATATATAATTGTATTTATTTGGTAAATCAAATAAAATTTAAATAATTATAAAATAATTAGGTTATTTTCGACACGTGGGGTCTCGACGGGACAACAAAAAATTGGTTTATGAAAATCAGAGGAGTCGCCACCAATATTTATTTAGGAAAACATTGAAAAAACCTTTTAAGAGAGGTGGTCTACGAAACCAAATTTTGGGTTCGGGAGTCTATTACACGTAAGGAAGGTATTAGCACCCTATGACGTCCGTCTTAAGGACGGTTGCCTCTAATTAAATGTGCAAAACTAGGTAACTTTAAAAATATTTATTTCACCCTTAAAATAGTTGAAATATAACAAATAATTTTTATTTTATTTTTTATTTTAACATTTTAATGAGAAAATTATTATTGAAAATTTTCTTTTTATAAAACATTATTAATATTTTAACTTTTTAATTGACTTATTTTATTTTTATTTTTCGGGGGCTCGACAGAAGTAAGTTGCTGCTCCTACGTATCTCCATGTGTAATGGAGAATCAGAGTATACGTAGTTCTTGATAACTGTTTGTTTATTAGGTTTTTTTTTTATTTTAGTAATTAATTTTTATTTTTGAGTTTATTTTAAAATATTATTACCGCAACCAAATTATAAGTGCATCCAAAGTGGTTAGGATAATTATTTAGCATAGCCATCAAATCAGAAGTGCATCCGAAGTGACAATTATTTGTTTTAAATGATTTAAATATCATGATAATAATTATACTAACCAAGGTTTTATAAAAGAAACCAAATTAGAAGTGCATCTAAAGTGGTTATTTTAGTTTTCGTAATGGTCAAATTAGAGGTGCATCTAAAGTGACCATTATTACATTATAATGACGTAATAATATTTGTTACAGCTAAAAAATTTTAAAAGACCAAATTAGAAGTGCATCTAAAGTGGTTCTTTTAGTTTTCGTGGTGGTCAAATTAGAAGTGCATCTAAAGTGACCATCATTAAATTTTCCTTAAATAATTATAACCACCAAAGGTTTTATAACATTTAAGTTGGAAAAACATGTAAAATAGTTATTAAAATTTCATTTTTAAATTAATATCATTAACATTATTATTATTGTTAGATTCAATTTTATTAGTTGCTATTTCGAATATTCGTAATAACATGTTAACCACAAAAACGTAAATAAAATAAAAATGATAGAATAAATAAAAAAAACTTACAATTTATACTCACAAAATGCTTAAAATAATGCATTTTTGGCTTAAAAATGAAAGAAATACATTTAGCAAAAGCAGCGGTGCAAACAGTAAACATAGGTGAAAACAACAAGATGGGTTATGATGTAAAACAGGTGCGAATAGTAAAAAAGGGAGGTGCGGATAGTACCCATTTATTATTGGGTCTGGGGCACAAACAGCAAGAAATGAGGTGTAGATAAGAGTTTGACCATTTGACTAAAGGGGGGTGTGAATAGCTATTTTACAGGGTGAACTTAGTAAAGTATGATTTTTTTAAAAAAAAAGTTAAATCATGGGGACGCGTGCTGCGTCCCCTTTAAGCTATGTTCTTCTCTTTTTTAAAAGAGAATGTTGCAGACCGGGGGGAAGGGGAAGCATGAAGGAGAGAGAAAAAGGGGGAGAGCTTCTCCACCAGCGGTCCGTCTTCGATGGTTCTTCTGGCGACACCGACACCACCGGAACTCATTTCCGGTGGGGACTAAAAGGAAAGTAATTTTTTTTATCCTATTTCGAATATTTTTTTTACTAGATTTGAAAAAGAGTAGTGTAGATTAATACCTGTTTAGCCTTCAAAACTCTCCTTTTTTGCTCTCCACATCGTCTTTTTCTTCTCCTCCGAAATAGTAACTCTTTTTTTAAAAAAAATTCTTCCAAAAAAGTTCCCCCTTTCTGCTTCAAGTACCCCCTTTTATAAAATCAGCTTGAACTCGTTTTACTCACCAAAATTTAAAATTTTTATCTCCAGATTTTATGGGATTATGTTAGTGATATAGCTAAGCCAAAGAGCATCTCCATTGATTCAGAGAGCTCAGGCATGGCAGTGGTTCAAGTTGACCACTCTTCTCTCATTTTCATCCTCTGATTTCTGTGGTTTTTGTTGTTATTATTTTTTATTTTTCAATGAAAATTTCTATTTTGAGCTTTCTGGTATTAAGGTGTATTCTGAACATGGTTATCTATGTTGACAGTGTATGGAAATGACATTTTGTTTTTTTCTAGATTTATTTTTTTTATTTTAAAAAATGGTGCATACAGTTGCCCTCTTTATTTAGATTTTACCAGATAATATGAAAACTTGAGTTTTATATTATTTTAGGAAAATATAAATAAAAATATAGATTCTAAATTTGGCCCGATGTAAGAATGCGAAAGCCATCAAAATATGAACAAAGTTAAAATGGACATGCAAAAAGAATGTGGAACAAAATACAAGAGTGAGTGTATAGAGGTTCAAAATGTGTACGCAATGGATATCAAAATGTACAATGGGCGCGGAGACCCAAAATGTAAAACGGAGGGCACGAGGCCCAAAATCTAAAACAAGTGGGTCCGAGGACCCAAAATGCAAATTGAGTGGGCGCAAGGACCTGAAATTCAGAATTGAGTGGGCGTAAGGACCCGAAATGCAAAGTTCAATGGGCACGGGGACCCGAGATGTAAATTGTAATGGGTACAGGGACCCGAGATGTAAATTGTAATGGGCACAGGGACCCAAAATGAAATTGTAGTGGGCACAAAAACCTGAAATGTAAATTGTAGTGGGCACGGGGACCCAGAATATAGAATGTAATGGGCACAGGGACCTGAAATGTAAATTGTAGTGGGCACGGGGACCTAGGCAGAATATAATGGGCACGAGACCCAAAATGTAAATTGTAGTCGGCATGGGAACCCGAAATGTAGAATGTAATGGGCATAGGGACCTGAAATGTAAATTGTAATTGGCACGAGGACCCAAAATGTACAATGTAATGGGAACGGGGACCCAAAATGTAAATTGTAGTGGGTGCGGGGACCCAAAATGAAATTATAGTGGGCACGGGGACCCGAAATGTAAATTGCAGTGGGCTCGGGGACCCGAAATGTAAATTATAATGGGTACGAGGACTCGAAATGCGAAATGGAGTGGGTGCGGGGCCTAAAATGAGAAATGGAGTGGGCGCAGAGACCCAAAATGAGAAGAGTGGTAAGATAATGTATGACATACATGGTCATTCTTTTTCACATTCATTCTTCTTTTGTTATTATTTCCAACCCTCGACCCCTTAAGGCTTTAAGCACCACGACATTCACAGGTGTTTTTCCTTCTTTGACGTCTAAAATTTCTTTGACAGCTAGATATGACTAAAGAGTTAAGATCTTGACTGATAATTCGTTGGTACTCTTGACGAATTTGATTAACAAATTGTCGTATTTCCTTTAATTTTTAAAGTTCTTTGTCGTAATCATAATGCATTTAAGATCATTACAGGCTTCGTTCTTAATATATGAAATGAAAAAATGCAACAATAAATAGTGGGTAAAGATAGAAATATTTATTGATTCAAAAGGAAAATGGTAGATACAAAAGGGTGTCTTACAGAAAACGAAGTCAACAACAGGATTTTAAGCAAAAGAGAATTGGGTAACTGATAATTGAGATATTCAAGGTAACAACTTTAATCCCTGAGTCGAACACTTTAATCATTCTATCTATTCGGCTTCTTGAGGAAACCGATTGTTTGGTTGGACTCCTTTTTTAATTTCCCAGACTCTTCAAATTCTTCAACTTGTTCACAAGGTACCAAACTGCCCCAGCTTGTACTTCAACGCAATTTTTCTTCATGAGCTGCTCTAATTTTTGCCTAGACTGCCTTTTCAGGTTTTCAGTCTACCGAGTCTATGTCTTTTCATGGCCCTATATTTTTAGAGTTTTCAACCTACCGGGTTGTTCTAATTTTGCCTAGGCCGCCTTTTCAGGTTTTTGACCTAGCGAACTTTATTCTTTTTTTCTTTTTTTTCTTATTTTAAGCATAATACTTTTTCAATGCATAAGAGTTTATAGGGAGAGGTAAATCTGCACCATCCGTATTCATCAAGATCAAAGCCCCTCCTGAAAAGGCCTTCTTTACCACATATGGTCCTTCATAATTCAGGGTCCATTTTCCTCTATGATCTTGTTGGGTTGGTAATATTTTCTTGAGAACCAAGTCACCTTCTTGAAACTCTCGAGGGCAAACCTTCTTATCATGGGCACTTTTCACCCTCTTCTGATACAATTGACCATGACATAAGGCGATTAATCTTTTTTCTTCAATGAAATTTAACTGGTCTCGGCCTCCTTAAGTTGTGTTTCATCCAATACCCTTAGTGATGGGATCTCAACCTCAATAGGTAGCACAACCCCCATCTTGTACACTAAAGAATATGGGGTTGCTCCAATTGAAGTGCGTACAGTGGTACGATAAGCGTGCAACGCAAATGGGAGCATGTCGTGCCAATCCCTATAGGTCACTACCATCTTTTGCACAATATTTTTTATATTTTTATTTGCTGCCTCTACCGCTCCGTTCATCTTGGGACGATATGGCGAAGAGTTATGATGTTGAATCTTGAAATCATCACACAACTCTTTCATCATCTTATTGTTCAAATTGGTCCCATTGTCAGTAATGATGTGACTAGGCAATCCATATCGACAAATTAGGTCTCTCTTGATGAATCTAACCACTATATTTCTGGTTACACTAGCGTAAGATGTCACCTCTACCCACTTGGTGAAGTAATCAATAGCAACGAGGATGAAACGATGCCCATTTGAAGCCTTAGGTTCAATCGGTCCAATCACATCAATTCCCCACATTGAAAACGGCCATGGTGTAGCTAAGGTATTCAAAGGCGTTGAGGGTGCGTGAATCCTGCCAGCTTATATTTGACACTTATGACATTTTCTTACATGACTGCAACAATCAGTTTCCATAGTTTACCAATAATAACCAGCTCTTAAGATCTTTTTTGCCATTGTATGTCCATTCGCATGTGTTCTAAATGAACCTTCATGAACGTCCTCCATTATCTTCTTGGCTTCACTTGCATCAACACATATAAGCAATACCATGTCGTGGTTTCTCTTGTAAAGCACATCACCATTTAGGAAAAATCCCATGGCTAATCTCCTTAATGTTCTTTTGTCATTTTCGGAAACTCCTAAAGGATATTCTCTCTCCTTCACATAACACTTAATATCATGAAACCAAGGTTTCTCGTCCACTTCTTCTTCTATTGCTTGACAATAAATTGGTTGCTCTCGACTTTGTATTCTTATGAGTGGCACATCTACATCCTAACTTGCATTGAACATCGAGGACAAAGTAGCTAAAGCATCAGCCAATTGATTATCTTATCGAGGGATATGACGGAAGGTAATTTCATCGAACTGTTCCATCAATCCCTTAATGTAAGAGTGATAAGAGATTAATTTACTGTCTCTAGTCTCCTATTCCCCTTTGAGTTGATGGACAACTAGGGCTGAGTCCCCATATACATCCAAAATTTTCACGTCAAAGTTGATGGCAGCTAAGATTCCCATTGCACATGCTTCATATTCCGCCACATTATTTGTGCAATCAAAACTCAATCTTGCGGTGAATGGGATAAATTGATTTTTAGGAGAGATTAATACTGCCTCAATTCCATGCCCCAATGCATTTGAAGCACCATCAAATAATAACGTCCATCTAGCCCCATCTATAGACTATTCTTCAAATAAATTCATTATATCTTCATCTGGAAATCCAAAGTGCACTGACTGATAATCTCCAACGGGATGATGAGCCAAGTGTTCTGCTAAGGTGCTGCCTTTGATAGATTTTTGTGTGACATAAAGATGTCATATTCTGACAACAAGACTTGCCACCAAGCAATTCGATCAGTAAGAGCAGGCTTCTCGAATTTGTATTTGATTGGATCCATTTTAGAGACCAACCAAGTAGTATGACATAACATATACTGTCTTAGCCTATGAGCAGCCCATGCAAGGGCGCAACATGTTCATTCTAACAAAGAATATCTCATTTCACAAGCTGTGAACTTTTTGCATAAGTAATAAATAACATGCTTTCTTTTTCCATATTCATCATGTTGCCCTAATACACAACCCATGGACTCCTCAAGTACCATTAGATACATAATAAGTGGCCTCCCCAAAACTGGTGGTATTAAAACTGGGGGCTCTTGCAAGTATTGCTTAATTTTGTCAAATGCTTGCTGACAATCTTCATTCCATACCACTGTTTGATGTTTACGCAGCAACTTGAAGATCGGGCTACACGTGGCGGTCAATTGGGATATGAACCTTGCAATGTAATTTAACCTCCCTAGGAAACCACGTATTTCCTTTTCTGTATTTGGTGTCGGCATATCCAAGATTGCTCGCACTTTGTCAGGATCGACTTCTATGCCTCTTTCACTAACCACAAATCCCAACAATTTGCCAGATTTCACACCAAAAGTGCATTTAGCAGGGTTCAGTCGAAGCTTATATTTTTTCAAACGTTCAAACAATTTTTGCAAGTGGGCAACATGCCCTTCTTCTGTTCTTGACTTGGCGATCATGTCATCCACATACACCTCTATCTCCTTATGCATCATGTCATGGAATAAGGTCACCATTGCCCTCTGATATGTTGCCTCAACATTTTTCAAACCAAATGGCATAACTTTATAACAAAATGTTCCCCGGGGTATGATGAATGTGGTCTTCTCCATGTCCTCAGATGCCATTCTAATTTGATTATACCCAGAGAACCCATCCATGAAGGAAAAAGGGAATGTTGAGCAATGTTATCAACCAACACATCAATGTGAGGTAGTGGAAAGTCATCTTTTGGACTGACTTTATTTAAGTCTCGATAATCAACAAACATTCTGACTTTGCCATCTTTCTTTAGGACTGGTACTATGTTAGCCACCCATTGAGGATATTTAGCAACTGCAAGGAATCCCTCATCAAATTGTTTCTTCACTTCTTCCTTGATCTTTAAGGATACCTCTGGTTTCATTCGCCTCAACTTTTGCTTGACGAGGAAGCACTCTGGCTTTAAGGGAAGTTTATGCTCAACTATGCTCGGATCTAAGCCAGGCATGTCTTGATATGTCCATGCAAACATGTCAACATAGTCTGCTAAAAGTTTAAGCAGCCTATCTCGCTCTTTTCCTTTTATAGCAGCACCACTTTAATTTCCTTTTTGTCATTTTCACTTCCCAAATTGATTAATTCAATCTCTTCTTCTTGGGGCTGAATCATTTGACCCTCTTGTTTTACCAACCATTTCATGCTGGGGGGAGTTTCCAAATCATCATTGTCCTCATCAGCTTGGTAGATAAAATGATCAAAATTATAGCAAGGGATATTATCATTGTTACTTTCAAAATGATGATTTTCATATTTGTAATTTAGGTTTTAAAAGAAACAAAATAAACAAAGGAGATAAAGGGATGGAAAGAGATACAAAGGAACAAAAGTGAGATAGCTAAGGGTTTGCAAAATGCATTTCATTGAAATCATATAATAAAATGCGAGCCTATCTTGACTAAAATATGGGCATAATCAAAAAGTGCATTATAATTACTTTGAATTAAGAATCACAGGGAATTCAATAATCTTCCAATTCTGAAGCTCCTTATGAGGGTCGCATGGGTACACCCAATTGGCATGTTTGTCATCATCTTGTTCCTCTTTAGCCATAGCTATTTGATCTGCATGCGTCAATTCTCTACTTCGGAAGCTCTTATAGAGATTACAAATAGGAATTCTTCCGATCTTTGGCTCTCGGTTCTCTAGTCGAGACAACCACATTTCTCTTTTTTCTTCCACCATCCTTTTTTTCTCAGCTTTAGTAGGCCTAAACCCCAGACCATATCAATTCTTATTCCTAGGCAACTCCAATATCTTTATGATTCCTTCTTGGTTTTTTCTTAGCCCATGACCTATCTAATATCCTTTGCCCAACATAACCTTTGCTGCCATTAAGGTAGCTCCAGAAAGTTGCAAACTTTTAGGTAAAGACTCCACATAGGCAGTGCTAATTATCTCCAAGGACTAGAAAGAAGTCTCGAGGGCTTCTTCGACTGCCTTAATATAACGAGCAGGAGGAGGGTCACTCACCAGCACATCTTCTTCACCTGAGATTATTACCAACTTATCATCCACTATGAATTTCAACTTTTGATGTAAAGTAGAAGGGATCACTCCAGCTGAATGGATCCATGGCCTGCCCAATAAACAACTATATGCTGGCTTGATGTCCATGACCTGGAAGGTGACTTCAAAAGTAAAAGGGTCAATCTGAATTGGAATCTTAATTTCTCCCATCACTTCCTTACGTGATCCATCAAAAGATCTCACAATCATAGAGCTAGGTCTTATAAGTACCATCATAAGGTAATTGATCCAGTGTCGACTTTGGCATCACATTTAAAGAGGACCCATCGTCAATCAATACTCTAGCCATGACATAATCCATGCATTTGAATGAGATGTGCAAAGCTTTATTATCTTCCTTTCCTTTAATTGGTATTTCATCTTCTGTAAAGGTGAGGTAATTGTTAGCGGTAATACTCCCTACTATTCCTCCAAACTTGTCTAGTGTAATGTCATGAGCAACATGAGCTTCATTTAAGATCTTCATCAACAATTTTCTATGGCTTTCTGAGTTCATTAGCAAAGTCAAGAGAGATACCCTGGTCGGGGTTCGATTCAATTGATCAATAAGCCTATACTCACTTTGTCGTATGAACTTGAGAAACTCAGAAGCTTCATCATCTGACACTGCCTTCTTCTTCGGGAATCTCCATTTTGGCAATTTTTTTTCCTTTTCTTCTTGGGTCATTTCTTTGAATATTCTTAGGAGTGTAGATTCTACCGCTACGTGTCATCCCTCCTCCTCCTGTAATGTTTGTGATGGTAGTTCCTTCAACATAACTGGCGTCCTTTTGTTCTTCACCACCACTGTCGCCTACTTTCACTTTGACATCATATTTCCACGAGACTACTTTAGGATCATTGTAAGGAAAAGAGGCAGAAACCTGCACTACAATGGGCTTGAGAGTCTAAGGAGTGGACGGATTGGCATTTCTTGTGAAGTGAATCACTAATGGCCTTGGAGCAGTAGTAATTTTCTTTTCTTCTAATTAGGTCATCAAAACATCTTGACCTTGTTGTGAATGACCAATCTGGACCAATCCTGAGTTCATTAATCTTTGCAAAGTCTGCTTGAACTCCTTACAATCTTCAACTGGGTGTTTGCCCTTTGAAAGACAACAATTTCTTTTTCCCTTAACCAGTCCAAAGTCACATAGTTTTTCAAAGATGGACCTCATGGAAGTCTTTATGTCTTGTACATCCTTAACGAATGGCTGATCATGCTCCACCTCAATTGCATTTACAGATGAATTGTTGTGCCCTGGAAGCAGGTTATTCCCAATGTTGGGTCCTTCTTCCTTGAAACTCAACATCCCTGGCTCTATCAGATCTTGAACCTTATGCTTTAATCCCCAACACTTTTCCGTGGAATGCCCTATAGTACCTGCATGGTAATCACATTTGGCATTTTGGTCATAGCCTTTTAGGTATGGTGGTTGCACAGGTTTCAAAGGGAAAGGGACCAATAGGGAGTTATGAATTAGATGTGGCAAAATTTCAGTGTAGGTCATAGGTAATTGGGAGAATATAATTTTATGATTATTCCCTTTTTTTGGATTATTATCCGTATTAAGAAGCGGAGTTATAGGCTGGTTTCTCTAAGGTGTTGAGGGAGGCCTATTTTGTGGTTGGTAAGTCATTCCAGATAGGTAAGGTTGGGGATATGGTAGTGGGGACACTACGATTGTTTGTGGGTTATACATGAAGTGGGGTCGGTAGTTAGGTATGAAAGGGATAGGATTATAACTGGGAATGGTGGATGCAGACATTATGGCATTTGTTTCCCCTCCCTTTTTCCTCTCGACAATTGTTGTAGCTTTCTTCATACTTGTCACTCCTGTCGATACATGAGAAATCTTCCCACTTCTTATTCCCATCTCCACTCTCTCCCCAATAACAACCAAATCTGAAAGGTTCGAAGATACATTTCCGATCATTCTATAATAAAAGGGTGATTGTAGTGTATCAATGAACATATAGACCATATCCTTTTCGGATAATGGAGGTTGTATTTGAGCAGCCACACCTCTCCATCATTGGGCATATTCTTTAAAGCTTTCACTTTCTTTCTTTGACATATTTTGCAATTAGTACGATCTGGAGTCATGTCCATATTGTACTTGTATTGTTTCAAGAAAGCCTCAGCCAAGTCCTTCCAGGTACGTATTCTTCCTTGCTGTAAATTCACATACCAACTAAGAGATGCTCCCATCAAGCTTTCTTGGAAGAAATGAACCAGTAGCTTATCATCATGGGCATATGAGGTCATTTTTCTACAGTACATGGTCAAATGAATTTTTGGGCAGGTAACTCCCTTGTACTTGTCAAACTCAGGAATTTTGAATTTATGGGGAATTACAACATCTGGCACTAGACACAAATTAGCAGTACTAAAAGCATAGTGGCCAATCCCCTCAATAGTCCTCAAGCGATCTTCCAAGAAACGTAGCTTGTCGTTGGATTGGATGTCCTCCGACTGTTTGGAATGAATCACAATGGTCGGTTGAGGTGTGACACTTTGATGGTTGGGGAGGTTTTCAAAAGGAATGGTATTATTTGGAGGTGTATAAGTGGGATGCTGAATTGGAATGTGGGAATTGTTGGTCTCGTGGTTCAATCCTGGGGCTTGTGTTTGACTCGGAGGTGTGACGACAGATGTGAGAGGGTTAGTAATTGAGGGACCAATCGTTGTTACGTTTTATCTTCCACCGACTAACTATACAAATCCCTTATTGAATATTTTTTCACCGGCCATGTAAATATTGTAGAAAAAAAAATTATAAGTAAAGGGGAGAACTGTACATAACTAAATTTTCCTACATATATAAATATGTATATAGTAGAAATATATATAATATTGTAAATATGACTTGTGAATATATATAAATATGGTTTTTTTTATGATTTTATTTTACTTTGTTAAATAAATATTGAAAAAAAATTATTTGTAGAAAGAAAAAAATTAATTAGAAACATAAATTATTTCCTTGTAACTAATAACAGGTTTTAAAAAAAATTATCATAAAATTGGGATATATAGAATACCGTTACAAGAAATGCATTTAATTATGTTTTGAAATTACTTGAAATGCATGAAAATTATAAAATATTTAGATAATAAATATGAAAAAATAGAAATTAAATGTGTATTTAAACATAATTTTCAATATTTTAATAGAAATCTCACTTTCTAACCTCTTACCATCAATATAAAAAAAAGAAATTAACAAAAATATAAAATCACTTGAAATAAAATATCAAAACAATTATAACAACTTATGTCTCTATTCTTCCAATTCCTATATTTTGGCAAATATGATGTTTTGTACACTTGGACAGCTATTGAGAATTTATTTCCAATTACTAGATGGAAATAGAACTCATCTACAAAAAAGGAGAATGCCCTGAACTAATTGTGGAACATCTTCTTTTTTCCTGCAGTGGCTCTTAGTTCGCTCCCAACGTGTGATGTTCATTCTTCTTCATGCAAGGCATCTTTTTCTTCATCTTTCTAATTCAAGCGTTGCAACCATCAAAAGAGAAACAATGTGTTGTCTATTGTAACTTGTCTAAGAATTTCAATGTAACTTAAAACCAAGTTTTCAATGTAGAATTCTATTCCATTTTTTCGACATATGATTTTCACTAGTAACATTACTGAAATAGTAGATTTTGGTCTTCAAGCGCAAAAATCACTTCCCGAAACATTCTTGGAACTGCCCCTAAAAACTTATCCAAGATATACTTGCAAGTCTCTCAAGAGACCATATGAACCTCTTAGCAATTTTCAGAGTAAACGGAATTAGCAAGGTAGAAAGAAAATCAGAAAGAATAGAGCGAGTGAGGACATGGGTCTAGAAATGAGTACTAGAGGTACTGTACTCTCAAACAACAGTTGGAATTAAATTTCACGCTAAAAAAAATTAAATATTACAACTCTATTAAACTCAATTAATATGATAAAAAATATGTCCAATGGCAAAGTCAATTTCTAACAGCTCTCAAAATCCAATGAATATGTTTAGAAATGCATTTAATTATGTGTTGAAATTAGTTGGATTGCATTCATATTTTAAAATATTTAAATATAAATATGAAAAAATAGAAATTAAATGTATATTTAAACATAATTTTCAATATTTTAATAGAAATCTCACTTTCTCACCTTTTATCATGAGAATAAAATATAAAAAAAGAAATTAAAAACATTACAAAAATTATAAAATCAAATGAAATAAAACTTCAAAACAACTATAACAACTTATGTCTACATTATTTGCATCCCTTTATTTTGGCAAATATGATGTTTTACACAATTGGACAACTATTGAGAATTTATTTCAAATTAATAGATGGAAATCGAACTCACGTACAAAAAAAGTAGAATACCTTAAACCGATTGTTCAACATATTATTCTTTTTTCTTACACTGGCTTTTGCTTCGCTCCTAACATTTGATGTTTATTTTTCTTCCTCCAATTCATCTTTTTCCTCATTTTTATGGTGCAAGTTTTGCAATCATAAAAAGAGAAAATAGGTGTTATCTGTTGTAACTTGCTCAAGCATTTCAGTCTAGCTGAAAACCAATTTTTTAATGTAGAATTCTATTCCATTTTTTGGACAAATGATTCTCACTGGTAATATGACTAACATAGTATATGTTGGTCCTTAGGGGCAAAAACCATTTCCCAAAACATGCTAGGCATTTCCCTTAAAAACTTATCCAAGATATAGCTGTAAGTCTCCCAAGATACAACATGAACCTTTTAGCAATTTTCTAAGGCATCGGAAATAGCAAGGTAGAAAGAGAATTAGAGAGAAGAGAAACAAGTGAGGACATGTGTCTAGAAGTAAGAACCAGATGTACTGTACTCTCAAATAATGTTGGAATCAAATTGCACGTTAAAAAGATTAAATATTACAGTTGCATTAAGCCTCCCAACAGAAAGAGGTAAAGAAAAGTCGAAGTTTCATCACCCACAATATCATCAAGTCTCCCAACATACAACATGAACCTCTCAGCAATTTTCTGAGGCAACGAAACTAGCAAGGTAGAAAGAGAACTAGAGAGAAGAAAGCGCCAGTGAAGACGTGTGTCTAGAAATGAGAACCAGAGGTACTCTACTCTCAAATAGCTGTTGGAATTAAATTGCACGATAAAAAAACTAAATATTATAGTTGCATTAAACCTAATTAATACGATGAAAAATAGATCCAATGGCAAGTCAATTTCTAATAGTCCTCAAAACCCAATGAATATGTTTAGAAATGAATTTAATTATGTTTTAAGATTACTTAGAAGAATTCAAAATTTAAAATATTTAAATAATAAATATAAAAAAATAGAAATTAAATGTGTATTTAAACATAATTTTCAATATTTTAATAGAAATCTCCCTTATTCACCTCTTACCATGAGTATACAATAGAAAAAATAAGAATTAAAAAATTACCAAAAAATAAATTTACGTGAAATAAAACTTCAAAACAATTATAACAATTATGCTTCCCATCCCTCTATTTTGGCAAATATGATATTTTACACAATTTGATAGCTATTGAGAATTGTTTCAAATTAATAGATGGAAATAGAACTCACCTACGAAAAAAGGAGAATGTCTCAAACTGATTGTTGAACATATTCTTTTTCTCCTGTAGTGGCTCTCACTTCGGCTCCCAACATTTGATGTTTATTTTTCTTCCTCCAATGCATTTTTTTCGTCATCTTTTTGGTGTAAGACTTGCAATCATAAAACAGAAACAAGGTGTTGTCTATTATAACCTACTTAAGCAGTTGAGTCTAGCTGAAAACCAATTTTTTAATGGAGAATTATATTCAATTTTTTGGAGATATGATTCTTACTATTAATATGACCAAAATAGTATATGTTGGTAGGGACAAAAACCACTTCCTGAAACGTGCTTGGCACTCCCTTAAAACTTATGCAAGATATACCTGCAAGTCTCCCAAGATACAAGATGAACCTCTCAGCAATTTTCTGAGGCAACGGAACTAGCAACGTAGAAGGAGAACCAGAGAGAAGAAAGTGAGTGACAACGTGTGACTAGAAGTGAGAACTAGAGGTATTGTACTCTCAAATAGCCGTTGGAATTAAATTTTATATTAACAGAGTTAAATTAATTTAATGTTGGTATTTATTAAAATAAATTAAGAATTAATTTTATAAACTAAATAAAGAAAATAAACATTGGGTAGATAGTAAAATAATCTAAAGGTTAAGTTTGGTTCTAGTGATAAAAAACTCAATCAAACTATTAAACTAGGGTAAGTAAGAGGGGTTAAGGGGGACACTTTAGTTTTCACATTTTTGGCCTTGGAGGTTAAAAAAAAAGCTATTCCCGAATAAACCCTATGTAATTTTTGTAATCTCTTCATTGTGAATTCGTTAACCGTTGGATCGAGCTTGGAATTGGACAGCAGCTTCAAGAGGTTGGGATCTCCAGTTTGGCCGTTCGGATCTCAATTTAGAGATTTTGTTTGGGAGAAAAGGGCAATGCAATAGAAGCTCTATTTTGGCAAGGGTTCGTTGGATCCGAAAAGAAAAACCTCTGTTTGTCCTTGTTTCTTCATTGAGGTAAGGGGGTGATAAATTATCTCTCATGTGGCATGGATAGGGAAAGCGGGTAGTGAAGCGACCCCTAAGCTTCGATGGGTCATGAATAACTATTACATGTCTTACTAATCTATTTTGTTGGACTGTTGTATTACATGTACATTATTGAATTATTTAGATGTGATGATTATGTGAGCATTGAAGTTTTTCCTTTTTATACCTTAGAGATTAATACATTGAAAATGGATAGTATTGATTAGCCTTTAAAGCTTTGTTCTATATGAGAAATAGGATAGTGGAGGTGAACCCTAAACCTCTGTAGGGATTAAGTGTTATGCAATTGACTTATTCATTGGTTTCTATGCATGAACGTTATGAATGATTATAGATGAATATTCTATTTATATGATTGATTGATTAATGTGATGATTGGAGAACTCCTATGTTATTTGAATTGTTATGTACAAAAAGGATTAGGCATGAAAAGTTGAGGTTTCCTTCCATTGATAATATTAATAATTATCACTACAATTGTAGAGTGTGATAATAATTAAGTATTATAGAAAGATAAGTAAAATATTTGAACGTTTGAAGTTAGAATTATATTTTGAGAACCTTATATAAGTTCAATTTTTGCTATCTGAAAATGTTTGTATTAACATACCTTAGTGTTTTTATCATATCTTTCTGTGTTGTTAACCAAATTGAGTTACGTTTGCTGGTTTAGAAACTAGACATTTAGGGATACAATTTATACTTAAGAATCATGTAAATAACTTGACAATAGACAGAGTTATTTGAGTTGGAAGTTGAGTTTCCTATCTAGGGTGCGAAATAGAATTTATGTGTTGTGTGCCCTATGAGGTAACCTAGATGGCCTTATTAGGCTTTGTATTATTCATAAACGTTTTAGCTCTAGATGTTATCTTTCTAAAGGAGTTAGAATCAATAAAAAAGGATGTATATAACTCAAGTTATGATAAAATTAGTGATTGAAGGTCAAACTGTCAAAATTAACTAATAGATTCATCTTTCCTCTAATTTTTTTAAAATAGTAGATGTTTGTTTTAGCCCTTGAGGTAAACATAAAAATTTTATAAAAAAATGTTCTATCTTCTAAACTAGATAAGAAACAATATCATAAGATTAATAAATCTCTAGATATCACGTTTATACTTGACAAAGGTCATAGAGACTTACTAGAAAATAGGAGAGAAAATCTTTAAAACTTAGAAAATGTTATGGTGAGCTATGAATGTAATAATTCTATGTGGATATGTGAAAAAATTAATATATTCAGTATTATAAATGATATTATGTGCCTAAGTATATGTGGTTTAGATAATTTGTGCTGAAGAACTTCTTTTTTTTAAGAGTTAAGTCTAAGTTATTGCTTATTAGTGTGTGAACTGTAAATTGCTTGATCATTTGTGAAGTATAGACTTCGTCTAACGTGCTAAAGTCTTTTTGTATAGCCATAGGTTTTGATGTATGAGGTATTTTATAATTCAGAGTGTTGTGGATGTTTGAATGTTTATAAGTTATTGACGACTAATATAAGAATGAATAGTTTGTGAATTATGATTATTTTAATTATGGTGGTAAGAAATATTATGATACATCTTGTAAATTGTGTTGGTGGTGACTGAATGAATGATCATAAGTAAGAGGGTGCATGAATTAGGGATTTATCCCATTACATGAAAGTGATGTGAATTATAATTAGATGCATGTCGTGTTGATGATGATAGTTGGGATGTGTCTGACGAGGTGTCATCCAGTTGTGGTTGGGGGTGTTTTGTGACGACATAATTGATTATTGATATTGTGATTTATGTTACATGACATGATGCATGGATATGGCAGTCTAAGAGGCTTATAAGGATTGCCCATTGTGAGGCGCTCTATAGCAAGTGTCTTAGGTTGTGTTGCATGGCACGATTGTACCTATGTGTTACTAGCATAAAAGAAGATTCACTTTGGGTGAACCTATATGAGATGGTTATACCTACGTGTTACTGACGTAGAAAAGGACCGCTTTTTGTACCTGAGAGGGCATGCATGAGTGTGACAGTTGGAGAATTTTGTGAGGATCACCCATTATGTGGTGCTCTGGATCAGATCTTCTTTGTTTGTTTTGAATTGCGCGGTTGCACCTATGTGTCATCGGCATAGAAGAGGATTCACTTCGGGTGGACCTATGAGAGATGGTTGTACCTACTTGTTACTGGAGTAGAAGAGAACCGCTTCGGGTGTGTACCTAAGAGAGCATGCATGAGTATCATTAGCATGAATGAATTTATGTATGCAGATGGATAATTTCTATTATGGGTGTGAGATGAATTTATATGTTTATTTGTTGTACTTTAGTTGATTGTTCATTTTCTTTATATGTGCCTTAATATGTGTGAGATGTATTCTCACCGCTTTGTTGCTTGTTGTTGCATTTTGTTTGGGCTAAACACCACTTTCAGGTGAGCAAGATCTTGATGATATTATGGGTGATGAAGCTTCAACTTTTTTTACCTCTTTCTGTTGAGATATTCTAATTAGATGTGACATTAGGCTATAGAGTATAAATTAATAGTTTTTTGTCATGTATATGAATAATTTAAAGTTTCAATATGAGTTGCATTAAATGAGAATATTGTAATTTTTTTTTGAAAAAGTCTAAGGTGTCTACTTATATGTTTTTGTTTTATAATATCATAGTTTGGAAAATAAGTGTATATTGAGTGATGTGAATCTTTTTACCTAAATGTCAAGTCTAAAATTTAAATGAAAAAAAAATTCTATATTATTTTCTAATTAAAGAATAAAGTATTCTAGGGGAGAAGGGTGTCATACTCTCCCCAATTACTTGGAATGCATTAAAATTTTAAAATATTTAAATAATAAATATGAAAAAATAGAAATTAAATGTGTATTTAAACATCATTTTTAATATTTTAAAAGAAATCTCACTTTCTCACCTATTACCATGAGAATAAAATATAAAAAAAAATAAGAAATAAAAACATTACAGAAAATATAAAATCAAGTGAAATAAAACTTCAAAACAATTATAACAACCTATGTCTATATTCTTCTCATCCCTCTATTTTGGCAAATATGATGTTTTCCACAATTGGACAACTATTAAGAATTAATTTCAAATTAATAAATGAAAATAGAACTCACGTACAAAAAAAATAGAATGCCCCAAACTGATTATTTAACATATTCTTTTTTCCTATAGTGACTTTGGCTTCGCTCCCAACATTTGATGTTTATTTTCTTCTCCAATGCATGTTTTTCATCATCTTTCTGTTGTAAGCCTTGCAATCATAAAAAGATAAACAAGGTATTGTGCTACAAAAACAGAAGCATTGATTCAAGAGGAGAGTGGACCAACTGAAGTTAACAACCCAAATGTTAGGCCCAAAAGGAAGAGCACAAGACCGACAGATTGGAATGACTATATTCACTGAGATAAGCTTATTATTTTGCAAAGCTTTAATTGTTTGTTACAATAGAATTAGAATCTTTCTGTTATGATCACGTGATCACCCGTAGTATGCGGAAAACCATTAATGCATGAACTTTATAAGCTATTGTAAGGAACCATTTTTGGAAAAGAAAAATCTCAGTGCTTTTATTCTCTCTTTCCTAGAGGACTAGTACCTCTAATACTATATTTCTACTTTATTCCCGATCATTTCCCTATCATATTGTCTGTTGTAACCTGCTTAAGTATTTGAGTTTAGCTAAAAATCAATTTTTCAATGCAGAATTTTATTTCATTTTTTTGACATATTCTTACTGGTAATATGACTAAAATAGTATATGTTGGTCTTGAGGGAAAAAAACCACTTCCCAAAACGTGCTTGGCAAAAATTTATCCAAGATATACCTGCAAGTCTCCAAAAGGTACACCACAAACCTCTTAGATGTTTTCCGAGGCAATAGAACTAATAAGGTAAAAAAAGAACCAGAGAGAAGAGAGTGAGTGAGGACGTGTGACTAAAAGTGAGAACTAAAGTTACTCTAATTTCAAATAATATTGAAATTAAGTTGCACGGTGAAAAAATTAAATAGTACGACTGCATTAAGGTCAATTAATATGAAGAAAAAATATGTTTAATGGCCAAGTCAAATTCTAACAGTTCTCAAAATGTATTTAATTATGTTTTGAAATTACTTGAAATTCATTCAAATTGTAAAATATTTAAATAATAAATATGAAAAGATAGAAATTAAATGTGTATTTAAACATAATTTTTAATCTTTTAATAAAATCTCAATTTCTCACCACTTACCATGACAATAAAATATAAAAAAAAAGAAATTAAAACATTACCGAAAATATAAAATCACATGAATAAAACTTCAAAACAATTATAACAACCTATGTCTATATTCTTCCCATCCCTTTATTTTGGCAAATATGATGTTTTACACAATTGGATAGCTATTGAGAATTTATTTCAAATTAATATGGAAATAGAACTCAGATACAAAAAAATGTAGAATTCCCTAAATTGATTGTTGAACATATTCTTTTTTCTTGTAGTACCGATCTTTCAATGTAGAATTGTATTCCATGTTTTGGACATATAATTCTCACTAGTAATATGACTAAAATAGTATATGTTGGTATTCAGGGGAAAAACCTACTTCTTGAAACATGCTTTGAACTCCCTTAAAAACTTATGCAAGATATACATGCAAGTCTCCAAGATAGAACAAGAATCTCTCAACAATTTTTAGAGGCAACGAAACTTACAAGGTAGAAAGAGAACAAGAGAAAAGAGCGAGTGAGGATGTGTGTCTAGAAGTGAGAACTAGAGGTACTGTACTCTCAAATAGCCTTTGGAAGTAAATTAACGTTAAAAAATTAAATATTACGATCGCATTAAACCCAATTAATACGATGAAAAATATGTCCAATGGCCAAGTCAATTTCTAACAGTTGTTAAAACCCAATGAATGTGTCTAGAATTGCATTTAATTATGTTTTGAAATTACGTGGAATGCATTAAAATTGAAAATAGTTAAATAATAAATATGAAAAATAGAAATAAATGTGTATTTAAAAATAATTTTCAATATTTTAATAGAAATCTAATTTCTCATCTCTTACCATGAGAATAAAATATAAAAAATAAGAAATTAAAACATTACCTAAAATATTAAATCACATGAAATAAAACATCAAAACAATTATAGCAACCTATATCAATATTCTTCTCATCCCTCTATTTTGGCAAATATCATGTTTTACACAATTGGAAAACTATTGAGAATTTATTTCAAATTAATAGATGGAAATAGAACTCACCTACAAAAAAAGTCAAATGCCCTAAACTGATTGTTGAACATATTCTTTTTGGTTGCAGTGGCTCTCGCTTCACTCCCAACATTTGATGTTTATTTTTCTTCCTCCAATGCATATTTTTCTTCATCTTTCTTTCCGATGCAAGCCTTGCAATCATAAAAAGAGAAACAAGGTGTTGTATGTTGTAACCTGCTTATGCATTTGAGTATAGCTGAAAACTAATTTTTCAATGCGGAATTGTATTCCAATTTTTAGAGATATGATTTTCACTAGTAATATAACCAAAATAGTATATGTTTGTGTTCAGGGGCCAAGATCACTTCCTGAAACGTGCTTGGCACTTCCCCTTAAAAAGATATCCAAGATATATCTGCAAGACTCCCAAGATACAACATGAACCTCTCAACAATTTTTTAAGGCAACGGAACCAACAAGGTAGAAAGAGAACCAGAGAGAAGAAGAGAACGAGGACGTGTGTCTAGAAGTGAGAACCAAAGGTACTGTACTCTCCAATAGCCTTTGGAAGTAATTTGCACGTTAAAAAAATAAATATTACGACCGCATACAACCCAATTAATACGATGAAAAATATGTCGAATGCATTAAAATTTGAAAATATTTTAATAATAAATATGAAAAAATTGAAATTAATTGTGTATTTAAAATTAATTTTCAATATTTTAATAGAAATTTCACTTCTGATCCCTTATCATGAGAATAAAATATAATAAATAAGAAATTAAAACATTACCGAAAATATAAAATCACATGAAATAAAACTTCAAAACAATTATAACAACTTGTGTCTATATTCTTCCCATCCCTCTATTTTGGCAAATATGATGTTTTACACAATTGGACAACTATTGAGAATTTATTTCAAATTAATAGATGGAAATAGAGCTCACCTACAAAAAGTAGAATGCCCCAAACTGATTATTGAACATATTCTTTTTTTCTTATAGTGGTTCTCGCTTCACTCCCAACATTTGATGCTTTTATTTCTTCCTCCAATGCATATTTTTCCTATAAAATAGTATATGGTGATCTTTCGGTGCAAAGATAACTTCCTGAGGTGCGCTTGACACTGTCCTTAAGGGGAACCCCAACAATTTTCTGTGGCGACAGAACTTGCAAGGTAGAAAGATAACCAGAGAGAAGAAATCAAGTGAGGAGGTTTATCTGAAAGTGAGAATTAAAAGTTCTGTATTGTCAAATAGCCGTTGTAATTAAATCACACGTTAAAAAAATTAAATATTACGACTACATTAAACTCAATTAATACAATTAAAAATAAGTTTAACCGTCAAGTCAACTTGTAATGGCTCTAAAACCCAATGAATGAGGCTATAGAACTGCATTCAAGACTCCATTGGACTGACTACATTTAAGTTGGTCAATGAGAAGGCATGTTATCTGCTCGTGAAGTTTGAGCATAAAGCATATTAGGCCTTGAAACTCCTGAATTTGAGCAAAAGGGTAAGAAAGCTGCAGCTAGATGAGCTTGAACAGAATGTTGCACCTAGATATCTTTGAGTTTGATGAGAGACATATTCGTTAAACTAACTTGACAATACCATTTATTATCAGATAGATGATAGATTTCAGTAATTTTTTATTCAACAATCATCTTTTATTTTATTTTTTTTAAAATTTTTGGCCAATTTTTATAGGCTACCGGTTACTTTTCTTTCTTTCATATAAGGCCGTTGCTACAGGAAAACATAGTGGTACATCAACTTTCATTTAAAGCAGATGTACCTTTCTTTAAGGGTAAAGTGCAGAGTGCAAAAAGCAGTTTATTTCCAGTTGTCTTAGCTTATATGTCTGTAAATATCAATATGCTTTTAAACTAATGGATCCATTTTAGTAAACCATGTCCTACCAGAATCAATAGAATGATTAGACATTTAGAATCATAAACTGATATTTGATAGGAGGATAGCTAGTTGAGCAATTTATTTGGCTTACTCCTGTGGTTCTATTTGAATGGGAGAAAAAAACACTTATCGTGTAAAAATAGTTAATTACAGTCTTTTTTTATGATAATTTATTGATTAATTAATTAAATGTTATATAAATTAAAAATTGTGATTAAGTATTGTAATATTTTTTTATACCAGTGGTGTTAAACTGTATATATATATATTGAGGTTTACAATTGTTATTGTGGTAGTTACGTCTGTGTTACGGTTACTGAAATTACAAAAATAAAAAATTGTGGACAAATGAGTCACGGTCATGAACTGCATTTCGAAACCAATGTAGAGAAGAGGTGTATGTATGTGTTTTGGATTGTTGTATGTTGTTGTATTTAACTGTCTAGAAATGCTATTATTTTTCAGGGGTCCGCGTTGGAATCACTTGACATGTTAATGTCGATAAGGTTTCTCTCGTAAAAATAGTTGTTGTACTCGTTTGGCTTTACTACACGATGTGTATTTTCGGATTGATGCTCTCACCCTAGATTGTGTTTAATGTATATGAAATAGAGGTGTAGGTTAGGTGTAGGTTAGGTGGAGCATAGGTGGACAGAAAAATGGACTAATGTTTATCAGTTAAAACATTTTGTTTCAACTGAAATTTATATGCTATAAAATAATATATGTTTGCCTTTAAAAAAAAAAAAAATGTAGCAGTCTCAATTGCAAGTGACGTTTTCAAAACATTTATGTTAAGCAGTTGGCTTACAACTTACTTCTGTCCTTGTTAATTCAAAACAAAGGTGGTATGTAATTATAATAAAACTCCTCTCGTGCTGGAGAAATAAATAATAAAATTTCTTTTTTTTATTTTTTCTTTTTTTGTTAATAAGGAATCGTGTAAATGAATGTCAAAGACTCAAAATATACTAGTAGTCTGGTACTGAGTAGAAGTCCTATATAAAAAAAAAAAAACAGTAAGAATTTTATTCTCACCAATAAAAAAATTAATAAGTGGATAAATAAATTAAGGCTTTATTAAAATATGTTATTATTAATATATTCTTATCATGACTTCCAATGTATTAT
This sequence comes from Psophocarpus tetragonolobus, assembly GCA_037954015.1. Lineage (NCBI taxonomy): Eukaryota > Viridiplantae > Streptophyta > Magnoliopsida > Fabales > Fabaceae > Psophocarpus > Psophocarpus tetragonolobus. The sequence continues at coordinate 77,694,281 of CM075689.1, forward strand.
TTCCAACATGATTCTGAAAATAAACATTTTATTTATTAATTCCTTAACTTAGGACTTATTTAATAATATATTTATAAATAAAAATTTATTAAAATTCATATGAAAATGTATTAGCAACATTAAATGTTACATTTTCTTAATTAATAAATGAGTTTAATTTATTTATATTGTTAGTGTAAAATTTACGCTAATATTTTAACAATATTTTATTTATAATAAGTTTGTTGATTATATAAATAAAAAATTATAATTAAACAACGGTTGTAAAAGTTTACTAATAATATACACCTATTAAACTCTTAAAAATTTCTGTTTCTTAAGCAAGAAGTTATCGACTTATCACCATATATATACTAGAAATTTTTTCTTTATTTCCAGCAGTGATTGACATTGTATGATTTGATTGAAGAGATCTGGTTTAGGATTTTTTCTTCTTATCTCTCTCCGTATCCTTAGTTTGGCATTCGCCCATACATCCCCATCCATTACTCCATTTCCAAATCTCCCTATCGATGAAAAAAGTTAATTGGAAAATGAAAGAAGCTAAATCTTAGACCATAGAAAACCAGTTTTATTTTAAGGGGAAAAATAATGCTGAATCTTCTAAGGCTATAGTAGCTTAGTAGCCAACCTTTCTTTTCTAATTGGATATATGTGTTTTTCACCAAAATTTTAACTTTAATGCATACATCTTTCCACACTTTCTCATATTCAATAAATTAATTTATCCATAACAATTAATAAATAGAATAACACTTGTTCTTGTGTACACAATTTTTATTTCCTAATTTATCCTCTATACACACATAGTGTAACTCTATTCACCTTAATAATATAATTAACTTCTTTATTACATTCGTGTTTCTTTTATCATTTTGATTACTCTCATTTTCTATTTTTTTTATTTGTCTTGTTTTTTTTATTTATTTACATTCTTTATTACCTAATTTTTAAATAATATAGTAAAATAAAAACGCAACCACACATGTACTCTGTATTGCTACTAATACTAAATAATTAAAACATGTTCAACTTCAAATAATTAATGTATATAGTTTTGCATAAACTATGTATCCCTACATTTGCCCACACTTTGTATAGGCCTCTAGTTTTTGTTGATTGAAGGCCCATGTTTTACTATACCTTTTTCTTGTGACATTCTTTTACTCTAAACACTTTATTCTTTAATTACAAAATAATATAGATATTTTTCTATTTAAACATTAGACTTGACATTTAGGTAAAGGGATTCTCATCACTCAATATACACTTATTTTTCAAAACAATGATATAACAAATGTAGACATATAAGTAAAACAAGTTTGACTTTAAATATTGTCTTTACAAGATTCTCAGTTAATGAAACTTTAAATGATTCTATACATGATGAAAAACTATAATTAATCTTCTCTATTCCAATGTAACACCTAATCAAAGTAGTCCAACAAAAAAGAGATAAAGAAAAGTTGAAGCTTCATCAACCATGATATCATCAAGATCTTGCTCACCTAAAAGTGACGTTCAACCAAACAAAATGCAACAACAAGTAGCAAAAGAGTGAGAACATGTCACACGTATGTCAAGGCACATATAAAGAGAATAAACAATCAACTAAAGTACAACAAATAAACATATAAATTCATTTTACACCCATGACAAAAATTATACATCCACACACATAAATTTATTCATGCTAATGACGTTTATGCATGCTCTCTCAGGTACATGTCTGAAGCAGTCCTCTTCTACGTCGGTAACATGTAGGTATAATCATCTCACCATAGGTCTACTTGAAGTGAATCATCTTTTACGTTAGTAATACATAAGTACAATCATGCAATGCAAAGCTTCTTCAACTGTCATGTTCATGCATCATGTCATCCACAACATAAATCATAATGCCAACATTTAATCATGTTATCACACTCCACCCCTAACCACAGTTGGGATGACACATGTTAGGCACAATCAAGTCATTGCACACCACCTTAACCGCAGTTGGGATGCTACCTCATCAGGCATGCCTTGACCATTATCATCAACACATTATATGCCTAATTCAAATCTACATCTATATCACATAGTGGAACAAATCCTCAATTTACACACCTCAATCAACTTTCAAACATTCAATCATTTACCATGCTTACAATTATAAGATATATCACAATATTTCACACCACAACAATTAACACCATTACAACTCACACTATCCATTCTTATCTTACTCTTTTATTACATCATGTAGTCGAAATACAATATCTATAGTTGTACTAATGATATGAGGTGGTATAAATTTTCTTAGAAAGAAAATACAATTACCTAAAACTTTTATGTTGATGTCCAAAGTTAGTTTTATTATCTATTATTTTTTTAAATTACAAACCCGTAGTTATTAATCTCAAATATGATAGTTTGACCTTTACTCACTAATTTATCATAACTTGAGTTATAAGTGATTCCAACTCTGACATAAATATAACATATAAAGTTACAACTTTCATGAAGAACATGAGACCTAATGAGGTTGTTTAGGTCATGTCGTAAGGCTTACAACACACAAACATATGTTCCGCTGACTAGATTAGATACTCAACTTATAACTCATATAACACTGTCAATTCTTAACATTTTTATGTGATTTTTTAGCCTAAATTGTAGAATCAAATGTCCATTTTATAAAACACAAACGGAACTCAATTTAGTTAACCACACAAAAAGATGTTACAAAAACACTGAGGTATGTTCATAATACAAATTTTTAGATAACAAGTATTCAACTTATAAGGTTCCTAAAATATAATTCTAACTCCAAACCCTCAAACATTCTACTTCTCTATCTCTTTTGTTTACTATCATCACACCCCATAATTACATTGATAATAATTAATTTTTCCATCAATCTCTCAATGAAAGAAAACGCCTAACACCTAATCTTTTAGCTATGGAGAATAATTCAAATAACACAGGAGTTCTTCAACTATCACATTAATTAATCATATAATTAAAGTTTTTCATTGTTTAATAATCAATAACAGTTATACAAACAAACAAACTAATAATCTCATAAAACACTTGAAACTTTAATCCCTAGGAAGACTTAGGGTTTGTGACACCACAATTTGATTATTACTAATCAAATCTTGAAAAGGAAAATAATTTATCTCAATACTGAGTTAAAACATGGTCAAATGGATAAAAAAATTACTAATTTACATAGATCCATAAAATGGGGTTAACTTACTATTAGAGTTGTGAACATTAAATGAACAGAAAACGAATTGTTGGATCATAATATCACTCCTCTTATAATACAACAATATATCAACACAATCAACACTCCAACAATATATCAATGATCCAATGGATTAATACACACTCATTATTGTGTTCAAGAATACTAATCTCTAAGGTATCAAAATGGAGAACCTCGATGTTAACTTAATCAATACAATCAATAAATATTTGATAGTGCAAATGATTCAACAAAATAAATTCATACAAAAACCAAATAATTATTCAAGGCACCAAATACATTCATTCCACTGCCAAGTTCCAATTAAATAAAATAATATATCCACACATTCACATTTATTTTATCAAAACTTATTACGGGTGTTCATAACCTTCAATAGTATACTACCCATTTTCCCTAGACATGTTACATAAGAGATAATTTTTCATCCCCTTACCTTGAATGATGATCTTGGATGCAAATGATGTGTCTTCAAGTTTCCCAATATTGTGCTCCTCAATCTTCCTCTACAACTTTCTCTCTAACATCCAAAGTCACAAACATGAAACTGAAGCGCAATTACTCAACCCATCGAAATTACTCTAGGTTAATAGTTAGATTAGACTTTTTAACACTAGACTCAAACTCAACCTTTAGACTATTTTACTATTTATAATCACATTTATTTTATTTATTTATTTTATAAAATAAATTCTTAATTTATTCTAGTAAATACAAATATTAAATTAATTTAAGGCTATTAATATAAATTATACCTTTTATTAATATTTTATTTTTCTTAAAAAAACTGGATGTTACATTCAAATTCAGATAATTAATGTATATATAGTTTGGAATAAAATGCAAGACCATGCTTCCACACATTTAGTTTAGAAGGAAGCTTGGGGATGGAGCATGTACATGGTTTTGGAAGCATACCCGGTTAGTAGGAGGTCCTTTAGAAGAACTCTACTTGAGACTATATGACTTAGCGTTGGATAAAGATGCCAAAGTAGGTGACAAATTGGTTCCGGGTTTAACGCAGTCAGAGTGGAGGTGGATATGAAGGATGAATCTTTTTGTGTGGGAGGAGGAAACTCTCCTATCTTTGGAAGGGAGGTTGATGAATGTGGTTCTACATGCCGATACTTCTTATACATGGGGCTGGATGTTAGGTGCAAATGGAACCTTCTCAGTATCCGAAACTTATCTCGAAGTGTGCAAGGGTCGTCCTCTTGGGAATCTGGTAGCGGTGGTGATGCATGCTCTGCAAGCAAGGGCCCTATCACTAGGGCCATGGCTAGGAGAATAGAAGAAGATATGGCTAGAGTAGAGGGAGGAAGATCTCACCTCCATATGACCATCAAGTTATGCAAGTCATGATTTATTTACTTGTAATTTTTCTTTTAGGAACCTAGGATTTTATTTTGGACATGCATTAGTCCATTTTATTTTCTAGGAGGTGTCTTAGTAATAAGAAGGGGTAAGATTAGCTTTTGGGCCTTTATTTAGGAAATAAGGGGGTAGTTTGATAACTACACCCTCTTTTCCTAAATAAAACCCAAAACTAATAAATGAGTAATCTTGACCCTTAGATGAGGTAGCTTGGGCACCAATTCTCATCTAAAGGAGGGGATTGATTGGACTTTGGGCTTCAATCCTCCTCCCCTGGATGACTCCTTTTAATCCTAGCTCTTCCTTTCCTTCTTGACTTGTCCAAGAGGTTAGTTCCTTCGATAAAAAGGTGCTCCTTCACACTCTTGTATTTTTTATACTTTGTTGAATGAAAACACCCTAGTTGGCCGAATTTCTCTCTTAGTGTCCCTCCCTTTGAGAACTCCTTAGGTTTTTATCAAGGGTTCTATCCCTTGTGGCAAACCTTCCCCATTAGGCTTATCTTACCCTTAAGTGGTGCCTAACACCCTCACTTCTTACCTTTCCATAAACCATTTCACCAAAGAAGACAACCTCTAGAAAAAGATCAAGGGAGGCATGCATCATTTGGTATCTAGAGCATTGGTTCTAGAGGTCTAAATTTTCTTCCTACCTCATTTATTCTTTGAATTTTTTTTTATTGTTCTTGCCTTTAATTTCCACAATTTCTTTCTAGCTTTCATTTTTGTTTATCATTTCCATTTATGTTTTGAGTTTATTGTTTTTATTTGCAGTTTTACTTTGTTTCTCCTTGTGCCATTTATTTTTTGCTTGATGCAATTTATATTGTTCTTTTCTTTGCATCTATGTCTCTCCCATATTCATTCATTCCTGCTTAAGCTTTGAGTTGGGTGCTTTCTTGCTTGAATTTTGGTTTTGAGAATTTCTTGCTAAAAATCCATGCCGCTGTCGTGAATTCCACAACCTTGTGGTCCAGAAATTTAGACCAAATTCTTGTGTTTCCTTGTGCCTAGTTGCCTTGTTTTTGCCTTATTTTTAGCTTTTATTTTTCACTTTTATACGCTTGTATAGTTGTCTATAAGTCATGTTTATAGTTTCCCATTTTGTCTATTAATTCCTTTTAAGTTTAGCCTCTTTTGTTTTTACAAAAAAGCTTTTGAAACTTCTTAAATTGAGCAACATAGAGGGTCATACCTCATGTCTAAGTCTATTTAGAGGTTCATGTGCTTCTAGTTTCAAGCATATTCTTAAAAAAAATAATTCCAAAATAGTTACTCAATTCCCTTTATCTTTATTTTCCTTATACGCCTAATTAGTAGCTTATTTGTGTGGTAAAAGTAGTTCTTGTTTGTGGGTGCTTTCACTTAAGCTATAAGTTTGGTATTTGTGTTCAACAAATTACTAAAAACTTAACAAAGCTTGAATTCAGTGGCACACCAAACTACTAAACCATTAACATATTTATAGCTACTTTTCATTTTGAAGTCATTTCTAGTAGTACCTAAATTGTTGCTTTTAATTTTCTTTATTGTTCCAAGCGCATAACTCTTTGTTATTAAGCACTAAATTCACAATCAAGTTAGGTGCATCTAGTAAATATTCAAAAAAAAAAGAGAAAAAAGTCTAAAATAAAATACAAAATAAAACAACGAAGGATTCAAAAAAAAAAAGAAGAAGATAACAAACAAAAGAAAAGAAAGTTTGAAAAATTCATTTGATGCACCTAACCTAAAATTAGCAAGTGCTTCAACTTTGAACTTGGAACCTTAAAAGAAATTTTATTACTTTTGGTACACTAGAACTTGATATTTGTGCCTTTCTACTCTTTAATCTAGTGTCATTCTTAGGTATTCCATTGTGTGCTCTCTTTCTTTTGTTTACCTTTTAGTTGTTGCTTGTCTTTTAAATCATATTTCTAGTTTGTCTTATATACTCTTACCATTTGGTTAAGTGTCCTTTCGATTGTGTTATCTTTTATTGCTTTTTGAGTTTCTATTCGCACCTCTTCTTGCTACTTTTGGTTTCTTTGATTTGTGTGTTAGTGCCACTTTTGGGGGAAAGCTTGAAGAAGGAGTTTACCACAAGGGTAGCATATTTTGGAAGGTTGGACTAAGAGCCTAAGGGATCACCTCAAAAGGAAACACACCTAGCCGTGAGGACTTTTATTTGAGGGAGCATTTGGACATTCATTTTTTGAAGACTTTACTTTTTCTTTAATTTGGGTGTACTAATTTTGTAGTTGGGAGTTTGAGTGCCCATAAGGCCTTCCCTTTGATTGTAATAAGATTTAGTCAATTTTTTTTAGCTTGTCAAACATTAGGTGAAGAAGGAAGAAGTGGTACACTTCCTTCAACACCTTAAGAGCTTGTTTTAGATCCCTTCTCTTTTGAATTTTTTCTTTAAAATTATTGCTTTAATTTTCTTGTTCAAAACGCTTAGAAGGCTAAAGAGTTCCAAAGACTCATCAAGATATTTTAGGTAAGAAAACACAAAAAGAGATGAGTGTTTGTTAGAAAAAAGTTTTTTGGCCTACCTTAGTCTCTTAGCATTCAAGCATAATGACATCACACACTCACTCTAGTGCTCATGATAGCCAATCATCAAACAAGAGTATAAACCAAAGAAGAGTTTATAATGATTACAATCTAGAAAACTTAAACATGGATTTTAGAGAGTGGTTGGCAAAAGAGTAAGAGAGGAGAGAAGAAAAAAGAAAAGAAAAGGAAGCCAAGGAGAAAAGAAAAGCAAAAGAAAGAGAAGAAGAGAAAATAAAAAAAAAGAGAAAGGGGAGAAAAGATTAAGAGAAAGGAGAGAAGACCAAGAAAGAAAGGAAAGAGAAAGAAAAAAAGAAAGAGAAGAGGAAAAAAGGAAGCATGAGAGTGGTGAGGATTATAAAATTAAAGGAATAGTCATAGGTTCATCCTCAAGACGCAATAATAAGAGTGAAAGTGAGGAAGAATATTATAACCATTCTAGAAGACATTCTCATTCATCCATGGACAATAATGGGGCCCCTCCAAGGGAGCCCAAAGTTGATCTCCCCCCATTTCATGGGAGGAAAGATGTGGAAGCCTACCTTGATTGGGAAATCAAGGTAGAACAACTTTTTACCTACCATGAGGTAAGAGAAGAAAGGAAAGTCCCTTTGGTAACCTTTAGCTTCCAAGGGCATGTCATGCATTGGTGGGTTGGGTTAACCAATGAAAGAATCCGTACTAATATGCCTTCAATAAAATATTGGAATGATTTTAGAAGTGCTTTAATGAGAAGACATATACCCTCTTGGTATGAAAGAGATCTTTTGGAAAGACTCCAAAGACTGAGGCAAACCAACCTTAATGTAGAGGAGTATAGACAAAGGATGAAACTTCTTATCTTGAGGGCGGGTATCATTGAAGAACCCAAGGCCACTCTGGCAAGATTTTTGTGTGGGTTGAGCACCGAAATTCGTGAAAAAGTTGAGCTATTCTCATACAATAACCTTAATGAGTTGGTCCAACTTTGCATTAAGGTGGAAAATCAATTGCAAATAAAAAGCTTTAACAAAGATCATCCTCCTTATGTAAAGAGGGATAAACCAAAGGGGATTTCTTCCAAGAGCTACCCCAAAAAGGGACACTCTAAGCATCACAAAGAGCATCAAACATCACATTTAGAAAGAACGACCCTACTGCTAACTCTCAAGAGAAAGTTAGTAGTATCAAATGTTTTAAGTGTCTTGGGAGAGGCCACATTGCCTCTCAATGCCCTACTAAGAGAAACATCATCATGAGAGCCCAAGATGTTTATACTAGTGAGTCTAGCTCACCTTCCTCCTCTAGTGAAAGTGAGGAAGAAGGGGTCCATGCATACAATTTTGACAGTGATGAAACTACTTATGCATATGAGGGAGACCTTTTGATGATAAGAAGGCTTCTTGGAATCCAACCTTTGAAATTATCCTAATCTCAAAGGGAGAACATATTTCACACCCGCTGCAAGATGAATGATAAAATATTCTCTCTCATTGTAGATAGTGGGTCATGCTGCAACTGTTGTAGCTCAAGGTTGGTGGAAAAACTAGCCTTGACCCCACTTCCCCACCCTAAGCCTTACAAGCTTCAATGGTTCAATGAGCAAGGGAAATAGAGGTCAATGAGCAAGTAAAGGTTCCAATTTCCATTGAGTCTTATAAAGATGAGATCCTATGTGACATAGTCCCAATGAAAGCTAGTCATATCTTGCTAGGAAGACCATGACAATTTGATAAACAAGCCATACACCATGGTTATTCCAATAATATCATTTTCACTCATAAGGATAAGCGTATCAAATTGTGTCCTCTCACACCTTCCCAAGTGGCGGAGGACCAATTCATCATGAGGCATAAGAAAGATGAAGAAAAAAAAAACAAAAATAGGAAAAAAAAGAAAAATTTTTACCCTTAAAGCTTGAAAGGGGTAAGGAAGATGAGTTGGAAGTTGATGCCCCTTCCAAGAAGGTAATTAGCAAAAGAAGTCTATTTGCTATAAAATTGGATTTAAAGGAAGCTCCCTTAACTAATAAATCTTTCTATCTCCTCATTTGCAAAGAGGCATCCCTCATTTCTTCCCCTTCTACTTCTTCCCCCTCTAGTTCTAGCACTACCATAGAACTTGGACATGAGAACCTACCTCAAAAGGTTCAAGAGCTTTTAAAATAATTTGGTGATATATTCCCTAAAGAAGTTCCCAAAGGACTTCCTCCAATTAGGGGTATAGAACACCAAATAGACTTGGTACTCGGAGCTAGCCTGCCTAATAAGTCTGCTTAAAGGAATAACCCCGTGGAAACCAAAGAAATTGAGTCTCAAGTCCAAGAGCTATTGGAGAAGGGTTGGGTTCAAAAGAGCTTCAGCCTTTGTGCTATACCAGTCTTGTTGGTACCCAAGAAGAATGGACAATGGAGGATGTGCATTGATTGCCGAACAGTCAATAACATCACTATCAAATATAGGCACCCTATCCCTAGACTTGATGACATGCTTGATGAGTTGCATGGGGCTCAATTGTTTTCAAAAATTGACCTTAGAAGTGGCTATCACCAAATCCGTATCAAGGAGGGTGATGAATGGAAAACCGCTTTTAAAACCAAATTTGGGCTTTATGAGTGGTTAGTAATGCCCTTTGGGCTTACTAATGCCCCAAGCACCTTCATGAGGCTTATGAATCATGTCCTTAGGGATTGCTTAGGTAGGTTTTGTATTGTTTATTTTGATGACATCTTAGTGTATAGCAAGAGCCTAGATAAACATGTAAGCAATCTTAGGCACGTCTTTTGCATTCTTAGGTCACACCAACTCTATGAAAATCTTGAAAAATATAATTTTTGTGTGGAGAGTGTGGTGTTCTTAGGATTTATAGTTAATAAAAATGGGGTTCAAGTTGACCCCGAAAAAATTAAAGTCATCTAAGAATGGCCCACCCCAAAAAGTGTGACTAAGATCAAGAGTTTTCATGGTCTCGTGAGCTTTTACAGGCGCTTTGTGCCTAAATTCTCCACACTTTTCTCACCAAGCAATGATTTGGTGAAGAAGGGTACTCCTTTCCTTTGGGGTGAAAAACAACAGAAAGCTTTTGAACTTATCAAAGAGAAACTGACTCATGCACCAGTTTTAGCTCTTCCTGACTTTTCTAAAACTTTTGAGCTAGAGTGTGATGCATCGGAAGTGGGTGTGAGAGCTGTGTTGTTACAAGGTGGTCATACCGTGGCTTATTTTATTGAAAAACTAAATAGAGCCACCTTTGAACTACCCCACCTATGATAAAGAGTTTTACTCTTTGATAAGCGCCCTTCAAACTTGGGAACATTATCTTATACCCAAAGAGTTCGTCATTCATAGTGACCATGAGTCACTTAAGTATTTGAAGTGTCAAGGCAAGCTTAATAAAAGACATGCTAAATAGGTAGAATTTCTTGAGACTTTCCCTTATATCATCGAATACAAGAAAGGAAAACATAATATGGTGGCTGATGCTTTGTCTTGTAGACATACCCTTTACACCACCTTGAGTGCAAAGATTCTTGGATTTGATAATATTAGAGAAATGTACCTTTTTTATAAGGATTTTGGATCCATTTATGTTGCCTCTACATTTGCATGTAAAACCCAAAATGGGTTCTTTGTGAGTGAGGGGTACCTTTTCAAAGGTAGCAGACTTTGTGTACCCCAAGGATCTATGAGAAATCTATTGACAAAAGAGAGCCATGAGGGTGGGCTCATGGGGTATTTTGGAATTAACAAAACTCTTCTGCTTTTACAAGAAAAATTCTTTTGGCCCCATATGAAGAAAGACGTCTATAGACATTGTTGTAGATGCATTGCTTACTTGCAAGCTAAGTCTAAGACAATGGCTCATGGATTGTACACACCCTTACCTGCTCTTTCTGCACCTTGGCTGGATATTAGTATGGATTTCATCCTTGGCCTGCCTCGAATCCAATGAGGTGCAGACTCTATCTTTATGGTGGTAGATAGATTTTCAAAAATGGCTCACTTTATACCATGCCACAAGATAGATGATGCGAGCAACATCGTGAGACTTTTCTTTAAATAAGTTGTCCGTTTACATTGAATTCCCCAGTCCATAGTCTCTGATAGAGATGTGAAATTCCTTAGCCACTTCTGGAAAACATTGTGGGCAAGGCTAGGAACTAAACTCTTATTTTCTACCATATGTCACCCCTAAACTGATGGGCAAACTGAGGTAGTAAATAGATCTCTATCTACTATGCTTAGGGCACTTCTTCGAGGAAATCACAAGTCTTGGGATGAATAACTACCCCATATTGAGTTTGCATACAACCGAGTGGTTCAAAGGACCACCAAGCATTCTCCCTTTGAAGTTGTTTATGGATTCAACCCCCTCACTCCTTTTGATATCTTGCCCTTACCATTCCCTTCTTCTGTTCACAAAGAAGGAATAGCAAGAGCAGACTTTGTTAAAAAATTACATGAGAGGGTAAAGGCCAACATTGAACATCATTCAAAGGAGTATGCTAGTAAAGCTAATAGGGGCAGGAAAGAAATTATCTTCAATGAAGAGGATTGGGTATGGCTTCATTTGAGGAAGGATCGCTTCCCTACTCAAAGGAAGTCCAAGCTTAGCCCCCGAGGAGATGGTCCCTTTCAAGCCCTTAAGAGAGTGAACAACAATGCATACATATTAGATCTCCCTGAGGACTATGGTGTCAGTACTACCTTTAATGTTTGTGATTTAATCCCTTTTGTAGGTAGTGATGAAGAAGAGGAGGACCTATCGGATTTGAGGTCAAATCCTTCCCAAGATGGAGGAGATAAGTCATGCTCTCCAAGAAAGGGCCCTATCACTAGGGTCATGGCTAGGAAAATAGAAGAAGACATGGCTAGAGTAGAGGGAGGAAGATCTCACCTCCATATGACCATCAAGTTATGCAAGCCATGATTTATTTACTTGTAATTTTTCTTTTAGGAACCTAGGATTTTATTTTGGACATGTATTAGTCCATTTAATTTTCTAGGAGGTGTCTTAGTAATAAGAACGGGTAAGATTAGCTTTTGGGCCTTTATTTAGGAAATAAGGGGGTAGTTTGATAACTGCACAATCTTTTCCTAAATAACACCCAAAACTAATAGAGGAGTAATCTTGACCCTTGGATGAGGTAGCTTGAGCACCAATTCTCATCTAAAGGAGGGGATTGATTGGACTTTGGGCTTCAATCCTCCTCCCTTGGATGACTCCTTTAAATCCTAGCCCTTCCTTTCCTTCTTGACTTGTCCAAGAGGTTAGCTCCCTCTATAAAAAGGTGCTCCTTCACACTCTTATATTTTTTACACTTTGTTGAATGAAAACACCTTAGTTGGCCGAATTTCTCTCTTAGTGTCCCCCTCCCTCTCTTTGAGAATTCCTTAGGTTTTTATCAAGGGTTCTATCCCTTGTGGAAAACCTTCCCCATTAGGCTTATCTTACCCTTAAGTGGCACCTAACACCCTCACTTACCTCTCCATAAACCATTTCACCAAAGAAGAAAACCTCTAGAAAAAGATCAAGGGAGGCATGCATCAGGTGGAATCCTATGTTTTTAAGTGATTGTGAAAAGATAAGTTATCATCCAAAGTATTAGAGTTCTCATGGAGGCTATTCCTTAATAGGCTTCCAATTATTGATAATCTGATGCATAGAGGGGTGGCCTCTCAACGGTGTAGCTATACGTGTGCTCTATGTAACAAACATCTTGAGGATGGTAAGCATCTCTTTCTATCATGCCCTGTTTCTCAGACCTTGTGGTATAAGGTCTTAAACTGGCTTGGTATCTCTTCACCCCTTCGTGATGATTTGGCTTTAATGTCAACCTCTTAGGTGGTAGGTAAATATAGGTCTAAATGCAGATTTGTTTTTTGAAATGCAGTTTGTTAATGTATTTGGATATCTAGGAACTCCATATTTTTTAATGGTAATATTATAGAGTCTTTAAATATTTTGATGTCGGTCAAAATTATGTCATGGATGGTTGTTGTATTCTTTTGGTTTTAATAGGGACTGTGAGTTTTCTTATTGGTGTAGTAACCCTCTTATATGTATACTGACAATGTAGTGGCGACATTGAGTGTAAGGTTTTGAGCAGGGTTGGTAGATTTGAATCAGCCTTAGTGTCTTTGGTTTTGTTGTTAGAAATCTCATGACTTATGCCTTGGTAGTCCTGATGACTTATTGACAATGCTGTACAGGTTACTAAAACCTTTAGTTTCGGTAGTATGCATATTATATATGCTATTTTTCCTTCCAAAAAAAATACTTCCCCAAATTTGCACACACTTAGTCTAGGTCTCTAGTTTTTGTTGATCGAAGGCAAGACTACTCCTTTTCTTGTTTCTTTTTACTTTGAAAAATACCTACCACACAGGAAAAAAAAAAAAACTGCACAATTTTTGCTTCAAGCTACCAATTTTATAGAAAAATTTCAAATATAAAGAATTTGCTACAGGCTACCGAGTTTAAAGAAAAAATTCATACAGACAGAATGGAAAATTAAGAAGACAATTTTTAATTTAGTTCTTTTGTTTTCGACATGTAGAATATGGAACCTAAATATGTGACCCACGTAACAGATTATCATAAATTCATAGTGCTGGAGTCTACTCACCTAGTTAGGCTTTGACTCGTGGTAGATGCTTAACACTCATACAGGTAAAGAATAAGACAATACTAAAACTAGTTGCTTTTGTTCTCAAGTTTGTAAAGGCAGTAGAATTTAAATATAGTTATATAGATACAGTTAAACAAATATACATGTGATGATGTTATGAATAATAATATTTGCTCTACAATGCTATCTTGCAATGCCGGATTCAGGACATGAAATGGAAAATATATTTAAAAAATAAATCTAATAATAATTATTATATATTAAAGAAAAAATAAAAATAGACTTTTAAATAGATAAAATAAACATATAAAAAGTAATAGATTCAAACTCTCATATATAAGAAGTATAAATATAAAATAATTATTTATTTTTATAAAAAATATGAAAAAAATTCAAATATATAAAATTAAAAAATATAAAATATAACAGATGTGATTCTATTTAAAAAAAAATACATTTTACCTACTTCATCTCAATTTAGGTCCGTCAGAAATGGGCAACGGTGACTTCATCAGGTGCACAGCGATTTGAAATTACTGCATCAATATCATCATCTTCACCGCATGATTGAGAGAGGACCCTATATCTAAATAAATGACGGCGAAGCAAGACGTTGTACAATCTCTACGAGAAAACTGCACATGCCAATTAATGTCCAATACCATATTGTTTCATCACTAAGGACTTTTCTTCCTATCTCCCTTTAGTTTGAGAATAACAGTTTCTTTTCTGTTCTGCAAAATTTAATCAAGCACAAATATATATTAATAAAACGTTGCTATCATTATATATCAGATTATTAATATTTTCATAAATCTATAGATAATTGGCATCCGCATTGAAGAATCTAACTGTCAAAGTGTAAGCTTATCGGTTTCGGCTCCGACTCCACATACATGTTTTAGTATTGGTTGAAAAATTAAATTTGAGAAATGATTTAAGAGATAATAACATAAAAAAAAAAAAAAAACTTTCTCTGTCGAATAAATACTAATTTAATTTCATTTAAAATTTTATATATAATAATACATATATGATATATCAAATCATATATGAAACAAAATAGGGAAGATGTGTGCATGGTTTACTAAAAAGAGAAGAGTATACAGAGGTTATTATACTTAAAAAAAGGTTTTAATTTGAATTATCTTAGTTTATAATATTTAAAATAATAAAGTAATTTTTATCTTTCTATGTTTTTAGATTATTTTATAATTTTTAAAACTTTTATTTTTTTTTTTTTTGCATTTTTACTTATTATTTTGGGATTAAAGGGTACGAATTGGCTGTTAGTATATACCACGTATTTCTCGTGAGACATTTCAATGATTTCTTGAAATGCATACATAGTACAAAAAAATCCACCTAGGAATTATCAACTTGTGTGCCTGGGGTACTATACAACTATTGCTTAAATTTTAACTTAAAAACAAAAGAACTGTGAAGATCGATGAAAATCAAGATGCAAGCCAGCAAGATTTATCATTTAAGGATAATTTAAGAGTTTATTTGATATATTATAATTGTTAAAAATTTTGTGATAAATAAAACTAATAAATTTACGAATGAATAAAACATTGTGATTATTAATGTTATTACAATAATATATATCAATTAAATTTATTATTTAAAGCATTTTTTTTTATTTTCAAGTACACAAATTATAAAGAACTATTTTAAATAAAAGAATGCAAAGTTTTCTTCTTCTCTCTGAGAGTGGAATTATGAAATACTCCTCTAGTTATGTGTGTATCAAGAAATTAATAATCTTGTGCTTATGGCTTAATTAAATTCCATCAACCCCCTTAATTAGGTAAATGTTGTGGATAATAATGGATGAGTTATTTTGAAAGCTTGACAGCTAGTCCCAATCAACAGCATTAATTAGCATCAAGTTTTCGGTTGCCTCTCAGTAATTAAAGCTTGCCAACAACTATTGCTAGCCGAACTTCAATCGCTCAACTATTTGTGAATGTTCATTATTACTACTATAATTAACATCACTTTATATGCTCGTTCAAGATCAAGATCCTTCATACATTTAGTTTCTACTCTCCTAAGACCACCAAGATGTCGTACATCAATGTTCTTCTTCCTAACGTGTCTTGTCTATTATTTCAATTAACGCATACTAAATTCCATTTCACGATTTAAGCCCCACTATTGTACCCGCTATTAGCCATGACATATTTGCTTATGACGTTTTCAAACCCAATCTTATGAGATATTTTGCTAGTTAATAGTACCCTTTAATTATCACAATTGGATATATTTGGGTCGTTTATAGGATAGCTTAGTTTAATTTTTCTTCGTAACCTATATTAAACGATAAACAGGTCCAACTAATATAGTTTTATGTCTAAATAAATTTTAAAGTGATATATTTTTAAATCATAAAATGGATTTTTTAGGGTTTAGGGTTTAGGGTTTAAACTAATAATAATATTTTTATTAATTAATTTGGGTGAGAAAATATAATTAAAAAATAAGCTTTTGAAATATCTAGTTAATTAAGAGATATTTTTATTAATTGAAAGTAATGAGTAATCATCTTTTAAAGAGAAAATAAAAAAATGAGCCTAAAAAGTAATAAAAATATTAATAATAAATATTTTGTTTTGAATGCTCTAAAGCAAAACTTCATTTTTTAAAGCCTGGGCCGACCCTAACTATAAAATAGTTCATGAAAATTGAACTCAATTAAAAATTGATAGGTTGAATTGCACTTAACTAATCAGTAATTCAATTAATTAATTTAATACTTAATGATTTGTTTGTTTTATAAATATAAGATGTGACATAATGGAAATCGGTGAGAAGAAATGAATAATATTCTAACATATTTTTTTTATATTTTTGTCTTTTGAAATTTAGGTGAAAATTAAGCATTATATTATATTTTATGAAGTGTTTAATTTATCTTTACTTTTAATAATTGTTATATAAACTATCTTTCTAGCACATCGCCCACACCTATGTGGGTATAACCACATTATTGTGGGTGTATCAAAATGATAGTCACAAAAGTATCTACTAACTTTGTTGATAACTAATGTCTGTTAAAGAACTTAATAGTCATGTTTAATGGTCTCCATTCCTAACCACATTTTTCCATCCACAAGGCAGGAAACCAAACCCTTATTTAAGGAAACCAAACCTAATACCATTTGTACCTACAAATTGTTGGTGCAAACATTGATTTTAATATTAAGTTTAATGGTGATGAAAATAAAATTGTAATATGTTTATACATATAAAAATTGTATTATCCCACAATAAATAATAATAATAATACGTAGTGAACAATGTAATTTTAGCCAACATTATGGAAGTCGTGTTAACTATTTAGTTTTAGCACACTAAACTAGTTTATTAGCAATTTAGTTTGAGTTTAATTATTATGCATTGATAGTCTAAAAGAGTTTTATACTGACGTTTAATCACAACTCTTCATTTATATGACTTTTAAAGTATTAATTAGTAAAGTAAATAAGCATACTATAAATGAAGGTTTATAATTGAATGTTAGTTTTAAACTTTTTACACTAACAATGCATGCTCAACATTTTTTATCATTTAGTTTTTAAAAATTTAACTTAAAAAATAATTTAATTTTTTTCATTTTAAAAAAACATTTCAGTTTTTTATAGTTTAGTTTTAAAGTAGTTTAATTCAAAATGATTTTTGAACACCCTTTTAATAATATATAAATGAGTTCAATACTTATGCATTGATAGTGTAAAAGAATTTAACATTGGCGCTTAATCACAATTCTTCATTTATATAACTTTTAAAGTATTAATTGATAAAATCAATAAACTTATTATATATAAACTATTGTAATTGAATGTCAATGTAAAACTTTATACACTAACAAAATGCATCATCCTTTCTCTCTCTGTATGTGTGTATGAGATGCTAATGCACTATTTTTAGTTAGAGTATGACCCAATTTGGAAGAGTTTATTCAAATCTTATTTGAGTTTATCTTATCATGTAAGCATTTATACAAGTGTTTGAATAAATTCTAGGTTTTGAAAATTGAACCAGTCGGTTCAACTCAAAACCGAACTAGTGTCCAGTTCATTGTTTCCTAAAAACTGGGCATGCTAAGAACTGACCAAATCGGTAAAAAACTGAGTGAATCAGCCAAAACCGACTGGTTCAAGGGTTAACTCATTTTGTTTTTTGTTTTTATATAAAAAAGAAAAAAGATATATAAGAAAATCATAAAAATTGAAAATTTGTGCTTTTTGAAATTTTAGGTATACAAATGAGAGATATTTTGATAAAGTATTACGAAATAAAAAATATTTAATTTTTTTTTACAAATTATGAAATGTTGATTACAATTTAGAATATAAATATTTCTCAAAAAGTCATTTTAGGCATTGTGGAACTTTACCTCTTTGTAATATTATAAAGACAATAATACTTAAACTTAATAAGATCTATTATATTTGTGTATTATAAATCATATATACCTTATTTTTTGTTTATTATATTACTATATTAGTAAAAATAAATATAAAAAAAATATTTTATTAAATTCAGTTCAACTCTGATTGAACCTTGAAGACCTTCATCGGTTCAATGATCGTTCTAGTTTTGAAAACCTTGAATAAATTATAAAAGCACTTATATAGAGTCCATAATCTATACTAAAATATTTAGGACACAAAAACCAATAGTTCTCATCTTAAATAATTTACATAAAAGGATATTATAGTCTTTTAATACTCAATTTTAAAAACTAAGATCCCATCTAGAAGAGCTTATAATATAATAGCTTATTCAATAAGAACTTCTTATATAAGAACTTATAGTATAAGTTCTTTAATTCAATAAGCTATTGTATTTGTATATGCTAATTTAGAAGCTCTTATATGAAAATAAAGTGTTTGAATATATATATATAGAGAGAGGGGGAGAGAAAGAGAGAGCAAGAGAGAAAGAGATGGGGAGAGAGAGACTCAGTAGCAAGTTTTAGTCATGAGAGAGACAATAAAAGTGAAAAGTAAGAGTCGAAGGAAGTACAAATCTTTAATAAGTTTAAAATAGTTTTTTTTAAAAAAAAAAACTACTCTAGAATCTAGATAGCTTATTTAAATAAGTTTGAAACAGCTTATGACTCTATATAAGTGTTTTTATAAATTTATCCAAACACTTGTATTAGTATATAGATGATAAAATAAGCTCAAACAATTTACAAAAAAGTTTTTCCGAACAGGACCTAAATCTCTTTTCTCTCACTATTTTCTCTCTTTTATTAATTGCATAATCCTAAATTTCTTAATATATTTTATCTTCTTCCCCCTCTTCCCTTTTATTCATTATTTTCCTAGTAAATCACATATTTAATTTCTTCCTTTGTTCAAAGATTAGTGTTTTACTTTAAATATCACACAATTTATTGTTTATATGTGTTTAATGAGAAATTATTTAAGCTAACACATAAATATTTTTTGAATTTTATAATTTTAAAAAAATGAAACTTATAAATATGACTATAAAAGAGTATAAATTTAAGGAAGTTAATAGCATATTTTTATTTTTAATTTAAATTATATTCAATGTAAAACAAAAATAAAATGGAAGATGAAGAATATGACATATAATAAAAAATATAAAATTTTATTGATATCCAAAAAATAAGAAGAAATGGAGAGAGAAAGAGACTTTTTAATTTTTAAAATTGAATAATAAAAGACAATAATATTATTGATATAAATTATTTAAAATCTAAATATTAATTTTATATCTAAACATTTTAATATACGTTACTCATGCACTCCAACTATAAACTGAAAAAGTGTAGATTAATATCCACACATATGATAAATGCATGCGTTTTTCTTTTTTCACCCTATGACGTAGAGGAGGTAGTGTCAAAATGTCAATGTTTCAAAAGATACGTGAAGTAATTGAGTTTAATTTATTATTGGTGATATGGTCAATTATGTATCTCATGATTTGAGAAAAATTATTTTGCATAAATAAAAAGATGCTGTATATGGCGTGGAGGTCAATCGGGTCATGTGGAACCATATTGAAATGTCACAAGAGTTGGATGGATATATGGAAAAGAAGGAGAAAGTAAACCAATTATTAATGCATTAAAAATATAGGTAAACGGTTGGGTGGACGCAATTAAAGTTGCATTTAGACTATTCAAGTTGGACCAAAATGAAGCTTTTATCATTTGTGGAAATCTCCACTTTCGAATAGCCAACAAACAAAATACAAAGGATAAAATTAAATAGAAATAGTTGACTTTTGAGCATATGCATACTCAATAAAATAAAATAAAGAACTAGTAATTGGTATGGGGCAGGGGTATGTGAAAGTACGTGTAGAAGATGTTATGTTACGTTATGAACATGCAAATATTCGGTGACTTTACATTTTTATGGTATGGCAAGACAGTTTCTGCTGTATACGCCCCATACCCTGTTTAGATAAAAGGATATGTTCATCAGTTCATGGCATGTTTGCTTCTCAGTACACGTGTTAGTGCTAGTCTAAATATATAATACCTCCTTTTTTTTTTCTTAATTTCATATTTTTGTCATTTGTATTAGACTAGTGATTACGTATAGTTATCTTAGAGTGATGATTTCAAATAAAAAAAGTGTTTATGTCGTTTTCTTTTTATTTATTTAGCATGTCTAGGTAAATGGAATTTGATTCCTGCTCTTTCAAAAAGTTATTATATATTAAGAGATGATAAATAAATTAGTATTTTGAGTAATTGTCGAATTCGATTTGTAGTTAATGGAGAATTTTGATTTGAACAACATAAAAAAGGTATGAGACATAATATTTACTGTGTTCTTGTATCTGACGTCATATTTATCTTTATTTTAATAATTGAAATACAAAAGATCTTACTTTTGATATGATCTTTATATTTTTGTTTTTTCATAAATTATATATTCTGGATGTCAAAAAAGGTTTGATATTTATCTTTAAAAAAAAGAAAAGTTTTGCTATTTAATTTACAAATTATAAATTTTGTGATAACTTTTAAATTAAAATATTATATTTAAATAATTTATTTTTTATTGAAAAATTATTATAATTTTTTGCAAGTATGTGATGAGTACGATTCACGGATAAAAAAAAAGATTTTAGAGAGATTATTCATCGATTTAGTGGCTGACGAATCTCAGATAAAAAAAGAGCAACCACTAGGTTTAATGATTTGGTGGGATCCAAAGATGTAGTAGTTACTTGTAGATATGAGTTCGTAACTCTATTATTTATTATAATAGGTGGTAATAGTTCCTATATTTGTTTATCGAACCAGAAGTCTTAATGTATTGTCGACTTGATACTACAACTTAGATACATGTATTGAGTATAGTGATTCTCGATAGAGATGGGAATCACATATAAATATCATATTTGTTGGTATGAGATGAAAATGAGAATGAGTTTTGAAAGCAGGAACAAATATGAAAATGTCACACCCGTCCCGATATGATCCCTTTGTCATGCTAATAAAAAACTATTACACCACGTATGATTTTGATTAAGAGAAAACATTTATATACTGTCGAGGTAAAAAGTTTTACACTAGTAGTTAATTACAACTTTTTTATATATATGATAAGTTTATTGATTTTACCCATTAATACTTTAAAAGTCATGTAAACAAAAAGTTATTATTAACCTTCTGTATAAAATTCTTTTACACTCACAACTCTTTGATTAATAATAATTTATTGTCTATAATTTTATTAAACGTGATGAGTTAATTCTAATTCTATTCAGACAAATAATTTGTTATTAATAAATGTTAGTTATTAATTTATTAATGAAAAATTTTGAATATTTTTTTTTAAATTTTTTTTTATTATGAGACCAATTTATATTTTCTTTCTATACTTCTTGATATATGAAAATTTTATCTTATTGAAATTCCTAATTAATGATTATCAAAATTTTGTTTTATTCGAACATGATGAAACGCCCACCATTCATGTTTTACGCCAAAACTACGTAGAGAAAAAAAAGAGAGAAATTTATTAGAGATGATATGTATTACTTGTACTGTTCTACATCTATTTCGAATTTCGATGGGATCCAAACATTCTATTATAGAAATTTGAAGGGGCTTTGATTGATAGGATGCATATTATCATATAAAAAATCAACATATCGTTGGCTGAAATGGTAGTTGTTAAGGTGGTGTTCATATTATAATAGCATATATATCCAAAATCAACAGACCATTTCAACGAACGATCTCATATAACTGGTGATACTACGACGATATATATAAGAAACATGTTAATTTTAACTCATCAAATAAAATTCAATTCCTCGATCAGATGGCATT
This sequence comes from Psophocarpus tetragonolobus, assembly GCA_037954015.1. Lineage (NCBI taxonomy): Eukaryota > Viridiplantae > Streptophyta > Magnoliopsida > Fabales > Fabaceae > Psophocarpus > Psophocarpus tetragonolobus. The sequence goes on from CM075689.1 coordinate 77,716,399, forward strand.
AACACATTTTTCCAAATTTCAGCAATATGAAAGGAAAAAATATTTATTGTGGTACAGAATTTTTTAATATAAATTTGAAATCTACTCTCAACACGACATATCTATATGACGATATACATAAGGAAGAAATCAGGAATAATTTATATGAACTTTTGTTTCTTTTATTGGTGGAGGTGGTGAGCCAACTATGGTGAGTGGATGGGTGGTTTTTGATGTCGAATGTATTTGTTTTGTTGAATGTGTTGTTTTTGGGGAGAGAGTTTGTCTGTCTTATATAGGTTTCATGGATTGGTCAATCCGAGGTTGTGGTGTAGGGTTACGTGAGAAATGTGAAACGTGGCTAGGTTATTGGGTCGGAATGCACAGATTGTTTATCTGATCCAGTTTGTGATGACTGAGTCATTTCTCAATTTGGTCCGGTCCAATTTCAGAATTTTTTTTTTTATTTTTTTTTTAAAATTATTTTTATTTTAAAATTTTCAATATTTAAAAAATATGTTTGATTTCACTTAGTATTTTCTACTTTTAAAAAATAATATTGTTAAATTTAATTATTTTAATAAAAATATTATAAATTAATGTTATATATAATTTAAAATACATTTATATATTATTTTTTATATAATTACAATGTTAATATTAAGTTTTTATATAATATTAACTTTTAAAAATACTTAAAATAATATTTTTTTTATTTTCTATTTTCAGTTATTTTTAAAAATACTTTCTATGAAAATATTTTCTAACTATAACCAAACATATTTTCAGTATGTTTTTTTTTGTTTTTTTTATGAAAATAAAAACAAAAGAAAAATTATCAAAACAAACTTCATCTTAGTTTCTTCTTTTTCTTTGCTTTTCTTTCTTTTCAACTATTACATTTTATTATTTCAAAATAATATATCTTTATGAGTAAATAATTTCGTTGGATACTCATCATTATATATTATTATTAGGTTTAAATATGAGTAAATTTTACGTTAAATTTCTAACAAATTTTGTTTTATATTAGGTATTTAATAATTTTTTATTTTATAAAACATTTTAGATAATAATTAAAATTGCTTTGAATGTTTTGAAAATGATTTTAAATAACATTTTAAGAACTTAAAAGAAAATTGTTCTAGATGAAATGTCCAAATTCAGATACCTCACCAAAATCCTCCTCTAGTTTGGTCTATTTTTATTCTTTTAACATGTACTATTAACTGTCCCTTGGAGTTGTAGGATGAAATGAAAGTTACAGTGAAGTCATCCATGATGCCCTATGACACGTTGTTATCAAATCGTTCTTACTAAGTTAAAAATAAAAAAATTTATTACGGATGCTGCAAAATTTACTAATATATTAATGAACAGAAATATATTTATACCTTATTATTAATGCAAAATTCCTATTATGGGTATTTTGTTTTTTCTTTTTCTCAGTTTGTGTTTTATTTTAAGTTTTCCTTCTTTCTTTTAACATTTTGTATTATTTCTATTTTATTTTTTTCTTTTATTTTTTATGTTTTTTTAAAGTTATATTTATTTTTATTATTTTCTTCCTTTTCCTTTTCTTTTTTCTTTTTTATATTATACTTTACCTTGCTTTCATACTAAAATTATTTAAATCCAATTAGTTAGTATATTTATACAAAATAAATGTTTCGACTCTATGTTTAATAAATTGATTATGTGTGAAAATTTTGATGATAAATATTTATATAATAATGTTTTTTTATATATAAATATGTAATTAATATACTAAAATTATAAAATAATTTTAATTTACTTACTAAATAATATATAAATTAAGTTGTAATTAGTGGAAGAAGTTATAAGCAATATTTATTGATTAATATTTATTTAATATTAATTTAATATTATTAGTAGGAGAAATGATGTTTGATTTTCTTGAGCCGGGAATAGTTACATATGAACAAAATTAGTCAGAATTCCCACATGTGTTGAATGACCAATCACTCTAAAAAAATATAAATATATTAAACACATATATGATAAAAAATTTAATTTGTTAAATAATATAATAAATTATATTAATTTATTTAAATAAATTTTATTTTTAGGAAAAAATCCTAAGCATATTAATTATATGAAAGAAACAACAAATATCATATCATATAAGGGGATAAGAATTAACATTGTTATGATGAAAAAACATTTTTCTAAGAATATTTACTTAGTGACATTCCAAATATTAATCAATATATTGAGCTTATGTTTAATAACTTCGTATATTTATTTTTATACAAAAATAAGTAAAGTTTAACACTTATATATTGTCACTGTAAAAAGTTTTATACTCACGGTTAATTACAATATTTCGTTTATATGAATTTTAAAGTATTAATTGATAAAATCAACAAATATTTTACACTAACAATGCATAAATGTTTTTCTCAAATGAATATGCAAAAATTTATCGAAAGAAATAATGTTCAATTTTCTATATTTAAGATTTTATTGGGTCATACTATAGATATGAGTAGGATTGATTGTCTTTGATCTAATAAATTGAGAACATACACTCGATGTCTATAATCCAAGAAAAATATAAACATATAATAGTATATTAAATTAATATATTAAACATATAATTGTAGCAAAATAATTTTAAATTATATAATATTTATACTATTTTTGAGAAATTTATTAATTACAAATATCTATATTAGTAAAAATATTTAATTTTATAAATAGATCCCGTTCATAGCATAAGTTGATAAAATATACAAAAATCTATGTATCTACAAAATAAGTGTAAAAAACTACTGTAAAATTGAGACATAAATGTAATATATTATATAAATTAAATTGAATATTTATCTACCAACCTTTTTTGCATGATAATCTCATATTATGATTTATTCATTAGTATTATTTAGGATTTTTAAATTGCTGATTGTAATATATAAAATTTGAAATTAAGAATTTGATTGGTTTAGTTTTATTTTTTAGTTTTTGAAAAGAGTTTTCAAGAATAGTCTTCAAAAACTATTTTCAGGAAGAAAAGAAAAAAAAAACCTGTTTGACAAATTTTATTTGAAAACTGTTTTGAAGATGTAAAAATGAAAAAACTTATTCATATTTATTAGAATTTTATTAATAAAAAGTAAAAAACAAAAACAGAAAAGCAAAACTATTTTCAGCTGTTTTTGTTTTTTAGTTTTTAAAAACTAAAAAACCAGAACTGTTTTCAGAAAACATTTTCCAAACAAGTTTTGTAGTTTTTAAAAACTAAAATAATGAAAACAGTTTTATAAACCTGTTGTCAAACATGCACTAATACTCTTTTGGATGATATTAAGCTTTTTATAGGTGTTATAAGTTTTGTATGATTCAGTTATAATTTATTATTATTATTATTAATAATAATAATAATAATAATAATAATAATAATAATAATAATAATAATGATGGTCATTAGCAACATATTTTTATAGGAGTTATAAGATTAATTTACCAAAAAATTTCACATGTGAGAAAAAGATAAAATAAAAATTGTGAATTCAAATATCTTAAATAACAAAAATTAAAAAAACATTTATTTATAGAAATTTATTAAAAACTATCAAATTAAATTAAAGAATTATCAAATGAAAGCTTAAACCTACTTTAAAAAAATATTATTTTCAATATATTTTAACTAATAACATAAAATATATTAAAAATGTGTTACAGAGTTTATTTCTAGTAGTTATCTACCATGTGATTCTATTATTATTATTCTCTATTCTTATTAATAGTAAGTTTGATTCTGTTCTAAATGAGTTGATCGCGTATATGATATTTATGTGCTTCAAATTTGCATGAAAAAGGAAAATTAAGAAAATAAAACCCCCAGATCATGATTTTCAATGGTTCAGCTCTTCATTTTCCAAGTTATTTCTATTTGGGAGTACAGTGATAGTATGTCATAGTCACCGACTGAACCAAGCTCAATTCAACTTATTTGGCGTCTACATGCATATATATGGCAAACTCCAACAACTCTCTCTCAATGCAATTTAATGCAGAGAGAAAAGGAGAGAGAGTGTAAGTTTCAATGGGCTAGCTACAAAAGTCACAGCTCATCAGTATATGAACCAGTCACGCAATGACCCAAGAAGGATCTTAATCAAACACAGAACCCCAGCATTAAGCTGGCTTCAATAAAAATTAAATTATATTAAGGTTATTATCACCAACTTAATAACTTGAATGTGAACCCTGCATTCTATCTAATCCTTGTTCATAATAAATATTCCATCTTCTTTTCTACATTGTATATTATGACACATCCACCAGTTCCTACCCCATTCCTACCCTCTGCACGTTAGTTTCTTCAATACAATCAAAATCACAACGTGCCCACCTCCCTCCTTTCCCTTCTCATCTTCACTTTTTGCCTTTTGCAACATACATTGCAGTTTGCAGTTGCAGGGCACCTTGTAGTGTTTGCTTTTTTCTTTTTTTTCAGTGAAGGATTGTTCCTTTTTCTCTCTTTTTCAGGCCAAAATGTCAGACCGGGGTACCATCTCCGGCGACTCGGCCGTTGATGCTAAGAGCAAAAAGGAACACAAAGTTTCTCTGTTCAAACTCTTCTCTTTTGCTGACTTCTATGACTATTCCTTAATGGCTCTTGGATCTGTTGGGGCATGTGTACATGGTGCTTCTGTTCCAGTTTTCTTTATCTTCTTTGGAAAGTTGATCAATGTCATAGGCTTGGCCTATCTTTTCCCCAAGGAAGCCTCTCACAAAGTTGCCAAGGTTTGTATTGTAGTAATCATGACCTTTTTCTGTTGTTTTCTTCCTAATTCAACTTCTAACATAGCTAATTGAAGGCTACTTTGGACTTAATTGCATTCAAGAAACGATATTCTCTCATAAGATGTACGTTTTAATGCAGTAATTGTTTGCAATTTTGCAGTACTCGTTGGATTTTGTGTATCTAAGTGTAGCAATATTGTTTTCATCTTGGATAGGTATGAAAATAGCACGTTAAAAGTCATACACAATCTATGTTCAGTTAATTTGTCAATTTTATTAGTTACTAAAGTGTATATATGTTGGTGTTGAATTGATTATATAGAGGTGGCTTGTTGGATGCACACTGGGGAACGTCAAGCTGCAAAGATGAGAATGGCTTATTTGAAATCAATGTTGAATCAAGATATCAGCCTATTTGATACGGAAGCATCAACAGGAGAGGTCATTTCTGCCATCACTAGTGATATTATCATTGTGCAAGATGCACTTTCCGAGAAGGTACGCATTTGCATATTAAGCAATATTTCATGCTTCTACGCATTTTAATTTGGATAAGAACAAAAGATAATATTGTGCTAAGACAAACATGTTCTTATTTCCTGGTCAATTTCAACTTTAACCTCGTTAACTTTTCTTTCTAGCTCTTTCAATCTACTAACTAATTGGAGTAATTTCATTATTGTGACCAAAAAGTGGTTTTTCATATTAATGGTCCCTTCACTTTTGCCCCGTCAATTGGAGTATTAATTTATGGAGCCTTCCCCGATTATTCAGCTGCTCCAAAGCAAGAAAATAAAGAGAAATATTTTTCAACATAATTTTTCTTTACTTTACGTATTTTTCGTAAACTATTAAATCATCAGACGGTAATGAAAGAGACTTTTTCTTTGATGACTAAAACTCACCAGCTATTGTCACAAAAAGAAAGAGGTAAAACTCATTTTGCAATAAATATAAGGCTATTGTCACAAAAAGAAAGAGGAAAAACATAAATATAACGGTGGATGTGAAACCCCTTCACAGTTTTACATATAATTTAAAAAATGAAAAATATTGGAAATTGGAAAATAAATACAATTTCCTCTGCGAATATAATTAATAATTAGTAACTACTACTCCCTAAGGAAGAAAATATTAAACTTGTTAATTTAATATCACTTTTGTAAAATACCCTAAGAAAGATATTATAAAAATCTGGCTAGTCTGTGATATTAATTAATATTACTGTTACATTAGTAAAGTATCCAAGAAATAGTGATTTAAAAAATAAAAATAATAGAAACGTACATTTAATATATTAAATGTTGTTTGGCTAACACGCGGGCACCAGTTCGGGACTCTCACTTGAAACGGAAAAACAATTACTACACCTGTTGACGTTTTTTGTGGCTTCGTTCGTCCCGTCTTCGTTATTTGGTTTGTTTCTGACAGCATTGATATATGAAAGTGGAACAGAGTGGATTTAATGCATTTGATGTAGCATTTATACGACCGTTCGATTTGGTTGCGTTGTTTTTAAGGTTTTGCGCTTTTTAGCTGAGCTACATGTGCCTCGAATAAAATGCACACTTACTCCAGGAAGCCTGCAATTATGGGTAATCATCTACCAACCCTAGCTGTGACACCAGTCAGCAAACACATAGCAACAAGCCAAGCCATTTCGATGGTTTTATTTTAACCTTTTAATCCTTACTATAAAGTAAAATTATATATGGACCAAAGTTTTGTGCTTATTGTTTAACTTTGGACGAATCCACTAATTATTTATTAAAAGACCATTAAATTAAACCTTCTTAACCCATGATAAGAAGATAGAATAAGAAAAGCATTTATACCTTCCATACATGTATTCATCTTATTGATTAATACTTATTTAATCTGTGAGACGGCATGCTATCGATTAACTTCCCTATAAATATAAATGATAGTTGAAGTTGGAATTTACAGGTAGGGAATTTCATGCACTACATAAGCCGATTTATAGCGGGCTTTGTTATTGGGTTTGTTAGAGTGTGGCAGATCAGCCTAGTGACACTTTCAATTGTCCCATTGATTGCCGTTGCTGGAGGTCTTTATGCATATGTCACAATTGGGCTTATTGCAAAAGTTCGGAAAGCCTATGTGAGGGCTGGTGAAATTGCTGAAGAGGTAATTAACTCACATTTCACAAAATGCTCAACTGTCTTCTACTTCTTGCACATAATCAAAGTGAATCCTGTGACCAAACATCAATAAAGTATGGTAACAACATATTATATACGTTATGACATTTTTTTTTTTTTATCATTAATTGAAATTCATACGGGATCATTAAATTGGCAGTGAAGCTCATTAAACTAACAGTGAAACCTCACAAAAATATGAATTTGGACTAATGGCAATAAATAAAAGTGTTGCAAGTTCTTGTATACGAAGTCCGTTAATATTTGTTGTACTCTTTGTGGGTTTCAGGTGATAGGCAATGTTAGGACGGTCCAAGCATTTGCAGGAGAAGAAAGGGCAGTAAGATCATACAAAGCTGCACTCATGAAAACTTACGTAAACGGTAGAAAAGCCGGTTTGGCAAAGGGCCTGGGCCTGGGCTCAATGCATTGTGTCCTTTTTCTATCGTGGGCTTTGCTTGTTTGGTTCACTAGCATTGTTGTTCACAAGAATATTGCCAATGGAGGAGAGTCTTTCACTACCATGCTCAACGTTGTGATCGCTGGCCTGTAAGCCCTGGATAACTTTTGTTATATTGGGTCCAAGCCATTTCATTGTGTTTTACAAGGCATCATACTGCGAGAGTTAAATAATACTTCTGCTTCTGCATGATAGAATAAGTTGTATATTTTTGCATTCGTTTTAATTTTCATATAGAATTAGTCACATGAACACACATGCAATGCAAGGGTAGACTAGGCAGATACATTAAAATTTAATGATAGTACATTATGTTGTTCTTCACTAGACTAAATTACTTACTGTTAGAACTTTTGCTTCCATTTTAAGTGGTTTAAGGTTGTATTTCTTGTGTTAAGTGTTAAGATTTTTTTTCCCCCTAAATTAAGGTATGTATGATGGTCATGTTTGTTTCTCAGGTCACTTGGGCAGGCAGCACCAGATATATCTGCGTTCATCCGGGCAAAAGCAGCAGCTTATCCTATTTTTGAGATGATAGAGAGGGACACAGTAAGCAAAACTAGCTCAAAAACTGGTCGCAAGTTAGGCAAATTGGAGGGTCATATCCAGTTTAAGAGTGTCTGTTTTAGTTACCCATCTCGTCCAGATGTAGAAATATTCAACAACCTGTGTCTTGACATTCCTTCAGGGAAAATTGTAGCCCTTGTGGGAGGTAGTGGTTCTGGAAAGAGCACTGTCATATCTTTGATTGAACGCTTTTATGAACCACTTTCTGGTCAAATTCTATTAGACAGGAATGATATCAAGGAACTTGATCTCAAATGGCTTAGGCAGCAAATTGGGCTGGTTAATCAAGAACCTGCCCTTTTCGCTACAAGCATCAAGGAGAACATACTTTATGGAAAAGATGATGCCACTCTTGAAGAACTAAAACGTGCTGTGAAGCTTTCAGATGCTCAGTCTTTCATTAACAATCTTCCTGATAGACTAGAAACTCAGGTAAGATATTTGATTTATGAATATTCTATAAGAGGTTTCCATTTATAACAAAGTGAGATGTTGTATTTTTCTTCTCCTTAAGAGGTGATACTAAGTCTTTCTGTTTTTTCTTTCCTTCAGGTTGGCGAGAGAGGTATACAACTCTCAGGAGGGCAAAAGCAAAGGATTGCCATATCTCGTGCAATCGTGAAGAATCCATCAATCCTTTTGTTGGATGAAGCGACGAGTGCTCTTGATGCTGAGTCTGAGAAGAGTGTACAGGAGGCTCTTGATCGTGTCATGGTTGGGAGAACAACTGTTGTAGTGGCACACAGACTCTCTACCATTAGGAATGCGGATGTGATAGCTGTTGTACAGGGAGGGAAGATTGTGGAAACCGGTAACCATGAACAGCTCATGTCAAACCCCAGTAGTGTATATGCATCTCTTGTTCAACTCCAGGAGGCAGCTTCTCTGCAGCGCCTCCCATCAGTTGGTCCTAGCATGGGACGCCAACCAAGGTACTTCATTTTCATTGGGATACTTAGGTCCAGATCTTTTTCATGGCCTAAAGGTATTTCAAAGTTAAAGCTCGGAATAACAGCGTTCATAACAAAGTACAAGTTGTTTGTCAATTTTAGTTTAAACTTTCTTTACAACTAAAAGTTTTGTTTCTTTATCTCATATTGATTAGTTCAGGATGACTGAGAGACTAAGATGTTAAACTTATTTTTGAAAGTCACTTCTGTTAGCTTTTTCATACAAGCTGTGTTTACTCGCTATCTTTTATGAAGAGTAAGCTCTTAATATTTTTAAGAATTTTTTCTCTAGTAGTGTTTGTCTCAGAAAAAATCTAGGCCAAATACTACCTTAATACACATGCAATTGCAATCACATGAGATTTCTCACTCCTGTCAACATATGAAATATTGAAGTCAATACATTAATAGTATTATTTGTAAAGTGAATAATTTTCTGTCTAACTTTTCAGTTTAGTGAAGTGACTATAATGAACGGAGAAATGTAATATTAGAAACCTCGGTTTGTCTGCAGTTAAATATTTTTACTGTCTACCTTGTCTATTACCTTTTACATTTGCTACTTGGACAACGATTCCATTAACATGCTACTTATGATTATATGTTTCTTGTGATTGCAGCATAACCTACTCAAGAGAACTATCCCGTACAACAACAAGCGTTGGTGGTAGTTTTCGATCAGATAAAGAATCTTTTGGCCGTGTTTGTGCTGAAGAAACAGAAAATGCAAGCAAGAAAAGGCATATTTCAGCAGCAAGGCTGTACTCTATGGTTGGTCCTGACTGGTTTTATGGGGTTTTTGGGACTTTATGTGCATTTGTAGCTGGTGCACAGATGCCACTTTTTGCACTAGGAATTTCTCACGCACTCGTATCATACTATATGGACTGGGAGACAACATGTCACGAAGTAAAAAAAATTGCTTTCCTCTTCTGTGGAGCAGCAGTTATAACTATCACTGTCCATGCTATTGAACATCTTTCTTTTGGAATCATGGGAGAGCGACTCACCCTTCGTGTGAGAGAAATGATGTTTTCTGGTAATTTTGATCTACTGATTATTACTTTCTCTATCACTTAGAAACTTAGTCCTTGCTATGAAATGTTTCCTTTCAGGCTTCCACTATTTTTGTAAACGGTTATTTATTTGTTGTGCTACATATTTTAAGGATTCAGAGCATGTTCATGATCAACATTATTGATCAAGCCATCTTCTGATGAATTATATTTTAAAGGGTGTTTTTTGCATTTACTGATTATTACTTCCCCTGTTCATATGGCTGCAGCTATCTTGAAGAATGAAATTGGTTGGTTTGATGATACTGGCAACACAAGTTCTATGCTTTCATCGCAGTTAGAGACTGATGCAACATTATTACGAACAATAGTTGTTGATCGTTCAACAATTCTGTTACAGAATATTGGTTTGGTTGTTGCTTCGTTTATTATTGCCTTCCTCTTGAACTGGAGAATAACACTTGTTGTCATAGCCACATACCCTTTGATCATTAGTGGTCATATTAGTGAGGTGAGGTTCCTTGTTCCCCATTTCAATATTTTGGAACTAGGATGTTTGCTTGCGTTTTAATACTTCCTTAGGATCATCTCAGAAACTTTTTATGAAAGGCTATGGAGGCAACTTGAGCAAAGCATATCTAAAAGCCAACATGCTGGCCGGGGAGGCTGTGAGCAATATACGCACTGTTGCAGCATTTTGTTCTGAAGAAAAGGTCCTTGACCTTTATGCTAATGAACTTGTTGATCCCTCCAAACGATCATTTCAACGAGGCCAAATTGCTGGGATATTCTATGGCATTTCCCAGTTCTTTATTTTCTCATCTTATGGCCTCGCCTTGTGGTAGATGCTTTAACTTCGTTCTGTCTTAAATACGTTACTTATAGTATAAATATCTCACTAAATGGTGGTAAATGGTTACCTTTGTGCTGAGAGTGTATACCTTTTGCAGGTATGGATCTGTTTTGATGGAAAAGGAGCTTGCTAGCTTTAAATCAATTATGAAGTCATTTATGGTTTTGATAGTAACAGCACTGGCTATGGGAGAGACATTGGCCCTGGCCCCAGATCTTTTGAAAGGGAATCAAATGGTTGCATCTGTTTTTGAAGTGATGGATAGAAAGTCAGGAATATCAGGTGATGTAGGAGAAGAGTTGAAGACAGTAGATGGGACAATTGAGCTCAAAAGAATCCATTTCAGCTACCCTTCAAGGCCAGATGTAATTATTTTCAAGGATTTCAATCTAAGAGTTCCTGCAGGCAAGAGTATTGCCTTAGTGGGGCAAAGTGGTTCTGGTAAAAGCTCAGTGATCTCCCTTATACTCAGATTTTATGACCCAACATCCGGAAGGGTGTTAATTGATGGTAACATACTCGAACTTCAATAATTTACTCATCCGGTCCATTACTAGTGCAAAAGAAAAAAAAAAAGTACCATAAGATAAATTTTCCAAAGTAAAATGCTCAACATGCATTTGCGTGCATAAGTCAATCATTATAGAGATGGCTCATTGACCACATTTGCATGCATATGCAATGTGCGGGTGACATTCTTCTAACAATGATAAATCAAATTCTTTCAGGAAAGGACATCACAAGACTTAATCTGAAATCTCTTAGGAGACACATTGGTCTTGTGCAACAAGAACCAGCTCTTTTTGCAACATCAATTTATGAAAATATACTTTATGGAAAGGAGGGTGCCTCTGATTCCGAAGTAATTGAAGCAGCTAAGCTTGCCAATGCTCATAACTTCATCAGTGGTCTTCCAGAGGGTTACTCCACCAAAGTAGGTGAACGAGGAGTGCAACTATCTGGCGGCCAAAGACAAAGGGTAGCTATTGCAAGAGCTGTTTTAAAGAACCCTGAAATCTTGCTACTAGATGAAGCCACTAGTGCACTTGATGTGGAGTCAGAGCGTGTGGTGCAACAAGCATTGGACAGATTAATGCAGAAAAGAACAACAGTTATGGTGGCACATAGGCTATCCACCATAAGAAATGCAGATCAAATCTCAGTTTTACAGGATGGAAAGATAATTGAGCAAGGGACTCATTCAAGTCTTATAGAGAATAAAAATGGAGCATACTATAAATTAGTCAACCTTCAACAGCAACAGCATCAATTATAGCATAATGGAAGAACACAACAAACGATCATGGATTTTTTATACTGTGATTTTCTATTTTTTTAGTTTTTCCCTCCACGTTTATAGATGATGATGTGGATTGGGAAGCTGATGTCGGGGTGGAATAATTCCATACTATATATGTTTGTAAGTGCTATAAAATGTAAAATGGCTTCATATATTTAGTTCTTGATTCTCATTTTGCATAAAAGACAGAAAAGAGGAAGGGAGAGGGTCATAGAATCTTTGTCTATGATTAGAGAAATCATATTAATTTGAACAATAAGATTTGTAAAATTTATCTTACAACCGTGAATGAAATGGAAAGGGAAACGAAGAATATAATGTTGTAATAAAAGTGAAAAAATGGATTATAAAATTTATTATAATAGTGGAGAGGGATAGATACTAGAAGAGTAATATAACAAATTAACGATTATTGTTTAGTATCTTTCTTTTTTTAATTGTGATAAATACATGAATTGAATGTTTTATCCTCTCAATTTGAACTTCTCTTTTTTGACATATATGTACATATTTTAATTATATTTCTTTTCAAATAATTGATATATTAGAAAAGAAAGTTACGAGAATGTAGTTGAATTTTACTTAATTTCTTTCTAAATTTTTGTAGCAAAATGAGATTTCAAAGTGCTCATTGCTCAAGTACTAAATCCAGCGCTCCAACCATGAAAAGAAAGAGAAGAAATTGCTTAACGGATTTCTACGATTATAGCACTAGGTCACAACTAGTAGTGAGATTCGAAAGCAATAATGAAAGAGGCAGAGTTCCACAATTGTAGTGGTGAACCACTATTGGTAGCGGTGGGAGTTGAAAAAAAAAAGGGAGAAACAGAATCCTGGAGCTATAGCGGTGGATAAAGGCTTAAGCACTGGAACCTTTCTTCAACATAAAGGACCCTCTACTGCTGCAGTACCAGAATCACAACTCAGGCACTGAAAACTTTCCTCATCTGAAGAACCCTCCACGGTTCAAGCACTGGATCCACGATTGCAGCGGTGGGATTAAAAATTCAATCTTTCCCCTATTTCACTTATCCATATAAATAGCAGAAAATGGAGAGAGGGTCACGGAAAAGAGGGAAGATACCCATAAGAGATAACCAAGAGAAAGATAGCTTGAAGAGGATTTTAAGTGAAGATTGCTTGGGAATGACGATCATCATCTTCAATTCTTCCTTTCCTTCGTCTTGCATTTTTGTAAGTGTCAAAACCCTGTCATCATATGACTAACTTTTTTAAGATTGAATTCAATGTAATTATTAACTCTTTTGTAATTCTTGAGTTTGTATGATATTCATGTTATATATTTGTGTGTAATTCTATTTTTAATGCTTAATCTAACTTGATCACTTGTCTTATAATTTTTTTGTTTGAAATTTTGTGGGAAAACGTTTTCTTAAACCTGATCTAGATTATTATACCTAACAAGTTCTTGTACTTGGAATAGGCTTAATCTTATTAGTCATTTGCATTCTTGAAATCCTAATGCAAGGTTTAAATTTCAAGCATAGAGAAATCATGTTTTGAATTTAGTTCCTTAGATACTTAATGTTTGATAAATCAAGTTAAGTTGTTTTATGAATATAAAAATATAGTATTTGAATTCAAGATAAAAGTGTTAAAAAATACATTTGAATCCTATCTTTCTCTCATATTGATTTCATTACTAAGTATACTATTTTATCAATTAGTTTTTTTTAAATGAAATTTAAGCTTGTATCAATGATTTCCATTCTAGTAAATATTTATTTCAAAGTTTACTAGAAAAAAAATTATAAAATATTCTAAATCTCTTAGGATGATATTTGAAAGGTACTATAATAAAGCTTGGTACACTTACCAAAGTTTCATTAAATTTTTGGCATTGTTGCTGGGAAAGATTCTTTAGGATGAAGAAAGCTTCTGGTGCTTAAGTCATGATTCTAGTGTTGCAATGGTGGAGGGTCCTTCATGTTGAAGAAAAGGTTTCGGTGCTTGAGCCATGATCCACCGCTATAGTTCCAAAATTCCGTTTTTGCCTTTTTTTTTTTATTTTCAAATCCCATTACTACTAGTTGTGGTTCATCGCTATCGTTGTGGAACTTTGTCTCTTATTGCTTTCCAAATCTCACCACTATTAGTCGTGACTCAGCGCTATAGGTGTAGAACTTTGTTAATTAATTTCTACTCTTTTTTTTCATGGTTGGAGATATAGATTCGGTACTTTAACAATAAACACTTTAGAATCTCATTTTATATAAAAATTAAGAGAAAAATTAAGTAAAATTCAACTAATTCTTTTAAAATTTCTTTTCTAATATATCAACTATTTGAAAAGAAATATAATTAAAATATATACGTAAAAAGAGAAGTAAAAATTGATAGATAAACACTCCTTTCATGTACGAATTGCTTAATTAATATTTATTTATTTGTGGTATAGCCAGGGACTAGTAGTGATCAATGGTTGGAAACTTGAATCTTGACCACGCGGCTAATGTTCTTTAAAATTAGTATGAAATTCCTTTGTATAAAATATATAAATATTATGAACAGTATAATTAAGATCTTTATTAACGTTAATTACTATGTCATGATGGTCATCCTCGTACATTGTCTATTGCTAGAGTTTTACGTTAATTTTGTCATTTTGTTTCGCTATGTCTTAAATATTAACTTCTAGGATAAAGAAGTTTTGTAGTCTGTGCTGAGCTTGATTTTGTAAATTTTCTTGTGATCATTAATATATTTTTCTTTAGTTAAATTAATTATAGATTTACATCATGTATCTGAGGCTACTTTTTTTTACTTTCTACATAAATGGCAAATCAGTTTCTAGCTTTAATTTATTAATAACTAGAACCCATGTATATATATTCAGCTGCTTTTAATTGTTCGGATAATTTCATTAGCAATTAAGGGTCTTCTCCTTGCAATTTGGTGTGCTTTTAAGTTTAAAATTAGTGAATTAAACTATAAAAATAAATATAGTGTGATTTGCTTTGATTTATATTAATTATAAAATTTAAATTAATCAAACCAATCTTTTGTGATTTTATTTTATTTAATTTTGCAGTTTAAACTTTCTATTATGAAGTATTAAAAAATACATAAAAAAATTTACTTTCAAAATTTTATAAAAGTTTAGTCACTCCCAACAAAATTATATAAAAATAGCAACTATTAAAATTAAAGTATAAACAATTAATTCTTTTAAACATTACAGTCTAGTAGTTGTGTCATCAAATGAAATTAAATCAAATAGTTTTGGTAAAATATTTTTTTATCAACTAATTAATATTAATTAAAATCAATTAAAGATTAAGTCAAAAACTTATAAATATAGAAAATAATGAGTAATTGTATATACCTTCTTAGAGATTTGCTAAAATAACTAAGAATTAATAGTTTGGTTTGTTCTGTGCAATTTAAACATCTCAAACCGAAAACCAAACAGAACCACGCGATTTGAAAATTATAAAAACTAAACCACCTCAACTAAAACAGTTTTTTGCAATTTTCAGTTTAGGTAGTTTTGGTTTTTGGTTTTCAATTCGGTTTGGTTTAGTTTTGAATACCCCTATTAGCAATTATATAACAATCAAAATTAATGTATTTTAAAATTAAATAAAGAAAAATTGAAGAACTAAAAATCATACAAACAAGGATGGAACCAGAAATGTTGTTTGAAGGGAACAAGATAAAAATTTAACAAGCAAATAAAATTTTAGATAATTATAATATATATATATATATATATATATAAACATTTCAATATTATATACATTTCTTTAACATTTATAATTTTTTAGAAAAAATGACCTATGCATTATTAGTGTTAACAGTTTTACACTAGCAATTAATCACAATCATTCATTTATAGTAAGTTTGTTAACTTTATCAATTAATATTTTAAAATTCATATAAAGAAAAAAGTTGTGATTGAATGTCAGTGCAAAACTCTTTTACATTGATGGTACATAATGTTTTTTTTTATCTTTTTTATTATCAAATCATGTTATTTACCATATTTTTATTTGAGAAGAATGATTATACATTGTCAATGTAAAAAAGTTTACACCGACATTCAATCATAATCATTTATTTATAGTAAGTTTGTTGACTTTAGCAATTAATACTTTAAAAGTAATGTAAATGAAAAATTGTGATTGAACGCTAGTAGAAATACTTTTTTACATTGTTAGTGCATACTAATTAAATTCTTTTTATTTTACTCTTTCTCTTTTTAAATGTTAACTAAGATTAATTTTTATATATTACTTATTTTATTTAAATATTAGAGAGCCATATAATTTTTTTCATCATAATTTAAACAACTTTATAAATTTAGGGGTGGCTATGGCCTCTGCTAATCCCTGCTTCCCTTTGCCCCTACAAAGTACTTTATTTTTTTACTACATACATAGTATTTTATATGTACATATTACTTAATTGATTGAACATTTTTATTAAAAATTATTTTCTGAGGAAACATTAAAATTATTTAGTAGATTTTAAAATTAAAAAAATTGAAGGATTAAAATCATATTTCGTAAATTTTACAAATATTTAAAACACATTTTACTTTATATTTTGTACCATAAAAAACTTCGACACCCATAATTATCGTCCTATATGTTATAAATAATTTAATTTATAGTATGATTTATATTGAGTTATTTATATAAAAAGTTAACACTACCGTATAAATATTAATCAATTAATATATTTTTAATATAAAGTCCAAAATTATTGTGTAATAAAAATATTAAATAATTAGATTTAAATTAATTTTTCATCATAGGAATTTAAATAAAATAATTAAACATGATTTGATATATCATATATTTACAAGAGTAGTATAACGTCCATAATGGTATGTTTATAATGATCTTAAATAGTGAAATTAAGTTTGATATTGTTAAGCCAAAATGAAAGTTATAGATCAAAAGTATATGAGTGAATGAAAGATAAAAGTAAAGAACATTTAGTAACTTCAAGGGAAGTTAATCAAGCTATATGTTATTATTAAAGCACTTTCTCTATAAATATGAGATTATAAGTGGAATGGCATTCAACTAACAATCTAACCTTCTAAACTTTTCAAGCTATCCTATTTATAGAAGAACTATGTATAAGATAAACTCAAAACTAATTTAATAGAATTCTATTAAGTTTGTTATGATTCAGTAGAATGAAATAAGAAAAAAAAGGTTACAACCCAAGCTCACTAACTTCTAATTTTACACTTGTTATTAGACTAACAAACAAAAATTATCCACCTTAGTCTACTAACTACAAAAGAATTATAACCCATTTTTTAAGTCTCCCAACAATTGAATAAAGTTTAAATAGTGGAAAAACTCTATATTGAATAGAGGTTTGGTGATTATATCAACAGGATTATGATTAGTAGAGATCTTCAAGACTTTCACTAATCTTTTATCAATGGCCTCCATGATAAAGTGCAACTTAATATCGATTTGTTTTGTTCTCTCAGGAGGGACTGAGTTCCTAGACAACTGAATAGCACTCTGGCTATCACAAAACCCTACAGAAACTTGGTTTTGAGTTTTCAATTCCTTTGCAATGCCTTATAGCCAAATTGACTTTTTTATTGCTCAGTTAAGGCAATATATTCTACCTTAGTGGTTGACAGTGCAACTATCATTTGCAAGGTTGCTTTCCAGCTTATTGCAGTGCCAAACACAGCGAGCACAAAACAGCGGTTAACTTTCTAGTATTAAGGCAGCCAACATAGTCAGAGTCTATAAAGCCTTCTATCGCAAACTCATTTGTCCCTCTTCTTGTTCCACCATAGACTATCATTCTTCCTATTGATCCTTTGATATATCTCAGAATCCATTTCACTACTTGCCAATGAGGTTTTCTAGGATTTTCCATGTATCTTCCAACAAGGCTGAGTGCATAGGTTATGTTTGGTCGAGTGCAGATTATAACATAATTAAAGAACCAATCAAAATGGGATAAGGAATGCTTGCCATATAAGTTTCTTCATCACGAGACTTAGGAGCTTGCTTTGTACACATCTTGAACTGTTGTGACATAGGAGTGGTCACAGGCTTGCTATTTGACATACCAAACTTGTTGAGCACTTTCTCAAGTATGAGGCTTTAGACACAAGCAATAGTTTATTTTGTTTGTTCCTGCTTATCTTGACTCCTATAATTTTCTTGGCTGACCCTAGGTCCTTCATTTCAAATTCCTTACTTAGTTGCGACTTTATTTTTGCTACCTCAACCTTGTTGTTGCTTGCTAGTAAATCATCAATATAAAGGAAAAGTACAACAAATAACCCTTGCTCAAGGAATTTGAAATATACACAATTATCATAATGACTTTTAATGAATTTAATATGTGTCATAAATGCATCAAACCTCCTGTTCCATTACCTGGGAGATTGTTCCAAGCCATAAAAAGACTTTGTCAGCTTGCATACATAGTCCTTTTTACCTTTGACTTCAAATCCTTCATGTTGACTCATGAGAATTTCTTCATCCAGATGTCCATACAAGAAAACTATCTTTACATCCATTTGCTCTAATTTAAGATCAAGTTTAGCTACCATTCATAGAATTAGTCTTATGGGTATCTGCTTAACAACTAGAGAATACCTCATTGAAATTTATTCCTTCCTTCTATGTAAAACCTCATGCTATTAGCCTTACCTTGAACCTCTTTGGTTCAATTTCTAGAATCTATTCCTTCTTCTTGAATAAGCATTTTCAGCCTACCACCCTTGTTTTAGAAGGTTTCTTGATCAATTTCCAAGTCTAATTTTCATGTAGGGGCTTCTATTCGTCCCCCATTACTTTCAACCACTTTTGGTTATGTTTACTTATCATAGAAGCCCTCACAACCTTAGGATCATCTTTCATTACCTCACTTGCAGTGATCAAGCAAAATGCAATTAAATTAATATAGTTATATCTTTGTGGTGGTCTTATTTCGCTCATTGTTTTGTCCCTAACCAACATATAGGTGTCCTCTTGTAGCTGATCTTCTTCAGATTCTGATTCAGCCTATGGTCTGTCTAGGTCTAGAGGCTTAGTATTATTCTAGAGGATCTTTACCTAAAGGTTAACCTTTTCCTGAACCAAGTTGTGTTTAGATGTATAGGCCATTTGATTTTCATTTAACAGAACATCTCAACTTGTAAGGCATTTCTTGCATCCTTCCTTAAGACACCACAACTTGTAACCTTTTACTCCTTATGGATATATACCCTATGAAACAACATTTTGCTACTCTTGGTTCTAGTTTATCTTGCTTGATGTGAGAAAAAGCAAGGTAGTTAAATACTCTTAAGCATTTCAAGTTTAAGGGGATGCCCTTACCAAACTTCCTCAAGTGTCTTAAACTTCAATATAATTAAAGGGCATCTATTTATTAGTTATACTACAATGGTGGCTTCCTTAGCCCAAAAAACTTTAGGCAGATTTGTACTTAACAACATACATCTTACCCTCTCTAGGATTGTTCTGTTGAACCTTTCAACCAAGACATTCTGTTGGGGAGTGCGAACAATGGTCACGTGTCTTGCTATACCATGTTTTTGGCAAAACTCATTGAAGAATTCAGAACAAAATTCAAGACCATTATCAATCTTAAACCACTAGCTTTCTTTCCAGACTGGTTTTTAATAAACACCTTCCAGTTTTTAAAAACTTCAATAGTTTCATCCTTTGTTTTCTGAATGTAAATCCAAAGTTTCCTTGAGTAAGCATCACCTATACTAAAAAAATATCTTACATCTGAGTGCAATGGGGTTTTGGTAGTACCTATAAATCAACATGGACATAATTAAGGGTCCCCTTTGTTTTTTGTTGGCCAATTCCAAATCTGGTCCTGCAAGCCTTGTCATAGATACAAAGTTCACATAACTCAATTTCTGAATCCTATTTCCACACGAAAGTTCCTACTTGCTCAACTTCACCAATCCTTTAATTTTCACTTACATGTCCCAATATCATGTGCTAAAGTTAAGATTTTGTAAGGGCATTCTTTGCAGTGGTTGTAACACCCATATTTTTATAACTAGGCTATTATATGATACATTTTGGAAATTTGGTATATAATAGTAGTAATTATGCATGTGAAAAACTTAAATAAGTTAATTTAGTATATATAAGCATTTTTACTAAAAATTAATTTTCTCTAAAAATTTGCTAAGTAAAAACATTTCACTCAGTGACCGACCCTCCTGACCCAAACAGTCTCTTAGCAAAGAATCGCTCAGCAAACATTCATCACTAAGCGAATGCATTTTTTGTATTAAATTTGCTCAGTGACCGAGTGCAGATTTTGGCTATAAATAGGATAGTCCATATGCGAAATGGGAACAAAAAAAAGAGTTCTGAAGTGTTGAAATTAGGATTCAAAGGTTGTTCACCACTCTTCATCAACCTCTTATTGAGGGAAGAATGGAGTGAAATTTATAAACTTTTGTGGTGTTAATCTGAATAAACTTATATTTGTTTACTATTATTATCACTTTTGATCTTTTGTTGGTTATTATTATTTCCAGATATTACTTCTTGTCATTTCTTTATTGTTTCAAGATATTTCTTCTAGTCAATTTTTAATTATTCCTAGGTATTTCTTCTGGTCATTTCTTTATTGTTTCCAAATATTTCTTCTGGTCAATTTCTTATTATTTCCAGATATTTCTTTTGGTAATTTCTTTATTGTTTCAAGATATTTATTCTGGTCATTTCTTTATTTATAGATATTACTTCTAGTCATTTCTTTATTTTTAGGTATCACTTCTAGTCATTTCTTCATTATTTTCAAATATTACGTCTTGCCATTTCTTCATTGTTTCCCGATATTAATTCTGGTTATTTCTTTATTATTTCCAGATATTACTTATGGTCATTTCTTTATTATTCCAGAAATTATTTTTGGTCATTCCTTTATTATTCTTAGATATTACTTTTGGTTCTTTGTTTATTATTTACAGATACTATCTTTTGGTCCTTTTTTATTTATTTATCCTCTAGATATTACAATCTATTCATTTACTGTATTGTTATTGTTATTTAAATTATTCTCCAGATATCATAGTCTACTCATTTGTTATTAATCGTTAGTTATTCTATCTTTTCGCTTCTTTTTGGAAGTTACATTTGTGTAATGTATTCCAAAGATCAATAATTATATGTTAATATTTATGAAAGAATATATTTATATGTTATGAAAATTTCAAGGAATTATGTGTAAGGTTTAGTTTTGTAAAATTCATAATACACATGATATTTCTCAAAATCATATTTTTAATTTTGTAAAAGATAGTCAAGTATGCTATATGGTTGCAGTCTAACTTGATCTTCCACATAAAAAAATATGTCTTTAATGCTACTAATAAATCAATTGTTTGCTTATATTACTATTATAATTATTATTCATGAACTAGAATTTTGAGATAAGAAATTAATTTATATATTCATTGTGATTTTTAATTCTTTGAGGCTGATTTATAAATAATCTTGTGAATGATTATTGATATATGAAAATACTATGTAATTGTCATATCTGGTCATTTTTTAGATTATGTTGAATTGAATTTAGCAAAGTCGTAGGTTTCCATGTAAAGATACCATACAAGTACATGAATGTTCGTGTTTTGGGAAGTTATAACTTGGTATACTGTGAGATGAAAGACAGGTACAAGTTGAATCCTAAGATGGTTTTAAGTATATGAATATTCAAGTTATCCCATGATGGTACTCAGGTTGAGGATATTTATCAGGCAGGTGAATATTCAAGGTAGTCTATATAGGTACTTGGGCTCGGGATATTCATCATGTAGGTGAATATTTAGGATAGTCCATATTGACACTTGTAGTGAGGAAGTTCATCAATTAGGTGAATATTCAAAGTAGTTTGTGCTGACACTTGGGATAGAATATTCATAAAACTTTCCATAAGACCTTTTGTGATTGAAGTAAATCATTATGAATTGGTTATGGATTCATATATAGAGTTAAATGGGAATGAATTGAATAAAATTATGTCTATATATTGAGTTAAGTAAGATTGAATTATAGGCTAAATCTTAGCCCCATTATTTGTTAAGTTTATTAAGATTAACATTAATAGTTTATAAAAATCTCATTCCTTTCTTGTGTTTCCTTTCATGTGTTTATATTCTTATATGTCCGTGGTATGAATAGAAGATGGATTTTATCAGTAAGAGATTATGCAAAATCAAATTATTTACTTTGAATACATTGAACTTTCTAAGCAAGTTACTTTTTTAATGTTCAAGTAATTTTAGAATTATGAGGAGTCCACTTCTCTGAGTTAGGACTTTCAAAAGGGTAGCTATAAAAACTAATGTATTTATGTTTTGAATGAAGCTTGTAATAAATTATATTTTAGCTTGAAATGTTACCAGAAAATTACGGTTCTTTATGTAAAATTAGATTTCGAAAATCTCCCACATTTTTATAATACTTTTATTAAAGATTAAAGGTGTTACAATGGCTGCAAATACGTTGATCATAGCCTTTCCATCCACAACATATAGACCATTTCTTAGAATCCCTCTCATCACAACCTTTGAATCTTTTGCAACATTTTGTACCCCTCGTGAACCATTGAACAAATACCCCTTTTTTATCGAATTCACCAAGGTGATAAGGTTTCTCTTTAATTCTGGAACATACTTGACATCTTTGATTATTTTTTCCATACCGTCATGAAACCTGAATCTAATTGTTCCAATTCCTTCTATCTTACACGATTTATTGACTCCCAACAAGACAACCCCTTTGCTTGATTTGAGAATTTGGATCCTGAGTCCATCATCCATTCAAAATTTGGATCTTCCTTTGAGACTGCTAAAGCTTTTGCCGATTCATACCCATTCATGTAGACAACTGCAACATTACCTGCATCTCTAGAACTTTCTTGGTTCCTATATTCCCCTTTATTTCTAGATAGAATTTTCTTGTATGGATTTCCTTCTTGCAATTACAACATCTGATCTTAAGAATTTCCTCTGCCAGTTTTGACATCATTTGATTTTGGCTTCCTTTTATCAATCTTTCTAGATTTCTTTGAAGGTTTTCCTTTTACTGCAAACCTCTCACTGTGCTTGAGGGATTTTTCTCCTTCCTCTCATTCAATTCTTTGGAATTCAATGCAGTCTATACCTCATTAAGAAATGCAAAATCTCTTCCAAACAAGGGTGTCTCCTTGAAGTGGGAATGTGATCTTGGAAGGGAACATAGTAGTAGCAAGGCTTGATCCTCATAATCAATTAAAACATCAATGTTTTCAAAGGTCTAAAATCAGGTTATTGAATACATCTAGTTGTTCTCCCACAGGTCTATCATCTTGGATCTTGAAAGAATACAAAGATTGTTTTAGATAAAGATGATGTATAAAAGATTTTGTAATGTTTAGGCTCTACAACTTTGCCCACACAATAATTGCAGCCTTTCCTTCGAACCCTACCTCAGAACCTTATCGCTCAGGCTTAAGATAATCGTGTTATGTGCCTTCTCCAATAGGGTCTTCTTATCTTCAACCGTAATTTGCTTCCCAAGTTTGGCTTCTCCTTTAAGATCATTAACCAACCCTTGTTGAACAAGGAGAGCCCTCATCTTCACCCTTCACAGACCAAAGTCATTTTGGCTTGTAAACTTCTCAACTTCAAACTTGGTCGAACCCATTGTTCGATACTCACCTCAGCAATTTGTTGAGCCAAGATGAAAGTTGTAGACCAGAAATAAATGAAAGAATGAAAGATAGAAGTCAAGAACACATAAGAATTCAATAACTTCAAAGGAAGTTACTCAAACTCTCTATTATTATCAAAACACTTTCTCTACAAATATGAGATTACAAGCGGAATGACATTGAACTAATAGACAACCTCATAACCTTTCCAAGCTACCATATAAAAGAACTATGTATATGATACCACTCAAAACTAACTTAACTGAACTTTGTTAAGTTTATTGTCAGGCAATACAAAGGAATGAGAAAAAAAGAAGTTACAGCTCAAATCCACTAACTTTAAATTTTACACTTGTTATTAGACTAACAAACAATAGATATATGTATCATATATTTACAAAAAATATTATTATTATAATAAATACTAATAAATAAAATATTCTATGTATAATGATATTAAACATAAGTAAATATATTAATTTTAATAATAAATTATATATTATTGAGTGTTTGAAATTTAACTTTGTTAAATAATCATAAAAATAATTTCATTGTTCACAATATTATCAAATATAATTATCTTATGAGTGATATTCATTATTTCTTTCATAAAAATTTAAAAAATATTTAATGAAAGAATGTCAAATACACCTTTTTACTTGTAAAAAATTAACATTATTATATAAATATCAATAACAAATTTAGTAGAATAAGTTTTTAAATTTAAAATCAAAATCTATTTCATAATAAATTATTATCTAATATATTTAAATTAATTTCTCAAAATAAAAATTTCATTCGTATAATTAAATATTATTTATAAAAACAAACTATATAAATATATCTTATATATTTCTAAGTAAAAATTAAATTTTTAAAAAATAATTTTTTTATAGGATTTAAAAGTATAAATAAATATTTTTAATCATAATTATGAACGTCCATAACGGTTATGTCTATAATATATCAAGTAAATTTATATTTCGTATATGATATTTGTAGTGTTTTTTATAGAAAAATTAAATTAAATTTAATTTATGATATTATTTGGTAATTAATTTAAATTTATTTTGTCATTATTTTTTGTTCAATTATGATGATATATGCATAATATTTTGAAAAATGAACATTAATTTATAAATATTAATAATTTTTACATATAAACTTATTAAACCTATAATCAATATATTATTTTTTATAATAAATTATATATTACTAAATTTTTTAAATATAAATGTGTTATAAATACTAAAAAAAACTGTTGTTCATACAATACTAAAGTTGAGTAGAATTATCTTTAGTGAATATGAAAGTTGCGATTTCTTAATTTAGTAAAAAATTAAAACTAATTTAATAGTGGAATGGATACAAATTCTCTCACCGTCAAGCAAATATTAATTAAACATTATATAATATGATAATTAAAACTTAATTTATGATATAAAATTGTGTAAATATTTTAAAATTATTTTATAATTTTAGTTTGTCTATTTTATAGTATATAAAATAAATTAATATTATTATATAAATATTAATCAACAATTTTTGTATAATAATTTATTAAACAGAAAGTCAATAAAGTATTTTATAATAATATACTGTATGATTTAAAATCGTTGTAAAACTCAATAAACTTTTAAAAAAAATTTGTTTATGATTGAAAGACGTATAAAAATTGTTATTTATAACTGCGTCAAGTAGGATTATCGCTTATAAATAATATTTATATAGTTCTTTTTAAAAATATAAAACTTAATTTAATGGTAGATCAAATATCGTTTTTCCCACTAATAATGTTTCGCAAATATTTATCAATAAACATTTAAATAAATATATATATATATATATATATAATAAATTAATTTTAATATATTAAATATCTAATATAGAAATATAGAAATATTAAAATTATAAAATAATAATTAAAAATATAAAAAATAAAATTACATACATAAATAAATTGAAAATATTAAAAATATAAAATATGTAAAAGTATTTTAAAAAATAAAAAATGATATTACATAAAAATAAAATAATATGAAAATAATAAAGTAAATAAGAAATTAAGATTTAAAAAATAAATTTATTTAATCGCATTATTTTATGTTTGATAAGTTTATTAATTTTATTAATTATATACTTTGTAAACGAAGGTTTTGTGATTAAATGTGAACTTTTAACATGTGAAACCAAATTAAAGTTATATGTCAAAGTGTAAAGACAGTTTTGTTTTTCTTATTAATAAGTATTAAAAGCTTCTAAACTTTACTATTTTTTCAATAGACACTCTAAATTTATATTTTCTGTCATTAATTTTTTTTTTGTGAAAATGACACATGGACTTTAAATTAATATGGTTGATATTTAAATTTTAACCTTTTATAAACGACACCTTAAAACTTTATTTTTATTTTAATTAATCTTTAAAATTTTTTTTATACCATAGTCTCTACAAGTTTTCTTATAGAACTCATTTTTATATTTAAAATATAATTAAAAAATAGATTTAGAACTTATATATTAAAAATAAAAAATAATAACTTTTTTTTTTGCGGTGAAAATCATAAAGTTAATAGAAAGAGCTTTAATTATATTTTTAATTCTAAATTTCATTATTTTAGTTTTATAAAATTAATTTATAAAAATAATAATTAAAATACTTGAAATTAAATAAATAAAATATTAAAATTTTAATAATTTAAATTTAATTAAATATAAGACATTATTAATTTTATGAAGACGGTAAATTTCAAAAATTAATTGGGATAAAATTGAAATTTAGACGCTTATATGCGCATCAAAAAAGTAAAATTTAAAGATTGGTGTGAACAAAAGGGAGTTTATAGTGGCTATTTTCTTAAAAAAAAACATATAAAGTTTAAGGGTTAATTAGGATTAAGTTAGATGTTTAAGGTGTTTATTTGTAAAATGACTCAATGCTCTTTTTTTTTTTTTTTTTTAATGTAGGACCAAAATAAAGTGTAAAAATCTTTTCATGTAGTAAAGTTTATTAGTCAATTTAGGTGAATTATTGTATCAAGTTCTAATTCAAACTTCATTATCTTCATCAGTTAAAATTATGTAAAAATTGAAATGACTTTTTTTAGATTAAAAACTAAATAGAGTTATGATAAATATGAGGATAAAAAAAATTTAACAGATAATTATTTTTTTTGGTTATATGATCACAGTAACACCTGAACACTTGTTTTTACTTTCTAATATTCAAAACACACTTCACAAAATACACCCTCTACTTTTTTCCACATCATTTTAAGTGTGTCCAGTTCTTAAGTGCAAAAACCAGTTCTTCATAAGCTCCACATTAGTGAATGGTTCATTCCATAGTCTTTACTTCTCATAAATTTTTTTGTTTCTTTTTTATTTCCCCGAGTAGATTTGAAAAAACAAACAATGTGTGTAATTGCAAGTTCAGTCTTTACAACCATTGATGTATTGATATGACAGTACCATTCAAGTAAAATTGCAGTGGCCAAATTTGCAACTCCAACAAAGATAAACAAATTAGAAAGAGTCAAACGCAAATTAGATATAAGCATAATTTACTTTTGAGTACTGAATATTTCAACTTCTCTTGGTATATCAAACCTACCATGTCTGTCTAAATTTCCACTCACCCTTAACAACCCGAGAATCGTACGTATTACGATTTACAAGTTGCTATTTTTGTGTCACTTATATTTATCAACGGAAAGCTTCAAATTTGCATGTGCCCTGAAAGATTCTTTATTTTCATGATTTGTTTGGCTTTTCTTTATTTTTTTTTCTTTTTCAGCCTTCTTTTCTAATAAAACAAAAAGGACACAGTTAAAACTCACAAAAATATCTAGGTTCATAAAATTATAAAATAATCTATTTCTATATTTATACTATTAATAAAAGGAATACCTTCAATGCTTATTTTTATACCTATTTTAAAATTAAAAAAAGTAAATTAATTTGTCATTAAAGAGACTTGAAGCCACAACCTTATGATATTATATTATATATTATATCTGTACTATTAATAAAGGGAATACTAGACTTTTTGATGTTCACTTTTTAAAATACATATTCTACCCTTACACCTATTTTAAAATTAAAAAATATATTAATTTGTCATTAGAGAGATTTAAACCCACAACTCTCACTCTTTAAACATAAACTTTACCACTAGATAAATCTTATAACTTTAAATAAAAACTTACTTTAAAATATTTATATCCAATATACATAATTGTCTAATTATATTTATAATGTATAATATATGATATTATATTATATACTATATATTACATTATATAATAGAAATATGACCTTTTAGTGTCCAGATTTTATGATTATTTTATTTTCTAAACATTTTATGACTGTTGCTACTTTCAGAGTATAACTTCTCCGTATTAATATATATGTAAATTTCATGATAAATATTTTTAATAAACATGCAAATACACCGGTGTAACAATATTTTAAGTTCTATTTAAACTCTCCTCTTTCTATTTTTTCATATTCATTTCATATTTGTCATATCCATTAATCATGTTATCATAAACAAAAAATATAAAATTAACAAATATATTTCAAAACATGTTACATAATAATTTATATTTTAAAATATAAAAATTTACAAAAAATACTAAATTAAAATCCTACTATTATTAATGTAAAATTAAAATAAAAATGCAAATAAAAAAAGTAAGGTTAATAAATAACCTTTGTTTTGGCCCAGATTTAAAAAAAAAAAAGGAAAAACTTAGGAAGGAAGTTGGCACGCGACCACGCGTAGACGCATGATTCCCCACCTGGCAGTTGCAGTGACTACTTGGGGAGAATGAACACAAAACTACTTCAAAATAAAGCCTTTCCCTCTTCTCATACACTTCACTTCAGTCCTATTCCTTCTCATTTCAAACCCCATTGCTCCCTCACTCAAGGTACTTCTCTCTCTCTCTCTCAATCTACCTATTGCTTTAATCCGCTTTTATATATTCTGATTCTTCCCCGCACTCAATTTCGTTCCTCTCCTCATTTTATTACCATCATTATCATTACCAATGTTTACGCTTCCTCTTCTCTGTTTCAATACCGTGCGACCAAAACGGTTTCTTTTTTTATAATTGGTTTCAATTTTGACGCCAATACAAGCATTGTTCCCTGTGCTGGTAATCGGCTACGAAATGGAATTCATCCATTTTTTATTTTCCTTTTTCTACTTATTTTCTGAAAATAACTAAAACATACTTGGATTGATTGAGAGTCCTGTTAATTTTTTATGCATT
This sequence comes from Psophocarpus tetragonolobus, assembly GCA_037954015.1. Taxonomy (NCBI): domain Eukaryota; kingdom Viridiplantae; phylum Streptophyta; class Magnoliopsida; order Fabales; family Fabaceae; genus Psophocarpus; species Psophocarpus tetragonolobus. Next base: position 77,745,423 of record CM075689.1, read on the forward strand.
AGGATACTGCAAATGACTTGCTCTTTTTGTTTCTAAATTATGTGTGTCTTTATGTCCATAACAGAAATATATTATTAATAAAGAGAATATTCTTTTTGTTGTTCACTCTTTAAAATATTTATTCTACCTTATATTTATTTTAAAATTAAAAAATAAAATAATTTGTCTTTAGAGAGAGTTGAACCCACAATCTCTCACTCCTTAAACATAAACTTTACTACTACTCCAGTCTTATTTTAAGTATGAAAGTACTTTCAAATATTGATATCCAACATACATAATTGTCCAACTATATCTATAATTTATATATTATATATACTATATTATAGGAATATACCCTTTTGGTGTCCATATTTTATGACTATTTTACCTTCTAAACATTTTATAATTATTCGCATTTTCACAAATATAACTTTTCACTATTAATATATGCACATTTTCATAATTTCTATCTTATCACAAATCAATCTTCCTTAAACATGATTAATATATGTATACACTTCATTATAAATATTTTTAATAAACATGCAAATACATTAGTTGTGACAATATTTTAAGTTCTATCCAAACTCTCTCCTCTTTTCATTTTTTATATTCATTGAATATTTGACATATCCATTGATGATCTAACATATTTTTATCATGTTATCATAAATAAAAAATTAAAATTAAAATAATGTATTTCAAAGCATGTCACATAATAATTTATATTTCAAAATATAAAAATTTATAAAAAATATTAAATTAAAACCCTAAAATTGTTATAACATATTAAAATAGAAATGCAGATATACAGGCACGACATCGCTTTGTTTTCGCTAGTCAGTAAGAAAATTTTCATATGCTAATAATGGTTAATTATTGGACTTGATCCGAATTTTATTTTTTTAAATTTTCATATCGGTTTATCTAAAATTAACTTTTAAATTTATGTTTTCCAAATCTTAGATAAAGTTTATTGTGATATATGTTCTAGATCAATTGATCCTGAATTAAATATTGATTTGATTTTTTGGATTGGTTACCTTGAAATATATAAAAATATAAATTTCATATCAATTAATCGGGAATTGATATAATTATATTTTCTGAATTTTTTATTCAAAATTTACCTTTTTATATGTTGAAAATAAACTTATATGAAAAATAAGGGTATTATATAGATGTGCTTGTTTAGGTGCCAATAGTAATTATGGGGTGATAAAAAAATTCCTAACGTAAACTTTGTCTTAATGAGTAGTACTGTTTCTTGAGATGGCATGCTAACAATATATCAAGAATAGCATTGCGTGCATGTACGTAAACCTCAGCTATTCTAAGACGAGGCATTTGTAAACTAATTAAATATCGATAATTAATAATATTTCAGGTTAATATATTTTTATTATTTGAAAAAGCATCCAATTTGAATTTAGTCATTTAAATTTTTTTATTAGTTTTAAACCTCATATTATTTTAAAAAAAAAATGTTGAATTCGTTTCTCATCCTAACAGCTAGCTAACTACGTGAAAACGTTAGAACTAAATCCGAACTTTAGGGACCAAATACATGTGACATTCACATCACGTGACTTTAGGACAATATCCAATTTATTTTTTTTAACCATATCCAAAATGTTTACGCTATATTTGGTAGGAGGAAAAATGCCAGTAATAGAGAGAAATTTTTACTATTAATTGTAGGACACACTTCTTTAACACCATTTTAACTTAAATGTTTTCATTTTATTTCCATCATCTCTATTTCATTCCTTTTAATCAAACCCAACCTTAAAAAAATTATAAATTAAAACCAATTTTCACAAAATATTCTGGAGTCAAACCCACGGTTTTTCAAATGTTGGACCAAAAAGGTCATTTTGGCCAATTTTATGAAGAAAACAAACAAATTATTGTAACAATAATAACCTTTTTACTCACTTGTTAATTTTTTTATATTAAACAAATATTTTTTATTCCATAAATTTTTAAATTCACTATTTCTTTCCGTTAATATTTGGCTAAAATTGATTTTAGTTTTTAATTTCATAAAAAAATATGGTTTTGATCTCTAAAGTACGTGACACATATCACATTCGGATGTCACATCATAGTCGTCAACCACATAAGTAAAATAGTAAATGCATCCTTGAAAGATTGAAGCATAAACACTTAGGTTCCTAAAAGAATTTGAGGCATCCAAGTCATTGAATCATTTTATCATTTGCATATTAGTCCTTAGGTTATTTACATCCTTTAGTAAGTGTCTAATAAGTTGTTAAGTGTCACGCTCGAAGGGTTTGTCTCTCACATGTGGCATTCCACGTCATTTTCCAAGTCACATGGATCTCAATCATCAAAGTGAAAAAAACATCCTTTTGATCCTCGAAAGATTTTTAAAGTTGTTGCATCTAGGTCCTTGAAAGATTTTTCACAAGCATTCAGGTCCTTGAAAGATTTTTTGAAGCATTCAGATCCTTGAAAGATTTTTATAGGCATTTAGGTTCTTGAATTGTTTTGACGTTTACACATAGGTCCCTCAGTTAATAACGACATTAGACAACTATACAGTCAATAGTTATTTGTTATGTTGTCGTCTTTCTCTCTTATACATAACATTCTAACTACTTACGTGACATCCACTTTTCTTTTATTTATTTTTTTAAATAAAAATATTTTTAAAGGTTCTTATGATGAAAAATAGTTGTGGTTTAATGTATTAGTTTGGTATTTAACCGAAAGCATAAGAACTTTGAACAATTAAGTTTGGTATAATGAACTCTGTCAGCATGGCATTTAACAACTAATTAGACACTTACTAAACAGTGTCAGTAACATAGCGACTGCTATACAAATGGAAAAATGATTCAAGGACCTAAATCCTTCTAAAATTCTTTGAGGGACCCAGGTGTCAGTGCTTCAATCTTCCAGAGACTCATTTGGTATTTCACTCTAATAGTAACACATGAAAGAGACAATATTTTGCTTTTTTCTCATCATACCCTTATTTTATCTTAAGACAGATGTTAACAATACTATCTCTAACACCTTTTTTCTAAGACTCTCTATGATTGATTATAATATTAAAAATCACTAATTTTAATATGTTTGATTTTCGAATCATGAGAGAAAGTCATAAAATAAGAAGTAAACAAAAAATAGTAATTTCCAATAAACTTCAACCCATTGGAAGAGGGTTAAAAAGAGAGTAAGAAACAAAATGTCACTAGGATTCAACACTAAAATACTTCACTACAAAAGGCATAAATGTATTTGTACAATTTTATATTTCAATCAACTCTAATGTTTTATTTACGAGTTTAATTGGTATGCACTATCAGTGTAAAAGATTTTTACACTGACATTTAATCATAACTTTTCATTTATGTGACTTTTAAAGTAGTAATGATTAAAGTCAACAAATTTACCATGAATTAAAGGTTGTGATTGAATGTCAATGTAAAAATCTTTACACTGACACTGTATACCAATTAAACTCTTTATTTACACTCTATTTTTAACCTACAATTTTTCTTCAAACATATCTACTTTTCTCTTATTTAAAATTATTTATATTTTATTTTCACTCTCTCCACCAAAAAATACATAAATTAAAAAAATTTAGAAAGAGAGACTGATTTCACCCATTTCAAAAACTTTTAAATTCAAATAAACAATTTTTTTAAAGACTAAATTCAAATCAATATATTTTTAGAAGATAAAAAATAGTTTTACATAAGTTTTTTATCATTAAAATTTCACAAAAAATCATTTTTAGTCCTTGAAATTCAAAAATATTTTTTTAGCCCCTGAAATTAATTTTTTTTTTATATTAACGTTATTCTTTTATAAGTTCGCATTTGATTATGCTGAATGTGAAATTGAAGATTGAAAGAATTAAGTTGAGGAAGAGAGTGATTCACAAGTATAAAAATATATTTTTTATCACCAATTTTTTAATGGTCTTAAATGAAGAAGAAGGACTAAAAGTGAATTAGAGACTAAAAAAAATATTTTTAAATTTTAACGGTTAAAAGTGATTTTTTTTTAAAGTTTTTTGGACAAAAAATTATTTAAGCCTAAAAAAATATATTTAATTATTATATTTTTAAGTTTAAATCATTCGCATTAGTTGCCTTGCCTTTCGGCCTACCATGAATATAGTAACACATTTATTTTTGTAATAATGAACATTTTAATTCTGAAAAAATACTTTTTTTATTTTAGTGCTTTATAGTTTTTTTTTGTTTTTTAGTCTTTAGAATATGTTTTTGTTTGAAAATAATTTTTATCATTATATGTGCTTCGTTTAATAATGATGTGCCTAATGTTTTGTCACATTAGCAAATCTACACTAAAAAAATAATAGCATGATAATAACATGTGACTTTTCTTTAAAGAAGGATAAATCAATTTTTGGTCAAAAAAAGACCTACCATGTGACTAAACATGAATTAGGGACTAAAAAAATATTTTTAAATTTTAGCAATTAAAAGTCATTTTTTCAAACTTTATGGAAAAAAAATTATTTAAGCCTAAAAAATATATTTAATTGTTATATTTTTAAGTTTAAATCATTGGCTTTAGTTGCCTCGCATTTCGGCCTACCATGAATATAATAACACATCTATTTTTGTCTTAATGAACATTTTAGTTCTGAAAAAATACTTTTTTATTTTAGTGCTTGATAGTTTTTTTTTTTTTTTAGTCTTTAGAATATATATTTGTTTAAAAATAATTTTATCATTATATGTCCATCGTTTAATAATGATGTGTCTAAGGTTTTGTCATGTTAGCAAATTTACAATACAAAAAATAATAGTATGATAATGACATGTGACTTTTCTTTAAAAGAAGGATAAATCAATTTTTGGTCCCAAAAAAGACCTACCTTTTTATTAGAGGTGGCAGATACATTGAGTAACTATAGTTTTCTCAGTGTGGGGCAAGGGTTTTTGGTCTATCAGGCCAGAGGCAGGGCATGATAGGAATGAGGGTTGAATAGATTCCAAAACGGTTTTTAACAAAATTTTCTTTTTCTAAAATATCTGATTTTTAAAAAATTCATCTCTTTAGAAATTTCCAAAATCTATGTTAGAGTTTTCAAAACAATTTCAACTAAAACTTGAAATAATGTTTGAGATTCAACTTTTTTCAAGATTCAATATACAAGCAAGAATAATGTCAATTCCACAACGTGTTTCCACTCAATATTTGTTCAACCTTGACTAAGGATTTCAAGAATCAATATTACACGACAAAAGATTAACCAATAACAAGATTACAATTTTCCAATACAAAGATTTTAATTAATTACAGTAAAATCAATACAATTTAATAAAAAATTAAAGAGTAAAGGATAGAAAAAATTGTACAACTTGTTTTATACTGGTTCAGTCAACAAGACCTACATCCAATTTTCAAATAAGTCTTCTACTAATGTGCTTTCCACTAAAAATCATATACATACACCTTACATACACAATTTTACAGAAAGATTCAAACAACTCACAAACAAAAAGAGATATACCTTTGCACCCCACAAGAGCTTGCTACACCATGACACTCTGTCACTCACAATCGCCTTACTCACAACACCCTATTATGAGATTTTACAATAACCTCTAGAAATCACATTAAGAGATTAATAAACATGTGCAAAAACACAAAGAAATGGGTAAAGAACAATATCACATGATCTGTGAATAATACCCAATACACAAAAACACATTTCTTTGATCCTTTCTCTTTCCATCAACAATTCTTGAATCTCAAATCATAGATTTTTAGGTTTTTCTTTGGTTTCAAAAGGTTTCTTTTTTGTAAAACACTTTTTCTCTCTTGAAAACCTAAAGACTTTTTCATTTCTTATGAAAAAATTTAAATGGTTCTAAATGAGTAACAGACCAAGGTAATCGATTACCATACGTAACCACTTAATTACCTGATAGTTTCTCAAAAACAGCCCAAAAATGCATGTTCTTCATGATAAGGTAATCGATTATTCCTGAGAGCTTGCAAATGATTTCCTAAATTTTTCTGCAGGTAATCGATTACTTCCCAAAAAAATCAGATTTTATGAGTTTCTTGCTTGATCTAACTTAGCTAATCTATTACCAACTTAAGTAATCTATTACCCATGAGGTAATTCAACTCTTAACTTATTAATTTTTATTCCTTTATTATCCAAACAATAAAACATCATAAACATCAATTATCAATCATAAAATTGATAGGGAACAAACACTCAAACTAACTCATACACACACTCATGTCTATCTAAACAATCAATACAAGTACCACACTTATCAAATGTGTTTGGTATCATAAAATGAATTAAGAAGAGCAAAACCAAAACCTACACAACTAGAGACTTGAGATGCTTCACCAATCTTCAATCTCCCTCTTTTTGGTTTTGATGTTGCAAACCATTTTGAGTGCATCTAAATCATAAGGCAATGAGGTTGAGTCTTGGGTTTTGCTTTTCCTGTAACATACATGATTCAACAATATAACACTCATAGCTGAACTCATAACTTATCCCCCTTTTGGCAATTCAAAGAAAAAAGTTAGAGAATGATAAAAGTATATATCATTATATCACTATCAGATAAAAAAGAGTTAACAAGTAAAACCTAAGTGTTAAACTAGTCATTATATCAACAAAAATTCTGCATTAGAAAAGGTTAGTAACACAATTCTGCATAACTTGGTTAGTTAGCTGCAAAACAACTCAAAAAGGCACATAAAACCCAAATTTGAGTTTGCAATTTGCTACACATGTTTGCTGCAAAAATCCTGCTTAAAAACCAACTTTTTGCCTAAAAATCTGCATAAAAATCAGTCAAATTCTATACTAAAAAGCTGTCAAAATCTGCAAAATTCAACTTAAAACTTGCTAAACTTTGTTCCTCAAAACAGGGTACTGATTATCTTATAATACTAAACAAAATTGAAAAATTTAACAAACCAAATTCAAATTTCATTTATCAAACATAACTTGCCATTACATTTAATCAAACTAAACAACATTATCAAAGCTTAAAACATAATTGGAATTCAAACACACTTATAAACTTGAAATGAAACACACATTCAAAATGAAAATGAAATCCTAAATGATTTAAGCACAAACATTCTAAGAATGCACTAAGAAACGACGCTAGTTCTCTGGAAAGGGAACATTCAACTGGTTCAATCTCTTAGATATGGACTCTAAACTATCCTTCAGTTCTTTGAATTCCCTACTGTGCACTTCTTGCATAGCACTTATTTTCTTCAGAATCATTTCTTCAAATGGTGTTAGAGCCTTGGGTTCAAAATCTTAAAATTCTCTTTTAGTTTGAATCTCTTCTTTGTTCACTCATCCTTCATCTGTCTTCACCAATTTCATCATCTTCAATGGTCCTTCTTTCACAAAATGAACATCTCTAGTAATATCTCTAGCTTCATTCAATATTTCACCTCCATATCTTTACAGAACTTTTGAAATAAAGACTGCATAAGAGCACTTGTAGTCATCCAATCCTTTAGTCTTATAATAGTGTCCTTAATCACTTTTAGGTAATTCACCTTAACACAGTTCTTCATAGCACAAAGCATAATCATGTTCTCTTAACTGATTTGAGCATGATTACATCCTTTAGCAACAATAATCCAAACAATGGAGTAATGAAATAGCCTATCATCTACCTTCATTCCACTAGTGTGATAAACAATTTTCTTTTTTTCATTCCTCTTTGTAGTTATATCTTCTTCCCATTCAAATAGATTTACTAACATTGATTTATACAAATCCACCTTTTTGTATTCAATATTTTCCTTTTTTAGATCATCCACAAATACATCAATTCCCTCATTAGCAATTCCACTAATACTAAAAAAATTCATCAGTCAAAATGATTTTCTTTTTCTTTACTTCAGAAATCATATCCCCAAAATCATCATACCTCAAATTTGAAAAGAATACTATAACCAAATCCAGATAAAATTTTCCATTCAACTGAACAAATTTTGTTAAGCCTTAGTACTCTAAATCATCATGGAAACTAAACCCATTTTCAGTAAGATAAGAAAAGATAAAAAGCTTTGGTGGGTTGACTTTTTTCCCAGCATATATTTTGAAAAATGTATCATGTTACTCTTGAGAAGAACCATTCATGAGAATAATCTCTAGCCTTTGGAGGTGATCCTTGGGCAGGGCGCTTGGGAGTAGATAATCGTACCTGAGTGAGCTTCGAAGAAATTCCTTCCCAGTAGTCGTATGCTTGATTCTCTTCCCTCTACTACTGCTTGATTTCACCATTTAAATTACTCTAAGGTTCTTAAGAGAGAGAGAGAGGGAGAAAGACGAAATTCTAGGGTTCCTAAATGAGTTAGGGCAAGAAATTGAACTGAAATCACACCAATAATGCTTGTACTTGCACGAATTGGAGTGGGTAGCAATAAATTTCAGCAATGATGTCTTCTTTTAGACATAAAAACTCTCAAAAACTTAGGTAATAGAGGTACACAATGACGAACTTCGATTACCCTTTTCTAGTTTAAACTAGAGCACATTTTTAGCGCAGGTAATCGATTAACATTCGAGGGTAATTGATTATTTCAGAGAGCCAAACCAAGTTCTGAAAAACATTGGCTTTGGTTTAATCGATTAACTCTTGCAGTAATTGATTATTGTGCAATAATATGATTAAAAATTGATTTTTAATGCACTTTTATGAAAATTTTTCGTGATGTTATGCTTCTAATGAATGGAATACATGAAAATCAAAACAATTTCAAGCACTTTATACAATTATTAACAAGGTTTAATGATCATTATAACTCATGTCACTTACTATACAAAATTCCCTTCTAAGCTTATATAATCTCTCCCTTGGTAAAGGTTTGGTGAATATGTCAGCTAATTATGATTTTATGTCCACGAATTGAACTTCATAATCACCTTTCTCAACACGATCTCTCAAAAAGTAATGACGAATCTCAATATGCTTCATCCTTGAGTGAAAAATTGGATTCTTTGTCAAGTTGATTGCACTTGAGAGGTATCTTGTTAACTTTGACTCTAAAGTCCTCAAGTTGTTGTTTGAGCCATAACGATTGAGTGCAACAGCTTTTGGCTGCGATATATTATGCTTCAAAAATAGATAAAACGACACACATTTGTTCCTTACTAGTCCAAGTAACAAGACTATTGCCAAATAAGTGATAGGTTCCACTTGTGCTTTTTCTGTCCAATTTGCAACTTGCAAAATCTGAGTAAAAAAATCCTATTAATTAAAGACTTGTACCTTTGGAATACCATAATCCAACGTCTAGGTACTTCATAATCCTCTTTACTAAATTTATGTGTGATTCCTTTAGCGCAGCTTGATACCTAGCACACAAACACACACTGAACATAATGTTAGGATGACTCACAGTTAGATATAATAAAGAACCTATCATCCCTTTATATTTTGGTACTTCAACAGAATTTCCTTTGAAGTCAGCATCAAGATAGTAGTTGGTTCCCATTGGCATGTTAGAGAGTTTAGTCTCTTCCATGCCAAACTTCTTAAGTAATTATTTCGTATACTTGGTCTAGTGCAAGAAAATCCCTTTCTCCATTTGCTTGACCTGCAATCCTAGGAAAAAGTTCAGTTTTCCCATCATTGATATATCAAACTTCCCCTACATTATGGAAACAAATACCTCACATAGGGAGGTGTTAATAAAACCAAATATTATATCATCAATATAAAGTTGGATTAAAAGAATATCTTTGCAAGATCTTATAAAGAATAAAATTTTGTCTACCTTTCCTCTTTCAAAATTCTGAGACAAAAGAAACTTACTCAGCCTTTCGTACCACTGTCTAAGAGCTTACTTAAGTCTGTAAAAGGCTTTTTCATCTTGTAGACATGGTGAGGAAACCTATGATCTATGAAACCAGATGATTGAGAAACAAACACTTCTTCATCTAGAAAACCATTTAAAAGGCATTCTTTACATCCATCTGGTACAATTTAAAGTCAAACACACATGCGAATGGAAGAAGAAGCCTAACAACTTCTAATCTCACAACTGTGGCATATGTTTCACCAAAATATATACATTTCTATTGATTATATAGACTTTAGCTACTAATCTAGCCTTATTTCTAGTTATGATTCCTGTTTCATTTAGTTTGTTTCTAAATACCCATGAATTCCTATAACATTCATATTATCCTTATGTGACACTAATTCTCAGACATCATTTCTCTTAAATTGGATTAATTAATCATGCATGGATAACAAACAAAATTCATCATTCAATGCATCATCCACATAAGATGGTTCAATTTGAGATACAAATATCATATGCTCACAGAATAGATTTAAGGAATGTCTAGTAGAAACTCCCTTTTCAGTGTCACCAAGAATGTTGTCTAAGGAGAGATCTCTAAAAGTTCTCCATTCTTTAGGTAGGGGTTAAGCTTTCATTGAAACTTTAGTGTGTTCTACGTTGGTGGTATTCTCAGTATTTTCAATTGGAAACTCTATAGTACTTGCATCATCATCATCACACAGAGAAACTCCTTTTTTCTCGGGGTTAGTCTTATAAAAAACAACATGAACATATTCTTCAATAGACAAAGATTTCTTATTAAACACCCTATATGTTTTGCTAATGCAAAGTATCCCAAAAAAACATCTTCATCCATTTTAGCATCAAACTTGCCAAGATTTTCTTTATTATTCAAGACAAAACATGTACATCCTAATACCCTAAGGTGAGAAACATTTGGTTTTCTACCTATGAACAATTCATATGAGGTTAATTCCAAAAATGGTCAAATCAGAATTCTATTTAGACCATAGCATGCAGTGCTCATGGCATAGCCTAAAAATACTTAGGTAAAGAATTTTCATTGAGCATCGTTCTTGCTAATTCAATAAGTGATCTATTTTTCCTTTCTACAACTTCATTTTGTTTAGGTGTTCTAGAAGCAAAAAAATTATTATTAATACCGTGTTCTTCACAGAAATACTCAAATTCTTCATTTTTAAATTCTCCACCATTGTCACTTCTCAAAGATTTAATTTTCAAATCTTTCTCATTTTGGATTATTTTGGCGATTTTGAGAAAAGCACGAAGGCATAGTTCTTAACAAATAGGAATGTGACCTATGTAAAGCAAGAATAATCATCAATGATTACTAAAACATATAATTTTCTACCTAAACTTGCAGTTCTAGAAGGACCAAATAAATCCATATGCAAAAGTTCAAGAGATCTAGAAGTAGAAACTGAATTAACAGATTTAAAAGAAGCTCTAGACTGTTTTCCTTTTTGACATGCATCACAAATTTCGTCCTTTGAGAACTTTAGGTTAGGTAGACCACCAACAAGATTTCTAGATGAGAGTCTATTCAATTGTCCTAGATTGATGTGTGCAATACGTCTATGCCAAAGTGATGATAAATCATCTCTAGATGATAGATATGTAATGTTTGATGCAGAATGATCAATATCGAGTACATAGATGTTATCCATTTTCTTACCAACAAACAAAGCATGATTGGATGCATCATAGATTGTGCAACACTCATTATCAAACACAATCTTATAGTTTTTGTCACACAGTTGACTTACACTAAGCAAATTGAATTTTAGATCATCAACCAATAATACATCATCAATTTGGATAGAATTTTCGTTACCAACATTTTCGATACCTTGAATTTGACCTTTATTGTTCTGTCCATAAGTAATGAAACCACCTATTTTTGCTTGTAGAGAGACGAACTTGCTTCTATCTCCTGTCATGTGCCTTAAGCATCCGTTGTCCAGGTACCACAAGGACTTCTTCGCTTTAAGGCACACTTGCAAATCAAAATTATTCCTCATTTTAGTGTCAATGGAATTGGTCCATTTAGATTAGTAAGAATCTTAGAATCTTTGGGAATCCATATGTATTGCCCACTTGGAACCAGATTTTTCTAATTAAGCAATTATATGTTGTATGTCCTTTGAGAAAATAATAATTGCATGAGATGTATGGTTTATTTATGTTTTTCTGAAATTGAATGAATTCTTAAAAGCATTTTTCTTAGTAGTGTAACTATATCCAAGACTGGCTTTATTTGTCATGCATTGTTGTTTACCCAAAAAAAGCATCAAGATTTGTTCTTCCCATTGCGAACTTTGATAAGACTCTAGTAAGATATGTTATCTTAGCTTCAAGCACTTTACAATTTTCACAGTAAGAAAATGAAACTTGTTTACAATGGGAAATTTTTTTCAAATTAAGATTTTCATCTATTAAGACTTTCATTTCCTTATGTAAATCATCAAAGTTAGCTCCATGTGCTTTGATCTTCTTTTCGTAAACACTATTGAAGTGGCTTAATTTCTTAGCCTCTTCATGCAATTCAATAAAAGCTTCTTAAAGTTGATCATATCTATCATCATAAGAAGAGTCAGAGTCACTTACCTCATTTCCTGAGTCAACTTTTGTCATTAAGCAAAGGTTGACTTCTTAGTCACTTTCACTATTACTCGAGGTGGTGGTGGAAGCATTGTCTTCCCAAGCAATTTAAGTCTCCTTGTTCTTCTTGGACTTAGATTTGGGTTCATCTTTGTTCTGCTTTTTAGCTAAGGTAGGATAATCAACTTTTATATGACCCATCTTGCCACACTCAAAACAAGTGAACTTAGGAGGGGTAGTAAGAAGAAATTCTTCAATTGCTCTTTGTCATGTGAGTGCTTTCCTTTGCCATTTTTCTTTTTCATGAATCTTAAAAATTTTCTGACCATGAGATTGATGTTTTCAAATTTCGATGATTCATTTTCCGTGCTTACATCATCATTTGATTTCTCGTTTGTTTTCAATGCTAAGCCTTTGACCTTCTGTTCTTCTTCTGCTATTTTTGTCATACCCATCCCATATTCTCCAAGCTTTCCAAATAGTTTAGCACTAGTCAAAGCAACAAGAGTTTTAGATTTTGTTATGGCTATCGCGGTGGGTTTCCATTTGCGGTTGAGAGACTTGAGTATCGTCACATTTAGTTCCTCTTCCTCAAATTTTTTTGCGAGTCTTTTCAAATGGTTTACTATATTTGTAAATCTCTTTTGAACGTCTATTATGGTTTCTCCTTTATTCATCTAGAACATTTTGTACTCTTGAATTAAAGTATTCTTTCTAGCATGTCTTACTTTAATTGTTCCTTCATGAGTGACTTGGATTAAATCGCACGCTTCCTTAGCAGTGTTGCATGTCAAGAACCTGAAAAACTAATCACTATTCAAAGTAGAGTGTATAATATTTAAGGCTTTTAAATCATTTTCAGCACGTCTTATTTCATCATGAGTCCATAGTTCATACGATTTCTCAACTATTGAATTGTCAACCATATATGTTGGAATTTTATAGTCAGTTACCAAAGCTTGCCATATACAACAATTTATAGATTCCATAAAAAATTTCATTCGAACTTTCCAAAAAGGATAATTTTCACCAATGAATAATGGATGTCTGAGGCACCTTCACTGAAAGGTAGTTTATTCCCTGACATATTTCAAAAATCAAATTGATACAATCTTGAATATTTCTCAAGATCCCGCCCTGATATCAATTGTTGGTCCCAGGGGGGAATCTAGAAGGGAAGGTTGAATAGATTCCAAAAAGGTTTTTCACAAAATTTTCTTTTTCTAAAATATTAGAGTTTTAAAAAATTCACCTCCATAGAAATTTCCAAAATCTATCTTAGATTTTTCCAAAAAAAATTTCAAATAAAACTTGAATAATGTTTGGGATTCCATTCTTTTCAAGATTCAATATACAAGCAAGACTAATGTCAATCCACAACAATGCGTTCCTACTCAATATTTTTTCAACCTTGACTAAGGATTTTAAGAATCAATATTACACAACAAAAGATTAACCAATAACAAGATTACAATTCCCCAATACAAAGATTTTAATCAATTATAGTAAAATCATTACAATTTAATAAAAAATTGAAAAGTAAAGGATAGAGAAAATTGCACAAGTCATTTTATACTGGTTCAGTCAACAAAACCTACATTCAATTTTTAGGTAAACCCTCCGCTAATCTTCTTTCCACTAAAAATCATATAATGCACCCTACACAATTTTACAGAAAGATTCAAACAACTCACAAACAAAAAGAGGCATACCCTTGCACCCCACAAGTTTGTTATACCATGACAATGTGTCACTCAGTCTCTTCACTCACAACACCCTATTATGAGATTTTACAATAACCTTTAGAAATCATATCAAGAGATTACAAAACATGTGCAAAAACACAAAAAAATAGATAAAGAACAATATCATCTGATCTGTTAATAATACCCAATACACAAAAATGCAGTTCTTTGATCCTTTCTCTTCCAATCAACAATTCCTGAATTTCAAATCATAGTTTTTTGGGTTTTTTATTTGGTTTCAAAAGGTTTCTTTTTTGTAAAACACTTTTTCTCTCTTGAAACCTAAAGACCCTTTGATTTCTTATGAAAAAATATATTTGAAAATGTTTTTAAATGAGTAATAGACCAAGGTAATCGATTACCATACGTAACAACTTAATTACCTGGTAGTTTCTCAAAAATAGCCCAAAAATGCATGTTCTTCGTGATAAGGTAATCAATTATTCCTGAGAGCTTGCAAATGATTTCCTAAAATTTTTTGCAGATAATCGATTAGTTAAAAATGGTAATTGATTACTTCCCAAAAAAATCAGATTTTATGAGTTTCTTGCTTGATCTAGCTAGGTAATCTATTACTAACTTAAGTAATCTATTACCCATGAGGTAATTCAACTCTTAACTTAGTAATTTTGATTCCTTTGCAATCTAAACAATAAAACATCATAAACATCAAGAAACACTCATGAAATTGATGGGAAACAAACACTTAAACTAGCTCATACACACATTCATGCCTATCTAAACAATCAATACTAAGTATCACACCTATCAAATGTGTTTGGTACCATAAAATGAATTAGAAAGAGCAAAACCAAAACCTACACATCTAGAGACTTGAGATGCTTCACCAATCTTCAATCTCAACAAAATTAATATTTTATATATTAATTATAATTATTGAATTAACTTAAATAATAAAATAATTTAAAATTATAAACAAAATAACTTAGGAATAGATTAGGGTTGAAGACATACTAAGGTTTCACCTTTAATATTTAAGACTTTGGTATTATAAATTAATGACTTGAAAATTATTGGTTTTTACTTTCACTAATTTGTTAATTAAATCACTAAGTCAATATGTTATGATGATGAAAATGCAATAATGAAACAATGCAAGAAGTTACAGGGGAAATATGGTATTAGTAAAATTAACTTTTGACATTAAAATAAAAGTGTACAAAGTTGGCGAGCTAGACAATTCAGTCCCCCTTAATATGATAGGCCAACCCACCCAACACGATTTTGGTGGACCACTAGCAGGTCGGGCCTAAATGGTTCATACTGAATTGTTTTGTGATCATTAATTTTGATTTTAGTCCTATAACTTTTTTATTTTATTTTAGTCCTCTTAATTAATTTTGTTTTAAAATAGTCCTAATTACTAGAGGTCTAACGTTCAATGATGATGCAGTTCATATTTTGTCATATAAGTCATTTCACATAATTGAAAATAATAATATAATAATAACATAATTTTTTAAAATAATAATATTATTCTTAATAAATGAAAAATAATGGCACATTGACTTATTATATTGACTTTTTTTTCTTGCCTAAATCTATATAAATTTAAAAGAAAAACAAAAATTTTGAATAATGTTAAACATAAATAGACTTGATTTTATACAAGTCTAGGTTTCTTAAGTGCAGCTTAGCCCTACAAGTCCCTCAGTCTAACCATTCTTTTCTAGTTTTATATAGACACAAATTTTTCAACTCATTCTAGTTCATTTCATTAGGTTATTGGTTATACTATATATCGCATCTGACCTAATATGATAACTCTAACTAAATACATAAATAAACAGAAAAAGGATATGTGCACAATATTAAATCTTAAAAAAATAAATAAGTGGTTTAAAATTAAATAAATGTTATGTTTTTTAGTATTAAAAATTAGTTTAGTTAGCTATATTATAAGTAAGTTTCATACTATTAACTAACTAAAAATTATTAACATGATTTTAAAAATAATTGTTATGAGAGTTGAATAATTTTAAGTAAGTTTCATATTATTAACTAACTAAAATTAAATAATATTATTTTTAACATAATTATTATAAAATTAATAAATTTATCACATATTATTATTTTAACTTAACATTAGTCTTCTAAAAACATGAACTATTTGAAATAAAAAAAATTGAAACTAAAATTAATAAAAAAATTAAAGGATTAAAATAACAAAAAAAGTATTTTTCAAGACCAAAAATTGATTAAGCCTAACTATGAACAATAATATTTTTATTCTTTAAAAAATGTGTTATTATATAATATATTATTATTTTCAGTAATATAGAGCATATGACGTGACAAAACGTTAATTACATCATCACTTAACACTGGATAACTAGCAATAGTTACTAAGATTATAAAGTTAGTCTTATGATAAAGTCCACATGTGTAGAGAAAAGAGAAGTCGTACTTTTGAATCTTTCTACTGACAAAAACTAATAATAGTAAATAAAGTATGTATTTAATATTTTTCAGTGATAAAGAAGTTAGTTTAAGTATTTTTTTTTATGAGTTTAACTAGTATACACTAACCGTGTAAAATATTTTTACACTAACATTCTTCAATCATATCTCTTCATTTGTTTATATGACTTTTAAAATATTAATTGGTAAAGTTAACAAACTTATCATAAATTAAGGATTGTGATTGAATGATATTTGTTAAATTCTTACATCGTAAGTGCATACCAATCAAACTTTTTTTTTATTTATCTCATTTAAAGTAAGAAAATTTACAGGATGATGAAGTAAAAGTTTATCCATCATTATATCAAAATAAGTTAAATATATGAAATAAGTATTTTAATTTATAATAGTTAAAATTTAATAAACATATATTATGAAAGATGATTTATATTGTCAAGTAATTAAAAAAATATCCTTTGTATAAATATACTAACAATGCATTTTTTCAGTCCATTACATATAAAATTTATGATAAATAATTAATTTTATTCTTGAATTTTAAAATTAAAAAAATATATCTTAATATTATCATTTTAGTTCCTAAAATAATTATTGTTATTTTAATCTCTAAAAATATACTTTTTCATAAGCAATCTCTAAAAATATATTAATATTTTTGTTTATATCATAAAATATACAAATTTTTCACTTTGCAATTAAAAATGAATGACGGATTTACTTTTAAGAACAATATTTGAATTTTATTAATTTTAAGAAACAAATTCACAACATGTACAAAAGTTATAAGATTGACTAGTTGAAAAAGGCAAAAATACAAATAGCACATATTTAATTCCTCCTGAATCTATCATTACGTTTATTTTAAAAAATATTTTCTAATTTTCTTTTTATTTTCAAATTTTCATTTCTTAGGGGTGTTTTAGTAGTCTAAATCTTAAGTTTTCTGTTTTTCTGGGTCAAAGGTCATTTTTCAAAATTGGAAAATGCGTTTTAGGTACCCTAAAGCGATCATACAGTGAGTTTTGTTCTTTAAAAAGTGGGATATGCAAGTTCATAAGGAGGTAGTTCAATAGATGAGTAGCTGCTTCTGTTGGGACCTTACTCAATTCCCTTTGAGAATTGTAACCTCTTTTAGAGAAAGGAGGAGTGCATAAGGTGGTTGGCTCCCTAGCTCTTAGCTCTAGCTGCAGCGGCTCTAGCCACAGGGAAGGTAAAGACCTACTCAATTCTCTTCGGGAATTGTGGCTTCATTAGCTCAGCTCTCGTTACGCGCGCATGGAGTTATACTCCGGGAAGTTACGCTTCCCTTCATTCTGATATCTGTTAATTCCTAGAGTTTCAATAGCTCGTTAGAGCTACAGTATGAGTATCACTGTATATGTATATTTGCTTTCACTTGATATTTTATATTTTTAAAAAATAATATTATTAAATTTAATCATTTTAACAAAAATATTATAAATTATTTATATACATAGTTTAAAATACATTTATATATTTTTTATATAATTACAATATTATTATTAAGTCTTCATATAGTATTAACTTTTAAAAATACTAAAAAAAAAATTTCAGATATTTTTTAAAAATATTTTTTAAATTATAAGTAATATATTGTTATTATTGTTTTCTGTTTTTTTAAAATGAAAATAAAAAACATTGAAAACAAATTTCACCTAACTACTAACCGACCTATATTAAAAAGAAGCTTTTTATAACCTTTAAAAAAGTTTTTTTTTATAAGCTTGAAAAAAAGTTAATCATTTAACTTGAGGAAGTTGATTTTAATCGATAAATATTTTATCTGAAGTATTTGATAAATGCATATGGTTCGGTAGATAGATGACTAAAAGACTGCTTATGTTTTCTTTTTGACTGCTTATGTGTGTGTCTTAACAAGTTTTAATTTGTCCAACTTTACCTAAAAATTTCACACTGATGTCTTTCGTATAGCCACGTGCAGTCTATGCCCAACCATAAAGCGGCTCTGCTTACACAATTCAGAATAGGCAACGTATAACATTTCTTTTCTCCTTTTTTCAGTTTCACTCTCATCTGCTGCTTCTTTTCCTTTTTATACGAAAAAGAAAAAATATTTATCAAAATAATTCACTTTTCTATTTATTTATTTAAATAATGTTGAGAAATTGATTACAAAGAAATCAAATTTTCAATGTGTTTTATTTTTTTTTGTGTAATTAGTTTTAACATTCATTATTGAGAACATTTTTTTTTAGATTTGTTTTTAATATTTATGTTACGTGTTTGTTTTTTTTTTAAATTTATAAAAAATTAGTTGTTTGATAATCTCTTTTTTAAAGGATGTTTTTTTATATTTGCTTTTTTAAATTTTATTTATTTATTTTTTATGTATGTATATTTTTCTAATTTTTTTATCAAAATAAAATGAATCTTTCTGCAACATAAAATGATAATAATTTATTGCAGCCATCATTCCATATAATTACTGTAAAAAGTTTTTAAGTTAATTTATGTTTATTTTTTTCTCTTATGTGTTTTATTTTTATGTTGTGTATCATTTTTTTATTTTAATTTTTTTAAAATATTTTGTAATTTATTTTTCAGTTTAAAGTTTTTAAATTAATATTTTTAAACCTAATATTTTAAATTATTTTTGTAAAAAATGTTTAAAAATTAAACTTAAAAAATATAAAATGAAAATTAAATTACAAAGTATTTAAAAAAATTAAAACAACAAAAAATATACACAACATAAAAATAAAATACATAATAATAAAATATAAATTAACTAAAAAAATTTAATTTTAGAATTCATAATTTAAAACAATATACATAATAAAAAATAAATTTTAAAAAATTGGCTAAAAAATAAATATGAAAAAAATGCCTATAAAAATTAGTTACCCAACAATTATTTTTTTATAATTTTTTAATAAAAAAATTACGTTGAGAAATTGATTCTCCAACAATCAATTTCTGAACATAAATAAGTAAAAGAGGTTATTTAGATAAATAATATAGAAGTAAGTCATTTAGGTTTTTTTTTTTAGAATTTTTGGTATATAAAAGAAAAAAAAAACCTCTGCGTCTTTAAAATTAATTATGGATTTATGTTTCATCTTATTTCAATTGGATATCAATTATGCTTAAAAAATTTTACAATAATTTTTTAATTAAAATAAATTGTTGGAATATAATAATATATTAATTTAAAAATTATTTAATCAATAAAAATATATAATTTATAAATTAAATAAAATATTTTTTAACATTTCAATATTGTAATTTGTAAAGAAATATACAAGATCATGTAATTAAAATATGAGCAGAGGTGATAATAGAGATGAGGATCAATACAGGACTGAGAATGAAGTGAATATAGAATGCTGGGTCAAATAAAAAAAATTTCATCAATTTCTTGATGAATTATGAGATTATTTAAATTACAATTTTATTTTTCATCCTAACACAGACGGAATATTTCTCCACTGAGAAGATCTGCACCACCACTTCATTAATTTTCAATTATATCTATCAATGGTCATTTTCTTACACTTCTATTTATGTTTTTTCTTCACTCTTTATCTCATTTTATTTCTATTAATATTACATCACTTATCTCGTATTTCTCTGTTAATTAATTACATGGAAACGGCTATATAAAACATGCACCTACAAGCATAAAAGTGTACATTGTTCATTAGTTTATTTATAGTATAATGCATAAAAGTGTACATTGTTCATTAGTTTATTTATAGTATAACTAGTTTGATCATCAGCCTATTGTAATAAGGAAGTCGATTCTATAATGCTTTTCCAATAGCAGCCGATAATTTGACCGTATATTACATTCTGTCTTACTTATCTTTGGATTATTGTGCAATGACTACCGATGATACTGTTCATCAAGATAATGGCTGGAGGAAAACTAAGCAAAAAACAATCTGAGGTGCTCCATTTTATATGTGCTTAGACCAGTCTTTGTAGTTGTTGGATCGTTATGCATAACAAATCTCTCCTTGTGATGACACTATTGGATTCTTTTAATTGTATTTAAGGATGACAATAAGAAGGAGCGAGTACGAATTTAGTTCTCCCTCTACACGTCCTTGGAAAGTGCAGGATAAGTTCGGTTTTAAAGATTGATGTAATTCCACCTAACATGAAACTTGACTAGGAGATGACATGATAAGAAAAGAGTTCATTGAAAACTTACGTTATTGTCTTAGACTATTTTCTTTGTAAATATTTTTTAGTTGATTTAGTAATTGGGAGGTGTGAGCTATTATTTCCTTAAGGCCTTGTATTTTGTCCATTTCCACATAGTGTAGGTTGTAGAGGTGCCTTTAACTAGTTTAAAGGGAGTTTTTTATTTAACACCTACTTATTTTCATTTCTCACTTATCGGTGAGAAATATACGATTTTGTCCTTTATTTTTTCTTCTCCGACAGTGCACTGTCAGAGAAGGAAAAAAATTTGCAAATCTTTTTCTTCTCTAGTGGTGCACTGCGGGAGAAGAAAAAAACCAAAAAAAAATTATTACTCATAAATGTTATTAGAGTAACAGAAATTAAATGTTATTATTCTTAATTTAATTATAACAAAAAATTAAATTACTCATAAATATTTTTAGTCTCAAATTAATTATAACACAAATAAGAATAATAATTAGAGTAATTGACTTAGTATAATAATAATTAGACTAATTAGTGTCAATGTAATTAGAGTAATTAGTGTCAGTGTAATTAGAAGAATTGGAATCAAAGTAGTTAGAGTAACGAGGGACACAAAGAGTGTAATTGGAGTAATTAGACTCAAAGTAATTAGAACAACTAACGTCTTATAATTAGATAAAGTAATTAGAGTAATTTGCAAAAAGAAAAAAAAATTAAGAGAAGGTTTCGTAATAAATTTTATATTTTATTTATTTTACATTTTATCATATAAAATTTTAATAAAATATTAAAAAATTATATTATAAATAAATTATATTATTAAAATATAAAATTTTATAAATATAATATATAAATGTTCTAATTAAAATAATAAAATATAAAATTTATAAATATAAAATTTTATTAAGAGAAGGTTTTCTGTAATAAACTTTTATATTTTATTTATTTTATATGTTAAAATATAAAATTTTAATAAAATTTTGATAAAATTTTAAAAAATTATGTTATAAATAAATTATATTATTAAAATATATAATTTTTTAAAGATAATGTAAATAGTTAAATAAATTTTTTAATTAATTTTTTTCTTTATTCAAAAGCTTATTCCATAAAATAAGTTATTTTATTTTGAAATGTGAGTGACTGAGGTTAATTTATTAGAGTAGGTGTCATGAGAGATAAGGTTAATTTATTATGGTAGATGTTAAGATAGATAATTAGATTAAAGGGAATTTTTGAGTTTTTAAAAAATTATTAAGGTTGGTAAGTGTTAAATGAAAAAGAGGTAAGTGTGAAATGAAAATTCCCTTTAAAGAGTATGTTTAGTAGTAGGTCTTTAGCCTAAGACGTTTTGGGCTTCTTTTCTCACCTGTAGGTTAGTTTTTGCACCCCCTTAGTGATTAGTCTGGGTGTGTGGTACTAAGGCTTGTAAGACAAGCTTAATTAGCCTTATGAACTAATTAAGTTTAAGTCACACATTTCCTTGGATAATGTATCCATGTCTACCTATTAGGCTATATATACTTCCTTCACTTTCTTGTACAGACACACTTTGAATGAATGAAAATAGTGTCTTTTTTAGAATGTTTATAGTATTGATTATTCTCTTTAAAGAAAGTTCTTTCTAGTTGGTTTTTATTAAGGATTTTTTCTCTTGTTGTAAGTTTCAAGTAAATTTTTGGCTTATCTCATTTGGGAGTGGTGCCACCACCCTCATCCTCCTTCCTTCTATCTTCCTTCCTTCTAATTCTCATCCTGGTCCCCATTAGGTATTTTCGAGTTCGATTATACTGTGGGTATTCATTCTATTATTTTTTTACAATTTAAATTTACTTATTTATGATTAAATAAATTATATATATTAAGTTATTAATTATATTTTAATTTAAAAAATACATAAAAAATAATAAATAACAATAAATTATAAAAATTACAAGAAGGTGGATAGAGTTCGAGTACAGGACGGTTAGCCACATAATCATACTTATATCCTGATTATATTATGGAATTGATTGTTGTTTCTACTTAATTGACACGGGTTCATTCTTTACTTGTTATATACAATACATTTATTTGTGTTGAAACTTCATACAGTTGCTGGATGATAACTTGTGCTTGACTTTAAGGCCTAGGTCGTCTCAACCAAAATAAGAAAAGAAGTAACAAAGAATATATCTTCCAAAGAGTGGCTCAATAATGTAGACGAAATTGACATTCTCCTTATATTAGGTATATACCGTTATACATATGATTTACATTATCATTTTAATTAAATTTAGACATACCAAACCTTCGTTCTTTAGCAGTGCACTCTCTTTAGAAAGTTTGCGTTCATGCGTGAGGAAATACGTTACCTACCTAATTTTCCACGTTTCATTGTTCTCTTAAGGTTGTTATTGACAGAACAGACAATAAATACTTCACCAAAGAGAGACAATAAATATATAAGAGATATATATCTGATGAAAGGAGTAAATACAAGTCAAATGGTGAAAACACTTAATTTATACAAGTTAATTCATTTTTTTAAAGTAAACACATGACATTAAATGTGAATCATATATATGATTATATAGTTTTTTTACTTTCATATAAAAATGACTGTCTCCCCAAACAATTAAAATTAAAAAGATTTTTGAGACGGAAATGTTTGCTGTCCCAAAATTAGATTGTAATGAATTGGGAGATAATATTTAATTATTTGAAGTTTTTTCTTAAATGTGTGTATACATATTTTTAATATATATATATATATATATATATATATATATATATATATATATATATAATTGATATGCAGAATTGTAAGAAAATAATTAAAATTAAAAAGAAATTTTATGACATGGAAAATTCGTCCCAAAATTCGATCGTGACCATGAATTTTGAGACAATCTTGTGTCAGAGATTTTTTCTTAATGTATATTTTCTTAAAATGTACAAGAAGATATGAATATATTATTTTATTACTATTTTATTTTTTTCTTAATGTATATTTTCTTAAAATGTACAAGAAGATATGAATATATTATTTTATTACTATTTTATTTTTATTAATTTAATAAAATTTAACACAAAAAGATAAGATAATATATATTTATTCAACTATTAAATTAATAAAATCACAATTTATATAAACTATTATTTATGTATCACACATTCTTATGAATTTTTCCAATGATTTAATGTCCTGTAAACTAATATTTTACTAAATTATTTTAGTTATGTTTGTAATTCTATATAATTCTTAATTTACGATATTGGTTTAACAATAGATTTAGATGAAGGTTATCTTGAAAAGGAACTGCCTTATACAAATTACTTATTTGATAAAATAATCTTATTAAGATAAAAATAAAAAGACAACTTTAGACTCAAAAATATAAATAAAAAATGTTTTAATTAATTCAATAATCTTATTTAATGTCATTATTTAAAATATATCCTTACATTAAAATTGTTTGTGAGACTCTACATATTCACATATCCTCTCAAGTCTTATATGATATTTTTATTTGAGTTTTTTCATATAAAAATTTATGCCAATAAATTTATTTTATGTAAGTTTTGGAGTTTAAAATATTAGAATTTCGAATGTTTATAAACTACCTCAAATCTTAAGCTAGGTAAGACTTTAGATATATTGTAACATTCTTAATTTGCTGGTTTTTGACTTACATATTGTTGTGATGAGTATACATGGTTGGTCATCCAAAATAAGTTTGATAAAAGGAAAGTAAATTAATGAGGCAAGCAGTTGAAGAATTGCTGACATATCTAACAAAGTTCACGTTATCTGGTTGACAGATCTATGTTATGATGTCACTCCCTCTTTCACCAGCATATCAAACCTCGACACAACTATTATATGAGAGGTCAGAATCAAACTGGGATCAATAAAATGTCAAGCATTTTATTTGCAGTAAAAAGAGACGTATGTCCCTGTAACTCGATGGCTTTTTATCTGTTAACATTTTTTATTTTTTATTTTTTATCAAAATAAATGTTAATAATTGTTAATTTCTTTTTTCAGTTGGTTTCGAACTGCAACCTCTTTCTTTCTCTTCTCTCTTGGTTTAGTTTTAAGTTCACGTACAATTTTTATCTACCTTTGGTTTTCAATATTAGTACAGTACATGGTGTTCCACATGAAATAAATACTGAACTTGGTTTAGATTGAGTTCACGCATATCAACCTGTCATTGGGTTGACTAAACATGACAATTGATTGGTTCTAGTGCAGACATTATCTTCTGTAAATAATAATTATATAGGGAAATGTTATCATTTCTAGCTAGTTAAGCTCATACCTTTGAGAAAAAGGAATAAATTAAAGAAAAAATATGTAAAATAGTAATATTTCTCGCCTTTTTCTATATAAAAAAAATGTAAACTAAGAGTGTGTCTGTAACTTCACAAAGGATGAGATATAGTGAGATCCTCTAAGATGTTCCATAATGTTTTTGGTTCTCTTCTAAAAGACTAAATACCTGTGTGACCCCAAGTCTCAGAGGTAGAGGTTCTAATTAAGAGTATTAATCATGCAATAAAGGTAAGTAAAAGAATGAACGCTGTGTAGTTAAACCTTTTTAATTATTCTTATTTGTAGACATTTATTGGGTTTGGATTTTTTAATTAAAAATTAATAACGTAATCTCTCTTAAGCATAATTTTTTTTACCAAATTTTGCCTAAATGTATTTTGCAAAATCCCTTAAGTACTGTAACCTAAATTTGATTGAGTCTGTAAACCGAAATCTACATGAAACTTTATAGCATCCTTTATATTGTTTTGGATCCAAAAGGTCGACATATTTATCTAACATCATGGTCTAAACGGAAGTCAAGAGATAATTATATTCCAATACCGTTTGACTTTTAATTTGGACATGTATACTCTCACATTTCTAGCTAGTTTTTACTTTATGCACTTTCTTCTTATTATTACATCTGTTATTAAAGTGTTAGGTTGAGATGAATTAAATTAAAAATAAAATCTAAACTAGTTAAATGTAGTTGAATTAAATTTATTGACTTTAATTAAATTAACTCAACTCCAATCAATGAAGTCGAATATTTTAATTGAGTTAAACTGGATTTATTAAAACTTTCAACCTCAAAGAAATTGGGTTGTATATAACTTTTGAACTGGTATAAGTTTTTATCTACAATAACTTATATTGTATATAACTTTTTTATATGCATAACTTTTTAAGAAAATTCTAAATGACTAATATGTGCTGAAATTTTTAATAGATTATATTTAATGAAAAGTTTCTGTCAGTCACTAATTTTATAGTTACAAGGTTCAAACATCATACCTCAATTAATGGACTACAGTGAACTTCCATTTGAACAAATAACATGCTAGACATCAAGCATTTTTTTTAAAAAAAAGATAATTTTTTTAAAGAAAAAATTTTATAATAATCACATATTTTATTTAACCAACTAACTGAATTACGCCATCTTTATTGTTAACATGTGATTTCATTACAAATTATATATTTTATTTTATTTTTAGCTGAAAAAGGTCCCTATAAACTTTAATATCATTTGGACAATATTTAAACTAGAAATCTTATTTCTCATATATGTATGTATAAAAATATTAGTGTATATATACTCTATTTTTAATTAAAATGTATCGGCAAAGAACACGAAAAATTATTTAATAAAGGGTCATTATCTTTTATTTTAAATAATTTATTTCAATGATATTATAGTTATTTGACACTTAATTAATCCTTACATTAAAATAAAAATAATAACCAGTTAAATATTAAAATACTTGAAATTAAAGTTTTTATACTAGCAATACCAGTATATAAGTGTTTTCTTTTATATATATATATATATCCAATATCCTCTTTTAAATTACTCTTGATTTTTTCCTTTTAAAATTTCTTGATAGATTCACAGTAACAACTAACAAGATCGCCGACTTATAAACAAAAACAAAAAATAATAAAGAAAACTACTAATAACAATACGCCACGATTAGAATCATGTTGACAATATTGGCTTTAAAGTGAATATTTGATTACGTAGTAATGAGGACGGATCTACTTAAGATTAGATTGGTAGTAAATAGTAATTGTTGAGGAAACACTGTTCCGTCGTCTGAGAAATTTGAATGAGAGAGTCTTTTAATCGTTGAAACGAGTACAATGAATGAGGAGCAGGTGGAGAACGGATCTTGCTTGAGAAATGAGAATTATTATCAAGCAGACGTTCGTCATGACAACACTTTGGAGCATGCAAATATAAGAAGAAAATGCCAAAGTTGATGACCACACTGTTTGATAATAATATGAACAACTCAACATATATTGTGCGCGAAGGAACACATATAGGAAGCTTCCATGTTAGTTACCACGATGATCTTTCCCTACCTACGCGCTACTATGCACTTCTTTAATTTGCTTCCGCAACATAATTTTCTTCATTTTTAATTCTAGTTTTTCTTAAATTCTTAACTGAGATACACAACTCTCGAATGCAATGCAAGTAGATAGCACACATCGTCAAATGTGAAGTATTTGTCTCTCAGCACTCAGCAGGGTGCAAGGCTGAGTATAATTCAATTCTGAGATCACTTTACAACATGAGAATGATAAGCTGTTAATTAAAACAAATTAACTGCAGAATCTGATGTGTCATAGGTGCACTAGTTGATGGTGCAAATATTTCAGGCTTATACAAATAAAACTAAGAATCTGGCTGAAAAGGTATGGTACGCTAATTGTCATTAGATCACATTCTAATTAAACAACAAAAATAAAAAATTCATTTGATTACATTAATTCAAGAGAAAACTGAGGCTTCTTATATTTATACATGCATTTAACTAGCATTGAATCATAATTTGAGCTAAGCTAGATTTAAGTTGGACAAAGTATAATTAGATATGCAGTTTTATAGATGATTTTAGTATTGTTTTTCAAATAGAGTAGGAATATAAATTAATCTTCTTAATAGAAGTTTTTAATCATTACAAAATAATATAAATTAATTAGATAAAACTTTAATTGTAGTTAGAAAACAATACGAAAAACATTTTGTTTGTATAGTTCCCCAATTCACCAAAGTGTCAAACACCCCAGGTAGGTTTTTGGGCATGCTGTTACTTCAAAAAGAAATACAACAAAAAACACTTTGCTATTATTCTCATGTCTCGATTGTATCGAAGATCTTCAAACGTTATTGAACAAAAAGGTCAAAGGCACAATAACTTAAAAAATTAAAAAAGAACGGTCAAACTTTATGTGTATGCACTTTAGGAAATTCAATGAGTTTACCTTCTGCTTATTTAAATTGCCCTACCCAATCCTGATTTTCGTTATAACTTATCTGCCAATAAAGTTCTCCGTGGCTGAAATATGCCAAAGGTAATCTCTAGGTAACTTCTTTCACACCTCCAAATTAAGTTATTTGTTTCCCTGGTAAATGTCTCCCATTTGGCTTTCAATTAAACCTGGTTGAAAAAACAATAATAAAGATGACATCATTTCTTGAATTTGCACATCCCTTGATCTGCACCTATAAAACCAAATATCACCAGCAATTAACCTGTGTATAGGTCCTGGACTTAATTACCTTTTGGATCTCCAAGAGCATACACCCGTTAAGTGTTAACTATTCTTTGCCTTGTGAAACATATATTGGTTGTGCCACTGCATTATGGGTAGGTCTCCATGTTGTGAAGAGAGTAGCGGTGTAAAGAAAGGGCCATGGACACCCGAAGAAGACGAGAAGCTGATTGATTATATGAGCAAACACGGCCATGGAAGTTGGAGAACATTTCCAAAGCGTGCAGGTCTCAATAGGTGTGGTAAGAGCTGCAGATTAAGGTGGACAAACTATCTGAGGCCTGATATCAAGAGAGGCAAATTCACTGAAGAAGATGAGAGAGTTATCATCAATCTTCACTCAGTTCTCGGAAACAAGTATGCTTGTTGCTTTACTTTCAATTTTTATTTCTTCTGTATATAGATTACCTTATTTTTAAGGATTCATATGGGAAATAAAGAATCAAAATATTTAAAAAAACAAATAAAGCAAAAATAAGCTAGGTTGTATATTTGTAATTATTTATCAAAACAAGAAATGAAGGAGAAAATTTTTTAAGTTATAATCGCTCCCCTATATAACTAATTGAAAAACTATTGTATTTCTTCTTGTAGGTGGTCGAAGATTGCAGCTCATCTGCCAGGACGAACTGATAATGAGATAAAGAATTATTGGAACACTCACATAAGGAAAAAGCTTCTCAAGATGGGTATTGATCCAGAAACTCACAAGCCAAGGACAGACTTGAATCACCTCCTGAGTCTTACTCAGTTGCTTGGCATGTCAAACTTGAGCAGTGCTATGAGTACTACTTGGGGCAATAACCCTCTAGGCTCACAAACAGATATCACTCAGCTAGCTAAAATTCAACTTCTGCAAAATCTGTTACAAATTATGAACAGCAATTCATTTGTTAACATGGGAAACCCTTACCTCTTAGGAAATCCTAACCTCAACCCTTTGTTTCTCAATGGAACCAACCCCCTCCAAACCAAGGAGCCTGTGGTGTTGAGTGGTGGAGAAGAATATGCTAACCCTGGTGTATACTCTCAAACACAAAGTGAGTGCTCTCAACCGGATGTTTCAAAATCATGGGCAGATTTAGAGGGTGGATCTAATCCACCAGATGGTGAGTACAACAAAATTAGCAGCAGTACAAATTCACGTGAAAATCAAGCTGAAAACCCACTTCCTGCATTAGTTACGTCTTCTCCAAGGATGGGAACGTTCAACCAAATGGATAGTGGTTGTAACATAGCTCAATCGTCAACAGAGTCACCTTCCAACACATTCTTTGATGATTGGGAGAAGTTGCTTGACGATGAAACAAGCGGTTCTTATTGGAAAGAGATTCTAGAGTAAGACCGTATTCTCAACTACTTTGTTTTGCTTAGTAGCTCTAGGTTCTATACCTGCTTGCATGCACCTTATCAGAAAATAATAAAAAATTTAATGGTTCAGGCTCATTGCCGCTTATAGTCTAAGCCAATAGTTAAAATATCCAGTTTACTAAAAATAATCGATAAATTTCAATAATGCATCGTGAAAATTGGCCGGGATAATAGCCCCGAACCAAATAATTTATCTGCATGTTATTATCACCAAAAGAGAAAAAATTTGCAGCTTCCTCAAAATTAATGTCCCTTCTATCTTTTTAAATATTTTCTTCGCGTATGTATAAGATATATAGAATCTTTTCTATTAGGAATTACTTATTCTTAACTTTTTTAGGAAATCAATGGTTGTGAACGATTCATTTTTCTCAAATTTTATGACTTATTCCTACAAAACTGATTGATAACATATGAATAAGAAATAGATATATTTTGATTTGATTCGTTCTCAATGTTCACATGAGATTGGCAAATTTTTAAGTGAGCACTAACCTTACAGATGCAATCAAACTGAAGCTCAAGACAATATTGAAACACGAGTTATTATGTTATTCTTATACACGCACTTTTACTGCAGTTTTAATTTTATAATTTAAGTTTTTATTTGTTTTTATCACATCACCTACCAATCGTACTAAACTTCTCCCTTATCTTCTTAATTCTCCTTCTCACTTAACTGCAGAAAAAGTTATAGAAATGAATTTTCTTAAAATAACGTAGGAAAAATCTCTAATACAGATAAATAAAAATGTTTAAAAGATAAAATTTTGTGTATAAATCAAACTCGTACCGTTTTTACCTTCGTTTCTCAGTTAACACATAATTCCTTTTTATTTTGCAGCTTGACATCCACTTCGGCGTCACCAATTGTGTGGTAGAAGACTGATTGATTCCCTTTAAGGATGCAGGTCCCATCAACTCATGGATATATATCATGTGTACCAAAGAAATACGCAGTTTTATTCATTCATGGTTTTAATTCCTTGTTCAGATTCATTTGTATTTTTATACAAGCGCACAAAACATATATAAAAGCTACACTCGTACATGCATATTTATATACGGAGAGTCGTTTCATATATATATTTAGTTTTATGGCATCTTAGAAATGAACTTTGTACTTCACTAGATTTTAATTGTTCTATGTTCCAAATAAAACATCTTTTGGAATTATGATTCAAAATTCTAATGATTTCGATCTTTTAGTATTTCTTTCAATCTCTTGGGACTCTTTATATTTATGAATTACGTACATTTTTTCTTTGCTGCTATTGAAATGTTACAAAAACTCAAAATCCTCTAGATGTTTTCTACAGTAATATGGTTAATTAATCCATGAAGTTATGCTAGCTTTTGACTTTTATTGTATAATGTACAAGTCAACCTTGTCGCCACAATTTCTCGCCGACTAAAGAAATACTATAGTTCTATTAAGCATCACATCACATCACATCAAGTTATGAGTGACGAAAATATAGATAGAAGCTAATCCAAATGACAATTTGTCATTGGAATTATTAAATTTGTCCAGATTCCAGACCAACTGTTAGGTAAGATTAATTAATTGTTACGTCCGGAACAAGAAAAAAAAAAGTGAAAAAAGAATGTAAAGGGCCACGCACCCAATGTAACAACAACTACCCATTTATTTTCAATGAAAAAAAAAATGCCTCTCCTTTGAGATAATGCTTTAGGTAGGGGATTTGATGCAACGAGAAATGATTAATCAAGGACACAACGCAAGTTACCCTCCTTTCAAAAGCTTCGTTTCTAGAACAATCATGACTTAAGTGCCCGGATACTTCATCCTAAGATCATATCCAACATTAGATGTTTACAACAAAAACTTATTAACATACTTAAATAATTCATATCACTAATAAAAAAATCATTATTTTTTTTTACAGGTTTTACTATAATAAAAGATTTTTATAAGCGATTTAAGTTTTTATAATTTTTATTTCAATTATTTTATTTTTGCAAATTAAAAAATTAATTTAATCATTATAAATAAATAATATTTTAATACAGATAAAAAATTTTATTAAATAATAAATAAAAATTAGTTCATTAAAAAGATAGTTACTCCTCATTCAAAAACCAAATTACTGTAAAAATTATTTTTCATATTTATAAACAACTTACATTATTATGTTAAACATGTTTTTTTATTAATAACATACAACTTAAAAATCTGCCTTGAAAATGCAACTTCATATCTATTTATAAAATTCATTTAAAATCAGAAGATAATGCTATAACACTAGCTAGTTATTTGATGGTGTGGTTTAAAAAATAGATATGATTGTGCGGTTTATAAAAGAGATAACTACAAAGTAGATTAATTTGAGCGTAAATACTTTTGACCACGTACCATAGTCTACAGATATGAGGAATGAGTTACTAACTCTATATTATTAATTTTTTTTAACATCTATATATATAGTTGTTAGTGGATTTGAAATTTAAGGTGTTTTTGTAAGATAAAAAAATTATATTTTAATAATTATATTTTATAATTAGGATTAATTTGTCAACCATTTTATTTGTAAGAATCAACTAACTTATTTAATTTTAACCAACAAAATCGGCCATAGGTTGAGCTTTGAGTTTAAAAAGGTGGAGTATGCAAGCTCATAAGGAATTAGCTCAATTGCTCCCTAACTGCGAGGAAGGTAGAGGCCTACTCAATTTTCTTCAGGAATTGTAGCCAATGGGAAGGAATTGAGTAAGGCCTCTACCTATTCCCATATCTAATAGGGGTCTTTCTTTAGTTTAACAAGAAAAGGTAGGCATCTATTAGGCTTGATATATAACCTGCTTGAACCCTATGAAATAGGGGACTAGCTACTGTAGCATAAATCTAGAGTAACTGGTGGTAATCTCCCGACTGGCGGAGAGCGGGTATTACATGTCGAATATATAGTCTAGAAAACACTCATTACGTCGACAATTGATAGTGCTAGCACGAAACTAGCTTATCAACGCTGCTCTTACACTAGTAAGAGTCTCTAAGACCTATAGGTAGGCCAATTAGACTGAATTAATCAGTCTATTGATTACCTGTGAGATATGTCCTAATAGGGGCCTACCTTTCTTGTTAAACTAAAGAAAGGCCCCTATTAGATAGGGGGATAGGTAGAGGTCTTACTCTATTCCTTCCCATTGGTCAGGAATAGCACCCTCGTTACTGTATTGGATGATCGAGCTCCCCTAAAAGGAAGTCCTCTCTCTAGGAGCTTCTTTCGATATCTGTTAATCCCTAGAGTTTCGATAACTCGCTAGAGCTATCGTATTCGTATTCCTATATATTATATATATATATATATAGTAATACTTATACTCTATCTCTAGCTCATGGATCAGCAAATATAATTAACCAACTTAAATTAATAAAAATGTGATTTCTATGCATTTCGTTAGGTTGTGTAGTTAAACTTTAGTATATAATTATGATTTTAGCATCTATATTTTTATATTAACGGTTAATCATAATTATTTGTTTATATGATTTTTAAAATAGTAATTAATAAAGTTAACAAACTTATCATCATATATAAATGATTATGAATAATTTTTAAGGTAAAACTTTTTAAATTGAACATGTACAAATGTTTTCTCTATAATTATATAAAAAATACGTTAGATCATAGCAATGAAATAAAATGCAAAATTAGAGTTGTTCTTGTTTTCTCTATAATTATATAAAAGTACTTATACATTTAAAATATGAATACTTTTTTAAGCATAAATTTTCTTTCCATTTTTCTTGTCTTTCATTTCTATTTTAATTATAAAAAAATAGGTACAACTCACTAATTATTAACATATTCTTTTACTACTTTTTTTAGCACATACAAAACTAAAATTTCTATTTTTTCTCATTTTCTTACAGTAAGAATTTTTCAATCTCCATATTATATGTAACCTTAATGTTGAAGAATTTTACCATTCCACTAACCCAAGCAGAGCTGCGTTGTGTGGCCTTAGGCTTTTTCTTTCGACACCTACATAAATTCCTTCTAAAACCTCCATATAAAGGATTAAAATGTCTTTAAGTAATTAACTAGAATAAGTAATTCATTTTGGTTTTCTTAAATTGAGATCACTTAATCTAGAATAATTAAAATATATTTTTCAATTTTAAATTAGGTAATTTAGAGATTTTTTTCACAAATCTAAATTTATTAAAATCTATTTTTACAAGTCTGAATTAGATAGTATGAATTTGTAAAAAAACTCTAAATTACGTAATTGAAGTTTTTTCACAGGTCCAAATTGTCTAATTTATATTATAAAAGTATACTGCTAAAGAGTTTGAATGGTCACCAAATTTGTATTTTGTATTTGTATTACCATTAATCAAATCAACATGATTTCTAGTCAAATCGTCTTTGTCATCCTACTCGACTTGAAACCCATGCCTCTCTGGAAGATACAATCAAAAACAGTGCCGACAACTGCAAAATCGTGGAGTTAGATGTCGTACAACTCATTGTAGAACATATGCACAAAGGTAATTTGGTTATTTAAAAAATATGGAGGTGTTCGGAAAAAAATGAGAGGTGAAGAGAGAAAAAATGATAGCCTGGTAAGGAACTTTGCATATGGTTTTTTTAAGGGTTTCTTAGGCACATGACCTTATAACCCTATAAAAATTGAATACTCGAATTCAGAATTGAATTTTCATTTTATAAATGTTAAATACATTTTTTAATATTTTAAATTATTTAAATTCTAAACATTAAATAATTCATATTTAACAAATGATTTTTTTATAAAGTCAAACATACTTATCAACATGCAGCTAAGAAACATAAAGAAAAGATTAATTTTGACATTCACATTATAATCTATAATCTATAATCTATTTTACCTCTTCAAAATTCACAATTTGAACCGAATTTTATCCTTTCCCCACATGGATATTTTTATATGAATCAACCATTTTTAAAATGCTATTTTTAACAAATAACATCAATCTCATTAACGATGTTGATTGAGTCAAATATATTAGGTTAATTTTTCTATTAATAAGTGAAATTTGACCTAATTCAATCAAATTCAATAACTTACGAGTTGAGTGATGGATTTTGAATTTTTAATAATGAAATATAACTTAATCCAACTCACTTGATCAATAATAATAATAATAATTGAAAATACAAATTACTAAAATATAAAATTGGATTTTTCAACATATTGCATTATTATTTTTAATTTTAGGTTAGATTATTATTGTTTTTGTGTTTACATCAATATATTTTGTGTTAGGATATATTTTATGCATGAATTTTGATGACACTGTCTATTTGTTGATTTTAATTTTTTAGTTTAATGTTTTCATTGTAGTTATAATTTTTTACTTATTTTACTTTACAATAATTAATATTTTTATAGAAATTGTTAAAAAATCTAACAAAATTGTATTTTTAATTTCAAATTAAAAAAATAAACTAATCGACTCAATTGACCCTACCTGACTAATTCATCCATAAGTGAAATGAGTTGGAGTGGGTTTTGAGTAAAATAACACAAAACTACCTCAACCCAAAAAATTTTAATTAGATTGGGTAACAACTTTTGTCAAATTTTATCCAACTTAACCCATGTACACCTTAATACATCCCTTTACATTTTGCTCTCCCTCTTTTAGTTTTCATCTATTTCTTCTCTGTCAAATAAAGTATAAATCTATTCGATTATTCAATGCATATCAAGGATGATTGTTGCATATTACTTTGCATCAAGTCTTTAATTGACACAAATGTAATGATAGTGAGAGAAAAATGAAAGTTTTTAGTGATCAACAATACTTAAAAGTAGCGGTATTAGCAGTGTGGTTTGATGTGATTTTGAGTCTAAAACTAGTTTGAACTAAACTAAAAAAAATCAGTAAAATGAGAGTTGGTTCAGTTTAAATTAATTATAAAATCCGAATCAAAGTAAACTAATTTTTTGCAGTTTAGTTTGATTTTACGATTTAAATTTTTTATTACTAGGTATTAAAAAATACATTAAAAAATTATTTCTAAAATTGTATTAAAATTTTATTCACTCCCAACAATATTATATAAAAATAACAATCATTAAAATTAAAATATTAAAAATCAATTTATTTAAACATTACATTTTTATTGGTTGCATCAAATCATGTCCAATAAAATTAAATTAAATAGTTTTGCTAAAATATTTATTCATCAACTAATACATATAATTAAAAATCCTAATTAAAGATTAAGTCATAATCATATAAACTTAGAAAATAATGAGTAATTGCATATGTCTTCTTCCGAATTTGCTAAAATAACTAAAGATGAGCGGTTTGGTTTGATGCAGTTTCGAAATCTCAAACCGCAAACTGAATCGAATCACCTGGTTTGAACTTATCTTATCATATAATACAACTTATTTGAACTTATCTTATCATATAAGCGCTTATACAAGTATTTTGATAAATTTATAAAATCACTTGTATGTATTCCATAAGTTGTTTTAAACATATTTAGAGTAGCTTTTATTCCAAATTCATACTTTCTTCAACTCTCACCTCTCAACCTTTTTTTCTCCCATGATTAAAACTTATTGTTGAGTATCTGTCTTTCTTTCTCTCACTCCCTCCCTCTTTGCATACCTCTCTCTCTTTCTCCCTCTCTCTTTCTCTCTCCCTCCTTCTCTCTTCTTCCTTCTGTCTCTCTCGCTATATATATATATATATATATATATTCAAACAAACACTTTATTTCCACACAAGTGTTTTTATAAATTTGTATATTCATACACAAATAGCTTATTGAATTTAAGAACTTATAGTATAAGCTCTTACATAAGAAACTCTTACTGAATAAGCTCTTATATTATAAGTTCTTCCAAATGGGACCTTATTGTGTTCTCCCCAACTAATTCTCTCTCATCATATTATAGAACTTCTCTTTCCTTCATAAATGTAATTATAGTTATTTATAATATATATATATATATATATATATATATATATATAATTATAAAAAATTTTAATTTAAAATTTATATGTTTAATTATAGATATTATAATTTAAATTTTAATTATAGTAATTTATTATTTAAATATTTAATTACATAAATTTATTTTAAATATATCATTATAAAAATTTACAATTTAAATATATAATTATAATAATTTATAATTTAAATATATAATTATTTTGTATTATTAAAATATGTTATAATTATTTTAAATACCTCATTGTTGATCTAATAATTAATAATGCCCTTATTTGTCATGTTACAACTTTCATCTAGTTGATCAGCTAGTTTTACCAAACATTTCAAACTATATTTTCAGCTTTCAGCTAGTTTTGCCAAACATACCTGTGTTTGGTAAAACTAGTTAAAAGCTGAAAAACTAGCTGAAAGTTGGAAAGGTAGTTGTGAGTGTTTGATAAGACTACCTTATCAACTAGCTGAAAGTTGTAAAATGACAAATAAGGACATTATTAATCATTAGATTAACAATGAGTATTTAAAATAATTATAACATATTTTAATAATATAAATTAATGATATATTTAAATTATAAATTTCTATAACATATTTAATTATAATTACATATTTAAATTATAAATTTATGTAATTATATATTTAAATAATAATTACTATAATTAATATTTAAATTATAATTTCTATAACTAAATATATTAATTTTAAATTATATATTATAATTTTCTATAACTATACATTTATATTATAAATTACTATAATTACATTAATGAAGAAGAAAGAAATGAAGAGGAGAGAGGTTGTATAATGTGATGACTGATGGGAGAGAATTAGTGAAAGACGATACATTAATTAACAAAGGGTAAACATGTAAACATAAAACTAGCTAGTAACCGAAAATGGAATATCGTTTGAAAAAGCTACTTAGAGTAGCTTTTTTTGAAAAAACTAGTAACTCTTAAAAAAGTTTCTAAATTTGTGTTATCTAAGAGGAACTAAAATCATTTTAGCTTCCATTTCAGCCAATTTTTCAGCTTTCAGCTAGTTGAAATGGCAAACCAAACACACTATTAGTTAATTTCTATGCCATTTCTTCATGTCAAACAAGATAAAAATATATTCAAATATTTGTTTTATGGTATTTTTAAAAGCCATTTCAATAATTAACTACACATACAATTAATTATATAAAAACTTATATTTAAATATTTTATGATGGAAATGATTTTAAATGATTTTTTGTTGGAAATATTTTTTATATAACTTATTTTTATAATAACAATAAAAATTTTGCATTATTTATAAATAATTAATTTTATATATGCATTAATCAATTCTTGAGAATGAATAAATCATTCCAGTTTTAGTCTCATGTATATGTAGCAATAATTGCCAAGATAATTATTTGATGTTTGTCATGGTAGTAACTGTGTACTGGGCTTCCCGCTTAAATACACTATCATTCCTCGCATTCGTGTGTATATATATATATATATATATATATATACCGACAGTGTGCCAAAAAATGTGCTTCATCTTAAAAAACTTGGGTCCTCTAATAGCATATAACCCAATTGAGAATGCAATTGCTAACATCATTTAGGCAAGCCATAATGATCCCTGACCATTTCAATACTTCAACTCATGTATGACTTGCAAAATTGTAGGACAAGAAAAGATGGTTGTGATCTTCTATATGTGAATGGAAAAAAGGAATAAGAAGTAAAGAGATGTTACGTTAACATATATATACCTCTTTTATTAAGTTGTTTAACAGTAGTGAAATGATCCAGAATTAATCTTCATGAAAATGTAAGCGCTTTTGAAGGTACATTTATTTTCCAAAAGTCTTTTAGGATAAAATAAGGTCGAGACTGAGGAGAATTTGGTTGATGTTGTAGGAGGAAGTTATAAGTGAATGAGACCGTGTATCCTTTACTAGTGTCGTGAGTCCATTCACACGAGTGTTGTTGTGGGTTTATCGTGCAACTTTGCAGTACAATATCATGTCAATGAGTAGTGCCTTTTCCCATGAGTAAAATTCCTTCAACAACTTGATTTCAAATTCAAATCATACAGCATGTCAGAAAGAAGAACATTATGATTTGATTCCACCTAAAATAATCTTTTAGAAAAAGGTTATCAAACTAGCTATATATTATCCATGTGTTATGTAAGAAAAAAGTTTGTTGCTTGTTTCCAAATTTTTTTAATACATGTTGAGACAACCAAATAAGGAGGGAAGTGAGAGTAGGTTTTTATGTTGTAGATATCTTTCTACCACATAAAACATTAAGTATGTTGATGCGGATAAAGCCTTGGTAAGCAATCCCAACATCTAACTAACATGAATCTTAACTATATCTTATCCTTCTCAATGACTTTTAAATTCACTTTGACAGCAAACTTGAGTTGAATAGATTCTAGTTTTTGTCTCCCAAGCCACCTTGTGACTTTGGGAAGCAAATTTGATCTCATAATACCCAACTAATTTTTTAAGTGTCCAATGAACCTTGCCATTAGGGGTTTTCAAAATATCCTGTTAGGCTTACCCAATACATAACCAATCTAGCTCAAACCTTTTTAAACTTAATTTAATATATAAAACTTATATCCAAAGTCACATATGTAATTAAATATCCAATTAAATTGGATTTTATCCAAATCCACCCTTGGATATTTAAATTCATCCAAACATGTGTGAGTTCATTCTTCTCTTTTCATTGTGCGTGAATGTTCTTCTTTAGTTCTCATTGTGTGTGATTGTTCATTCTTATCTTCTCAGCGCGATTGTTCGTGCTTCTCTTCTCATTGTGCGTGATTGTTTGTGTTCACTACCTCTGAATGCGTTCATTCTTCTCACTCACTTCTCGATTGAAAGGGAAAATTGAAAACCCTAATTCCAAATTGAATCCAATTATCAAATTTGTTGCAATTTCAATTCTAACTAATTCATCGCAAGTACACCTATTTCTTCTCCTTCCATGTTTTGTTATTTCTTCTACAAGGTGCTTGTGAAAATGCTAATGAGAATTAGCAGCTCAATAAAAAACACTTAATTAGATTTTCAACAAGTCTCTAATGTTAATGCCAATTGGGTTTTAAATTTGATGTTGAGAACAAAAGATGGCACTTACAAGCAAAATGGTAGAGTGAATGAAAATGTTAATCATATAGTTGTTTGATTGTTCTTTAAGTGTGTAAGAGATTTATAGTGCTTAATTTATATAATTTATTTTTTTAATTGAAAATTTTCAAGTGTTTGAAAAAGTTGTTGTAGCTGAGTTGAAAAAATAGACTCTTGTCTAAAAGCTTGGTGAATGCAAAGTTTTCTACACTACTTCTGACAAGTGCATGGATAAATATCAAGGTCGATCCCACAAGAACTTTGATGAAACCTCAAAAATATCAATACTTTCAACTTCTATGAATGGAAAGATAGAAATTTAACTATAATTTAGAATTTGTTATGTTTTTAGTGTTTTTGGTATTTTAGGATATAATTTCCTAAATTTTGATGTGCTTTTGGACTAATTTAGAGTATTGGAGTGGATGTTGGAGCTCTCATTAGAAGAAAAGAAATGAATTATGACTTATGACTTAATTAATAAAGATTGTACTCTCGTGCAAAAATATGCACTCCCTTGTGTAATTCGTTTAAGTGCTTTATTTTTATGACATTTTTGGGTTTAGACAAAGAAAGCTCATTAGTTTAAATGGAAAGTTTTTGTTCAAAACTAGGGTTCTAGACTTTTGATCAAGACGGTATAGAGAGCAAGACTTATGCATCTCTTTTCCCTTATTCACTCGTTATTTCGAGGGGTTCTATGTTCTTTATTTTCTTGCCTTGCATAGTTATGAATATCTATGAGTAAATTTTTTTTTATTCTGGGATTGGGGTTAACCATTGACTCTATTAATGATTAATTAAGCATTTTTATTGTCCTTATGTTGGTTTCTTTTATTTCTTCTCTATTGCTTTTACCGATACAATTCGTGTTTGATCATCGTTTTTGTAGCCATAGATAATTAAGGAAGGGAAGGTGAACTTAATTATTGAAACCCTAAGAAAGGAACTTAGCAATTAAATCAAGAAATTAGGTTTAACACATCAAAGACTCAATGAATTAGCAAAGAACTTAACGATTTTAATTGAACATGCTACCATGAAAGTAGGGATTAATTCAATTAGATATGCCTTCATACCTTGAACAAATGTTACCTTAGGTTAATTTGAATTTGAATTTGTTATCCTTATATTGATTTTAGAATTCACATCAATTTTATTTTTATTTTTATTAATTATAGAAGTTGAATCCTCTTATATTAATTTAATTTATTTATCAAAATTATTAAAATTATAAACAATTATTTTTTACCAAACCAAACGCATAATCTTTGTGGAAGAATAATTTTATTATTATAACTTGACGACACCATACACTTGCAGTTTTTACAAATTAGAGCTAGATTCACTTTGTAGTTCACTTACCCAAAAATTTGTGGAAGCACTTCGTTGCATTCAAGATTGGTTAAAAGCAAAACTCTTAGTGGCTATTTCTAATAAGGATTTTGAAGATCTTGAGAAACATGAGCAAGGTAAAATGAAATATATTGCTTATTTCAGTGTATTATTACTTTAAAAAATTATAACTTACTAAGTAATTGAATGTCTTTTTATTTTGCACATTGTTTTCCTTACAAGAGATATTACTTATTCAGCATTTTTTGCTCTTAATGAAGATTGGAGATTGAACTTTTTCTCATTTTTTAAAATTCATTTTTTAAAATTTATTTTTAAAATAAATTTAGGACTTCTCTTATTGGTGGACTTCTCTTATCATATTGTTAGGGGTTACAATAGCATATTGTTTTCTATCTTGCACACTCAATTCTTATTGGTTATGATGCCTTTGTAGTTTGTAGATAAAAACAGAATTTAAGGCTAGTGTGATTGCTTGCTTATTAAAATATGAATTATTAAAAAATGTTGTTGGGTGAGATGTGGGAGGATATGTTGTTTTTTATATTCTACTTTTAATTTTTTACAATATGGTATAAGAGATTTCAGAGGCCTATAATTCTTGCACTCTTGCTTTTGTATTCTTTTCTTGTTGTTCTATTGGTGGAAGAAAATTCATTTGATTTAGTGTCCAAATTAAATTTTTTGTAAATTAATTAACAGTTTACCTATTTGGTATCACTTTTTTTTTAAAAAAAAAGTGTCACTATTTCCTTCCATTTGAGTGAACCATTTTGATGGTATTACATAGTTATAGTTATTACTTCAGATTAAAATATGTACAAGTTTTTGCTAATTTATTTGCTCTTCAATGTCATTGATAGAAAAAATATATATTTTATTTTGAAAATAGGGATCTGGGATGCTTAAATATATACATGTATAATACCTTTTTTTCTGCTCAGCAGCTTCATCTCTTTAACTATTCCTTTTGACTGGATAATATTCTTTTTGTTGATTTTGTGATTCTTTACTAATTATTGCATTTTTATCTATTTTTAGGTTTTATTTTAATTAGAATTTTATTTATTTTTATATCATTTAGGTTTAATATTTGCATTTTAGGTATTTTTTAATTATATTTTGGAATTTGTTACACTTTTTGTGTTTTTTTGGTATTTTATGCGTTTTTGGATTAATTTGGAACATTAGAGCGAAGTTTGGAGAGCTCTAAAGGAAATTCAAAAGAAAAATGAGTTAATTAATGAAGTTTAAAACATGGTATTCCCATGTAAAAATATGCATTCCTTTGTGTAATGAGTTTAAGTGTTGTATTTGATAATCTTTTTGGGCTTAGACATTAAAAGTCTATTAGTTTAAACAAAAGCTTTCTGTTCTAAACAAGGGATTCTAAACTTTTGATCAAGACGACATAGAGAATAAGACTTTGAGTTTCTCCTTTCCCTTTTCACTCTTTAATTTCAGGTTTAATTTTCTTTACTTTCTTGTTTTTAATACTCATAGATATGTGAGTAGACCTTTTGATTCTAGGATTGGAGTTTAATCCTTTACTCTATTTATGATTATTTAAGTATTTTTATTGTTCTTATTGAGTTTCTTTTGATTTCTTCTTTAGTGTGCTTACTGATATAATACGTTTGATCATTGTATTTGTTTGTAGTCATAGATAACTAGGGAATGATCGAAAGGTGAACTTAATGATTAAAGAAACATAGGAATAAATCACGAAAGTAGAATTAAACCTTCAAGAACTCAATGAATTAGCAAAAAACTTAATGGGTTTAATTGAACATAACTACCACAAAAATATGGGTTAATTCAATTAGATACACCTTCACACCTTGAAAGAGGACGAATGTTTCCTTAAATTAATTCATCTTCATAGAGAACCCTAATTATCATTTGAATCAATAGATAGTCATGGTGTGATACCCCTAATGCTGGAAGTTTCCTAAATTTGAATCTTGAAATATTGAATTATCATTTCCTTTCATTTACCTAATATTTCCTTATTTTGAAATATATAAAAATATAAAAAATATCTTTATATTAGTTACAATTTCCTTAATTTAGATTTTATCTCATTTGAAATTGTTATCTTTATCTCTATTCTGGAATTCACTTCACTTTATTTTTATTATTTGAAATTATAGAACTTTGGTATTTTTATATTAATATAAATCATCTATAAAATTAATTAAAATTATAAACAAATATTCTTTACTAAATGCATGGTCCATGTAGAAGAATGATTTTATATATTATTACTTAACGACACCATACACTTGCGGTTTTCACACATCATTTATTAGACATGAGATTTCTAAATTATTCCTTTTAAGTTAGGCTATGCTTTTGGTTTCTTAAAATCATGTCCTTATTCCTTACTTTCTCCATCTTCTTTCACTATGTTATTTATTTATTTATCAATTTAATATTGTTTAGTAGTATCAAGCCAATACATTTATGCTTAGTTATTTATAATGAGATCCCTTTCTAGATGAAGTCTATATAAAAGGTACATAATTAGATCCTTATACACAAATGTACTTAATAAAGTTAATATTGTACCCCAAAGGTGGTGACATTTTTCAATAATCCATAATTAGACCTGTTGGAGTGCAAGTGTGAGTTGAAGTTCTACATTTGTAAGAAATTGGAAAGTTGAGTAATATATATATAAGTAAGAAAGACCCATAACCTAATGTTTTAAGGTTTTGGGTTAAAGGTTGTGTCATGTTCTTTTATATATGGGTTTGTGTCCCATTGTTGTATATCTTTCCGGTGTGGATAATTAAAAATGTTGCTTAGTGATAATATGTTGTTATTAATATTCTTCTACTTTTAATTCTTTATTGTCAGATTTTCATAAGAAACAAATGTGATTAATGCATCAACTCAAGATTACTCTTTAAAAAAACAATGGTTTTAAAACATTTTTCTTTTTAAAAAAAAAACTGTTTTAAAACTGTTTTTTAAAGAAAAGTGGTTTTAAAACTAGTTTTAAAAAAAACTTTTTTATAAAAATCAATTTTAAATTAGTAATCCATTTAAACCTATTTTAGAATATCCAAAACCATTGTTTAAATGGATATGGATGAAATCCAAATCCATTTAAACGAATATGTTTTGGATTAAAAATTCAATACATGCAAACCCCTGCTTGTCATAAAAACTTCCTTTGGATCTAAATAATGGTATTTAATATCTTTTGGAGAGTTTTGTAGAAGGAAAAGAAATATAAAGATATGTTGTTGAGTATTGAGTTTATGAGAGAAACATGACCCCATTGGTAATTGTTTTCCTTTCCAGTTAGCTATTTTCCTCTCATAAGCCTTAATAACGGGTTCCCAAGTGTAAAATTGTGTGGATTGATACCAATGGGTAGGCCCAAGAATTTAAACGGGAGCTCTGCAAGTTTATAGTGAAGGAAAGCACTTGCAGCATGCAAAAACATTTTATTAGCATTTAGGACAAAAATGTTACTTTTATGTAAATTAACAGCAAGTGTAGATACCATTTCAAAAACTCCTAAAGATTATCTTAACAACCTATAAGTTATCATAAAGGTCTTACCCAACAATATATTGTAGTATGGAGAAGGACATGTTTTGTTCCACCTGCACACCAGAAAAAACTTCAACTTGAGAAGCT
This sequence comes from Psophocarpus tetragonolobus, assembly GCA_037954015.1. NCBI lineage: Eukaryota > Viridiplantae > Streptophyta > Magnoliopsida > Fabales > Fabaceae > Psophocarpus > Psophocarpus tetragonolobus. Next base: position 77,790,282 of record CM075689.1, read on the forward strand.
TGCCTTATTAAATAAGTGAGACCCTCAACTGCTATTGAGAATAGGAGAGGGACTATGGAATCCCTTTGAGCCCCTTTTGCACGATTATTTGCTGAGTCGGACTTCCATTTACAAGGTTGGATGTTTGGCAAAAAAAAAATCAATTTCGTCATCCAAGATCTCTGTTTAGCATCAAATCTACATCTCATCAACATATATTAAAAAATTGTCAATTTACATAATCGTATGTTTTGCAGAAATCTACTTTAAAAAAAAAAAAAAAAAGATTTCCTATATTTTTTTGCCAATCAACAAGTTCATTAATAACTAAAGCTCCACAAAAAATATGTCTCCACTTTGATAAAAAATAGTCTGATTAGGAGAGATTATGAAATCTATGACTTTAATCCACCCACCAGTAATTTGGAGATAATCTTGCGTAAGCTTTTTATAAGAAAAATTAGTTCATCTTATAAGGTTGGTTTATTATCAACGTTTATATGTGGGGAGAAAGAGGAAAGAGAAGTTGTAGGTTGGAATCTTTCTAGTAACAAAAACTAATACATTAACAATTACCATTCATCTGTGGAAAAAATAAAAGGAAAATTGACCTATATTCTAAAAGTGATTACGAAATACATTTGGAATAAGGGTTATGAAGAATGTCGTGACTCACTATGGATTTAGGTAAGGTTGTGTTATGATGAAATTTTTGTATAACTTCACAAATTTGGTCTCCAATAATGTCACATGTAGCCTTGAAAAACTCAATATTGAGGTCATTAAAGTTGAGACTTTTACCTGCCCTGCAACACCAATTGCAACTTTGATCTCCTCGAGAGAGACTCACTTAGAGAGAAAATTCCTTTGAGATTTTGTCAATTGTTTAAATGTGATATTGTTCAGAGTTGGCCTAACTAAGTTAGTTTCCTGGAAAATAGCTTAGAAGTGCTTTGAGACTTCTTTCACGTAATCAACATCTTCAATCCATCACTGGTCTATTCTTAATGCCACAATTGGGTTGGTTCTTTAACTATGTATTTTCAAGTAGGGATGGAAAAACTTGGTATTAGGATGTGTTTGACAAAACTAGCTGAAAGCTGAAAAGTTAGCTAAAAACTACAAACTAGTTGAAAGTTGAGAAGTCAGTTGAAAGTTGAAAAACTAATTATAAGTGTTTGGTAAAACTAGTTGATCAACTATTTTAAAGTTATAAAATGACAAATAAGAACATCATTAATCATTAGATCAACAAAGGATATTTAAAATAATTATAACATAATTTAATAATATAAATTAATTATATATTTATATTATAAATTTCTATAATAACATATTTAAATTATAATTACATATTTAAATTGTAAATTTATGTAATTATATATTTAAATAATAAATTAATATAATTAATATTTAAATTATAATTTCTATGATTAAATATATAAATTTTTAATTATATATTTAAATTATAACTTTTTATAATTAAATATTTATATTATAAACTACTATAATTATACTAATAAATGAGAGAGAAATGAATCAGCGAGATGGTATAATGTGATTAGAAAATTAATGAGAGACAATGCATTAATTAATTAAGTGTAAATATGTAAAATTAAAATCAGCTAGTAGCTAAAAAAAGAGATTTTTTTATTTTTTGAAAAAACTACTAACTTCAAAAAAAAATTCTAAATTTTTGCTATCCAAACAATACTTGTATCATTTCACCTAATTTTTAAGTTTTCAACTAGCTGAAATAGTAAAGCAAAGACACTTTTAATATCACCATGTTTGATCTATTTGTCTCTTGATTTCTGGAATAGATAGTTCCCCTTTTCCAAAATTCCTTGGATAAGCATATCCTTTTTTCAACCATTGCCTTTGCTCACATTTTCATCTATGATGTCATTTGACGAGCTAGTTCCTTGATCTTGGTATCAACTTTATCCACTTCAACTTTCCTCCATTCCTTGATTACTCCTTTTAATAGTTTTAATTTTTCTCTTCATAGCAAACATTTTTCATCCTGGTGTAGTCTTTTTAGACCAACAATCAGCAAACCATTGATGAGAAATTAAGAAGAAGCAAAATAGTTTTCATCTTCAGTATTTGGACTCGTTTTTCAACAAGATGAAGCAATCATCTAACACGTCTCTCTTTCCGATCCATGGAAAGGCTGGATTGAAATCAATACCTCTATTTTTAGTTGAAGAAGCGTATTTTAAAATTGAAATCAATACTTTTATTTATAGTTATCAAACTCTCGAGTTAACTCTTAAACTCTTACGGAAAGATTTACAAGTTCACGTACCCTTTGTGACTTAACTCGTGTGTAAACTTTCTTTTTAGTAATAAACTCCGAGTAAACTATGTAGATTCTACGCAAATTTTGTAAACTCTCGAATTTACTACCGCGTCAATAAACCAATATGTTTTGTATGCGTTAAGATTTAATATACTTTTATTTAGTGTGTCATTCTTAAATCGAAGAATAAATACCTCTAAGAACCTCAAACATTTATTTTTTAACAATATAAAACATCAATGGGAATGTTCTACTTATTATCACCTTTAAAATTTATTATTTGATAATAATGCATTATTAAACTTAGTTATTTAAGTACTGTGCAATATATGATTTACTATTTTGACTTATTATGTTGTTGAAATGTTTAATTGTATATTATTTATAGATATTTTTTTATTATTTTTATATAAAGTAAACTTTTACGAGTCGAGTTCACGAATCGAATTTATCAAACTCCACGAATTTACATAAACTCTCGAGTTTGATAATCTTGCTTTTAATTAAGTTAAATGTCTCCAATAGCTATCTTATACTGAAAATATTTTCTAACTTTTAGTTATATTTTTTATGAAAGAAATTATCATAATTTTTTTTTCTTTTTAAGACTTTACTTTTGAATTATAATCTAAAATGCTAAATATGTTTGATAATAAAGTTGAGAACTCTTTCTATTAATTAGATTATAAACATGAAAAATAAATCCATCAACATGGTAGCCGTAGCTTTTATTATCCTTAGTAATTGGATAGAAAGTACTTAATTTTCTTTTTTTCTTCTTACTACTTCATTTTACCAACATTAAAAAAAAAGTAATTCATTTAGCTTAATACAATAAATATGTCTTAAATATGTATTTTTTCCTAAATTACAAGACTTTTTTTTTCTCTTTTAATATTTCTCTCTTTTATAATAGGTCCGGAGTGAGTATATTATTTTATTTTTACTTTTCACTTTTGAAAACAGATTACTTCTTTGTCTATCAATTTTAAAAATTAAAGTTATAGCTATTATTTTTAATTATAAATGACAAAAACATTCTCCATTCACCAACCAACCTTATGCTTCTCTGGTTAGCAAGATTCGATTTTTTGGAGACAAGCATTTGGGGCTCTCCTTTCGTCATGCATATGGTACATTGGTTTGTAGAGCAATCAATGTTCCTTATCCCCTTTCTTTTGCCAAGCTTCCATGAGGATCTTGCAGTCCGTTTCAAAGACCATCTTCCTGCCGAGTAGTTGACGCACCATATCAATAATCCACGGAAAACACAATGCTTCTAATATCAACCGATTTATATTGGTTACGTACATGTGATGTTTGTGATATTGCATATGCGACCCCACTGTCCCCAAAACCAGTTCCTTTTCCTTTCAAAAATAAAAATGGAAGCATCAAAATTACCCTTTATCATCCTTAGTCCCAGTGGTCTCCATCTAGTAACCATTTCTGCCATAGGCCTAGAATTAGTAGTATAATGGATTTTACTCTCTGCACCTATCATTTTGGATTTTACAACCTTCTAATACATTTCACCTATAGTGCAGGAACCAAAAACCAAGTATAAGTTGTTTGGCCTTCTGACAAAACTTGTGCTACGTTTATCCTTTTTTGTGTTCAAAAACCATGGATTTCTTTTAAACCAAATGACCCACAATACATTATAAGAAAAACACTTAAAATAGAATCGATAGAAAGTTTTACATCTAATATCTAATTACAACCCTTTTTTATATATAATAAATTTATAAATTTTATTAAATAATATTTAAAAAATCATATAAATTAAAAATTATAATTGAATGTTAATATAATTTAAGATAAAATCTTTGTTCCTGTAAGATAAAGAAGATAAAGATCTTTGTTCCTTTAAGATAAAGATCTTTGATCCTGTAAGTGCCTCGGTTGAGTATTTAAGCAATCAAGATTTGAGAATTTCACCCTTAAGGAAAGTTTAGAAGGAAACCAAATTGGTTGGATACTTGGATATCATAATCAATCAGACAGTGCGAGCATGTCCAAAGTTTTACATACTCTTTGAAGAAAAAATTAAATATTCCCGTAATTCATTTATACATCACAATTACTCGGTGAGGAGCAAACAGCCCTAAAAGAGTTTAGCATTGACAGGATGACGCGCACACACATACACAGAGAGATGCTGGGAGACAGTTAGAGACACCAACAGACATACACAGTCAATTAGTTACCAATCCTAGATTATCACAGCAACGACCTCAGAAAAACTATGGCAAGACAGTACACAGGAAGACGTCACAGACAATACAGTGACCCAGAGACACAGACAAATCGAGAGAACACACAGAGACCTGTGAGGTGAGGTATTGTGTATTATATAGATAATTTATGAATTTCATAATATTTTGTGCCAAATCTTTAAGCATTCTCCTCTGTTATTTAGACTTCAAACAGATGAAGAGGTGTGGTCGGCAAAAATAACCAACATACTGTTTTCCTTATTCTGATAATCTCATTGAATATTCATTAACAACTTTTTTATTTGGACAAGAAAAAATGTTCATTGGCAATTCAAAATAATATTAACTAAGAAATCTCAGGTAGGATAGACCAAATCCCATCAATCAGGTCGGGTTATAGCTGGATAAAAAAAATCATAAAACAATTAATGAAATCCAAAATTAGAAAGAACCAACAAAATGAAGAATTAAGGCATCATTGAGTTAAAAGGCAAAACCAAAGAGTTTCCGGCAGGAATTTGGACGCAAAATTACAACTTTTCTAAAGCTTCAGGGTATTCTGAGAAGCATCTATCTCCTAAAGCTATGGTGCAAGGATTATACATGTTAAGAGGTTAAACTAATCACAAACCAACCTTGTAATTTCAGCAATGTCTCGGCTGCAGCCTGCCTAAATGGAATGTGCAACGCAAGCCTACCCAGTACCCAACAATTGCATGGGTCCATTGAGCAAATTTGCTGGTTACCCAATTAATGACACAAAGTAACACATTATTCAACACAAAATTTTCATACTTGAACATAACTCTCTTTCTCTTCCATGCCGAGAGTCGAAACTTGAAGGGCACCCTCATCCCCATCACAACAAGTATTGGTCATGATCCTCCTTGCATCTTTGCTACCCCCTTGCACCGTGTCCATCCCACTATCAAAACCATCATTCTCAGTACAATCCTCACCACAATGCTGCTTCTTGCACAAGACATCACAGAAAAAGTCCGTCAAAACAGCCTCATAACCGGGCATTTTGGCATACCCGGGGAAGTAATTGATATCGATAATAAGGTAACGATTCCCACATCGAGAATCCCTAATAACATCGAAATTAAACAGGTTCAACCTCATGACACGCCTCAACCCCCGCGCAATCTGAGTAATAAAACACAGAGGAGGCATCTCCGTGTCATCCAACTGCATCATCTCATAATACCTATCATCAATTCTCTCATCAGAGGCCAAATTCGAAACCTGCGAGAAGGACCACAAATCCTCTGAAACCGTCACCAACTCGTCCTCTCCAACATCCGGCAACGACTTCCGCTTCACGCACCTCACGCGCTCGCCGACCACGTACACCTTGAAGATGACGCCGCCGTGGTTCACGAACTCCTGCACCACCACCGGCGGCTTCAGAGAATTCAAACCGTCGTGATTGAAAACGAGCGCCATTTTGTGTGACTTGGCGCTGCCGTCGGCGACCAACGGCTTCGCGATCACCGGAAACTTGAGCGCCTCCCAGTTCCGCCGGTCGAACAGCGTGTCACTGTCGTATATGACAATCTGCTTGGGAATCCCGAAGGTGTCGCTCCGCTCGTCGATTTTCAACTCCGATACCACCTGAAGCATCGAAATCCGGTTGTGGAGCCTCTCAATCGATTCTGGCGAGTCTAGAATGAGGGCATTAGGGTACTTAATGGTGAATTCCGTTAATTGACGTTTCCAATCGTGGCCGTAGAGCTTGTGGAGAACGCAATCAAAGGGACCTTGATCCGTTAGGTTCTGGTCCGGGTCCACCCGAACAAGGTCTATCCCGCGAGATCTCGCGAGATTCACCAGCGAGTCTCGGATGAAGCTGTTTTGCTTCTTCGGTAACAGCGCGTACCCCACGCGGAACCGTTTTTCCTCCGCCATTGCTTTGATGTTTTCTTTCTCTTCTAAGTTCTAAATGCCGAACGCGTCACGCATTTGCAAGGGAGAGGAGTTGTGAAGATGAAAATTGAGATGGTTTTGTTCGACGTCGTTTTGGTGGAACAGAATTTTGCAGAGTTGGGAACGGGGAAAGTGGAAAAGAAAGGATATGTACGGAGAGGTGTGGATGGATATATATAGCTTAGACTATGATCAGTGCGGGGAGGGGTGATAAAATGACCGGGTGTGTTTGAAAGGAGAGGATCGGGTACACGTGGCCATGTTGGGTGGGACGTTACGTGGATTCGCGCATGTGGGATTAGGGAATGTTATTAAAACGACTACGGCCCTGGATACTCAAAGTCAAACCGTGATAAGATTTTGGGGGTGTCTGATGACAGGGAAATAGATAGGAATGGAGCCATCGAACTAACATAACATCACATATATACTATTTTTTACCTCTATGGGATGTGTTTGTATTTTTTTTAAATAATTGAATATAGTAATATTAAAATAAATCAATAATATTAAGCATGATGATGATGAGATGGTATCCTCTAAATGTGTAAAATTTTGGACGAGTTTGAATGCCTTGAAACGACCAACAATCGATAGAGTGGGGCTGTGCCAAAGATCATAAACTAGCATATGCGAATATAGTAAAGATGTGCTTCCCATAAATTCTCAGTACAAGTTGCCACTGGTCCTATGATGTGAAGAGTCTACTAATTGGAGTAAAATGAGGTTGATCCTTCCAATGTGTGTCACCAAAAGATTAAATCCCTTTATTCTGGCTAAACATAAAGGTCACCATCACATGGACCAAACTTTGTCTCCCCATCACTTGAAACTTTGAAAGTAACAGGGTATTCTACAATTCGTTTCTAAAGCACACTAATCTTTGCATAATTTGTGGAGCATATCAATGTATATTGAATTTCTCATATCTAGCTAGCCCCAACCTCATGCTTTATTGATGTTTTTAGTGGATAAAACAAACTTCGAGACAGAGATGTGCAACCAGGGACACCACCCCATTAGCATGGTTAAGTACAAAAGAAGTTTGACTTAAAAAATTCACAACCAATTAAACCGGTAAAGAAACAATTTTGTTATGATTTAATTCACTTTTTTCTTATTATTTCTAAATTAAATTGTACCGACATTTTTTTATTTCTTTTTTAAATTATACTTATACTTTCTATTTTTACGACAAAGTGTAATTACAATGTTTTTAAAACTTAAATTATGTATGTGCAATGTAAAAATAGGGTTAGTATAATATTTTTAAAACAAAAAAGAATTGACTTGATTTTAAAAAAGAAGAAAGCAAAGAGTAGAAGTCTAATATGAAAAAAAAAATTTGAAGGTGACAATATATTTTACACTTAAATCTAAATCAAACTAAAATGAATTTATGTTATATAAAATCTCATTAATGCAGTTTAACTCAAGACTAATAATAATAATAATAATAATAATAATAATAATAATAATAATAATAATAATTATCTCTTAAATAATCTTTTGAATGGTTATATCTCTAGTTTTGAAAACCATTGCATTTTTTGTTTTTCAAATTTGTTAGATTCCTGTAAGGACCAGTTTAGTTAATAGATTATTAGTGGAAAAGAAATAAATGTTATGGGAAATTAAATGTTTAATTATCTTATATTAGCAGTAGAGAATAATTGAGTTTATTTATAATATCATTATTAGTTAATTATTTTTTTAAAAAAAGAGTTGGGAGGTGGGAAGTGAAATATACTAATTATTTCTTGATTTCGGAGAGTTTTGATTGAGTTTCAAAGAGTTTTCGGAAATCTGTTTAGGAGGAGATGCGAATAGCAAGTCAGAACTTACTAAACTCACCCTACTCCTTTTTCCTTTTTTTACTTTCTTTTTTTTTCCTTTTTCTCTTTCTTCACTTTCTTTTCCTTTTTTTTCTTTTCTCTTTCTTTTCTTCTTCTTCAGTTTCTTTTCTTCTTTGCCACTTCTACACTTCGCGTCATCATTTTCTCTTGCATCCTTTGCATGTGAAGCTTTTGGTTGACGGATTTCGATGCGGTCTCTTTCATAACTCCTGTTGTTGAGTGATTGCTGTTATAGGTAAGTCTGATCTTGAATCAACGAACCTTTTTTCCGATCATTTTCAATCCTATCGTTTACATTAAAAAGGGAATTTCTTTGAAAATTTTAATTTCTTAGGTTCCTGTTTAAATTGGATTTTTGTTAGGTTCCTGTAAATTTCTTCAGGTGAATTTCCTCATTTTCTTTTGAGTTAGCTTTGAAAAGAAGAAATAGGTAAGGGAAACTCTTTTGTTGATTTTTGTTAATATATAAGTGATTTGATAGTTGAGATATTTAAGCTATTTGAAATGGCGAGTATTTTGACTATATTTTGACCTATTTAAGATAAAATTTATTTTAATTGTGTTTTGAGCTATTTAATATAGTACGTATTTGATTTTGATTTGAACTTATTGAATTAGCATATATTAGGATTTCATAGTTGAAATATATGATGTGTTATGTAGGGGATGATTATTATGTGAGCGATATTTTATCTTGAATTGAATGATTATTCGATAGTTTAGATGTGACCATTATGGTAGAGTAATTTAGTTTTTATTGAATTGATTTTCTGTGACTGAAATTGAATTATTGGAATGACAATGTATTATTTAAAATTCTAATGTAATGCATATAATTGGAATTCATGATAAGAATATATTTATTGATGTTGTTGGTTGTGGGCAGTTACAGTTGGGTAACCTAGTCTTGAATGATATGTTTGGTGAGGTATATTGATGTTAGGGACACAGCTGGGGTCAATGTAATCTAGAATATTAGATGTGCAAGAGGATATTTTTGTGATTTACATTGTGGTCCTAGTGTCAGATATGTAAGGGGATGCCTAAAGGACATACTTAGACAACGACTATGTGTCATAGGGTGTCAGGTAGACACTAGACATCAGTTTATGGTTATCAGATGAGTATTGCTTAGACTTAAATTAGTGGTAACGTAGGCAGCTTGGACACTTGTTTCCAATTAGGGGCCTTAAGTCACCTTGGTGTCCGAACTCAATGTAGATATTCCGGAATGTGTCGAGTCTGAACATGTTGTGTAAAACGCTTGTATTCAAGGGAATATAAGTATGATTGATTTGATTGATGATATTGTGATTTTTAAGTTTTCTATAGTATGAATTTTATGTATTATTATGCTTACCCTTGCAATATTTGTGTATTTTGTATGACTGTGATGATCGTGCTTTGCACGGGAGCAGATACCAGTGATGGCAATGGAGATAAGAATTAGCAGGATTGGCAATGGATTAGTAGCAGTAGCAGAATTACTCATTTTGTGGTTGAAATATTTTATGTATTAGAATATGTTATATATATGAGTTGTGTAATAGTTAAGTTCTAATGGAAAATTGACATGTTATGTCTCTATTTTGCATGAGTTATGCTTTAACATGTTTTGGTGGGAAAAGGACATGAAATGTTTTATGTAAATATTATGTTATGAAATTTTGGTAAATAATTTGGGATATGTATAGTTTGATTGTATGAAACAAATTTAAGTAAAGAGAATTAAATGGTTGAATATTACTAGTAGGTTTTTCTTTCATTATTATTTTAAATTTGGAATGTTACAATTCCTGCAAACCAAACAAAAGACCATGTTTTTTGCAATTCTTGTGACCTACTACGAGCCCATAAAATAGTAAGAGTGACCTTTGACATCCCCGAGAAGCACCATAGAAACCCGCCACCAATTGCCAAGTGTTTGCCAAACTCGTTAGGAATTTGCATAATTTACAAATAAGTGTGTGCTCGACTCCCCTAAGGATCTGTGTGCCCTATAAGTGTCTTCCTCTGCTTGTAGTATGTTTCTTTTCAACAAGTTGTTTCCTATTTGTAATATATCCAAACCCAGTCACCAAGCCAAAATTTGAACCTTTAGAGGTAAGCCTTTAACCCAACTCCTAGATAAATACTTGTAGGCTAAAAACACATAATACAGGCCTGAGGAATACAAAGTCTGCACCCACCCATCCGGGACTTCATTTAATAATGACATAGATTCAATTCTCTACCCTATCTCCTTTACCAATTCTTTTTCTAGGTAAATAGTTTTCTTCTCCAAATTCACTTCCAACCTAACTCATTTTCCTATTGTTGGACTACTATGACGAATTTATCTAATGCAAGTCCATATAATCGAGGATACACATCTTGAAAACGACATTCCCCATTCACCTATCCTCCTAGAAAGCAATATCCCTACCCTCCCCCAAACTACGGTGAACATTGGTTGCTCACCAATCATGCTTCCCTTGCCCACCCTTCTCTATAAAGTGCAAATTTGACCACCAAATGGAACATTGTTTACCATTCACCATCCAACTCACGTCAACAGTTTTATACTTAGATTAGGGGTGTTAAAAACCAAAGCAAATCGATTTGAAAACCAAAAATCGAACAACCCAAACCGAAAATTGAAAAAAACCGCTTTTGTTTTGTGTGGTTTGATTTTTATAGTTTTCAAACCGCACGATTCGGTTTGTTTTACAGTTGGAGATGTTGAAACTGCACCCAACCAAACCAAATCGCTCATCTTTAGTTATTTTAGCAAATCCCCAATAAGGCATATATAATTACTCATTATTTTCTACGTTTATAAGATTTTGACTTAATCTTTACTTAGATTTTTAATTAATATGAATTAGTTGATGAATAAATATTTTAGCAAAACTATTTGATTTAATTTCATTGGATACAATTTGCTGACAACCACTAGAATGTAATGTTTAAATGAATTGATTGTTTATACTTTAACTTTAATGGTTGCTTCTTTTATATAATTTTGTTAGGAGTGACTAAAATTTTATACAAATTTGGAAATAAATCTTTTCAATGTATTTTTTAATACTTAATAATAGAGATTTTAAACCGCAAAAAATTGGTTTGATTTGGTTCAGATTTTATAATTAATCTAAACAGAACCAAACCACACCACGAACACCCCTAACTTAGATTGAAGCACTCTAGCCCATAGACTCTCTTGTTCCACCTCAACATTCACTTTCACTTGCCTAACAAAGCTAGATTAAACTTTCCCAAGTCATGCAGACCCAATCCCCCCTCCTTCTTTGCTCTACACACTCTTTCCATGACATTAGTGAACCTTTCTATTATTTTCCTTACTACCCCATAAAATCTATTTAAAAAGATAGTGTAGTTTAGAAATGACACCTAATGGAGCCTTGAAGAAATAAAGGAAAAAGATTGGTAATGCATATAAGAAAACTTTTATTAGCGTCACTCAGTTTATCAAAGTAAGAAACTTATGATCCCAAGAGAGTAATCTCCTTTTCACAATCTCTAACACAAGTTTCCACATTTTGAGCTTAATAGGGTCTGCTTCTAGGGACAACCCTAGATATTTACAAGGCAAAACCTCTACCTTGCAGTTTAAAAATAGAGAGGTCATTCTTACCCCATGATGCAGAATATTCACACCAAATAACTGACTTTTATGAAAATTTAGGTTTAGCTTAGAGATAAACTTAAAATTCTTAGTATTACTTTAACACTTCCAATTCCTCTTTGTGCATATTACATAAAAAACCTTGATAACTCTCTGTAAAAATGATGATTAAACATCTTGTATAATATCAATATTCATTTTTTTTATCACATGAACAATAAAGAAAATATTAAGAAAATAGAATAAATATTAAAATGACTCTATTTTTGTAATTATTGTTCGTGTGAATAACAGGATAAAGTGAATAAAATAAAAAATATATATTTTTTATGAATTATAATAAAATATAGATAAAATTGATTGCTTATAAGTAATTAATTTTTTTATTATTTATAAAAATATTTTTTTCAAGTAATTCTTATCATTATTTAATAAAGTTTAATTGATATACACTGTCAGTGTAAAACACTTTTATATTGACGTTCAATCATAACTTTTCATTTATTTGACTTTTAAAGTACTAATTAGTAAAGTCAACAAATTTACTATGAATAAAGTGTGATTGAATATCAGTGTAAAAAAAATCTTTACACTCATAATGTACACCAATTAAACTCTATTTAATAATAGTAGTATATCTTTTAGATATATTTATGAATGACTTAAATATATGGCGTGAAATATTTAAATATATGTCACAATACTACTAAATAAGAAGAAGAAGAAGAACTATTTTAAAATTTTAAATATAAAAATCGATAATTTTTAAAAATAGAATTAAAATTCTTCGTAATAAAATACTATTAAATCATTTTCTTCTATAGCAAAGAAACCGTAATACCCTTTATGTTGCCGTCATTGCTTCGTTTAAACCGCTAAATCAGACCTCATTGAGCGCACCTTGCTCTACATGTTTTCATCATTATGATTCAATTTGGACCGGAATGAAAACCTTCGAAATTAACGTCTGAAATCCTATTTAACCCATAGATTAATATCATATTATTTAATGAGATATATAAAATATAAAACATTATTAAATAATATATTAATTGATTAGATAAGAATGGAAACATCAATTTTGATGCAGAAGATATCCATCTAATGGACCCGATCAAGATAATTGAAGCAAAATTTACTATAGCTTTATATGATTTTTCCGGAGCATGTTTTTTTTTTTAAAAGTTAAGATTTTATTCAATAGAGAAACCAAGAGTTTTTTATAGTAAAAAGCACAGACGACATCATACTCCACTCTTATTAGAGTTTGGTGATAAACTCATCTCCGCCTAAGACATGTTTAATAAACACTCTCTCGGATTAGCATATTAATCGGAGAATACACACCCCCTATTAAACCCAAAGGAATATGACAACCATTTCCACGAGATTACCTTAATAGTCATCAGAATGTCAACTGCCTCCACCTGTATTCTATAAAAAACAATCTGATTTCTAGTAATCCAGATTCCCCAACAACCAGTCAGCTAGAAAACATACCTGCACTTCTTTTTCCTCTTTCCAACCACCCATGCCGACGATGAGAGAAAAAGTTGAGTCAGATTCCCCGGAATAGGTCCCTGTATTCCCAGCCAGTTAATTATATTACTCCACACTGATTGAGCTTTGGTACACGTTAAGAACAGATGATTCCTGCTTTCCATAGTGTTTCTACAAAGGACACATAGCGTCCCGTCTCCTGGAATCTCGACACCTCTCTTCAGTAGATTATCAATGGTTGGTAATCTATCCATCAATAATCTCCATGAGAAAGCAATTACCTTGGAAGGAAGACTATCTTGCCACATACGTCTCAATTGATTCGGTCCCACCTCAGAGAGTATCGATGAATTCTGATGCGTGCTCAGTACCGCATAAACCTCTGCAACTGAGAAACCTCCATCCCTACCAGGCCTCCAGATCCATTTATCCAAGCTGTAGTCCACAATTACCACTGGTTGTAGGACTGTTTGTAATAAACGAAGCTGCTCTTCTTCCCAAGCAAATAGTTCCCTCCTCCATGCCCAACTCCACCCCTCAGATGGTTGCTTTTTCTGGCTAATAGTCGTACCCTTATCAGCCGCTAACCCATATAACCTGGAGAACTTTAAGGTGAGAGGACCCTGTCCAATCCAATTCTGTTCCCAAAACAAGGTATCCCTTCTATTCCTGACTTTTTTCATGACGTTGTCCACGAACCAATCTAGTTTCACTGCTTTCGGCCCGTCAATGTCCCATAAATCCCACCACCACTGTGACGCTGCATATAAATTCTGCTGCCTTTGATTATAATTATATGTTTGTCCATATCTACTCTCCAGCAAACTCACCCAAATTGCATTTGGCTCTGATAGTAACCTCCACCTCCACTTTGCAAGCAAACTCAGATTGAAGTTCCCCAGGCACTTCACCCCCAACCCCCCTTCTCCCTTGGGTCGACACACCTGGTCCCAGCTAACCCACGTTATTTTATTCTCCTGGTCATTCCCTCCCCACAGAAAGGAGCATTGTAAACCGGTGATGACTTTTAGGACTTTCTTGGGCACCTTATAAAAAGAGAAGAGGTATAGTGGAAGGCTAGACAATACTGAATTTAGCATAACTAACCTTCCTGCGAACGACATTTGTTTTGCCCTCCATACTGCCAATTTCCTCTGGAATTGTTCGATGATTGGTGCCCACATTTGTACCCTCCTTGGGTTTGCACCCACCAGAACCCCCAAAAACTTAAATGGCGGTGAGGATACAACATAATTCAAGAGATTTTTTACAGCTCGTGTAAAAGAATCATGCACGTTTAAACCAAAAAATTGGCTTTTACTGTAATTCACCTTTAGCCCCGATGACAGCTCAAAACCACGAAGAATGACCTTCACGTACTATACTGATTGCAAATCAGCTTCCCCCATCATTATAACATCATCCGCATATTGCAGAATTGAAAACTTTGCCTCAGCACCAACATTGAGCTCTTTAAACACCCCTTTCCCTACAGCTGACCTAAACAAACCAGCTAAAGTTTCGGCTACCAGAAGAAACAAAAAGGGAGAGAGTGGATCTCCCTGTTTCAATCCTCTCCCCGGCTTAAACTCCTCCGTAGGGCTTCCATTAACTAAAATTGAGACATGGTTATTCCTTACAATACTCGACATCCACTTTCTCCAGGCACTCCCAAACCCCATCCTAGCCAACATGTAATGCAAAAAATCCCAATTTACCAAATCGTACGCCTTCTGAAAATCCACCTTAAACAGAAAACATGGTTTCTTTTTCCTTTTCGCCCAATCCACAATTTCATTTGCTACCAGCACCCTATCCAGGATCGATCTACCTTGCAAAAATGCTGACTAACACTTTGAGATTAAGTGCCCCATGACTTTCTTCATTCTCAGTGCCAGTAGTTTAGATACAATCTTGTGAATGCTTGAAATTAAGGAAATTGGTCTATACTTATCTAACCTGTCCGGCTTTGTCACCTTAGGAATGAGCGTAAGAAAAGAAGATGTCACTGCTTTTGGTAGAGCGCCTAACTGATGGAACTCCTGAACTGCCTTTACTAAGTCTTCCCCTATTATTTCCCAACATGATTGGTAAAAATGAAAACCAAAACCATCGAGACCCGGACTTTTGCCTCCCTCACAAGCCCAAACTGCTTCCTTTATTTCCTCTGCTGAGAAAGGCTCCTCAAGGCTTTGTCTCTGTTGATCATTCAGCTGATTAAAAGATACCCCATCCAACTTTGGTCTCGGCTGTCGATCCTCGTCGAAGAACCTTGAGAAATGATTAAACACATGATGTCGAATATCCTGAACGCCCTCCACCCAACCCCCATCTGACGAGAGTGCCAGTAAGGAGTTAGTATAACATCTCTCCTTAAAACATCTATGAAAGTATCTTGTATTTCTGTCCCCCTTTCAAGCCCATTTTACCTGAGATTTCTGAAATATGGATTGTTCCATACACCTTGCCTTCCCCCAATACTCTGATAAGATCTCTTGTCTCTGCTGATCACTCCCAATTGCTCCTAGGCCTAGGTGGATGTCCGCACTCTCCAATTCTGACACTTTCTCTGCCAAGAACTTCTCATCTTTACTCCCCTGTCCTTCTTTCCACATCTTAATCTTCTTCTTCAAACCTTTTAACTTACACGCTAGCTGATACATCCTCCATCCTTGCCCATATTCTGCTGTCCAGAAGTTTTTTACTAGGTCCATAAATCCTGGCTCCTGCAGCCAATGATCAAAAAACTTAAAAGGTTTAGGACCCCAATTCTGAGTATTCACTTCTGTGATTATCCAGCTATGATCAGAGAACTCTCTCGAGCCCACTCTTTGAGCTATGACTCCCCACTCCTCCATCAGATCCGGAGAAAATAAAAATCGATCCAGCCTACTTGATGACTCTCTATTCGAACTTATCCACGTTGGTCCTTTTCTGATAACTGGAATATCCAACAGACCCATAGAATGAACAAAGAATTTGAAATCAGACATCTCAATTGATGAATGATACTCTGATCTCCCTTTAAACTTGCTCCTATCCAGCACCGCGTTAAAATCTCCACCCAATACCCACTTGACCTCCGGAAAGCCTCGTTTAGTCATCAACAGGTCGTTCCATACCTTCCTCTTACCTTGAAGCGAGCATGGAGCATATACGTTAACCACACAATTTATTGCAGAAGAACTCTTCCCTCTAAAACCGATTCCAAGAAATCCCTGCCCTTGTATAACCCACCCAACTTCCAACAAATGTTTCTTCCAGATTGTCAGGCAACCTCCACTAAGCCCTATAGACGGTAAAATTTTCCACTCGCACCCTGTCGACCCCCAAACCTCCTTCACTTCCCACTCCTTTACCTCTCTGCATTTTGTCTCCTGAAATAGACAAATATCAATGTCATTGTTTTTAACAGTCTCATTATCCTTCTTCGCTTGACCCGATCCCTGAATCCCCTCACATTTAAAGAAAGAATCTTTATTTAAATATTCGGGTTACTCCTCATTTCCCTTCTCTCCTGCTCCTCTTTGTCCCTCATCTCCATGTCTCGTAATTGCTGAATATATATGATGTCTGATTGTTGACCCGATATTCCGATTTCCGTCATCGCCCTCCACATTTTCTCCTCTTCATCCTCCATATTACCTTCTCGTAACTCTTGTTCATTTGGTATCTCCGTTTGCCGTCGCCTTGTTACTTCACCCTCCTCCACACTATTCCTCCTTACTTGTTGCCATATTGACACATCTCTCCTTTGCCCTTCGCCACCTCCGGACACCTCTTCACCTCCAACTAAAACCCATTTTTTGTAATCATATGGTAAAGTAGAAATAAAATCATTTTTTCCGGAATCGATATTCACCATGGTGGCCTCCTTCCTTTCGTAACCAATGTCTGTTCTGGAAACTTGCCTGCAGTGTCGAATAGTAATTCCCGTGACTGTATCCGAAGCCTCGCGTGCACTGTTCTTGGCCCCGGCCCAATCTTCTCGCACACCGTCCCCACTTGCTGCTTTTCCCCACTGGCTGCTGAAAATTGGGCCATACGAGGACGCAGTTTAGGCCTCCCACCGCACGCGTCCTGGCCCAACTCCAACAGTCCAGTCTGTGTTGACCGGTCCGCGTGCCAGTTGGTGTAGCTTCTCGAGACGTTGTCCTCGAGCTCCGCGCCCGCACCCGTCTGGCCTCATGAGAACCAGCCACACGTCCTGCCGTTCTGACCGACGTGACATGCCGTCAGACCTCGTGCTTCGTGCTGACAGACTCCGCTCCCCACGCCAAAACCCGTTCTCGTCTTCGTCTTCGCCATTTTCCCCCCGTGATGCCTCCTGCTCGCCTGGTTTCTCTGAAAAGCCTTTCCTCTTACCCGATTTATCACAACTTTTGAACTTGCCGTTCTCCCCTGATCCCTGCGTCTTTCCCCATTCGGTCGACCCTCCTAAGAGCAAAAGATGGGATCTTGTCCCCTTTCCAATTGGCTCCCCACCCCGCCTCCCCTGAGCTTCCTGGTCAGATTCGTCACTTGTAACGACTGCCGCCGGACATACGCGCCGTTCCCTTTTCGACGAGGTCCGTCCGCCTGATATGGACCGATTTGTTTCTCTATCAGCCTGATCTCCTCCGGCCCCGAAAGCCCGGCCACCATATTCACCGTTTCGGAGCTGCGCCTCGTCCCATCCCTTCCATGTTCCATTTTGACACATCTTCCTCTTCAGCTCAGCCAGCCTTCTTTCCACCTCAGCCGACTCGTCGAACTCCTCCTCCCCCGGACAGGAACTCATTTCGGACCCATAGGTAGTATTATCACCCCTGTGGTTCATCTTGTTCCCCTGCTCCACCTCCGTCACCCTGATGTCAAACTCCTTCCCGTCAATACTCACCCTTACACACGCGTCAAGCTTCCTCATGTCCTTCCTAGACACTGCCAGTTGTGCTACATCGTAGCGTTGCTTTTTTACAGTGTTTTCTTCGACGTTCAGCGACTCTCCTAAAGGAGCGATTAATGTGGCGAAAAAATTTTCTCCCCATACATGTAATGGAACCCTGTAGCAGTTCACCTTGACCCTCCGATCTGTGTCTATCGATCCCGGCTCCCACTCCTGAATCCCTATAAACCATTGATCGAACCACAACTTCTTCCTTTCCATAATCTCCTGTAATGTCTCCTCCCATTGTACTTCCAACAGAACCTTGTTTGCCCCCATGGGAGTTGTGCTCACATTGTAAATACAGTGAGTCATTAGGAATAGCTTCGTCCTGAAAGTCGTCCCTCTGTTACGAACTTCTCCCACATATGCCTTCTGGAGCCTAATCACGTTTTCCACGGGTGCCGAATATACCAGTTTCAGTTGCGCGTCCTCCTTCCTTTCTGCAACTCTTCTCACTTCTGTATTCCTAGCACCCTCATGATCACTTACTACCGCTGTGTATGATTTTTTGTTGCCATTGTACCTCTTGTCTTGCCCTGTTTGCCTAACCCCTGTAGAGTGTGCATAGTGATGTAGTTTCTCCGTCCCTGTCTTCCTCTGTCGGTAGTTCGGATCTGTTCGCTGATCGTATCGTTGTAAGTTTACCCACAACTTTGTCTTTCCAATAAAGATATTGTCCAGTTTAATCACCAGCATTTTCACATCCTCAACGTCCCTAAACCTAGCAAATCCGAACCTCTGTCCCGTCCTGTTTCGCTTGTTCGGAATCACCACATCCTGGACCTTGGCGTACCTGCCGAAGATCTCCCACATGTTTTTAACCATATACTCTTCTGGAAAATGTGTGAAAAAAACTGAAGTTATACATCCATTTCCTATCCCTCCATTCGTTAAGGATTCCCCACCTCCGTTTACGTATTTTCTTCTCCTCACCTCCGTCCACCCTTCGTCCATCATTTAATTCTTTTTCCGGAGCATGTGAAAGTGGTCTTGAAATAAATTTTTTGACATATACGCTCCTTTCGTCTGTTTGTGTTTTTAATGAGGTAAAAAAAAGTCCTATTATCATTTAAAACACATGTCAATAAAAAGATATATAATGTGATGGTTATACTTGCTAGAGTGAGGATTATCTTATAATTATCTATTTGGAATACTCGTGTGTATATTCAAAGTTTACGATAAAATTTAGGTAGCATTTGTTTTAGGTATTTTTTTATTTTTATAAAAAATAAAACAGTATTAAAAATATATTTGTTATAAATTAGAAAGAATTTTACATTTTCAAAAATAAAAAACAGAAGCAGAAAAATTTGTTTTCAAAAATTAAAATTATATAAAAAATTAATAATAATATTGTAATTATAACAAAAAATTTATAAATATATATTTAAATTTTATATATAAATATTTTATAATATTTTTTACTAAAATTGATTAAACTTAAAATTATTATTTTTTAAAAATAAAAAATATAAAGTAAAAACAAATATATTTTCTAAATATTAAAAACTTAAAAAAGAAAACTATTTTCAAAAAACAAAAATAAAAACCATTTTCTTAAACCAAACTTCAACTTGATTAGTTATTGTCAATGGAAAGTAATTAATAGGGTGAATTTGAATATGAGGTTATAAGACGAGTTTCTTACCACTTTTTTTGTTTACCAATGATACTTTTAATAAGGAACAGAAAAATATTTACTCAAACTTGCAACAATCAATAATCTAGAAAAAAAAAAACACACAAAAGACTCACAACTTTAATGTAAGAAACCTTTAATGTAAGATAAAAAAAAATAAAAACCATGAATCATTCATACCAAAAAAATAATTCACTATAATTAATAAAGGATACAAAAGATCTGGACTAAGTATTTTCAATTAACCAAAGTAACAATGCTAACCAACACAAATAAGAAGAAAAAAACGTTAATTGCAAAGTAGAAACTTGAGAACAATATTTCTCTTTCCATATACCTTGTTTTGATGGTTCAATAATACAAAGCAAAATTTAACTAGTCTGTCGTCCAAAAAATTTATATGTTAAAAAATCACTTGATAATTTATTTCAATACAAAGATTCATTAAAAACACAAACAGACACGAGGACCAATATATTTAAAAAAAATCTAGTGGTATGTAGGATTTATAATGAGTTTTCTTCCTCTCTTCTCTTATTGTTTGTTGTTGTATTTCTTACTCTAACAAGCTTCTCTCACACCATCTCATCTATGTTGGGATGCAAACAAAGTTTCACATCGATCAAACAAAAAGATGGACATGGGTTTATACACATTGGAACACTTCCATTGGTTAAAAGACCTTTTAGGAGGTAACCAAAAGTAAAATCATGAGGGCTTGGACCCAAAGCGAACAATATCTTACTAATGTGGAGGTGATGTGTGTGTGGTGAACCCCCAAAGTATAACAACTAGTATTAGAATCATTGGTTCGACCAGGTAGCTGGCTCACGTTGGTCAAACAAGAAGATGAACATGAGTTTATATACACTAGAACACTTTCAATGGTTAAGATAGAACACTTCCATTGGTTAAGAGGTCTTTTGGGATGTAACCAAAAGCAAAATCATGAGGGTTTGAACCCAAAACAAACTATATCTTACCAATGTGGAGGTAGTACGTGTGTGGTGGACCTTAGTGCATAACAATCTAATCCCTCTCCACTAGATTTATTAAGACACAATGAGCCAACATCACAAACATAATAAAAAGAATTAAAAAAAACTAAAATAAATAAGATGATGTTATAAATTATTGTATTATGGATGCCTATATTTAAGTCTCTTAAACTCTCTTATAGAAATGATAGAATATAATAATCCAAAATCCTATAATGTAATTTGTTATATATTTTTCGTTTCTATTATACATAAATAGATACCACAAGATCTAGAATAATATATTTCTCAAATATATTATGTTATTTTTATAAGAAAATTTAAAAGACTTATCCGAATTCTTAATATAATCTTGTATTTATCCATCTTATTTCACTTAATTTCATTGTGACTAAAAAGATAACAAATTTATATAAAAATGTTTAAAAAAACTACTCGATATGTTGTAGCACATAGTTTAGAAAACTAATTTAAATGTTTGCTTCTGAATAAAGTTCAATAAGTAATAAGTAAGCAATTATATCAAAATTTAATCCAGTAGTTACTAGACTTCCACATAGATTTTTTAAAAAATAAATAAAAATAGGATTTATTTATTGTGTATAAGGGGTTACTCATAAAAAAAATAATGACTTTTATTTTGGTTACTTATTTGTACAAAAAGGTTATAGCTATCAAAACTAATTGAAAAGCCAACTCACTCAAGTTAAAATGATAGTTAGTAGCTGAACATTTTAAAACTAGGTTAAGTTTTTTATAAAATTATATGTTAAATTAATAAAAATTTAAATGAGTAAAAAATATAATAAATTATTTCTTTATATAAATATATTAAAAATAAAATATAATAAATAATGAAGAACAAAAAGGAATAAATATAAAAAGTTAGAAGGTAAAAGCTAGCTTTTAAAAAGCACTACTTAAAATAACATCTCAAAAAAACATTAAAAGTTACTTAAAAAAATAATTAAACAAGTTTTTCAACTAATAAAAAATGTGAAAGTTAGTTGAAATGCTTTACTAAACATAGCTACAAAATTACTAAAAAATTATTAGGTGTGTAAAGAGTTTTATTTTAGTTCTTTATTGTATATAATAAGTTTAGGAATACTTCCCTCTATTTTAAAAACATTTCAAAAGATACAATATCTAGTTCGATTAATTGTTCTAATGTTAATAAGGTGAAAGACACACACATTTTTTTTATTAATTGATTTTGATATAAAATTATTAATATAATTAATTAATTTTTTGTAAAGAGAAATTTTTAATTTTACGAAACTGTATCTTGTAAAAAATATTCATCTTGTTTAAAAAACAACTGACTTTATTATGTGATAAAATGTTTAGGCTTAATTACACCTTTGACTCTAACTTTGCAATTTCAAAAACTCTAACTTTAATATCAAATTCTAAAAATTTGCAGTGGGTACATGAATTGAATTAAAGAAAAAGTAATTACTATAAAGAATATTAACATTTACTCCATGATAATTGATTATTTTTACAATAATTAATTATTTAATTATAATAATATTATATTTATGCAATGAGACATATATCTTTTAAGATATAGATAATTATTTAGATATAATAATCTATTATTTATCAAGAAAGCATTTTAATACGTAAAATTATATATTATTTACTTAGAATAATTGATTTGGATAACATTAATGTTGAGTCTATTGCCGTTGATTTTTCATCCAATCTTTAATATCAATTAAAAATTTTTAAAAATTGAATGTCTCAATATTTTAAATTAAAAATTAAAAATTTTTAAATTATGAAAATTGAAAGTTAGGATCTGAAAAGTAAAGACTTTATTGATCATATGAACTCCCATTAAAAAGTGAATCATAAAGTCAGCCTATGATACTTTATTCACAATTCAATATAATATGAACAAATGTGAAAAAATCTAATGTTTTCAATGCTTATAAATGTTGGACCTAACATTTGCGCGGTTTAATTAATCTTTTAGTTAAATGTTACTCTCATCCAATTACAATCTAAATTTGATATAAGTTTTAAAGTATTCATAAATAAAGTTATCAAACTTATGGTAAAGGATTGTGATGAATTAAATATTAAATTCATAAAAAAATATTACAATGGGTCTCTCCCTTCCAAAAACTATAGATGCTTAGCTGAATACAAAATTATTAATTAATACATTTATAAACTAAAATATTCTATTTGATAAACTCTATTATTGGAATCACAATTAATCACTAATATTTTTTTTTATAAATTGTTAATAATTGACTAAGGTGCTTATAAAAATTAACATAGTAGCATAAATAAGACTATAAGAGTATAATTAAAAAAAATATGCGTTGTTTTGAATTTCTAAAACAATTATAACTTTAAAACAAAACAAAAATGGTAAAACAATTATAGTTTTAGAACCAACAAAGTACTGTATTTTTAAGAGAAATCCTGACTAGTGTTCTGAGGTAATTAGTTAATAGCAAATTGTAAAGAAAACATATTTTATTTGAATATATAAAATTGTATATAAATTTTCTAATAATTTTTTTTTCTTTTAGTTACTTAACTAGTGCCTATAGACACCTGCTAACAATAATTTTTTTAAAGCGTATAAAAACATGTTAACAATAATTTTCTAATAATTCTTTTAGTTACTTTTGCATACTCAAAAGTATAGTTAGGAAGATAAAACATGGACCACAATAATAAATAAAAGAAAAGAAATAAAGTTACGTGAAAAGTTTAAACTTAGAAAAGAATTAGGAGAAGGTTTGAGCAAAGAGACAAGATGAAGAGAGAGGTTTATGTGGGGGGTGTTGCACTAAAAAACGACAAGCAAGAAACAACATAGTAGAGAAAGGTGAGCTGTTACGTGAAGAACCCCAAAAAGCACATTCCTGATGCCGCATTCAATAATTAGGTTTCCCTACGAAACGACGACGCTTTGTTACTCTTCATGTTCACACTCCCACGTGTATTTGCGATTCACTTCACCGCACAAATTTTAATTAATCAACACACCATGGTCCACTCCAACCACATCAATATTAAACAATTCAATAATAAATAAAATGTGTACTATTTGACAAAGTGGAGAGTTTCGTAAAAATGATATATACAAGAGAATTCTAAAAATTGAAAGTTGAAGAATTACGTATTGGTTCGATGAAATATTTTTTGTTTTTATTTTTTACAAATAATATTTGATATTTTATTTTAAAAATGAATTTTATTTAATTTGATTAAAATATTATAAAATATTTGTATAATTTAAAATATTATTATATATAGTTTTGTTATAATTATAATATTATTATTAGTTTTATTTTTTTAAAACATAAAAAATATTTTTTTGTTTTTAGTTTATTTTTTAAAATATTTTTAATTTTTTTTATTGAAAATAAAAAACTCAAAAAAAACTTCAGAATGATATTAGGGATTTGTGACCCTTTATTTTTTTTTTCTTTTGTATTTTTTTATGTAACGTCAACTTTCTTGATAACTTCTAATATAGTAAATCTTCGGTAAGACACACATCTAACATGTTATTTTTATATACGACTATTCATAATTACATATTTAATTAAAATAAAAAAATTAAACCGTTATTATATATGTATTTATAAATATAAATGATTTCCTTCGTAATAAATATATTGTCTTATAAAAATTAATAATAGTTTACATTACACATTTATTTTAATTTATAACTGTTTAGGTTTGAAAAAAAATAGAATTAATATTAGATTTAATTATAAATTAGAATAACATAAAATAATTTCTATAATATATTATTAATTTTTTTCTACAAAAATAACATAAAAGTTTTAAAAAATATTTACATTTTAAATAAAAATTAATAAAAATTTGATTTTAATTAAAATTAATTTTTAAATGATGTAATTTATGTTAAATCTTTTAATATAAATATAAATAAAATTTAATATAAAATTATTAATTTATTGTAGAAATTATTTTATAATATTTCAATTCATAATTTAACATAATATCAGTTTTAATTTTTTATCTACAAACCAAAATAATTATAAATTAAAATAAATATGTAATGTAAACAGCAAATTACCATCATTAATCATTAAATTTTTAAAACAATGCATTTATTACATAGAAAATATCATTTATATCGAGAAATACATATATAAGTAACAGATTATTTTTTTTTTTTTTTAGTTAAATGTATAATTATGATCAGTTGTGTCTAAACATAATATGTTAGATTTACTCCTCCTAATATTGCTTTTAATGATATGGGAGAATCAATCTTTGATTTTTTTTATTCTTTTTTTTTTTTAAAGTGGCGTCGACTTACTTGTGTTAACTTGTGATTTTTTTATTTGAAAACTAAGATATAATATCCTGTTTTATTTTTTCAAATTTTAAGTTGCTCAGGTGTCATCAATTAGGATGAGCCAACCTTTTAATATCTTCTATCAAAATTAATAATGAATGAAAGTTTTTATAAACTATTAAATAAATGGCTTGTTTTTTTTATAAAACTAAATACCTAACGATAGTTGCATGTGTGACTTTTTAAACAAAAACATTTTCTTATTATATATACAGTATTTAAATTGTAAAAGTTTTAATTAACAAGTTAGTTCACATTAGGTAGTAATATATTATGTCTGTAAAACTAAAGAAGTTAAAAAGAAAATCATACTTATAATTAATATGTATCACACAACATTGCGTTTATAGGCACAACTGTGTGAGGTCAGACAAAGAACTATTTTTAACTTGGTGTAATTTACACTTCTTGAAGTGTAGTAATTAATATGTTGGTTTGTACCAGCGAGCGCACCGAACAACTTAAAATCTGGAAAAAAATTGCACAGGATGGGTTAACCAGTCTGTCACTCTGACAACACGTCCACGCAATTCACATGTGCGTATTTTAATGAGTTTTATAAAATTAATTTTATAAAAGTAAATTTGAAATTATACAATTTATATTTAAATATTTTTACTATAAATATAAATTGTGATTAAAATTTAGTATAAAATTCGCAAGAGTTATTCACAGTATTTAATTCATAATTAATTTTTCAATTCTTTTCCATGCAAATGGAACTAAATATTTTTTTTTCTTAAACTTACAAGTTTTTTATTTTTTGGTAACTTAAACTTACAGGTTACACATATTAAAAAGATTACGCATCGTACTCAGTTAAAGAATTAATTAAATATTTCTTTTGGTCAAATACTTACGGCTATTTTTATATTTTAAAATAATACAAAAAAATTAATTAGTATGTTTAAAAAGTTTTATTATTTTTATACCAATATTTAATTACAATTCACAGTAAGTTTGTTGATGTTATATTAAATGTTAATATAATATTTTTATACAACTAATTAAAGTTTAATAAAAAAGTATTTTAAAATAAATTTCCTTTAAAATAAGATTATTAATAGAAAGTATTAGAAATTTAGAATTAGAAACGATCAGTATGTGTTAAAAAAAATTATCAATACGTAATTAATTATTGATTTTATAATAATTATCAAATTAATTGAAGGATAAGAAATTTTGAAAAATAAAACTGAACAAGATTTATATTTATCTTAAAAATGTAGTGTATTTACGTAATTTGTGGGATTATGTTTGTGTGTGCATGTGGTTTTATTTAGTTATGGAATTTAAGAATTAAAAAAAAGAAGAGTTAGTTGATTGGTTACTTTGTTACAAATACTCCTCCAACCACCAATATTCTTTGTCCCTGTGAAACTCTTGTCTTTCTCTCTCTTTCTCTCCTGAAGATAAGGCAGGGAAGAGAGGAGAAGGAAAGAGGGTTTGTGCCCAGAGGAAAGAGGAGATATGGAGAAGGAGGGTCAAAATATGATGAGGGCCCACCCAGTGCCATCCACCTCCAAGTTTCCTTTGAGCTTTTGGGAAGCCACCTTGGCTTCAACGGTGGCCCTGCTTTTCGCGCTCGGTCTTCTCGCCGTCTACATCACCATGCCCGATTCCGATTACAGTTTCCTCAAACTCCCTCGCACCCTCCAAGACCTTCAACTCCTTAGGTAATCTTCCAACCCACATTCCCCTTTTTCCTTCATATTACATTTCTATCTTCAAAAATAAAACTTTCTCTTATTAAATTTGGAAAATGTTATTTGTGTTTAAATTTATGTTTTAATTGTCAATTTCCGTTCTTTCCCTTCCTAAGATCTGACCCGGAACCCTGATTTTTCTCAAATGATGATGATTTGGGAATGTGTCCATGTAAATAGGTTTCGGCAATTTTAATTTTGGCCTTCCTTTTCTCTCTTTACTTGCTTCGGAAAGCAGATCTGAAAAGCGTATTTGGGTTTTTCGGGGATCTGTCAACTTAGAGTGGACAAGAGAATATTAGGTTTGTTGTTATTCGTAGGTGATAATCTGCTGTAATAATTAATTGAGGACTGTTCTTTGAGTCACCAAGCTGGCATCTTTACTTGCAAGTTGAAGGTTCACGTGATGTTATGGTAGGTTCCATTAATCACAATTTTGTGCAGTTTACAGTTGGTCCTAGGTTCTAATTTGGTTTCTTTTCTCTTTTTTTTTTTTTTTTTTTTTTTTTTTATAAACTTGTTTTCATCTTTAATAAATAAAAAAATAGTTGCAAGATGCAACAACGACCAACTCTTCATCCCTTCATCATAGGTAGACCACAACTCATATGCATATATAGTTGGACCAATGATTAAATTCCACTAGTTGAAGTGGTTAAACGGAGATGGGAAAAGACTATTTGGCACAAAAGCCTTACAAATTTCTACTACAGTTAACAAAACCTGTATACGTTTTTCTCAATCATTTAATCTGCAGTGGGAGCTGGTTATATGATGGACTGTACTATGTTTGTAGAATGTATATCTATTGACTTTGTATTTCAATTGAATCAGTGAATATAATTTGTCCTTTTTTTTAGAATGTTTGTGCTTATGTAGAAATGGGAATGTAGAATGGGAAGTTGACCAATGAAAATATACATTGTGCAACAATTCTTTATCTATCTTTCATTTATTTCTGTAGAGATAACCTTGAGAGCTATACAAGTGACTACACTGCACAAGTCTTGGTGGGGTACTGCGTGGTTTATATTTTCATGCAGACTTTCATGATTCCAGGGACAGTGTTCATGTCATTGCTTGCTGGAGCACTCTTTGGAGTCTTTAAAGGTGTGGCTCTGGTTGTGTTCACTGCCACAGCAGGAGCTTCTTCATGCTATTTTCTGTCTAAAATGATAGGACGACCTATTCTCTCCTCTCTCTGGCCTGAAAAGTTGAAATTCTTTCAAAGACAGGTTTGTTTTAACTTCCCACCACATTGAATTTTATCTAATCTATGCATGGAAATAAAATTTTTACTTTTATCCACCAGGTGGCTAAAAGAAGAAAGGGTTTGTTGAACTACATGCTTTTTCTAAGATTGACTCCAACTCTACCCAACACATTTATTAATTTTGCTTCACCAATTGTGGATGTGCCTTATCATATTTTCTTCTTGGCAACTGTTATTGGACTGATACCTGCTGCGTATGTCACTGTCAAGGTAAAGAGCTATTGAAATAACAATTCTTATTTAGAATGTTATTTGTTATTTTGTACAGTAAATTTTACAACAAAGGGAGAAAAAGATAGAGGAGAGAGAAAAATGTGAGATATAATCAATGATGTGATGGAGAGAAAAATGCTGTATAAATTTTTGTACAAAATACAAATACCACAAGTCAATCTTATTATTTGTTTTTGCACTTTAGTTTTTGCTAATTGTGAGTTATGATAACAGCAGATTACGACTCTCAATTGGAAACTGAAATAAAGTTCACATTCTACTATAGCTTACTTTAAATATTCCACATTTTGGATAATTTCATCCGCCCTTCCCTTTTGATATCTTAAAGAATTATGTACATTTTATGAAATTTTGTCTTTTTAGTTATTATTATACTATCTTAAAAAGAATGTTTCAACTGGCACTCTGATTGTATTTGAGTTTCTCGTTTTATTATGCAGGCTGGGTTGACTCTTGGAGAGTTACAATCCCTGGGTGATCTCTATGATTTCAACTCAATCGCTACCTTGTTCCTCATTGGTGTTGTTTCAGTTACACCCACGCTAATGAGCAAGAACGAATCATAGCATTTTAGAAGCCTAGAATCTTTGTGTACGAAGCCCTTGTTCTCCTGACAGCTATCAGCTCAGTATTTGTACAGATCTCCAAACAAAGAAGGAAAAAAGTTGCGTCATGATTCTCTGCTAATAGATTTATTGCAAATGCTGCAGTAGTTCAAGACAAGAATATGATTGGTCGGATCTATGCCAGTGGCAAGAAACGACGTTTGGCTGAATTAATTGTGTACATTATTCGTGAATTAATGTGTAAAACATCCCCTTATTGAGTGGTAGTTGCTGTGTCTTGTTTTCTACATGCACGAAAGATGTTTCCCTTTATCTTTCTTCTCATTTGGTAACTTTGGTTGCACATAATTTACTCTTTCACTTTCAGAGTGTTTTGTTTTACAATATTACGTCCATGGAGTCGGTGCACCATGTGCAATGATGCCAGGTGGGATATGAAACATACACCCAACTATGTCTATGAAGAAAAGTGAGTATGGGAGTTGCTTGGTTAGTTTTTAGAACTATGAACCAGTTCTTAGTTGGAGCACAATTGGAGTTGGAATGGATTGATTTCACATTCATGATGTAAAAATGATTATCCTTTAAAGTCATCTTTAACGAAACAACTCACATGCGTTCCTACACTATGTAGCAAATTGGAGTTGGATTGGAGTTGCTTTAGCATTCATGATGTAAGAATGATTAATCTCTGATGAAGCAATTCACATGCATTGTAATAAGACAAATTGTTGAACAGAATTGAACTGTTATAGAATTGAAGTAAACAGCAAAAAGAATTTAGGCAAATTGAATTACTAAAGGTGAAAACATTTTCATTTTTACAGTAAAAAAAATATATTGCTTACAATTTAGAAAATATTTTTTATTAAAACATTTTTAAAAAGCAGTTAAAAATAGAAAACAGAAAAATTATTTTCAGTGTTTTCAAAACAAAAACTATTGAAAATTTAATAACAATATTATAACTATATATAAATGTATTTTAAATTATATATAAATAATTATTTTTACTAAAATTGATTAAATTTAACAATATTATTTTTTAAAAATAAGTGAAAATAAATATAAAATGAAAATTATTTTTAAAAAATGAAAATATGAAATAAAAACAGATAATATTTTTTCAAATCAAACGTCACTTAAGGTATATAAAAGTTGAGTTTAACTGGGATACACTAGTGTAAAGAAATTTTTTATTTATTTATTTATAATTTTTAAAGTATTAATTAATAAAATAAAAAAATTTATCATAAAATAGTGACGATAGAATGTTAATGACAGTTACACAATCCACTTTTTCTTGTGAAAGAACTAAATTAAACTCCATCAAATATATAAACGGTCAGTTGGATACAATAAATAAATTTTTAAGCATATTTTTCATAAATTATAGTGCAATTCAGTTCGGTCTTTTATTTAAAATAGTTCAATCTTTTTAATATAATTCAGTTCAGCATTAGTTTAGTTTCTTTTTGTCAGCCCTACATTGTTATACTGTCCACTTTATAATGCATTTCTTTGCAGATGCTGCATCATTTTCTTATTTCAAGCAATTTAATTTCTTTTATTTAACTAAATCTAACAATGGCTCTTAAATGGTCAATATATTTTATTACTCATTT
This sequence comes from Psophocarpus tetragonolobus, assembly GCA_037954015.1. Lineage (NCBI taxonomy): Eukaryota > Viridiplantae > Streptophyta > Magnoliopsida > Fabales > Fabaceae > Psophocarpus > Psophocarpus tetragonolobus. Next base: position 77,821,032 of record CM075689.1, read on the forward strand.
TAACTTTAATTTAATATATTAATTGAGATTATATTGATTAGGATTTATTGTATATGAAAAAATACGAAGGAAAATTGAAGAGAACAATTGAACAAGTATTATAAAAAAAAATTAGGAGACCAAAAATTATTTTTATGTTGAAATTTAACCAATAATATATTGTAAAAAATTAGTTTCATAATATATTTAGTTTAGTTTTTAATGTTACAATCTGTTACATTTTGAGAAAAATATGACAAAGGTCAATTTTACATTAGAGAGAGATAACAACGTTAATTTATACTATATAATCGGAGATGACAACTCATGTTAAACAAATGTCAAAGGTTAAATTGAGAGAGATTTATAACAACATCAATTAAAAATATGTCATTATTAGTATAAATAAAGATAGTTGATGGTGACATATTTTCCTAAGAGAAACCATGTTGCATATAGCAATCCAAAAAATAAGTTTGCCTCATGTAATTGCCTTCCAATGTTACAAAACATTTATTTGAGTCTCTATTTATTCCTGTATTTAGGGGTCAATATAGGTTAGGTTATTTAAGATTTAATATAATTATAGGATATCAGGTTGGATTAAAATAAATTTTTGTTTTTTTTTATTAAACCTAATCCAACACAACTCGTCCTTGAATAGATTTTGTTGGATTAATTAGGTCACAGTTTTAGATTTTTAAAAAATAATTTTTTGAATTTTTATTAGTTTTTTTAGGATTTTTTTTAAAAAAATAGACTATATCATGTTATAACATAAATATAAATAATAAATTATAGTTACAAAATAAATATCAAAGCTAAAACAAATTAAAATTAACATAAACTAAATTTTCATACAATAATAACTAAAAAAACATTTATTCAAAATAAAAGTAAACACAATTTATCTAAGCTAATCAAGCCATAAAAATAAATACAAACTACACAATTTATTCAAATTATCAAAATACCTAATATCAAAATAAACACATAATAACAAAGTACATAATTTCAACTATGAATAATAAATAATAATTTAATATTATGGTCGGGTTGGGTTAGGTTGGGTCTCAGGTTCAATTTAGTGAATTTGTCACCCAATTCGTAGTGAATTAGGTTTGATTAGATTGAGTCAAATTTCACTCAATCACAAGAAAAAACAATCCAATCTATTTGAGTTGAATTGAGTCAAATTAAGTTTTCAGGTCATCAGACCCGATAAACACCCGCCAAGAGAAACTTCTATTTTATTAGAGTTGTCCCAAAGGCATATATAATCAAGCAATTCACATGAGTTACTATCAGTGTTACTAAAACCAAATAGGCCATTAAACTAATCAAGACCGTGGTTTGATAGAATTATCACTAATTGAGTCGTTAAATTAGTATATATTAAAAAAAATAAAAAATAATATATTTAACATAACTTCATAATTCAAAATTTCAAGTTGATAACACATTATTATAAACATAAAATATCATTATTCAAAATAATAATTAAACTAAAGTTCAAAAATAAAGTTCATAAGTAATAACTCAATAACACAATTTTCTAAACAAGTTTCATAAATCATCAACATTTAAATACTATAATTTAATTATTCGAAACTATCAATCTTGGATCTAGGTTATGGTAAAGTGTTTATTCTCTAGATTTAACTCCTTATCCATCAAGTAATACATTATCAAAATGACATCATTTTGTTTAATCTACTAAAACTATGTCGTTTTAAAATGCAAAAAAAAAAAATAGAAAAAAGAAAAAGTAGTAAATGGTCTGATTCGATTAATGTATGATTTTCATCAAAATCAGTCGGTTCAACCCAATTTGATCCTATCTGACTATAAGACTATATGCGAAACGAATCAAACTAGTGGTTCATCCGATTCCCAATCTGATTTTCATAACTATGATTACTATATTATATATTTTATGATTTTCAAAATTTTTACAATATCGTATTAATTTTCTTATTTTAAATAATTCAATCAATTCTTCTCTAATAAAAAAAAAGTAACTAGAGTTTCTTAATAAAACTCACTATATATTTCACTCTTTTATACTAGTTTTTTATTCATCTTAATTTCAACTTAAAATTAACAATAAATAAAATAAATACTACATTTTAATTAATAAAATTTTACCTCAAATTTTAAAATATATATGATATGAAATTTGTGTGAGCAGTTAACGCTCAGGAAAATTTAAATTTAAATATGTTGCTTTTAAATTATGATTTTTTTCTTATTTTTAAATTAAGTTGTAAGGCTAAGATGAGAAAAAATCACCTAATTTTAAAAAAATAATCACCACTTTAGGTGCAAGGTGGTGATCACCTTAATGGATGAGAAAGGAATTATATGAAAATAAAATTTTAAGTTTGTCCAAAAAAGATTGTAATAATTGTTTGGAGGAATAAATAAATGTTAAACTATTTTTGTAGACATAAACAAAAAGACAAAAAGTGTCACCCATTTTATCGTGTTGTGTGTGTTATTTTATTATTCATTGTGTCTCATATACATTTGATCCTTATTGTTGTGTAAAGAAAGTTATTTTTCTCCGATAATTCTATGAGTTTAATTGGTATATATTGTCAGGGTAAAAAATTTATACACGGATATTTAATAATGACTTTTTATTTATGTGCTTTTAAAGTAGTAATGAGTAAAATCAATTAATTTACCATAAATAAAAGGTTGTAATTGAATGTCAGTGTAAAAATCTTTACTAAGAGTGTTTACTACTTATACTCTAATTCTATTGTGTGTGAAAAGTAATGAGAATGAATAAATTGAATTCTCTCATGCCTCCTATCTCTTTCATAATAAAAGTAGTATAGAGAAGAGAGAAAGAAAATAAGAAAAATATGTCTTAAATTGAAATTAAAAGAAGAAGAAGAAGAAAATCATAAGAGAGATTAACCAGGGGAAAGATAATTTAACCTTATATTATATAAGAAGTGTGTTGATTCAAAAATGAGTTTAATTAATAGGTAAAAGAGTTATACATTAACATTCAATCACACCTCTCTTCATTTATATGATTTTTAATGTATTAATTAGTAAAATTAGTAAATATTATCTTGGTGGATTAGAGGAAATAATGTCGTTTTGATTATATATAGAGAAAGGGTTGAATCTAAAGAAGAAGCACTTACCATAATTCAAATCATAGTTTGAAATAATTAAATTTTAATTTTTAGATGATAATTTATAAATTTACTTAAAGGAATTTTGTCATTCAGTTATTGCTTATGAACTTTGTTTTTGAACTTTAGTTTAATTATTAGTTTAGTTATTGATACTTTATGTTTATTACAATGTTATTAATTTTGAGATTTAAAGTATAAATTTATATTAAGTATATTATTTTAAAAAAAAAAATATAAACCAATTCAAATAATAATTATCCAATCCAACTACTAAAGCATCATGATTCAATAACTGATTTGATTTTAATAATAGGGTATAGAGTTTGGGACATTCTTTAATAACATATAATTGCCAAACCCATGTCAAACGAACCCATGTTCTACATTTCCAAGACCTGTGGAAGACAATAGCTAATTATTTTTAGCACCTCTAAATTTACTACCATATCGTTCAAATTAATCTACAAAACTCCAATATAACCTCATCCTATTTTGGCCTACGTTTAGCTAAACATTCTAGATCAACTGATTCCAAATTTTAACATCATTAATTCTTTTTTTTTTATAAAGGTATCTGGAATTATACAAAATTAGCATTATAAATTGGCTCGTTCAAAGTATAATATCATATTCATATTCTGTATCAATTGATTCCAAATATTAATTATTTTGTGTGCTTAATTGGTTGATCTAGAATGTCCTTATGCTACATTCTGAACCACCTAATAAAGAATTATCATAATGTATTTTAGATTACCTAATCCAAAATATACATTTTAAAATATTCTCGATCAACTTATTCGAAATACCTTAAAATATATATTTCAAATCAGTTAAATATATACACATAAATGTTGATTAAAACAGAGTGAGAGTATATTGAAGTATTTTAGGTTATGTTAAAACGCCATTGCTGCAAATAGTAAAAGAAGGATGCTAAAAAAAATGGCAAGACAACATTGCTTCTCTATGTGACATTTCTAATTTTGTTATTGCATCTTCTAGAAATTCAACATACCCTCTTCTTAGTCGTCCTCCACATCGCTTGGCAACCTTTTGTGTCGCTACGCATGTTCCTTCGCAAACAACACACAGGATCACGGGTAAGTTATAAAGATATAATAAATAAAATAATTATTACATTCCGATAACATGATCCAAAAATAAATAATTATTTTTATTTTGTATTAAGGTATGTCTTCAATCATTATAAAAAGTAGAAAAAACAAATAATAACACATTAATCAAATGCAGTATGTAGAATTTAACTCATTCGACATAAAAGTATGTTGTGAACTTTGTCGTTCAATATTCCTCTTATAAAGGAAATTAAATTTGATGAATGATTTTAAATATATTCAAGTTAGTACTATTAAAAATATTTGTTTCTAATCTTTTAAATGTGTCACAACACTACGACCTATTCATATGACCATGCAAACTTCCTTTGGGTAGAATTGTTCATTAAACCCTAAAATTGAAAATATTGTGACCTCGAACGGATGAAATATATAGTTATTGTATTTGAATGTTGTTCGAAATAATAAGTATGATTCTGTATTATTTGATTTGAAAATGTAATTTTATTTTTTTACATTTTAGATTAACTAATCCAATTAATACATTCTGGATAAGTATTCCAAGACAGTGAATATGAATTTTGGATCATTTGTTCCGGATATGATATAATTTTGTATAAATAGTGAAAAGGTGAATTAGAAAATTCAACGAAAAATTGGTGCCAACAGCAAAATAATAGATACCAAAAGCAAATAGTCAACATTGATAGACCTCTTGGATCTTATAGAAATAATATATAAAAATTTTTATATAATTTTTCTAAAAGATGTGGCTTTCTTAACAATCTAACTTATAAAGAATCTCACATTTTTTTTAGAAAAAACTTATAAAAATTTTTTAATATTTTTTTCTTAAAAATGCTTCTAGAAAAGCCCATCAAAACAGGTCTTTAGACATTCTCTAATACCTTACTCTGTAACGACTTCAAATATTTGCCCTTGTTCTGTTCAAAATAATTGCCCCAAAATCATAGGTGCAATACGCCAGTTAAATTGGCTTTTGATGGAATAGAGATGGGTCTGCAGAAGCGAATAATAAGGCAAGCCAACATCAATAACACTATTCCTTCAACCATTCATAAAGGTCGCCACCGGCTACCACATTAGCTTGCAATTGATACTTCCCTTACCTCTCCCAATGCTATGATCTTTTATCAATTACGTTGCACATCATTTATATTTTCATTGCTCTGTAGAAAAATCTTGCCGAGTGTTTCATTTACATTTTACAAACTTCATCCACTTGTAATTAACTTCATTCAGATGATAAACTGATAAAATTAAATTTACCTAAATTCATTGTCCCAATGAAGAACTATAAAACAATACAAGGGGAGAAAAAATCGGTTGAGAAAGAAAAGAATGATCCTTCCAAAGGCAGAACCATGCTACAAGTACAAGGCCTAACGGGAAAGTTACAACTACCAACAAAAGCACATTATAAACTAAAATTACGTATCAAACTTAAATAAAATGAAGGAGACGACAATGTAAAATCTTTCTAAAGAATAAATTGTATCCCTGTCTGCTGATTTCTTAATTCTTCACCATTCGCCACCAAATGTGTATTCAAATCCACTGATAAACTGTTGAGAAATCTCCAGTTGCTTTAAAACCATGTCAGTGTCGGCAAATTCTTTTCTCCATGTGGGATGCGCACACATCCGTTCTTCAACTAGTAGAGCCAAATTCTAACCAGAGCTAGCTATTCCCTTGCATGCTACCTGTTCTTTACTTTCTTATTGCGTTGGGTGTTGTCTGGAGTACGACTATCAAGCTTGCGTTTTACCCCTGCTCGTTTTGGTTGGCCACTCTCCTTTACCAATTTAGCCTTAGCCTTTCTGGCCGCTACCGAAGGTCTTTTTGCCTTGCGTTCTTTTTGTTTTTCTCCTCCTTGGATTTTCTTGTGCACATCAGATTTGGTTGCACGTAGACCCTGATAAGATGCATTGGTTTTCCTGTTTGACCTGTTATTACTGCTCAAAGGAGATGGTGAAGCCACATACAACTTCTTTGCAGGGGTACTAGGAGTTTGGGCTGATGATGGGTTTGATCTTTTAGATGGGGTAGCTGATGATGGATTTGATCTTTTAGATGGGATAGCTGATGATGGGTTTGGCCTTTTGGATGGAGTAGCATCTGCTTTGGCATGAGAAAGTCTCAACTCCCGGTCTCGAAGCTTCAAGTTCCGTTTCTTAACAACAAATTTAGCAGCTTCCTGCATTTACAAGACGTAACTTCAATAATAATTTATTGATAGAGTTAGCAGGGATAAGACATCTAAAGAAGTTTACACATCCTTAATGCCCGTTTTCATTATGCATGCAATAACTACATAACGTTACCTTTAATAACAACCTAACATTTATCAATTTATACCCAGTCAAACAAGATTGTCAATATCAACACAACACTGGTTTTGTTTCAGTAAAAACGTGAGAAATTAATAGCATCCAACCCATAATACCAAAGTAGGCAAGCAAACAATCAAAGCAAGACAATTAACTGCCATTGTAATATTGTATCTGCCTTTTAGATATAGATAACATACCGTTCTTAAAATGGTCAGACAAACACAACGGTATTTTCAAGAAAACATTAGGTCTTTATGGCCTTATCAACCATAAATAGGTCCCACTAATTTCACCACCAAAAGCAAAGCACATGATAACACAAATTATAACATTTGAACTAAATACGAAAAAGAAAAATTTACGAAAATGTACTATGCAACAGCAGCATACCTTTGTTTTAAATAGCACGTATGCAATACCCTTTCCAACATTAAGATGAGGATCTCGAACAACTCTGACAGCTTCTACACTTGATTCCAGGTTGGATATACTACAAAATAACTGATAAAGCTCTTCATCCTGTGGAGAAGGATTAAATGATAAATCCATTAGACAACAATGATACAATTCTGTGACCTCAAACAAAGTACTATTTATTAGAAACACACTTTCACATCAAATGGAAGGTTGCCCACAAAAACAGTTCTCTTATTATCATAAAGAGGTACACTCTCCCCTTTATGCTTCTTGCGGGGTGGGCATGCCCTATCAACACGAATGTGATTTCCTTCAACCTACAGCCAGATGATTAAAACAATAATATTAAAAAAATGTCAACTGTGAACCTTCTAAAAGAACAATGTAAGCACCATCCTAATTTTAAACTGATTCAATCCAACTTAGAGAAACAGGGGCATACCAGTGACATGTTGTGTGCCAAAGAATCCTGCGCAGATTGCTCAGTTTTGAACACAATGTAAGCATTAACACTGCAAAAAACACAAAATTTGTTAATTCGAAACAGATGAAAACTTGTATTCTCAGACTGGGACTAGAAACACAATCAAAACATTATTTGCAAAATAAAATAAGTGCAAGGAGTTTTTATAACTCTCCCTTAAAATGAAATAAATAAACAAACAAAAGCAAGTGTAATGCTTTCTCCAAGCCCAGAACAAAAGGTTTTTTCCTTTTGTTGAATCTATAGAATCATTTCAAATCAAATGACATATTATATAAAATAACCAAATTCTATAGAAACAATTAACAATATCATCAGTCGTCATTAAATTCAGAACCATTACCTATCAGCAGTATCATTTATTTTCTTAGCAAGGATAGCTCCCTTTCTAGGTTTTTTGGTCTGGTTCACCACGAGAAAAGAAACAAACAAACACGAAGTTATAATCCCAAGAACAAATTTGAAATATCAATAGTACAAAACAGAGAAAAAAGAAGTGTAAAACCTACATCTTGTATCGGAACAGAACGAATCCTCACTGACTCAACCTCACCAAACTTCTTAAACTCCTTCAAAAGAGTCTTCTTCTTCACTTTGAGAGGCAAATTCCCAACAAAAACGGTCCTCAACAGTTTATCCTCGTCGTCAAAACCCTCCTTTGAAACCATCATATCAGCTGGATCATCCAAAGTCTTCCTCTTGCTCCCAACAGTTTTATTCTCAATCTCTTCCTTTCCACTTTCCTCAACAGCCCCATATTTCTTCTCCTCCCACTCTCTCTCAATTTCATCTCTTTTCCTCTTTTTCTTCCCAATTAATTCTGCACCCACATTTGCGTCTCTTACTTCCTCTGAACCGCGTTTCCTCTTCTTCTCCGATTTCTCAGAAGCTTCAATTACGGAACCCGAACCTAGGTCTGGAATTGGGGTTTTCTCCTTCTTCCTTTTCCGCATATTCTCGTCGACGGAATCAGGGTTGCTATTGATAGGAACATGAGTGTGGTTGGTTGAATCAGAAAACGGAACGGGCTTTCTCCGAAATGGGTTGTCATCGGAAAAAAGTGAGACGGCGGAGGTTGCGGTGGTCTGTTCAGGCGCGGTGCCGAAGAGCTTATTGAAAATGCTGGAGGGGGATGAAACGGTGTCGGTTTGCGGGTCCTTGAGTTTCTTCTTACCCATGGGTGAATTGAATTGGAAAGAAGCCAAAGAAGGAAACTAAAATCGGTGAAAGAGTTGTTCACAGAAAGAGAGTCTTTGGAAGAAACCCTAGAAGGCTAAAATCGTTTTAGGGTGAAGGACTCAAGGCGGAAGGGAACGAAGCTAAATGTAATTGCTAATTAGGAAACTTCAAAAGTATATTTTTTCACACAAATATTATTATTATTATTATTATTATTATTATTACTATTTTCTCAGTTAATAATTTATTATAACAAAATTATTACCTATTAATAAAATTTATAGAATTAATTCAAGGCTGAAAAATTATTAAAATTAATGTATAAAATTTATTTTAATACCAAATGCAAACTATTTTCTTAAAATAAAATAAGTAAAAAAATTTCAGTGAAAAAATTATTATACTTATGCATTTATTAATATTTAAAATAATATAAATAATAAATTATGATTAATGGATAGTATAGAATTGTTTTATATTATATAATCTTCCGTCTCAGATAAAATAAACAATATTTGATATAAGAGAATTTTTTAGATTTTCAAGAATTTGATTTTGAAGATGTCTGTCTTTTTTATTTTAGATTTTCAAGAATTCGATTTTGATCATGTCTGCCTTTTACATTTAGTTTACTCATATATATGGAATAATTGAGTTTATTCATATGTACACAGCAAATATAATAAAATAAAAATTATGGATAAAATAAATTTATAGATTAATATTTTGAAAAAATATTTTTATTATAAAAATTTCAATTTAGATATACTTTTTATGGATATCTCTATTCTAACTTAAATAATTTTATTAAATGTTTTCTCATGAATATAGAAGATATGGAAAAAAATAACAAACAAAGATTTATTTTTCATGAATATATAAAAAATTATACTAATTTATTATATAAAATATAACGCATGAACATTAACATTTTTATATAAACAAGAATAAAAACTTCCATTGAATTAGTGAGATAAACTTTTTTACTTAAAAATTACCACCTTCACCAAATTATAATTTCTAATTAAGTGATTTATTAGGATTAAATAATTATTTAATTTAGTTTACATTAATAATTTGATAAAGTTCAATTAAACTAACATTTTTTGTTTTGTTTCAAGAGTGATGGTTATATTTTCTTTACTTCCCTTATTCTATAATTGATTTCAATATCACAACTTAATATTGTTTTCATTAATTACACACATATGTGCAAGGATAATAGAGCCCTCCAAAGTCCAAGACTTATAAGGTACAATCCATCACATCCTAGATGATTGGACACCTTTATCATTAAAAACTAATAGAAATATTTTCGCAATCCTTTGAAAATACTTTATTAAAAAGTTTTTTGAAATTTTTTAAATGAATAAATCGTCTAACAAATTATCTCTGTCTAAACAGTTTGTAAATACTCTTTTATAAAAACTTTTATTGTAAAACCAAATGATAAAAAAATATTATAATAGATAGTGCACATGAATATTTTATATTTGTTCATTTAAATTGAGCTATATCTAATTCTCTTTCAAACACCTCGTAGCTTAGATATAAAATAAGAAGGTTATGTTTAATACTAAAGGTACTCTCGCAAAGAGATATGCTTATTTGCGCAGAATAAATTACTTCACTAGATAAAGGATATTCTAATTATGCTTAGTAGCAAGTTGATAAGAAACTACTTATTACTCAATATGAGTGCATGTAGCTTGGTCGATTATCAGAGCTTAAGACACTTGAGTGTATACAACATTATTTTTTGCACGTAACATTTTTGTCGACTAATTTCATCTTCTAAAATCGTCAACATCTCTTTGTGTTTGAACTTCCTTTATATGGATGATGAAACTTGTAGCTATTGAGATGTTTCATTGAGCTGACACTTTCTTTGGAAAGCTTTTCGTGAAATCTGATGAGTGCTTACATTGAGACAATGTTCAGGTAGTTTTTGCTGTGTTTCAGTTTCTTCCTGACTAGCTTCAATGTTTATGTTGACAATAGGTGCATTGACTAAGAACATAACCGTTAAACTCTTATGTTGTTGTCTTGCTTGTTTGAATTATCATCGAACAAAGAGCTTTCGTTTAGTTATGAAAATGTTATATGATTGGATATTTCTTATGTAGTCATTACAACAAAACTTTTGACCAGTACATGCATGAGACTTCTTTATTTAACATAAGATGTTTCCTTAGCTCTACATTGGTAGACACTCTTATGCATTTATAGTTAGATGGTCTATTAGGTTTGGCAACTTTTGATGTTTACGTAGGTGATCAGTGCATATATGTAATGATATTGTCTTATGACATGATGGTTATATAGTGTGTTTACATGTGTAATGAGACGGTTTTATACAAGCACTTCTTGTAGATAGTCAATATGTGTATGTAGAAGATCAATCACTCTTTTAATCTTTTGATGTTTATTATTGCATCTAATTTTCTTATGACATCTTCTTCTCAGCGTGTCTTCACATCTTAGTATTTTCAGTACTCTTCTTATTAGATAAGTCTTCTAATATGAACCTTCTTATGAACGCATATGTAAGACTTTCTTATGAGCGTGTCTTCAGATAATTTTATCAATGGAACTTTACTTCTTAATGCATTTAGTATTTTCCTCTACCTTCTTATACTCTAACGAATTTAATTATTTACATGAGTATATTGATCTTCTTATCTTTGGATGCATTTTATACTTTATTCGAATATATGTTTTTTGTGCAAAATTTCTTAACTTATATTATTTGTGTCTTATATAGGCGTTATAAGATTCATTTGATCGTCTTTATGTTGTTTTCCTAATCTGTATACATCATTCAATATGAATGTTAAAATATCAATCTTGATACTATTTATTATCATCATCAAAACTGGTAAAGATATTCATAGAAACTTCTAGTTATACAAACATTATGAACCTCACATAGCCCATAACGTAAAACATACTTATGGATAAAAGGTTCTTCTTCAGAGGTAAGAACAAACCTTACCTCTTGCAATAACATCTTCCTACTATCAAATTTCCTCTATCTAATGGTTCATATGCCCTGCACCTTATAAGCCTTGTTATTCTTTAAGAGAATCGTCTTGATCTCCTTTAGGTCTAGGGTCTCAAAGAAGTCCTTCATTGGATATATGTGGTATGTACACCTAGAATCCATGACCCAACTTTTTAATGAGTCACTAGAAGACACTACTATAACACTATCAAATTCAAAGTCTTTAGAAGCTTCTACTACATTGACAAACTTTTATGAGTTATGAGAATTTTTCCCTCCATTCTCCAAGTAGTGCTTTCTGAATATGGTTAAACTTTTAACATTTATAACATTGTGTCTCCTTCTTCCAATAGGCTTTGTCTCCTTATTGTTCTTGGACTTCTTGCATTTTTCTCCTTTTTGCTTTCCCTTCCCATTCTCCACCACTGTCAGACCAGACGCCTCACCTGCCCCCTTCAAATGTTTGAGCTTCTGAAACTCCTTGGTTCGAATCGAGGTCATCACCCTCTTCAGGGTAATCGTCTATTTCTTCCCATACATCAATGCCTCTTTAAAATGATCATATAACTTTAGTGAAGAATTGAGGAGGATCACAACCTTATCTTCGTCCTCAAGTTAGACGTCGATGTTCTCAAGATTGTTAATCTTATTGAAATCTGCAAGTTGCTTCTTTATTGTTCTTGACTCATCTTAAACAAATAAAATTGACCAACAAACAAAGTCTGAAAGGCAAGAATTTTGTCATGTACAGAGCCTCAAGCTTTGCCCACATCCTAGCAACTATTTTTTTCCTTAGCGACTTCCCTCAATGCCTTATCACCAAGACATAACACAATCGTACTCTTCACCCTATCAATCATCTTCCTTTTTTCCACTGGCATAAAAAATGGCAACATGCTTGCCTCTTTCTTCAATGCTTTTTCACATTCCTGCTGGATCAAGATCACCTCCATATGGTTCACTCCAGTCCCTTCCAGACGTTGTCACTAGACGTGCTCTCAGTCATACAACATTCCTACCTCACTTACTCATAATTATCAAAAGCTTTCACCATTTGAAGATTCCGAATCAAACATCAACAAAATAAATACAAGGTAATTAAGAATTCAAAGATAATAACTTATTTTTGTTCCTTTTCTATGCTATGTGGAATAAGAAGAAAGAGAGTAAGTTCATCTTCATCATTATCTAGTAGTCTCAGAACTCCTAATCTACCTTACGCAAACTTACCGTGGAAGATACAAACCATGATAAATGACCTCCTACTCTCCCATGCAATTCATGCAACTCATGCTTATGTCTCATGCAGTCATTTCATATTGCATTTTTTCGCCCATGCTCTGTCCACGTGTCTATTTGTTTCATATGGCAACATGCTCATTATTACCCTTTCTATTAGGATTTCCTCTTTTTCTCATTGTTGTAACCTTTTTCTCTCTCATCCTTTTCTCTTCTGTATATATTCTTCCATCTTGCTCAAACAATTTAGCAAAGGAGGTAGCATTTATTCCCCTTTCTCATTTTCCTCTATGCTTAGTTTTCGCACGATTTTAATATGGTATCAAAGCTCTTCTTTTAGAAGAGTTCTGCTGTGCCACTCCTCCTTCTCTTTATCTCCATTTAATGGCGTCTTCCTCTTCCATCATGAATAAAGAATCAGAGTTGTACATCAGTATACATAGCTTTCTCTATCTACACCCTAGTGAGAACCCCGCCACACTTCTCGTATCCCTGTTCTGGAACTGAATAACTATCACACCTAGTGTAAGTCCATGGAGACGGCTTCGAGCGAGAAAAATAAGCTGGAATTCATAGATGGAACTGCTCCTGAACTAGGCTAGATGACAGAAACCATGGTACCTAGAAATGATACAACAACATGGTTGCATCGTGGATCATTAACTCGGTATCTCTTCCTATAAGACAAAGTATCGTATGGATGAGCAATGAATAGATATCTGGAAGAATTTGAAGTCAAGGTATGCTTAAGGTGATCTTCTTCATGTGTCTGAGCTTTAGCGAGAAGCTTCTTCTATCAAATAAGGTGATCTCACGGTAATTGAATACTTTACCAAACTCCAAATCATATGGGATGAATTGGAAAACTATCATCCATAACTCATGTGCAAATACCCAAGCAAATGTACCTGTGATGTTCTCCCTAGCATCACAAAATGCAGGACCGAGGATTAAGCTATGCAGCTTTTGCATGGCTTGAATGACCAATATAGGAATGTGCAGTCACACATTCTTCTCATGGAACCCCTTCCATAGATAACAAATATTTTTTCCTTTTTTGTTCCACAAGAACAACAGCTCCAAGGAAAAAAATTTATTGGCAATGTAAACATAGAAAGTAAAAACAACAATGCTGCAACATGTGGTTTTTGCAGAAAGATCAAGCACTCAGAAAACTCTTGCTTCAGGAAGTATGGCTTCCCTAATTCCAAAGGGAACAAAGGTATTCAGAATAAAGGGAACAAAACGTGCTCACACTGCAGATGAAATTGACATATTGTAGATTCATGCTATAGAAAGCACAAGTTTCCTCCAGGATTCAAAAATCAGGAGAAGAATGGAAGTAACAGTATTAACATTGTTGTTGCTAATGAGGAAGAAAAACTATCACTTAGAGTGACCAAGCTCAAAAGCTAGAGGAACATGAATTTCGTCTCACTGCACAACAGTATCACGCGCTTATGACCTTGATGCAACAATCAAGCTTTAGTCAATGATCTTTATCCAATATTGCCCAAGTTAATAAAATATCCTTGTTGCCTAACACTAACAATAATCACTTTATTTCTAACACAATCACACAAAGCATAGGTACCCTTTGGGTTTTGGACTCGGGTACCACAAATCACATATCTTCTTCGCTTTTATACTTCATATCATACTCTGTGATAGAGCCCATAGTTGTCAAGCTTCCTAATGGCCAAAGTGTTGATGCCACACATTTAGGAACAATAAAATTCAGTGACCACTTCATCCTTCATAATGTTTTATTTATAACTCATTTCAGCTTTAATTTAATCTCCATTGGCATATTGGTTTCTTTCCTTACATGCAGACTGAATTTCCTTCCCAATTCATGTATCATACAAGATCTCCTTACTATGAAGAAGATTGGTATAGTTGAAGTTAGGAACGATCTTTATGTCTTAGCAGCAAAACCTATGATCAAACCTTCTATTTGTTCAGTTGTTTTACATCTCAATACTAAAGTTATAACCATTGACCCGTGGCATTTTCGTTTAGGCCACCTTTCTTATAAAAGGCTTGCGTCCATGATGAAGCTTTACCCTTATATTTCCATGAATAAAGATTATGTTTGTAGCACATGTCACTTTTCAAAGCAATGAAAACTTGCTTTTCCTTTGAGTGTTAACAAGATATCAAGAGCATTTGAATTGATATATATGAATATATGGTGACCTTGTCATCTAGTCTCTATGCATGACCACTGATTTTTTCTAACTATAGTAGATGACTTCACTAGGTACACTTGGAATTTTGATAAATAACAAGGAGAAACTAGAAAACATATAATTGATTTCATAATTCATATTGAAAGACAGTTTGATAGCAAGATAAAAATAATAATGAGTGACAATGGAGTTGAATTTCTAATGAATAATTTCTTTCAAGAGAAAGGAATTATTCATCAAAGAAGTTGTGTAGAGACCTTGAGCATAACGAAATTGTAGAAAGAAAGCACCAACATATACTCAGTGTTATTCGAGGTTTGCTCTTAAACATGTTGTTTTACTTATCAACTGCATTACCACACCTATTTTAAACAAATCCAACCCATACACTAACTGCATAATAAATATTTTGACATTTCAACTTAGAGTTTATTGTTGTTTGTGTTTTGAGAATACCTTATCAACAAATAGAAAGAAATTGGATTCTCGTGTTGTTCCTTGCACTTATATAGGTTTTAAAGAGCACGTTAATGGTTACCTTTTATACAACTTGCAAAGCAATGTTATTGATGTCAGAAGGAATGTGTCTTTTTATGAAACACATTTTCCATATATGCAAGGCTTAAATGAAAAGGAAGAGAACACCTTTTTGTACAGTGGTAATAGTGTTCTTCCCTTTTCATGAAACTGACTCCCTTCAGCCTACACAGTCTAATATTGCAGCAGAATCATTCCAGGCCCAACCAACTTTAATTCCTTCAATAAATACCCTATGTGACATTCCTGACATATGTCAACCATCTCTTGAAAATTCTCAACCTTGCTTTAATGAGACCCAACCTGTTTTAAGCCTACTTGAGACCTTTGAGTCACACAACTCCTCCTCATCCAACAGTGACCAATCTAATTTGCTTACCATTCCATATGAACCTTTAGCCACTTCACTTCCACAAACCACCTTGAAAAGATCATCTCGGGCACGTTTGCCACCATCATACTTACAAGATTTTCACTGTAACCTAACAACAACTATACCAGTCTCTTCTAAAGTAAGGTATCCACTCTATTCATTCTTTTCATATCATCGTTTATCTCACTCATTCAAACATTTCATCTGTTATATCTCGGTGGTCACTAAGCCTAGATCATATGCTGAGGCATGCAAGTCTGATTGTTGGGTGAAGGCGATCTGTGCTTGAAATGAATCAAACCTGGAATCTAACTAGCTTGGCACTTGATAAGAGTCCTATTGGGTGTAAGTGGGTGTACAAAATTAAAAAAGGCCAATGGGACTGTCGAAAGATATAAAGCACACCTTATGGTAAAGGGCTACAATCAACATGAGGGGTTGAATTTTTTGGACACATTTTCCCCAGTTGCTAAGATCACAACCGTGAGAGTTCTCCTTGCTATAGCTTCCATCAGCCAGTAGTTTCTTAAACAACTTGATGTCAATAACGATTTTCTACATGGGAATTTAAATGAGAAAATGTATATGCATGTGCCTCCTGGTCTTAATGCTCCATCAAGTCAGGTTTGCCTTCTCAAACGTTCTTTGTATGAGTTAAAACAGCCTAACCGTCAATGGTATGCCAAGCTATCATGCTTCCTTCTTTCACATGGATATCATCACTCACAAGCAGACCATTCACTATTTTTAAAGTTCTCTGGTTCTGCCCCAACAACTCTGTTAGTGTATGTGGACGACATTGTCCTTACAGGAAATGATATGAGTGAAATCACACAAATTAACCTCATGCTTGATCAGAGTTTTAAAGTTAAAAATCTTGGTGATCTTAAATACTTTCTCGGTCTTGAGGTGGCTCGTTCTCACGATATTCATCTTTCACAAAGGAAGTATATCCTTGATATACTGAGTGAGACAGGGATGTTGGCATGTGTTCCTGTGTCCACTCCTACTGATTACACTACCAAACTGACTTCAGATGTCAGCATTGTCCTCACCGATCCCACACCATATAGAAGATTGATTGGGAAGCTTATATATTTGACTTTGATTCATCTCAACATATCTTTTACAGTGCAGAACTTGAGCCAATTCATAGCTTCTCCCACTGATGCCCATTACAGAGGAATATTTTGCATTCTTAGATATCTAGAGCAATCCATTGGTGCTGGTATATTTATGCCAACTTTGAGCTCCATGCATTTAAAAGGTTTCAGCAACTCCGATTAGGCTAGGTGTCTTGATACTTACTGATCAGTGACTGGTATTGAATGTACCTCGATGATTCTCTAGTATCCTGGACATTGAAGAAGCATGCCACTGTGTCGAGAAGTTCTTCCGAAGTAGAATATAGAGCTCTTGCTTCAACCACATGTGAAATTTAATGGCTTTCCTTCCTCCTCGATGATCTTCATGTTCGCTATGAGAAACCTACCTTTTTGTTTTGTGACAACGATTCTGCTATTTAGATTGTCTATAACCAAGTCTTCCATGAAAGAACTAAGTATATTGATGTAGATTGTCATGTGGTAAGAGAAAAAATTAATCTCAACACTCTCAAGTTGCTTCCTATTTACTCATCCCTGCAATTAGCTGACATTTTTACTAAGGTCTTTCATCCTCAGGTCTTCAAATTTGCTTATGGCAAGCTGGGAATGACAAATATACATTCCCAGCTTAAGGGGGTTTCTTAGAACTTCTTCTCTTCCTCACGCAAGTTTGATGCAAACCATGATAAATTACCTTCTGCTCTCCTATGCAATTCACGCATCTCATGCTTGCATCTCATGCATTCATTTCATATTGCAGTTTTTTGCCTATGCAACTCGTCCATACTCTCTCTCCAGGTGTCTATTGTTGGTTTTATGATTTGCTCATTACCATTTTTGTTAGAATCTTTCTATTAGGATTTCCTCCTTTTCCCACCTTTGTAACATCTTTCTTTCTCTCTCTTTTCTCATTTGTATATGTTTTTCCGTCTTGCTCAAATAATTTAGCAGAGGAGGTTGCATTTATTTCTCTTTCTCGTTTTCCTCTGTGCTTAGTTTTTGCACGATTTTAATAAGCAGCAAGTAAGGAAGATGAAGTGCAAAGAAAAAAAACTTAAGTTTGATATGTTATAAAATAATATTACTAGATATGATTTATTTTTAAAAATATATTATTTATATTTTTATATGCATATTCCTATAAAAAAAATAAAAATCTTGTATTCTGAAAATTTTGAAAATTATTTTCACTTCTATTTTATTTGACCTTATTTTTTATTTTTAAATTAAAATAAATTTAAAAGTATTTTAAAATTATAAATATCTATCCAACACAATTGATAAAAAATTAAATTCCTAGTAATAATATTTCTAAAAATATCATATCGAGAATATAATCCAAACCATGAAACAGACATACCTGCACTTCCTTTATCAAAGAGCTTCAGAGACTAAACGGAAGATGCAAGTGAAATAGAACAGTGTATACATGCTTTCATCCATTAATGATATGTGACAAATTAAAAGATTGGATAATCAAAGTAATTGGCAGCGTGGCTCACTTTATTTTCGTCTGCAACTAAAACGAATGGTGAATTGACAAAGATAAGGACAGATATTTTTCTTAAAGGTCAGACGGTGGTATAATTACTTTTAAACAAATTCTTTATTTATTAAATGCATCGTAATGAATAGATAAGTAATTTTTAAATATTAAAAATTATAAAAGTAGTATCTGAAATTTAATAAATATTTTAGAGTGAGTAGGAGCCATATGATATGATATTATAATTTTTAAATATTATAAAATGTTTAAATTGAATTCACAAAAAAAATAAATTTAAATTGAGATATGAAAGTTAGTAAATATAGTATTTATTTAAAGATTAAATTCATAAAGATTTGGAATCGGAAAAGATAAAAACAATTAAATTATTCATTTTTTTTTCATTTTATATCAACTTCTTTTCTATTTCATATTTATTCCATTTTTTTTATCTCTCTTTACTTTGTTTAAGCCACTTGATTTTTTTTTCATGATAAAAAAGTAGAAGTTACTAATAACATTTTTTAAGTCCAACTTTTAACATTTTTCATGCTTAGTCCTTATTTCGCAAATTTATGAAATATTCGAAATACAAACAATGTGTGTATTTTCAAACAATGGTGGTATAAATTGGATTTTATTCATATCTATTTTAAATAAATTTGAATTTTTTAAAAAAATAGATTTAAATTTTTTAAAATGGATTTGGATTTTTTAAATGAATTAAAAATAATTTTAAAATCAATCTTAATTTTAAGAGTTTTGATTTAAAGTTACTTAGAACAAGTTTTTTTTTGAATCGTTAAGTTTCTCACTAAATACAATAAAGTTACTTTCTCAAATAAAGAAAACAAGACATTGATACTAACAACACACAAATTTTCATAAACTATTGAACATAACTTTAGATATATGCAAAATAGCTTCATAAAAAATACTCAAGAAGGTAGAATAGACTCAACATATGTTCAATAATCATAAGAAAACACTTCATTTCCTTTCTTGAATCATCAACATATTTTGTGTGGTAAAACTCAAGTTCTTCAAATGTCTTCTTCTATATGTTTGAAAGAATCGTCCAACATCAAGTAGGTTTAAGAGTTTAATTGATATACAATGTCAATGTAAATTATTTTATACTGACATTCAATCATAACTTTTCATTTATGTGACTTTTAAAATACTAATTAATAAAAACAAATTTACCTTGAATGAAGATTGTAATTGAGTATCTGTGTAAAAATCTCTACCCTGACAATATATCCTAATTGAGTATATCCTAATTAAACTCATATTTTAATGTTAATATGTTCAACACATTCTTTGAATTTCATAAATCTAGAAATAGACAATCTAAGGCCTTGTTCGGGGCGGTTCTAAGTTTCTAGTTTTTTGTTTTAAAATCTATTTTGAAAAAAGAAATGTGTTTGACAAAAATGGTTTTGTTTTGGTTTTTTACTCATTTTCGAAACAGTTTTTACTCAATTTTACTCATTTTCGAAACAGTTTTTACTTAAGCTCATTACTTGACATTACTTGTCACCATTGACCATCATCTCTAACCGGCGGTCACCGACCTCCACCTCTAACCCGCAGTCACCGACCACCACCTCCGTCCGATGGTTATCGACCGCCACTTCTGATCGGCGGTCACTAGCCCCCACCTTCAACCAGTAGTCACTGGTCGTCACTTCCGATCGACGATCATCGATCACCAACTCCAACCGACGGTCACCAGTCACCACCTTCGACCGGCAATCACCGGTTTTCACCTCCGACCAGCAGTCACTGGTTGTCACCTCCGACTAGCGGTCACAGGCCACGACTTTCGACCGTCAGTCACCAGCCGCCACATCTGACTAATAGTCATTGACCGCCACCTCTGACTGGCAGTCACCCAACCGCTACCTCCGACCATCAGTCACCAACCACCAACTCCGATCACCAGTCATCAACCACCACCTTCGATCGCCAATGACCAAGCGCCACTTTCAATTATCGTCTCGATCGCTACCTCCAACTAGTCTTTTGGTTATGATTTGAAAACAATGTTTTAAATTTGGAAACAAAAATAATTTTTAAAATTTTGAAAACTTAAAACCAAAACTAGTTTTTATTTTTATAAATTTCAAAATTAGAAACGAAAAACCACCCTGAACGAAGCCTAATTTACTTCACTAAATTAAATTTTTTGTGTTGCATTAATGAATCTGTTTTAAGAATTCATAAAAAAATTTAAATTCATTGAAAAAAAACCAAATTCATTTTTAAAAATTCAAATCCATTTTAAAAAAGAGTTTAATTGGTATACACTCTCAATGTAAAAGATTTTTACACTGACATTTGACTTTTCATTTATGTTACTTTTAAAATAGTAATGAGTAAAGTCAATAAATTTACCACGAATGAAGAGTTGTAATTGAATATCAGTGTAAAAATTTTTGCACTAACAGTATGTATCAATTAATCTCTTTAAAAAATTCAAATTCATTTGTTTTAGAAAAAATTCAAATTCATTTTTAAAATCCAAATTTATTTAAATAAATATGGATAAAGTTCATATCCATTTTAATGGATACATATGTCCACCCTTATTTTTAAAGATAACATTCTCAACGATATCTTACATGACTGAGTCATGAATCTATCATTGTATATAGAATTACTTCTGTTTTACTCTTGCTAGCCCATATACCTTTTTGCTCTAAAATCAAATTCTTTGACTTATAAAAAAAATTCACAAAAGAGAGAAAAACAAAAACCATGGAAAAAATAGAAATAAGTTACAAAATATTATAGTTGAAGAGAAATAAATGTAAAAGGAAGATAAATGGATGAATGAAAATAGATAATATAGTAGTGTAATAATGTTTACCAATTTGAAAACTTTTTCCTAAGAAAATTTAATAATTTTTTTATTCTCTTCTAACCCATTTCTTACTTATTGAACATATTATTTTTTAATACTAGTTCACAGATCTACATGTATCCAAACGTAAACTACATGATTTTTAATAAACTTTTTGTGTGCTGAAATGTAAATCCAGTTAGACTATCAATTTACTGTGGTAGCAGTTAGAGTTAGAGTAGAGTTGAATTAATAAACCTAAAGAGCAGATATTTTTTATGAGAAAACGGAAATTGAGCTGGCATTTAAAATAATTTTATATTTTTATTTATTATTATAGAGTTTAATTGGTATTTGTTAGCATAAAACACACAATCACAATCTTTTATTTATACAAGTATTAAAGTAAAAATGAGTAAAATCAATAAATTTATCATGAAGAATTGTAATTGAATATTAATATAAAAATTATTACACTTTCAGTTTATATCCATTAAACTTATTATTATATTATACATGTTAAAGTTATTGATTTTTATAATAAATATTTTAAAATATAACTAAATGACACGATAATCAATATATTAAAATGTCATGTTGTAAACTTGTTTTTCTTTCCAGAAAGATCATATAATTAATCTACTGTAGCTGGCTACATGCAGTGAAAGGATAAGGGATTGCTAAACTGGGCAGATATATAAAATAATATTTACTCTTCTGTACTTTGATTAGAGGCTTTCTTTTCAATTGTAAGGAAGGTAGGCCCGATTTAATCGTTATTACATGATATTTGATAGGCATATTGCTGTCTCTTTGCTCTTACCAATCCAAAATTAGTCTGACTCTGCACTTCAAAATAAGTTGCAATTACTACTAAATATGTTCCAAACAGTAGCCACCAAACCATTTACAACAAAATAGAGTTTTAACGAAACTTGCTCCCAGAAAGGAATTAAGCGTAGTAACTTGTATCTGCTAACAATTTACAGCAAAAACCGTGCTTTCCTTAGAGTCGTAGTCCTAGAGCTGTTTGTTTGTGAACAGTATCAACATTCAGAAATAAAGCTTATCAGAACCACAAGGAATTCATTCAAGAGACGAAATCGCTGAAGAAAGGGACACTACAATTGTTGTAACTTGTCAGTGATTACCCCAAACTCATTTAGTGTCTAACTTTTTCTTTGACCGACACATTTAATGTCTAACAAAAAACACTTATTCAAACAGTTTAGCTATTTAATAAGATTTTAATATTTATAGTTTTATAGGAAAATTTAATTATAATTTTTAAAATATTAATTAATAAAATCAATAAACTTTCTCATATATAAAAGTTTGTGGTTGAAAGATTAGAGTAACATTTTTTAATTAAATTTAAGAAAAAACACATATATTTTTTAAGTTTTATTGATATATACTGTGATTGAAAGATTAGAGTAATATTTTTTAATTAAATTTAAAGAAAAAACACTTATATTTTGTAAGTTTTATTGATATATATTGTCAATGTAAACTTTTTCACACTGACATTCAATTCAATCTCAACTCTTCATGGTAAATTTGTTGACTTTACTCATTATGATTTTAAAAGTCACATATAGATGAAAAATTATGATTAAATGTCAGTTTAAAATATCTATATTTCATAAAAAAAATTTATATATCATAAATCCTAAACAATATAGATAGCTAGTTACACTCTAAATTTATTCTATCTCTATTTCATAAAAAAAAAAAATCTATATATCATAATCTTATAATATGATGCAATTTGACTATATATTATTAGGCATCTTATAACGTATCATAAATGATTTATATTTTAGTATCTTATGACATAATGAATAATATGAATCTTATATAAGTTGACAAATATAGATGGCTAAATGAAAATGAATTAAAGTAACATTTCTAAATTTATATTCAACTATTTTATTTGTGGAGGATTCATTTAATACCTGTATTCTATTTAATTATTTTATTTTAATATGGTAAAATAAAAGTTTAATAAATTTATATATGATAAATAATTTTGTTTTATAAAATTTAAAGTAAAATTTTTTATCATATATGTTAATTGTTAATAAATAATTTATAATTATTATAATTTATATAGTAAAAAATATTATTAAAATAATATTTTATATTTTAATATTTTATTATTGATTATAAGTTTTATGAATACACAATTCATGCAGACAGTATTTTATATTAACAATTATAATCACTTTGGTTCGAAATCTTTCTTTCATCATTTCTTTCTGAAAGTGTATGATGAAGACCGAATTCAGATCCTCTCACAGAAGTGTATTGCGAGCAGCACCACACCTGTTGGATTAAACTTTATATTCTATCTAACACCTATTATTTCTCTGCATTTTATCACTTAGCGTAATTTGCAATTCCCTCTTTTTTTTCTGGTAAGAGTAGTATCCAGTAAAATTTGAATACATACTAAACTTCTTCCTATCTCAACAAATAACAGAAAAAGTTTGAATAGATGGAAGAGCGAAGTTCAGAATTCAAACAAATGAATACCTGGAAGCAGCTCCTGAAAGTGAGGAGAATAAAGTTACGCGGAGGCAATTAGGATACGATTTAGCAAATCACAGAGGAAGAAGAAGGTGCAAGGAGCGATGGATGCAAATAATGAAGCAGCAACCAGTAAACAAGACGATGTTTACGAAAATCAGCAGTGCATTAATTAACAAAATTTTACAAGTGCGTACACTTAGTATGAGAAATGTGAACCAAATAACGGAAAGAGTTACATGTTACAGCCGGTAGAAGACACAAGAAGGCACAAAAAGGAGACAGAGGTTTCACTTTCAGTTCGGTCTCTCATCTTCTAGTGTATGGCCATTTTCTGGAGCTTACGGTTAGAGATACAACATATCAAACAAACGTGACTATTTATTATCATCATTAGTTAGAAATATAACACACATACGGCATTCTCGAACACCCTAAACTACATCAAAAAGCAGCGATTATCTCCATCGCCGTCACTCCTCGGTTAATTTCTTTCTTTTCCTCCTCCTCCTCCTCCTCCTCTGCTTCCCACATGAAGTGCGCGTACGATCCCAACACCGTGCTGCACATGTAAATAAAATTAAACTAAATTATTAATTTATTATTGTCGTTATTTATTCTACAAAATGTAAGATTAAAGATGATTATACCAATCATCAGGAGCGGCGTGAATTGCTTGGTCAAAGTAAGATTTGGCTCTCTCTTCGTCTCTCTGCGTTTCCCAAATAAGCGTTCCGTACAACGAAAGCAATTCGCCATCGCCAGGGTTCGCCAGAATGGCTCTTCCGTAATATTCCTCTGCTCTCGCCGTGTCTTTCTCCACCTGCATCATCCGTCAAAATTCAAATCGTTCAATCTCTTTCTTTTTATTCATCCAACCATTCTGTTTATTTGAAAGCTAGGATCGGTTGGTTTCACGCACCTCGTGGAGAAATTTCCCGTAGTTTCGCAGCAGGAGCGCGTCCGTCGGGTTTGACCTCAGCATTTCCTCGTAGTACGCGCCGATTTTCATCCTCTCGCCGCCGTTTCCGCCGGTCAGAGTTGTGCCGCCGTGACCGACACCCTCGCCGCCTCCGAATTGTAGATCCTCCGATCGGATTCCAAGCTTGCGTGGAGCGGTGCCGGAAAGGAATTCTTCTTCGTGAGATACGATTGGTTGGAAAGAGCGCGATCTGGTTCGGTCCAGATTCCGGCGAACGCCGAAATTCTCGCCGTCGCGTTCCGATGACGCTCTGTAATGCATTGAAAGCCTGGGCGATGGAGCGTGGATGGTGTCGCCAGGGAAGGAGGCTTGGCGCGCGAGAGAGATTCGAGGTGAGCCGGAGAGAACCGGGTTCTGGACCGGCACGGAGCCGGTTCGGATAAGAGAAGCTCTCATAGCTTTTGATGAGACTCTGAGAAGGTTGAGTGTGGAAAGAGCGGTCGCCCCTCACTTCTATAAAAGTGTTCAACGAACCCGTTTATGTATCGGGTGGTGAGTGGTTATTGGTGAACGGTGATGGGTTAATGTACGTAATTTAATTCAATCTCTGCCATTGAATCCGCTGAAATGCGTTGACCATACGACACGCGTCCATAATGCACATGCATTTCCTGGTACCAAATTGCCGAAATTAGTACTTTACTACTATGACTATATTACTGCTTATATAAGTTTTATTATCTTTTCATTTTCGAATTTAGAAATGTTTTTTCAAAGATAAGCATCCGTACCAAAAAGGCACTTTAAGATTGTTTATCTTTTTGCTTAAAATTTATTTTTTCAAAATTATAATTAAATGAAACAAAGAATGTTATTATAGAATGATGATCTGACCTTGTTATAACTTAAAAACAAATGTAATGGATAATTATTTGATTAAAAATAGATTACAGAAACTTTGACGATTTGAATAAGCGGGTTTTCTCTTCACTACAAGAAAAAGAATAAGCCGGTTTTCTAAGGGACGGAGAGGGTAAAGTATTTCTTCACGGGAAGTACCTGAAAGGTGTTACCTATAGATATTCATATTAAGCCACGTCCATAAAGAATCGCGTGATCAAGCAAATATGCAAAATGCATAGTGCAATTTTACTAGTCTTGACCACTTTTTCAGTTTGTGTCTCGTGAATGGGGCAAGCAAGGTAGAATTGTCAACATGACAACCTTTTCACTTTCTCTGTTTGTTAATTGTTTTCTGCTAATGTTTAATCCCCGACGTTGAGTACTGATTTATTCTCCCTAATTAATTAAAAGTTTTAAAACCACAACTTTCAGAGAAGTTGTGTTCTCAACTAGACCACATTTTTCAATCAGCAAATTAAACAGATTTATATGTGGATGGGAGGTGGATTTGAATGACCTAAATTCTTAAAGTTGAAGGGCTTGCAGAGTGATCAAGGTGAATATTTGACCTGTAGATTACAATAGAGTGTATTTTTTAGGGATGTTCACAGTTTATGATGATTTAGATTTTAGTAAAAATGAAAATCAAATTAATTAATTGAGCTGGATTTGTTTGATTTTTGAATTTTTTTTCCGAACCCAACAAAATCAAACTAATGATAATCAGATTGATTTTGTTTGGTTCCTTGGAAAACTATAAAAAAAATTAAAAATTAATTTTTTATTAAATCGTAAAAAAATTATTTTATACGAAATTCATAATTTTATAATGAAATATGAAGTATTTCATATATACTAAATTAGTTAAATTAAACTATTAAAAAAACACAATACAAAAAAATTATATACATTTAAAGTATAAAATAAATTTACTAACTTAAAAATATAAAATAGGGTGGTGAAAGTTTTGAAATGCGAAATCCTAAACAAAAAATGTTACTAAATTTACTAACTAAAAAATATAAAATAATATATATATATATATATACACACACACACTTTTGGGTTGATTCAGGTTGGGTAAGAGTTTTGAAATGAAAACTGTGAATCGAACCGGACATGGTCGATTTAGGTCTAGTCCAAATACGATAAGTAAAAAACTGAACCAAACTAACTAGTTTGGTTCGGTTTACTAGATTCGTCTAGTTGACCTGAACCGATGAACATCCCTACTTTTCACTCCCCATAGAAATATGACTTTGAAACTAAAGGGCTTGTGGACTGAAAATGGACCTCGACGACCTAAGCCATGTGATCCACAGTATTCGCCCATGACATTCGATCATTTAATTACATTCACGGCTAATAATAGAGACAACATTAAAAATAAGGGATCACCCACAATCGCCAAGGAGGAATACAATATTTGGATCAATATAAAAGGGAAGACTATGAAACCTAAGGGGACAACTTTTTGCAAGATGTCTTACATAGATATGTTAATCATACTTGGAAATACAATCTAGAACATCTGGCGACTACCATGGGAGTTGGTAAAACTGGAGAAGTTGACGACCTTTACCACTAAACTTCATCGAATACATTTTGTTTACCACTTCTTATTTGTCTCCTAATCACATTAATTCACCAAACGGTTCGAAATATTGAATAGGAGAAGAGCCATGGAAGCATAGAATGGACCATGAGTAAGACTATCTGTCACAGATTGTATCGATCAGAGACTTATGTATCCACATGTCAAGGGTGGTTTTGTTCAGATCTCTAGATCGAAGGTTAGGAGGCTCAGATCTACATTATAGAGGTACGACAAAAAATCGATGAGAAAACACAAATCTACTAGTTGATCAAGTCGCTATTGTTTTCTTGATTGTAGCGGATGATTGCATGAGATTATTCATTATTCTTGTTGCAAATCCAAAGTATTGTAAATTTAATTTTATTGATTTTATTGGTGTGCTTGCATGATAGGTCAAATGAATCTTAATAACATCAGTTTTATTGGTTTTGGGAGAGGTCACAAAGGAGTTGCCCAAGATCTTTCCATCGTGTGGTGTGTGCTCGACTCTTTTTAGTTGTGTTTTTTATTATTACCTATTTGTCGCTCCACCCGATATTACAATATATACTTGTTTTATTTTTTAGGTTTAGCAATGGAAAAAGAACTTATAGGAATATAAGAAATCCGTTCTGTTTTTATAGACAAATCCTCACCTCTAGATTTCAAGTTAATGTGATTTAAAACAATCTCTTTCAATTTTTAAGTTTTTATTTAAGGATCTGGTAAAATGTTTGAGATTTTATCTATTTTTGTAAATTTTACCTATTAAAAAAATAAAAATTGAGAAATATTTTAAACTTTTAAATCTAGACAGAATAATAAAGTATGTGTTTAATAATTTAAACGATATTGTTATTATTTGAATTTAGAAAAAAATATTGTTTAATAAACTTTTAAATCTATTTTTGCATCCCTTGAATTTATTTGGTTTAAATTTAAATTTGATTGACTACATTTAATTATACTTTTGACTATTTAATTAAACAATATTATTGTTACAATATTTATTGTTTTATATTTGAATTAAAGATACCTATCCTTAATGGATATAATATTGTGACCAAAGATTATAATAAATTAAGATATAAAAAACAATCATGTTTACCTTTATTAACAAAGGAGTAGTGATTAATATATTGAGTTTTTAATATTTTTTTTATTTAATGTATGAATTTAATTGGTATATACGGTTATTAAAGAGTTTAAAAAAAATTTAAATATAATAATATATACACTATTACCTTGTAGATTGAAGATGAACATTAATAACTTGACCTACCAAATATCATAATATTCGTTCAGTATTTAATCATTTAAAGACAATTGTCTACTAATAACAAAAACAATATTAAATAGTTTAGTGTTTGATCATGACAATTATCTACTAATAACAAAAACAATATTAAATAAAAAATCATCTGCGGTCACAAGAGAAAAAAAGATAACACATAAAAAGAAAAACTATGAAACTTTAAAAGAAGAATTTTTTACTAGTCACCTTGTTTACTAATTACCTTAAAGAGATATACCTGCAAATACAATCTAGAACACTATGTAAAGATTACAAACAAGTGGATGGATTATCATAAATAAATCGCAATATATACAAAATATATTATTATCATTATCAATAAATAAAAATAGTTTTTAATATGTCATTTGTTGCTAAATAATGTACGGTGTAATCATTAAAGCAAGAATGATATCAAAGTGGAGAAACTTGTAATAATAGAAAAGTGCGATATTCATGGCGTCGTTGTTGTATTTGTGGGTAAAAAGTTGTTGTCTTTTTCCTAGGCTATATAAATCCCAGCGAATGGGCAAATGGTATGGTACGAGTGCCTACCTACGTTCTCCAATGGTTTTCTAATGCAAATGGTTTTGTCTGAAATACAGACAAATAGGGTTGAAAAGGTCAATTTGTAAGCGAAATATAAGGTTGCTTTTCTAAGAGTCAACCAGCCAGGATAAGGTTCAACCCATTTCTTTTACTCTGCCCTTGCCCTTCTCAGTATTGATTTACAATATAAACTTACATACTTCTTCCAAACGTCCGTTATTCGTTTCTATAAAAAACTTTATATTAAAATAATTTTGTTGAACTTTTATAAAAATGATTTTTTCTCTAATTATTAAATGAATATTTTCTTTCTTCAGTGTTGTTGAGATAAGTTTAGAAAAATATAATTTTTAAATATTGATATACAAATTTATGTTCTTTTTATAAATGATTGTAAATCCATGACATTGAAGGTGTCTGTCGTAAAGTCATAATTAGAACAAAATTAGGTATTTAGATAGGATTAAATTGGATTTAAGTAAAATAAAATTTGATTAAGTTAATTTTAATTAGTTTGATGTTATAAAAAATAGTGTTTTAATTTGATTAATAACGGATTAGATTAGTTTAATCGATTGCAAGTGAAAAATCTATATATTTTTTTATAAAATATAAGAAATAAAATATTTAATATAAAGTGCGTAAATAAAACATTCAATATATATTAATATTTTAAAACTAACATATAAAAGTAAATTAAATAATCCATAAAATTCTTATGTTTGTGTATATGAACCAGAGATGAAAAATTCTTATGTTTGTGTATATGAACCAGAGATGAACTAATAACTCAATATATCAAATAAAAATTATAAATAAATAATAAAAATTATAAATAAGTTATATCGATTCACAAATTATTAAATTTTTGAATCAATTCAATTAAGATTAGTTTTTATTTTATTACATTTAGATCGGTATGAATTTAATTAGATTGATTTTTTTAAATAAATTTAATTAGATTGATACTTTTAGTTTTTCCTATTTATTTCATATATATTTTTAAAGCAAATTATAAAAACACTCCACAACTTTTATTAAATTACACATAATTTTACTTTTTTTTTTACAAACTTCTTTCTAAATTTAAAAACATTAAACTAACACTTTATATTTATATATATATATATATATATATATATATATATATATATTTATCTAAAAATATCACCTAACACTTTTTAATATGTTTGTAAACATCACACTAACATCCTTTCAAACCTTATGGTAACAAGTTCTTAAGTTGAAAAGTAAAAATTAAAAAAAGAAGTTTTAATTACATTAAATTTTAAGAGTATTATTGTAATTTATTTTTATTTTATAAATTAAAAAGACAATTAGCATGGGCCTATCATTTTCGTTTTTCTCTTAACTTCTTCTATTTTAAAAAGATTGAAAGAATTTTGATATATTTAAAATTTTTATATTTTCTTTTCACTTGCTTCAAATACAGCCTTAACTTCTATTTGAAATATAAGAAAAGCTTAATTTGAATCAAGAAGAAAAGAAAAAAATTTAAAGTTTGAATTTATTTTTTAGTTATTGAAAAATTTTTCAAAAATAGTTTTCAAGAATTATTTTATGAAAAAGGAGAAAAAATGTTTAATAAGTATAATTTAAAAACTGTTTTGAAAGTGTGAAAATAAAGAAAAACCTATTAATATTTACAAAAATATTATTAATAAAAAACAAAAAATAACATATTTTCATTGTATTTTGAGTTTTCAAAATAAAAATAAAACTAAAAAATAAAGATACTTATAATTTTTTTTTTAGTTTTTAAAAACTAGAAAACCAAAACTATTTTCGAGAACTATTTTAAAAAATATTTACTAAATATATTTTTTAATTTTTATATTTTAGTAAATCTCTATATTTTAAAATCACTTTTATTTTCTTTTTGTTTCCTCCTTCATCCAAATCAAATATAAGAAAATATTTTATTACTCATATATTTTCCATTCCATTTTCTTTCATTTCAACTAAGCATGCCATAATTTTCTCGAGAAGAGAAAATTCATCCTTTTAACTCTGAATTAACATTAACAAACAGATTTGAAGATGTATAATAATTAATAATTATTTATATATGCAAAGACTTATTTCACCCCTTTCTTATGTATGTGATGCACGTGCAAATGAAGGAATGATGCAATGCATCCCCATGAATTCATATACTTTGGAAAGTGAGCCAATCCACAAGATGTTTCTCTATCTGCGTGACAGATGTTCTCACTCACGTGATAACATTCTATAAGCCCAACAGGTGCCACTTGGATATTGGCACCCTGCGCCATACGCTGTACCTCAACCATATCTCCTAAAATTTAAATTCATGCCAGATACGGGTTTATTTAATTTATTTTTTATTTTTTAAAATATACATTCTTGTGCTCACATAAATTATTATTATTTTAAATATTAACTTATAAATTTTAATTTTAAATATGTAAATTTATATATTAAATTTTATTATTAAATATTATTTAAAATTTAATTAGGTATTCATAAAATATATAATCTTTATTTGTATTTTTTATAACATATATTTATAGTATTTAATTTAAAAAATAAAATATTTTTTTATATATAAGTATATAATCATATAATTTTAATTCTATTTTAAATTATCAATGTAAATACAGTTTTATGATTTTTTTAATTTTGTCTATATTAATAATATCAATATTTTTTAAATATATCTAATTATTTATATATATATATATATATATTATTGTATATTACTATAATATCAAGTGTTAAGGTTGTCTGATTCAACATAAGTTTTAGTAATGTATTGAAAAATATGATATTATAAATATTTGTGAAATATATTTGTTTATTGAGTAAAATAAATAAAATTGTTTTAGAATATTAGCAACTACACTACTCTTTCTCTTGGCCAATGCTAGAAATGATGAGTAAATATGTTGAGAAGGAATACTAGGAAAACTTTCTCTGTAGTGAAAATTCGTAGTTCAGAACATTGA
Source organism: Psophocarpus tetragonolobus (assembly GCA_037954015.1). Classification (NCBI taxonomy): domain Eukaryota; kingdom Viridiplantae; phylum Streptophyta; class Magnoliopsida; order Fabales; family Fabaceae; genus Psophocarpus; species Psophocarpus tetragonolobus. The sequence continues at coordinate 77,853,233 of CM075689.1, forward strand.
TGTCAAGTTTAATTGGCTTGGATAGAACAAAAGAAGAGTCTAAATAATATAATACCATTTAGCTGCGGCCAGTAACATTTCATCAATATAAGTTACGCTAATGTTTCCACTCATAATTATAATAAAAATAAGGAGTTGCGGTGAAGGGTTTGATAAAAGTGTTGTGGAAAATTGCAGTGAAGCATTCGAGAAGGAACCATGGTTACGGTGAAGGCTGGATGTCTCGTAGTTCCTGGCTAGGGTTCAATCAATGTTGGAGAACAATGAAGGTGGGTGGCTCAAAGGTCTTGCTTAGTGTTCAATCGATCTTTGAGGTGTTTTGAAGATGGAATATATGGATCAAATTAGGGCAGAATGTACCTAAGTGAAAGGTAAGCTTTGGGGTACCCTTTCCTTTAATTTTAATTGTTAATTTATCCTCATGGTCTAATTTGAGTTAATGGGAGAGTCTTCCATTATTTTTTATGAGACTCACATCCCTCATAATTTTTTTTTATAGACCAAACTTTCATTAAAAGTAAAATGCACTAAAAAGCTTAAGGAATATTTTCTTAATAATTAATCCAAACAAAAAAGTCGTAATTTAACATTAAATTTCATTAAATAAAATGAATTATTATTATAAGAGTTTAACACTTATATACTGAGAGTCTAAAAGAGTTTTATATTAATAGTTAATTATAACAATTCGTTTACATTGTTTTTAAAATATTAATCGGTAAAATTAACAAACTTATTATGTATAAAATATTGTGTTAACTGTGAGTATAACACTTTTTACACTAGTTGTGTATAAGTGTTTTTCTCTTATTATAAAGGAAAAAAGTTTAACAAATAACTCTAAAATTTACATATAATAAATCATTAATTAATAAAATATAATTACTATTTTTATTTAAATAATATTTAGTAAATATAATGTATTTTTAAATTCAATACTAATGTATAATAATTCTACTAAATGTGGTTTTACTAAAAATTTGTGCATAAATTTTATTTAATGGGATTTTAAAATAAAATAATAAACTCTTGATTCAAACAACTCAAACTAATATATATTATAGCACAACCAGATACAAAGGAAAGATGGAGTGAGTGTTTTAATCTTTGAGCGAATGGAACTCTTACTTGAGGAGGTGCTTGTACCTATTTACTCTTATCCTTTTTCACACTTTGATTCTCTTTAGCAAGGTCTTCTAATAATAACGGTGGAATGCCTGTTAATTGTGGTTATGGAATTTTTACCTTAGAAGGTGTTTGTACCTTCTTGCCTCCATCCTTTTGTTCCTTTTGGTCCTCTTCAATATGGACCTCTGGTAATAATCATAGAGTGTATGTTAATTGTGGTTTTGGAGCTTTTTCCTGGGGAGGTGTTTGTATCTCCTTGCCTTTATCCTTTGTACATTTTGATTCTGGGGAGGTGTTAGTATCCCCTTACCATGCTTATTTTCGTCATTTTGGTCCCTTTAGTAGAGATTTCTAATAATGGTTGTGAAGTTCATGTTGATTGTGGTTGTGGGTCCTCCAGTTGCTTCCCATTTCTTGTGGTAAGTGCCTTAACCTCCTCTCTGGGATGTGGCTTTGTTTGAGAGGGTAGAGCACCCTAGGCCTCTTGAGACATGAGATTTATTGAGGTGGACATTTGTGTCTCTAGTGGCTTCATTCTTTCAGCCTCTTGTGACTCTAATGCCTTTGTCTTTTCATTAAGTTACTATTGCACGATATCTTGCAGTGTTGACTCCCTTTCCTCTTGTCTTGGCATTCTTTGATTTTGAATATGAGGGGGCTTGTAGGGGTTTTGCCTTGGTAATTCTTTCTGATCCCTCCATGCTACATTGGGGTGGTCTCTTCACCTTGGATTATATGTTTTTGAGTAAGAATCATATTCATGGCTTCTCCCTCCGACATAATTTACCTCTTCATTGGTAAAGAAGTAGCTCATCTTACAATCTTTAGGTGTATGACCTATTCTTCCACAGTTTCTACAAGTGGGAGGAGGAAGAGGTGAAGTTTGTAGCTTCTGTGTTTGTGCTAGTTTTGTAGGGATGAAAAAATCTTGTAAGAGTTTATCAAAGATAGCATCTCCCTCATAGTTGTTCTCAACTACCACTATTCCTCTTTGTTTGGCTTTGTTTTTGTGAGTAGTTATTTTAATCTCAAGGTTATGCTATAGGACAGACCCTTGAAATCAAGTCAACAGTAACTATTCATACAAAAAAAAGATTAAACAACAATAGTTTGATAAAATAAAATAAAAATAAAATTACTGAATGAAAAAGATAAAATGCAATAAAGATAAAATAAACAGAAAAAAAGAAAATATATGAATAAAAAATAAAGGTACTAAAAAAAAGTAGACAAAGAGAAAATAAAAGGCTAATTAGCAAAAGAATAACAGAGATGATTAAGATAAAAAAGAAAAATATTTTAAAATGGGATAAAATAATGTAAAAGATAAAATAAAATAAAATAAAGATAAAAAATAAAAACAAAAAAAGTATTGTTCAATTATTTTAAATCGATTTAATCGAGAGCTAGACGCAATCTAGTCCCCAACAATGGCGCCAGAAACTTGATACGTAAAATATCATCGCTTAAGGCAAACATACACTATGCGTAGTAACAGTGGACCTAAGTCTCGATATTGTACTCAAGGGACCAGGTCTTGTTCTCAATTAATTCAGTTTAAAGATAAAAGAATAATTAAATATAGAGAGAGGTGTTCAATGAGTGAGTCACAATAGTTCAGAATTAAAGTAGTAAGTAATAGTGGACCTAAGTCTAGATATTGTATCCAAGGGATCAGATCTTGTTCTCAATTAATTCAATTTAAAGGTAAAAAAAAATTAAATATATAGAGATGTTCAATGGGTGAGTCACAATAGTTCAAAATTAAAGTAGTAAGTAAAACAAGAGAGAAAATTGGTTTAGAATACAATTGATCGAGTCCTAGGATTGTTATTTCACTACAATGTTTTTGCCCCCTATAACTAAGTAATTTTATTTTTCATCAATTGGTGATTACTGATAATCTACCAAGTTTTATTGTAGTGAGTTAGGTCATGCACACTACACTGTAATCGTAATTTATCATTGCCAATGGCCATGGTGGATTCCAAATTAAGACTGGTTTATTTTCTACGCTATCGAAGGTTTGTTCGAGAACTTAGCTAGTTCTACCGTGATAAGATCCTATTTGCTTCACAAAGAAATCATTCAAATATAAATGATCATGATTATTCAAACAATTAAGATATTTAACAAATAGAATACGATAACTTACTTTACCAACAAAAGATGCAACTAACATTCAAATATCAAAGGTCATGAGTATTTGAATAGTTAGGATATACAAGAGTAGCAAAGAGAAGTAAATAAATCATTGAATGACATTAAACAATCATGCAAAGTGTAAGGGGGGAATGATAAAGAGTTACATCACAACCCTAGAAACTTAGACCTGGCCTAACATGGGTATTATAAAGTCAAACATTCTCCCAACAATAGAGTACATAAAGATAGATAAATAATTACTGTATGGGGCACTTTGAATTTCCTCGAACCCATAGCTTCCTCACCATTCTTCACCTCTTAGTCATAGACCTAACTCTTCTTCTGAGTTAAAGCGAGTTCTCTTTTATGTCTTCTTTTCTTCTATTTATCAAAAGTTTTGGGGTTTTTGCATTTTTTCTGCAAGGCCCACATAGCACGACCGTGCTAAGCTGAATCTTTAAAAATTGTTCTAAAAATGTCCAATTTTGCCCCTTTTTCCATCCCGTTTCTTAAGTATTTGTCTAAAATAAGAATAAATAGTAAAAAGTGAGTTTTGCCAATAATTATGTAGTCCTTTTCCTTACAAACATATATTAATCATTTAAAAATACAGTTAAAAATTCGTTTTATCAAAGCGCTTGAAGATAATACTCATGAACAAATCATGACATACTTACACCAACTACAACAACAAGAAAAGAGTAAGAGTGAACTCAAATGCACAAAAGAACCATAAATTGCAATTGTTAAAATGGACATAACCTCTTTGAGAAGGTTTAAATGACATGTAACAATCAATCAAGAGGGGGGGAGGGTAAATTGGTTGTTACAAACTTTTTTAGATTTTAACTTGAAAAAGATATTTTCAAGAAATTTGATAATATTTTGTTGAATCAATGCTTGCAGCAATGTTAGAATGATTGGATCTTGATCTCTTTACCAATTTCATTATCAAGAATGCACAAACACAATTCAGATTAGATGATATACGAATTTATTACATCAACCATATCAATGAATTAAATTATGAAAGCAATATTGAAATGTAAAGATAGATATGATAGAGAGAAATACAAAACACAACACAATTATACTAGTTCAGCCAATCTCAACTACATTGAGTTTTCAATGTTTAAGAATCCCCATCTTAGATAGAAAATATCATTAGAATCAATAGATTTTTACATGAAACTCACATCCACATGAGAACCACATATGCAAGAATTGAAAACCTATCAAGAATTAATTCTACAACATGTAACACCTATGCATGAACTGAACTAACCTAGGAAACCTACCTAGATTACCTTCCAACAAGAACAATCAAGAACCACATATGCAAGACTTGAAAACCTATCAAGAATTAACTTTACAACATGCAACACCTATGCATGAACTGAACTAACCTAGGAAACCTACCCAGATTACCTTAATTCAATCCAATACACAAAAATAAAATGAAAAATATGGATATCATAGGATTAAATTGAACAATATAATACAACACAGGTATATTAACAATAAAGTTCAAAGAAAATAAAGTGTATATTTGATTCTTGATCGTTTTTTTTTTATCTTTATTTGAGATTTGTTGTGAAAGGTTTGACAATTTTTTCTCTCCTCTGAAATCTCAAAAAACTCGCTCTAAGTTTTGATTTTCGAAGTATGTACTCATATTGAGAGTTTTGAGTTTTTTCCTTTTATAAAAAATGTTTTCAACTTTGTTTTAACATATTAAATCAAGCATTTAATTGATTAAAATGTTATACGTTGAATTCCAGATCAACAAAGATAAATTTAATTGATTAAATCAAGTTGGTAATCGATTAAATCATTCTTTGCACAAGATTAAGCCAACAAGATCAATTTAATCGATTAACTTAAGTAATAGTGCAGATAATAGGAAATTTAACATATTTAGACAACAATGTTGCATCTTAACCCATCAAATTACTTCACAATGAAATTCTAATGAACCATCTTGCAACATCAATGAGAGATAACTTGATTTTCAAAAACTTTTAATGGTCATAATCTCATTCATGCTTTCATGACTAAATCAAGTTAAGAATCTTTCAAGATTAAATATATATTTATTTAAATGAACCATGATAATAGTTACCTATATAAATGCATGATGTTTCACAAGCATTCAAGCAATAAAACTTATAGGATTCTTGTCAAATGACTACTTTTCTAAAGATTGCGTTTACACAAAAGTTCAATTTCGACAGAGGTTTTGAATGAGAAAAATTGTTCATTTGAATAGTAAATGCTTAGTTCTTATTATCTATATTTCTAAATTAGATCTAATGTTTCTGGTAAAAAGGTCATTTCAACAATATAGAAGTGCACTCCAACAATACGTATATTGGCATATGGATCACATGAAGATAGTATCGATGAGTATGTTAGAATCGGTGAAAGCCTTATAATCAATAAGTAAGTAGGTTATCGTATTCTATTTGTTAAACATCTTAATTGTTTGAATAGTCATGACGATTAATATTTGAATGATTGATTTGTGAAACAAATAGGATCTTATCTCAATAGAACTAGTTAAGTCGTCATGCAAACCTCCGATTGTGTAGAAAAGGAACCAGTCTTAATTTGGAATCCGCCATGACCATTGGGGATGATAAATTAGGATTACAGTGTAATATGCATGACCTAATTCACTACAACAAAACTCGATAAATTATCGGTGATCACTGATTGATAAAAAGTAAGATTGCTTAGTAATAGGGGGTAAAAACATTGTAGTAAAATCACAACCCTAGGACTCAATCCATTGCTTTTCAAACCAATTTTATCTCTTGTTTTACTTACTATTCTAATTCTGAACTATTGTGACTCACTCATTGAACACCTCCCTCTATATTCAATTATTCTTTTACCTATAAATTGAATTAATTGAGAACAAGATTTGATCTGTTAGGTACGCCATCCGAACTTAGGTTTATAATTACTGCTGCATAGGGTGCGCTTGCCCTTAAGCGATGATATTTTACGCCTCACTTCATCAACAATTTGTTGTGACACTCTATCGAAGTTAGACTTATGAGCCATTATATTAGTAAGGTAGAATAAAATGATGCAATAAGATTACAAAAGAAGATGTATGTGTATGAATGAAAGATGACTAAACAATACATAGCTAGTTTATAATGACTACTTTTTAACGGCTAGTTTTTGCATGTGCTAGCTTTTGGCTAATTTTTTTAGCAATCAATTTACATTATTAAAAACGATCAAACATTAAGCTAATTTAATAGTCATTACAACAAAATGAATACTAACTTGCTACATAATTAAAAATAGTTGTCTAAACATACAATTAATTCATGATTATTTAAGACATAACAATTAATTATTAATCATCTTGAAGTTTCTTCAAAATATACTTACAAGTGATTTCATGATTCTAACATAGTAAAAAACAATTATCCTTCTATGAACACGCCTAACTACACTAACCATAAAACAATTTTACCCTACTTAATAATTTTTTTAAAATATTTTGAAACAATTTTAAGTGTTATTATTTAAAATCCAAGACAAAATAAAAAATTTATTAGGACTAAAAAATTTATTAGACACAATGCAAAATTCGATCATATTTCAGAATAAAAACATATTTAAGTCTAATAAAAAAAAAAGTAAAACATTAAATAGCATGTTCTTAATATTGAAGTTTGGCTTTGGAATTAGAGCAATGTTCTTTTATCTCTTAAATTTTAATTTTCAGTTGAGTCATGAGAACTAACTTTCATCTTCTTTCTTAAGTAAAATGGGAGAACTGTTGTAGTTTGGCTTTGGAATCGATATGATTGTTACCCTTGAACTTCTTCTTAGCGACAAAATAGGGAAGCAGTTAGCTTTTTTTCGCCCTCTTCCTCTTCTACAACTTTCTTCTTTTCGTGTTTCCATACTCATATTGTCATCTTCCTTGGTTGCAGGCATGGAAGATTCAAATGTATCTCTTTCAAAGTTATGATAAAGTTGTGGAGCACTTACTAAAAACAATTTTGAGACTCGATCTTCCTTTGTTCCG